>CM070713.1:42354250-43746297 GCA_036346275.1 Otatea glauca | reverse complement strand
ACGAGCCGAGTCTCCTTTCACGATTAGGCGGCGGATGCCCAGGGACTTGCGAGGCTCGGAGGCCGGCCAAGAGGCCTCGTATTCCGCCGCGCTATTGGTAGCGAGTGAGCCGGGCGACCACATATCGCAAGTGGTCACCTTGAGGGGATGATGAGGAGAAACGCCCCCAGCTCCAAAGGATCTTGATCCGTCGAAGAACATAGTCCATGGGTCCTCGGCTTACGACCTCGGGTCTCGAGCGCAGCTCCGCCGTCCGCTCGGCCACGAAGTCTGCCAAATACTGTGATTTGATGGCGGTGCGGGCCGTGAAGCGGAGGTCGAACCTCGCCACTCCATGGCCCATGTAACATCCCAAAATTTGGCTTAATTAAGTTGTATTTGCTTAAATGTGCATTTGTGATTTTCAAATTTATTTGGATTTTTCGGATTTATTTGAATTAGTTTGAAATTAAGTTTATTGCCTTTTATTCAAATCTATTTAAATCTGTGCAAAGTTAAAATAAAGTTTTGCCAAAAATATTTTATTTGAGTCCGTAATGTCTCAAAGTATTTTTGAGATTTTTCTTGGATTTTTCCGTTTTTTTATTGCTTAAAATAAATGGAATGAATTTACGGAATTGTTTTAAATAAGAAATCTTTAAAAATTCAAGTAAATGTGCGATGGCCGAGCCCAACATCTTGGCGCTTGGGCCCATTTCGCCGCAGACCACTCTTCACAGCGCCCGGCCTGTTTCGCCCGTTTTCTAGATGGAATCGCCGCATCCGTCGGATCTTGATCGGAGGGTGGGCGTTTTCCCAAACGATGAAACCCTAGCGATCCTTAGCCGTTGGATCGGGGCGCGTGGAGGACCCGGTTATCGCCACGTCACGCGCGACGGAGACCGTCCGATTCACGACGCCGCGGGGCGGTTGAGACTTCGCCGCCTCCGGGAATCGCCGCCGTAGCGGACTCGGACAGCGCCGCCAGCGTCTTAAACGAACTCCGCCTCGGACGACGCGGAGGGGCTATTTAAGCCGCGGACCCGCCGATGTTGAACCATCTGCGCCGCTTGTTTGCCCGCTCCTCGTCGCCGAATCGTTGCGTGTCTTGTCGCCAAAAGCTCGCCGGAGTACGCAAGCGTCGCGAGAGTTTTCGCGAGATCCCGGCGGCAAAGCGTAGGAGTTCTTCGCCGCGATTGGAACCGGTTCGAACTCATCTTGTCGCGGCGAACCGGATCCGCAGCTCATCTCGCCGAAGCACGCCAAAACACCGCCGCTTTGGTCGCCGCCTTGGTCCGGTGAGCTCGCCGCCCGCATCTTCATCGCGGTTCAAAACTTCGGGCCGCTCGATCTAGGTCTTTCGGTCGAGATCGTGCACGTAGCACCGGCGCGTCCGCTCGATCGGGTTCGTGCGCTGCGGATCGCGGCAGCCGCAGCCCAATCCCAAGCTGTGTCGCGTGTCGGGCGCAGTGCGCCGCCGCCGTGGGCCGGTCTGCGGTGGACTGGAGGAGGTCTGGACCTAGTCTCTGGCGCCGATACGTGGCGCGTCGATTGGTGGCGCCGTGGCTGGCGTCGTGGCGCCATGCCGACGCGTCATAAATTGCTTTTTCGTAATAAAAATAAATCTGTTAATTTCGAATTTCGATTTTCGATTTCAGATTTATTTCAAACTTCAAAAGGCTATATCTTTTGCATCGAACTTCGATTTGAGTGATTCCAGTTTCTAAAAATTTGTAAAATTGAGATCTATTTAATGGTGAATTTTATTTGATTTTTGGAGTTCAATTGCTCTCTGTTTTGCTATTTATTTGCTTTTCTTCTTCTATGCAGAGACGTTGAATTGTGCGACGCTTGGAGGAAGATCCAAGAACTCAAGAGCAAGCTTCAGATCAAGATCAGGACCTATTCCAAGGCAAGTTGTGCTTTGATCATGTTGAACCCATGTTTGTAAAATTGCTATGTTTGATTTACACTATTGCATATATTTCAATTATACAACTGTTTCAAATTAGTTTGGGCTTAGCTAAAATACCAGATTGATCTATACCCTACCTTGTCATTGTATGCCATGATCCATTGTCACCCTAGATTGGTTTAATATAGTTGGTTAATAATTATAATCAACATTGGAGGTTTAGTTCAGTATTAGTTGCTTAGCCATGCCACGTCATCACATGTGTCATCACCATTGATAATTAATCTTGATTAATGGAATATGGAACAATGTTATGAACTTGTGTGTCATGTGGGATCACACGATGAGATTGAGTTGTTGTGGCGAGTCATGTCACGCAACGATGTTGAATTGTTGATGGCACGTGGTGCTTGGTAATCAACGGGTGATAATCACTTAGATTGGGGCAAGTGGCAAGGCGAGGAGGCTGGTGTGGCCCGATGGGCGATGGTATGTGGAAGTCTTGCCTTGATCACACTAAGGACTTAACCTTGCAAGCCTTTGACTGAGTCAATCATGCAACCACATGTCCGTATGGGCCACCTAGTGAGTAATTTGCAAAGTCTTAATGTTGATACTATCGTGGTCGGTGTGAGTTCCCGGTCGGTGTAATTCACATGGCGCAAGAGGGGGCCCCGGATGTGGTTTACAGACCCGCCAGTTGTTGAAACCTTAGCGGGTAGTACCGGTTAAGATAGAGCATTGTAAAGGCTTTGTTATAATCTCTCGCTTTGTGGTGTTTGGTTGTATCACGGGTAAAGTGCATAACCTCCGCAGAGTGTGAAACTATTCGGATAGCCGTGCTCGCGTATTGAGCAATGCTCGGAATTACGATTAAGGGTTAGTTTAATAAATTGGACAACTTGGTTGGGATGGCGGGATTGCCATATGGAAGATTGGAACTTGATTTAGGATTGGAAACTTGGTTTACTTGAGAAATCTCAATTTATTTATTATTGCTATTTGTTTTACATTCTTTACAATCTATTATTGTATTTGTTCATAAATGTCGCTTATTGCAAAATAGCCATGATAGCCTATCCTTTGGAATAAGCCTTACATATAGATAAATAGAATCGCATTCATGCACAACTTGTTGAGTGCTTTAAGTACTCACCCTTGCCAAACAACAATAATCAACAGTTGAAGAATCTACACTGTGTTGGAAGATGAAGTCCAAGAAGACACGAGTCATTAGGGTCCGAGCCTTGTTGGTTGCCCGTGGTGAATCGATGAGCTATCTACGTTTCTACTTTCACGCTTAATTATTAGTTTATATTCTCGCCTTGCCTCGTGGCTTAATAATGTAAGTTGGTCATAAGATCATACATTTAGCTATATCAATAAATGAACTATTATTCTATTATCGTTGTGTATGATGTGATATGTACCAATGTTAAGTCGTGTGCACTAGCGTTGATCCCGAACTAGTGCGGTAAACACAAAGGGTTCGAATCGCGGATTCGGGTCCTTACAGAGGTGGTATCGAGCATACCGATCGTAGGTTTTGGCCCTAGATAGTATGGAGGTGTCTTGTGAGAGTCCAAAACTATTTTCTAAAAGAAAATCTAAATTTGATTAATAAAACACTCTTGACTCATCTCATTCTCTACGCCTTGCCTTTGCTAAATTTACCGCCTTACTTGCCGTTTGGGTGGAGAACTTATTTCAAAGTTCTTGTGGAGCAGATGCCGATCGTTCGACCTTTGAGGAGTCACCGGCTACGCCATGGAGCCGTGGAGAGTTCTTGACGCTTGAGGCTTCTACCGCCCACTTTACCGAGGAGGCACTGGGCGAGGAATGGTGTACACCGAGGATTCATTTGCAAATTGATCATCTACGCTGGGAACGAGGAAGCTAGCAGCCAATCAACGCCTCCGCCGTAAGGTTCTCGATGAAGTTGCAATTCAGAGGTTGCTCGACTTGCTCTTCGCCGTGTCTGCCGCGACTACGCCGACGAGCTTCACGACTCGTTGTTCCGACTTCACCTGGACGCCTTCAAGCGTGCCGAAGACGACGGATCGAGGGGAGCGAGTGTGCTACTGCGACGCACCTTGCAGAGTTCGCCCTTGCCCAGGAGGATCACATGAGAGATACTACCCAGGAGCTGGAGACTGTGTACGAGGCACTTAGAGTGGCCGAGCAGGAGCTTGAGGTGACCCGTGCTTCAGCCATCGGGATGATCACTGAGCTGGGAGAGGCCCTGGAGGCAGTTGAGGACGAGCTGGAGCGCGTGACTCAGGGAGTTCAGGAGCCAGCCGAGGAGTCCGAGGAGGATCCAGAGGAGCGAGAGTGGGAGCCAGAGGGGAGTGCAGACCCCGTTGTTGCAGAGGATCTAGTAGTAGGTCACCAGGATAGGTTCGCTCCGATGCCCGCTCATCCACCGGTGTATGCGCCGGGTCAGCCTCAGCCAGGGTGGCTGGATGAGTGAGTGTCAGCCTTGGAGCTGTGTTGAGACTCGAGTGTGAGTCACGTCTTTAAGTTAGTCTTTACCTTTTTAGTTGACGTTAAGGTTTCGTGTTTAGTTTGCTTCTTTGTATTGCTGAGTGTGCAGTATGTGTTGCAAAGCTTGTAGGCTTAAATAAGCAGTCATACCAAGTTAAATAAAGAATTGTTCACTTGGGTATAACATATCTCCCGCTTTAGAAATTCTTACTTCTTATCTATGCTACATCTACCTTTCCTAACCTAAGAGGCAATCATCGATGGTGAATACTGAGAAACAACGGTGTTTCAGAAGTGGATCAGTCGTAATGACAATCCCAATGATGGAGGCAACCTCAACCACCGACATGAGACATGCAGAATCTAGGAGCATTTCTCGCAAACAGACTAATCGATGCAGACAATGATGCAAAGAGATGCAAGAGATGACCAATGCAGTGAAGAATCACAACAACCCCGCAACTCAAAACAATCATGGTGGACCTCGACCTATGTCAAAGCTATCGATTTTATGAGGACTAGGCCACCAACTTTTTCGAAATGTGAATCCTTTGAAGCCGAGGATCGCTTAGGACAATTGAGAAAAAGTTGCACATCACACAAAGTGTGAAGGAAATGAGAAGGTGCTTTACGCCTCTCATCAACCGGAAGGGACCGCCGCAGTGGTGGGAGAACCATCGTGCCGCTCATGGAGCCCACAGGAGATAACCCAGGAGGAGTTTACTAATGCTTTCCGCCAGCACCATGTCCCGCAGGGAATGATGGATCTTAAGAAGGAGGAGTTCGAGCTTTGAAGCAAGGAGGCCAACCAAAGGCGAATACTTGAACAAATTTACTCGCTTAGCTCGCTATGCCCTCAAGACGAGCGGCGCATAAAGCCGATACCTCGCTTCATGAAGGGATTGAACTCAGACTACAGGTGGGATCGACACCCACAATTTCCTGATTTTCGGAGCCGTAAATAAGGCTTTGATCCTAGAAGATAAGCGCAAAGAGCTAGGTGAAACCGTAAGCGCTTGATGAATAATCGTGGTGGACGCCCAAACCATCTACGCTTGAGGATGTCACCACAAGCAATTTGCTAGATTCCAACCACTAGCCGGAAACAAGACATCAACCCCTCGCACCTCGCCACGCCAACCGTAACTTTCAGACGCCAAAGACAGGCAACAATGCACCAGAGGAAACCAAAGAATCTGCGGTGAAAAGATGCTATACTTGCAACGAGCCGTGACACTTTTCCAATAGGTGTCCACAAAAGGAGGCATCACGCCGCCTCGCTTCAACACGGGAACAACACCCGCTAAAGCACCAAAGATCGAGGAAATCGTGCACCAGTTGCCGAGCAACGCCACGATCAACGAAGGCGTGGAAGGATCAACCACATCACCGCCGATGGAGCTCAAGAGGCAACAGACGTCGATCGGGTAAGTTCCCGTCAACTCGAGACTGCTACGCTTTGTTTGATTCTGGAGCTTCGCATTCGTTTGTGTCTCAAAGTTTTGCAACTAAGAATGGATTTAAAGTGGTGAATCTTAAGTGTGTGCTCTTAGTCCAAGCCCCAGGATCTGAGCTTAGATCTAGCCTTGGGTGTTTGGGAGCTAAGTTGCTTATGGATGGGATAGAATTCCTAGCGAATCTTATCTTGATAGATGCGCAATCCCTAGACGTCATCCTTGGAATGGATTGGCTGTCAAAGCATAAGGCTGTTTTGGATTGTGGCCGAAGGATCGTGACTTTGGAAGGCCCTAGTGGCAAGAAAGTGGAGTTTCAAGCGACCGCAGTTCGAGATGGGCAGTTAGTGGTCAACAGCGTGAAAGCCATCAGCATGGAAGATGTGCCAGTGGCCAGGGAATACCCGGATGTGTTTCCAGAAGATTTGCCGGGATTGCCACCAGACCGTGATATCGAGTTCGTGATTGAATTAGCACCAGGGACAGCACCGATATCAAAGAGACCATATCGGATGCCTACCGACGAGTTAGTGGAAATGAAGAAGCAGATTGAGGAACTGCAAGAGAAGGGTTTCATTAGACCAAGTTCATCACCGTGGGAGCCCGCTTTGTTTGTTCGCAAGAAGGATGGAAGTCTTAGAATGTGCATTGATTATCGTGCACTTAATGAAGTAACGATCAAGAATAAGTATCCGCTGCCCGTGATCGATGACTTATTTGATCGCTTAAGAGGAGCCGAGTTTTCTCCAAGATAGATCTTCGCTCGAGATACCATCGCTTGAAGATCCGAGCGAGGATGTGCCTAAGACCGCGCTTTCTACGCGATATGGACATTATGAGTTCACAACATGTCATTTGATTGACTAATGCCCCAAATATTTCATGAACATGATGAATAAGGTTTTCATGGAATATTTGGATAAGTTTGTTGTAGTCTTCATAGACGATATTTTGGTTTACTCAAAGACCAAGAAGAGCATGCGAGAACATCTAAGGATGGTTTTAGACAGCTGCGAGCATCACTATATGCAAAGTTTAGCAAGTGTGAATTCGAAGGAGAAAGTCAATTCTTGGGTCATGTAATGACTACCAAAGGAGTCGCATTGATCCCAAAAGTGGATGCAATGTTGCATTGGGAGCCACCAAGTCCGCTACTCAGATTCGTAGTTTTCGGGAATGGCGGATATTACCGCCGGTTCATAGAAGGATTCTCAACAATTGCTAAACCCTTGACACAGCTTGTTGAAGAAAGAAAAGAAGTTTGCATGGACGCCAGAGTGCGAAAAGTTTCATGGAATTGAAGAAACGCTAACAACACCCCGTATTAGTGTTGCCGATGTGCGTAATGGATTTGACATTTATCGCGATGCTTGAAGCAAGGCTTGGGATGCGTGTTAATGCAAGAAGGCAAAGTCGTTGCTTATGCGCCGAGACAATTAAGACCACATGAAGTGAATTATCCAACGCATGATTTGGAATTAGCTGCCGTGGTGCATGCTTTAAAGATATGGCGCCATTATCTCATAGGAAATAGATGTGAGATATATACGGACCATAAGAGTCCAAATACATATTCACTCAAGCTGACTAATATGAGACAATAAGATGGTGGAGCTAATTAAGGATTATAATGTGGGAATCCATTATCACCTGAAAAGCCAATGTGGTGGCGTATGCTCGAGTCGAAAGAGCCATAGCGCGAATACCTTGTCAATTGAGGATCAACCGAATTATGCAAGGAGTTTCGTGGTTAAGATTGGAAGTCGCTCCAAGGAATGGTAGCCGCACTTGAAGTAAAGCCAACGCTGGAAGATCGATTAGAGAAGGCCGTAAAGATGACGATAAAATTTCTAAAATCAAGGCTAAAAGGAAGAAGGCCTAGCCTTAGATTTTACTCGGATGAGCAAGGACCATGTTCTTCAAAGGCCAATTTGTGTACCGGATAAAAGGAGTTGAAACAATTGATTCTTGAGGAAGCTCATGATTCAAAGTACTGATTCATCCAGAAGCGCTAAGATGTACCAAGATTTGAAAGAGAGATTCGGTGGCCAAATATGAAGCGTGAAGTAGTGAACATGTTGCATTATGCGACGATGTCGAGGGTAAAAGCTATGCATCAAAGACCTACCGTTTGTTGCGTACCGCTGAAAATTCGGAATGGAAGTGGGAGGAAATCGGAATGGATTTTATCACCGGTTTACCTAAGACTCGTAAAGGTTACGATTCCATTTGGGTTATAGTGGATCGCCTAACCAAGGTCGCCATTTCATCCCAAGAAAGACCACCTACGCCGAGATCGCTTGGCGAATTGTACATGTCAAGGATTGTATGTTTGCATGGAGTGCCCAAGAAGATTGTGTCGATGAGGTACCCAATTTACCTCAAGGTTTTGGAATAAGTTGCACGAAGCAATGGGGACTCGCTTGAATTTCAAGACAAAGATATCACCCGCATGCATGGTCGACCGAAAGAGTAAATCAGATTTTAGAGGATATGTTGAGAGCTTGTGCTTTAGCTTATGCTACGACATGGGATAAATGTTTGCCATATGCGAATTTAGTTACAATAATAGTTATCAAGCTAGCTCGCAGATGTCACCGCTTGAGGCGTTGTATGGACGCGCTTGTCGTACTCCATTGAATTGGAATGAAACAGAGAGCGATTGGTTTTCGGCCGACATTCTCGAGGAAGCCGAAAGTCAAGTCGCAATGATCAGAGAGATTGAAGATAGCACACCAAGACAGAAAAGCTACGCATAAACCGCTGCCGAGATTTGAGTTTTGAACCGTAAGATCATGTGTATCTCGTGGTTACCCCTCTTAAGGGCGTAAAAGATTTCACGTTAAAGGGAAGCTTGCACCAAGATATGTTGGTCCGCTCAAGATTCTCGAGCCGAGGAGAGGTAGCTTATCGCTTAGAGTTGCCTCGACCATTGGCAGGAGTGCATGATGTATTCCATGTATCGCACTAAGAAGTGTCTCAGAGTGCCAACAGAGCAAACCCGCTGGATGCAATAGAGCGCAAGAAGATTTGACTTATAAAGAGCAACCGATCGAATTTTGGATGTTATGGAGCGCAAGACCGTAAACAAGTCTATTCGCTTGCAGAGTTCAAAGGAGCAATCATTCGAGAGTGAAGCCACTTGGGAGCGAGAAGAAGATTTGAAGTCGAATTTCAACCTATTCTCTAGTTAGCCCTCAATCTCTGCCGAGATTACATAAGGGGAGGTTTGTAACATCCCAAAATTTGGCTTAATTAAGTTTTATTTGCTTAAATGTGCATTTGTGATTTTCTCAAATTTATTTGGATTTTTCTGGATTTATTTGAATTAGTTTGAAATTAAGTTTATTGCCTTTTATTCAAATCTATTTAAATCATGCAAAGTTAAAATAAAGTTTTGCCAAAAATATTTTATTTAAGTCCGTAATGTCTCAAAGTATTTTTGAGATTTTTCTTGGATTTTTCCCGATTTTTTTATTGCTTAAAATAAATGGAATGAATTTCTCGAATTGTTTTAAATAAGAAATCTTTAAAATTCAAGTAAATGAGACCGGCCGAGCCCAAATATCTGGCGCTTGGGCCCATTTCACAGCCCACTTTTCACATACGCCTGTTCGCCCGTTTAGATGGAATCGCCGCATCCGTCGGATCTTGATCGGAGGGTGGACGCTTTTCCCAAACGATGAAACCCTAGCGATCCTTAGCCGTTGGATCGACGCCGTGGAGGACCCGGATTTCGCCACGCCACGCACGGAGACCGTCCGATTCACGACGCGGATTTCGTTGAGACTTCGCTGCCTCCGAATCGCCGCCGTAACGGACTCGGACAGCGCCGCCGCAGTCGAAAGCGAACTCCGCCTCGACACGATCGCCGAGGGGCTATTTAAGCTGCGGACCCGCCCGATGTTGAACCATCTGCGCGCCGCTTGCCCGCCCCGCCTCGTCGCTGAATCGCCGCGGTCTTGTCGCCAAAAGCTCGCCGGAAGTGACGCAAGCGTCGCCGAGAGTTTTCGCGAGATCCCGACGGCAGCAGGGAGTTCTTCGCCGCGACGGAATCCGGGCCGAACTCATCTTGTCGCTACCAACCGGATCCGCAGCGGCATCTCGCCGGCACGCCAAAACACCGCCGCCTTGGTCGCCGCCTCGGTCCGTGAGAGCTCGCCGCCGATCTTCATCGCCGGGTTCAAAACCTTCGGGCCGCTCGATCTAGGTCTTTCGGTCGAGATCGTGCACGTAGCTTTCGCGG
This sequence comes from Otatea glauca, assembly GCA_036346275.1. NCBI lineage: Eukaryota > Viridiplantae > Streptophyta > Magnoliopsida > Poales > Poaceae > Otatea > Otatea glauca. Next base: position 43,736,219 of record CM070713.1, on the reverse strand, counting down.
CGCGTCCGCTCGATCGGGTTCGGCGCTCTGATCGCCGGCCGCCGCAGCTGCAACCAATCTGGTGTGCGGCGCGGTCGCGCAGCGCGCGCCGTGGGGACCGGTCTGCGGTGGACTGGAGGAGGTCTCGTGGACCTAGTCTATGCGCCGGGATACGTGGCGCGCTCGATTGGCCGGGCGCCAGTGGCTGACGTCGTCGTGGCGTCATGTCGACGTCATAAATTGCTTTTTTCGTAATAAAAATAAATCTGTTAATTTCGAATTTCGATTTTCTCGATTTCAAGATTTATTTCAAACTTCAAAAGGCTATATCTTTTGCATCGTAACTCGGATTTGAGTGATTCCAGTTTCTAAAAATTTGTAAAATTGAGATATATTTAATGGTGAATTTTATTTGATTTTTGGAGTTCAATTGCTCTCTGTTTTGCTATTTATTTGCTTTTCTTCTTCTGCACGTGAGACGTTGAATTGTGCGACGCCGAGGAAGATCCAAGAACTCAAGAGCAAGCTTCAGATCAAGATCAGGACCTATTCCAAGGCAAGTTGTGCTTTGATCATGTTGAACCCATGTTTGTAAAATTGCTATGTTTGATTTACACTATTGCATATAATTCAATTATACAACTGTTTCAAATTAGTTTGGGCTTAGCTAAAATACCGATTGATCTATACCCTACCTTGTCATTGTATGCCATGATCCATTGTCACCCTAGATTGGTTTAATATAGTTGGTTAATAATTATAATCAACATTGGAGGTTTAGTTCAGATTAGTTGCTTAGCCATGCCACGTCATCACATGTGTCATCACCATTGATAATTAATCTTGATTAATGGAATATGGAACAATGTTATGAACTTGTGTGTCATGTGGGATCACACGATGAGATTGAGTTGTTGTGGCGAGTCATGTCACGCAACGATGTTGAATTGTTGATGGCACGTGGTGCTTGGTAATCAACCGGGTGATAATCACTTAGATTGGGGCAAGTGGCAAGGCGAGGAGGCCAAGGTGTGGCCCGATGGGCGATGGTATGTGGAAGTCTTGCCTTGATCACACTAAGGACTTAACCTTGCAAGCCTTTGACTGAGTCAATCATGCAACCACATGTCCGTATGGGCCACCTAGCCGAGTAATTTGCAAAGTCTTAATGTTGATACTATCGTGGTCGGTGTGAGTTCCCGGTCGTGTGTAATTCACATGGCGCAAGAGGGGGGCCCTGGATGTGGTTTTCAGACCCGCCAGTGTTGAAACCTTAGCGGGTAGTACCGGGTTAAGATAGAGCATTGTAAAGGCTTTGTTATAATCTCTCGCCTTTGTGGTGTTTGGTTGTATCACGTGGGTAAAGTGCATAACCTCTGCAGAGTGTGAAACTATTCGGATAGCCGTGCTTTCATGGTATTGAGCAATGCTCGGGAATTACAGTTAAGGGTTAGTTTAATAAATTGGACAACTTGGTTGGGATGGCAGGATTGCCATATGGAAGATTGGAACTTGATTTAGGATTGGAAACTTGGTTTACTTGAGAAATACTGAATTTATTTATTATTGCTATTCGTTTTACATTCTTTACAATCTATTATTGTATTTGTTCATAAATGTCGCTTATTGCAAAATAGCCATGATAGCCTATCCTTTGGAATAAGCCTTACATATAGATAAATAGAATCGCATTCTCAGGCACAACTTGTTGAGTGCTTTAAGTACTCACCCTTGCCAAACAACAATAATCAACAGTTGAAGAATCTACACCTGTGTTGGAAGATGAAGTCCAAGAAGACACGAGTCATTAGGGTCCGAGCCTTGTTGGTTGCCTGTGGTGAATCGATGAGCTATCTACGCTTTCTACTTTCCGCCGCTTAATTATTAGTTTATATTCTCGCCTTGCCTGCGTGGCTTAATAATGTAAGTTGGTCATAAGATCATACATTTAGCTATATCAATAAATGAACTATTATTCTATTATCGCTGTGTATGATGTGATATGTACCAATGTTAAGTCGTGCACTAGCGTTGATCCCGACTAGTGCGGTAAACACAAGTGGGTTCTCGACCGCGATTCGGGTCCCATACAGCCCATTTAGCGACGCGACCTCCGCCAGTGGTTTCGAGATTTCCCAGCGGAGGCCGCTTGGGACGACCACCGCATGTGCTTGGAAGTAGTGTCGGAGCTTCCGCGAGACCATGAAGAGTGCGTAGAGGAGTTTCGACTGGGATAGCGCCTTCGCCCGTGGAGTACTTCACGACATAGTAGATCGGTGCCGCCGCCTCTACCCGCTCGGCTACCGTGACCGCTACCGACGGCCCGGTCGCGGGCCGCGAGGTAAAGTAGCAAAGACTCTCCCGCTGTGGAGTTGTCGCCAGGAGGACGCGAGAGGTACGCCTTGAGTTCGCCGAAGACCGGCTGGCTTCGGGTCCACTAAACCCTTATGATCACGCAGATCTTAAAGAAAGGCAGCCCGCGCCGCCGAGCCGGAAATGAAGCGGCCGAGGGCGGCGATGCGACCGTGAGGCTCGCACTTGTTTTATCGAGGTCGGAGCGGTCATCCGCCGACGCTCGATCTTCTCTCGGTTCGGGCCCACGCCACCCCGATCATGTAGCCGAGTACTTTTCCGAGGCCGTGCCAAGACGCATTTTTCGGGTTGAGCTTGATGCCAACCTGCTCAGGTTGGCGAAGGTCTCGCCAGGTCGCTGACGTGGTTAGCCTTAGAGGGCTCTTGACGATGATGTCGCCGACGCACACCTCGAGGTTCCTACCGATCCGCTGGTCGAAGGCTTTGGCCATTAACCGCCGAACGTGGCACCGCATTGCGGGAGGCCGAACGACATGGTCGTGTAGCGTAATGTTCCAAACAAATGCGTGATGAAGGCGGTCTTGTCTTCGCCTTCCGCGGCGAGATTGATCCGTGGTACCGGAGTAGGCGCGAAAAACTCAACATCTCGGTGTTGGCGGTGGAGTCCACAACTGGTCTATGCGGGAGCGAAAGTTATCTTTGGGGCATGCAATGCTTCAGCCCGTGGTGGTCGATACACATTCGCCACTTCCCGCCTTCTTCTCAGACGACACAGGGTTGGCCACCATTCGGAGTAGTTGACCTCGCGAATGAAGCCGCCTTTAGGAGCTTGTCGAGGTGCTCCTCGATTATCGCCGCTTTCTCGTAAGAGAAGCGCCGAGCTTCGGGCGCACGGGTCCGCAGCCAGCTTTGTTTGCGCTTGTGCTCGATCACCTCCGCGGTACCGGCATGTCCGCCGGTTCCCATGCGAAATGGTTTTGTTATCTCTGAGGAAGGTGACGAGCTCGCCTTCCTATTTGGGATCGAGCCGGGCGTAAATACGACGATTTGCCCGCGCCCCTCCTCAAGCCGCACGGCCTTGGTCGGGCCATTTGGTCGATAGCCGCCTTCCGACGGGCGCCCTTCGGGTGATCTCGGCCCGGCCGGGCAGATGCCGCCAGCCGTGGACTTTTCTTCGCAACCGCAGCTGCCTTAAGGTCGCCGTGGACCGCTATGATGCCCCGGCTCGGGAGCTTCATACACCGATGCCCGTAGTGATTCGCAGCCATGAACTTGACCAGGCGGGCGCCCGAGGATGGCGCTGTAGGGAGATCGCGTCCACGACCTCAAAGGTGATCACCGGCGGAAGTTTACTGAGTCGCCGAAGGTGACGGGAGGACCACTTGCCCTGGGGTGGTCGAGCCCCAAGACGATGCCAAGAAGGATCGCTATGTTCTTGATTTTCACCGTATATTTGCATCCGGCCCAAGGCGCCGGCTAGGAGTAAGTTGAGGAACCGCCCCGTCGACCATGACCCGCCAACGATGTTGCTTATGGTCGGGCGACGACCGCAGCAGCTTTGAAGTCTCGGACATCCCGGGGCGCTGTCCCGAAAAGGTGATGGGGACGACGCCCCATCTGCAGGTTGGTCGGGCGGCTTCCGGCGGTGGCTTGATAGACGACGCACGGCGCCCTTCACCAAGGCCGAGATCGGTATGCGGAGCAACCACCGAAGATCATGTCCACACGGCCGCCGCCTCGTTGGAATTCCGTGTCGGGCCCGCTTGGCCTCGGCCGCCGATTCCTCCCGCCGCTCATCGCCTTTTGTAGTGCGGCATTTCCCGGCCCCTTATAAAAGGCGCCCAGCTTTGAACAACCATATCCTCGCAGCCCCGCAGTCATGGCCGTGGATCTTGTGGAACGGGCAAAACTTGTTGGCGCCGGCCGGGTTGTTCCTCGCTGCCCCAAGCTCGGATGTTCGCGTGAGGGGTCCCTCGACCTTGCCCTTGGCTAGCTGCGCATACCACGCGTCGCGCGGATAGTTCTCACGAGGCCGAGGGCCCGGCGGTCGGGCCGGGCGCGTCCCGCCTTCACGCTTGTCGCCGATCGTGGCGATTAGGCGGAGCCGCCACCTCGATGCCGCGGTCTTTTCCCGCTTTTGTCGCGCGGCCCGGTCCCTTCCTTAGCGCCGGATGGCCTCGTTTGCGAAGGCGAGGCCGAGCTTGCCCGGTCATAGTCATGCTTCCAATGACGATCAAGATCGCCCGCGCACCGCCACCATGCGGAATAGTTTGTCGACGGTGAGTCTTGTGGCAATCTCGAGGTCCTCTGTAAGGCGCCCGTCCCTGACGCCAAACTTGAAAGCCTTGTTGACGGTTTCGCGTAAACATTGGGGATCGAAGCCGCGCTGGTGAATCGGCGCACGGTCCCGCAGATGTTCCTCTTTCCTCGATAACACGGCCCAGTCCCTCCCGCCTGTGCCGCTCGTAGCAACTCCGAAGTTGGAGTGGAGAGCGCTCACCGGGCGCCACGACCGGAAGGTGCCGATGCCCGTTGAAGAGCCAAAGGGCGGCGCCGCCCGTAACGGGGGAGGTAGTTGGCCATCACGCCTCGTCCTCCGCCGCCAGATGGCGGTGGAGTAGATGGAGAGGAATTCGCGATTCTTGGTCCGCCGAACCGCTCCATCATCGCTGCCTAAACCGGCCGCCAACAGATCGACGGAGATCGCACGAGTACGCCGGCACCGAGGTCGAAGGTCACCGCCGCCATTGCTAAGCGCCGAGTCGCCACCACCGACTGTGAGAACTCGAGCCGCGGCGCACCCGCTGACCGTGATGGTCGACGGAGCGCCGCTGCGGCGGCGCCGCAAGCGTTACGATCTTCGTCGCCGAGTTGGACGTCCGGAGAGGACTTCGAAGTACCGCTGTCCGGCGAGCATCGTTATTACGCCACGGCAACGGGCGAAGCCCACGCCGCCGCCCTTCCCGCCGGGAGGCGTGAAGATGGCGTTAGTGCGAGCCCGAGGGCGGATCCGCCGGCGAAGCGGCCGGTGATCATGTGACAGGGTACCGCCGTCCACGGGCGAGACTCGAGCCCAGAGAGCTTGCTTGCCGCGGGTGTGACGCCGCTGGCCGCCTTGTTGAGCTCTTCGCCGGGACCGCCGAAAGAGGGCCGAGCCGCCCGAGCGGGTCACCATGACCGGCGATGGCCCGCAGCGCTTCTTGGGCAGGCTCGTGCGGACGGGGAGGGCCGAACCGGCCGGACTGGGAGCGGGTCGCACCACGCCCCTCTCGCCGAATGGCGGCGATGGCTTGGTCGATGGCGACCTGGGCGAGCCGATGCGCCCCGAGGGTTTCGAGCCACCGCTCGCCCGCCTGGGGGTTGCTTCACGTCCGCCGGCCGCAAGGCATGGCGTTCGCGGGGCGGCAAGGATGACGAGAGCATGGATGTGGAGCCTTGGCACTCGGGGATAACATTCGAGCCCAAGCTCGCCGTTCGTGACATGCTGGTAGTGGAGTCGGAGGTGTTGAGCTGGCCAAGATGACGAACTTTGGACGAACGAAACTTCGGGCCCCACGGTGGGCGCCAGCTGTCGACGATCGGGACCACCGACCACAAAGAAAGAGGGGGAAGGATCGTACGGAGGGCGAGGCCCAGAGCTTCGCTCGTCCGAATGGCACCCTCGGCGGGCGCACTAAGCAGGAGCTCAGGCAACCAAACGGGGACACAAGGTTTATACTGGTTCGGGCCGAACCCTACCCGCCTCGTGGTGGTGTTGTATTGCCTTTTGTGTAGATCTGCACAAAGTTTACAAACGAGTGCTAATGGCTTAGCGAGATGGGTTCGATCCTCCTACAAGGGTTCCCGCCTCCTTTATACTAAGGAAGGGGTGTTACATCGAGAGTTGGGAGAGGACGAGGTGACCTACACTAGGAGCTTCGGTCCTTCGCTCACCGACCGATCACCGCCGCCTTGCCCATGCTGGGTCGGTAGTCTAGTTGGCTGTATGGTTAGGTATTTCCTAAAACGGCGCACACGCCTATGCGAACCTTACGAGTGTTGATGTTGTCGCGCATGACGTGGGTGTTGCCTCGGAGAGAGCGTGTCTTCGCATCAGATGTGACCTCGATGGGATCGGGAGCATGACTTCGGCAATCATTAAACCATCTTGGGAGATGGCCACCTGCTCTCGTATAGTCACTTCGATTGACTCCATCCGTGGGGCACGTGGCTGTTGGCAGGTGGAGGCTTTGACACGCGGCCCTTGGCGGGGGTTGCCTTGGCTTGGTCGGAGTCGGGGGACCCCGTCCCGCTATGGAGGTTGGGAGCCCGGCTTGGTCGGAGTCGGGGGACCCCGTCCCGCTGCGGAGGTCGGGAGCCCGGCTTGGTCGGAGTCGGGGGACCCCGTCCCGCTGCGGAGGTCGGGAGCCCGCTTGGTTTGAGTCGGGGACCCTGGCCCCGCGGAGGTCGGGAGCCCGGCTTGACGGAGTCGGGGACCCGTCCCCGGCGGAGGTCGGAGCCCGGCTTGGTCGGAGTCGGGGACCCGCCCCGCAAGGAGGTCGGAGCCCGCCCGCCAGGTCGGGAAGAGCTCGGAGAGGTCCGCCAGTCGGGGAAGAGCTCGGAGAGGTCCCCGTGGCCTCTTGAGACCTTTGGTCGGATCCCGACTGGTAACAGTCTGCTCGGCGCCACGGGTCGGTAGATCGGAGACGCCTCGCTCGGGCTTAGGAACAATTTCCCGCACGAGGGGGAACGGACACGCGTCGTGGGAAGCGCCAGTTGTCCGATCCCGACAAGAATAATGTTCTTTGGTTATATGCATTGGCTTCCTCCTTGAGCTATGCATTCATTACAATGGTAGTGTTTAGCAATCAAATAACATCCACCTTGAGAAGATGTTCATTTGAAGAAAATCTTGCACTAGCCGATGCAATTGTTTACCTTTGTAATTGCAAATAAGTACTGAAAGTCTGAAACATTGATTCTCCTTCCATGATTTTCAACATCATTTAGGCTAGAAGTAATGTCATAATTTCTTACCTTCGATTTGTCTGGTCAGCTTAGATTCTTTAGAACTGTCTTGATAATGAGTTGTATTTTTCTTACTTACATATTCTTTCTATTGCTTGATAGGCAAATGGTCTAGTAGGATGAATTTTCTCATATGACGGAGCATTCTCATACGGATCAACACTGCTGTAGCTCCAGTCCTCCACTAGCATCACACCGCTCTAAGGTGGTGGCGGGAGGGTGAGGTCAGCTGGGCCAGAAGGATTGGGAGGAGGAGCAACTGCGATGAGAATAGTGAAGGGAAAGGTTCCTTGGATGCGCAAGAGCACGGGATTCAGGACAGTGGTGGCATGCGACTAAGCCAAACAGCCAAAAACACTTCCGATCTCTCTTTCCCTTCCCTAGAGAGCACACGTAGCCTCACAGCCAACACCAATCAACCCAAAAACTCCACTTCCTCTTCTTTCTACGGGGACACTTCCCTCTCTTTAAGCAAGCAAGAGCAAAGCAATAACCACAGCCCACATTGGATTGGATCAAGTGAACAACCAAAAAATCCAAACCCAAGCAACACCAAATAGACTTCCTTCTTCTTCGAACCATCTCTTCTTTTTCTCTCCTTGCAGCAGACAACACTTCTCCTTACCCTTTCCCTTTTTTTCTCTATAAATTTTTCCTTTTTTTCCTCTCTTTCCCTTTTTCCCTTCTTTTCTCTCTCACTTTTTTCCTCTTGGCCGGCTGTTTCTTCCTCTTTTCTATTTGCTCTCTCCTTCCTTTCGACAGACTCAAGAGGCGATGAGGAAGATCTGTTGGAGAATTAGTATTGGAGATAAATAATAATCTGACTCGTGTGTGACTTGGAGTTGTGTTAAGGAGGATTCAAGTTAGAGTCAAATTAGAGATAGAGTTTTGTTACAATTCGATTGTAATAAATGCCATAAATAAAGGGTGTGGTGAACTGATAGGACACACATGAACACAACTATTCTAAAAATTCAACATGGTATCAAAGACTTACCTCTAAGCCGCCACTGTAATCCTTGAGTCTCCATGTCACCAGCAGCACCCCACCTAGGTGGGCAGAACACCGGTGCTACCCAACCCTGGATGGGTAGGTCGTAGTGTGAGCGCGTCAACACCTCACAAGAGGGCAACGACTGCTACAAATATGCAGAGAGGCCATTGCCCCGTGCCCCAAGCAGGCCATCACCATGCTACTATGGGCAGAACCGGTGGGACCGCATCGTCGCCTGCGTGTGGGGGCCATCAATGCTCGGCTGGCCGATCAGTACCACGACGTCATTGAGCCGCTATAGAGGAAGGAAAAGAGAGTGTGGTAGTTGTGCTTCCACTGCGCTTCAACTCGAGGCCGCCGTAGCCACTCTAGGTCATCGGGTCGAATACGCCGATGATTGGCTTAGGACTATTGAGAGAAAGCTGCACATTACCCAGTGCAAGGGAAATGAGAAGGTACTCTATGCCTTTCATCAGTTAGAAGGGACAGTTGCAGAATGGTGGGAAAACTATTGTGCTGCACATGAAGCCCCACAGGAGATCACATGTGATGAGTTTACTACTGCTTTTTGTCAGTACCATGTCCCTGAAGGCATGATGGACCTCACAAAGGAGGAGTTCAGGGCTTTGAAGCAAGGAGGCAAGTCAGTGCCCGATTACTTGAACAAATTACCCGGTTAGCTCGCTATGCTCCAGAGGATGTGGTTACCGACAAGGCTAGGTAGTCACGCTTTATGAAGGGATTAAACTCTGGACTGCAAGTGGGTTGATCACCCACAACTTTCCCGAATTTCAAGAATTGGTTAATAAAGCTTTGATTTTGGAGGATAAACGTAAAGAGCTTGGTGAGGATCGCAAGCGCAGGATGGTTAACCAAGGAGGATGACCAAACCAGTTCAAATTGAGGATGTCACCACAACAGTTCGCTAGGTTTCAGCCGCAAGCAGCAAATAAGACATCAACCCTTGCACCTCGCCTTGCTAATCAGAATTTTTAGACGCCAGCTTAGGGGAACAATGCCCCAGGAGGGAATCAACAGTCTGCTGTCAGACGTTGCTATGCTTGCAATGAGCCAGGTGATTTTGCTAACAAGTATCCGCAGAAAGGAGAAATCACGCCATTCCGCTTCAACTTGGGAACGACACCTGCTAAGGCACCTGCATCAGGAGGAAACAGTGTGATAGGACAAGCTGGAGCAGCACCCCAATCAACAATACGTGGTAGAACCACATCACAGCGGATGAAGCTCAGGAGGCTACATATGTGTACTGGGTAAGTTTCTGGTTAACTCAGTACCTGCTACAGTTTTATTTGATTCTGGAGCTTCGCATTCGTTTGTTTCTCGGAGTTTTGCAACTAAGAATGGATTTGATGTTAAAAATCTTAAGTGTGTGCTTTTAGTCCAAGCCCTAGGATCTGAGCTTAGATCTAACCTTAGGTGTTTGTGAATTAAGTTGCTCATGAATGTGATAGAATTTCTAGCGAATCTCATCTTGTTAGATACTCAAACCTTAGATGTTATCCTTGGAATGGATTGGCTATTCAAACATAAGGCTGTTTTGGATTGTAGCCAAAGAGTGGTGTCATTGGAAAGCCCTACTGGCAAGAAAGTGAAGGTTCGTGTGACAGTCGTTCGGGATGGCCAATTAATGGTGAACAATGTGAAATTTGCTAGTATGGAAGATGTGCCAATTGTAAGGGATTATCCAGAAGTCTTTCCTGATGATTTGCCGAGCATGCCGCCAGATAGGGAGATTGAGTTTGTTATTGAGTTAGTGCCTGAACAGCACCAATAGCAAAGAGACCGTATCGTATGCCAACGGATGAGTTAGTTGAGATGAAGAAGCAGATCAAGGAATTGCTTGAAAAAGGTTTTGTAAGACCAAGTTCTTCGCCATGGGGAGCGTTGGTTTTGTTCGTTAGGAAGAAGGATGGGAGTTTAGGAATGTGTATCGATTATCATGCACTTAATGAAGTGACAATTAAGAATAAGTATCCTTTGCCCAGGATTGATGATTTGTTTGATCAGTTGAGAGGGGCTGGAGTTTTCTCCAAGATAGATCTTCGTTCAGGATACCATCAACTGAAGATTAGAGCGAAAGATGTTCCTAAGACTGCGTTTTCCACGCGGTATGGACATTATGAGTTCACGGTCATGTCTTTTGAATTGACCAATGCCCCGGCATATTTTATGAACATGATGAATAAAGTATTAGGACTATTTGGATAAATCTATCGTTGTCTTTATAGATGACATTCTTGTGTATTCCAAGATGAGAGAGGAGCACGCAGACCATTTGAGATTGGTTTTAGAGAGGTTGCAAGAGCAACAGTTGTATGCTAAGTTTAGTAAGTGTGACTTTTTGAAGGATAAGGTGAAATTTCTTGGTCATGTGATGACTGCAGAGGGAGTTGTCGTTGATCCGAGCAAGGTCGAAGCTGTGTTACATTGGGAGCAACCGAAGTCAGTCACTCAAATTCGTAGTTTTCTGGGAATGGCAGGATATTACTGTCGGTTCATAGAAGGGTTCTCTACGATTGCTAGACCCCTTACACAGTTGTTGAAGAAAGAAAAGAAGTTTGCATGGACGTCAGAATGCGAAAAGAGTTTTCAGGAGTTGAAGAAGTGATTGACTACCGCACCTGTGTTAGTAGTGCCAGATGTGTAGAATAGTTTCGATATATATTGTGATGCTTCAAAGCAAGGTCCTGGTTGTGTGTTAATGCAAAACGGCAAGGTGGTGGCCTATGCGTTAAGACAATTGAGGCCGCATGAAGGGAATTATCCTACGCATGATTTGGAATTAGCTGCCGTAGTGCATGCCTTGAAAATATGGCGACATTATCTCATTGGAAATAGGTGTGAGATATATACAGACCATAAGAGTTTAAAGTATATATTCACTCAGTCAGATATTAATATGAGGCAAAGGAGATGGTTCGAATTGATTAATGACTATAATGTTGGAATTCATTATCATCCAGGTAAGGCTAATGTGGTAGCCGACGCTTTGAGTCGCAAGAGCCATAGTGCAAATATGCTGATATCAAGTGATCAATCAGAGTTGTGTAGTGAGTTTCAGAAGTTGAAATTGGAAGTGGTTCCACAAGGGTTTGTAGCTGCATTGGAGGTAAAGCCGGCACTTGAAGATCAAATTAGAGAAGGTCAGAAGGATGATGAGAAAATCAGTAGAATCAAGTCCAGGAAGGATGAAGGTTTAGCGGAGGATTTTTCGTGGATGAGAAAGGTACCATGTGGTTTAAGGGAAGGATTTGTGTACCAAATAAGGAGCTTAAGCAATTGATTCTTAAGGAAGCCCATGATTCTAAGTAATTAATTCATCCAGGAAGTGCTAAGATGTATCAAGATCTTAAGGAAAGCTTTTGGTGGCTCAACATGAAGCGTGAAGTAGCTGAGCACGTTGCTCTGTGTGACGTATGTCAAAGGGTAAAAGCCATGCATCAAAGACCCGCTGGATTGTTACAACCATTGAAGATTCCAGAATGGAAATGGGAGGAAATTGGAATGGACTTTATTACCGGTTTGCCTAAGATTCAGGGAGGTTACGATTCTATTTGGGTTATTGTTGATCGTTTGACCAAAATCGCTCACTTCATTCTGGTGAAGACGACTTATTCGGGATACCGTTTGGCAGAATTATATATGACGAGGATTGTGTGTTTGCATGGAGTGCCCAAGAAGATTGTGTCAGATAGAGGTACCCAGTTTACCTCGAGATTTTGGAATAAGTTGCATGAAGCAATGGGAACTCGCCTGAATTTCAGTACAGCATATCATCCGTATACAGATGGTCAGACCGAGAGGGTAAATTAGATCTTGGAAGATATGTTGAGAGCTTGTGCACTAGCCTATGCTACGTCATGGGATAAGTGTTTGTCGTATGCGGAATTCAGCTATAATAACAGTTATCAAGCTAGTTTGCAAATGTCACCGTTTGGGGCTTTGTATGGATGTTCTTATCGTACCCCGTTAAATTGGAACAAAACAGGAGAACGTTTGGTGTTTGGGCCAGATATTCTCGAGGAAGCCGAAAATCAAGTCGGTATGATTAGAGAGAGATTGAAAATAGCACAGTTAAGACAGAAGAGCTACGCTGATAATCGTCGTCGTGATTTGAGCTTTGAGCCCAATGATTATGTGTATCTCAGGGTTACCCCTCTTAAAGGTGTTTAGAGGTTCCACGTTAAAGGGAATCTTGCACCAAGGTATGTTGGTCCGTTCAAGATTTTGAGCTGACGTGGAGAGGTTGCATATCAGTTGAATTGCCGCAGTCATTGGCAAAGAGTGCATGATGTGTTTCATGTGTCGCAGCTTAAGAAATGTCTCAGAGTGCCAGCAGAACAAACCCCGTTGGAAGCAATAGAGCTATAGGAAGATTTTACTTACAAGGAGCGGCCAATCAAAATCTTAGATGTTATGGATCGCAAAACCAGGAATAACTCTATTCGATTTTGCAGAGTTCAGTGGAGCAATCATTCCGAAAGCGAAGCCACTTGGGAGCGTGAAGAGGATCTAAAGTTAGAATTCCCAAACCTATTCTTTAGTTAGCCCTAAATCTCGGGGTCGAGATTTTGTTAAGGGGGGAGGTTTGTAACATCCCAAAATTTCCCATATTATTATTTATACATTTTGTGATTTCCTGGAATTTATTGGATTCTTTTGGAATTTATTTGAATTAATTTCAAATTATGTGTAATAGCCTTTTTGTGGAAATTAATTTAATATAGACAAAAATTAATATAAAGTTTTGCCAAAACTATTTTATTTTGGTTCAAAATGTCTCGAAGTATTTATGAGCATTTTCCGAAATTTTGATGATATTTTTATTGCCTAAAAACAATTAAAGGAATTTCTGGAATTATTTTAAATCACAAACCCGGAGAAAATAGATGGAACAGTACTAGGCCGAAGCCCAACGCTATGCATGTGTGCGGCCCATTTTCTGTGCGTGGCCCAATCGCTCCGCGCCGTCAGCTGCCGTTGGATTTCAATCGGAGGGCCTTCATCAAGCCGCGTCGTTAGTATCGTTTCAACCGTCGGATCGAGATCGCGCGGCGGGTATCAAGGTATACCAGTTCAGGTTTCCTCCGGATCTGGGCTGTTGCAGAAAATGCGTCATCCGGAGTGTGTCGCAACCGTCCGATCGGCATCGAACAGCGCTGCTTCATCGTTTTCGCGAAGAACTTGGAGCCGTAGCCACCGCGGACTCCCTGTCTGAATCTTCGCTGGAGAGGATTGGGGTAGCTATATAAAGCGCGCATCGGGTGCGCAGATCCCCACGCGACCAAAACCCTAAGGTTTAGCCTCGAAATCGTAGTCGTCTCGCCGCAATCGAAGGTAATCCGTCAAGCACCACCACAAGAAGAAGTTGTCGATTCACCGCCATCAAGCCGCCGCGAAGCCTGGGTCTTATCGCATCTGCTTCGCCTTTGTCCACACCATCTCGTGCGCGCGTTCGTTCTGTCAGAGCACCGTCGGAGAGGAGGTTCCCCATGGTGGTCATCGCCGCCGGAGAAGAAGACCGCGCCGTCGTCAGACCGGTGCCCAAAACCCAGATCCGTGCATGTCAGGAGGTAGGTGACGTCGAGGCATGTCTGTAGATGCTGTCGGGACCCGAATATGCAAATCCGGACCCTCTGTGTATACTGCACTAGTCTAGGATCATGCTAGTGTAGACAGGCTCAACATAGATGAATATCATAATCATACATAGCGGAAACAATAAAATACATCATATATTAAATATTAAACTGTTGACTGACCTTATGGTCAAACTTACATGATTATGCCCCGCAAGGCTAAATTGAATAACAAGTTAAACTGCAACAGAATGAAAATGTAGATAAACCCTTCAGTATACCATAGGCAACTAACGAGGCTCGCCCCTAAATATTCGTCTCCTTCTGGAACACCTCATCCAAAGTTGGTGTAGACTTCTCACTGGTGATGTTGTTGGCAAGGGTGAGTACTTAAAGCACTCAACAAGTTGTGCACAGAATGCATTTCTAACATAACTATATGCAAGGCTTATTCCAAAGGAAAAGGCTAACATGGCTATTTTGCAGTAGAGCAGCATTCATGAACAAGTACAATAAGTAGATTGTAAAGACAGTAAAACAAATAAAAGTAGATAGTAATGTCGGCATTTCAGGTAAATCAGGTTATCCAATCTAAGTCAAGTTCCAACTTTCAATAACATCCAGCATTCCCATCCAGGTTTTATTTAATAAAATCTAACCTTGACTGTAATCCCCCAGCATTATTTAGTACCACGAGCACGGCTATTCGAATAGATTATACACTCTGCAGAGGTTATGCACTTTACCCACACGACATAACCATACACCACAAAGGCGAGTGGTCATGACAAAACCTTTCGGAAACCTTTATCCTAACACGACCCTCCCGGTAAGCCATACACTACACCTTTCCTTAGTGGAGGGGAAGGATAGGACCGATAAACCGTTAGATTGATGTGTAGTGCCACTTCCTCCGCTATAACCACACTTCCATGTATGCACGCTTCTATGTGATTATCCACCTGAGGAATCATATATCAAGTTATCGGTAATCCTACTTAGTCAGGTCTGTCCCATTCCAGATCATGTGGTTGCATGATTAACTCAGTTCAAAGGCTCGCAAGGTTAAGTCCTTAATTGACTAGGGCAAGACTTTCACAAACCCTTTGCCATTCCTGGCCCACCTTGGCACACTGCCCCTTGCCACTTGCCCCAATCTAAATTATTTACCACCCCAGTTGATTACCATGCACCACGTGTCATCAACAAGTCAACATCGTTTCGTGACATACGTCACTACAACTCAATATCATTGTGTGACAGCACCCGACACACCTTTTATAAATATGTTCCATATTCCATTAGTCAAGATTCACTTTTGATATTCCAAAAGACATGAATTAACGTGGCATGGCTAAGCATACTAAGCACGATCTAACCAACCCATGTTGATTGCTAATATTAACCAACTAATAATGAATCATCCTAGGGTGACAAATAAATCATGGCATATAAGTGAAAAGGTAAGGCATAGTTCAAGTAGGTAAATTAGCTAGATCCTAAACTATTTCGAAACAGTTGTACACATAAAATATCATGCAATAATGTAAATCAATATAGCAGTTTTCGTAAACTGGGTTCAACATGATCAAAGCACAACTTGCCTTGGAATTGGTTCTGGTCTTGCTCTGAAAATTTATCTTGGGTCGACGGATCCTCCTCCGAAGCGTCGCACAATTCAACGTTTACGCGAATCGAGAGAGAACAACACATAAACACCAAAACAGAGAGCAAACAACCTCTAACAATCAAATAAAATTTACCATTAGATATATCTCAATTTTATAAATTTTTAGAAATTTGAATCACCCAAATCCGAGTTAAAATGCAAAATATATAGCCTTTTGAAGTTTGAATAAATCTGAAAATACAGAAATTAGAAAATCCGAATTAACTGAATTATTTTTATTCTGAAAATAGAGTTAATGCGTCATGCTGACGTAAGCCCTGACCCGGGCCAATCAAATGGCGACGCATGCCATGGTCCATGGACTTGGTCCACGGATTGGATTTGGTCCATCGTGAACCCACTCCATGCGATCCTGATCTCTTTGACAGGTGGGCCCCACGGCGCGGCGACTCAACGCCAGCTCGACGCACATGCGGCTACCACACAAGTGCCACGTGACCACCACGTCCGCCATGTCGCACACGTGGCTGCCACGTGTCAACGAACTATTTAGCCACGTCGCACGACGGCGAGCGTGGCCCCAAGGTCATCGGCGGCAAGAACGAAGGGCACCTACGGATTCAACTCGACGAGACTAACACAATGATGCGATCAGATCTTGAGTTCCGGCACTAGTTCGACGGCGACGTTATCTTCTTTTTCGGCGGCGGCAGCCTTCTTGACGATCCGACGACTCCAAGTCTCCCAGTCCAATCCAACGCGAGCACCGAGTGCTCCTTGCGACGGCGAACCTATAGACACTCTTGATGGCTCGGATGGGTGTTCACCAGCGACGAATCGACGACAAGCTTTCATTGGCGGCGCACAATCTAATCCTCAAAATACGGCGAAATGGCTCCGCACTCGGGCTAAGGAACATAGGGGTTTTGCTTACGGGGGTCATGGCGCATCCTATGTGTGCCTTAAATACCTGGACAAGTCCCAAATTTGGACGGCAAACCTTAGATTCCGCGCTCCAGATGGCGACGGCGCGGGGCAGAGTTCTAACCAGAGACGACGACCAGGTCTTTGACGTGTGGCGATCCAATAGTCTCAATTGCTTGCAACGCAATGCCATCTCATCCCTCCGTACGTATTAACGTGATCCAACGGCCACTAGCGCTCTAGGGGTTATGCAGCCGCACGGGCCAGGCTATTGCACAAATGGGCCGCATAGCCTAATGGGCTGGGCTCTCATGAGTTTTGGCCCAAAACTATTCGAGTTATATTATAAAGCTTTTTCTTTTATTTTAATTTCGAAAAAGAAAATAAGCCCAATAAATAGTGAAATTATCAGAAAAATTCTAGAAAATAATTTAAGACATTTGGAAATCAAATAAAATATTTTTGAAGAAACTTTGTTTAATTTTTTCACATAATAAAATAATATCCAAAAAGGAATAATTCAAAAATGCACATTAAATACCAAATAAATTCCATAAAATCTCAAAAATTTAGAGAATTCAAAAAATAATAAATAACATTATTATATTATTTCAAGTCAAATTTTGGGACGTTACAGATGCCCTCGCCGGCTGCCAGCGGCGACCATAGGGTTCTGTGCCGGTGGCGGTGGCGTGGGTTGATGTTTCGTCGACACGTGGCAGCCATGTGTGCAGCATGGCACACATGGCGGCCGCGTGAGCATCGTGCTGGCACTGAATCGTCGTGCTACAGGCCCGCGTGTCAGAGAGGCTAGAGGCTTATGGACCAGGTCCACGGTGGACCAGATCCAAACCGTGGACTGAGTCCATGGACCGTGGCATGCGTCAATATCTGATTGGCCTAGGTCAGGGCTGACGTCAGCATGACGCATTAATGCGGTTTTTCAAAATAACAATAATTTGGGAATATCGGATTTTCTATTTTCTGTATTTTCATAATTAATTCAATCTTTGAAAGGCTATAACTTTTATATTTTAACTCGGATTTGGGTGATTCAAATTTCTAAAAATTTGTAAAATTGAGATCTATTTAATGGTGAATTTTCTTGATTTTTGGAGTTCATCTACTCTCTGTTTTGGTGTTTATTTGTTATTTTTGTATCGTTTCGCGTAGACATTGAGTTGATACTCTGGAAGAGGATTCATCGACCCAAGATCAATTTCCAGAGCAAAACCAGAACCTAATCCAAGGCAAGTTGTGCTTTGATCATATCGAACCCATTTTTATAAAATTGCTATATTGTTTTACTCTCTATTGCATGTTATTTCACATATACAACTGTTTCAAATTAAATTGGGACTAGCTATTATACCAATTTGATCTATTCCCTACCTTGTTAATTGTATGCCATAATCTATTGTCACTCTAGATTAGTTCACTATAGTTGGTTGGTATTGAAATCAACATGGGAAGGTTAGAACGTCATAGTTGCTTAGCCATGCCTCGTCATCACATGTACTCGAATCAATGATGTTTAATCTTGAATAATAGAATATGGAACAATGTTATGAACTTGTGTGTCATGTGAGATCACACAATGAGATTGAGTTGTAGTGGCGAGTCATGTCACACAACGATGTTGAATTATTGATGACACGTGGTGCTTGGTAATCAACTGGGGTGGTAATCATTTAGATTGGGGCAAGTGGCAAGGGGCGAGTATGCCAAGGTGGGCCCGATGGGCAGAGGGTATGTGGAATTCTTGCTTCGATCATCCTAATGACTTAATCTTGCAAGCTTTTGACCTGAGTCAATCATGCAACCACATGTCTGGTATGGGATAGCCTAGTTGATTAATTTGCAATATCTTAACTTTGGTACTATCGTGGTCGGTGTGAGTTCCCGAGTTATGGTCAACTCACATGGCGCAAGAGGGGGGTCCTGGTTGTGGTTTTCAGACCCACCAGTGTTGAAGCCTTAGCGAGTAGTATCAGGTTAAGGTAGTGCATTGTAAAGGCTTTGTTATAATCACTCGCCTTTGTGGTGTATGGTTGTATCGTGTGGGTAAAGTGCATAACCTCTGTAGAGTGTAAAACTATTCGAATAGCCGTGCTCACGGTATTGAGCAATTCTCGGGAATTACAGTTAAGGGTTAGTTTAATTAAATGGAAAACTTGGTTGGAATGGCAGGATTGCCATGTGGAAGGTTGAAACTTACTTAGGATTGGAAACTTGGTTTACTTGAGAAATGTTGAATCTATCTATTACTGTTAATTGTTTCACCGTCTTTACAATCTATTTATTGTATTTATTCATAAATGCTGCTTATTGCAAAATAGCCATAATAGCCTTTTTCCTTTGGAATAAGCCTTGCATATAGTTACATAGAACCGCATTCTGTGCACAACTTGTTGAGTGCTTTAAGTAGTCACCCTTGCCAACAACCACAATCAATAGTTGATGAGTCTACACCTTTGTTGGAGGTGGAGTTCCAGGAGGACACGAGTTGTTAGTGTCCGAGCCTTGTCAGTTGCCTGTGGTGAACTGATGAGTCATCTACGTCTTCTATTTTCCGCTACATATTTCTTAGTTTATATTTCAAGTCTAGCCCTGTGTGGCTTAATAATGTAAGTTGGTCATAAGATCATACACTTAGTTATATCAATAATGGAGTTTTATTATTATCGTTAAGTGTGATGTGATATGTACCAATGTTAAGCTGTGTGCACTAGCATTGATCTTGGGACTAGTGCGGTAAACACAGTGGGTCTGAATCGGTGGATTCGGGTCCTTACATTTTGTGGCCTTTATATATAAATTAGAGCTAAACTATTTTCATATTTTGTTTGAAGTGTTGAACTTAGCGTTCACATGTATGTAGTGCTAGAAGCTCATGTACGAATGCATCCAACTAAACATTCACATCTTTCACCTTTCACATACATGTACATACTAGTGCTGACCGTTAACATTTTTTTTATTTTCAGACTATCATTCACATACATACCAGAAGCTCATGCATGGAAGCCGCATGCAATTAACCAAACTACCATTCACATACATACCATAACTAAAGATGTTATAGGATCTTAAGAGGCATCATAAAGCAGGAAACCTAGCACTGCCAGAAAGCTAGAATGTAACAACTCTAGAATCGATACAATCATATAAACACTCAACAGAAAAAGAAACAATTAGTGATGATAGATTGCAGTTGATAGAAGAGTGATTAGCATATCAGGTTTCCTCTCTTGATAGCAACTATACAAACAAGCCAGCTTCTTGAAATAACAGAAAATGTGTGTTGGGCCGGGGATGCATGAACAAACATGCCCGCCAGTATTTCTTCTGTCAGGCCATTTAATTCCCTAGCTTGGTTATGTTTGCAAATAGCAACAAAATCTGACATCCCACCTAGATCATTTTTACAAATCTATGACCACATCGACACATACACAAAACAATGTACATATATCGTCTCATCGATACCTACACATCGCAATATCCATCCATGCATTTGATTGAACACATGATAGGATCTATATTACTAAAATATTATGACTAGCTCCATCAGGCATCTAATTCATCATAGGTCCAGACATTCAGATAGTTAGCAGCAATAACAACTAATTAGAATTTCATAAGTCACACGGGAACATGGACTGTAGATTAAAACCTAAGTAGTACTACTATGTTCAAAAGAAAGTCATACCTGACAAACTCAGACAGCTTTTCCAAACAACCTCAACCCCATACACCTAATTGCCTTCATGTGCTCATCTTTCACATCGTCAGGCATATTACTAGTGTCATTAGTGAGGAGTGCCGTGTAGGTTCCAAGCATTCTGGATTCCTTCTTGATCATTTTGGCCTCCTTGGCATGCATTTTGGCCTCCTTGTTCTCCTGTGATGCAAGGTGGGTTAGTTTTGCCGATTCAAGCTTCTTGGCCGAGATACGTTTCTGCAATTCCATTGCCTCGCTGCATTTTTATTCATTTCAGCCCACAAATTTAGAAACTTGCTGAACTCTTCTGCTTTGGTAGTTTTAGCCTTCAATTTGCCTTTACCATTGCGTTCAGCCCTAGCTGCTTTTGTTCCTTCCGGGCGTGGGATATCTTCGACATCTATAAGAGACGATGTTTGGTCCGTCGCCTCCGCCGCATATGAGAAATTTCTTTTCTTCTCTTCATTGAGTTTTTTATTGTAAGCATGCCACTTTGGCTGGTCTCGAACAGCCTTACTCATTTGTAAGAATTGTCCTTTGTAGTCTTCTTCGTAGATACGGTGGGCTTTGTCCATCAACTGGTCGTCGGACTACTCGCTGGCATAAATACAATAAGCCTTCATCCAAGAGCATTGGAACTAATTGACCCATTTGTTAAGTTTATGCCATCAGTCCTTGGCTTGCTTTGGTAGGCATCTCTGATTTTTTGGTGTGGTGCTATTGTACGCAGCAACATATCTCCAATATTGATCATTTGTTTTGTTATTTCCCAAGATAGGATCATTTGAATTGTTCAACCATGCGCTTATTTACATTTTAACGAAGAACATTAGTGTTGTCGAAAACATATAATAAAAACTTATGTAATTATTCATTTGGACTACGGAATACGATTACATAATAAACTTACCAATCTTAGGCCCTCCTCTGGTGTCCAGTTCAAGAACTTTTCAGTTCTACCTTCTCCATCATCGTCCCCACTGTCAACATTGATGAATGGCTGTGATTGCAGATTTGATGGTGCACATAGAGTGCCCGATGTAGACAGTAATGGCGATGTACTCCCTTTGGTTGCCGATGGTTGTGATGTCGGGAATAGAGTGTAGTGCGAAGGGCCAACAACGTAGTGGAAATTTTGTGACATGGTTGATGAGTAGCATGTGGTGGAAAAGGGAGAGTGGATGGATTTTGTAAATAACTTACGAATCCACCAAGCGGATAATAATCCTTTCCCCTGAAAAAATGACATACATGCACACATTAAGTGTGGTTCAAACATTGCTGAAAAATACAGTATGATAGCGGCAGTAAAATACATGATACTATGAGACTTAAACCACTGAAATGAAAGAATGTATATCAGCCATCCTTAGTTCATCCATTCAAATTCCAAAATGGTAATGCAGACATTACCACTTATACCAATCCATGGTCATAATATAGTTTATGATTTCAGATGACCAAAAACAATGAAGCTTATTTTTCCTCTGCAAAGCATATGAGATAGTACGATAGACTAACTTTACCCATAAACCATGAATAGTCTAGAATCAAGAGTAGTACATAAGATTCACCTATCTACCTATCCGAAAAATTCATCATCCAGAGCAATTGTTCATAAACACGAAATCTCCTTTTGAAACTAACAATTTCCCAATTTCACAGACAAACCTCAATTCCCAATTTCACTGACTAACATTTTGAAACTAACATTTTCCCAATTTCACTGACATTTTCCCAATTACCCTGCGGCTGTGTGGAGAGGCGAGGGTGTATTTGGCTGCTGTGTGCGAAGGAGAGGGCGGAGTGGGCAGCGTCGCAGCCAAGGAGAGGTGCAACGTGGACGCTAGTGCAGTGGAGGCAAGGTGGATCGAGGGCGCAGCTGG
This sequence comes from Otatea glauca, assembly GCA_036346275.1. Lineage (NCBI taxonomy): Eukaryota > Viridiplantae > Streptophyta > Magnoliopsida > Poales > Poaceae > Otatea > Otatea glauca. The sequence continues at coordinate 43,714,162 of CM070713.1, read as the reverse complement.
AGAGGCCATGAACTCCCTTACCAGGGCAGGGTCCTACTTGACCGAAAATGCAACGTGCATCAGCACGGTGCCCTCGACCTACCTCGTGATGGACGGCGGTGCTCTTATGCAGGTGCCACGGTGACCGCCAAAGAATCGGAGAAGGCCAGCGAGGACTGCGCTTGGGTGGAGTGGCTTGGAGGCAAGGAGGAGGAGTTGGTACGCAAGGGTGGGGAGGTCCTGGGCGTCGATGTTGGGGAGGAGGTAGAGGATCTTAGCGAGGAAGGCGGGGACCTGAGCGCGGAAGGCCACGGGGAGGTCACAGAGGAGGGAGGAGATGGCAAAGAGGGTGGCAGAGGGCCAGCTGGGAGCGGAGAGGAGGGAGGAGAAGGCAGCGGAGGCAACGGAGGGGAAGGGCGAGAGGGAGAGGAGCGAGTGGAGGAGGGAGAGGTAGTTCGAGGGGAGGCGGCGGAGAGGGAAGAGAGGAGGTTGGCGAGGGCGTGGGGCGGGAGCTTTAGGAGAAGGGGCACTGCGGCGGAGAGATCGCAGAATGCAAGGTGTAGGAAGGATTCTGCGGTGGATGGTGGGGGTTGCTGCCAGGAGGGTAGGGTGGCGTGCGGAGGAGAGGGCAGAGCGGGCAGCTACGCAGCGGGTGAGGATGGAGAGGAGGGCACAGCTGAGGCAACGGCTCCATCGTACGGAGTCGAGGGAGGAGAGGGCGGAAGCGAGGGCGGTGTCGACAGTGGCGCAGCGGTGAGCTGGAGCGCGAGGTACGGTGCAAGGAGGAGGCTAGTGTAGAGTAGTTACATAATCATTTTGATAATGGACACAATGGAATTGGGAAGAGGACATTGCACCAATTTTGTTGATCTGAGGTCGGGGACGTGAACTCGGTCACAACAGCATGATCCGACTCATTCTCCATGTGCACTACTTGAGGTGAGTAGGCGGTGGGGCTCCCATGCAACGTAGAAGTGTTTTATGCAGTCCTGTCACTGCCGACGGTGAAGCAGCACACTTTTGCCCATGAGGCATAGCTAATTCCACCCAGCAGTAGCACGGCGACGAGGCACATCCACCAGGTCTGGGCGTGATGCAGGGATTAAAAGGCGGCAAGTTTTCCCCTTTCACGCGCAAGGGAAGCTCTTCGCGCGCTGGATAGAGAAGGAGAAAGGGGGCGCACCGGATCGAGGAAATGCATCGGAGAAGATGCTCATGGGTTCAATACAATGCCATTTGGGTCGTTGATAGCCCTTCGATTTTTGCAATATTGTTGACTATTGCATGGTAGACAACCTCTCTCTCTCTCTCTCCTTATTCTCCTTTATTGTCGGGACCCAGATTTGCAAATCCGAAACCCTCTGTGTATACTGCACTAGTCCAGGATCACGCTAGTGCACACAGTGGAAACATAGATGAAATACCATTCTATACAACGAATTAACTAGGAAGAAGCAATTTATTATTGAATAAAACAAACGATCTTATGGTCAATGTTTACACCATTATGCCTTAAGGGCTTAAGAAACAAATACTATTGCAGCGGAAAAGATAACTTGAACCATTCGACATGCCACAGGCAATCGTCTGGGAACGCCTCCTAATCCACGTAGTCTTCATAGAATTCCTCCTCATGATATTCATTATCTCCTTCAAAGAATCGATCAACAAGGGCATAAAGCCGTGAGTACAAAGGTACTCAGCAAGCCGTAGGGAATTGATGCAATATATTCATGCACGGCTTGACAAGGATGGCTATATAGTTCGTTTGCAGAAAGCAATAACTTGAATTGAAATACAATAAATAGATTAAAAGCATATTTATAAAAACATAAATAAATAACTGGTAGATCAAAGATAGATAACAAAACAACAGTGAACTCCCCGTTCACATCCCAACAACTCCACATTCCACATTTTATGAAACACTCTATACCCCGTGTGAAATTCCCGGGCTTTGTCCATGACCGCGGACGCGGCTATTCGAATAGTTTTACACTCTGCAGAGGTTGTACAACTTTACCCACAAGACATGAACATCTCTTTGTGCAAACGTTACTAACACACTTCCTTTGGTGTGTCGCAGAGATATCATGACAAAGCCTTTACAATGCACTGTCTAAACTCGATGACGCTCGCTAAGGTTTCGCCCATTAGGGCTCCTCTTGCGCCTTGCGAATCTACCCGTCCATCCCGAACCCACACCACCAATTGGCGACTCAAGGCTAGACATTGCAAATTAATCAGCTAAGCCTGTCCCATTCTAGACATGTGGTAGTACGGTTAGACCCAGTTCAGTGGCGCACAAGATTAAGTCCTTAAATTATCTCAGGCAAGACATCCACATCCCAATATGCTAGAAAGCACCCCCTTTACTTCACGATCACTTGCCCGAGGGAAAACAATTCGTTCAACCAAGACCAATGGCAGTACTCAAGGCTAGACATTGTAAATTAATCAGCTAAGCCTGTCCCATTCCAGACATGTGGTAGTACGGTTAGACCCAGTTCAGTGGCGCACAAGATTAAGTCCTTAAATTATCTCAGGCAAGACATCCACATCCCAATATGCTAGAAAGCACCCTTTACTTCACGATCACTTGCCCGAGGGAAAACAATTGCTCAACCAAGACCAATGGCAAACCCCGCCATGGTACAACAAATTTTACAACAGTGGCTACCGGCCACGATTCAATATCTCATTAAGTCAAGATTAACATTATTCAATGTGTGACATGAATCCCAACGTATATCTAAGCATGTCTAAGCATAGCTACATAACCCAATGTTGGTATAATGATTATGTCCAACTAATAATGTCCCAACCTAGGTCTAGCAATGGATACATGGCATACAACTAATCAAGGTGGCATAATGTCAACTAGGTATACATCTACTCCCATTAAATAAGCATTGATACACAAAATAGCATGCAATTGTAATAAAGTAAATTACTTTTGCAAACATAGGATCAATATGATCAAAGGATTATGACTTGCCTTGCTGATCTAGTGCTGAATCTTGGTCTTCGAAGTCTTCATTTGCTCCTCGAATTAGCGCTCACCGAAAAGAAGCAACGAAACCAAATAAATACAAAACAGAGACTCAAACAAGCTCAAAACTGAAAATAAATGGCTCTGGAAGATAGATCTTGATTTTAGAAAAATTTAGAAACTTGAATCGCCTCAATCGGAGTTCGTATGAGGGAGAACGGGCCTCCGAAAGATTAAATTCAGAGAAAATACAGAAAATCGTAAAATCGAATTTCGGATTTATTTTATACCGAAAAGCGATTTATTGCGCAACGCTGATGTCATCGGGTTCACGGTGGACTGGGTCCATGGCGCGGCTCGGTTCACCGTGCACCCGGCGCACGGCTGACGTCATCGCTGACGCGAGCGACTCGGCTGACGCAAGCGGTGACGCAGGCGGGCCACGCGTCACTCATTCGGCCGACGGCGCAAGATCGGACGGCCAAGGAGCCAGGGATGCGGCGGAGGAGACGTGGCGCCATCGGGAGCATCCGTAGAAGATCGGACGGCGGAGCGCGGTCGTTGGAGGTCGAAGGCGATGCGGTGGCGCGGGCTTACCGGAGGCGAGGACGAACACCCGGCAAGCGGCGGAGGAGGGCCGGTTCGGGCGGAAGACAAAGTCGACCGGGCAGAGGACGACGTGGGGAGCTCGGGGAGACCAATGGCGATGGCAGAGACGCACCGACGGCGAAGAAAAAGGCGGCGGAAGAGCTCGGGCAAGACGATGAACTCCGGCGATAGCAAGCGAAGCGACGGCGGGGTCTCGGGCGACGAGGAAGAGGGCGAAAGAGGCGGCGCGTGAAGGGGATTCTCGGGCATCGCGCGGTGGCTTAAATAGAGGGCTCGGGAGGCGTGCCTGACCCGGATTCCGAGACGGCGGCGTGCGGCGGCAGGTCTCTGAGAGGCGGCTAGGGTTTGGCTGCGGGCGATCCCAACCGCACACGTGGCGCAAATCCAGCGGGAGACGCGACGCGGGCTGCGCAGGAGAGCTGGGCCGAGGGAACGGGCCGCGCGGGGAAAAACGGAGCGGAGCTGGGCCGGCTGGAAAGAGAAGCGGGCAGGGGAACGGGCCGGAGCAGATTCGGCCCGAGGGGCTTTTTGGAAATAAAAACATTTTCCGATTTAAGAAATTGCTAGAATTTCAAATAAAATCAAATAAATATCAAATAAATTCAGAGAAATCTCCAAAAATACAAAAAATTCCTTGGAGCACAATGAACCCAACTAAAACTGAAATTCTTTAGTTTGATGAATATTTTAGTCAAATTAAATCCTTTTATTCATGGAAAATTCAAATTAAGCTGGAATTAATTCAAGAAAATGCAAATGGTTTATTTTTGAATTCAAACATTCCAAAACTCAAATTTTGGGATGTTACAAACCTCCCCCCCTTAAATGGAATCTCGACCCCGAGATCCAGGCTGGTTAGGGAATAGGTGGGGAAACTCGGACTTCAAATCTTCTTCTCGCTCCCAAGTTGCTTCCTCTTCTGAATGGTGGCTCCACTGGACCTTGCAAAAACAGATGATCTTGCTCCTCGTGATACGCTCTGCTATATCCAAAATTTTCACTGGTTGCTCTTTGTAGGTAAGATCCTCTTGCAAATCAATAGCTTCGAATGGCATCTGTTCCTCTGGCACACGCAGACATTTCTTCAACTGCGATACATGGAACACATCATGGATTTCGGCAAAAGACTGAGGCAATTCTAACTTGTAGGCAACCTCTCCTCTTCGTTCCAAGATTTTAAATGGTCCCACATATCTAGGGGCAAGCTTTCCTTTTACGTGAAATATCTTAACTCCTTTGAGAGGGGTGACTCTGAGATAAACATAATCATTGGGCTCGAAACTCAAATCTCTTCGACGATTATCTGCATAACTCTTTTGTCTGCTTTGAGCTATCTTCAATCTGTCTTGAATTAATTGGACTTGCTCTTCGGCTTCTTGCAGTATGGTAGGACCAAACAATTGTCTTTCTCCTAACTCCTTCCAGTTGAGAGGGGTTCTACACTTTCTTCCATATAAGGCTTCAAAAGGCGACATTTGCAAACTGGCTTGATAACTATTGTTATACGAAAACTCGGCATAGGGCAAACACTTGTCCCACTTGGCAACATAAGTTAAGGCACAAGCCCTTAACATATCCTCAAGAATCTGATTCACACGCTCAGTCTGTCCATCGGTTTGAGGGTGATAGGCAGTACTGAACCTGAGATGAGTTCCCATGGCTTCATGCAGACTCTGCCAAAAACGAGGTAAACCGCTTCCTCTATCGGACACTATCTTCTTAGGCACTCCGTGAGACCGACGATCCTTGACATATATAACTCGCTAATTTATCTCCTCGCATAGGTAGTCTTAATCGAATAAAGTGAGCTACCTTAGTCAATCGATCCACTATTACCCGGATCGAGTCATAACTCGCTTGGGTCTTAGGAAATCCGATAATGAAATCCATACCAATTTCTTCCCACTTCCATTCTGGAATCTTCAATGGTTGCAGCAATCCTGCTAGCCTTTGATGCTCTGCCTTGACCTTCTGGCAGACATCACAAAGTGCAACATACTCTGCAATCTCACGCTTCATATTAGGCCACCAATACCTTTCCTTGAGGTCTTGATACATCTTGGTACTTCCAGGATGAATGGAGTATAAAGTCTCATGCGCTTCCTTGAGAATCAACTCCTTAAGCTCTTTCTGATCTAGTACGCAAATACGCTTCTCATACCAAATAGTACCTTGTTCATCTTCAGTGAAACTTGGGGCTTTTCCTTTCTTCATATTGCTCTTAATATCCTTGATATCGGTATCATCAACCTGTGCTTCTCGAATCTGATCTTCCAACGTAGGGCGTACTTCCAAAGTAGCTAAATACCCTTCCTGAACCAATTCCAAACTAAGCTTCTGAAATTCCTTATAAAGGGTCAACGACTTTCCTTAATCATCAGAGTATTGCAGTAGCTCTTTCTACTCAAAGCATCGGCTACGACATTGGCCTTGCCTGGATGATAATGAATCCCAATATCATAGTCCTTAATCAGTTCCAACCATCTTCTTTGTCTCATATTGAGGTCAGCTTGGGTAAAGATATACTTCAAACTCTTGTGATCAGTGTAAACTTCACAACAATTACCAATGAGATAGTGATGCCAAATCTTTAAAGCATGCACTACGGCTGCTAATTCCAAATCATGGGTAGGATAGTTGACTTCATGTGGCCTTAGTTGTCGCGAAGCATACGCTACAACCTTCTTATCTTGCATTAGCACACAACCGAGTCCTTGTCGGGATGCATCACAGAATATCTCAAAATCCTTCCTATTATCCGCGAATAAGCATCGGGCAGTTGTCAAACACTTCTTTAATTCTTGAAAACTTTGCTCACACTCTGGTGTCCAAACAAATTTCTTCTCTTTCTTCAAGAGTTGAGTGAGCGGTCTGGCTTTTCTAGAAAACCCTTCTATGAAACGACGATAATATCCCGCCATTCCAAGAAAACTTCGGATTTGGGGTACCGTCTTGGGTGACTCCCAACTTAGCACATCTCGTACCTTACCAGGGTCAACAGCGACTCCTTCTCCTGATATGACATGACCTAGGAAAGCAACTTCTTTCATCCAGAACTCACATTTACTGAACTTTGCATAAAGCTGATTCTCTCTTAGCTTCGTTAAAATTTGGCGCAAGTGATCCTCATGTTCTTCCTCACTTTTGGAGTAGATTAGAATGTCATCAATGAAAACAACAACAAACTTATCCAAATATTCCATGAATACCTTATTCATCAAGGTCATGAAGTAGGCAGGGGCATTAGTCAATCCAAAAGACATCACGGTATACTCATACTGTCCATACCGAGTAACAAAAGCTGTTTTGGGTATATCCTCTTGACGAATCTTCAACTGGTGATATCCTGATCTCAGGTCGATCTTCGAGAATACTCCGGCTCCTTGAAGTTGGTCAAACAAATCATCGATTCTTGGCAGAGGGTACTTGTTCTTGATGGTGACCTCATTAAGTGAGCGGTAATCTACACACATTCTCTGAGTTCCATCTTTCTTTTCAACTAGAAGTACTGGCGCTCCCCATGGCGAAGAACTTGGTCGAACAAAACCTTGATCTTGTAGCTCTTTGATCTATCTCTTTACTTCAGCTAACTCATTAGCAGGCATCCTATAAGGTCTCTTGGAAATGGGTGGCGTTCCAGGAACTAGTTCTATCAAGAACTCTATATCTCGGTCCGGTGGCATTCCAGGCAACTCATCTGGAAACACATCAGGAAATTCGCTGGCGACTGGCACACCTTCCAAACTTATTCCTTTGGCACTGCAAACTTTAATCCCTTCGGACTAATCTGAATCGGCTTGAACTTTTAACTTGGTTCCATCTGGACTGGTTAAGGTGATCTCTCTATTCCCACAATCCAAAACCGCTTGGTTCTTGGAAAGCCAATCCATTCCTAGGATCACATCTAAGGACTTGGTGTCTAGGACAATAAGGTTGGCTAGAATTTCTGGATTTATTTTTATACTGAAAAAGCGATTTATTGCGCAACGCTGACATCATCGGGTTCACGGTGGACTGGGTCCACGGCGCGGCTCGGTTCACCGTGCACCCGGCGCACGGCTGACGTCATCGTTGACGCGAGCGACTCGGCTGACGCAGCGGCTGATGTAAGCGGTGACGCAAGAGCTGACGCAGGCGGGCCACGCGTCACTCATCCAGCCGACGGCGCAAGATCGGACGGCCAAGGAGCCAGGGATGCGGCGGAGGAGACGTGGCACCATCGGGAGCATCCGTAGAAGATCGGACGGCGGAGCGCGGTCGCTGGAGGTCGAAGGCGAGGCGGTGGCGCGGGCTTACCGGAGGCGAGGACGAAGACCCGGCAAGCGGCGGAGGAGGGTCGGTTCGGGCGGAAGACAAAGCCGACCGGGCAGAGGACGACGTGGGAGCTCGGGGAGACCATTGGCGACGGCGGAGACGCACCGACGGCGAAGAAAAAGGCGGCGGAAGAGCTCGGGCAAGACGATGAACTCCGGCGATAGCAAGCGGCGGCGACGGCGGGTCTCGGCGACGAGGAAGAGGGCGAAAGAGGCGGCGCGTGAAGGGGATTCTCGGGCATCGCGCGGTGGCTTAAATAGAGGGCTCGGGAGGCGTGCCCGACCCGGATTCCGAGACGGCGGCGTGCTGCGGCAGGTCTCCGAGCGGCGGCGACTAGGGTTTGGCTGCGGGCGATCCCAGCCGCACACGTGGCGCAAATCCAATGGGCGACGCGACGCTGGCTGCACAGAGAGTCGGGCCGAGGAACGGGCGCGGGAAAAACGGCGAGCTGGGCCGGCCGAAGCGGCGAGCGAGCGGGCCTACCGGAAAGAGAAGCGGGCTGGGGAACGGGCCGGAGCAGATTCGGCCCGAGGGGCTTTTTGGAAATAAAACATTTTCCAATTTAAGAAATTGCCAGAATTTCAAATAAAATCAAATAAATTCAAATAAATATCAAATAAATTCAGAAAAATCTCCAAAAATACAGAAAAATTCCTTGGAGAACAATAAACCCAACTAAAACTGAAATTCTTTAGTTTGATGAATAGTTTAGTCAAATTAAATCCTTTTATTCATGGAAAATTCAAATTAAGCTGGAATTAATTCAAGAAAATGCAAATGGTTTATTTTTGAATTCAAACATTCCAAAACTCAAATTTTGGGATGTTACATTTATCCACATCAGCTAAAATCCTATGTGGCAAAAGCTATAGACAGCTGATGATCGATTTTTGTACATGCTCTTAATAAGTTAACTATATATAGTGTCATCATGCGGATGTATTATGAAGTTCCTTCATATTGGTATGTTATTAATATGCAGGAAGAGGTGAAACAGACCAAGGCAGAGTTAGTAGCTCCACAAGTGAAGCCTGAGTTCGGTACACTTTCAGCTCCAATTTTTGGTGACAATTTGCTCGATCAAACTTTTATACAAGCTCCTAAGCAGACTTCTTCAACCAGACTTTCATACAAGCTCCCAACTCCAGTCGATGACAACAACCTCAAATTAGCAGGTGCTCATAGGTCACATCACTTAGCGCAATTTTTTGAAAGTAAACCTCGTGCTCCAATGAACTTGTGGTAGTTATCTCCACTAATGAAAGATTATAAGGCGAGCACCATGCATTGTGGCCCTATCAAAATGCCATCAGGAACTGAGGGGATATCACTATATCAGTCTGATCCAGCTCCACTTCTGATTATAAGAAGTTGAAGCTGTCTTGGTCTGGTCCAATTCCAAGCAAAGCAGGATCAAGCAAGCCCTCCACTTAGACTAATCATAGGTCATCCATGGGCTATGCTCATGTGATGCCAGCAAAATTGAATGGACATGCTCGGCAGCCATCATGTATGTTCCCAAACGCTTCCCCAAAGATCTCACCACTTGCGACAATATCCCCGAAAATCAATGAGCTTCATGAGCTACCTAGGCCTCCAGCCAATATATAGCCCATTCGGCCTTCTGGTTTGATTGGTTACTTTGGCGGCCTGGCCCTCTTATATCAAAGCATCATCAAGCTCCTACAGTGCCAGCCCGTGCCAGCCCATGCCTCACCGCCAACATCGCAGACAGCCTCGCCGCTTCCATGGCCACCTGCTGCCTTGACACGAAGTTATTCCATACCCTCGAATTGCCAAAGAACACCCATCATCACTGTGAATAAGTTGTTGGAGGCCTAGGCAAAGCAGGAAGAGCAGTGATCTTTCATCCCTACATGACTCCTTTGTCATTGGCTGATTTATCTGTAACATCTTGGTCCCAACTTTCTCATGGCCTAGCCCACCATAGGGTGGGCTCACGTATGTATAGCACTTTACCTATACTTTCGTCCTCGCTTCGTGCAAAAAAGTTAACCCGGAGATGCTATATTTGAACCCAATATGTATTATATACTACTACAACTTACTTTATACAACCAATATGGGACTAATCCCACGACTACTCCACAATTATCACATGGGCCTTCACATTAACGGTTGGGGTATTACACTCATCCCCCCTTAAGGGCTGATGGCCTCGGTAGCATACCGCATACACGGCAGATACCTACAACCACCCCTCGATACATGTCTGAGCGTCCAGTGCCGATCCATATGCCATGCCATGTGGCCACTCCGGGACCAAATGCTCCATGCGCCATATGCACGCGCCCCTGTCCCGCACGCGCCTATGCAGTGAAGATTGATGCTCTGATACCATCTGTAACAGCCCGGTACTCCACGTGCTCCGAATGTCACTTCATCATACATTTTTGCTAACTTTTAATTATTTTAAATATAACTTTCAACAACACCAATTCCTCTTTTTTAACCACTATACACCAAGTAAGCAATATTCGCATAAAATGACGATGTAACAAATAACAATGAATGGAACAAAACATCAATAATAAACTTAGAACCACGCGTCTAAGAATGCCCAAGTCTACGTGCTTGGGAACGCTTAGAACATATGTATCTGGGAAACATACTTACCTTTTAATTACCTTTCACGAAGCCACCGAACGGAGGACAAAATCAAGATATAAGAAAAACCATATTGAATATATCAAATCGACTAAGTTCACACGATACCTATTCCACTAAAATTATTCTAGACTAAAACTATCTATATTATTTATTGTTCCAAGAATGAACAAATGCTAAATATCAAATAAATGGTTAGTCAAATAGCATGTGACGTGGCTGTGCTACCCCCTTTCCATGCATGACAGTCTCATTGTACCTAAAATATTAAATAAATAAGCATGAGTCTAAGACTCAGCAAAGTACATCATAGAAAGATAACATCATATGTAAATAAACTCATCAATTTAATTCCTTTTTTCCTTTATTCATGCGATGCATTGTGCCTACATGCTCATATGAACATCACATAGCTTATATCGGTATAGTTGAGTGCACACCCGTCGATATTGCACCCTCTCATTCCTTTCTATCCTTTGGAGGGGCCTACCATAGTAGGCCTTGCATGCCCACACAAAATAGGTCTTAGAGGGCCACACATGTCACCTCTTATCCACATGATGCATAAAATGCCAATGCAAGTTACATCATCATTAACAAGATCTTGAGCATAAATCATATAAATAATTGATGATAATTATATAAAATATCAAGGTATCACTTATCAATTTAAAGAACAATTCATCTTAAACAAATCATTACTCAAACATGCATTTGCCTTTTTACACATGGGGAATGGAATAATTGAGGTTGAAGCTAAACATGAAGTCACACCTCCTACAATAGGTAAATCCATCTCAAAATCATAGAATAATAGTACAAGCATTAAACATAACAAAGTCACACCTACGCACAACCCCAGACTTAACTTTCTCCCTCGCCGAATAGTTTACCCTTAGCTATCCTAACGGTCGGAAGGACATAACTCCAAGATTAGGAGCCCAAACATAGAAAACCATATATTTTATGAAAACTACAGAAGATTACCTATAATTTTCTAGTTATCTATAATTTTCAATTAATTCATCTAACTCGTCATTTCCAGCCCTGAAGACCAATCTGATGTTTTACTTGACAATAGATTTCACAATTCTATATCTATTTTTATCCAACTCCAAACATAGTAAACCATAACATCACTAGAAGCTACAGAAAATTATCTAGCTTTCTATAATTATGTAAATAATTTAATTTGGCTATTAACTAGCCCTAACTAGTAGATTACCACAACTACTCTCAACAGCCATTGGTTTCTAGACAGCAAGCTTCAACATGTCGTAACTATCAAACCGCTTAACCAAATTTTACGTTCTTGTACTCTAATTAAACTTCAGATAGAAATTTATATTTTTCACAACTTCCGCAGGCAAAAAAGGTGACCATAGGTATACCGAAACATGACCCGAAGACAGAAACCATTGTTGAACGAATAACAAATTCACCCAAAACCGATCTGGTGCCCTCTAGAAACCATATTGTTGTAGGGGAGCTCCAACCCCTAGGATCAACATCGGAGATTTCTAGGAAACCTAGGAAATAAATACATATGTGCATGTTTCTATTGTCATATTGTACTCAGGAGAACAGTACTTAAATGCCATTTCCCTTTAGTCACTCATGCGGGCAAGGACAAAATGAAAATTTCCTCCTATCCTTTGTATATATGGTCTCAAGGGCACTTGTAAGAGGGGGATTTTTCCAATCAGTCATCACTTAACATTACTGGCTTCTCTCACCCTCAGGTGGTCCTCCATGACAAAAGGTATGTAAATACCCACTGTTTAACCTCGAATTTTCTTATTAAATAATATATTTTTAATGAAAAAATTACAGAAATAATATGCCAAAAAAATAACAGTTATACCCACTATCGAGGATCCAAATTGCGACAGAGATTCTGTCGACGTTTCAATCAGCGACAGAATCTCTGTCGCGATTTGAAAGTGCGATAAAACATTATCGCCAATCCAAAAAGCGACAAAGACTGTATCGCCAGTGTCTCTGTCGCCGTTTGATTACGCGGCAAAGAGTTAAATACTTTTCAAAATGTGCACTAAAATCTTTTTTTAGAAAGCACAGATAAGTACCACAGAATTCAGTCTTGAAACAACTTTTTCTGTAAAATAGCCGGTCCACGATAAAATTGTAGGAATAGCAAAACAATAGACAATTTTTTTTGTTCGGTCGAGAATTTTTTTTCACTCATTTTGAAGCGGCGTGCGAGTTAAATAGAGGAATCTTTTTTTAAATAATACGTTGTTGCCCTGATTTCATTCAAAAATTCGATGTAACTTGTGAGCATTAATTATTAAAAGAGCAGTGTTATTTTGACAGTTGCTAGAATTTTAGAGTTCAAATTAGGGTTCAATAAATTTAGAAAAAATTCATATTTGTCAATGATAATTCATTTAGTATTTTACAAAATTATTTGTCAGTTACTTTTTTGACAAAAAAATCAAATTTTGTTGTTCCTCATTCTCTTTCGATGTGCGACAAATCATGGTAAAATATTGAATAAAACCCGACATTGATATTACAAAGTGCAGTAAGTACAATAACTACAATAGCATGGCATGTGACTACACCTAAGATACATACATGCCTTAGAGAATTCATAAAACTAGGATACAACATAGGTACATGCCTTTAGTGGAGGACTAAGTCACAAAATCATACATTCTATGGCCATAGTTGTTGGAATAAGTCGCTACAATAAAAGTAATAATCTCCATCTATTGGTTCCTGATGGGTACTACGTATGGATACCTGATAGGGCTTAATGTAATATCATCGTCAGGATTTGGAGGACTCCGAGGACGCAAGGTTCGTGGCCTAGGTGGCATGAAATCGCCATCATAATCGTCATTTGTATGGTTAGGAGCTAGCACTCCTTCAGTGCTGGTTGAACGTCCTCTTGCATTGTTGCTTGAGCGGCCTGTTGTAGTAGTGCTTAAACGGCCTGTTGTGACGGTGCTTGAACGTCAATGTCTAGGTGACATGAAATCATCATCATCATCGTCATTGTCATTTGTATAGTTAGGAGCAAGCACTCCTTCGGTGGTTGTTAAACGTCCTCTTGAACTTTCTGCTACAACGGTACTAGGTGGACCTCTACCTCTCCAGTTAGATCCTCTTCTACATCTTCTGCGTGAATCAGGCATCACATCCCTGCCGAAGAGTATATACATCGCTAAGAATTCTGGGATATCTTTGTTCAGCAACTCTTTATCCTCTGGGAATGACTAACATACAAGACGAGCATACGAATTAGTGAACTTATGGATAATGCTAAAAAGATTAGTAGGGTGAACAAATAGGAAATAACTAACCTTAATATGCTCTGCATACTGATCAGGTAGCATCAGTACCCTATAAAATCTCATAGAGAAACCTGTAGCAGAAGGGTGGTCGGTTAGTTCGCACACTCTGAAATACCTTTGACACCATCCTTGAAAGTGCGCCTTAAGGTCGTTGGAGGTCACAAGGTTCAGGCCAGAGGTTGTCACCTTATGCCTCGATAATGTCGGACGCCACTCTTGCAATTTGGGCACCACTTTACTTAGATTCTCCTCCTTGAACGAATCATCCTTCCCATTACGCGTAACCTTCAACGTGTAATGAAGGGCTACGCTGCTCATATCAGGTGTCCACGAGAATGCTCTGCTAGAGGATCCAACCATGGTGAAGTGTGAGTGGGAGCTGTGTATGTTTGCCTACGTTTTTGAAGAGAAACGCGATATGCTACACTAGCACAAAAAGAACTACCGCATAACCAGAAAGCTACACGTAAGAAGGGGATCACAGATTAGATTACCACTAGACGCGCAGATGCGAAATCCTTCACGTGTCAATGTAGTGGATCGTCCTCACCACAGTCGTTGCGTCGATGGAGTGGATCGTCCTCGCCTCGTCGTGGATCGTCCTCCCACGCCGCAGTCGCAGCAGTGTCACCACAGTAGTCCACACGTCCAGGGATGGAACGCCGTGCGTCAGTGTGTAAGCACCTGGTTGCTCGGCAGGGGCAGCGAGAGGAGGAGGCTAGGGTTTCGGGTGAATCACTTCTAAATCGTGGGAAAGCACACACTGCGCCCACCCTCCTCCCCTCCTTATATAGCCACGAGATGAAACCCTAAACCAGGGCCCATTAGCGTGCTAAGCCCACGAGGTCCATTAATTACGGATCCAATCCGAATTAATGCGTCCCAGCCCATTAACTGTGTGACCTGCGCAGTTCACGTACGTTTGGACATGGATTCGGAAAACTCCTTTTCAATCCAATAGTTGGTAGTGGCTCCTTGCAAAGTATGCTAACTCCCAAACATACTATGATCAAATCAGACAGAACCTATCAAAAGTACTCATGTAATAATCCCTTTGCCAAGTGTATGAAGATTGAACTCAAGGCGAGAAGCATGTCATCCTTTGATGATTCAATCCATCTCTCGTATCCGTGATATATTAATAAGTTGTGATTGACTCCTCAATCATGGCATGGCCATGCACTTCCTTAATCATATCACATGAGTGGCCTTATCATATATCTCCGTTTCATTGGAGTGGCAAATTCCATCTTGACTGCTCACTTCCCTTTGCACGTTTTATAGTAAACATGAAAGCTACCTTTATAACTATCCGGTTAGGAAGTAGTGTTTGATAGCCCCAAGGAAAACTATTACACATGTAGGGAATATGACAATCTCAGGTCCCAAGGAAAACTATTACACATGTAGGGAATATGACAATATCAGGTCTAAGGATCATACATCTACTATGTATGAGATACACTGATGACACATAAGAATGAAACATTCTCGCAGTGTCCCATTGCGGGTCTATCTAACTCATGTTCTTCAACATGTGTCCACAATGTATAGATGATATCTCCATATCCCATGATCAATGAAGCATGATCATCGATCACTACATGTGCTGATCTATTCATCGTTGTCCTATACGATGATATCCGATCAGAGATATTTATCGAATTACATCAATAAGTAAAGAGCTTCATAAGCAAGTCACATACTTGTTAATCAATACAATGATATACATTCATTGGACCAATAATCATATTATTATTCATAAACATAGGCATAACACTAACAGTTTTGGCCTTTTATAGTCTTCCCCGTCTACCCCTCCCAAGCCTTGAGCTTCCTCCTCTGTCTGTCATTGCAATGGAGTGCAGATTGGGGTAGGAAAGAATGGCTGCTTGGGTGGCGGGTGGTTTTATATGTCACTTTGTTCTGAAAAAGCGGGCTGCAGCGTGTTGTCATTTCGGTTTAAGAAAGTGGTGGGTTGCAGGGTGTTGTCACTTCGCTCTGAGACAGACAGTGAGCTGTATGTCGCTATGTGAAAACGAGGGTCAAGTCTCGTCACCTTTTCAGGCAGATGTGACAAATCAAACTAAGAAATCAATAGGCAGTGTGTTGCCTCCTCAGCTTTTCAGGCCACTGTGACAACAGGCTGGCAGCAGCTTTCTTAGGCCGATTTGACAACACGCTACGACGAGTACTCAAATCGGGCTGAGAATGCTGCTGGCAACGTGTTGCCAATCGTACGAAAAAATCGAAAAGTGGTGGGCAGAGTGTTGACACTTTTGACTTCGAAAGGTGATGGATGGTTTCGGTATTTCACAAATATTGTTACTACGAGGAGATAATTACCGAATACATAAGTTAAATAAGGCCATGAACAAGCTGCCACAAGTAGTGAAATTAGGCCGAAAAAGCTGAAAGCGGTGGGAGATAATCGACGAATACATAAGTTAACAAAGCAAAAGATGATATATGGAAACCACTTCGAAAGGCATCTATGACCAACTCTGTCTCCTCTGCATGAAATAAACTACTTCGCAAGAATAGCGTAAAGTACAACAAGGATATCCACACACACAATCTTCTCCAACCACTTGACATGATCTAAAATGTGTTCCATTTTGAACATCAGCATGTTCAGCCTCTGCTCGAGCATAGGGTCCATCCTCTCCTCCATATAAGGCTACATCCCCTATGGTACTGCGGTTGTAGGATGCTCCATGAAAGTGTCCATGGTGTCCGCCCACTGAAAATATTGGCATCCTATAGCCTACGTGATGAGGTGAACATGCTTTAAGGCCTTTCAAAGAAAGGAGATCTCTCCAAACAACTACACAACTCGAACAGGAAAAAATCTTGTTTACGAGAAGGAATCAAACTAAATTTTCACTTACACAGAATAAAGGGCATTTGTAGAACACCCGACCGTTATTTCCCTCGGTGTTGGCGTAGAACACATTAACTTGCATATGGTAGTTAGGACAATCGACCTGCCTTGCAGTGGCAAGCACACAAGCCCTCCAATTTCCTGAGCTCACCGTTTGAGACATGGCCTTTGGATGCAATAAATGGGATGAGGACGAGGATATGAGGAAGCGGAGCTGGCATGAAGGCCTATTTATAGAGGCAGTCCATAGATTCGATGGGAAATATGGAGCCAAATAGAGACACGCAGGGGCAAATTGGTATTTTCATGCCCCAGTTAGGCAGTGTGTTGTCACTTTGCTCTGAGATAGGCAATGTGTTGTCACTTCGCTCTGACATAGGCAGTGTGTTGTCCATCGCTCTGAGATTCGTGGTGTTTTTTCACTTCGCGATTCGCAGAGTGTTGTCAAATTGGGGCTTAGAAAGTTGCTAGCAGCATGTTGTCAAATCGCACTGAGAAAGCTGTTGTGTGTTGTCCATTCGACCTGAGAAAGTTGATGGCAGCGTGTTGGCAAATTGCACTGATAAAGCTTATCTACGTGTTGTCCAATCGACCTGATAGCTGATGGCATTACGGAAGAAAAAGATCATATCTTAATAGAAGATAACTTAAGAAAACAAAATACCATAGCTGAATGTTACATAATCTAAGAAAGTAAAGAACCATATTATGTTTAGTACATCATGTATGAAAGGAAAAAACTAACTGGCGCCCCTGCGCGGTGCTACTCCTCGTGTGGTCCCAGGCTTCCTCGGCACTGCACATGCCCGGAGGGATACGTCAGCTGGTCAGAGGCCTGTCCACGAGTACCCCTAGCAGGTCGTACTGGTGCTGTTGGAGTAGCGAAGATGCCCTGTGATGACTGAGTCGAGTCGGGCGCATCAATGAGCTGAGAGGGACCAAGGACCGCACCCGTGGACTGCTGGTAAGGATCTACAAAGAAGTCCAAGTCAGCGTTGTCGAGCGGAGGAAAGTCAGCGGAGGTGCTCACGCTCTGGTCGGGTGTTGGATCGACCGCTATTGACAAAGTTTTGATGTTAGTACAGCACAAAATATGAACAACATAATAGATGAAAGGAGACCACATGGTGTACCTGTAGTCATGGGGACATACGGTCCAGAACGCTGCCAACTAGATCCCCCTGACACGTCCGAAGGGGGGCTACCTGCGTGCGTGATGTCCTAGCTGCGGCCTAGGTGCGTGTCGACCCCATACAGCTGAGGCACATCCGTGAACCTGTAGGACGTTGTCGTCCCTACGCCTCCTGCAGGACATAAACTAGACGATGCGAGCGGTCTTTTGGCATACACGCTGCAACGCCCCTCTCAGGAAGTCCATCGTGACCTCCAGCTTGTCCGTTTGGCCAACTCGTGCCAGTAGTGTGTCCATCTCCTCCATGGCCTCCCTGGCATGGTCACTCTGCGCACGCATTGAAAGGCAAGTTAGTTGGTATGTCAAAGAAGTACTAACCGAGCGATGAAACGTCGAGTCCGACTGTGTGGGGTAGGCGTCCGCTGTGGAGAGAACGTGCCTCGGAGGTGAGGCATTGACACGCACAACGCGAACGCGTGTGCGCGGACTGAACCACCGGATGTACTCGTCATACATGCCGGGGTCGTAAGGGGCAGCCTCATCGTGAACATCCACCAACGTTTGCACCCACTTCTGAGCATGAGACAACATGCGTGCCGCCCAGCTCATGCCACCAACGAAACCCTTCCATGTAAGCCTACATGAGAACAAGAGCACTGACGTTAGTAGCAAGAACATCGCAAAAAATAATGCAATTGGAATTGACGTAGAAGAGCACTCACATGTGCACACTCGGTGGGACAACCACACCAGTGGGGACGGGGAAGGCCTGACAGAGGCCGAACTACCTCATGACATGGTGCACGGCGTACGTCTCCACATAGACATCGAACACTAAGTGGCACCATGTCAACCAGAAGGCGGCGTCACAGGTGCATTGCAGGGAGAGGCCATGGGGTGCTCGCGCGTCTACTAGCTCCGGGAGGTAAGGACACCTAATGACGCGATCATCCGTCAGCTGGTCGAACATCGCTACATACTCGGGGTACGAAGCGTGTAACATGACAGGCGTGAAAGTCGGCTGCAAAAAAAAGAATAGTCCAAAGTTAGACAAAAAATTCAAAATTATTGCACAATTCAAGGTAAAGGTCATTTTACTAACCCTTCGGCGACACCACAACGTCCCCATGGTAGGACGGTCAACGTCATCCCCAGGGGCGTCGTAGAAGCCTGCTCCGTAGGGTCCCAAATCCATCTGCGGCCGGCCGATCTGGAACCTCTCAAAAGACCAAAGCTGAAGTAGTAGATGACACCCCGTGAGAATAGACGAGTCCTCCACACGACGACAACCGTCGCAAAGACCCCGGTACATGGAAGCCAATACAGCCGGTCCCCACGCTAGCTGTGGGATCTCCTCAATGTCAGCATCTACGATCGACCTCACGTACTGGATCATGTGCTTGTCAACGGTGTCCCCGTGGGAGGAGCAGAACAAGACCCAGCCGAAGAGCCATAGCAAGTACACCTCAAAGTGGCGACTAATAACGTACTCCCCTGCTCCATCTGCCATCCTCTCGGGCTGCAAAAGTAATGGTCAGTTTCACAACTATAAGAGAAGGAAATGAAATTTAGACAAAGTTAATATCACTTATGTAAAATTGTACCAACCACTTCTACGTCGGACCATGCGAAGAAGTGAAAGGTGTGTAGCCACGCTCAGCGGGTAGCACGTCCGCGAACCAGGCTAGGAGCTCCGTCCGCCACTCCGGGTGGACGTCGTCAGGCACTACCGTGTCCCTGGTTCAAGGTAGGCCCGGAAGGTAGCTAACATCCTCCAGTGTCGGCGCCATCTCCCCGCACAGGAGGTGAAACGTGTGTGTCTCCAGTCGCCAGCGATCTACCAGAGCGCTAAGCAAGCTCCTGTCATACGGGAACCTCCTAGAGGCACCACGCCTGTCCTGCACATCGGTGACAGTCTCCTCCACCATCTGTGCTATAGGCAGTAACCCTGCCGCTCTCGGCCTGCACGAAAACATTGTAAAAACTATTGGTTCACACGTACAAGATATAATAAGGGAAGTATGGGAAAAGTGCACTAACCTAGGAATCCATCGCGAGTAGACCCGCCATGCTCTCACCAGGGTCTGCAAGCGAAGGGCATTAAGCTCGAATAGTAGCTCCCAGTTTGGAGGTGGCAAGGTGGCCAAGCGATTCCGGTGAGTCGCGTCTATCACTGGGTCCAGCAACTCGTACTCCGTGACGTTCGCCATACCTGCAATTGAATAAAGCAATGTTAGTACAAAATCAAATGCACAAACAAACTGAATGTAGTAATTAGATATAGAATTTGAATACAATAAAAGGATTAGACATTGAAATCCACAAGCGCTAACACCTTTGAAATCCATGCATGCATCACGCATACAAATTCGAACCAAATAGAATGCAATAATAACACATCCAACATCCATACATGAATTACACATCCTATGTCCAAACATGCATTACGTATAGAAATTCGACATATCACATTGACATACGAGTAAACTACTTCAATTTCATATGCAAAGCCCATACAACAATGTCACGGCCTCTGAACTGTCAGGCAATACTTGAAAGAGTGCCCCGTCTCCTTACAAACTGAACATTTCTTCACACGACGCCTGCTTTTTGCAACGTCCATGTCATTCCTCATACATCTTGTTTGTCGCCGCCCTATGCCCTTCAGCCTGCTGACATTAGGAACCCACCGTGTATCCTCCTATCTCTGATGCTCTATGAACAAACCCACCACTCAAAAGCCATAAATTTCTCCGCTCCAAGTTGTCGTCACCGCTTCTTTATTGAAGAATTGTGACACGAATATACCTGGATCTATAAGGATTGCTGAGTAGGCAGCCATTACGTGTGAGCTTGGCTTGTGTAAGAGATGAGGCTTGTTGCAGCTGCAGACACATGTTTGCCGACGTAAAATGCATTCATGAGCAACTTTATGCCGGTTCGTCTCACGACCGGCTTTCTCTTTACACAGTACCTCGAAATTAATCTCCCTCGTGCCCATCTTCAATGCTCTATGCATCTCCCCCCTTTTTTCCTTTCTCCTCCATGTACGTACAGATCACCTCTGAGTATTTCATATCAGGATTACTCATGCGGACTAACGCCCTAGCATGGTGATCCACAAAGTACTTCATAATACCATGAAGAACACCCTCCACTATAGCAACCAGGGGAATGGGTCTCAAGCCTCGCATAACCCAATTGTAAACCTTAGCCAAGTTTGTCATCATGACCCCATACCGGGCACCATCGGTGTTATAAAGCAATGCCCATTTCTCCCTAGGCTCATGCTCTATCCATTCGGAGAAGCATTTCGAGGATCTTCCATTCCTCCGGACCAAGTGTGGAGGGTCCGTGAGTAACACTTCGAGCGCTACTGGGGCCTCCTCTGTGTCAGGCATTGGCCTCTTCATTGCCTCCGCTGTATGCCTTGATGTCTGTAGGATCAAGCATGACCAACTAGAGGGGGTGAATAGGAGGTTTCTAAATTTTTCGATACTAAAATGCAATTTAATAAGTAACTAAGCTTTGGAAACAATCAACGCAAGATTACAACAATGATATCAAAAGATCAACAATTACTTATGCAATTCAAGTAGAGCAAAGAGTAAATTCTAGCACAATTAGAATTCTCAACTTTCTAGGAATTAAGATTTAGCACAAGAACAATAGGATTAAATCAAATGAGAAAGATAGACAAGAATTTTTATCCCGTGGTCTCGGAGACTTGCCAGTCTCCCCTACTCCACGTTGAGGTGACTTGAATCACTTCCAGCCGGCTCCAACCAGTTGAGCCTTCCTCGATCACTCGTGGTAGCTCTTCACCACTCCGGTTAGGCGAGCTCCTTGCCTTCACAACCGATCGAGTCTTCTCACAAGCTTCTTTGAGAAGATCGCTGATCCCACACGCCTCCAAGCCGTCTAGGAGGCGGCAACCTCCAAGAGTAAAAGGTGATGACGCTTGCTTGACGTCGAATTGAGTGCTAGAGGCTCAACACTAAATTCACCACTCAATTTTGCTCTTAACTCTCTCAAAATATGAATTGAAGCACACAAGATTATATGAGACTTGTTAGAGCTCAAAATATCATCAATGAGGGTCAAGAGGACTCTACAATGCAGGTGGGAGGTATTTATAACCCCCCACCAACCAAATATGGCCGTTGGCCAAAAGTTGGCCAAAAATCTCCTGAGAGGCCGGTCATACCGCCCCTGGGCCGGTATGACTGGCCCTCAGAGAGAAACAGTCAAAATTATGCATTTAATGCATCATCAGTGACCGTTGGTCACTAGCCGGTATGATTGGAGAGGGCCCGGTCATACCGCCCACTGGTATGACCGAAGGTCCTTCGGTCATACCGCCCTCTTCCGGAGCAAAATGCACATGTACTGGAAATTCCACACCAGACGCCCTCCGGTCGCACCGATGGTCGGTATGACCGGATAGGGCCCGGTCATACCGGCCCATTCCACCCAAAAACAGTAACTTTATTTCTTTTATTTATAAGAGATGATCTCTTTTATGCAAGCCTTATGACCATTTAAATGAATAAATGTTGAGCCTCTAAACATCTTTCTAGCATCGATCAAGCGGCAATAACCCCTCTTTATAGTACAACGCCTGATCTAGCAATCCGATCTTTTCTTCCAAACTCCGAGATCAGCATAAAATTAAGAAAAAAATCCTTAGCTTTTATACCTGAGTAACTTTGTCAACGACTCTAGTTTTTCTTCTTCATCAATTTCTTGCTTTCATGTTCGTCGAGATTTGGAACTAACTTGTTCTCAAAATGCTCAAACCAAAATGTTAGACTTTTAACCGCAATTGTTATTAATTACCAAACCAAATTAAATTAGGGGCCTAGATGCTTTCAATCTCCCCCTTTTTGGTAATCACTACAAGAAACAGAGAAAAATTCGTGAGTTTTTTAAATTCGTGGGCCCAAAAAAAACCCACGAATTTATTTATTTAAATTCGTCGGTTTGTATAAAACCCACGTTTTTAATTAAATTCGTGGGCCAAAATGAAACCCACGAATTTAATCATTTAAATTAGTGCACTGTATAACCCACTAATTTAAACATTTAAATTGTGTGTTAAAAATTACCCACGAATTTAAAAATTTAAATTGTGGGCCACCAATTACCCACGAATCTAAGTTTTTAATTTCGTGGGCCCACCTTCCCAAGAATTTATCTCGCAAAAAAACCTCGGCCCACCGAGACGCTGCCGCCCACCACCCACGCTGCGCCGCCGCCGCCGCCGCGCGCCGCTTCGCCCGCCCGCCCGCCACATGCAACGCGCTCGCTCGCGCTGATCCCAGCGCCGTCGGCCGCGCCGCCCCGCCGCCGCCTGCCGCCCGCGCCCTGCGCTGCCTCCACTCGGCCGCCGAGCCACCCACCGCCGCCCTCCTCGCCGGCGCGTGTGCCCGCTCGGCCGCCTGAGACCCGCCGGCCGGCGGCCGCCCGCCATGCGGTCGAGCGCCTCGCCTCGTCCTCCCGACGCAGCGAGGACGATTTCCACAGGGACGCCGCGGCCGAGGCCGAGCTCTAGACCATCGAGGCCGCCTCGCCTCGCCAGCGCCGCCTCCCCGACTGGCCCAACAATCCCGCCGTCCGCACCCGTGAGAACCCGGTCCCCGCCGCCGGAGGTGCCTCTGCGGCGCCGTCGTTGGTCCTCTCGCCTCCCACTTGCCGAGGTGAGGCTTCGCTCTTCTTGCCTCCCCCTTCCCATTTCCCCTTTCTTGACATCGCGAAATTGAAGAACTCTATTTGTTCTTGGAATTGGGGCAAGAACACATTATTCCTCTCACATTACGTCTTACGGGCATGGAAATTTCTTAACAATTTGTTGCACATTGGATCACGAAGGAAGAGGGTTCTTGGTGCTCTGATGCATCGAGTTGGAAGAAAAGCCTGTAATTTTGGTAAAATGGCAGCTCTGCGTGATTGTTTCTGTGTTACTTTGTTAGGGTTCAGTGCTTTACTGACAATGCTTGTGTTTGTATAGCTGGGCTGTGTAGACTTGCACCTAGTTGTAGTTATTCTCCTTGCGGGATTGACATTATAATCATGTTTACTTTGTTAGGGTTCGTGCTTTCTCGACAACGCCAGTAACTTAGTTCTCACAAGTGATGGAATCTAGTGAAACATAACCAATGCTGTGGATTTTGCAGAGATCCACCATGTAAAGTCGCAGAATGCGCTTATGCATGGACAAAACTCACCGCTATGTCATGCATATCATTCACTCTGGAGTACCACCTATATTGAAATCTCTTTTGGAGGATAGTTCCTCCATTAAAGTAGGTTGTTTTACTTGAATTATTTTGATCGCTTCCCTCATAAGATGTTTGCTCCTTTCCCCTATATTACTGCTCCTTTTCGGTCATGCAAGTTGTGGTTCTGTGTCCTTGCAGGTTGCAATATGTATTGACAATGATGCAAGGAAAATGTCCAAAGATTATGATATCCGTGTACAACCATTGATGGATTTGTCAAATCTTGCAAATGTCAAGTTAGCTGGGCCTCCTAAAAGATGGAGTCTTGCTTCATTAACTGAAATGAACAAATGTCTACTTTGCCCAGTTCTGTTAGCACGGGAAAAAAACAAATGTCTACTTTCAGTTCAATTATTCATGTTTGCACTCTATGTTATAACTGCAAATGTTTTTTTGTCTGCTGAGTGGATGTCCTATTTACAAGAGAGGTCATGCCAAAATTTTGTACATTTCGGAGACTTAGTTTTAAGCGGTTTGAAGAGTTAAAAGGTTGGTTTCAGATTTTAGTCTCGGTAATAGGTTTGGTGTCTCGTTTGTTAATTATTCGTTCGCTTCAACTTCATTGTGAAGTTTGTCTTTTGTGTTCTGATTTACGATCGATTTGAACAAAATAGACGATCTTATTTATTCTTCGCTTAGCAATTTTTAGTTTCAATTTTCTTTTTGCCTTTTCTTTTCTTCTTTAGTTGTTATATGTATTGAGTGCGATACATATATATATAAAAATACATACATTTGGATATATATATATACATATATGTATTGAGTGCGATACATATATATAAATACATACATTTGGATAATATACATTTTTTTTTGTAAAAATGACAGTTAAATTCGTGGGTTTAATAAACCTTAAACAGATTAAATTCGTGGGTTTAATAAACCCACGAATTTAATAAATTAAATTTGTGGGCTAAAAACCACGAATTTATCGATTAAATTGTGGGTTTAAAACCCACGAATTTATCTGATAAATTGTGGGTTTTTAGCCCACTTAATTTAATCTGTTAAATTGTGGGTTTATTAAACCCACGAATTTAATCTGCTTAAATTGTGGGTTTATTAAACCCACGAATTTAACTCAGAAACCCAATTAAATTCATGGGCTTAGTAGAAACCCACGAATTTAATTAATTAATTTCGTCGAGTTAAATTCGTGAACTAAATTCGACGGTTTGCTCACGAATTTAAGTTAAATTCATGGGTTTTAGCTTAAATTCGTGGGTTTTTGGCCCACGAATTTTTCCCTGATTCTTGTAGTGAATTGATGACAATCCCCATGTAAGGAATTAAATTGATTTTGAGTTTTGACAATATTTTCTTTTAAAAGAGTGGAAGGCGCAAAATATCATCAAAATGACAATATTTAACTGAAAACTCCCCCTAAATATGTGCATATTAAAGATGCATTTGTGATTTGCACATTTAAGATTTTGAGAAATTTTAACGGAGTTTTTCTTTTAAATATTGAATCCGAGAATAACCAAACAATAGGCAATGAATATGGTATGAGAAAATGAATATGAATAACAAGAAACCATAATTGTTTAGCGTCCATGAAAACCATAACAAGACAACATAAGGATAGTAGTTTAACCATAACCAACCAAAAGATAGCACAAAGTTCATATAGGTTCATATACTAATGACTTGAACTTCACAATTCCACTTCTCCCCCTTTGTCATCAAAGACCAAAAAGGAACCAACCGCGCAATCTCAAGATGAAGGCGGTGGAGGAGAACGACGAGTCCCATAACGACAGAAGGAGACAGGAGCCTGCTGGGAGCGGTACTCATTGAAGGAAGTGCGAAGCTCGGTGATAGAAGAATCAATGGAATCCATGCGTCCGCGAACCTCCTCAACAACTTGACGAGTCTGAGATTGATATTCATTGACACGAGCAAAATTGCTCATCATGTCGGACCGGAGACTCGCAAAGCTACTCATTATGGTAGAATGCAACATATCAAAATTCTCATGAGCTAGACCGGTGTAGAGCTGGGATGACTGAGTCTGAGTCTCTTCTTCCCCAACCCTCTGCTACTAAGACTGATGAGATGGCTGCCCTTTTTGACTAGAGGCATGTGGACCTACCTTGCATGGTTTGTAGGGCTTGTGAACTCCTCCACATCCACCATGAAACCCCACTACCCTTTTTATGGTCATCATGATATAAGGGCGCGAAGTATATCCTTTTACCTCGATCACAAGTAGAAGAATGCATCTCACGAAGAATAAAATCTACCACATCAAATCTTTCTTTCTTCATTATTTTATTCATAATGTTCCATGCATAGCCTCTAATTTCATCGAAATTTCCACTTTTAGGATGAATGGTAACTCGCACAATCCTATTTATGAGGCTAGCAGTGGGGAGGAGATGAGTCATCTTACCGGGCCTCTTAACACGAGCAGCTGGGTCATTAAAACTATATTGTTCTGGAAGAGGTAGAACTGATTCACTGTGAATTCTGTGCTGACCACTGTTAAATGAGCCCAAAGCATGCTCAATTTCTTCTTTTGAAGCGGTGTATACTACCGCATCCGTCATCCAAGTGATCTCATCAAATGAATCAGAAACATGAAGAGTTGCATAAAATTGACGGATCACGTCTTCATTATAGTTGCATCTCATGCTGACAATCAGTGCAAGATTTGCTCCATGAAAAAGTTCAGGTACTCCAACAAACAGAGGAATATTTCTTATGTGTTCCCAACTAACCCATTTATGATCTGCAAAGTCCTTGTTGAGATAGATCTCATGATATACCTTTTGTTGGAAGATGGTTCTGAATTTATCCAAGGTAGCAATGCAATGGAGCAAATATTGGTTAGCTTAACGAAATGAGGCATATTTCTCTCCCTTTAATTTCCTTAGATCCATGGTTGGCTGAAAATCATTAAAGTTCTCTCCCTCTTCAGACTCCTCATCTTCACTATCATTTCCTTCATCAAAGTCCACATCCATGTTATCATCGCTCTCACTTGATTCCAAAGCAACCCTTTTGTCTTTTCGAGAACCCCCACCAAGCTCTCCTTGAACTTTCTTGCGAATCACTTTATCCTTGGCAACTCAAGTTTGAGAATCTTCACTTTCATCTTCATGAGCCAAACGAATGCCCCTTCCACGAGTTGATTTTCGAACAACTCCACCACCGCGAGGAGGAAGCAAATTCTTAGTCCTGGGCATGATGACTAAGAAAACGAGAAATAGGTATAATGAGAACAAGGATTAATTGCTCTAGAGACGGATTATAATGCATTTGTGACAAAAATGAGCAATTTTTAAGAAGGGTTGCAGTCTTCCTGGTCATACTGCCCAAGGGGTCGGTAGCCGCTTGGGTGTCGGTATGATCGGCCGCACGGCCCCTTCTTCTCAATTTTGCAAAATCTTGAGATTTGAGTAGATTAATCCATTGAATGGCATACATAGACATCATAAGTCAATAATCTACTCACTTCACCCAAATATTTTCATTTATTTTGCATGTTTTTGTCACATTATGCATCTAACCCTAAATTTCAAAAGGAGAGCTCTATGTCATGAAAAAATGCAAGGAATTTCGGAAGAGATTCAACAGAAATGATACCTTGGATTGGAAGATTAAGATGAGGCCAAGAGATTTAATCGAATAAACGCGGATTTAGAGGATTCCTTTTTGGGGATTTTGAAGAAAGAGAGGATGCTTGAGTTCTTGAGAGGAGAGAGAAGGAGAGAAAAGGAGATGTGAATCAGAAATGCCTGGTCAGGGTAGGAGTCAAAGAGAGAGACACCAGTTACACTGAAAATTGCACCGAAAATACCCCTGCCGACTCAGCCGGTATGACCGCACAAGGGTCGGTCATACCGCTCGTTGGTGCTACCGCACCCCTTGCGGTTTCACCGCCCTTGATAGGCAAACAAAATTCAAATCTTGCTAAAACTCATCAAATGAAGTATAATTAATTTGAAACTTTTTGGAATTCAACTTTGCATTATTTAGAAGGTTTTACAACAAAAATTTTCTTAAAAAGATTTTTCTTTCAAAAGATATGATATTTTGCGCCTTGAGACATAAAAGGAAATTGATTTTGGTTTAAATGAAATCTTTTGGCCAAGGTTTTATTTCCACATAGATTTTTGATTATGAAAGCTTATAAAACATTTGAAATATGTAATTGAATACTTTTACAAAGCTTTTCACACATTTGGATCTTTTGAACAAGATTTTTGACATTTGACCAAAAAGGGTCCTTTTAAAGAACCAATAGAGATGCAAAGTCAAATTTCAACAATACAGGAATTCAAAAGTGGCAAGGTGTAAGATATGGAGATTTGAATTTTGTATATGAGTCTAGAAATCCATTTAGATCAAAGATATGGCACGAAATCCGATCCAAAAGGTGAAACTCACTAAGTGCTATAATATGACAATGTGGGTCAAGTATATTTTTCGGTGAGTTTCAAAATCAAATAACTTTTGATTGATTGGTCTTTTAAAAATCTTTTGAACACAACAATTGTTAAAAATGACCAACACTAGATTTTTTGTTTTGGAATTTCGTTCAAAATCATTTCACAATTAATTCTATGAAAATTATAAGTTTGAATCTAAAACAAGATACTAGTAACTGGATTTTGTATTTGAAACTCATTTTCTTTGTAAAATAGATTTTTGTGAAGCCAAACTATTTGAAAACTTTTTGAATGCTTTTGTATACATTTTGCAACTAGTTTTTCATATGTTTACTAACTTTATGCAAAATTTTGACCTTTTGGCTAAATGGCTTGATTTTGAAAATATATCTTTGCACTTATTCATATGAGCACACATAGGGATGTGTTTATACATGAATATGAATTAGCACTCCCCCTTAATGTGTTATCCATCGAGAAGTCCAATCCATTGATAAGATCAAATGAAAGCAAAGCATTTTTGCACACAATCAAACTACATTTGAGATATCTATGACATTTAATTCATTCCTCAATTTACAAAACCTTGCTTCATCTAAGGGTTTGGTGAGGATATCAGCTAATTAATCTTCGGTTCTAATGTGACTGATCACAATATCACCTTTGCTAACATAATCTCTTAGGAAATGGTGGCGGATATCAATATGTTTGGTTCTTGAATGTTGGACCGGATTGTTGGCTATTTTAACGACACTTTCATTATCGCACAAAAGAGGCACATATTTGAAATTAATACCATAATCCATTAAGGTTTGCCTCATCCACAACAATTGTGCACAACAACTACCGGCGGATATATATTCGGCTTCAGCGGTGGATAAAGCTACGGAATTTTGTTTCTTGGAGAACCAAGAAACAAGGGATCTACCTAGAAATTGGCAACTCCCAGAGGTGCTCTTTCTATCCACTTTGCAACCCGCATAATCCGAGTCTGAATATCCAATTAAATCAAATTTAGCACCTTTAGGATACCATAACCCTATATTTGAGGAATGCTTTAAATATCTGTGAAGAAATGTCTGCGTGTGCCAGAGGAACAGATGCCATTGGAAGCCATTGATTTGCAAGAGGATCTTACCTACAAGGAGCAACCCGTGAAAATTTTGGATATAGCAGAGCGTATCACGAGAAGCAAGATCATTCGTTTTTGCAAGGTCCAGTGGAGCCACCATTCAGAGGAGGAAGCAACTTGGGAGCGAGAAGAGGATCTGAAGTCCGAGTTTCCCCACCTATTCTCTAGCCAGCCTGAATCTCGGGGTCGAGATTCCATTTAAGGGGGGGAGGTTTGTAACATCCCAAAAATTTGAGTTTTGGAATGTTGATTTCAAAATTTAAACCATTTGCAATTCTTTGAATTAATTCCAGCTTAATTTGAATTTTCCATAAATGAAAGGATTTAATTTGGCAAAACCATTCATCAAACTAAATAAGTTTTAGTTGGGTTCCTTGTGCTCCAAGGAATTTTTCTGTATTTTTGGGGATTTTTCTGAATTTATTTGATATTTATTTGCATTTATTCGAATTCCTGGATATTTCTTAAATCGGAGAATGTTTTTAATTGCAAAAAGCCCGCGAATCGAATCTGATCCGCCCGTTCCCAGCCGTTTCTCTTTCGGTGGCCGCGCGCCTCGCTCGCCCGCTCGGCCCAAGCTCTCCAGCGCAGCCCGCGTCGCGTCGCCCGCTGGACTTGCACCACGTGTGCGGCTGGGATCACCCGCAGCCAAACCCTAGCCGCCGCCTCTCGGAATCTGGGTCGGGCACGCCTCCCAAGGCCTCTATTTAAAGCGCCGCACGCTGCCCGAGAATCCCCTTCACGCGCCGCCCTTTTTGCCCCACCTCTCACCGCCTGGGACGCCGCCGCTTCTTCGCTCGAGCTCGTCGGAGTTATCGCCGTGCCCGAGCTCTTCCGTCGCCCCAATCGCCGCCGCCGGTCCACCTCCGCTGTAGCTGTGCGTCTCGTGGAGTTCGCCGCGTCGCCCTCTTCGGATCCACACCAGCGCGCCGATCCGGCATCTTTCACCGATCGCGGGTCGTCTTCCCGCTGCCGGTGAGCTCGCGCGCCGCTCGTCGTCGTTCCCTCCACTTCTTGGCGGCGTCCGATCGCTGCGTGCGCGCTCGATGCGCCACGTATCCGTCGCTGCAGCCGCGTCCTTGGCCGTTCGATCCGATCTGGCCCCTCGCCGATCGCGCGCCACGTGCCCGTCGGTGTCGATCGCCACGTCGGCCGCCGACAAATTTCTAAAGCCGCGTGTCGCCGACGCAGCCACGTCGGCCGTCCAGGCATACGCGCGCGCGGTGAACCGAGCCGCGCCGTGGACCGAGTCCACCGTGAACCCGATGACGCCGGCGTTGCGCAATAAATCCTTTTTCCAAAGACAAAAATAAATCCAAAATTCTGATTTTCTATATTTTCTCTGAATTTAATCTTTCGGAGGCCCGTTCTCGCTCATACGAACTCCGATTGAGGCGATTCAAGTTTCTAAATTTTTCTAAAATCAAGATCTATCTTCCAGAGCCATTTATTTTCAGTTTTGAGCTGGTTTGAGTCTCTGTTTTGTATTTATTTGGTTTTGTTGCTTCTTTTTCGGTAGACGCTAATTCAGAGGGAGCGAACGAAGACTTCGAAGACCAAGATTCAGCACTAGATCAGCAAGGCAAGTCGTAACCTTTGATCATATTGATCCTATGTTTGCAAAGTAATTTATTTTATACACTTGCATGCTATTTTGTGTATCAATGCTTATTTAATGGGAGTAGATGTATACCTAGTTGACATTATGCCACCTTGATTAATTGGGATGCCATGTATCCATTGTTAGACCTAGGTTGGGACATTATTAGTTGGACATAATTATTACACCAACATTGGGTTATCGTAGCTATGCTTAGACATGCTTACATATACGTTGAGATTCATGTCACATGTGAATAATGTTAATATTGACTTAATGAGATATTGAATCGTGGCCGTTAGCCACTGTTGTAAAATTTGTTGTACCATGGCGGGGTTTGCCATTGGTCTTGGTTGAACAATTGTTTTCCCTCGCAAGTGATCGTGAAGTAAAGGGGTGCTTTCTAGCATATTGGGATGTGGATGTCTTTCTGAGACAACTTAAGGACTTAATCTTGTGCGCCATTGAACTGGGCCTAACTGCACTACCATATGTCCGAATGGGACAGACCTAGCTGATTAATTTGCAATGTCTAGCCTTGAGTACGCCAGTTGGTGGTGTGGGTTCCGGATGGACGGTAGATTCGTAAGGCGCAGAGGGGCCCTAAAGGGCGAAACCTTAGCGGCAGACTCAGTTTAGACGATTGCATTGTAAAGGCTTTGTCATGATATCTCTGCGACACACCAAAGACAGTGTGTTATTATCGATTGCACAAAGAGATGTTCATGTCTTGTGGGTAAAGTTGTACAACCTCTGCAGAGTGTAAAACTATTCGAATAGCCGCATCCGCGGTCATGAACAAAGCCCGGGAATTTCACACGGGGTATAGAGTGTTTCATAAAATGTGGAATTGTTGGGATGTGAACGGGGAGTTCACTGTTGTTTTGTTGTCTATCATTGATCTATCAGTTATTTATTTATCTTTTCATAAATATGCTTTCAATCTATTTATTGTATTTCAATTCAAGTTATTGCTTTCTATAAAAGAACTATATAGCCATCCTTGTCAAGCCGTGCATAAATATATTGCATCATTTCCCTACGGCTTGCTGAGTACCTTTGTACTCACGGCTTTATGCCCTTGTTGATCAGTTGCTGAAAGAGATAATGAATATCATGAGGAGGAATTCTATGAAGACTATGTGGATTAGGAAGGCGTTTCCCCAGACGATTGCCTGTGGCATGTCGAATGGCTCAAGTTATCTTTTCCGCTGCAGTAGTATTTGTTTCTTAAGCCCTTAAGGCGTAATGGTAAACATTGACCATAAAGTCGTTTGCTTCATTCAATAATAATTTGCTTCTTCTTAGTTAATTCGTTGTATGGAATGATATTTCATCTATGTTTCCACTGTGTGCACTAGCGTGATCCTGGACTAGTGCAGTATACACAGAGGGTTTCGGATTTGTAAATCTGGGTCCCGACAGAGTCCCATTGGCGTCATTCTTGGCAACTCCGATGAGTTGAGAAGTAACGTCACCAAGGTTTCATATTTTTTCGGAAGAGCCCTAAGCATCTTGCGAACAATATCAAAATCGGTTAGTGATGCTCAAAGGCCCTTGAGCTCATTTACTATGCTGTTCAACCGTGAATACATCTCATTGATGTTTTCATGGGACAACATAATAAAACTCTCATATTTGATCCGAACCATATGCAATTTGGCGTCTTTGACCGAGGATGTCCCCTCATGAATTTTCGAGAGGGTTGTCTAAATCTCATGAGTGGTTTCAAGATTGCTCACTCGATTGAACTCATCCACATTCAAAGCACCAAAAAGAGAATTCATAGCTTGAGCATTGAGATGAGTGTTTCGCTCCTCTTGTTCTATTGTGAGTGTGGGATTGACCCCCGGAGTGAAACCCTCAACTACAATTCTCCATATAGTTGGGCTCATGGCTTTAAGATAAACGATCATACGAATTTTCCAATAAGCATAATTTGTGCCATCGAAAAATGGCGTTTTGTCTATTGACACCCCATCGCTAGCCATCCTTATTCTCTAGGCGGTAAAGCCCCAAAAGAGAGTCCTCGCTCTGATACAAATTGTAGGATCAAGGATGACCGACTAGAGGGGGGTGAATAGGAGGTTTCTAAATTTTTCAATACTAATATGCAATTTAATAAGTAACTAAGCTTTGGAAAAAAATCAACGCAAGATTACAACAATGATATCAAAAGATCAACAATTACTTATTCAATTCAAGTAGAGCAAAGAGTAAATTCAAGCACAATTAGAATTCTCAACTTTTTAGGAATTAAGATTTAGCACAAGAACAATAGGATTAAATCAAACGAGAAAGAGAGACAAGAATTTTTATCCTGTGGTCTCAGAGACTTACCGGTCTCCCCTACTCCATGTTGAAGTGACTTGAATCACTTCAAGCCGGCTCCAACCACTTGAGACTTCCTCGATCATTCGTGGTAGCTCTTCACCACTCCAGTTAGGTGAGCTCCTTGCCTTCACAACCGATCGGGTCTTCTCACAAGCTTCTTTGAGAAGATCGCCGATCCCACATGCCTCCAAGCCGTCTAGGAGGTGGCAACCTCCAAGAGTAAAAGGTAATGACGTTTGCTTGAGGTCGAATTGAGTGCTAGAGGCTCAACACTAAATGCACCACTCAATTTTGCTCTTAACTCTCTCAAAATATGAATTGAATGAACACAACAGTATATGAGACTTGCTAGAGCTCAAAATATCATCAATGAGGGTCAAGAGGACTCTACAATGCAGGTGGGGGATTTATAACCCCCACCAACCAAATATGGCCGTTGGCCAAAAGTTGGCCAAAAATCTCCTGAGATGCCGGTCATACCGCCCCTCGGCCGGTATGACCGGCCCTTAGAGAGAAACGGTCGAAATTATGCATTTAATGCATCGTTAGTGACCGTTGGTCACTGGCCAGTATGACCGAAGAGGGCCCGGTCATACCACCACCAGTATGACCAGAGGTCCTCCGGTCATACCGCCCTCTTCCGGAGCAAAATGCACTTGTACTGGAAATTCCACACCGGACGCCCTCCGGTCGCACCGATGGCCGGTATGATCGGATAGGGCCCGGTCATACCGGCCCATTCCACCCAAAAACAGTAACTTTATTTCTTTTATTTATAAGAGATGATCTCTTTTATGCAAGCCTTATGGCCATTTAAATGCATAAATGTTGAGCCTCTAAACATCTTTCTGACATCAATCAAGCGGCAATAACCCCTCTTTATAGTACGGCGCCTGATCTAGCAATCCAATCTTTTCTTCCAAACTCCGAGATCGGCATAAAATTAAGAAAATAATCCTTAGCTTTTATACCTGAGTCACTTTGTCAACGACGCTAGTTTTTCTTCTTCATCAATTTCATGCTTTCATGTTCGTCGAGATTTGGAACTAACCTGTTCTCAAAATGCTCAAACCAAAATGTTAGTCTTTTAACCGCAATTGTCATTAATTACCAAAACCAAATTAAATTAGGGGCCTAGATGCTTTCAATGTCAGCTCGTCCAACTTCTTCCACAGTGCATCAAACTTTCTCTGTTGGGTCTAGTCGCACAACCTCTTAAAATGCTTCGTAAGGTCCTTGTTCTTGAACTGCTTATAGAAGTTAGCACTCATGTGCCGCTTGCACCACCTACTTCGCAAATCAGGCCATGGATGTGTTTCTTTTGCACCTTTCTGCAACTACATGACCGCCTTCAACAGCCTGGGATGTCGATCGTGTATAACACACACTCCAGGCGGTTGATCCACGACGTCGGCTTTCATGTTCTTTAGAAACCAGAGTCAGCTTTCTGTGTTCTCACCCTCCATGAATGCGAGCGCTACAGGAAGAACATGATTATTGCCATCTACTCCTATGGCAGTCAATATCTGACCTATATACTTCCCAGTCAATAATGTCTCATCCACACATAACAACAGACGGAAATGTCTGAACGCGTTGACACATGCACTGAAAGAAAAGAATGCCCGCTTGAGTACCATCCTT
Organism: Otatea glauca; assembly: GCA_036346275.1. Taxonomy (NCBI): domain Eukaryota; kingdom Viridiplantae; phylum Streptophyta; class Magnoliopsida; order Poales; family Poaceae; genus Otatea; species Otatea glauca. The sequence continues at coordinate 43,678,913 of CM070713.1, read as the reverse complement.
CCAGGGAAGCGCTGCAAGGGCTGCTCACAAATATCGATATATGTTCCAGGATTCCTTTCCTTGATCACCTCAAGCATACCTGGTAGGTTCTGATATATCTTCGTACGTACCAAAACTAGTTTCAAATGCCTTCTGGTTCGCTCTCTATGCTTTTGCATAGCTTATGGTGTATTGAAACCACTGCTCTATTGCAAGTATGATGGCACGTGGCTCTAAATCCAGGTTGCCCACAATCTCCCCATACATTGCATTTGCAACAAAACCAGAAGATATGTTTCTATGCGATTGGGCAGACCCCGTCAGCACGCATGTGTGTGGGACGACTATAGAACACTTCCAAATGGTATCCCACTTAGGCTGGTACGCATGCAAACGCCATGGGCAACCCTCCATCTGGCATCTGACATCATACACCCACTAATCTGACTTCGCAACCTTAAAGGTTCTACGAAGCAACACTGCCCAGGTTGTCACTGCTTCCTGAACCTCAAACTTATTGTTGCAAATAGCACCTTGCCTCACTGTATTCCGATTCGATTGCCATGCGAAGTGTTCACCCTCGTTGGCCAACAATCTATCGAACTGACATGCATCCCACTCCACAGGGAAATACTCTTCATCGTCTTCGTCATTACTCAAATCCTCATATTCCTGGATCTCTGCCTCCATCGCTTCAATCAACGATGCAATATTTTCTCCCTCGTCTGCCACACCCAATGGTACCTGAACATCTGGCATTAGAACATCAACTTCCTCACCTCACACACCCTCATGACTCGAGCTGACATCTTGCCTCACTAAGCATTCTCTGGTTCAGCTGCTCTCCCCAACTTCCTTCGGTTTATCACCAACAACCTCCTCCTGCGTCGAATGGACAGCATTGGTTTTCTCAAATGCTTGCGCCAACAACACTAATGGCCAACCATTCTCAGTTGTCAATCTTACGTACGAGCTCCAGGACTTCGGCCCCTTCAGTTCCACTAACTCCCAGTACATGTAATCCCGTCTCCGAGACCCTACTCTGTGCAGCTTGCGGTCATGCAATTTATTATCCAACGAGAACATGTGGTACAAGCATCTGTTAATCGTTGTAACACCCCACTTTTTGCTTTTCTTGAAGTTGATTTGCATCTTATGCTTTTATGAATTTATTGGATTTTTCTTGATTATATTTGCATTTACTAAATATTTTGTATATTGGTCCTTTGAGAAAAGTATTTATTTATTAAGAAACTCAAAACAAAATTCTATAAAAAAATATTTTATTTAGGTTCCTAAGGTCTCAAAATATTATTGGGATTTTTCCTGGGATTTATTTGAATGTATTTTAATATTATGTCTATTGGCCTTTTGTGATCATTAATTAAATTTTGATAAAGCTAATATAAAGTTTGGCTAAAAATATTTTATTTGAGTTCCAAATGCCTTAAAGTATTTTCTGGAATTTTATAGATTTTTCTTGAAACCCCAATGACGGTAGCACCGCTCTACGCCAGCACCAGAAAACACCTTTTCTGGAATTTTTACACCGCTCCAAAGGGCCGGTAGCATCGCCCAGCCAAAACCCCTAAAAACACCCTCTCTAAAATTTTCACACCGCCCATTTGGGCCAGTGCTACCGCTCACCCGGTAGCACCGTGCTACCATGGCCGGTAGCATCGGAAAAACAAAGAAAGGCTCAAATTGCTTCAAGTTTCAAATCCAATTCAAATCAAACTCAAACCAGAGCATACCAAGCTCAAGCTTAGTCAAAAACTCATCACAAACTTGGGTAGACCTCCGCATGGTCTTTCAATCTCCCCCTTGAAGAGTATATTGACAAACACACAAAAAGGCTTAAGTTTTGAGTTTGAAGAAAGAAGAAATAAAGCAATTGAGTTGCAAATACAAACTTGGTCCAAAAAGAGAAATTGAGATCATGACCAAGTTGACGAAAGGGATTTTGGAGCTAAATTCAAAAGAAAGAGCAAGTTTTCCACAAAAACTATAGAATCCAATAAGAGTTCACAAATGCTTATGATTTTTAAAATTAGCAATTTTTCACCAAAATCATAATAACAAACATGCAATTCAATTTTTTTTAATGATGCCTTTTCTATATTTTCTCCCCCTTTTGGCAATATAGGCATCAAGATGACATTTTCTCCCCTTTGACTAGCATGGATGTTTGAAATTCATCTAAAGAGCTTTGAAGATTATCCAATTGATCATAATGACAAGATATGACACCAAGCTAGTTAATTCCATATTATGACTAAACTAAGACATGTCCAAGAGCAAACACATTTTGCTAGCAAGCTTAGTTTAGACTATTTCATTTTTAGCAATATTTGACAAGTGCAAAAGTTTCAAAACTAGAAACAAAGCCACTCATAGGATCAAATAGAAAACCTAGGGTTCGACCTACTCAACACTTTGGGGAATCTTGAAGTGCATACAAGGTCCTTTGAGATCATTTTTCAATTAATGCAAATTTTTCTTTAAGACTTTGAAAGACATAGCGGGGTGCAAATGTTTGATATTATTTGCATTCTTTACCCACTTATGTTTTTTGTTATTTGCATTGTTTTTAAAGCAATTGACTCAAGCCACATTCGACCATCTCAAGAAGAACTCTCAAGAGGATGGTCTTGGTCTTACATGATGCATTCCAAGTTCATCCCAAGTGCATTGAGAAGCTGTCTTGTGAATGTAAGGTGTTAAGTCTAATGTGCACAAACAGAGTCATTTCTACTTAATTTTCATTGTTAGCACATTGATTCATGAGCAAATGAAGAACTCTAGTATGAATCAAGCAAGTTTCACCCAAGTTGCTATAAGGACTCTAGAGATATCCAAAATTTCACAAATCATGGCAAATACATCTAGAGAAGAAACTTAGCAAGTAACAGCAACATGTTTCATCAAGTTTTCATTCAAAGCTTTCAATTTTCAAATTTTAACAAGCTTAGCAGAATAAATGAACTTGGACATATCTAAGCTAGTGATTTTCTTCAAATGATGTAGCATGGTAACTGGCATGAAGATTAAATCATTTGCATAATAGACAAAGCTCATAAAACAGAAAATGCAGTCTATATGCAATGCATGAACAAATTCCCAAACTCCCCCTCAACAAGTGAATTAATTTAAGCACAAATCTAGTTAAAATGAGTTATTAGCAGAATTAGGTGTAAGAAAAATCCAAATGAACTCAATGGAAACCAGAAATACAGAATGAGGAGAAGAAGTCTAGAAAACTACAAACTGGATGGCTATAGAGCATAGAAAAATCCCAAACTAGGGAGTGCACATAGACCCTGTCTACCTAGGGGGCTCAGCACCTGCTAGACTTATAAGACTGTGAGAGAACTCAACCTAGAGAGAAGAGAGAACAGCTAATTGTGCATGATAGCAACCTATAGCATAAGATGAGAGGTCCATACAAAGCATGCTAGAAGTCTAAGTGAAGTGAACTCAACTTAGGAAAATAAGCCCATAACTACCTAGAAAAAGCAAAAGAAAGGAAATGCTAGAAGAGAACATATAATATATAGTATACAAACCAGATCCCCCTCACAATAGGCCGTAAGGGCACACGACTCCAAGCTCACTCCTCAGGGCAACAAACCTGGAGCTATCCAAAAGCTTGGTAAAGATATCGGCTATCTGGAGGTCACTATCTACAAACTGAAGCGCGATATTACCCTTCTCCACATGGTCTCTTAGGAAGTGATATCTAATATCAATGTGCTTGGTCCGAGAATGTTGCACTGGGTTCTTAGAAATGCAAATAGCAGAAGTGTTTTCACAGAAAGTGGCACACTCTCTATCTCTAACCTAAAATCCCACAAGGTCGATCTCATCCATAGAACCTGACTACAGCAATTGGCTGCAGCAACATACTCGGCCTCAGCGGTGGATTGTGCAACTCCGAACTGCTTTCTAGATGACCAAGAAACAAGAGAAGTGCCAATGAATTGGCAAGTGCTAGAAGTGCTCTTCCTATCTATCCTACAGCCAACAAAGTCTGCATCAGAAAAGGCTCAAAAGGACAGACAAAAAGAAGAAGAGTACCAAATACCATAATCAATGGTAGCACGAAGGTACCTGAACATGCGCTTCACCGCTTGGCAGTGAGAGGCACGAGGAGAAGTCTGAAATCAAGTGCATAGACACACAGCAAAATGTATGTCTGACCTCGAGGTAGTGAGGTACAAGAGGGAGCCGATCATGCTCCGAAACTCCTTTTGATTAGCAGGCTCACCATCCTCATCAGGCTCGAGGACAGCAGTGGAGGCCATAGGAGTCATCACAGGCTTTCCATCAAACATGTCAAAGCACCTCAGGAGGTCCCGGGTGTACTTTCCTTGATACAAGAAGGTGCCCTCCCGAGTCTGCTTGATTTGGAAGCCAAGGAAGTAGCTCAACTCGTCCATCATACTCATCTCAAACTCTGTGCTCATCATGTCAGAAAACTGAGACACAAGAGAATGAGATGAGCCATAGAAAATGATATCGTCTACATAAATCTGGACGAGAAGGTGGGACTCATGGTGTCTGATGAACAGAGTCTTGTCTACTATATCCATCTTGAAGCCATGGCTGAGAAGATAAGACTTGAGCCTCTCATACCATGCTCTGGGGGCCTGCTCCAGTCCATACAAAGCTTTGGAAAGCTTGTATACATGACTCGAAAACTTGGGGTTCTCGAATCCTAGAGGTTGCTTGACATAAACCTCTTCCTCAATATAGCCATTCAGGAATGCACTCTTGACATCCATTTGATAAAGCTTGAAGCCCTTGGATGCAGAGAATGCAAGCAGGATCCAATAGCCTCTAGTCTAGCTATAGGGGTAAAAGTCTCCTCAAAGTCAAGATCCTCAACTTGAGAGAAGCCATGTGCAAGTAGTCTAGCCTTGTTTCTAATCACAACCCCATCCTCACTCTACTTGTTCTTGAACACCCACTTAGTCCCAATGATATTATGACCAGATGGGGGCTCAACAAGCTACCATACCTTGTTCCTCTCAAAGTTCTCAAGTTCCTCATGCATAGCATTAATCCATGACTCATCGGATAATGCATGAGAAACATCCTTCGGCTCAAAGGCGGCAACAAAGGCAGAGTAGAGGCAAAAACTAGACAAACCCGATTTTGAACATGTGACCCGCTCAAATAGATCGCCAATGATCTGATCAGATGGATGAGAACACTGAATATGACGGAGAGGTACAAAAGCAGAAGTGGTCTCTACCTCATGCACAGAAGAGGTAGAATCAGAACCACTAGTTGCATGAGTCAAAAGACAAGAGCTAGTCTCCCTGAGGTGCAGAAATGGAAACAGGAGGCACCTCAGGTGTAGAGTGGACTGGATCAGGTGGAACATCATCATCTCAATCATCCTCATCCTCTACAAAGATAAGTCTCGGAGGTGGAAGAAGAGCCTGAAATGTCAGGTTTAGCTCCTAGGCTAGCTTCATCAAAAGTCACCTCACAGGTCTCTATGATCCTATGCGCATCGCAACTCCAGACCCTATAGCTACGAGAAGAAGTCGAATAACCCAAAAAGATACCATCAGAAGAACGAGACTCAAACTTATCCAGGTTACCAGACTTCAAAATGAAACATTTGCAACCAAACACACGAAAATAAGAAACACTGGACTTTTGCCCATACCTCGATGCAAATGTGCTCTCAAGAATACGCGATTAGAAACATGGCAAGCAGTAGCTATAGCCTCAGCCCAAAACTTCCTAGGAGTGCCTTACTCGTCTAGCATCATTCTGGCCATCTCTACCAGGGCCCTGTTCTTCCTTTCCACTACGCCATTTTGCTGAGGGATGTAGGGAGAGGAGAACTGATGCTCTAAACCAGAATCTACACAGAAACTCTCAAAATATGAGTTCTTGAACTCCGTGCCATTGTCATTGCGTATAGCTCGTAAGGCACCAGGGAGCTCAAAAAACAACCTATGAACCAAACCCCTGAAATGGGTAAAAGACTCATCCTTTGAGGCCATGAAAACACCCAAGAGTACCTCGAAAAATCATCAACAATAACAAGAACATACCACTTCTCACCCACTGACTGCACTCTAGCTGGACCAACAGTGTCCATATGTAAAAGCTGTCCTTGTGTATCAGTCATCACAACAGTGAATGGGGATAGGAAGCAATAATCATCTTGCCATGTCGGCAAGGAGAGCAAACTAAGTCTTTGACCATCTTGAGTTTAGGCAAACCACGAATGAGGTCGTGACTGCTAACTCATGTCAAATGATCAAATCCAATGTGACCAAGTCTCCTATGCCAGAAGGAGAAATCACGGGACTCTGAAGCAATCAAACAGTAAAGAGAGTCTCCAGAAGAAGCAGAAAAATTAGCACGAAAGACTCTCCCATATCTAGAAATCCCGCAAACTAACCCTCCTAAAGAATCGAGGATTCTAAAGGCACTACTCTTGAAGCTTACCTCGAAAGAGTCATCGATAAGCTGAGAAACAGAAAGCAAATTATACTGCAGCTTACTTACTAAGGTAACATCCTTAAGAATGAAATTCTGATTAATGCAAATGGCACCCTTAGCAATGACTCTACCTGATGAAGCATCCCTGAAAGTGATAAACTCATCAATAGGGGCTCGGACTAGGAAAGAGAACCAACAAGAGTCTCTGGTACTGGGATAAAGTGAAGACCTGGGAACCCAATACTGAATCACACGTCGCTTCAAAGTACCAGCCAAAAAAGAAGACTGGATTCTAGCATCTCTCTTACGATCAACCCTTACGAGATCAGAACTAGCAATAGCAGAAGATCTAGGAGCTAAAACTGGGTTGGCCCGCAGTGGTGCAAAGGCCGAATCATCCCAGTTAGACTGCCTGTATCTCCTACCTGAAAACACCTCACGCCGCTGATATCTACCTCAATAGAAAAAATGAGGAATATCAAGAGGACGGCAGAAAGACTGACCACAAATAGCTCTAGGACTAAAACTCAACTGAACAGCCTAAAAACCGAGTCCTGGACGCTGCCCAAAAACAGGCGACTCTCTAACATGTCTACAAGCACGGTGTGCTTTAAGAGCACTCAGAGTCTAGGGATGACCCTGAATAACCCTAAGAGCAGCCACACGCTCACGCCTTGTGATTTTGGCGCGCCTGAAGCAGAAATCTGCCAAATGTACATCCTTCTGACAGAACGTCCAAGTATACTTCGCCTTACTAGAGGCAGAAGTAGCAGGAGGAGCAACCTTCTGATCAGTGATCCCATGGATAACCCTGGTAGATCTAAATACAATGGTACTCACCCTGGGAGCTACCACAATCTCACCACTCTTGGAGCCACGCACAATGGTGGGAGGATGCGCCCTAGCGTGCTCCAAGTAGTCAAATTTTAGACCTTGATTGAATCGGCTAATCTTGGATTGGTCTAGAATAGGATTGAGCTTCTTCTTTCCTCCAACAAACTTCACAAGAGTGCTCATAAGATACTCACACTCCCGAAAGAAAGAGACACATGAAGAACAGGGAAGAGAAGAGGAAGAAGAACCGAAAATGTAAGAACTACCAAAGACGTGCATTTTCTTCCTCAAAGACGGCTGCCTCAATTTTGAGGGCCTCACAAGAAACGCAAGGGGCATTTCTAATCCTAATGGTCTAGGCCTCAAACTTCTTCCTAACATCAACTTGGATTTTATCCAAGTACCCCTCAATCTCAAGACATCGCAAGCAACTTTCATGTGACTTAGCTAGTAAGTCCTTAGCAAGATTAGCATACTTGACATTTAAATATTCATTGTCAAGTTTTAGTTGTCTACAGCTCTCACATGAGTTGATTGAGTCCTTAGAAGCATGCATTTCAAGTTCATCATTTCTAGAAGAAAGCTTCCTAAGGTGATCGCCCATGGCATTAATTCCAGCAAGAAGTTTATAGCAATTTTGACATGAAGGAGTAGAGTGAGCATGAAGAAAAGTAGCCTCAACAGGAATTAGCATCAATGGAACTAGTGCTAGCATTCTTCAACCTAAGACCATCAAGTTCAGCAAGCACACTATCATGTATGGTCCTTAGGTTCTCTAGCTCCTCAAGCAAGGCATCACACAAACAACAGTCATCAGTGACTCGGGAGGGAGAAGATCTAAGAGAAGCTAACTCCCGAGTCAAGGTATCTACTTCCTTCTCTAGCTCCATACACCTAGCTCTAGCTCTAGCATGAAATTTTACTAATTTGTAGAAAGCTTCATTGAGATGGTCATAGGAGGGTACATCATCTGAGTCGCTATAGAGCTCGGAGTTGCTAATGCTATTGGCGTCTGCCATGAAGCACATGCCGGTGAAGTCATCGCCGCCTTTCTTCTCTTGCAGTTCATCCTCGCCCTCATCGCTCCATGTCTCCGGGTCAGAGAGGTTGATGTCGTCAAGCGCGGTGAGGATGCGGGGGAAGAGCTTCTTGTTCTTGGAGAAGTTGCGGTACTTCTTATCACGCGCTGGCTCGTGAACTGGAGGCTTCTTGTTGCGGTTCTTGTCGATATAGTCGTTATTTGCCAAACCGCCGGTGTCGTTCTTGGCCTTCTCCAGTTTGGGGCAATTCGCCCGAATGTGGTTGGGGCCACCACATTCGAAGCAGGTGATCGTGCCACCTCTCTTCCTCTCTCTCACCCTCTTGTATGCATGAGAGAAATGATGAGCATTATCCGAGTCAGAGCATATGCAACCAACTGCTCGAAGATCGCTCAAAATCTTAGTAAAGTGACTGAAACACTCATCAAGACTCTCACCAGCGTGTTGTCCAAACTAGTTATAATCACGCTTGAATTGGTCTTGTCTCACCATCTTGATTTGGGTAGTGCCCTCATGATAAGTATCAAGAGTCACCCAAATCTAGTGAGCAGAACGGAGGTGAGAAATCCTATCATACTCACTGCGGCTAAGACCTTGTATGAGGATGTTCCTTGCCTTAGCGTTCGCCTCAACGTCAGCCATATTGCCGGTCGTGACGTTTTCATCAGCAGGAACCTCATATGGGAGTTTCACCTTCTACATATTAGGAAGCCGTAGGCAGTGATGTATGATTCCATCCGCGACTTCCAAAATGAAAAATCAACTCCAGAAAAAATAGGAGGCTTGGTAGAATACTTGTCCATCGCCATGGCTCTTGAGACCAGTCAAGATCTACGGAAGAGCAGAACCGGCTCTGATACCAATTAAAAGATTGAGATGATGAACAGAGGGGGTGAATGATCGCAACTTAAAATTTTCTCCCAAAAATAATCCAAACAAGCCTGCAAGGGAAACACACAATAGAAGAGCCGACCAAAGGGATCCTTTTGTGCTGTCTGGCCGGTGCTACCGCATGGGGTCCGATAGCACCGGAGACTAGTAGCACCGCAGGAAGGGCGGTAGCATGGGGCTCAAGAATAGCTCAAGAACAGTCTTAAAAATCAGCACGAACTAAAAGCAAATTTTGAGAAATCTTTTGATCGGCTAGACAAAAACTCCCGAAACTTGGTAGATATGATTCTGGGTATGTCAGGAACTCATTCCAACCATCAATCGCGAGGATTGACATCAAAGTTCTGACCTTTTTGCCCGGGAAGGAAGAACACACCAAGTTTACGTAAGAACCCAAGAAATCGACTCAAGGCTTGCTCGTGGGATTTTAATGTTCAAGATGATCTTGGATAGCTTCCCACAAGTCACAGTAAGCAAAAGCACAAGCCTCAACTTCCACAAACGCGATTTATAGGATCATTCATTCAAGAACGCAAAACCCGGTTTCTTGCAAGAAGAACGCATGGATTGCCTAGATGATTGGAATATGATCTCAAGAGAGATTCATCCATAAATCAACATCCTCGGCATAAGAATGTAAGCATTTTAGAAGGATAGGAGGCAAATCTAAAAGTATGTAGAAGGAGAGGAGACAAATCCAAATTACATGAATGTAAATTGCAAGAATGTAAGTGCGGAATTTAAATGCTGAATTTAAAAGCGTAAAGTAAATTCAAGCATAAGAGAAAATGATTTGTATTTCTGGAAGGGAAGTTTACAAAGCCTCACAATAAAGTGGGCAAAGTTCAAAGGAGCACAAAACCTCTAAAACCTTCAAGAGGAGGAAGGCCTTCCCTCCCCCTCTTTTTATACTACTCTTGGGCCACCTACTACCCTTGGATGAGTCCCTCAACCCTAGGGCACTCAATCAAGGGCTAGGATTGACCCACTCACACAGCCATGCAAGGGCTAACCCAAAACCCTCCACACAAATCGGGTTTTCTTGCACGCTTTTCAAAGCACACTAACTAGACCCACTATCCTATCAACTAGACCGCGATCCAGCGGCCCTCATTAATCCAAGCAGCTTCTAACTAGCATCTTATCCGTTTCTTGTCTTCTTGGCTTGCACCGACTCCGTCTCCGATCATCTTCCGGTGATTCTGACCGTTTGGACCTTCGACGCTCCTCGCCTAGTCCCAGTCATCCTCCGCCTCACCATGACCTAGAACCGTCGTCCTGCAACCATCAAAAATAAGAAAACACATCACATAGCAATGTCCCAAAAGATATGCGATGAAATCCATCAAAATCCTAAGATAAAAATTCATCTTCGCTCATACTGGCCGGTGCTACGGCCCTCAGGCCGGTAGCACTGCCATAGTGGACCGGTGCTACCGCCCCCAGACCGGTAGCATCACTCTACTCCAGCACCGGAAAACACTTTCTCTGGAATTTTTACACCGCTCCAAAGGGCCAGTGCTACCGCTCGCCCGGTAGCACCGGGCTACCATGGTCTGTAGCACCACCCAGCCAGAACCCCTAAAAACACCCTTTCTGAAATTTTCAAACCGCCCATTTGGGCCTGTGCTACCGCTCACCCGGTAGCACCGCGCTACCATGGCCGGTAGCGCCGGAAAATAGAGAAAGGCTCAAATTGCTTCAAGTTTCAAATCCAATTCAAATCAAACTCAAACTAGAGCATACAAAGCTCAAGTTTAGTCAAAATACTCATCACAAACCTGGGTAGACCTCCACATGGTCTTTCAGTAGGCCCCTCCACGGGATGGAAGGGAATGAGAGGATGCGACATCGACCGTGTGCACTCAGCTATACCAGTATAAGCTGTATGATGTGCATCTGAGTATGTAGATAGAATGCATCGCATGAATGAAAGAAAAATGAATTAAATTGATGAGTTTATTTACATATGATGTTATCTTTTATAATGTACTTTGCTAAGTCTTAGACTCACGCTTGTTTATTTAATGTTTTAAGTACAATGAGGTCAGCTGTAACATCCCAAAATTTGAGTTTTGGAATGTTGATTTCAAAATTAAACCATTTGCATTTTCTTGAATTAAGTCTAGCTTAATTTGAATTTCTAAATAGTGAAAGGATTTAATTTGGCTAAACTATTCATCAAACTAAAGAATTTCAGTTTTAGTTAGGTTCATTGTGCTCTAAAGAATTTTTCTGTATTTTTGGGAATTTTTCTGAATTTATTCGCTATTTATTTGAATTTATTCGCATTTATTTGAATTTCTGGATTTATCTTAAATCAGAAAATGAATTTAATTTCCAAAACGCCCTCGGGCCGTTTTCTTTTTCCTGCGTGGCCCAACCCGCCTTCCCCGGCCCGCTCCGCTCCGCCCCGCTTGGCCCAAATTCGCTCGGCCCACTCCGCTCGCTCGGCCATTTCGCTCGCTACGCTTGCGGCCCAGTGCGCCGTCTGCGCTCATGAACCTCTAGCCGCCGCCGCGTCGAAACCGCGTCCGCCGCCGCCCTTGGAGTCCGGGTCGGACACGGCCTCTGAGGCTGCTATTTAAGCCACCGCGCGCTACCCGAGAATCCCCTTCGCGCGCCGCCTCTTTCGCCCTCTTCCTCATCGCCCGAGACCCCGCCGTCGCTTCGCTTGCGCTCGCCGGAGTTCCTCGCCTTGCCCGAGCTCTCCTGCCGCCTTTTCTTCGCCTCTGGTTGGTCTCCGCCGTCCCCGATTGCATCTTCGAGTCGACCGTGACCCCCTTTTTCCGATCTGCTCCGAGTCGTGCCCGTTCCGTCGCGTTTCCGCCGCGGGCCTCATCTTCTTCTTCGTTTCCGGTAAACCTCGCGCCGCCGCTCGCCGCCGTCTGCTTCACTTGATCCTGGCCGTCCGATTCCGCGCTGGCGCTCTGGATTGCATCGCGTCACCTCCGGCCGCTGCGTCGCTCCTCGGCCGTCCGATCGGGTCGAGTGGCGGATGCTTGACGCGTGGCCGTCCGCGTCAGCGCCCACGTCAGCGCCATGTCATCCGCTTGCGTCAGCCGCCGCGTCAGCCGAATCGCTCGCGTCAGCGATGACGTCAGCCGTGCAGCGGGGTGCACGGTGAACTAGCGCAGTTCCGTGGACCCAGTCCACCGTGAACCCAATGACGTCAGCGTTGCGCAATAAATCCTTTTCGATCAAAAATAAATCCGAAATTCGATTTTACGATTTTCTGTATTTTCTCTTAATTTAATCTTTCGGAGGCCCGTTCTCGCTCATACGAACTCCGATTGAGGCGATTCAAGTTTCTAAATTTTTCTAAAATCAAGATCTATCTTCCAGAGCCATTTATTTTCAGTTTTGAGCTTGTTTGAGTCTCTGTTTTGTATTTATTTGGTTTCGTTGCTTCTTTTCCTAGTGACGCTAATTCCGAGGGAGCGAACGAAGACTTCGAAGACCAAGATTCAGCACTAGATCAGCAAGGCAAGTCATAATCCTTTGATCATATTGATCCTATGTTTGCAAAAGTAATTTACTTTATTACAATTGCATGCTATTTTGTGTATCAATGCTTATTTAATGGGAGTAGATGTATACCTAGTTGACATTATGCCACCTTGATTAATTGGGATGCCATGTATCCATTGTTAAACCTAGGTTGGGACATTACTAGTTGGACATAATCATTATACCAACATTGGGTTATCGTAGCTATGCTTAGACATGCTTAGATATACGTTGGGATTCATACCACATGTTGAATAATGTTAATCTTGACTTAATGAGGTATTGAATCGTGGCCGTTAGCCACTGTTGTAAAATTTGTTGTACCATGGCGGGGTTTGCCATTGGTCTTGGTTGAACGAATTGTTTTCCCTCGGGCAAGTGATCGTGAAGTAAAGGGGGTGCTTTCTAGCACATTGGGATGTGGATGTCTTGCCTGAGATAACTTAAGGACTTAATCTTGTGCGCCATTGAACTGGACCTAACCGTACTACCACATGTCTGGAATGGGACAGACCTAGCTGATTAATTTGCAATGTCTAGTCTTGAGTAATCTTGCCAGGTTGGTGGTGTGGGTTCGGGATGGACGGGTAGATTCACAAGGCGCAAGAGGGGGCCCTAATGGGCGAAACCTTAGCGGGCAGTACCGAGTTTAGACAGTGCATTGTAAAGGCTTTGTCATGATATCTCTGCGACACACCAAAGGAAGTGTGTTAGTAGCGTTTGCACAAAGAGATTTTCATGTCTTGTGGGTAAAGTTGTACAACCTCTGCAGAGTGTAAAACTATTCGAATAGCCGCGTCCGCGGTCATGGACAAGCCCGGGAATTTCACACGGGGTATAGAGTAATTCATGAATTGTGGAATGTGGAATTGTTGGGATGTGAACGGGGAGTTCACTGTTGTTTTGTTGTCTATCTCTGATCTACCAGTTATTTATTTATGTTTTCATAAATATGCTTTCAATCTATTTATTGTATTTCAAATCAAGTATTGCTTTCTGCAAATGAACTATATAGCCATCCTTATCAAGCCGTGCATAAATATATTGCATCAATTCCCTACGGCTTGCTGAGTACCTTTGTACTCACGGCTTTGTGCCCTTGTTGATCAGTTGCTGAAGGAGATAATGAATCTCATGAGGAGGAATTCTATGAAGACTACGTGGATTAGGAAGGCGTTCCCCAGACGATTGCCTGTGGCATGTCGAATGGCTCAAGTTATCTTTTCCGCTGCAATAATTAGTTGTTTCTTAAGCCCTTAAGGCAAAATGGTGTAAACATTGACCATAAGGTTGTTTGCTTTGTTCAATAATAATTTGCTTCTTCTTAGTTAATTTGTTGTATGGAATGATATTACATCTATGTTTCCACTGTGTGCACTAGAGTGATCCTGGATTAGTTCAGTATACACAGAGGGTTTCGGATTTGCAAATCCGGGTCCCGACATCAGCATACATGGAAAGGTAGTAGATAGCCACATCACATGCTATTCAACGAACCACTTATATGATATTTAGCTTTTGTTACGTTCTTGGAACAATAAATAATATAGATAATTTTAGTCATGGAATAATTTTCATAGAATAGGTCTCGTGTGAAGTTAATCGGTTTGATATATTCAATATGGCTTTTATTTATATCTTGGTTTTGTCCTCGGTTTGGTGGCTTCATCAAAGGTAAGTATGTTTCCCAAACGCATGTGTTCTGGACGTTCCCAAGCACGTGGACTTGGATATTCTTGTACACGTGGTTCCAAGTTTATTATTGATGTTATTGTTCCTGTCATTTTTATTTATTACATCATCATTTCGTGCAAATGTTTCTTAGTTGGTGTATAGCAGTTAAAAGAGATGAATTGTTGTTGCTGAAATTTATGTTTAAAATGACTAAAAGATAGCAAAAAAGTACGATGAAGTGACATTCAGGGCACGTGGAGTGCCGGGGTGTTACAACAACCCTACCGGTTGCTTATGTTCAGCCTTCACCTGTTGACAAATCCCACAGGACGCCACATAATGAGAAATATCAACCTTCATCCTTTTCCACCAAAAGCTCTTTTCATATCACGATACATTTTTTAGGATATCATCCTTGACTTGGACTTCTGGGGTACACAAAGGCGGTCCTTAAACCACAATACACCTGACCCATGAATGCTAAAATCCCCAGACTTGCCCTCATCAATGCATTTTCTCACTTGCTGAAGAAGCCAATCATGTTGTTGCGCCTCTCTCACACGTTTTGGAATTGCCAACTCCAAAATCAACTGTGTTTCAGCTTGAATGGTGCCCACAAAAAATAATAAGAGATTCCCATGTGTTCAAATTCAGCAATGAGGCAATCAAGAACACGGGTGTCGCCTTGCGATTAAGAGCATCCGCCACTACATTTGCCTTGACATGATGATACTGAATTCTAAGATCATAATATTTTATCAATTCCAGCCACTTTCTTTGCCTTATATTCAGATCTTTCTAAGTGTAGATGTACTTGAGGCTCTTATGGTCAGTGAAAATATCACAAGATTCACCGTACAAATAATACCTCCAAATCTTCAAAGCAAAGACCACTGCAGCTAGCTAGAGGTCATGAGTGGGATAGTTCTATTCATGCTTCTTTAATTGCCTCAACGCATAAGCAATCACTCTACCATCTTGCATAAGCCACTACTACGGAAAAGCTTATCACAGACTGTTCGGAACCGTCATCACAGAAGGTTTCCCGAACAGACTGTAACCATGTGTCAGTGATGTTACGGCATATCACAGACGGTTTGGCCTTCTTTATATAATGTGTACTGTATATGGAATTGTAGATGAAGCAATATCAGTAAAGGAAAGGAAACTATATTAAATAAATCAGATGCATATATACACAAAGTTGTTTTTAATTTCGAGCATCTCATTACAAACAACTCTATTATCTTCTAGAGCTAGTACACTTAAAATCATAACTCCACTTGCTTATTCTTTTGTATAAAAATTAGCCCTTCATGATGATCGACACGTGTGTAGCTAGCTTCTTCGGGTTGTTCTTCCTAGACTGTGATGCTCTTTCCGATAGGAGGCAACTCTTCGAATTGATTGTATTCTTCCTCATCTACTACATTCTCTACTCCGACAATCCTCCTTTTTCCCTGAAGAACTACATGTCTCTTCTTGTTGGACGGGTCGATTACATAGAATACTTGAACAGCTTGGTTAGCGAGTATGAATGGTTCATCTTGGTATCCGACGCGTGCGAGGTCGACAGTAGTGACACCGTATTTGTCAACCTTCACGTGCTGGAGGTGGACCCAATGACACCGAAATAAGGGGATCTTGAATAGTACATAGTCGAGCTCCCAAATCTCCTCTATGAACCCATAGTAGGAGCTCCTCGTTGACCCAACGGTGTTGAACGCATCTATGAGTACACCGCTATTCTGGTTTGTGCTCTTCATATCCTGATCTCTCGTGTAAAATGTGTACCCATTTAAGTCGTATCCTTTCCATGTTACAACTGTAAATGTTGGCCCTTTTGCCAACCATGTGAGCGTATCACCTGACGAGGTCCCAGTGATGGGTCGCTCCTTTAGCCATCTGTTAAACTGAAGGTTATGCTGTCTCGTGATCCAAGACTCTTGATGTGTCAGATTCTCTTGCCGTAGCCAGTGCTTATGCTCGTCGATGTACGGGGACACTACAGCCATGTGTTGCAAAACCGTGAAATGAGCTTAAGCATAGGAAGCCGGATCAGGCGTGATTGCTTTCCTTTTGATGGTCCCGATGCCCTGGAGTCTCCCCTCATGGCGAGATCGAGGCACACCTATTGGTTCGACCTGAGCCATGTAATCGACGCAGAACTCTACGACTTCTTCGGTTGCATAACCTTCGACAATGCTACCCTCCGGCCGAGATCGATTCCGTACGTAGGACTTGAGAATTCCCATATACCTCTCGAATGGGTACATGCTACGTAGGAACACGGGCCCGCATATCTTTATCTCTATCACAAGGTGAACAACGAGATGGACCATGATATCGAAAAACGACGGAGGGAAATACATCTCAAGATTACATAGAGTCATCACCACCTCAGCCTGAAGTGCATCTAGTGCTTCGGGATCGATGACCTTCTGAGCAATTGTATTAAAGAAATAACACAGCCTCGTGATTGTCTCCCAGACCTTGACTGGCAAAATACTTCTAATTGCCACAGGGAGCATTTGTGTCATCAGCACATGACAATCATGAGACTTCATGCCAACTAATTTCAAATCTTGCATCGAAACAAGTCTCTTCATGTTAGAGGAGTAACCGAACGGAACTTTCACACCATGCAAGCACCGCGATTGATTCTTCTCGGCCTTAGACAAAGTGTAACAAGCAGGTTCGCAGTATGTTCGGCCTGTATCTATCTCTTTCGGTGCTAACTCAGGTCTTATGCCCATATCGACCAAGTCAAGACGTGCATTGATACTGTCCTTTGATTTGCCTTTAATATTCAATAAGAGACCAATCAAGCTATCACAGACATTCTTCTCCACGTGCATCACGTCGATGCAGTGTCGAACTTCTAGGTGCTCCCAATAAGGTAGGTCCCAAAATATTGATCTCTTCTTCCACGTGCTCTTCTCACGGGACCTCGATTTACGCCCCTTTCCAAACGCAACATCCAAGTTCTTAACCATATCATAGATATCTATCCCACTTAAAGGTTTTGGAGCAAAACCGTCTTCGTTCGTTCCATCGAATTGTTTTTTCATTTTGCGGTATGGGTGATTCCTCCGAAGGAACCTACGGTGATGCATGTAAACAGTTTTGTGCGAGTGATTCAGCCACACACTCTCGGTATTGTCTAAGCAGTGAGTGCAGGCTTTGGTTCCTTTTGTACTCTGGCCTGATAGGTTACCAAGGGCAGGGTAATCATTTATGGTGCAGAACAAAAGGCAGTGCAAAGTGAAGTTCTATCGTTTGTATGCATCCCATACCTGTACCCCGGGAACCCATAGTGTTTTCAGATCTTCCACCAATGGTGCTAGGTACACATCAATATTGTTCCCAGGTTGTTTCGGTCCTTGGATAAGTACAGACAACAAAATATACTTGCGCTTCATACACAACCAAGGAGGAAGGTTGTAGATACACATATTCATAGGCCAAGTGCTATGCCGGCTACTCATGTTACCGAAAGGATTCATTCCATCTGTACTCAATCCAAACCTTATATTCCTCAGATCCTCACCGAATTCTTGAAACCTCCTATCGATGTTTCTCCATTGGATGGAATCAGCAGGGTGCCTTAGCATTCCATCGTTCTTACGCTCCTCCGAGTGCCAACGCAACAGTTTTGCCTCATTTGGGTTCGCAAACAAACGCTTCAAACGAGGAATTATAGGCAGATACCATACCACCTTAGCAGGAGGTCCTTTCATCACCTGGATGCCCTCACTGTCATCATCCGAATGACTCTTACGCTTATCTCGGATCGTTGCACACAGGACATATGTGCAAGTTCGTGTACTCTTGGCGGTACAGGATACAGTCGTTCGGACATACATGTATTCTTTCTACATCCATTCCCAAGGGACAAAGAACCTTCTTAGCTTTGTAGGTGGTTGTCGGCAACTCGTTTCCTCGGGAAGCATGTCCGCCAATAAGCGTAACGTGTTGTGAAACTCTTATCGGACCAACCGTTGCTTGCTTTCAATTTCAGCAGTTCAAGCACGGATGACAACCTTGTATATTTCGACTTGCAGTCTGGGAACAAAGGTTTCTCCGAGTCCTCCATCAAGCCCCGAAATTTACCATATTCTCTATCATCACGGTTCCCTTCTACATCGCACAGCATCTGATTCAGATTATCTTTCTGCAACCTATCCTCATCGGAACCACAATCGATATGACCATCCGACATATCATTGACTTCGTCGACCATGTTAATACCTGCTTCCTGTATCTCCTGCTCTTCACCGTGACTGGTCCAACATGTATACCCCGTTTTGAAACCCCTCATAATCAAGTGTGCTTCGATCTGCGCAAAGTTTCGAAACATCTTCAGATTCTCACAGTCAATGCACGGACAAGACATAAATTGCCCCCCTTATTAAACATATCCTCTTCTGCAGCTCTTCTAAAAGCGGAGACGCCATTAATGTACTCGGCACTCACACGGTTCTTAGTGTACATCCATCTTCGGTCCATCTACGCCAAGCATATAGCATTTAGTGTTAATGCAATTAAAACCCATTACTACCCTTACATAGAAAGAACACATGAATCTACAAGCTAAATCTAAAAAAACATCAAATTCTATCCTTACCAAGCAAGATCTTGAATATACTGCAATTAGACACCGTTACTAACCTTAGATCACCAAAATCAAATGGATCCTCAATCACCCTTCAAAATCAACGGTCTTCTTTTACCAAATCGCCTCACAGCCGCACAGCCGCAACCAAATGAAAATAGATCCCGAAACTCTAAAATGCACCAAGTGGCTCGGGCCTCTGTATTTTATATTGCTGATAGAAATCTCAGACGGTTTTATAAAAAAACCGTCAATGATAAACATAGCATTCCAGACGATTTTATAATAAAACCGTCATGATATATAATGACGGTTTTATTACAAAACCGTTTGGGATATACGTGATATTACAGACGGTTTTATAAAATAACCGTCGTGATATCTTCACGATTTTTAACTACAACCGTCTGTGATATTGATGTATATCACTGACGGTTTTTGTAGAGGTCCGTCTGTGATAATGTCACTGATGGTTTCAATATAAAACCGTCAGTGATATTATTCGTCACAGACGGTTTTGAGGAACCGTCTGTGATGAGGCGTCTAATATAAGCCTTTCTGTAGTAGTGAGCACACAGCCAAGACCTACTCAAGATGCATCGAAATGGGCTATGAAATGCTTCCCTGGCTTAGGGAGGGTGATAATAGGAGTACTCACAAGCTTATCCTTCAAAGTACAGAAACTACGCTCACAATCAATAGTCAACTGGAATTTCATGCCCTTCTGTGTTAGCTGAGACACTAGCTTAGCAATAATAGAGAAATCTACAAAGCGTCGGTAGTAACTAGATAGACCAAGGAAACTCTGCACCTCCTTGACATTAGATGGCCTCTTCCAATCCACGACTGTAGGGATTTTGCTTGGACCAACAGAAATACCTTCCTGATTTATCATGTGACCAAGCAAACCCTCTTTTGAAATCCAGAATTCACATTTCTTTAGCTTGGCATAGAACTAATTCTCCCACAGATTATTAAGCACAAGTCTCATATGATGTTCATGCTCCTCCTGTCTTGGAGTAAATCAATATAACATCGAAGAACACTACCACAAAATCATCAAGATATCTATGCAGCATGATTTCATCATCTCCAAAAAAATAGCAAGGGTATTGATTACTTCAAAAGATATAACTTTATATTCCTAATGCCCATGCCTAGTGGAGAATGTTGTCTTTTCAATATCTTGTTCCCTCACGCGGATCTGATTATACCCAGACTGCAAATCAATTTTAGAAAACAACTTTGCTCCCTTCAATTGATCGAACAAGTCTTCAATGTGATGTAATGGATACTTGTTCTTAATAGTCATCTGATTAAGAGCGCGATAGTCGACGCACATGCGCCAACTTCCATACTTCTTTTCTGTGAATAAAACAGGCATTCCCCATGGTGACACACTATGCTAGATCAACCCTTTGGACAACAAATTATCCAATTGCTTTTTTAATTCATCTTAGAATGGACGAGCCAAACGATAAGGAGACAAAGAGATAAGATGGGTGCTCGAAACCAGATTGATCCTGAATTGTATATTCTGTTCGGGCAGCATGCCCGAAAGCTTAGCAGGGAACACATTTGGATAATCACCCATCACTAGAATGTCCTCAATACGGACAGTTGTGCTTGGCTTCTCCGTAATGGCCAACAGAGTCCAAGACCTCAGCATTCAGTGACCAGAAAACAGACTATCTAGTACAAAGAGGGAATTAGATGTTGCGCTACCCTGAAAGATCAACTCCACTTCTAACGGAGCCTACAAAGTAACTATCTTCCAGAAACACAATATCTTGACCTGATATTGATGCAACCAGTCCATCCCCAGGATGACATCAAAAGGGCCTAAATGAATCACCATCAGGTTAACAATAAAATCCTCATCATCAATAGTAATAGTGCAACCTAGACAAACTGTGGAACTAGAAATGAGACCACCTAGAGAACTAGCTATCACGGACTTAGAAATTTGCTGCATTCCCAACTTCACCTTTCTAGTAAACTCAAATGACACAAAGGAATAGGATGATCCAAAATCAAAAAGAACAAATGCATCATGAGAATCCAGAAGCAAAGTACCTATCACTGCATCCGGACGGCCAGCTGACTCGGAAGATGGCATGGTGTAGACTCCTAGTCACGTCGGTGCAGCGAGAGCCCCGACACTCCGCTATGGCAGCACAGGAACTGGTGGCGGTGCAGTGATGTGATGTGGAGCCATTGGTGGACGATGCCAGTAGTAACCAGCAAGTGGCACCCAAGATGAAGGCTGTGGAAGGGTAGGAGCAACAGGCCAACATCTAGACCGACCCCTAGAAGAAGCAGCTACATACATCAAAGATGGCACCAGCTCCCACTTGATGATGCTATTGGGATTCTCCCAGCACACACGCCCCATATGACCAGGCCGGCCACAGTGATGGCATTCCTCGGTCTAGGCACACTCAACTGCGTGGTGACCATCACCGCAGTTGAAGCAGATCATGCATTGCCCTAGGACAGGACGGTAAGTTGGGTTGTCATTGAGGAACAGGGTGCTGATGAGGAAGGCGACTGAGACTGCTTCGTCTTGGCCAACAAAGAGGAACGTTGTTTCCCTTGAACTTCTTGGAAGTAGTCACTAAAAAGACCCACCTCCCTCACCGAAGCTCCTCTTTGGCCACCATCAGAAGCTATAGGAACTCCAGAGCTATCAGGTTTTGCCTCTCCCTAGTGCGCTCTATCTCAACCTCCATGCCCCTGGCCTGCTCAACCATGGAGTTGAAGTCACGTGGGACAGTTGCCCACATGACAACCATAAACTCCTGGTTGAGGCCCCTATGGAACCTCTGGGCCTTCTCTTGGTCATCCTGTGCCACAGCTGGTACAAAGCGGACTATATTGTGGAACTCCGCCTCATACTCAGCCACAAACCTCTCCCTAAGTGAGGGTGGACAAAGTGTGCTCCATCTTCTCTAAGGACTCTAAATAGAATTTCGCCCGGAACTACTCGGCGAAGTCCTCTCAAGTGATCGGACCATGGGGGGGTCCTAGTAGAAAGCACGCCTCCCATCAGATGTCCGCCTAACCCTTTAGTTGGAAGGTCACAAAGCGAGCCCTCTGCTGAGTGGTCAACTCCAGAGCTCCAATCTGCCTCTCCATGTAATGCAACCAGTCCTCTACCTGGACCGGCGTGCCCACACCACCAAAGGTGTCAAGACGGAGAAACATCCATTCTCGAAGATTCATCCTAGGCTCTGACACAGCTAGAGCAACAATAGGAATGGCCTCAGGTGGTACCGCAATTGAAGGAGCTGCTCGTGCCTACTGACGAAGCTCTTACCCTTCCTACTATGCACAAAATTAGTTCACTCTAGAGTAATTTACTAATTTCATGCACTATGGACTCACTCTGATACCAACTGTAATACCCTAGCCCAAACTTTGCTCATGGCCCGCCCACCATAGGGCGGACCTACGCATGCATATCACCCCACTTACACTTCCGTCCTTACTTTGTGTAAAAGGGTTAATCCGGAGGTGCTATGTTTGAACCCAATAAGCATTATATACTACTACAACTCACTTTATACAAGCAATGTGGGACTAATCCCTGCCACTGCTATGGACCACATAAGTCTTCACTTTAATGGCCAGGGTATTACACTGTCCCACAAGCTAACAGCGAAAACAATTGCAGGCAGCACAAGGAGAAAGGGTAAGTGACTACTGATAGATGATGGCTTTCCATTACTTAATTGTTTACAAAAGTTTTGCTTGCTTGAATTTAGCAATTTAGACATGTCTGAAATTTTTCCTGGAGAGTTATGCATGACATTGGCTATTTATCACCGTTTTCAAGATTGACATGGGATGTTCTCAATTGTTATGAGCTAGCTGTATGTGTCTTATTTGCTAGGAAGTCGGAAGCAATGATTTTTGTGTTCTTTCCCCTGTAAATAGCATGTAGCAATTTGAAGTGCACAAGTTAGATTATTACTTGTAAGTGGGGAATGACATTACCTATACTTATAAATTAAAATGATGCTAGTACGTTCATTTAGCACTGGTTAATTTTGTCATCGTTATTTGTTTATCAAGATGCTAAGAAAGTGGGACTAGTCCATCTTTCATGCGTCAGAATATATACTGGCTACTGCAATTTCATCTTCATCATGTGCTTAAGAACTGTGGCATTTCTGTTGTTCATGTGATCAAGCATGTTATCATTGTGTCAAAAAATTTAATACCTAGAGGGCAACCTAGAGATATTGAAGTCTTGCATTTGCAACTTCTTTTCACAGATGATTTTGTGGTGGACTATCTAACCATCATCTCTCGTTTCACTGGAGAAACCTTGTGACACACCTGCCAAATGCACTGTTCTTAGACAATTTTATATGTAATTAATTGTGTGTTGTAGGTTCCTATTCATAATATTCTTTCGTTTTGCCCCGTCTGTCTTGTGGATGAGAAGAAATAAAGACGGCAAAGCAATGCACTATGATTCTGTAATGGAAGAATGCTGATCCCTTGGTTTAGTTATCTGCAGTCTGCACCACTTCCTGGATCAGATTGTTACTGTCTCATTTTCTCTGTTACTTTTTTTGAGATCCTATGGGTTACTTGTTGATTTTACTGGAACACATGATCCACTTTGATCACAACATTAACTGTCGAGCAACAGCAATTAACTCGTTCTGTACTTCTGAGGCACAGAGCTCGCCTCTTTATAAACGAATGATAGATATCAAATAATCCTCAACGAAAATGCTAAATATTACGACATAATATGCATTCCAGTATGTTTGTCCTCAACTGTCTTCACAATGCTGTCAGCAGATGAAGTGAATTGTGGCAACTCAGAATGCCAAATCATTCACTCAACCGTTAGCCAATTAATGAACTATCTTATATAATGTGATAAGTAACACATGTAACAAGGAGCAGAAAACAGTGGTCTTGGGGTCATAAAAGTTTCCTAACAGTTCACAAAACTGAATAGGGACTGAAGAGTCATCAGGGTGGAGGGGGGAAGGTCAAAATCAAAACTGAAGAAACATCAGTTATCTCCAGCCGAGTGATTGTCTTATCCCTGAGAAAATAAGTCCCAGAGATCTTCCAATCATGGACACCCAGAAGTAGGACACTGCGGCACTAACTTTGGTGACAACAGCCCTTAAGAAAGGCATGGCAATATCAGACAACTCTAAGAACAGGCTGAAGTAATACCTCCTGCGATACAAAGACAGGACAATGTTATCCTATAAAATTCTCCATATCTTAAATCCAAGTTACATGTGAAATATTTCAACGATTTTTTTTCATGAAATAAAGAGCAGAGATGGTGCTGAGGGATACCATCCAGTCAAAGCTCTTAGCTCATTTGTCCTTCTCACTGGAAGAGAAAATGGGCTTATTTGAACATACTCCATAAGAGTAGCTATGGAAGGCTTTCCAAATGCAAGCCTCCACCAATTAGTCTTCTCAGTTTGATTACCTACTGGCTTTTCAGACACTTTTCTGGATAGAACATATAACTCAAACCTGTCCTCGTACATTGAAACAACTGATTCAAAGTATTGGTGCAACCACCCATTAATTGCCACCTAGAGAGACATGATAGATATTAGCATGGAATTATCAAAATCTGGAAGTGCATGGAAATTAGAATACAAACATATTCCTAGTACAGATCACACAACATCATAACATGAGAATTGAAAGGGTAAACACTCATCCAAGTATTAGATTATTCATGTGATCAGTACTTTGATGTTCACCTAAATAGTAAATATATTTGCTTGGTAATCAGAAAGGCTCATAAGGTTAAAAAAATGACAATAGAATTATAGAAGTACTAGTGAAGTGCCCCTGCGTTGCAACAAAAACATATTTTTTAACCAAATAATTAAATCATGTCACGTGTTTACAAAAAATAAAATTGCAATCTTAAGTTGCCACGGGGAGGGAGAAGTGGGTAATGGCCCGGCCAGAGGGAACGGATGTGGGCGGGAAGAGTGATATGCGGTTGGTTTCTTTTTTATCTCGTGGCTCATATGTCTGCGCCCCGCTTTTCTTAGAGAGGAGGAGAGAGATGACGGATGACCGCCACCAACTCCTATTTATATAATAGTAAAGATACAGAGGGGCACAATACAGTATTTGGGAACTCAGCACTTCATCCACCCATGCTACAGTTTAAGTCTTCAACTTCCATGCAAATCAATATAACATAAGAATACTATATGAGAATAAGAAGTGTTCCTGAAAAAAAAAGGGCAGATTTGCTAGTTTTTAGTCTGTTGAAACTGGATTCCAGCTGGATAGGATATAAAGATTTGTGGGCCTCACCCT
This sequence comes from Otatea glauca, assembly GCA_036346275.1. Lineage (NCBI taxonomy): Eukaryota > Viridiplantae > Streptophyta > Magnoliopsida > Poales > Poaceae > Otatea > Otatea glauca. The sequence continues at coordinate 43,653,569 of CM070713.1, read as the reverse complement.
AACTGTACTCATCTGCTACCAGAAGGTTTTGTCCAACGCCAGGTGAACAGATTTTCAAATCCAGGTGGTAGCTTCCCAGAATTCAGAAACAAAAAACCAGACAGTTTGCTGACTCAAAATCAAAATACAAGATTGAATTGAAAAGTGGTTCCAGCCATTTATCACTGGGAACCGGAAGTTCAAGTTTAAATTAAATGTAAACATAGGTGATTTTCTGTATTGTAGGAAGCTACCAGCTGGATTTGAAACCCTGGTCATGAATCGATAGAATGCAGTAAACTAGCAGCTCAAAGGCTCATAACCTCATCTAAATCACATTTGAGCAGCAAAGCACAAGCATTTTACTCAGAAAAGAAAAAAAGGCAATAGCTTGGACTATCCACAACTATTACCTCATTACGCAGCTTTTGAAGTTCTCTGGTGGATAGAGAACATAGAGCTAAGCTGGAACCAACAACCTCGGTAGACATATCACCATCAACTGACATAAGCTCTAGATAAATACTAGCAATCACATCAGCTAAGAAAATAACCAGGTCCTCCAAAATTCTTGCTCCATGTTCAGCCAGAAACTTAGCACAAAAATAGCTGTCTGACCTGTCATAAGAAATATTATTCAGAAAATGGCAACAATAAGAAGATATGTTTAGAGCAACCAAAAATATCTGCAGATCTTCTTAAATAGGATATGGAGTTCAAATCGACAGAAATTGAACGGAAGAGATGCCACAAGCATCAAGAAGGGGGTATTAATAGTACCTTGCAGAACCGAATCTTAGGAAATAGAGCAGATCCAAATAGAGTTCAGATTTCCCTAATCTGTTGAACCTCTTCAAGATCCTGTCATCCTCCTTTATTTTGCTACTTATTATCATCATAAGCTTCTGGAACAGAAAAGAACACATCAGAGACTTGTGGGCACAGCCAATACGGAGGAATGCAGGACAGTTCAAAATGATAACATACTTCATTGATCTTCCCATTTTCCAAGGAGTATTCTTCTTCAATCCATTTCATAAATGCTGGTTGAATCAATCCATTTATCAACATAGTTGATACTTGCAACCACCTGATCCCGTATACAACTTCAGAACTTTCAGAGATATTTCCTACCTGCTGGAACCAGACTACCTTAAAAAGCAACTACATATGTAATTCTAACATGTTAAGAAATGGTTCAACCGCTACATAGAAGGAAAAATAAATCTGGATACTGACTGCATTTTAGCCGAGAAGTACTAGTGCACAGACAGTCAAATAGCCAATGAATAATGAAGAAAACAATGATCAAACATGGAGTACTATGCTACTTGAAGCCAACAAAAACCTACGAAGGACAGTGTCACCCTTTCAACAGAAAAAAGTTCAGGTACTAGCTTATCTTAACCAAGTGAAGATGGACAATCTTCATTATTCATCCATAATAATACCGGGAAGATTATCAAGAAAAGACTTAATGGTGCACATCTTGCCTCCATTTCAAGGAGCTGAAAGGTAACCAGAAGAAGCCGCAACCTGGGACCGCCATGAATTGCAAGCATACTCAAAGGATAATTTTTTCTATCATTCTTGAGTTCATCATCTGTGCTACCCAAACTGGCATCTTGACCAATTGCTTGTAAGGCTTCAGAAAGTTTAGTTCTCACTTCACTCCACGTATCACTAGGGTCATACCCAGCAGTCCTGTCAAGCAAACATTTCACATCCCTAACAATTGCAAAAGAAAAACACATTAGAAGTTTTTTCTGTCAAGCCAACGTTTTGAGACCTAGAAGTGATACTTAAGCAGCTACTCTTACCTACCAGAATCAGAGGAGCTTGGTGCTGTATTATGATTTCTGGCGTGAAGAAATGTCTGCCCAGGGGGTACAACTCCAGCCAAATACGCAAATACTATGCTAATAGTTAGAAGAGCTTCATCGGAAAGCAACAATAAATTCGGTGAGACCATACTTTCAGAATTCATCAGCGACTGCAAGAAATAGCATTGGAGTGCAGTTTCCATCCTGAAACCCCTTCCATGAAAACCAAAAGGGGTAAATGCGCTGCTTTTCCGTTCTCTTGCTGAACTGAGCTGACATGGAAGGTGGACCTTGTGAATGTAGTTCCTGCAAATAAAGAAAAAGCAAAGATGAATTACATGTTTACAACCCATATAATGCAGAACAACAGAACACAGAAGTAAAGCTACCTCTTTGGCATCCTAACTGAGATATTCCTTGGGGAGAGTCTGCTGTTGGATTGGATCCATCTCCCTCGATACTGTCCTCTAAGTGTTGCCAAGGAACACACAGCCATTACAAACATTAACAGAATTCCCTCCCAGCTCTTGTTCAATGCATCACAAAGGTGGAGAGGGAGAAAGAAGCATGCTTTCCTGCACAAGAAAATACGGATGAGGATTTCGTCGGAGGGGCAGAGAATCTCGCCGGCAGCAAGCTGCGGCATCAGCCCCCAACGGTGGCGCTACCACAGTTCCCATTCTGCCATTATCTCACTCAAAAATCGCGCACCCAGTCCATCGCATATTCATATCAGTGGACAGTGAATCCAAAACATCACATACATTTCGAGAATAATAAACTAAACAAGAATTCTAGGAGGAGCTTCACGAAACATGAGCACTAGACACCACACAAAGATCAACAACTCCTGCTTCTTGTCTTTCCTCTCCTCCAGTAGGTGTACAACAAGAAGACAAGAAAACAAGGGGCGGAAAAGATTACCAGGAAGCACGAGATGTCAGCTGCAGATTTGCTTTGCTCCGCTTCGGTCTTACGGTCTTCGCAGCGCCGATTGCTCCTGGAACTGGACGGTCTCCATGTGTTCTCCTGTTTCTTTCTCTCCCCACTCTCTCTTTTTCTCCCTTGCCTGTTTCTTGTTCCTTTGTTTTTACCGATGCTACTGCAGCCATGTGCAAGCACCAAAGAACAAGACGTGAGCAGAGTCCACCAGATCATCCGTGAGCTCCGTGACACGTTGCTAAGGAAAGGGAGAACGAGAGACGCCGGGGGGCCGGTTCACGAGATGAGGTGGTGGGAAAGCATCCACGCGGGTAGGGAGCGCTATCGCTGGGGCAAGTTCTATTTTTCTGTGGACATGAGCGCCAACGTGGGCCTCTTGGGATTCCTATCCTTCGTGACAGCAATAGCCTATCCTTTAGCAGTTTGGTAGGCTATAAACAGAGTGGTCAGGTCATATGGGCCAACCAAGTGAGCCATTCCGAGCCCATTTGAATGAGCCACAAAAAGCACGTCCATGAATCTTAAGGGACTGAGCTACGTTCAAAGACGGGTCTAAGCGCACCCAATTGTTTTTAAAAATTTCCTAAAACTACTCATCCTTTGTGCGAACTGTTATGATACGGATAGAATCTTAGTTTAAGTTTGAAAGGACTCTATTTATTAGTGGACGAATTCGAATCTATCTCTTACTAATTTCTATTATATATTGGGTCTCCCTAGTACAAGAGATCAATCTAATAAAGCGATAGAACTTTACCCCCTTACTTTGTGTGCGCTCTAATTCTTGTTTTTGTGATTTCGTTAGCGTGCTGTTGATTGATCGTGGGTGAACGACTACGTTTTACAACACGTTATCAGCACGACGCTCTACCGAGGCCAGTTGAGATCATCTGTCTGCGACAATCTACACAGCATCGAAATCACCCTGCTATACGCAATCATCCTTCGACAAGCCCTACGTAAGTGTGAAATATATGAAACCAGGTATCTCCATGATCGGCCCAATGTCACCTAAGGAGAAGACAGGCCCAAAGGATGTGCCCCGCGCTAAGCCTTGCTGCCGTATAGAAGGGGGGCACATCCTATAGACAGTTACGTATATTTAGATATAAAAGATACAGTTGTAATCCGAGTCGTTGATAGGGTAGACAAAGATGTAAACTCTATCCTATAATCGACTAGAATCTAATAACTGATCGGAATCTCCTAACCGATCAGGACTCTGTAAGCCGTCCCACCCCCAGTATATAAGGGAGAGGGCGGGTAACACCATAGGGATCCGATCATCGAATCATTGAGTAATCAAGCCTCAAAGCACAGCACACAGGATTAGGGTATTACCTCCATCGGCGAGAGGGCACAATCATCTAACCCTTGTCTTGTGTGACCTTGAGTTTGAGATCTAGCACCTACCCCATAATTTTATTGCCGACTACGAAAGTGTAGGACCGAATCCATCGATTGAACCCACATGTTTCTTGCACTATTCCGGGATCAGCGCTAGTGCACACGACTTAACATTGGTACATATCACATCATACACAACGATAATAGAATAATAGTTCATTTATTGATATAGCTAAATGTATGATCTTATGACCAACTTACATTATTAAGCCACGCAGGCAAGGCGAGAATATAAGCTAATAATTAAGCGTGGAAAGTAGAAACGTAGATAGCTCATCGAGTTCACCACGCAACCAGACAAGGCTCGGACCCTAATGACTCGTGTCTTCATGAACTTCATCTTCCAACACAGGTGTAGATTCTTCAACTGTTGATTATTGTTGTTTGGCAAGGGTGAGTACTTAAAGCACTCAACAAGTTGTGCACAGAATGCGATTCTATTTATCTATATGTAAGGCTTATTCCAAAGGATAGGCTATCATGGCTATTTTGCAATAAGCAGCATTTATGAACAAATACAATAATAAATTGTAAAGAATGTAAAACGAATAGCAATAATAAATAAATTCAGTATTTCTCAAGTAAACCAAGTTTCCAATCCTAAATCAAGTTCCAATCTTCCATATGGCCATCCTGCCATCCCAACCAAGTTGTCCAATTTATTAATCTAACCCTTAACTGTAATTCCCGAGCATTGCTCAATACATGCGAGCACGGCTATCCGAATAGTTTCACACTCTGCGGAGGTTATGCACTTTACCCACGTGATACAACCAAACACCACAAAGGCGAAAGATTATAACAAAGCCTTTACAATGCTCTATCTTAATCCGATACTACCCGCTAAGGTTTCAACAACTGGCGGTCTCAAACTCCATCCGGGGCCCCCTCTTGCGCCATGTGAATTACACTCGACCCGGGAACTCACACCGACCACGATAGTATCAACATTAAGACTTTGCAAATTACTCACCTAAGTGGCCCATACGGACATGTGGTTGCATGATTGACTCGGTCAAAGGCTTGCAAGGTTAAGTCCTTAGTGTGATCAAGGCAAGACTTCCACATACCATCGCCCATCGGGCCCACCTTGCCTCCTCGCCCTTGCCACTTGCCCCAATCTAAGTGATTATCACCCAGTTGATTACCAAGCACCACGTGCCATCAACAATTCAACATCGTTGCGTGACATGACTCGCCACAACAACTCAATCTCATCGTGTGATCCCACATGACACACAAGTTCATAACATTGTTCCATATTCCATTAATCAAGATTAATTATCAATGGTGATGACACATGTGATGACGTGGCATGGCTAAGCAACTAATACGAACTAAACCTCCAATGTTGATTATAATTATTAACCAACTATATTAAACCAATCTAGGGTGACAATGGATCATGGCATACAATGACAAGGTAGGGTATAGATCAATCTGGTATTTTAGCTAAGCCCAAACTAATTTGAAACAGTTGTGTATTTGAAATATATGCAATAGTGTAAATCAAACATAGCAATTTTATAAACATGGGTTCAACATGATCAAAGCACAACTTGCCTTGGAATAGGTCCTGATCTTGATCTGAAGTTTGCTCTTGAGTTGCTTGATCTTCCTCCGAAGCGTCGCACAATTCAACGTCTACAGCGTCATCAAAGAGAAAAGCAAATAAATACCAAAACAGAAACAATTGAACTCCAAAAATCAAATAAAATTCACCATTAAATAGATCTCAATTTTACAAATTTTTAGAAATTGGAATCACTCAAATCCGAGTTCGATGCAAAAGATATAGCCTTTTAAAGTTTGAAATAAATCAAAATCAGAAAATCGAAATTCGAAATTAACAGATTTATTTTTATACTGAAAAGATGATTTATGACGTCAGCGTGACCTCATGATGACGTCATCTTCACCGAATTTCCAATCGGATTATTTTTCCAATTGAAAATATGATTATGACGCAAGCATGGCGTCGGATCGGTGAGCCAATCGGAAGTCGCGTGTCCTCGGTCCATGGACCCGGTCCACGATTGCGGCTTCACGGTAGAGACTCGGCTCACGGCGCCTCGGCACCGCGCCGACACGCGGCGGCGCCCGATTTGCCCACTGCGCGCGGAATCCCACCGCGCGAGATCACATCTAACGCGCCACCGATCTCACCCCACGTGGCGGCCACGACAACCGCGGGATTTAGATCTAACGGCCAAAGACGCACGTGCGGCGTTCATCGCTTACGCGAGGCGTGGCACAATCTCGCCCTTCACGAGAGATCGACGGTTCGAAGCTTCCACACGACAATGGCGGTGCGGCGGCGCAACTTCACCGGACTTAGGGACGATGACCTCGGCGACGGCGTTCGGCGACAAAACGCCGCTCTCGCTTCACGGGTCCGAGCGCGTTGAGGTACGGATCTCCGATCTGGAACCGGCGGCTCAAACGGCGAAAGCGGCGGCGGAAAAGCGAGCGAAGACCGCGGCGGGGCCAGGCGACTCAGCGGCTTCGCCAGCGGCGGCGTCTCGACGTCACGGAACCGCGCGAGACAGTCTGGCGCGGTGAGGATTCCAACGCCCGTGGCGCCAATAGCCGTGACGGGAGGCGTGTCGGCCCGGACTCGAAACGACATCGTGGCGACGGCGGACTCGGCGGCGACTTCGGAGAGGTGACGCGACGCATCCGGCGTAGCGACACGCCGTGCCGATCCGACGGCTTTCAGAGCGGCCACCACGGCGCAATCTCGGCCGTTGGATCTCGATCCAACGGTCGTGATTAGGTTTAGGGTTTGGTTTCCAAAGGGCTGCATGGGCTGACTTGGGCGCACGGTTCGCAGGCGGCCCAAGACTGCTCTTTACGCTTTTAAAAGAGTTTTCAATTAAAATAATTCGAAATTCATTTAATTTGCTTTAGGCAATAAAATAATCAGAAAAATCAAGAAAAATCTCAAAATTACTTTGAGACATTACGGACTCAAATAAAATATTTTGCCAAAACTTTATTTTAACTTTGCATAGATTTAAATTCTTTTGGATAAAAAGCAATAAACTTGATATAAGATTTAATTCAAATAAATCCGAAAAATCCAAATAAATTCGAGAAAATCACAAATGCACATTTAAGCAAATAAAACTTAATTAAGCTGAATTTTGGGATGTTACAAACCTCCCCCTTAATGAGAATCTCGGCCGAGATTGAGGCTAACTATAGAATAGGTTCGAAATTCGACTTTAAATCTTCTTCTCGCTCCCAAGTGGCTTCACTTTGAATGATTGCTCCATGAACTCTGCAAGCGAATAGACTTGTTTACGGTCTTGCGCCCATAACATCAAAATTACGATCGGTTGCTCTTTATAAGTCAAATCTTCTTGCGACTCTATTGCATCCAACGGGTTTGCTCTGTGGGCACTCTGAGACACTTCTTAAGCTGCGACACATGGAATACATCATGCACTCCCGCCAAAGGCCGAGGCAACTCTAATCGATAAGCCACCTCTCCTCGTGGCTCGTAATCTTGAGCGGACCGACATATCTTGGTGCAAGCTTCCCTTTAACGTGGAATCTCTTAGCGCCCTTAAGAGGGGAAACCACGAGATACACATGATCTTACGGTTCAAACTCAAATCTCGACGACGATTATCTGCGTAGCTTTTACGTCTTGATCGTGCTATCTTTAACCTCTCTCGATCATTGCAACTTGACTTTACGCCTCTTCGAGAACATCGGCCCAAAACCAAGCGTTCTCCGTTTCATTCCAATTCAGCGAGTACGACAAGCACGTCCATACAATGCCTCGAATGGTGACATCAGTAGGCTAGCTTGATAACTATTATTATAATCAATTCGCATATGGCAAACATTTATCCCAAGAGGTAGCATAAGCTAAAGCACAAGCTCTCAACATATCCTCTAAAATCTGATTTACTCTCTCGGTCGACCATCATGCTGCGGGTGATATCTTTGTACTAAAATTCAGACGGGTTCCCATTGCTTCGCAACTTATTCCAAAATCTCGAGGTAAATTGGGTACCTCTCATCGACACAATCTTCTTGGGCACTCCATGCAAACATACAATCCTTGACATGTACAATTACGCTAAGCGATCTCGGAGTAAGTGGTCTTTCTTGGGATGAAATGAGCGACCTTGGTTAAGCGATCCACAATAACCCAAATGGAATCGTAACCTTTACGAGTCTTAGGTAGACCGGTGATAAAATCCATTCCGATTTCTTCCCACTTCCATTCCGAATTTTTAACTACCGCAATGCACCAATGGTCTTTGGTGCATGGCTTTACTCTTTGACATACGTCGCATAATGCAACATGCTCACCACTTCACGCTTCATATTTGGCCACGAATCTCTCTTTCAAATCTTGGTACATCTTAGCTTCTGGATGAATTGAGTACTTTGAATCATGAGCTTCCTCAAGAATCAATTGTTTCAACTCCTTTTTATCCGGTACGCAAATTCGGCTTTTAAAGAACATGGTTCCTTGCTCATCCAGAGTGAAATCTAAGGCTAAGCCTTCTTCCTTTTTAGCCTTGATTTTTGAAATTTTATCGTCATCTTGTTGACCTTCTCTAATCGATCCTCTAGTGTTGGCTTCACTTCTAGCGCGACTATCATTCCTTGCGAGCGACTTCCAATCTTAGCTTCAAATTCCTTGCATAATTCCGGTTGATCCTCCATTGACAATGTATTTGCGCTATGGCTCTTTCGACTCAGAGCATCTGCCACCACATTGGCTTTTCCAGGGTGATAATGGATTCCCACATTATAATCCTTAATTAGCTCCACCATCTTATTTGTCTCATATTCAGTCACTTGAGTGAATATGTATTTGGACTCTTATGGTCCGTATATATCTCACATCTATTTCCTATGAGATAATGGCGCCATATCTTTAAAGCATGCACTACTGGCACTAACTCCAAATCATCGTTGGGTAATTCACTTCATGCGGTCTTAATTGTCTCGACGCATAAGCAACGACTTTGCCTTCTTGCATTAACACGCATCCCAAGCCTTGCTTCGAAGCATCACAGTAAATATCAAATCCATTCTGCACATCTGGCAATACTAATACGAAATAAGTTGTTAAACTTCTTTAATTCCATGAAACTTTTCTCGCACTCTGGCGTCCATGCAAACTTCTTTTCTTTCTTCAACAACTGCGTCAAGGGTTTAGCAATTGTCGAGAATCCTTCTATGAACCGACGGTAATATCCCGCCATTCCCAGAAAACTACGGATCCGGTAATGCACTTGGTGGCTCGAATGCAACATCAAGGTCCACTTTGCTGGGGTCGACTGCGACTCCTTTGGTAGTCATTACATGACCCAAGAATTCGACTTTCTCCTTCCAGAATTCACACTTGCTAAACTTTGCATATAGCTGATGCTCTCATGACTGTCTAAAACCATCCTTAGATGTTCGCATGCTCTTCTTCGCTTTTGAGTAAACCAAAATATCGTCTATGAAGACCACAACGAACTTATCCAAGTAATCCATGAAAACCTTATTCATCATGTTCATGAAATACGCTGGGGCATTAGTCAATCCAAATGACATGACTGTGAACTCATAATGTCCATATCGCGTAGAAAACGCGGTCTTAGGCACATCCTCGCTTCGGATCTTCAATCGATGGTATCCCGAACGAAGATCTATCTTGGAGAAAACTCAGCTCCTCTTAATCGATCAAATAAGTCATCGATCACGGGCAACGGATACTTATTCTTGATCGTTACTTCATTAAGTGCACGATAGTCGATGCACATTCTAAGACTTCCATCCTTCTTGCGAACAAACAAAACCGGCTCCCCACGGTGATGAACTTGGTCTAATGAAACCTTTTCTTGCGGTTCCTCAATCGCTTCTTCATTTCCACTAACTCGCTCGGTAGGCATCCGATATGGTCTCTTTGATATCGGTCTTGTGCCGGCGCTAACTCGATAACGAACTCGATATCACGGTCGGTGGCAATCCGGCAAATCTTCCGAAACACATCCGGTATTCCACGCCATTGGCACATCTTCCATCTTGATGGCTTTCACGCTGTTGACCATTAATCGCCCATCTCGAACTGCGGTCGCTGAAACTCCACTTTCTTGCCACTAGGGCCTTCCAAAGTCACGATCCTTCGCCACAATCCAAAATGACCTTATGCTTTGACACCAATCCATTCCAAGGATGGCGTCTAGGGATTGCGCGTCTATCAAGATAAGATTCGCTAGAAATTCTATCCCATCCATAAGCAACTTAGCTCCCAAACACCCAAGGCTAGATCTAAGCTCGGATCCGGGCTTGGACTAAACACACACTTAAGATTTACCACTTTAAATCCATTCTTGGTTGCAAAACTTTGAGACACAAGCGAATCGAAGCTCGTAATCAAACAAAGCGTAGCAGTCTAATCGAGTTGACGAAACTTACCCGAGACGGCGTCTGTTGCCTCTTGAGCTCCATCGCGGTGATGTGGTTGATCCTTCCACGCACGGTTGATTGCGGGTTGCTCCGGCTGGTTTGGTGCACGATTTCCTCCTGATGTTGGTGCTTTAGCGGGTGTTGTTCCCAGGTTGAAACGAACTGGCGTGATGCCTCCCTTCTGTGGACACCTATTAGAAAAGTGCCCTGGCTCATTGCAAGTATAGCATCTCTTCACTGCGGACTGCTGATTTCCTCCTGGTGCATTGTTGCCTTGTGCTGGAGTTTGAAAATTCTGATTGGCATGGCGAGGTGTAGGAGTTGATGTCTTATTTGCAGCTGGTGGTTGGAATCTAGCAAATTGCTGTGGTGACATCCTCAAACGTAGATGATTTGGACGTCCACCCTGATTGTTCATCAAGCGCTTACGGTTTCACCTAGCTCTTTGCGCTTATCCTCTAGGATCAAAGCCTTATTTACCACTCACAAAATCTGGGAAATTGTGGGTGTCGATCCCACACGTAGTCCCGAGTTCATCCCTTCATGAAACGAGAGCTTCGCTTTATCTGCGCCGCTCGTCTTGAGGGCATAGCGAGCTAGCGAGTAAATTTGTTCAAGTATTCGCCCTTTGGTTGGCCTCCTTGCTTCAAAGCTCAACTCCTCCTTCTTAAGGTCCATCATTCCCTCCGGGACATGATATCTTGCGGAAAGCATTAGTAAACTCCTCCCGGGTTATCTCTGTGGGGCTCCATGGCGACAAGAGTTCTCCCACCACTGCTGCGGTCCTTCCGGTTGATGAGAGCGTAAGCACCTTCTCATTTCCTTCACACTGTGTGATGTGCGACTTTTTCTCAATTGTCCTAAGCCGGTCCATCGGCTTCTAAAGGATTCACATTTCTGAAAAAGTTGGTGGCCTAGTCCTCATAAAATCGATAGCTTTGACATAGGTCGAGGTCCACCATGATTGTTACGAGTTGCGGGTTGTTGTGATTTCTTCTTTGCATTGGTCATCTCTTTGCATCTCCGCGCATCATTATCTGCATCGCTTGAGTCTGTCTTTGCCGTAAATGCTCCTAGATTACGCATGTCTCATCGGTGGTTGAGGGTGCCTCCATCGTTGGGGTTGTCATTACGACGCACCACTTCTGAAAGCACCGTTGTTTCCTCAGTATTCACCATCGATGATTGCCTCTTAGGTTAGGAAAGGTAGATGTAGCATAGATAAGAAGTAAGAATTTCTAAAGCGGGAGATATGTTATACCCAAACTGAACAATTCTTTATTTAACTTGGTATGGTGCTTATTTAAGCCTACAAGCTTTGCAACACATCTTGCACACTCAAAGATTACAAAGAAGCAAACTAAACACGAAACCTTAACGTCAACTAAAAGGTAAAGACTAACTTAAAGACGCGACTCATACTCGAGTCTCAACACAGCTCAAGGTGACACTCACTCATCCACCACCACCTGGTGAGGCGATCCGGCGCATACACGGTGGATGGCGGGCATCGGAGCGAACCTATCCTGGTGACCTACTACTAGATCCTCTGCAACAGCGGGTCTGCACTCCCCTCTGCTCCCACTCGTTCCTCTGGATCCCCCTCGGTAAAGTGGGCGGTAGAAGCCTCCAGCGTCTGAAGTACTCTCCACAACTCCATGGCGTGGCCGCCACCGACTCCTCAAAGGTCTAACGATCGGCATCTGCTCCACAAGAACTTTGAAATAAGTTCTCCACACGAAACGGCAAGTAAGACAGTAAATTTAGCAAAGGCAAAAGTAGAGAATGAGATGAGTCGAGAGTGTTTTATTAGTCAAGTTTGGATTTTCTTTTAGAAAATAGTTTTGGACTCTCACAAGACACCTCCATACTATCTAGGGCCAAGACCTACAGGTCGGTATGCTCGATACCACCTCTGTGGGGACCCGAATCCAGCGATTCGAACCCATCGTGTTTCTTGCACTATTCCGGGATCAACGCTAGTGCACACGACAACATTGGTACATATCACATCATACACAGCGATAATAGAATAATAGTTCATTTATTGATATAGCTAAATGTATGATCTTATGACCAACTTACATTATTAAACCACGCAGGCAAGGCGAGAGAATATAAGCTAATAATTAAGCGTGGAAAGTAGAAGCGTAGATAGCTCATCACCACCACAGGCAACCGACAAGGCTCGGACCCTAATGACTCGTGTCTTCATGAACTTCATCTTCCAACACAGTGTAGATTCTTCAAGCTGTTGATTATTGTTGTTTGGCAAGGGTGAGTACTTAAAGCACTCAACAAGTTGTGCATGTAATGCGTTCTATTTATCTATATGTAAGGCTTATTCCAAAGGATAGGCTATCATGGCTATTTTGCAATAAGCGGCATTTATGAACAAATACTGATAATAGATTGTAAAGAATGTAAAACGAATAGCAATAATAAATAAATTCAATATTTCTCAAGTAAACCAAGTTTCCAATCCTAAATCAAGTTCCAATCTTCCATATGGCCATCCTGCCATCCCAACCAAGTTGTCAATTTATTAATCTAACCCTTAATCAGTAATTCCGAGCATTGCTCAATCATGAAACACGGCTATCCGAATAGTTTCACACTCTGCGGAGGTTATGCACTTTACCCACGTGATACAACCAAACACCACAAAGGCGAAAGATTATAACAAAGCCTTTACAATGCTCTATCTTAATCCGGTACTACCCGCTAAGGTTTCAACACCTGGCGGGTCTAAAAACAACATCCAGGGCCCCCTCTTGCGCCATGTGAATTACACCCTGACACGGGAACTCACACCGACCACGATAGTATCAACATTAAGACTTTGCAAATTACTCATTAAGTGGCCCATACGGACATGTGGTTGCATGATTGACTCAGGTCAAAGGCTTGCAAGGTTAAGTCCTTAGTGTGATCAAGGCAAGACTTCCACATACCATCTGCCCATCGGGCCCACCTTGCCTCCTCGCCCTTGCCACTTGCCCCAATCTAAGTGATTATCACCCAGTTGATTACCAAGCACCACGTGCCATCAACAATTCAACATCGTTGCGTGACATGACTCGCCACAACAACTCAATCTCATCGTGTGATCCCACATGACACACAAGTTCATAACATTGTTCCATATTCCATTAATCAAGATTAATTATCAATGGTGATGACACATGTGATGGCGTGGCATGGCTAAGCAACTAATACTGAACTAAACCTCCAATGTTGATTATAATTATTAACCAACTATATTAAACCAATCTAGGGTGACAATGGATCATGGCATACAATGACAAGGTAGGGTATAGATCAATCTGGTATTTTAGCTAAGCCCAAACTAATTTGAAACAGTTGTATATTTGAAATATATGCAATAGTGTAAATCAAACATAGCTATTTTATAAACATGGGTTCAACATGATCAAAGCACAACTTGCCTTGGAATAGGTCCTGATCTGGATCTGAAGTTTGCTCTTGAGTTGCTTGATCTTCCTCCGAAGCGTCGCACAATTCAACGTCTACGCGTACCGAAAGAGAAAAGCAAATAAATGCCAAAACAGAGAGCAATTGAACTCCAAAAATCAAATAAAATTCACCATTAAATAGATCTCAATTTTACAAATTTTTAGAAATTGGAATCACTCAAATCCGAGTTACGATGCAAAAGATATAGCCTTTTAAAGTTTGAAATAAATACTGAAATCAGAAAATCAGAAATTCGAAATTAACAGATTTATTTTTATACTGAAAAAGATGATTTATGACGTCAGCGTGACCTCATGATGACGTCATCTTCACGAATTTCCAATCGGATTATTTTCCAATTGAAAATATGATTATGACGCAAGCATGACGTCGATTTGGATCGAGCCAATCGGAAGCCGACGCGTGTCCTCGGTCCATGGACCCGGCCCACGACTCGCTACGGCTTACGGTAGACTCGGCTCACGGCGCCTCGGCACCAGCCACGGCAAACACGCGCGGCGCCCGATTTGCCCACTGCGCGGCGGAATCCCACCGCAGATCATCATCTAACGCCACCGATCTCACCCCACGTGGCGGCGACGACAACCGGATTTAGATCTAACGGCCAAGCCGCACTGCGGCGTTCACTGCTTACGCGAGACGTGGCACAATCTCGCCTTCACGAGATCCGACGGTTCGAAGCTTCCACACGACAATGGCGGTGCGGCGCGCAACTTCACCGGACTTGGGGACGATGACCTCGGCGACGGCGTTCCGGCGACAAAACGCCGCGCTCGCTTCACGGTCCGACGCGTTGAGGTACGGGATCTCCGATCTGAACCGCACGCGGCTCGAAAACGCAAAACGGCGCGGAAAAGCAGACGAAGACCGCGGCGGGCTTCAGCGACTCGCGAGCTTCGCACGAGCGCGGCGGCGTCTCGGCGTCGCGAGAATCGAGCAGATCTGCGCGCGGGTGAGGATTCCAACGCCCGTGGCGCTTTAAATAGCCGCACGGGAGGCGTGTCCGCCGGACTCGAGAATGACATCGTGGCGACGGCGGACTCGGCGGCGACTTCGGAGAGGTGACGCGGCGCATCCGGCGCCGACACGCGGCCCGATCCGACGGCTCAGGCGCTCGGCCACGCGGCGCAATCTCGGCCGTTGGATCTCGATCCAACGGTCGTGGATTAGGTTTAGGGTTCGGTTTCCAAAGGGGCTGCATGGGTGACTTGGGCCGCAGTTCATGGGCGGCCCGTATATTTCATTGCTTTTAAAAGAGTTTTTCAATTAAAATAATTCCGAAATTCATTTAATTTGCTTTAGGCAATAAAATAATCGAGGAAAAATCCAAGAAAAATCTCAAAATTACTTTGAGACATTACGGACTCAAATAAAATATTTTTGCCAAAACTTTATTTTAACTTTGCATAGATTTAAATTCTTTTGGATAAAAAGCAATAAACTTGACATAAGATTTAATTCAAATAAATCCAGAAAAATCCAAATAAATTCCAGAAAATCACAAATGCACATTTAAGCAAATAAAACTTAATTAAGCTGAATTTTGGGATGTTACAGAAAGTCGACAGTATGTTCAAGCTACATAAGTGCTTCTACACAAATATCGATCCTGCAAATCATCATATCATATTTGCATATTAGTATCTAAGCTAATCAATCAGGAGTATGCTCTATATTTACTGTTTATAAAAAAATTGCCAGCCCTGAAGGCTGCACGCTATCGATCGGCACTACCATCGCCGACAACCAGATCCACGATGCCCTACGCCCGAAGCGCGCCGTGGCTGCGCTGCACTCCACACCGTGGCCATGCCCCTGAAGAGGCTGAGGCGCCGACGCTGCACCCACAAGCCCGCGCGCCCACGAGCAGCGTTGAGGCGACGCATCCCACTCTCACCCGCCGTCGCCCTTGCCCGGTTGCGCAGCGCCCGCAGTGCCTGCTTCCGCTGCGACGCTCACGCCTACGCCCATGCACCCACCGAAAGATGCGGCGGCGGTGTCGCAATTTGCTCCCAAGGCTCTCGTAGCCCGAAGCGACAGAGGCTACGACGAAACTGGCGATTCCCGTTCTCGCATGCCTCGCACCGGCGACGGGGCTCTCGCTCCCACGGGTCGTCAACCGCACAGCTATGGCTGCCACCATGTGCCATCGACAACGCCCCGCGCGCGTCTGCAGCTTGCCTAGCCGCTTATCGCCCGCCATCGCCCTTGCCCGGCTGCGCAGCGCCTGCTCCCGAGCGGCGTCGCTCACGCCCGCGATTTTTCCCCCTGGCGGCGATGATTGTGCATGAGAGCATCATGCATAAGGAGTAGAAGGCGGCTAGGGTTTCCAAAAACCCTAGCCACCGGATTTTGTGGGACGAATCTGGGCCCAATAGGCCCAGTGGCCGTGATGATTTTGTGTTGAACCGACCCATTCGGCCAATAGTTTTTTTAGAATTAAAACATTAATTAGAAATTTGATAATAAATACTAGAAATTGATTTTCTTAGTATATAGGGATTCCGAATTTATTTGAAAATTGATATATAGCACATTATTGGAAGTTCCATGCTCTGGATTTATTTTATAGCTTTATGCCATATTAATTATGTGCTTGAATTTATTTTCTGTTATTTAAGTAATTCTGAAAATTGCTTAGAAAATTAACAGAAAATGCTAGAAAATTATGGAAAATTATGTATGACCCATTTATGTGTGTCATGCTGCTAGATTCTTTTTACTTAGCATTGTTCCATGTTAATATGTGTTGGAATTTTTTTTCTATTATTCAGTAATTCTGAAAATTGCTTGGAAATTAACAGAAAATTATGTAAAATGCTAGGAAAATTATAAATAGCATGTTGGAAGTTCCATGCCTCTGGATTTATTTTCTCAGGATTAATCCTTGTGATATATGCTAGAATTTCTATTCTTTCTGTTAATTGGTAATTCTAAAAATTACTTAATGATTATCAGAAAATTATGAAAAATGCTATGAAAATTCAGGGAAATTTTAGATAATTATCTACTGAAGGCCGAATAGTTGATGGAAGATGACCAACTGGTACTTTTGGATTCCCTAAAGGAAAATTATATAACCAGGAAAGATATGTCATGTTGCTAGAAGCACATCGCAAATGGATCATCCCACGCTTTCAGAATTTTAAAGGCTGTGGCAGCATATAAATTTTGCCATGCACAAGCTTGTCACTAATCTAACATTCTGTAACCAGAAAGTTACTGATGCTATAAAGATCGATAAGATATTGTGCACATTCCACCCTAATATGAGGATACTGTAGCAACGGTGCCATCATGCAAAGTACCAGAAGTACTCCGAACTTATATGCATTTTGCTAGAAGCAGAAAAATATGATGAACTTCTGGTGAAGAATCATCACGTACTTCCTAATGGGAGTCTTTGAATGCCCGAAGCAAATGCAAATGCGTAGCAGGCTAGCAATAGCTATGGCTGCAAAAAGGGCCAATAGAATAAAGGGGATAAGTGGAAGAATGACAGATCAGATAGGGGAAGAGCAAATTCATAGTGAAAAAGTAAAGGTAAAGGGCTAGGGGCTTCCAGAAGTAAGGTTGCAAACCCTGAATAAACCCTGTTTTAGGTATAGATACACTGGTCATTGGTCATGCAACTATCGCATCCCGAAGCATGTGGTAGACCTTTACATGCAATCCACTGGAAAACTGAATAAGACCCAGGGAAACAATGTTGAGTCATACTTCACCGTTCAACCTGTTGTTGACACAGATGCTGAGAAGTGTGATGTTATGGTTCTTAAAATTATTGAGTTCAAGAAATCCCAGGAGGCCACTTACGACTCATATAGAGACTTGGCTTAGTCTCCTAAGTATTCTTTTGCTTTGCTAGTCGGTGTCACATATTCGTTATAAGTCTCTTATCAGTTTAGTTCTAATTCCTAAATTAACATTTGGTCTATGCTTCTGTTGAGCCATTATCATTCAAAATTGAATAAATAGCTATTTCCTAGATATTTGATTAATTGTGCTATGTTTGTTCTATAGTCTACAATTTGTTCCTAGGGCAACAATTGTTTGATTGTTAAATCATACCTTTAATATAGAATAAAATATAATCATATGGCGAAGGAGGAAATCTGTCTAGAAGACAGTTGTACCACACTAAGTGAATTTAAAATATTATGACTATCGCCGGAAGCGATGCTCTCATAGTTAGCACTGGAAGAATGATATATTATACCCTGAGTTCAGTTGTACTCTCTTAAATTTTAAAGACATTGGTCTGAATTGTTTCCATATGGAGACAGAGAATGAGGATGAAACAAAATACCTACTCATAACTAAGTTTAATGGGTGTAATAAAATGTGTGGTTGAAAAACTTCATTCATTCTCATCCAGGTTATACTATGCACATATAAAACTTGAAGTTTGTGTTGCGATGAAAACCAGAAATATTTAAGATTTGGCAGATCGTCTAGGTTATCCTGAATTGAATATGAATGAGAAGAATAATTAATAATTCTGCTAGCCATAGCATAAAGACTTTCTTAGACCTTAAGATTTAGTATGCCTTGTTGTGCTAAAGGAAAATTCATAGTTAGATCTTCTTACTAAAAAGTTAGGGAAGAATCACTGAATTTCCTGGAGAAAATTCAAGGTGATATCTGTGGACTTGTTCAGTCCTTGTCGGGCCTTTTTAAGAAATTTTATGGTACTGATAGATACTTCTACTAGATGAGCATATGTATATCTCTTATCTACTAGGATCCATACTTCTGCCAAAATTGATTGCCTAAATTATAAAGTTAAGAGCCTACTTTCCAGAAGAAAGGATCAAGTCTATTTGAATAGACAATGCTAGCGAGTTTATCTCAAAAGTATTTAATAATTATTGTATGGCTCTGGGAATTAATGTAGAGCATCTTGTACCTTATGTCCACACTTAAAATGGTCTTGCAGAGTCATTAAATTAAAAGAATAAAAATTTATTGCTTGGCTACTCTTGCAGAATAGTAGGCTTCCCACTAGTTGTTGGGGCCACGCAGTGCTGCATACTACGGTATTAATTCAACTCAGACCAACTGCGAATCATGAAATTTCCCCGTTGCAGATAGTGCGTGGAAAAGAATTAAGTATTTCTCGTCTGCAAAAATTTGGCTGTGTTGTATACGTACCAATCTCTCCACCACGCGTACCACCATGGGACCTCACCAGAAGTTGAGGATATATGTAGGTTATGAATCTCCGTCAAGTATTAAAATACCTAGAGCCTATGACAGGGGATCTGTACATGGCTCGGTACGCTGATTGTACTAAGGATATTTTTCAGCATTAGGGGGAGATAAGTACCACATTAAAAAATACCGAGTCCTTAGATCCACGCACTAAAGAGATCGAACTTGAAGTTCGAAGGATAATAAATCTGCAACAAATAAGCTAATAATCTGTCAAATGCCTTCACTAATCATAAGGGGGTGAACGATCTCATACCTACAGTATATGCACCTGAAAGAGTGGAAATACCCTAAAAATATATTGAACCCACTCTTGACCCTCATGATAAAAAGAGGGGGAGGCCTCCAGGTGCACAGGACTCAATTCCGCAGAAACGTCTGCAAAAGTAGAAAATCGAATAAATGAGAACACTACCCGTGACAGTGGAAGAAGCTCAACTTGATGTTGAGAAAATCCCTGAAGTGAGCCATCCAGGAGATGGTAATATCCCTGAAGTGATCCATCTTGAAGATGATAGCCCCAGCATATTTTGCGCGCACAATTCAATGCTGGGAAGTCGGAACACCCAAACTCCATCGTTGTGGGAAATCACGAGGAGCTGAAAGAAATTAATAAAGAGATATCCCTGAAGTGATGCAGGAGAATTGTATAAAAGAAAGATTACAATTGTTGACATACATTTTGCCTCTAAAATTGCTAAAAGCTGGATCCAGAACCAATGTCCATGGCAGAGTGCCAGAAGTACTCAAATAGGGTCAAATGAAAAAAAGCAATTGAGGCAGCGCTCGCTTAATAAGAGGAAAGTTTTTGGTCCCGTTGACCGAACACCTCCTAAAGTGTTCCCTGTAGGTTCAAATGGATTTTTCATCCGGAAGATAAATGAAAATATCCAGGTGGTGAGATATAAAGTGAGGTTTGTAACATAAGGGTTCACGCAGAGACCCGACATCGATTACGATGAAACCTTTTCTCCTGTAATGAGTGGAATAACGTTCCGATATTTAATATTAATGGCAGCAAGCTTAAAATTATCAATGCAGTTGATGGATGTAGTGACCGCATATTTATATGAGTCACTGGATATGGATATTTATATGAGAATCCTTGAAGGAGTTATAATTCCGAATCCTAATAATCGCAACATGTATAATGTCAAGCTGAAGAGATCGCTATACGGGTTAAAATAATCGGGGAGAATGTGGTATAACCGACTTAGTGAGTTCCTCCTAAAGAAGGAATATTTCCCTTATGTGTTCACAAAGAAATCCCAGAATTGATTCTGCATCATCCCAATATATGTCGATGATCTGAATATCATCAGAACCATAGAGGAGATAAAGGAAGCAAGTGCTTACCTCACGACGGAGTTTGAGATGAATGATTTGGGTAAAACTAAATTTTGCTTAGGCTTGTAGCTAGAGTATTTTCCAGAAGAAATTTTTGTACACTAGTCTTCCTATACCAAGAAGGTATTAGAAAGATTTAATATAGATAAATCTCATCCTTTGAAGACCCCCATGGTAGTAAGATCAATTGAAGTGGATAAAGACCCTTTTAAACCAATGATGAAAAATGAGGAAGTCTTAGGACCTGAATTCCCATACTTAAGCGCCATTGGTGCACTTATGTATCTTGTGAAATGCACAAGGCCTGATATTGTATTCACGGTAAATTTTCTAGCATGACACAGTGAAGCCCCAACCAAAAGAAATTGGACTGATGTCAAGACTTTACTCAAATACCTCCAAGGTACTCAAAGATCATGGATTGTTTTTCCAGAAGAATCAAGTCTTGACCATGGTAGGATATACGGATGCTGGCTATCTGTCTGATCCCCAGAGTGCCAAATCTCAGACTGATTTTGTATTTCTTTGCGATGGTATAGCCGTTTTTGGCGGTCTTGTAAGTAGACCTTGGTAGTTACTTCTACCAACCACTCAAAGATTATAGCTTTGTATGAAGCCTTACGTGAACGTGTTTGGCTACGACGTGTGATTAACCATATCCAGAAGTCATGTGGTCTTAACACCGTTGATACCCCCACAATTATCTATGAAGATAATGTTGCTTGTGTTACACAAATGCAAATGGGTTATGTGAAAACAATATCACGAAGCATATTGCTCTAAACTTTTTTATCCTCACAAACTCCAGAAGAATGGTGAAGTGAAGATTTTGCAAACTAAGTCATTTGAAAATCCTGCGGATTTATTCACTAAGTCCTTGCCTAAATCTACATTTCAAAGATGTATTAATGGCATTGGAATAAGGCGACTTAGAGATATGCAAAGTTCAGAGGGAGTAAATCCTTAAACCATGACCCTTATTATGATCCTGAAGATCCCAATATAAATCCAGAAAATTATAAATTGTACTCTTTTTCCCTTAGTGAGTTTTCCTGAAGTTTTCTCACATGAAGGTTTTTAATGAGGCAACTTGTGCAACATAAAGTGCGAGTGCAATGTACTCTTTTCTCCATCTTCTTTTTTCCACTGGGTTTTTGAGTGGAGTTTTTAATGAGACATGTGTATTACGCGGTATTCGCCTAAGTGAGAGTGTTATGATATAAATAGAATCTCAGTCTAAGTTTGGAAGGACTCTATCTATTGGTGGACGAATCCGAATCTATCTCTTGCTACCTTCTACTATATATTGGGCTCCCCTTGTACAAAAAATCAATCTAATAAAGCGAGAGAACTTTGCCCCCTACTTTGTATGTGCTCCAGTTCTTATTCTTATGATTTCGTTGGCGTGCTGTTGATTGATCGTGGGCGAATGACTACGTTTTACAACACGAACTACCGCAAAACTAGACATCTAAGGGAAGGTTTCAAAGAAGTACACGTGGATTGGTAAATTGTATCAAAAAGCTATGCTTTAAATCAAACTTCGTTCTAGGCAACTATACGATAGCACGGGGCCACTGGCAAGAGACATAATGAATTCTTTAGAAAATTACACCTTGATTGAAAAAACGTATTAGTATACTACATGTTTAACCAAACCCCGTTGTACGCAACGGTCTGACATCATGGCATGTGTTTCTTGCTGGTTGGCCCATGCTGTCATACCATTGTCTAGAACAGTCTTGCTAAAATGTAATTTTCTGATACATTTTACCAACATATGTGGTAGTTATTCAAAACCTTCTCTTAAAATTGCAGTTCTGTGATAGTTTACACAATGTACATATGGTCTTATGAAATTTACTTGAATTTTTAGAATCTTTATAGGTCCATGTCCCTCTTAAATAAAGCCATTAGTTTGGTAATATCTTCAAGAGATACATTTAATTATAAGGGGAAAGGAAACATTTTATTGTAAAAAATTAATAACAAAAACGGCTCTGTTGTGTAGACTACTAGCAAGCAATGGATTGGTAGTCGGAGTGAGAGCGTTCCTTTCTGGTTCTCACCCATTTAGTTTCAATCCTTAGGATTAACATCGTGTACTTATTTCATTAGAGTATACACACGCATATGTATTCAGTGAAAAAATATGTGCTACATACGTATATGTATTCAGTGAAAAATATGTGCTCACTGCCCATGCTTTGTTGGGTTCTCAAGCCTCTGTAAATTCTCCTAGCATGGGCAGTGGATGCGTACGCGTGTATTCGTGTGTTTGTCGAGAGTGGTGTGCGTCATCCATGTACTCTCTGTAAAAAGAGCTCTCAAATTTCTAGATCCACCGCTGCCTACATTAAGACGCCATAAAAAGTTGTTACTCCCTCCAATTATGAATATATATCATTTGCCGGTTTTCTCTAAGAACCGGCAGTGACAAGCTTCCATATTTTTTTTGCAATATATATATTTTTATACAATTGTTTATACAGTGTCCATATGTAGTATATAAAGCATCGTTCAAATCATAATTCAAATATATCCATGTAATATGAAGCATCGTTAAAATCATAATTCAAATATATTAAATTAAGCATCACATAAATTGTTTTTACAATGATTTGTTTACAAATGTAGCTCGACTACATCTCATCCTATTCGCTTTGATTTTACAAAGAGTCGAAGTAGACATGTCACGCGTCTAGGTCGTAGGAATGAGGGCGATGAGGCTACTCGTGGAACTCACTGTTTGGATTGATGATCTCATCATGAATGAATCCGGCGATCTGTTCTTGAATTGCTATAATTTACATCGAATAACTTATTGGTTCTCGTTTGGAGCGCTGTTTTGAACAAAAGGAAGTTAATTAATGATGATATTTGTTAAATAAAAAAGGCATCAATGTGTAATTACGTACCATGACTTCGTTATAGCCGACACTCTCCGTGACAATTGAATGCATATTTGTACATACATAGTATGCACATAAATTGTTTCCGGGGTCCTGCCTCATGTATGGAAAGTCATTTATTATTTCAAAAATTTTCCTGTATGGACGATACCGAACACTTTTCTTGCAGTACCATGCGAAAGCCCTGTGAATGATTTTGGATAGTAATTAAACTTAAATGCAATAGAATAGAATTTTGCTAGAGTAATAGCATACGATCGAGTTTACATTCAAGATGTCTCAAAGGTCTTGGTACAGATTAGTTTGTTTTCTCCTGGAGTCCAAGACAAAAATCCTGCTAGCATCTAACTGGATGACGAGGAGGACCCAATGAAACCTGCACATATATGTCAACGTAGTCAATTACTCACACATCGTACGTGTTACGCAAAAATAGTAAAATGATATTAGAAGTAAGGAGATACGTACTTGAAGTTATAGGGTAAAAGTACGGAGGTTTTGTATTGCAGCTTCAAAAAAGTTATAAATAAATAGTCTTCAACGAACTGTGGATTGTCCTTCACAAGCTTCTCGTTGACGAGCCCCGGATCTAGGAATGCTAGATTGTCATTGTTATTTCTTCTACATGTCTGTATCTCCATTCTACATAAGAAAGAAGTTAGACATGTAATTAAACAGTACAAAAATGCTCAACGATATACGGACAGACTTACAAAGTCCATAGTCTAAGTATATTCACGTCTAGGGCATCTTCTTTGGTACAACATATCTGACTCCATGAAAAGAACCCAGCAGATGTTATCCCCATTGTGGAAATCTTGCTCTGTGTATCTGACTGGAACGCCTCCATACCATCGTTGGACTGCTGCATGTACCACTGATGGACACGCCGCAGTTGTGTTGTGAGGTTGTCGAAATGAGCTGGTTCAACCAGCGGTTTTCCCATAACGAACTCCCACCTTAGACCTTGCGCCAGAGCATCTAGTTGAGCAGCATCTGCTTGAGCATCCCGCTTTAACGTGTCGGCACTAGCCGCCTGCAAGTATTGCTTTCTAGATATGCGCTCGTAGTCCGATATTTTCCAAGGTTCAGAAGCCTGCCCCGTCTTTTGCACTTTTGCCATACTCAAGAAAAACTTTTGCATGTCAGCATCAACTTTAGTCTTCTTACATGATGGCACCTTTTTAAAGTGAGATGTTACGCAGTCGTTTACATGCTTTTTCCATTCTTCTTCAGTCATGTCAGCTGATAATTTCTTCTGTGATTGTCCTGGGTTCACAGATGGTTGAGATTTCTTCGAGGACGGTGCCGACTGCCGAGATGTTCTTGGTGTTTGATTCTTTTCAAATTTTGGCGGAGGAGTCGGGCTTTTTCTGGTTGGTGCCGGCGGAGGAGTTGGACTTTTTCTGGTTGGCGGCGAGAAGGGCGGGAGGTCTATGTGTGGAGAGTGCGGCTGATCATCATCGTCGTCGCCCTCATTGTCCGAGCCAAACTTAATCAAGCTCTTGCGCCACGCGAGGAAGCCATGCACGTTTTCTTCTAGTTTTTTGTTTCCATCCTCGTCAGGGATCTCTACCTCCATTTTTCGGTATTGGCGGATGACACTGTCCACTTCAACCCTGGCGAATCCCTGCGGTATCGAACGACAGTGCAAAACCTGCGACTCCTAGCATGGCCAAGCCCTGCCCTCAGCCACCTTTATGGTAATGCCATGTGCGGCCAAATGTAGCTTGCACGGTGTCGGTTCTTTGATGTCATCCACGGAAAATGCGGTCCAAGCTCTTGGGAATCCTCAGTGGGCCGCAATGCTCTTACGAGCACCGGATCGATGAGCTCGTGGTCACACGGTGGCGATTGTGAGTGAGAGCTTTCCGTGCGGCTTGCTCCACACCTTATCTAGTTCCACTCTCTGTTCCTCTAGCGCTCGCGACAAAGATCTTTATCGGCGTTCCATTGATCTTCTCTTAATCTCTTTGAACGCTTGTACAACCATGCGTCTGCGGGGAAGGCTTCTTTCCACGTAACCAAACCAACTCCTCTGGTGTGACCTGGATGCTCCTTGTTACCCAGGGCTATGGTTAGCTCGTCATTCTCCCTTCGTGGAGCGAAAGATCCTTGGGAAGACTGCATGTGAGCATATGTGATTCTGCGCAGCACTTCCTGCTCTCTATCGCTTCTGAAGCTTAAGTTGCCATCATCGGAGATAGAAGCACCCCCTCCCAAGCAACCAGTGCTTCGATCGTTCGCTTAAGGCGGCCGTCGCAGGAATTATACCCTTGCGGGTTAGTTTTTCTTCGGACCGATCCCATGCTGGTATTTTCTTCACGTACCCTCCTGTTCCTAGTTTGTGAGGGTGAATATTCTTATCCGTATTTGCTTTGTTCCTTTGACTTACTATGTGAGCTTCTTGGACCTCTTATGCATACAAATTCATCCCAAAACTCCCTTAACTTTGGGCACGTGTCAAAATTCGGCGTTTCATTCTTTTTCACATAATTCTTGTTTAGTGTTGTCTTCCAATTCTTCCACGCAGTGCACATGATGTAGAGTGCTCGTTTCTTTGCAACCAGCTCGGTCCCTTGGGGGAACTGGAAAACTTGTTTCAGCTTGTCCCATAATGAGTTCTTCAGGTCATTGGGTACCACCCATGGGTCACCTCCGCGGCCAATCCATGATCTATAGCTAATGGGCACATCATCCCTAGCAAGAACCCCGCGCAGTTGTCTGTCACGCCCCAATGATGACTCTGGTATAGCAGGTTCCCCGACTGCCGAGAGCTCCACTATGTTGAAAATTCCCTTAGGCATCTTGTTCAGACCACGACTTGCGCGCTGCCTTCGTTGATCAGACGTCTGAGCCTACAATTTGATCTTCTAAATTATTAGTCTTCTAGGCCTACAATGTTTTGGGAACCACAGTGTACTAAAACTTTACCTCGCCTACGTTAGTAACGTTAGGTTGGTCCATGGAAGGATCCTGCAAGTTCAGATAGGACATTGGGCTATTGTTCGGGCTACCCCTTCCTCCTTCGTCCATATTTGAGGGCCCAACTCCCTCCGGCACTTGTCTTTCGTCGGAGGCCATTCCTAGCAAGTTTACGGAAATTTCAAATTAACAAGGTCATTTTTTAAAGACACATACAAATGAAGATTGACATTAAAGTTAATCCCGTGATAAGATGTTTACATATTCGACACTGTAACATGCTTGTTTACTAAGTTTTTTTCCCAAAAGGCATGTGCACAACTACGAATGCTTGCAATACATATCACCAAAAACAAAGAACATGCTAAACTGTGTGACTAGTATGACAACAAGTGCAACAGGATGAACAAAGGCAAATCATGGAGAAATGGCATGACAGTCAAAATGATATTTCTTGGGAGCCCAGCTTCAATCAACCAAGTGCTTTGAATGACAAATACAGAGGGGAGATAACGAAAGAGCCTAGAAGCAATCAAAATCTTATCAATGACAAATACTTACACCACAGACATCTTAACACATTTTGTATGCCTTAAACATGAATGTACAGAACTTCAAATACTTACACCACATATACATATACATCTTTCGAGGATACATACACATATACATCTTTCGAGGATACATACACATATCCATGCATGGCAGATTGTACTAACAAGCAACAAACCATTTAATTTCTGAAGAAAAACAAGTAACAAACCATAACATACATTATGGATACCAAATGCAGTACTAGCTCAGATCTTGACAAGTAACATGCAACATTAGAGTGTGTAAACACTAAAAATCTAAGTACCTAGGTCAAAATTAAGGAAACAAGCATCGAGTTGTGTTTGGTAGTACAAAATATGATGGTACAACACTGTTGTAGAGCAAGAATTGCATTCAAAATAATGCCAGGTACAAGCTAATAGTCTAGACAAGATTCTAGTGATATTCCAGAATAAGCCCAACATACATACAAAAAAAGCAGCAAGTACATAAGCAGTAGCATAGAACTAGGAACAACTGCTCATGATATATTTCAGTGTTGATGTAAAATGATATGATAAATTCACTAAAACCATTTATACTCTTGAGTCCAAATGTGAGATTAAAACCAAAATGTGTCATGCAATTCTGAGTAAACAAATGTAACTTCAATTCAATCTTTATTGTCAAACTTCCTATTAGTGTATTATGTCAATATTTCTACCATCATGAGAACCAGGATCCTGAGGCAAATTGCACACTTGAATCTGGCCAAATCCAAACCAATAGTTTCCAGTTCTTCCCCATTTGGATTTTTGAAAACATTAACTTACCTCTAGAATTCGACGGGGACGGCTGGGGCGGTGCGCGGCGACGGTGACGACGACGGCCGGGGCGGTGAGGCGCAGAGCGAGGCGACGACCGAGGCGGTGCGATGGGGTGCGAGGTGACGGCGAGGCGGTGAGGTCGAGGCGACAGCCGGGAGGTCGAGGCGACGAAGTGGCGGCGTGAGGTTGAAGTGGAAATGAGGGGCTGAGTGGCGCGACGTTCAAATTTATAGGGTTGGAGTATCACTGCCAGGTCTCCACAAAAACTAGATTGCTCACTGTTTTAATAGTTTTAATATTTAAAAATAAAAAAATTCACACAAATTCAAACAAATGCAGTAGACCAACCATTGCTTCAAAAATTCACACAAATACAAAAAATCACACAGATGAAGTTTAATTCACACAAATTGTTACATATGAGAAAAGAATAATACATTAATTGTTACATATGAGAAAATAAACATGTATTTAATTAGGACAACTAAGCTACGATTCGACCTTCGTTATGATCGCGGCGTATGTATGTAGTTTCGTCCTCACTCTCTTCCACGAGACCTAGGTCAACGTCCTCTCCGAAAGGAGGAAGCTCATCGAATTGGTTGTACTCTTCCTCATCGACAACATTCTCAACTCCAACAATCTTTCTTTTTCCTTGAATAACCACGTGGCGCTCCTTGTTATCGGATCGGTTACAAAAAGATTTGTGTAATGTATTTAGCAAGTACGAATGGTTCTTCTCTGTATCCGACCAGTTTGAGGTCCACGGTAGTGATACCGTACTTGTCGATGTTCATGCCCCTTGGAAGTCTTACCCATTGACACAGAAAGAGAGGGACCTTCAAAGGTCTGTAATCAAGCTCCCAAATCTCTTCTATGAATCCGTAGTAGGTTTTCCTATTTCCGTTGCTGTCGTAGGCATCTATACGGATACCGCTGTTTTGGTTGGTGCTCTTTTTATCTTGTGCTCTTGTATAAAATGTAAAACCATTTATATCGTATCTTTGGAATGTCCGAATTGTAGTTGACGGTCCCTGAGCCAACACTTTCAACTGAGCGCACTCTGTCTCCGTATGCATCATATGCCTACGCAACCAATCGTCGAAGTTATGTCTATGCTCTCTCGCGATCCAACCCTCTGACTTCGCTGAGTTTGTTCTGGATAGCATGCTCTTGTGCATGTTGACATACGGGGCCACCACAACTGATTGTACCAAAACTGCGAAATGTGCTTGTGTGAATGAAGCTAGATTGTTTGTACGGAGTGACTTCTCGCCCAGTGTCCCTTTTCTCTGTAGCCTACCCTCATGCCGTGATGTAGGCACACCAATCAGTTTGAGATCCATGTAATCGACGCAGAACTCAATGACCTCCTCGGTTCCCCAACCATCTGCAATGCAACCTTCCTACGATGTCGATTACGAACATATTTCTTTATAACCCCCATGAACCTCTCAAAAGGATACATCTGATGTAGAAACACGGGACCGAGAATCCGTATCTCTTTCACAATGTGAACAATGAGATGGACCATAATATCAAAAAAAGATGGAGGGAAACACATCTCGAGCCTGCAGAGAGTGTGGACCACATCTTCCTGCAGCTTATCTAGTTTCAATGGATCGATGGCCTTCTGTGAAATCGCATTGAAGAATGAACACAACTTTATAATTGAGTCTCGGACTTTCTTTGGCAGAACACCCCTAATTGCAATTGGAAGCATTTGCGTCATCATCACGTGGCAATCGTGAGACTTCATGCCAATTAATTTTAAGTCTTTCATTGAGACTAGTCTCTTTATGTTGGCAGAGTATCCGGACGGAACTTTCACTTCGTGCAAGCATTCGCACAAGGTAATTTTTTCTTTCTTGCTCAGAGTGTAGCAGGCTGCGGGAAGGTACTTTTTCCCTGTATCCATGTCTTTGTGATGCAGCTCCTTCCTGAGTTTCATATCTTCAAGGTCCATCCGTGCTTGGAGAGTATCTTTTGTTTTGCTAGGTATATCGATGAAGATACCAAGCAAGTCGTCACACGTTCTTCTCTATGTGCATGGCGTCGATTGCGTGTCGAACTTCCAAGTCTTTGCCAATAAGGTAGGACCCAAAATACGATCTCTTTTTCCACAAAGGAGCCTTATCACGGAACTCGGGATAGATGTCTTCTGCTCCCTTTACGTGAATAATTTTAAGATCCTTTACACCGCAAATATCTCTCTCCCAGTGTGATTCTTGAGCTAAAGCGGTCTCCTTTGTCCGTCAAAAGCTCTCTTATTATTGCGGTATGGGTGATCCTTGCGGAGGAACCTACGATGCCGCATGTAAGACATTTTTCGACAGTTCTTCAGCCACCGACTAGCTGTACCATCTAAGCACTGGACGCATCTATTGAAGCCTTTTGTCGTCTGGCCCGACAGGTTACCAAGGGCAGGGTAATTATTGATGGTTATGAACAACAATGCGCGTCGGATAAAGTTCTCTCTTTTATACTCATCCCATACCCGTACTCCATCGTTCCACAAGATTAGAAGATCTTCAACCAATGGTTTGAGGTACACATCGATATCGTTGCCAGGTTGCCTGGGCCCTTGGATCAGTAGTGGCATCATAATGTACTTCCGCTTCATACAAAGCCAAGGAGAAAGGTTGTAGATACATAGAGTTACCGGCCAAGTGCTATGACGACTACTCATGTTGTCGAAAGGATTCATCCCATCCGTACTCAACCCGAACCTTATATTCCTCACATCATATGCGAAGTGTTTCTTATATTTTCTATCGATGTTCCTCCATTGCACAGAGTCAGCAGGGTGTCTGAGCATTCCATCCTTCTTACGCTCTTCGGCGTGCCATCGTAGCAATTGGGCATGCCTTTTGTTTGCAAACAATCGATTCAGATGGGGAATTATAGGAAAATACCACACCACCTTACGGGGGGATCTCATCTTCTTACGCTTCACCCCGACATCGTCATTATCGATGTCATCATCGTTGTTCTTATACCGTTTTGCTTTGCAAACAAAGACGACCATCCAAGTCCGCAAACTCATTGCGATACAACATGCAATCGTTTGGATATGCGTGTATCCTTTGTACTTCCAGTCCCAACGGGCGGACAACCTGCTTGGCCTGGTACGTACTTGTAGGCAACACGTTACCCTCTAGAAGCAAATCCCCCAAGAGACATAACATCTCAGTGAAGCTCTTATCGGACCAACCATTGCTTGCCTTCAAGCTGCGATGAGTGTAAGCACGGTGCGCAATTTTGTGCTCCTCCTTGCAGCCTGGGTACAATGGTGTTGTGGAGTCCTGTACCATATGTTGGAACTTTTGAAACTCTCTTTCACTCGTAAAGTCTCCCTCCCCATCACGCAACATTTGATCCAAATCGTCGTCGTGGCTGTCGACAAACGTATCTTCAACTGCCGTCATATCATTGTCTCCGTCATCTTTAGTAATGTGTTGCCCTTCATGTACAATCCCATCTTCGCCATGCTTGGTCCAACAGGTATAGCCAGCCTTGAAACCTCTTCGAAGCAAGTGTGCACGTATCGACTCTATGGTAGAAAATAGCTTCTGATTTTTGCAATCAACGCATGGACAGCACATGTAGTCCGCCAGATTCTTCGACTTGTGCGTCGCAGTCACGTTTAGAAAATAACTCACACCATTAAAAAAACTCTGCCCCGCAACGGTCCGTGTCATACATCCACCTTTGGTCCATCTACAATTAATTAAATCAAACATTACATAAGCATATAATTGCAAATAACAAATAATTGTAAACGATTAGATTTAAAAACCTATGTACCAATTTTGACTATAGTAAAATACATCAACCTTTTTCCGTTATGTAAATATCCATGTAGCAATTTTTTAGTATTGTGAAATATGAAAATAATTGTAAATAGTTAGGATATATTTGGACTATATTAAAATATATCAATCTTTTTTCATTGCGTCAATATCCATCTTGCAATTTCTTATTATTTAAAAATTTGGGAAAAATTGCAAATACTTAGGATATACTTTGAGTACATTAAAATACATCAACATTTTTTCATTAGGTAAATATCTATCTAACAAGTTTTTATTATTTCAAAATTTTAAAATACATGAACCTTTTTTCATTATGTAAATATCCATGTGGCAATTTTTTATTATTTACAAAAATAGAGATCAAATTACTAACCTCGAAAAGAAGTACAATATGAATTTTAATAGATTTTTCAGCAGCAAACCGTCGCAATCTATAAATTGAGCAAAGACAGAGCGCCTCTCTGTCTTTGCTCGATCAGTCGGGAGGCAGGGGTCTCAGTTATATAAACGACTTATCACTACCGGTTCTGCGCAGAACCGGCAATGATAAGCTCGGACTGCGCGGGAAAATAATATCACTGCCGGTTCTAGTCTCAAACCGGCAGTGAAAAGTCAAGTACCACTGCCGGTTAAAGAACGACCCGGCGATGATATATCTCTGCCGGTTGTTGTCTCAAACCGGCAGTGATATCTTGCTTTTTACTGCCGGTTGGTTGCATGAACCGGCAGTGATAAGGTCTCCTCAACTTAAGTTTCGAACCGGCAGAGATATGTTATCACTCCGGCTCGGTCATAACCGGCAGTGATATGCCGGCAAGGTTTGCCTGTTCTGTAGTAGTGATAGTTAGTCCATCACATTTTTTTGGGCTCGGGCCTGTGGGCTCACCCAAAAGCTCAAAAAAAAGCAAAAAAAATGTTATCCAAAAAAGGATTTAAATAATATTTTATTTGGGAAATAGTTATAAAAATATTTTTTTGCAAAATGGGATTTTTCGGGCTTCGGCTTGGCCTATGTCGGGCCATGCAGGGCTCAGGCTTAGCCATTCCAGGTCGGACTTTTCTAGACCCAGCCTGGGATTTGAACAAGTCTAGGTACAACTAATCCAACATTTTTTGAAATAATATAATTAATATTATGATTTATAACATAGTATTGGTGATTTTTCCTGCACTAAGGGCTAATGTTTAGCGAATGTCTATCGCAAAATAATGAACATCATCATTTCCAAAAAAAAAATATCTTCCTCCTCAAGCAAGTGATCTAAGAATCCTACTAACTTACAACTAACAAGGATTAAAGCCCATATTTTATTTGAGCTACCAACGGTTAAAAGCCATGCTCTATTTTTGGGCCTACGACTCATAAAGAAAAGCCCATAAAGAACGAGGCCTACAGTCAGTCACCCAGATAAGTCTCTGATCAGTTTGCTGACATTTCTAATACATTGCCTCGCACTAGTCATCACGGACCAGTTAAATAATTGTCCCTACCAGTTATATAGGTTGGGGCAAGCAGTTATCTCTGCACACGCATTCGTGAAGATAGTTATCTTGACAGGTACAAATAACTACCGAACGTTATCCTGAAAAGGCACCCTTTGGCGAGAAGACACCTCTTGGAGGGAAGGCACCTTTCGGCTATACGACATCTTTTTGAAGCCCAACTGCTACCTCTTCATATTGTATAAATAGAGAGCCCATTTGTACCGTTAAGGGTATGTATTCTTATTCAGGTCATTCACTATACTCTGTAATCAAGCACTTATACTATGTTAAGCCGCTTGGTTAATAAGAAGCAATCTCTTGTCTCCCTTTTCATAATTCTGATCCTAGGAGGCTCGCAACCAGTTTTTTATTCATAAGCTCGATCTAGAGACCCTAGGTCTTGAACATCGACAGTTAGCGCTATAAAGAGGGCCTCCAAAGTTCTGAATCGTGAAAGGGATGTTCTATCACTCTTAGCGATGGACGAAGAAAACTCCTTCGAACTCTTTGACTACGCCGATCTCGACGTCGAGGATTACCTCTCGAAAGAAGACTATAAGTATGATTTCTACTCCGCGTATGTTACTGTGGTAGAATTATCGGCAGCCCAAGAAAATTCGGGTGAAGGAGTGTCAGAAGTTCCACCACTTGAGAAATCAAAAGGTGAGCATGACCCCATTCCTGCCCCAATTTCAGAGGTAGATGTCCATAGAGCATATCCCACGGAAATTGATGATGATCACGTTCTCCAAGATGATAATAACGTTCTAGAGAGCCCAACTTCGAAAGATTGTCTCTGAGGACTCGACCACACCTCGTATTTAGATGAAGATGGAGCACTCACACCCTCTGTCTACTCTGGGTTTCGCACCTATGTGGTCACGAGTGAAACGAACGAACAACGAGCAGAGCGCGAACAGTGTGACGCTCGTGAGAGAGTAGAAAAGGCCGCTCAAGAACAACATGAACAACTCATGGCGGCAAAACAAAAGGCTATGGATGAGACAAGATGCTAGTACTACAACAATCATCCAGGGACATCGCGAAGGCCAAATTCTTCAGAAAGTCATCCCCGGCACATCCCTCCAGTCACGCTGTAGAATCCAAGAGCGATGGTAAGGGACCTAAACCTGGTTCCAAGTAATTCACAGGGGTAACCCCCGTAGATAGAATCCACATATTAACTAGCGCAATTTTAAACCAACCAGTGGAGGGGAACAATGAGCTTAATGAAACACTCATTAGATCCCTAGTCGCTGATCTCCAAGAAGCTGCTAGAGAAGTACAGAGCATGTCCCTGTCAACATGATCACAAACTGATTCGGTGTGAAACAATCTTCATCTAGTCAGCGCCAACAAGGCACCAATTACCAGCAGAGGAATGAACCACAATGAAGAAGCGTCTTTGAATGCCTTACCCCAAGTGAAAATCCTAATCGTGGTCAGCAACGGTCTCATTCTCCTTAATATATGGAACAAATTCCTAATTTGCGAACACATTTGGGTCTTTACACAGGATGTAGATATTTTTCCCTAGGGCTCAAAGACGTTTCCTAGCCTAAGAAGTTCAAGTCAAGTCATTTGGAAAGTTTTGATGGAACCTAGAATTCATCAAAAAATTTCAAGTGTATACCACCGCCATCCAAGTGAGCTGGTGGCAATGAGAAGGTAATGGCAAATTATCTTCCTACCATTCTTAAAGGATATGCAAGAACTTGGCTATTCAATCAGTCAGAAGGATCTATTTTTAGTTGGGAGAACTT
Organism: Otatea glauca; assembly: GCA_036346275.1. Taxonomy (NCBI): domain Eukaryota; kingdom Viridiplantae; phylum Streptophyta; class Magnoliopsida; order Poales; family Poaceae; genus Otatea; species Otatea glauca. The sequence continues at coordinate 43,618,672 of CM070713.1, read as the reverse complement.
ATGCCATGAAATCTTAAACAAATTTAAAAGTTATTATGCTAAGCTAGGAAAGGAAGATGATTTACATCGTCTTCATCAAACTTCTGGTGAAAATTTACGTCGATTTATTAAAAGGTTTGTAGAAGTTCGCAATACCATTCTAAATATTCTGACGATTATATTGTCCGTGCATTTAAACAGGTTATACGTTATAAACATTTCATGGAAGACCTTAATATTCATCCACCTTCCACCATATCAGAACTATTTGATATGGTAGATCGGTACTCAAATGCACATGAGGTCATCGAATGAAATTGTATGGTCGACAAGGGCCATACACCACCTCAACCAGGTTTGGAGAAGTCTAAGGAAAAAAAGTCCAAAAAGTCCTTCAAGCCTGAGGACCACAAGGGGATGGATAAGAAGAAGAACAAGAAAAATATTCAAAGAGAGATTGCAGGTGTGTCAGAACGACTTGCATACTACAAGAGGAAGGCTCCTTGGAAGAACAAACCTGGTCAGCAGGACGACCAGTCGGTTTCCAAGAATTTCGGTGCGATCAGCAGCAATGGACGTTGGTGTCCTTTGCATAATGCACCAGGACATGATTTGCATAATTGCCGTACTTGATAAAGGCGCATAGAAGATTTTTACTCTGGTAAGGGATCTATGCCAACCTTACCAGAAGGTCGGAGCAATAAAGATATAGATGGTGATGAAGATATGGGCTATCAGAAGGCTAACAACTATTCAATGTAATCTTCGGAAGGTCATCTGCTTATGCTTCGAAAAGGCAATTCAAAACTGCTTGGAGAGATGTCAACAACATTGACACTCGCCCCGGAATGCCAGACTTCCCAAAGTGGGCGAATGTCGCGATCACCTTCAATACGAATGATTGCCTAAAAGGTATGTCTATCCCTCATAAGCTTCCATTAGTAGTTTCTCCTACAATTAGTAATTGCAAAGTAGGAAGAGTTCTGGTTGATGGAGAGAGTTCTTTAGATTTGCTATGTATCCATACCTTATATGAAATGCAAATTCCCCGTTCTAAGATCCGACCTTTTTAGGTTTGTACCTAGTCCATCCGTAACTCCGATATGGCAGATTGTATTGCCTGTCACTTTCGAAAATGCCAATAATTTCATAACAGAGTTAATTTCCTTCGAAATTGTTGATTTCGAATCGGCTTATAGTGCCATTTTGGGTAGGCCTCTACTGACAAAATTTATAGCAGCCACCCATCATGCCTACCAGAGCATCAAAATACCTGGTCATGCATTAAGTTGTGATCGAAAATTACTTGAAATTGTCGGTCAGTCACCATTAAGAGATGCTAGTGTTGTAGATAAGCCTTGTACGGTTGCAAAGCCTAGCAAAATGGAGAATCTAAAGGCAAATCCTCAGCCAAATGAACAAATAAAACAAGTCCCTATTGGCCCCACCGACCAGTCAAAAGCTGTTCGAATAAGGTTAGGAATTGATGCAAAAAAAGGAAGACGTGCTCGTTACTTCCCTTCGGCTAACGCAGATGTGTTTGCGTGGAAACCATTGGATACGCTTGGGGTCCCAAGGGAGGTAATAGAGCATAGGTTAACCATATGGCCTGGTATACGACCAGTGAAGCAAAAGTTATGGCGATTCGTTCCTGATCGGCAAGAAGCCATTCAACAAGAGTTGGACAAACTCTTAGAAGCTGATTTCATTCGTGAAGTTGGTCATCCAGACTGGCTTGCGAATCCGGTCATAGTCAAGAAAGCAAACGTTAAATGGCGTATGTGCGTCGACTTTACTAGTTTAAATACCACTTGTCCAAAAGATGATTTTTCTTTACCCCGAATTGACTAAATATTCGACTCAATAGCGGGTTGCGAGTTGATGAGTTTCCTAAATGCATACTCAGGTTATCATCAAATAAGCATGGCAAGAGAAGATAAAGAGAAGACTTCCTTCATAACCCTGTTTGGCGTCTACTACTACAAGAAGATGCCATTTGGAAAGAAAAATGCTAGAGCCATGTACTAGCGCCTTATGTAGAAGGCTTTTATTAGCCAAATTGGGCAAAATCTAGAAGCTTATGTTGATGATCTCGTTGTAAAGAGCAAGAATAGCTCTAACCATTTATCAGACCTGGTTGAAACCTTTGATAACTTGAATAAATATGAGATTAAGTTAAATCAAGAAAAATGTGTATTTGGTGTTTCTTCTAGAAAATTACTTGGCTTGTTTGTTCTCGAGGTATCGAAGTAAACCCTGAGAAGATCCGAGCCATTGAATCTTTAAAACTACCTTTTACGGTGAAAGAGGTTCAAGGTTTAATTGGTCAGATGACTGCTCTCAGTTATTTTATCTCAAGATCAGGAGAACGTGGGTTACCTTTCTTTAAGGTAATAAGAAAACAAGATAAATTCCACTGGTCGGATGAAGCAAATAAAACATTCAAAGACATTAAAACTTATTTGCAAAGCCCACCCACACTGTTCTCACCCAACCCTAGGAACCTTTGTTGATTTATTTAGCGGCTACAAATAAAGTGGTTAGCGTTGTATTGGTCGTAGAATGAGAAAAGGTTCAAAAACCTATCTACTATGTAAGTAAGGTTTTACACGGACCTAAGGAGAGATACCCTCATGTTCAGAAATTGTTATATGCTCTATTAATGGCTTCTAGGAAATTAAGACATTGTTTCCAATCTCATTGGATTACAGTATCTTCATCTTTTGCCTTGGGTAATATACTCCATAACCAAGAAGCAACTGGTCGGATTGCTAAGTGGGTAGTAAAACATGGATCTTTTGACATCCATTTTGTTGCCTAAACAGCAATTATGTCACAAATTTTGGCAGATTTTATCACTTAATGGACTAACACTGAGCCTTCTGTAGAATAGAATTCCACTGATATCAACTATTGGACATTATACTTTGATGGCTCTCGAGAAATCAAGGGCTCGAGGGCTAGTATAGTACTGGTCATGCCTTAGGGCAACCAGTTACGATACGTAATCCAGATATAATTCCATGCTACTAATAATGTAGCAGAGTATGAAAGTCTTCTAACTGAGCTCCGAGCAGCAAAATTCATCGAAGTCCGTCGGCTTGTAGCATTGGGCGATTCGCAATTAGTCATAAACTATGTTAACAAGGAATACAGAACATCTGATGAGATAATGGCTCACTACCTGGATGAAGTGAGAAAATCGAAAAAATACTTCTGTCATTTTGAAGTCCAATATATACCGTGAAAAGATAATCTCTTAGTAGGCCAGTTATCAAAACTAGGATCCTCACGATCATCTATTTCAATAGGTGTTTTTCTTGAATATCTGTCTAAACCTTCTATAGATACATCCATAGAAAAATCCCTGACCAGTATAGAGGTGAGAGACCTTGAGCAGGATACAGATTAGGCTAAATTATTTAAGCCTATCTAGAAAATAGGACACTGCCCGAGGATATTCAACAAAAAGACAGATTAATTTGAGTGCGAATGTACAAACTTCTCGACAATACTCTTTACAGAAAAGGAACACATGGTTTTCTAATGCGATGTATATCCTAAGAATAAGGGAAAACATTGCTTAACGAAATACATGAAGGCTTATGTGGAGCATATACTTCATATAGAACACTGGTCAGGAAAGCATTCTGACAAGATTTTTATTGACCCACTATTTACAAGATACCATGCAACTTGTAAAAACCTATGAACAATGTCAATTTTATGCTCAACAGGTACACCTACCCACTAATCAATTGCAGACCATACTATAGTCATGGCCATTTTTGACATGGGATATTGATATAGTAGGCCTTTTACCAAAAGCAACTGGTAGATTTAAATTTATGTTTGTTGTGATTGATACATTCACAAAATGGATTGAGGCTAATCCGTAGTTTCAATTGTGGCTCAAGTAGCAAAGAAATTCTTTGTGAAAAATATAATCATTAGATTTGGTGTTCCTAGTCCACTAATTACTCATAATGGATCACAATTTATTAGTGGTTGAAGGATCGAGATGGCGAACAGAGGGGGGTGAATGGTCGCAAATAAATTTTCCCCCAAAATACTCCAACAAAAACCTCGACAAGATCGCTCAAAGGAAATCGTGAAAACCCCAAAAAACTAGACAACTATGTGTACCCCTAGCTTGCATGGATAAGTACCATAAAATATGTGAGGATTTTTGAGTCACAATCCTGGTTGTCTAGTGTCCAAGATAAAGAGGAATCAATCCAACTCTTGCTTTTAGAAAGGAGATCAATTCAAATCACAAAAGTCACTTTCAGAAAAGCAAAAGCAGAGTTTCCAGAAATTGTCCTCAATTTGAACAGGAGGTTGGTGGGTTTCTGCAGCTCACAAAATTTTGAGAATTTTTCTCCCTATGAGAAGAAGAGTCGTGAAGACTCTACCAAATTTCTCCTCAAAAAGCCTTACAGAAAAAACAGGAAAAATCGAAGAACACAGTCAGTCAAGAACTTCGAGCAGAAAGTTTGGGGCTCGGTTTTCACCTCATGGCGCCCAAATGGTGCAACAAGTGAACTCCAAAAATTCTCTGCAGGTGGATATCAGAGTCCCACATCTCCTCCAACAAGAATCACTTAAAAAGGATTTTGTTAGATTTTTATAAAAATCAAATACTAAATGCTGCGCAAAGAACAAGTTCTGAACAAAGTTGGAACTTTAAAGAAAAGATGTTCTCTACTCAATCCAAGAGTGCAAAAGAGATGTAAAACCATATGAACACACTCAAAACATCCAAGATCAACAGCATTTAGAAGGAGGGGAGGCAAATCCAAATTGCGTGAAAGTAAATTGCGAGAATGTAATTGCGGGAAAGTAAATGCTGAATTTAAATTGCGTAAAGTAAAGACATAATGTAAATGCGCAAAATAAATTCAGAGTTGGATGGATAAAACTTTCATTTCTGAAAGGAGAGGTTACAAAGCCTCACTTTCATATGGGCAAAGCTCAAAGGAGCATTCAAAAACCTTCTAAGAGAGGAAGCTACCCCTCCACCCCTATTTATACTACTCTTGGGCCACCTACCACCCTTGGATGAGTCCCTCAACCCTAGAGCACTCATCTAAGGGCTAGGATTAACCCACACACACAGCCATGCAAGGGCTAACCCAAAACCCACACACATACCTGGTTTTCTTGCACGGTTTTTAAAGCATACTACCTAGACCCGCTAACCTATCAACTAGACCTTAATCCGACGGCCCTCATTGATCCACGCGGCATCTAGCTAGCATAATCTCCTTTCCTTGTCTTCTTAACATGCCTGGACTCCATCTCCGATCATCTTTCGGCGATCTCCCAATCGTCTGGACCTCCGACGCTCCTCGCCTAGTCCTGGTCATCCTCCGCCTCACCATGACCTAGCACCGTCGCCCTGCAACCATCAAAGACAAGAAAACCTTTCACATAGCAATGCCCACAAAGATATTCAATGACTATCCCAAAATTATTAATCGATCATAATTGCTCTCAATGGTCCGGTGCTACTACCCCTAGGCCGGTAGCACTAAGAAGAGCACCCAACACTCAAATTGCTTCAAATCCAATTCAATTCAAACCAAGCTCAAAACTCGTCAATTACTCATCACACACAAGGATAGACCTCCACATGGTCTTTCAGTAGTCTGTTTCAAGATTATTGTGATGAAATAGGCAGAAAAAATTATTATGCTTCAGTTGCTCATCCTCAAAGCAATTGAGCAGTTGAATATGCTAATGGCCAAATCATACACGGTATGAAAAAACGAGTGTTTGATTATCTTATGAAATGCTCAGGAGCTTGGGTAGAAGACCTCTACTTAGTGCTTTGGGCCATACACACGACGACCAGTAGAGCGACAGAGGAAACACCGTTTCAACTGGTTTACGGAGCAGAAGCCGTGTTGCCTAATGAAATCCACTTGAATTCTACACGTACTACTCTCTATGAACAAGTCGACCAAGATATTCAACACTAAGATGATGTCAATATCCTAGAAGAAAAGTGAGATCGAGCACTTATCAGGTCGGCGGCTTATTTACAAGGCATACAACAATACTACAACAAAAGAGTTCAACCACACGAACACTCAGTGTGGGAGATTTGGTTCTAAGGTGAATCTAGAATCAATCTAACTTAAATAAGTTATCTTTCAAATAGGAAGGTCCCTTTACTATGGTATTGATCACCCGACCAGGTTCTGTTCGACTTGCTATGGAAGACGGAAGAATCCTTTCAAATGCATGGAACATCCAACATCTTCGCAGGTTTTATGTGTAAACTTTTCATTATATACTTACTTTACATTTATATATCTCTCAAGTGTTATGTTACAAACAGATTGTTTTTTCTATCTTGCTTAAATTCTAAGATATCACAATATTCTCTTTCAACTACACTCTCTAAACTAAGTACTAGGTTGTTAGTCGGATTGTGAGATGACTTCTAATAGAGACTTTTCATGTAAGCCAGTACTTACTGCATTGAAACTCATTAGACTAATCTTGTCTCCAATTTGCTGCTGGTTAATACTAAGTACAAAGTGACAGAGAATAGGTCATTACTCCATTACTGTTTGTTTTTCGATCATGTTGCTGATCAGTACACAAAACAATCGGGGGCTAGTGATATACTTAGAAAAATATACAAGCAGACAAGAAAACAAGAGACAAAATATAACACAAGAAGAGATATTTCCATTCATTCAAAAGTTGTCATACATTTACTTGAATGATATCTTTATATTTTTCATGTACAACTCGATGGCAATTGAACTTCTGCACGTCTTCTATTGATCTCTTCTTGAGTAGATAGTTGCACGTCGGGCGCTAGTCTCTCCAATTCTATTGCGTCCTTGTTAAAGTGCCTCAACTTGACGAAAATAGCACCTACTTGGATGGCAATAGAAGTCTGGAGTGCCGTCTTCATTGTGCTTGGGGCCGATCATGCACACGCGTAGAGCGTATGGCATCAACCGGCACCAGGGCCTGACTAGCACTAGCTAGATCAGCACTAGCATTTGCGACGGTGGTCAGGTTCACCATCTTCGAGGCACTCTTGACAAGAGTCCTCTTCTTTTTTGTTAGTGGGGGCTATGGTTGAGACCTTAGACTGGTCGGCAGCCCACTTTCGATCATGCATCTAAAAATAAACCTAACTGTTAGCATAAAACAGTTAAACAGCAAAATTACCAAAAGTGTTACTTGGTGCTAACCTTGATGCGTTCATTAATGAACTCATCGGCCCTAACTAATCAAGCTAGAAGGCTGCTTGTTTAAAGTAGCCTACTTGGTGCTGTTTGAGGGAACCCCCAAAATGGAGGCAACCCTTGATCGAGTCTCCGTAGCAGTTAGAACTAACAAAAAGCATAAAAATATCAGTAAACCTTCTTAATAAAAAAGAAGATGGAAAAAAGAGGTCTGAAATCTACAAACTTCTTACCTCCAGGTTCATCCTTAGTAGGATCCTAATCACCTTCAATTCTCCAAGCGAATCTGAACCGCTTCTTCAAGGGGCTTAGATTATGGTACAGAAAATCGTAAACGATCTTCTGCCCCGACAAGCCCCCTGACACCAGCTTGGTGATGGTTTTGACGATCAACCACTCTTCACTCGTTAGTTCCAGTGACTCTTTTTCATTCCTTATTTCGGACCTCGACCACACCGGGGAGGCTTTTCCAGTAAACTGGCGGCTACCCCCCGTTATCTCAGAGTAGAACCACTCCCAGCGGTAATCCCGCCAAGTATACTTGATCGGAAGGGAGGGGTACCGAGAGGCTATTTTGCCTTGGAGTTTAAAATAAGATCTCCCACAGACTTCTTGGGTCTTGCTATTCCTAGTATACTGATAGAAATAGCAGAAAAATGAAGAGGAGAATGAATGCTAAGAAAAGCCTCGCAAAGATGCGAGAAAACGCTCAAGATCAAAATGGAATTGGGAGGAAGATGGTGAAGCTCAATCTCATAATGAGCACGTCGGTGAGGAATTCGCTCTCAGGTAGATGAAACCCTAAGCTGACATAGGTGGCGAAGAGGACGAGGCACCCCTCTTGGGATACCGGCTTCGTGTCCTCCCCACTAGGATCCCACCTCAGCATTTCACGTGAGGAGATCAAACCTTGCTCCTTGAGTTCCTTGGCCTTGCCCTTGGTGAGAATAGACTTGTCCATAGAGGATGAGTCGTAAGGAAGATGAATGCTCGAAGAAGAAAGAGCTCAAGGACTTAGAAAAGAGTTTGGAGATGAAAGGGTTCGAACTTCGAAGGACTATTTCACGCTCAAAAAATCAAAGCGTAAGGAGCACAAGGGAAGCCTTTCCCCCCTTATTTATAATCCTTTATTGTGTTGGTTTTATGTATCGTTTCAGTTTCCAAGGGAGACGCAAAAATCTCCTTTTAATGAGTATTATACTGATACAATGATTATCGTGAAACCCCATCAGAAATTAAAAACCTTGAATAAAAATTTCTTTTTTACCTAAGCCTTGGGGGCTAGCTGATGAGGATTAAAGCCCATATTTTATTTGGGTTAGCAATGGTTAAAAGCCATGCTCTATTTTTGGGCCCACAACTCATAAAGAAAAGCCCATAAAGAACGAGGCCCACGATCAGTCACCCGGTTAATTCTTTGACCAGTTTGCTGACGTGTCTAATACATTGCCTCACACTAGTCGTCACCGACCAGTTAAATAATTGTCCCGACCAGTTATACAGGTTGGGGCAAGCAGCTATCTCTGCACACGCAGAAGATAGTTATCTTGACAGGTACAAATAACTACCCAGACGTTATCCTGAAAAGTCACCCTTCAGCGAGAAGACACGTCTTGGCCGGAAGGCACCTTTCGATTGTACGACAACTTTTTGAAGCCCAACTGCTACCTGTTCATGCTGTATAAATAGGGAGCCCATTTGTACCGTCAAGGGCATGCATTCTCATTCTGATCATTCACTTTGCTCTATAATCAAGCACTTGTACTATGTTAAGCCGCTTGGCTAATAAAAAGCAATCTATTATCCCCTTTTCGTAATTCTAATCCTAAGAGGCTCGTAACCAGTTTTTTATTCATAAACTCGATCTAGAGACCCTAGTCTTGAACATCGACAATAACATTGAACAATGCTCAATCCTATTAACTTATAACAATTACTTTGTTACGATCGAGCATTACGAGTGGTTTAAGAGTACCTTATAACATTGAATGTAGTGTCCTAGCAACATTGGTGCAAAGAGGGAAGTATTGGAGCATCTTTCAGTTGGAGAGATGCAGTCTTTGCATCATGAAGTGCCAATCTAGCAACCGAACTAAGATCTTTTGAAATTAGATACACAGGTGTCGGCTTGCGGCATAAAAAATACCAGAGAAGCAAAGTCAGATCCTTACTTTTGTTTGCAATTGGACAAGTGATGTGCTAAACTTGTCGATCAGGAGAGCTCAGATTCCCAATTCAGCAACTTTTTTTATTTGTGCAACATGTCGCATTGCCAGAATAAAACATGGTCATTCGACTAGCAAACATACAGATGGAAAGTTGCAAATTAAAAGTCCTTCATAATCTGCGATGCCTATCTTAAGATCAAAAATGTCAAAAAGTAAGGTTTCAGCTGCACTAGTTGGAAGAATGTCAAAAGGAACAATGGGTCTGAAAAATTGCCGAACAGGTGGATGGTCAGAAACCATGATTGAACTAGGAATCATACGTGTTAACTAGCTGCTTCGTGGTCCGCGCGCGTTGCTGCGGGTGGAAAGAAGTGTGAAGACAGACAGAGATTTTAACAGAGAGAGAGAAAAAATTTCTTAGAAAAACATCCCAAAAAAGAACAAAAAGAACTAATTTTCTTTAAAAAATTGTAAAAATATTGCTTTAATTTTTTTAAAAAAATATTCCTTAAAAAAATTTAATTCCACATGTTGGGATAGTTAGATTTAAAAAATAAAAAACAATTTTTTAAAAATAATAAAAATATTGTAGCTTAACACAGTAGAAACTGCAATGTTTGGCGCCACGTGGCGGGGTGGCATCCACACCTCTTCAAGATTTTATATATATATATATATATATATATATATATATATATATATATATATATATATATATATATATAGTTAGATTATGATGATAACTATTATAATTAAGGCAGGTAAGGTGGGGATTTTTTTAATTCAAATTACTCTGTTGTTTGAAAAATATAAAGCAATACGTCGTAGTAAGTCTAATGCTCCAATGAGGAAATCAAAAGTGCAGCTATTAATTGCAATTTTTCACCGTGCACATTCACTTCTAATGTGTGAAAGAGATTAACTTGTCACAGTATTTTATTTAATAGGAGTAAGGATGATTAGATATAATATGGGATTTTTAGACTTACGTTCGAGTTGAAATAATAAATCAAGTATTTGAAATGTCAATCTGCTCAATCGTAACAAAGTAATCATGCAATTGATCGAGTATTTGAATTAACTGGAGATTAATTTGATACCCACATAAATTACTAGAACTCGATGTTATGATCATATATTAGACTAGATCACTGTACATTACATGCCGCTTTTGTGGTATTTGCAAACCCATGTTCTTTTTTCTTTTGCGAAACAGAAGCTCAATTTCATTTCTCAGAGATAGGAGTATAATCTTTGAGCAAGCTGTCTATAAGGAAATGAAGCACCTGACAAAGGCCCTGTTTAGGGGAGATGTAATTTTTTTTTGAAAAGCTATTTTTTGGTTTTCTAGATTGAAAAGCGGCTATAGTTTTTTATAAAAGACACTTCGATAAATAGCTAATTTCCCTTAGTAATAATCTGCAAAAGCAAGTTCAGTCCAATTTTCAACTTTTGGCTTTTGCTAGTTATATATAACTCCTATCTTATACAAAAACAATTTAAAAATTAAGCTATTTAAAGAGCTTACTGATTTTTTTTAAGCTGAAAATAGCTCAAAGCCTCTCAGACAGGATCTAAGCCAAGTGCTCCATTGACCACTACTCGAAACTGGGTGACGCAAAAATGAGCTGCCCGGTTGGCAAAAACAATATCACAACTAGAAAAAACTCCTGCTCAGCTCCTGGACATCTGCAAGGACAAAGGATCCCTCCGTGCGACACAAGCTCGTGAGTCACCTTCAATCATTACATCACTATTTAAAAATTACATAAATATTAAAGTATTAATAAATGATAAATATTGATTACGAATTACATTCGTTTGCTTCAATATTTATTCAGACTATATTAAAAGAGTGGTACAGAGAAGAACTACTCTTACCTAATACTGTTGTTAGATCACTTAGTTTTCATTGTCAAATTAGTGGAACACATAATCAGTTGGTTCAAATACTTAAATTCGTTAACAAACTAGTGGAAATTAATACAAGTAAGCTTTTTTTAATGGAAATAGTTTGTTTGCCACTATCTTAGGATTCCTACAGCATTAGAAATCTTGGTGACTCCGTGTATATATGCAGTTAGAAAATTGGATGCACACCAATCGGCCTTTCTACAGTTGATGGTTTTGCGCAATTAGTCTTTTGTTTTGCTAGGGGAGAGAATATTGGTTAAGGGAAGCCCTGCAATCTTCGAACACTAAAAACTCGATACAAGAAAAGATTTCAGCCAAGCCAAACATACGCTAATCTTTCCGTTCAGAAATATAAGACCTATAATTTGGATAATCTTGTTTAAAAATATAAGGCTTATATGTTGATTTAATAAGGCTTTTATTACCATACCCATATTTATTATCTCTCAACCATATGCATTTATTTATTACCATCTACACAAAGTATTCTTTCTCATCTCCAAGACAATTAAATAAAATATATGTTATTTTTCTCATACTCTTTTCATTTCACCGTAATCTTAATCCATATGCAAAATCAAACTACCTCTAGAGGAGTATTACCTTTCTGCAGTTCCGTAGGCCAGGACCATCCGATCGAGTATTCCTAAAAGATCTTAGTAATTACTTTTTGATCAAACAGTCTACGAACAACTGTTTATTATCTGCATAGCATGCTGTGCTAACCAGGTGCTACTCTATTTTAAACTTTTTTTTACCTTGACGAGCCCAGCCTCGAACCCAACAAGGACAACATTTATTCGCATGTTGGATCAAGCTGCCAACTGTGATCTGTCTAGCTCATGGAACAGTGGGACACGGTGCACAGTTAGTGTTAATTAAGGATGTTCCATCAATCCTAAACATCAGGTTCACTTGTATGCTTGTGGTAGGTGGAAATCGAATGGAACAATTAACGTAAAAGACACTTTTCCATTAAAAACGCAACACTCTAATCATACATTAAGATTACCATAATTTTATACCAAACTTATCTAACATGAGGTTATCAAAATTGAAACTACACTTTAACTAGTTAAAAGAAATTTTGCCAAATTTTTTTAATCACTGACGCATGGGACCTAGATGACAGAAAATGAATTTTGCCATATGCGTGGCTATAAACTAAATGGACGTCTAACTCGATTAAACTTACCCAACTCGATGTATGATAAAATGTAGCAAGATTTGGATATTAACCAGACAGACCATAAATCTCTAACATCACACTTCGCATACTCTCCTACCGTGCAACAGTGGACCCACAAGGTTGTGAATCGAGTCTGACTTGAAACTTAAATCTGAAATGTGAGGGGAATACGTTTTATTCTATCATATCTAAAATGACAATTCTCACGCTACGTCAAACAAAGTATATATAGCATTATATTGATGCATGACGCCGCATAAAATTCTTGAACATTAACTTAGAGTATAGCTAAAGCCTAAAGAGATAGATCATCGAGGATTACCAGCGAAGAGTATATATATGTGAGATTTCTATCAGATTATGGACGTATCATTGTAACTATCTCGGTTTGAGCACAGAATCAGCATGAGAATTTTTTTAAAAAAAATTTGAGGATATAGCCCATGGAGCAAGGTTATTAAGTTGGTTGGTCGAGTCGAGTCGCCAAGAAACCGACATGCCAACTAGTCGATGGACCAGTGTAACATCCCAATTTTGGCTCTAAATGATTTTTTTATTGCATTTTATAATTTTTGAGAATTTTGGAATTTTCTAGAATTTATTTGGAACTTAAAGATTTTTTTGAAATAGGCCTAATGAAAATAATATTTAAAAATATGCAAAGTTTACATGTTTTTTTGTTAAAAATATTTTATTTAGGTTCTAAATGTCTCAAAGTATTTTTTAATAGTTTTTTTGGATTTTTCTTGTATTTTTTTCTATTTATTTAGAGTTAAATGAATTTCTAGAATTATTTAAATTGGAAAAACCTTTGGAAATTCGGAAAAGTTGTTTGGGCCAAAACCCAATGGCTCAGCCCATTTTCTTATGTGCCTAACCCAGCCCGCCTCGGCTCAGCTCTGCGTCATTTGCGCTCAACCCGATCACCGACCTGCCCACGCTGGTGAGACTGACAGGTGGGGCCACCTGTCAGTCCCATCGTTTCCGTGTGACTGCCGGACTCTGAGTCGGTCGCTGTGTCCGCCATGGCCACATTCTCCGAGTAGCCTAGGGCATGGACTCTTTGGCCAATAAAAGGGGGGATGCGGATCATCTCGAGCTCATCAATCAAAGTCCTAGGGTAGCTCACCGAGAATCGTTGCCGTTTCACCGGGATTTGGTTTTTTCTCAAGCATCGTCGCGAGGAAGTTTTTGCTGATTAGCCCTCGTTCGTGCGTCCTAGAGGGCGAGGTTGGTTGCGTCAACTTCCGCGTCGCCTGAGCTTGTCAGTGCGCGTCTTGGTTTGGCCGGAAGATGGTCGGAGCACTGCCACAACTAGTTATTGATATCATTTTAAAGTATCAAACTCAATTTGACTAATGGAATATGGAACATGTTTATGAATAGGTGTGTAATGTGTTGTCACACAATGATGTTGAGTTATTAATGGAATGTGTTGCACAATAATCAACTGAGGTGGTAAATGATTTAGACTAGGGCAAGTGGCTGAGTCATGGTGGGTTTGTGTGGGATTGGGTTGACATGTGAGAGAGAGTGAGTGATATGGTTTCTGAGAGTGATTGGAAGTCTTGCCTTGGTCAATTAAGGACTTAACCTTGCAAGCCATTAAACTAAGCTAATTATGTAACCACATATCTGTTATGGGCTAGACCTAACTCAGTAAATTACCGAGTCTTGACATACGATACCTCATGTGGAAGACCAAACTGTGTGTGTGTGGTCAGGGACCAAATATATAAAGTCTTTTATTATGTTTCCGCTGTGTATGATTGTGGTATTCATCTATGTTGCCACGTGTGCACTAGCGTGATCTTAAACTAGTGCGATATACACAGAGAATCCGGATTTACATATTTGTGTCCCGGCAACTAGTCATTGACTACTTGTTGACTTGCCAGCAGACCATCCTTGGACGATAGCAAATTAAAGAGAGCATGAAATAAACAAGACTTGAATAAATTTAGAGCATGTTACCTCTGTAAGTTCAAGCTCCATTAATTTTGGTGATTGGTTTAATGTTAATGTTTAATCATTTTTTAATGACAAATCTAACCATTATGAGACTAACATGTTTAATTGAGCTACATTCTTATTAGTCTCAAATTTGGATGGAAAATAGAAAGCCAATGTATGCACTCGTATTCACTCTATTAGTTTAATGCATACTTAGGAATCGAGTTAAAAAATGAACTCTTCCATTGCTTATATATTAAAGTTGTGCATTATGTTTTCAATTCCATATATTACATGAATGCACACATCTAGGGGAGTTTATATTTTAACTTGTTGTTTCAATAGTATCGATTCATGTCTACATGCAAAATAAAATAAAGGATCAAGACTTTGAAGCAACCCTTTGAGTATATATATATAAATTGTGTAGTTGTAGTATACTCATGCAAATATAGAATAAACTCATATGCAATCTAAGATTGATTATGTACATATTGATTCCATGTTCAATTAGTTATATGCACATATTTAATAGAATTTGTTCTATAGTTGATGGTCTAAATGTATTGATCCTTTTCCATTACTCAAACATATTTGGATCATTACATTCCATCAAATTGAGTATATGAAACTTGTGTAGTTATATACACTCATATCAATTTAAATGAAGTTTAAATTGAGTTCAATTGTCTTTCAATCAATCAAAAAATGTTTCATCATGTGTTGATGGTGTTTCTTTATTAATTAAGGACAAGTGAAAAGTTCTTGAGTATAATGAAGCATTAGTTGCATCAAGTACTCAAGACACCTTTAAATCATTCAAATTGATTTGGGTTGTGCTCAATCAATCTTGGAGGCATCCATTATGTGTTAATGGAGTGCGGTGATGATTGAGACAACCGTGTTTGTTGGACTAACATCTTCCATGAGTTGTGAAGTAGGTTGAGTCCAAGAAGATAAAGAATTGGGAACGAGAAGTCATCATGTGTTGATGAGCTTCAAGAGGTGATCCCGAAGTGAAGAGAAGGGCTAGAGAAGGTTCATCATGTGTTGACGAACAACAAGAAGAAGATTCGATCCTAGAGAGAAGATGATTAGAAATCATAAAAGCTCCAAGAGGATCGCTAGAGGCAAAGGTATAACTAGTTAGAGCTAAGGATGTATTCCTAGTCTTCTACTAGTCTCGGTGTTTGGATGGGAGACCGGGTTGCTAGTTAGGTTGTCGTACTATTAAGAGGGGTTGAGTCATTTAGCTTGAGCTTCATCATGTGTTGATGAACTCAATTCGGTTCACTCTAGCTCACTCTCTTGATCAGATTTTTGCATGGAGCTAACCATTTGGCATGTGTTGTGAATGGGTGAAGCTCGTGCATTGGATTTTGCATGAGCTAAGTATTTGCATGTGTTGCAAATAAGAGAGCGCATGTTTGCTTCTTTATTGAATCTTAATTGATTTGGTTTTTGCATGAAGCTATGGATTTGCATGTGTTGCAAAAGGGAGATAGCTTATGCAATGTTGTTTATGTGGTTATTGCTTGGAGCTAAGTTTTGCATGTGTTGCAAAAGGAGAGCTCAAGCAATTTGGTTTAAAGTGGTTGCATTGAGCTAGAGATTTGCATGTGTTGCAAATAGAGAGCTAATGCACTTAGATTGTTTTGGTTGTTGCATTAAACTAAGTTTTACATGTGTTTCAAAAGGATAAAGTTCATGCAACTTGATTTGAATAGTAGTTGTTTTGCATGGTGCTAGAGATTTGCATGTGTTGCAAATAGAGAGCTCATGCTTTGGTGTTTTAGCTTGTGATTGGATCATGTGTTGATCATCACAAGGCTAAGCTTGGTTTGTGCTTTGAGTTTGCAAAATATTGAATGGACTTGTTATTTGCAAATGTGTTTTGCAAATGAGCTAGAAGTTATGGATTTCGATTCTAGAGCATGTGTTGGTATTTGCAAATGTGTTTTGCAAAGTGTCGGGATCATGTGTTGATCCTTACATGGCTAAGAGGATTGATCTCGCAGGTTCTCAGTTTATTTGCGAATGTGTTTTGCAAATAAGTTGTGCTTAATGCGATTCTTTAGAGTATGTGATTAACATGTGCAAATGTGTTTTGCATAGTATTTTGATCATGTGTTGATTCTCACATAGCTAAAAAAATAAATCTTTAATAGTTTGGAGAAAAGTTTTTGTGACAAACTGGGTGTTCTCCCTAAGGCCAGCACTACTGACGTGCTAAGGCCGGTAGTACCGCTGGGCCGATAGTACCGCTTATGGGAGCAGGTACTGCCGCTCGGTCGGTACTACCGCCCTTGTGAGGCCGGTAGTACCGGAGGTCCGGTACTACCACACGTGTGGTCGGTAGTTATATTCCAGAAGAGCATGTTTTTGCTCTTCTCCTCAGCAAGCACTACCGGGGCTCAAGGGCGGTACTACCGGAGGTGCAGTAGTACCGGACCCAAGCCGCCGGTAGTTATTTTTCATAAGAGCGTGTTTTCTCGGTTTGTGAAGGCCGGAACTACCGGGGTCGATGGGTGGTACTACCGGAGGTGCGGTAGTACTGGCCCCAAGCTGCCGGTAGCTATTTTCCAGAGAAGTCGCTCTAGAGGAGCGCTAAGGCCGACAGTACCACCCGTGAAGTCGGTATTCTTTGCTCAGCGGTACTCTTGGGCTTTTGCCTGCAGAGAGTATCTGGGTTTCTCGCATAGCAGCTAGTTTTCAAGCCGTTGCCTAAAGCCGTATTCATCGCCCTAGAAGAAGCGAGAGTACCGAAAAATGGTACTTTTGCCCAATTAGCCCCCCAACGGCTAGATTTCGTGTGGGGGCTATAAAAGGATGCCAAGGGCTAGCATATGTGCTTGCTGACTTTGGGGAGAGTTTGTGAGAGTTGGTTGCATGTGTTGCACTCTTCCAATTGGTTTTTGAGCTAAGAGTGAGTCCTAATTGCATGTGTTGCAATTAGAAAGTGGATTGAGAGCCTCTTGTGCATGTGTTGCACTTGAGGAGAGCCTTGTGCATGTGTTGCGCTCGGTGATCACCATTGTACATGTGTTGTACTTGGTGGAGTTCAAGCTAGGTGCTTGACTTGTTACTCTTGGTGTTTGTCGACACCTAGACGGCGTAGAGCGTCGTGCGCGAGAGCTCTCAACAGAGGTTGTGAGAAGCCCCGGCAAAAGTTTGTGAAGGTAGGTGCTCGTTTACCCGAAAGGGTGAAGAAGCAACCATTAGTGGATTCGAGGTGGGTGCTCAATTCGTGGAGCCGGTCCAATGTGTTTGGGCTAACATCAACGTGGACTAGGGGAGACTGGCAAGTCTCCGAACACCACGGTAAAAATATTGGTGTGCCTCTTGTGCTTTTACATTCTTGCAATTCTTATCCTTATTGTTACTTGTCTTTAGAATTGCAATATCTTATGTAGAGACTTAATTAGTTAGTGCACATAGTGAGCCTAGTTGATTTAGGCTTTAATTGTCAAAACCTTAATTTATCGCTTTCACATTATTTATTGTTAAGGTTTTGGCATAAGAGTAATTAGGGGTGAATTGCTTTGTAGAAATTCGTAGAGTATTTTTTAAAGTTGCCTATTCACCCCCTTTTGTCGGCATCCTCGACCTTACAACCTCATCTTCTACTACAATAGAACAGAGTAGCTACTACCACCACATCTGCTACTCTGCTACTACTACCACTGATACTCTGCTACTAGTACTTGCTGCTACTATACTAATACTAGTACTTGCTGCTACTAGTCTAGTAGTACTACATTAGTATTTAGTACATTACTACTTACTGGCTGTTGCTGCTGCTACTAGATCTATGAGAGGTTGAGAGCATTATAGCAAAACAGAGCACATCAACGTTTAGCAAAACAGGGCAGCAAAGCGGAGAGAAGGGAGCTTAAAAGTAACAGGATTTTAGGGGAAAGAAATGAAGGAAGGAGACGAATTCGGAGGCCAAGGTGGCGCTTGCAGACGACAATCTGAGCCAGGTGCAAAGCCAACGGGTGCTGCAAGATAGCCAGAAGGGAGGGAACCAGCAGGGTGGAGGCAAGAACTAGTGGTTACTGCTTGCTAGTTGCTAGGGGTTTGAGTGCCAAGACCCTTGACCCTCTTCAGTTTTTAACCTGACGCTAGGCCAACTCAAATCACATAAGAAGCCATAGAAAAAGCGAGCCAAGTCACGTGCCCTCTCCCGCACTTGCCCACAAGTCACCTGACTTCTCTCCAAGTCGATGGATAGTCGATCCAAGTCGACCAGTTGACAGCAAATCTCTCGACTTGCTCAACTAGTCGAGTCGGTGGCTCCAGTCGAGCGTCGTCAGCTGACTAGACGACTAGTCGACGACTAATAACATAGCCATAGAGTAATTTCAAATTTAAACTCAAATCGAGTTAGGAGAAAAAAAGAAGAAGGAATTATCCGTGAAAAGTAACTTTTTGTCCTCGCTGCCTATTCAAGCAACCCTAGAGGAAATGCCTGACAAGAGTCGACTACATCCTTTTTGGGGCTTCCCTGACGGCTTAGGGTGTGTTTGATTGGTGGGATGAAGTTGAATGGGATAGGATGATCCTATACCATTTGGTTCCATTGTTTTGGGTGAACGAAATGGTCTAGCATCTATAGAGAATATTTTTCAAATTTGTATCCCACCATCCAGGATGAGATGGTTCCATTCAAATAACCAAACACATGAATGATTTTTTTGTTGACCCATCTCATACATGTACCACTTGGTATAAGCAACTAAACACATCCTTACTAGCCGGCACGAAATATCCGAACCTTGGTAGTGCCTTTTCATTTCCATTTTCTGTCAACGTATAGTATATGCCAGGGATTTCTCGTTTCATTTCACTTAACAAGAATTGCACTTGAACTTGATATTTTGAATGGTTGTTTGCTTAACTTAAATCTACCTTCAAGTTCCGCTAAGTTCGCATACTGCATATAGGGCACGACCAAATTCAGGTAGTAACTTATAGCTTTCAACCTTATTGGGCATGTACCCAGGCAAATAAGCTGTTGGTCAACTACTCAAAGTGCTTTATAAGCTGCCAAAACATAACCTAACCGAATATATTCCGATGGTACTAGAAAATGCATAAATGTCAAAGATCTATCGGTATGTATCGGCACACAGAAATTGTTGAAGTGGCAGGCATGGGTCAGTCAAACCCCCCACTGCATATGCATGCAAGGTCCAACTTGATCATATTAATTATATTATTCCCTATGCATGCTTTGCTGCATCGTGCCTCTTTGTGCTATAAATACTTGGAGAGAGAGACACAACGATGCAATGCAATGCATGCAACAAAATTATCAAAGGGGTTGGTTACAATTCAGAAGAAGGGCCTTGCATGAGGACTAGAGCTGATTCGGTAGCCAAGGATGACTTGCCTATATGCAGTGTTTCTTTTCTGCTCTTGATCAGTGGTCTCTGTTATTTTATAAGCTGATCCGATCATGAGTTGATATATGTGCAATGTATAGGCATGCCTTCCTTGGCTATTCGGAGTTGCTCTTGTTGTTCATGAAAGGCTTCTCTCTTCTTTAATATTCTGCTTGAGTAATTTGCAAACTGCGCTGGTTTCTATGATGCATACAGGTATGTTTGGAATGCAGAGATGGGAAACATCCTAGCGAGACTACATGTATGGGCTCTTCTTTGATTTTCTTATGATTTTCCGATTGAGATTTTAGCAAGTTAGTACATTATAGTTTATTTACAATATCCGGTGAAAATGTTTTAAATAAATCTTCCAGTTTTAGAGGAACAAATTCTCCGTTTAGGATGAAAAGCCCTCTTGTTAATTTGGAAATTTCGGTTGAGGATGTGATTACAAATCCTGGAGGAATAATTTTTTTTTAAAAAAAAACAAATTACTACAGTGATTTCAAAATTTTGACCAGATTTGGGACGATACCTCTTAAGAACGTCATCTTTCATGATTTTTTTTTTAAAAAACGAAATTTTGAAACATTTTATAAAAATAACAGAAGCACTATTAGATTTTTATAAAAATGTACAAGCTTAATCATACTTTAAAAAATTTATGTTACCATCTTTATCAGTCTAGCATCATACAAAAAAAATTTCCAAAATAATTGAACTTTGTTTCATATTTAAAAAAAAAAAACAGAATGAACATAATAAGACAGTAACCTTGTTAGAATTTTATAAATTTGCTCAAGTGTGATCATGATCCAAAATTTTTAGAAGAGTTTAAGCATTGCATCATCACCCTTCTCTAAAAGTTTCAAAAATTCTAAATCTTTTTTGGTTGCTTAATCAAATCTATAAAAACAATACATGTAATTTTTAAAAATTTCTCAAACTTATCATTATCTGAAACTTTTATAGGAATATTAGTGATGCGTTAAAACCATCCACAAATTTTTTTAAAATTTTCTAAAATGGTTTTGAACTATTTTTTATTTAGTTGAATATATCGAGATTTTGACAATTTTGAATCTAGAAAATTTCAGATTTGAATTTTTCTTTTTAAATTTTGTCCAGATATCGTGCCTACGAGAGACCGAAAACGAAATTTAAAACGTTGCCATGGAGTCGGACCAGGTCTCTCCCAGTTTCTTCACCTTTCCTCCTTGCTCTTCTTCCTTGAGCGGCCGGGCCATTGCTCGCCACACTGCTCTCTCCAGTTCTGCCTTCTCCACGGCCAAGGTATGATAGCTCTCCCCTGAAATCCGATTCCTCACTTTGCTTCGGAGTTCTTGGCGATCTTTGCCTCGTTTCTTGCTGGCGCTGCTCTCCTGGGTGAGCACCACAGTGCTACCCTGGTCGGGTACCCGGCCGGGGGAGCAGCAGGCTAATCTAAGGCCCGGGCTTTGTAGCTCGTCTCGCCTTGTCGCGATCTGACAGGGATCATCGTGCCATCTGCGATTTTGCTTGTCTGGCTTCTTATTCTTACTATCTATTCTGATCTTGGACACGCGAGGTCGGTGCGGGTTTGGTGTTGGTGGTGGTGCCGGGTTTGGGAGGGGAGTTGGGGATTTTGGGAGATGCCCGGGGGCTGTTCGATGGTATGCGTATGAGCGGTAGAATTCGATTTGTTGGTCACACATAGCCCACAGGTCACAGGGGACGATGGTGAGAGCTTGTGTGTGGATGAGCATCTGTTGGTGCGCAGCTGGCACTCGGAAGAACTAGAATGTGCCTAGATTGCTTCGGGAGTTTCGGTAACTTCTGTTTGGTTATAAAAGGGGAGGGAGAGAAAAGCTAGAAAAAAATAAGAAAAATGCTGGTAGAACATTTACCAAAATTTTCTAATTCCAAAAGAAACCTCATCAGTCAATAGATACCTCAAGAGAGTATTGAAACCCAAGAGATTTTTGTTGGGGCATAACCCACCTAGCAACAAGCCGTATCAGAACCCGGTTGTGATGATAAATGCAAGGGCCAGGACTTCACTCCCTTAGTGTCAGCGCTATATCGACACCCTGATGTAGTGGAAAATATGCAAGGGTCTTCGCACTTTACTTGATGAGTGCGAGGGGCAAGGAAGCTAGCCGAGGAGAGTAGGATTCACCTAGGTAGTTTGAATGTAGGGTTCCTAATAGGTAAGTTAATAGAATTAGTTGATAGGGTGATTAGGAGACATAAATATCTTGTGGGTTCAAGAAACTAAATGGACGGGTCAGAAGGTGAAGGAAGTGGAGAATACTGTTTTCAAGTTTGTGGTATACTGAAATAGAAAGGAACAAGAACGGAGTAGACATCTTAATTGATAAGAACCTCGAGCAGATTTGTCGACGTGAGGCGACACGGGGATAGGATTATCCTAGTCAAGCTAGTCATTGGCGACTTAGTTTTGAACTTTATTAGTGCTTATGCTCCACAAGTAGGTTTGAGTGAGGCCATTAAGAGGCAATTTTGTTGGGATCTAGATGACATGGTTAGAAGCGTGTCTAGCAGTGAGAAGCTTTTCTTTGGAGGCGATTTCAATGGTCGTATTGGTACAACTAGTGGGAGGTTTGAGAGGATGCATGGGGATTTTGGTTACGATGATAGAAACCAAGTAGAAGATATCTTGAACTTTGCCGTAGCTTATGACCTCATGATAGCTAACATCTTCTTTAGAAAGAGACAATTCCATTTAGTTGCCTTCAAGGTTTTATATCACGATTTTCGCGGCTTCACGATAAGGTCCTAAAAAAGCTACAGCAGCTATTGTAGAAGCTATCCTTCGTTTTGTTTTCTGTATTAAATAATTTTAAAAATTAAATATGTATATGATATAAGTCACCTCCAAACAAATCATAAAACCATGTTACTTTAGAAGGTATTAATATTTTTATAACAAAAATATGAGTCAAGTCTGGAATGAACAAACATGCTAATACAAATCAAAGACCATAACTGATAACTATATCATAATGTTCTTAACAACATGCACTTAATCACTAAGAAATATGAATGCTGGGTTATTGAAAAATTACGAGATGAGGCCTTTTACTAGGTTTTCTCATAGTTCAGACTTGTAAGAGATGCATTTGGTCTTTCTAGTAATGTTGGATTTCAAAATGGACCTAATGTTTTGGCCCATAGGTACCTATGTAGGATAGCAGAGCTATTGCTAGTTACAAACTAGAGCATATAGCGGAGTTATTGCTAGCTATAGCGCTTGTAGATAATATAACGGAACGTTGTCCCGTAGCTTTGCGTTTAGGGTCCAAAAAAGCTATAGCGCGGCTATAGTTAGCTATTTGGAACACCAGTTACCTTTAGCAGTGGTTAGCATTCCAGCCAGATCGATTTTATCCTTGCTAGGAGGGAGGACAAATGAGCCTACATAGATTGTAAGGTTATACCTGGAGAGTGTGTTGCTCAACAACATAAGTTGGTAGTTTCGTACTTTCGTTTTAGGATATGGGCTTGACCAACTAAAGTCATCAAAGTCATGAGGACGAAGTGGTGGAAGCTCAAAGGGGATGTCTCACGGGCGTTTAAGGAGAGGATGATCGTGGAAGGGATAAGGAACGTGGGAGAAGACGCGAATAGCACGTGGATGGAGATTGTAATTCTCATTAGGAAGGTGGCTGCGGAGGTGTGTGGAGTGATCTAAGGAACTAGATGCGAACCTAAGGACACTTCGTGGTGGAATGAGGAAGTGCAAAGGGCTATCGAGGATAAGAAGGCATGCTACAAGCACATGCAACATGATAGGAGCGACGACAACGTACAAAAGTACAAAGCAGCCAAAAAGAATGCAAACAAATCGGTTAGTGAGGTACAAGGCAAGGCTTATGAGGATCTTTATCAGAAGCTGAGTACAAGGAGGGCGAGAAGGACATCTACAAGATGGCTAAACTTTGAGAAAGGAAGACGAGAGATTTCAACCAAGTTAAATGCTTCAATGAAAACACTAATAAACATCTGGTGAAAAGATGAAGAGATCAAGAATAGGTGGAGAGACTACCTCGACAAGTTATACAACAGAGACAACAGAGGTAGTATGATTGAATTGGATGATGCTTTTGACGACATTAATAGGCGTTTCGTTCGAAGAATTCAAGAGTCTGAAGTAAGAGAGGCTTTAAAAAGAATGAAACTAAGTAAGGCGTTGGGGCCTAATAACATTCCTATCGAGGTGCGAAAATGCCCTAGAGACGTGGCGATCGTTTGGCTAACTAAATTGGTTAGTAGCATTTTTAGGTTGAACAAGATGTCGGCGAGTGACGGAGAAGCACATTAGTGCAATTTTCAACAATAAAGGAGACATTCAAAGTTATATTAATTACAGGAGAATTAAGCTCATGAGCCACACAATAAAGCTTTGGGACCAAGTGATTGAGCATCGTTTAAGAAGAGTGACTAACGTGAAGAAAAAATAATTTGGTTTTATGCTTGGGAGATCGACCACAGAGGTGATCTTCTTGACACGACAATTAATGGAGAGGTATAGGGAGGAAAAAATGATCTACACATGGTGTTTATCGACTTGGAGAAAGCTTATGATAGTGTGCCAAGAAAGATCATGTGGTGGGCGCTTGAAAAGAAAAAAGTCATAACAAAATACGTTACCCTAATCAAGGATATGTACGGCGATGTTGTAACTAATGTCAGAGCGTGTGATAGCTATACCAGTGACTTTCCTATTAAGATAGGACTACATTAAGGGTTAGCATTGAACCTCTACATTTTTGCCCTAGTGATGGACGAAGCCACACGCGACATACAAGAAGAGATTCTTTGGTGTATGCTTTTCGCTAATGATGTGGTGCTAATTGATGAGACTAGGGTAGGTGTTGATATGAAACTAGAGTTGTGGGGGAAGACTTTAGAATAAAAGGGTTTTAGACTTAGTAGGACTAAAACAGAGTATATGAGATGTATTTTTAGTGGTGCTATGGCAAACGATGGAGATGTTAGCCTGGAAGAAAAAGTAGTGACTATGAAGGAAACTTTTCGATATTTGGGATCGATGCTACATATTGATGGCGAAATTGATAAAGATGTGAGCCACATGATACGAGTGGTGTCGGTGAAATGACACCAAGCATCTGGTGTCCTATGTGATAGAAAAGCCTATTAAAAGTTAAAGGGTAAGTTCTATAAGACGGCGATCAGAACTGCAATGTATAGAGCGGAATGTCGGACGACAAAAAGACAACATGTGCAGAAGATGAGCGTAACAGAGATGCGAATGCTGTGGTGGATCTGTGGTCATACAAGGCGGGATCGAATCCACAATAATGTTATACACGATAGGGTTGAGGTAGCACCAATTGAAGAAATACTTGTCCAACATCATTGAAGATAATTTGGACATCTCCAACGAAGGCCACCTAAGGCACCGGTGCGTAGCAGAATTTTAAGTTGTCTCGAAAACGTAAGAAGAGGCAAAGGTCGACCGAGACTGACGTGGGAAGAAGCAGTTAAAAAAGACTTAAGTGATTGGAATGTATCCAAAGAGTTAACGTTGGATAGTAGTGCATGGAAGTTAGCGATTCATGTACTGGAACCATGACCTAAGATCGAAGGTTTAGGGGTTTTATTGACTTTGATTGGGTTTCATTCCTAACATACCCCAACTTGTTTCGGTCAAAAGGCTTGGTTGTTGTTGATGATGATTTTAAAAATGCGTCCACTTCTTTACTTATTTAGCTGAACTTGTTCAATAGATGTGCCTGTACTTTATTGTGTCATTCTTGTAGATCTTCCACTTCTTCTCATGGACAACAAGAGTACAAAGGAGACTAATCATTCCACTGCACCCCCCCCCCCTCGCAAGGTTAGTATTTTCTTGATTGTGTTTTGCAATAAATTTGATGTGCTTGATGCTTACCTTTCGTAACCTTCTACTGTTGTGGATACAGGGCGGACATAAATTTGCGCCCCATAAGAAAGCCCCAAAAGTTGCCCCAAAGATGTAAAGTTATCAATATTTTGTTTTTTCATACTTGTTCAATTCAAGATTTGCTATTTAGGCTGGTGCAATATATGTGGAATGAGAGTTATGGTGTGATTCTTCAGGGAACAACAAGAGGAGAGCAAGGTTCAGACAATTGATAAGGATTTGCTGATGAAACTTAAAACCTCACAGGTATGGCTGAGCTTTCTATGGGCTTAATTTAGGTTGCTGGTGGTATAATCCCTAGTTTCATATGTCAGAGCACGGATGACCTCAGAAGAAGGGCTAAGGCTGAGAAAAAAGACGAGTATAGTCTGAAGTTTTAATTCTGTGTGCCTTACAACAAACTTCTTTATCTAGTAAAGGTTTGATCTTACATTCAATAGTGTTTTCTCCTGTGGAAATCAACACATCAGTTAACTTGAGCTGTTGTTAAAATAAACTTCCTAAAGTTCTAAAATCACAGCTTCTTTTATTAGGTGTGGGATGCTATTAAACAAACTTGCTTGACTTGTTCATTGTTGCTAAACAACTGGCTACCAGTATTCTGTACATGTTTGAACAATCTGTACTGACTAGGTTTACATAGAATATTTATTGCCCATTGATTAATTTTGAGTTGATCTTAAAGTACATGGAGCACAAATGTATCTCACATTCTAATCAAGAGCCTGCAATTCAATGAGTACTTCATTTGTCTAGGTAGATGTGTTATGTCAGGGAAAAATCTGGAGGTTGCCTAGGATATAAGTTCATTGGAATGTCCCATAAAAACAACTTTATTGGAATGTATTCTCTCATAATTAGGACATGCTGCATGATGCACCTTAGATTATTGGTGTAGTTCAGAGATTCAAAATACCATCTAAAACTCAGCACAGACTTGCCCAGAAGGGATGGATCATGGACTAGAAAGATCAGCGTGCTATCCCTTTGCTGTTATGAATGTGCAGATTTTTTCAAATATATAAATCAATAGTCAATGTAATAGCATGATGCTGTTTTTAGTTTACATAAGTTGTTAATGACATACTGCTCTATTATGATGGCAGAAACCCATACCCAGGTTGCATTTGGAGAGGTGAACTCTTTAATTGCAACTTCTTTCCCCACTCCCAGAAGTTCTTCAGCAGGTGGTAGCGTAAGGTTGCAACTTCATTTGTTTCATACTTCACTGCATCTGAATATTCACAAAGCAATTTATTATGTGTTTTGCAAGTTGAAAAAGAGAAGGCTGTACACTTTGTTACTACTCTATGCTGTCTGCCATTACAACTTGTGCTTTCATTTCTGAAGTATGCTGCAATTACTTACTGTAGTGTTCATTGTTTACGATTTCTAATACAGTTTGTTCCATGCATATTCAGATGTAGCTGCTGCAAAGTCACCCCAGTGTTGAGCCACAGGTGAGTAAACACATCAAAAGCACCAATGTGGGGTTCCTTCTTTTGTTATAAACCTATCCCTTAGTAACTTTTGCAGGACTGCACCCATACCTACTATCCATTTACTCTCCCTCTAACGAGGCCCGACTCCGGAGATTCAGGTCCTCCTGTTTTCACCACATGATGCTCACTGTAACGCTTGATATCGCCTACTTGCTAGATTCTATCGAGAAGATGGTATGATCTATGTGAAGTTGCAAATAGCCTATCAGGTGGGAGTTATTTCTCCTTCTGGCCATATATAGGGCTTTATGCTAGGATATCTTATTTTCTTTTTGAGACCACAATGTTAAGTTTGGAAGAAGGAAAAGTAACTCATAGTCAAGTGGGCTGCTGCTGCTGCTGCTGCTGCCTCTGTTTCATGATGAGGCCTGTGGAGTAGTAACTGCAATAGAAGAATCGAGGAATTTGTCATTAATTCCCCATTGTAGGGAGTTCTTGTTCACTTCTGATTCCAATTTTAACCTGACGGTGAGTTTTCTCAATCACTGGTTGTCAGAGGCAGGGTTCACAATTTCATTTCAAAGCCGAAAACCGTTAACCCGGCGGTAGTGGTTTTCGTAAGAAACCGCTCGAAAACCGCAAAAAACCGAACGGTTTGTAAATTCAAAAAATTTGAATTTTGGTCAAATCTATTCACGAAAACCGCTCGGTTTTCGCGGTAGTCGACCAATTGAACGTTCTTGGAAAAACGGTTTTCGAACGGTTTTTGAGCGGTTTTTTTGCAAAAACCGCGGTTTTTCAACGGTTTTTGAGCGGTTTTCATCGCATAAATTTTTTTGATTTTTTTTTAAATTCCACCGGTAAACCGCTCGGTTTCTGTTTTCGAACCGGAGCGATACGGTCGAAAACCGAGCGGTTTTGTTAACTCTGGTCAGAGGTAGCTGGCAGTTGCAAGAACAAAACATCATTTTGTTTCATGTTCAGCTTATGTACAAATCATTTTGGTGTTAGGTTTGGCCGTCCGTGCTGCTTGCCTTGGTTCAGCTTGGTTGCAAGAATAAAATAAGGAACTGTTGATGTCTAACATCGCTGCACAACGCTAAAAGCATTGCTTGCAAATTTGCAATTCAGCATTACAACAGCACAGCCATGGACGGTAAGTAGCGGAACTCTTACTCTCATTGAGAGAGGATGACACTAGGAGCTAGGGCAATTTTTTCTAGTTTATTTCTCACACAATGCCATACCAACCTAAGGGGTTGTGGTTACATATTTATAGCTGGCCAAGGCAGCCAAGCATATACCTAGATGCTAGTCTAAGATGCTGTCCTAAAAGTCATTAAGATCTTTGTCCTAAAAGCTAAGCGAAGACCAAGTACAACAAAGACCCAAGTACAAGATTTATTCCATCATTCTCCCCCTAAGTCTTGTGCGTCGTCTTGTGAGACAGTTGGACCATCCCGGTTCTGGAACAGAGCTCAAGGAACTTGATCCTCCCAAGAGGCTTGGTGGCAGTGCGCAAGTTGGTCTTTGGTGTTGATGTAGCTCGCCTTGATGCTCCCTTCCTCCAAGCAGCCTCGGATGAAGTGATACCTTACCCAGATGTGCTTGCTCCGTTCATGAAAAACGGGGTTCTTTGCCAGGGCCAGAGCAGACTTACTATCCACTCTGAGTTCGACCGCTCCAGTATCTCTGCTGAGGAGATCACCAAGCAGTCTAGCAAGCCAGAGCGCCTGAGTCGAAGCGGTGGAGGCCGCTATGTACTCGGCCTGCATATCGAGCAGGCCACCACCTGCTGCTTGACCGACTGCCAGCTAACGAGGCTCTTGCCGAGGAAGAAGAGAATCCTGCTCGTGCTTTTGCTAGTGTCGATGTCGCCGGCGTGGTCGCTGTCGCTGTACCCGACAAGATGTGCCTTCCCAGGGCACCTCGGGTAGTAGAGACCGTGGTCGAGAGTCCCCGCAACATAGCGGATGATCCTCTTCACAGCCTGCTAATATTCCGTCGTCGGTATTGCATGAACCGACTAACGTGGCCGACGGAGAATGTCGGTCCGTGGTGTGTGGGCGAGGTAGCGAAGGCTTCCCACAAGACGCCGATACTGCGTAGCGTCCACCTCCTCCGTCGTGCTGTCGCAACTCAGCTTCAGCCTCTCCTTCATCGGGGTGAGAGCCGGGTTGCAGTCGGTGAGCCCAGCCAGCTCAACGACGTGCTTGGCGTAGGCTGTCTGTCGAAGCGTGATCCGAGTCTCCCGGTGCACCTCGATCCCGGTAGAAGGAGAGGCCCTGTCACTCATCTGGAAGATGGCTTTCATCTCTTCCTTGAACGCTGCCACTTCCGCATCCTTGGTGCCGGCGATCACCAAGTCGTCGACGTAGACACCTACTAACAGGGTGTTTCCGCCGCTGCCCCGCCGGTAGACGGCCGGCTCGTGCGGGCTTTGCCCGAAGCCCATTCCCTTGAGCGTGGAATCCAACTTGGCATTCCATGCCCTCGGTGCCTGCCTCAAGCCATAGAGGGCCTTGCGCAAGCGCAACACCTTTCCCTCCTTGCCGGGGATCGCAAATCCCGGCGGCTGGTGCACGTAGACCTCCTCCTTTAAATCGCCGTTAAGAAACGCCGACTTGACGTCCATGTGATGAACACGCCCGACCTTCTGGGCGGTCGGCGCAAGGAGAGTCGCGACGATTCCATCCGTGCCACGGGGGCGAAAGCATCGTCGAAGTCGATTCCCTCCTGCTGCATGAAACCGCGTGCCACCAAGCGAGCCTTGTGCTTGACGATGGCGCCGGCTTCATCCCTCTTCAGCTTGAATACCCACTTAAGGGTAATCGCGCGGTGACCACTAGGGAGGTCAGCGAGCTCCAAGGTGTGGTTCCTCTCAACCGCGTCCATCTCCGATCATCGCGCGGCACGCCAGCCGTGTGTCTTTCGGCCTCCGTGAAAGACCGAGGCTCGCCGTCGTCGCACGCAAGGTGCAGCTGCACCTCCAAATCGTGAGGCTCCTGTCCTGGCACCGGCTGGTCTCCGAGAAGGTCCTCCATCGTACGATACCGCAACAGCTCGCCGTCGTAGTACGCGTCGATCGCTCCTCGTCGTGGGAGGCGGAGATGCGAACTCCACCGGCCAGGCTCGACTCGAGCTGGTGTCGGAGTGGTCGTGCCCGGAGGTGTGATCGTCGGTGCTGGAGTGCGTGGGATTGGAGTCGGTGGAGACTTGGGGACTGGGGTAGGCGTGCTCGGTGAAGAGGAGCAACCTACTCCCCCAGCTTCCTTGGAGTGCACATACTCGGCGAAGAAGTCGTTGTCGTCGGTCGAGTCGTCGGCGCGCCTTGTCCCATGCCCATCCTCGCCCGCCGTTGAACACTCGTCGCGCGCGCGCACTGCGCCGTGTCCTGGGTCAAGAATGCGGTAGGCCTTGAGCCCTCCGCGTGGCCGATGAACACCCGGTGCTCACGTCGTCGAGCTTGCCGATATGGCCAAGCTCTTTGGCAAACGCGAGGCAATCGAAGACCCTTAGGTGGGAGGCGCCGGCTGCGCCATGCCAAGCCTCGTATGGCGTCTTCCGCTTGAGAGCCTTGGTGGGCGGCGATTGAGGATGTAGACGGCCGTCACCGCCGCCCCCGAAAGACGGTGGCATTCCCGCCGCTGAGGAGGGCCCGAGCCATCCCCACAACCGTCTGATTGCGTCGCTCGACGACGCCGTTCTGCTGCGGGCTGTATGGCACGGAGTAGTGGCGCTGAACACCCTCATTCGCGCAGTACGACGCGAATTCAGCTGCCGTGAATTCGCCGCCGTTGTCGGTCTGCAAGATCTGCGCGACTTGCGGCGCGCTCTGCTTCCGCGACTGACTGCGTCGCTGACGGCGTTCGCTGCTTCTCCCTTGTTGCTGAGGACCATCACCCACGTGTAGCGGGAGAGGTCGTCGACGAGCAGCAGGAAGTAGCGTCGTCCTCCTGGTGTGGCCGATGTCACCGGGCCACACAAGTCCCGTCACGCAGCTCGAGCCGCTCCTTGGCTCGGGCTCGAGTGCTTGGGAAAGGGAGCCGCCTGCGCCGTCAATCTGCAGACGTCGCGAAGCGCTCCGCGTGGTCGAGGCACGGCGGGCCTCGTACCATCTTCATGGCACTGAGCCGCTTCAAGGCCTCGAAGTGAAGATGCCCGAAGCGCTCGTGCCACTGCCACGCTTCGTCGCCCCGACGAGCGGCAAGGCAGAGGGGTTGTGCAACCTGCACGTTGAGGATATAGAGTCGATTGATGCCTCTGGTTACCTTGGCAAGAAGGCGACGATGGCGATCCCAAATCCTCATGACTCCGTCCTTGACCTCCATGCGCGAACCGTTCTCATCCATCTGTCCCAGGCTGATGATAGAGTTCCTCAACGCGGGGATGTAGTAGACTCGGTGGCGACTGTGCTCACCGGACTTCAGCGGTGAAGATGAGGGAGCCGCGCCCTTGATTTCCACGCGGGGCGTCCCCAAACAGCGGAGCCTCGGACGTTGGAGTCAAGCTCGGTGAAGAACTCCGTCGACCGGTCATGTGATGGGTGGCACCGGTGTCGAGGCACCACCCGTCAGTTTTGTCATTTCCGGAGCCGTCACCAAGGAAGGCGTGCGCTCTCGGATCATCAAGGTGGAGGAGAGCCGCTGCGGCCGATGCCGCTGGAGGCAGTTCGATGCTTGCGTGTGCGGGAGAGCGGTGGCTCCTCCTCCTCTGCACTGCGGCGTGGGCCTGACCGCGTCGTGGCTGTCGACACTCCCTGGCCCAATGGCCAAGCTTGCCAGAGTTGTGGCAGGCGTCGTCTTGTGTCGGCTTCTGGTTGCCGGCGGCGCCGCCTGGCGCCTCTGCAGCGCCACCTCGGACGTCCTCGCGCCCGGCCGGCGCCTCTGCGCGCTTTGCGCGGTTTGCCGCACCGGGCGGCCGCTGTCGAGGAAGGACTCCCCCTTCTTCCCGTCACTCTGGCAGGCCTCCCACTGCTCCCGAGTGAGATGTAGCTTCCCGCCGATGGTAAACGGCCCCGAGAGAGACTGTGGCTCGTCATTGTCGACGACCTTGAGACGACCTATCGCCTCCTCGATCGACATCGTGGAGAGGTCCAGGAGAGACTCTATCGAGCGAGCGATCTGTTTGTACTTCTCGGGGATGCAACGGAAGAGCTTCTCGACGACTCTCTCCTCGTTGTAGGTGTCGTCGCCAAACCGCACCATCTTTTGCGCAGAGTGTTGAGACGAGAGCAAAGTCGTCAACGTCCTCACCGGCTTGAAGGCGTGT
The DNA here is from genome assembly GCA_036346275.1 of Otatea glauca. NCBI lineage: Eukaryota > Viridiplantae > Streptophyta > Magnoliopsida > Poales > Poaceae > Otatea > Otatea glauca. The sequence goes on along the minus strand of CM070713.1, from coordinate 43,586,226 downwards.
TCTCCCACTCCTGCGAAGTGCTGCGGTGTGGTCTTGCGCGCGATCGGCCGCCGTCGTCCGCAACAATGGCGTCCCCAGCCTCCTTGGCGATTCGCTCGAAAGCGAAGCGCATCTCGGCGGATCTGCGGCAATGAGGGCATCCAGCGCCGTCGATCCTCGTAGTAGTCGGCGTCGCCGTCTTGAATCGCCTCCCACATATGCCGCGCTGGGCGTACCCTCATCACCGCGGCCCATTCGGCGTAGTTGATCTTGGTGAGTAGGCCACCCACCGCCGGGACCGATGTCCCCGACGGCGGCCGGATCCGCGATGACCATGGTACCGTCCGGGAGGAGAGTCGCGCGCTTTGAAGGCCGCGATCTCCGTCGCCCGATTCTTGCGCGCGTTCGCGCCCGTCGAAGCTGCGGCGCGCGCTCCCCGCCCGGGCGCCGTCGGCGCGCTGCGTCTGTCTCGATCGCCGCCACCGCGCCCATGGGGATCGCGGTATCCCATCGCGCCGCCTCTCGCTGCCTCCTCGCCACCTGAGCTCGTCGTTGGCGGGAATGGAGCTGCTGGCGCTCTTGCCTCGCCGCAGCTCGAGCTCTTCTGCCGCCGCGCGCGCTGCCGCCGCCGCCGCTTCTACCTCCGCCCTTCTTCTTTGCCGATTCTGCCGCCGCCAGCCTTGCTGCCCTCGCCGCCGTCGCTGCAGTCGCTGCCGCTGCTCGCTTGTGTTCCTCTGCCGCGGCTACCTCGGCCTCCTGCCGGTGCCGCGCACTCAAGGCGACCGAGCGCTGAGACTGTTCTTCGGACATGGCGTGCTAGTGAGGGGTCATTGCGTGGGAAGAGGCGCCTCGATTTAACCGATGCTCGTCTGTGCAAGAGAGGAGGGATGAGCAGCAACAGTCGGTGTTCCTGCTGCCGGCTGAGGACTGGGAGAGATGTGGGAAGGTGATGAGCAGGAGATGTTTAGGTTGCAGGACAACCTAGCTCTGATACCAATTGTAAGTAGAGGAACTCTTACTCTCATTGAGAGAGGATGACACTAGGAGCTGGGGCAATTTTTTCTAGTTTATTTCTCACACAATGCCATGCCAACCTGAGGGGTTGGAGTTACATATTTATAGCTGGCCAAGGCAGCCAAGCATATACCTAGATGCTAGTCTAAGATACTGTCCTAAAAGCTGTTAAGATGCTATCCTAAAAGCTAAACGAAGACCAAGTACAACAAAGACCTAAGTACAAGACTTATTCCATCATCGACAACATCGAAAGGACTACCTAAACGGTTTGATGTGGTGTATAAGCACTAAATAACAACCTGAAAACGATAAAAAATAATGATACCAGATAAACACTCAGTTTTGGGCTGCATAGCTAGAGAACACTGCCCTCACAATGCAGCTAATGTTCCAAATCGAGATATTTAGCTGCGAACGACGTGTTCTTTTCCTCTCCATTATAGGGATCAAATTTGTGTCAATCTTGGCACTATCTTATGCTATTAAATATACATAATTCAGTTCTCTTCTAATATCTGGTAATTTACTTCTAATATGCAACTAGTCTGAGACTCTTTTGAGTCTGAATTGCTATCCAGTTTTGTTACTTATATTCATATATGTTCTTATCTCAGTTGGACACCATCCCATGCCATGCTATCAAATATGCATGGTTGCTGTTAGATTCATATCTCATGCATGGTGCATGCTTAGGAGATGAGCATAATCTCTCAAAGGTAAAAAAAAATTACGAGCAGTGTTTCAATGTTTTCCCTCTCAATACAGGTTGCACAAGTCTTGAAGCAAGCGAAGGGGCAAGTAATCATCATCTACTATTCATTCATGCTTTAATATTTATGCAACTGTCAAAAGGAAAAGCATTGAAGCACCTCTTAAAAATTACATATTTTGTTTGTCGAACAAAATCATGGATTCTTGGGAAAGAGCTTGAGGAAAGGACAAAGAACATATACATTGAACATCTACACCGAAAAAAAAAATCAACTTTTCAATGTAATCTTTGTTTTAATACTAAATACTATAACTTTTAGCTAATATGCAAAAAGGATGAACTCAAAATTTTCAAAAGATAAATCCAAATGTTAATTAGTTCCACTTGACAGTGACAGTTGGGAGGTGTAAATTGGACAGGCAAGAAATTTCAAACACCCCACTAATAGATAAGCAGAAGAGCAACCTCACGTCCCGTGGAACCTGCGTCGAAGATTTGCTGCACTTGAAATAAAATTTAAAACATAAACTGATATTGTTGAGACTCAAGATAGAGCACCTGTAGCAATCAGATACTACAACAGTGAATAATGCCGAAGCAAATGGCACAACAAAGGCGAGGAAATTTGACCAAAAGGGTAATCATTTACTCTTGTAAAATGAGAATATGTTTAGGGAACTACATCCCAACAAGTAATACCTCAAAAAAGGAACGAGTTCTGTTGCGCTCTCTTCTACAATTCTGAGACCGGCCCGAAATCACATTTTTCGGAGAAGCAACCATGACATGAGTCAAAATTTTGCATACAATTATTCCGAAAGCAAGCACAAACAATTGTAGGCCAGTAGTAATGCACGAAGCTATATGTCAAGGAGTAACTTCCGTGGGTCTTCAACAACATCCTTGATGCGACGCAAGAACAAAACAGCTTCTCTTCCATCGATTAATCTATGATCATATGTCAGAGCAAGGTACATCATTGGTCTTGCAAGGATGCCACCATTCACAACCACAGGGCGTTGAACAATGGAATGCATTCCAAGAATTGCAGACTGCATTAGAAACAAATTGTGTTAAGAGGTCTAATGCACAATTTAACAAACAGAATTACAAGGCAGCTAAAAAAATGAGCACCTGAGGGGGGTTGATGATAGGTGTGCTGATAAGGCTTCCATAGACACCACCATTCGAGATGGTAAAGGTTCCCCCTGCCATCTCATCAATTGACAGTGCACCCTCATTTGCTTTCTTTGCAAGGTTATTTATCCCCTTTTCAATGTCTGCGAAGTTCATTCTATCCGTATCACGGATAACAGGCACCACAAGACCCTAAAACAGATAGACATTCGTATCACATAATTACAACAGGATGCATAATAAGAAACATGATAGTTCCGGTATTCAACATAGAGAAAAACAGGTGTCAATACCTTGGAAGTGCCAACAGCAACACTAATGTCAACATAGTCTCTGTATATAATATCGTCACCGTCAATGACAGCATTAACAATAGGCTGATGATGAAGCGCAGAAACAGCAGCCTGCAAAAGCAAGTGGGTTTAGGACAACACAACAAATTACTAAAAACTGGTTTAAGCATCTCATCAGATTGCCATTACCTTAACAAAGCAGGACATCAGACCCAGTTTGACACCATGCTTCTCAACAAACTCATCTTTGTAATCAGAACGCAGCTTCATCAAATTGGTCCTACAGCATAACACATACAATGAAGGAACAGTGCCTAATAAAAGCTACAACAACAGGAAGCTATGATGCACGGACATGAATACGTCGACACGACACGACACCGACACGGGATTCGCCATTTTTCTAAAAATGTCGACACGGCTATATATATTTAAATAATAATAATATACATATGTACTATTCTCCATTTTTCTATGTGCTTGTCAAACTAAAATAATGTAAAGCGTAAACTACGAATATGTACCTCAACTTTTGCAATTTTACTTCTAAGTTGGGCAAGAATAGGTACTATCATCTTAGGATATATCTTTCAATCATCATTAGTAATTTTCAGCAAGTACACTTTGATTCTAGAGTAATTACTAGTGCAACATATTTGCAATATTTGCATCTCTATTTCACATTTCCTCTAGATGGACCACCTTTATCTAGAACATCAACACGGTTCTACAATTTAGCCTTGATGTTGGTGTTTTGCTCCTCTCGGATGGCTAGAATTACCCTTTAAGTTGCTGAGTTGGGCCGGACTGTGTCATCATATGTGCCGAATACGTGTTGATGAAGTGTCGAAGCTGTGTCGAACATTAAAATTATTTATTTTGGCCGTGTCGGACTCAGGCACCGATACGGCACCAAACCGACATGTCGGTGCTACAAAGACAAGAAGGTCATCTAGCAAATTATTTAAGAGGCATACCAGCAGCTTTTTTTTCATGAAACATTTGCATAACATAAAATAAGTATCATTTATTTTGCAAAAAATAAGCAGAACAAACAAACATCATTTATTTTCATGAAAGATAAATCTCCCTTTTCTTATTCTTCTCATTACTATAATAGGAGCATAACATATTTGAAGCACACTTACACGTTATTGACAATTCAATGCAGTATTGTGATACTTCATTTACACAATGATCATGTTCTTTCACAGACATGAGTGAGAGGCAACACTGAAACTATTGAGGTATCATTGTTGGTGGGAGCAAGGGCCTGTTTGGCGTAACTTAGGCTTACGTCAGGGTCAGAAGCCATTAACTTATGCATTACACCAACCACTATAGTTACTTTAAACCTCTACGGATCGCGAACCGGATTTGTCGAACCCGAACCGGTCTAGGGTACAGCGTTCGTGTCCGCAGTGGGGATTGGAAGAAAAAGTGGCGAATTGCAAACCCGAATCCTGTACCACGACTCGGATGAATCGCGTTTCTGGTAACTAAGCCAACCACACAAGCATTCTAGAAAACTAGAAAACAAAATGCTGATGCACTTACATGTCAACTTCATTGAATGTAGTCAACATTGCAAAAGTGTTCTGAGAATCCTTCAAACGGTTTGCAACACGCTTCCTGAGCCTTGGCATTGGCACCTGCACTTGTAACAGTTAAAACTGTACATGACCCAAAATATGAAGTTACATAGCATATCTTATTGATGAAATATAACTAACTGATGGATATGGCCTTACCCGTCTCTCTCTTTCCTTTGGAGGGAGCTGAGGTTCTGAAGGGGAGGCTTGTTTTGACGCCTGTGTTTTGACGGATTCTACTTTTGGTGATTTATCCTCAACCTTCTCTTTTTTCTCTGGAGGAGGTGGTGGAGGGGTCTCCTTCTGGGAGGTATCTTCAGATGGTGCAACATGTGTCTCACTTGTTGCAACAGACTTAGATATGATAGCAACCTTGGTACCCGGAGTAACAGTGTCACCTTCACTGGCAATGAACTGCAAAGCACCGATGTGGTCAGAGAAGTAACCATGCTACTAAGGACTCAATTGAAGGTAACTTCTGGGACATGTTGAGCAAATATGGAGATCACGAAACTCGTGGACGGCACTCACCTTTTCAATTACCCCAGCTTCTGGACTAGCAACATCTATTGTAACCTGAAAAATAGAATGGAAAATTTTTCATTTCTGAGAATCATCCTATCACCAAGAACTGCAGAACAGACTAAACAGAATCTAAAACTAGAATGGATGAGCCAACATCACCACCTTATCAGTTTCAATCTGCGCTATAGGCTCATCAGCTTCAACTCTGTCACCAGGTTCTATATCACATAACATGTCAGTAGCGGAAAATTTGACCACTCGAATTGCAGAGAGAGAGAGAGGCATACTCTTTAAGAAGTTGGCAAGGGTTCCATCAGTTACAGATTCACCCATGAAGGGCACAACAGCCTCAACCAAGTCACCTTAAAAGGAAGAAAAATAAGAGTTGCTAAGGCATTCATCAGGCAGCAATTTCTAAATATTATATCCTCTACAGGGCTGCTATAACTTACCATTTTCTGAAGCAAATGATCTAGTCCAAAGTTGATAAGAAGCATTTGTAAGGAAATAACGTCCACTACAAATCAAATAGAAGCCACATTTTAGTCAACAACAAAGATGGGTTTTACTAACAGTGATTACAACTCCAAACTAAAGAGAATAAGGCCTTGCCAACAATCAACTTATATAGCACAAGCAACAAATGACAATGAAGTGTGCAGTCTATTCCTTACCGTGTTGGCTTTGAGCATCTGGGAACACCTGCAATAAAGGTTGCAGAAAACCATTAGGTGCTAAGGAAACTAACAGTAATCAAGATCGAAAGTAACATCAGCAGAGCTACAGACCTTCGAGTAGCTGAGTGCTGAAAGGTCTGACATGTCTACAACTCTGTAGAAAACATAATGTCTGCAAGTGAACTAGGACCATTAGAAAGACAGACCAAATTTAAGTATAAGAAAGTAAATGCAAAAAGGGAAACCATATATGCTGTGGAAACAATAGAATAAGGGATAAATTCTTTTTTGCACTAAGCAGTGCCCTCATCTTGTTTTGCTGGGCTATCTCACTGACAGGAGGGGTCTGGGCTCACATGTCAGTGAGAGAACCCAGTGGCAAAAAAGAAATTTCCCATAGAATGGAGAATAACAAAGGTTGCATGCTACACTACTTGTAAGTGAAAATCTCAATTCTCTAAAAGGTGTCAACGATGAACAACAATACAGAGGTTGGCATGATTCTTCTCAGATTAATAAGAGAAAACAACAATAACACAGATGTTTGAATAGGGGTGCAAATGCAATTGAATTATGGTACTACAGTTGACACCCAGTGGCATTCAAATCATGTGATATTCAACTCACCCTGCTAGCAATACTTGTTTCCCATTGTCCCTTTCCATCTAAAGGGAAATTTAACTCATGTCAAGATCTCCTAGAAGCACATTCAGATTCAGTTTCACAGAATGTCTTCTCACAGCGTATGCTAACAAAGACATAAGCGCATCTTATAGTTGAATCAACCATGAAACGATGGCAAAACCAAACTACACTACTTAGCTGATCACCCTGCAAAATTACAAACAAAAGCTCCTTCGCACTTGCATATTACTTAATTTAGGCATGAACATTTTGAGCGCTAATTTGCTCAACCAGGTTATAGAACACCCAGGTTGCAAGATTACATTTTAGACATGACGAATTCCCTTGTCTAGTTCTCACGGCGCCACAGATTACTATAACATGTCAACGAATTCCATTCGTTAATTCGTTTTACAGGATACAAATTTGGTTCGATATCTGTAAAATTATCGACTTGAGTTTGCCCAATCAGACCAAAATCAAACGCGCAAGCAAACAACAGTTTCGTGATCTCCAATCGTCGCAGACTTATTCCTTCTTCATGATTTGACAATCACTCTACCGATCACATCAAGATTATCTATCGCAAAAAAAAACACTCTACGCACCATATGAGGTCAGAATCCACGCGTACCACCCATCAAACGATCTGACGCAGACGACATGAAAGATACACTAGATCGCCTCTGCGGCAACCAAATTCGACCTCGAAATCACCCAGCAATGACCCTAAAAGAACCGTCAATCCAGCCGAACCATCGCGTCAGATCACCCCGTGTGTGTGTGTGTGTGTGTGTGTGTGAGAGAGAGAGAGAGAGGTGTTACAGCGGTGGGGCGGCGGAGGCGGAGGAGGAGGCGAGAGGCGAGACGGGACGCCATTCGCCGGAGATGGAGGAGGAGGGGAGGGATCTGCCAGGAAGGAAGAGGAGGCGGCCTCTGGGATTTTAATTTATTTATCTCCCCTTTTAATTTCCTTGTGTTGTCACTGTTGTGTACCTTTTATCATTTTTTTGTGTACAAGGGGTTTTTAAGGAATCAAATAGGTAAAATTCAGCACAACGTGTCGTCGCGTCGAGGATACTCCGATACTGTCCTTTGTTCGTCGCTATCAGCGCTTCCGCCTAAAATTTGACCTTTTTTTCTTTCGGAATTGCTACTGTACAGACGTACGAAACGAGAGATTTTTATCAAACAGATTTACTCTACTTTCCCACCTACTTACTTTTGTGCTTATCTTCTTGATTCATGATTTTCCTTGCATGGGCGCGCGCATGGCCTACAATCTCAGCACAGAAAAGAAAAGACTCCATCGTTTTACCATATTACCCTAAATCCATCTGCATTAACAGGCTCTTAAATGGCTCTTAAATGACGGCCAAAACTATAATATCGTCTTATACCATTCTTATGCTCACTACCAGCTCGAAACAGGGTTCTCCACTCTGCAGCACATATTGCTGCTATTTCTTTTCTTGTGCTGGTTCCTTAGCCCCAACTATAGCAACGTCTTTTTTTACGTCTTCTACTCATCCACAAACTCATCCACAACTCCTCTATTCTTTTCACTAGGTGTTGAATACAATTAATTCGTTTCTTCTCTTTCTTCGTCGAGACAGCACACTAGAGGAGCTAGGAGTGCCAAATCCATGCAGATTAGAGCAATAGCTGCTGTATGCGATCGATTTGTCTCCTCTATTCCTCTCTCCGTCGAGGTAGCATGCTAAAAGAGCTAGCGGTGCCAGATCCGTGTAGATCAGAGGGAGCTATTGCGTCGAATCTGTGCAGATTGGAGGAAATGGGAAAAGGAGGGCTAGGGGAGAGCCACTAGGCTGGACTTAGCCTGCCAAATTTTGGGCTCCTTCGCCATCAAGCTCGGTCATTGCCAATGCTCACATGCCTTCTATAGGTACAATTTGTTACAGGCATTAGCCAAATTTGTTGTAGGTGTTCACTCGATTTGTTGCACGAGTTCACTCGAAGTGTTATTGGATATTTTTTTGATTTTGTTGCAATGTTGTTGCGTCCTTTAATTGTTGCGATGAGTTTTGTTGCAGCTAGAGTGGGGTTTTTGTCACACAGATAGCCACTCATTGTTGTGTTTGTGCTGTGAAATTTGCAAAACTAAATTATTTTGTTGCAATTATTGGTTCGATTTGTTGCAAACATTATTGGAAAATGTTGTGTCCAATTGTCTGATAGTTTGGTTCCTGTGAAGGGAGGGAGTTGCGCCACCACGAAAGCTACCCGACGATGAGAAGGTTCTGTAGGAGCCCCCTATGACCGATTGCAATAGCCCCCTTCTCTGCGGCAGCGACTTCTTCATGAGCATGTAAAGCAGAGTATTGTTGTTAGGCATCTAATTCTACTCAAATTTGTATAAGTTATTGGGAGAGTAATTTCTTTAAAAAAATCTTTCCTCAGTGTTGCTTGTGTGTGTTTTGTAATGTTGTACGTTCTGCCATGAATTGTTGCATACGTTGAAGAAATTTGTTACACTGCTTTTAGGAACGTCCGATGGGAACATTCCCATCGGACGTCTGGGCTCTAGTATCACCCTTTTTCTTTTCGAAAATACAAATTTGGCCCTCTTTAGATTTGTGCATTTAGCCCAATTTTACTTAATTTTCTTTCCAATAATAGGCTAAATTTCGCATATAAGATGTAAAAATGAAAGTTTGAACATTTCCATTATTATTTCTGTGCTAAATGGTAACCCCTGCCCTAGATCTAGGCATTGGGTTGAACTTTTTTTAGGCCGGCCCGTAGCATGATAGGCATGGCACGGCTGAAACAGGTACAACACGCATACACATGGACCAAGCTGGCATGTCATGAATGACATGGCTATGCCGGGCCTTGCGGTCGAGCACGATAGGCGGCACGGCATGGCATGGCTGCATAGGGCGTGCTTGGGCTGATACAACATGAAATAGGGCCGAAACAGGCAACCACGCGGCAAGGCACTTTGTTGCGATATTACGTCATGTTGTGGCTGGTCTTATGGCCGACGCCTTTTGTGATCCTCACATGCGAAAAAAGGGGATGTAGCAGAGATGATAAAAGATGGAGAATGGAAACTGGAGAGTACATGCTCACTGACACCGAGCACGTGCACCAAGTCGCTCCGTATTGGGTACTTCACACTGGGCGTAAGGTTTTTAACGAGACAGTAATTATGTGCCTGTTTGAGAATGAATAAAATTTAGTTCTTTTTTCCTTAATATTTGTGTTACTACCTCAGCTCCGTGCATTTTTGGTTTCTTTCCTCTTGTCACAATAGTGCAAATGGGTTGGATCTAGGCTGGCACGACATGAAATCGGCATGAATTGCAAAATGAACCGTGTCTAGGCTCACCAAAGACGAACCGAATCAGCACGGCACGGCATGGTCGAGCGGGCGGGCCGTGACAGCACGGCACGGTTTAGACACACGATCCGACAAACTTGCGTCGTGCTGGCCTAGCACGACATGACACCCATCTCTACCCTGACTCCTGCAAGATTTGCCTCCATCATCGTAGAAGCCTATATGTTGCTTGCGGTACAAAAAATGCAGTTTGGTGCTTTTGACGGCTTTTTGAATGGATTATTTAGATATATGTCACTATAGAATTTCTAGTTTTAAAATATGCCACTACAAAGTTTCTCTTTGAGATGTGCCACCACTAACATATGGGAATTAGAAATACTCCTTCCCGTTACAAATAGTTGTCGTTTTGGACAGTCCCTAAAACTCAACTTTGACCACTAATTTCTATTGTAATATATTTAAAAAATCTAATAAAATTATAATATTACGAAAGTACATTTCGAGACGAACTTACATATATGATTTTTCATTCCTCCAATCTAAATATTTAAAAAGATATCAATAGTTAAAGTTTCAAAAGTTTGACTGCACACGTTCCAAACCGACGAGTTCTTGTGAACCGGTGGGAGCAGGGTTCACAAAACCGGCAAAAAACCGCTCAGTAAACCATTTTAATTAATTTTAAAAAAATCAAAAAATTTGAAAATTTTTATGCGTTGAAAACCGCTCAAAAACCGTTTTTAAGAACATTCAATCGGCCGTTGGTTTTTCGTGAAAAACCGATCGGTTTTCGATTTTTTTGAATTTTTTTCAACCTTTTTTGATTGCTTAATCTTTCGATTTCTGACGGTTTTTGAGCAGTTTTTCGAGCGATTTTTGCGGTTTTTGAATTTCAAATTTCGAACGATTTTTCGAAATTCGGTTTTGTGAACCCTAGACGGGAGTATGTCATTATGAAGTTTTAAGACCATAATGCTCCTCCTCCATCCTCCCATCACTTGGGAGCTTGCGCCGGCGCAACCACCACTGCCTAGTTAGAGCTTGCGTGAGGCTAGGTCGCCGCCAGCAGGTAGGAGCTTGCTCACTCATCTATCATCACCGTGCGGCTGTATTAATTATCCCATTGGCGGCAAGTAATTGATCAACTAGCTAACCATCAGAAGCAACCTCAAGTTTTGCAACTAGCCGACGAGGTGGGCAAGGACACGGTGCAGGTTACGCCCGCGTAGGTCGAGCTCGAGCTCGTCGACCATCGGGTGCATGCAGGGGCGGATCTATCGTTAGGGCTAGTTAGGGCGTTAGTCTCATCTCTAGCCAGTCGAACCCTCCTCTCCTAGTATCCCCAATGCCAGAAAGAAATATAGACATGTCGGTAAATATGTAGGTTTAGGAACTGAGAGTAAGATCAGTGGCGAATCCGACGGGCGCCGGAGATCCGAAGTCGAGGGCTCCAGGCGAGGCGTCGGGGCTGGGGCAGGTGGGTAGCCAAGAGGCAACAGAGGCCCGAGAAGGCAAGGAATCGGCCGCTAGGAGCACCGTCCAGCCAGTGGCCAAACGCGCATCGCTAGAGCCCAGAGGAGAGGAATCGAGGCGATTGACAAGGAGGAGCAACCGCAGAGCCTCTCAGCCTCGGCCCTCGGATTGATCGCCAGGACGTGGATGCCAGAGCCCAGAGATTCACCCGTCGCCATTGATCGCTCGGTATAAAAATATTGCCCCAAGCTCCAATGCAATGCCTGAATGCCCTCTTCTGATAACTGATAACTAAGTGATAAGATAAGGATAATCTATATTCTATTGACTGCTTGATTTTTTTGTCTCTCTAATTCAATTTGTTTATTACAATAAACTAAATTTAGAAACCTCGATAATAAATGAATCATTCGACACTTTCAAGAGATGAAAAGATCGTAGAGTGAAATTGCGTCGTATTCAGTACGAGTGCCTTCGTAAGTTTTATTTCAATTTATATTTTTACTAGTCATGTGCCCGTGCATTGCAACAGAAACTCAATTTATGACAAAAAAAATTATTTGCAAATAGCACTAACTTTAGTTATGTTTCAATAATAGGAAATGCTTGTTCCTCTGAAGAGATTTGAGAGGGAAAGCTGAGAGCGCCGGATCGAAGGAGGGAGAGGTGTTGCGGGGTCAAAATGGTTTGAGATGAAAGACATTATGACTGGAGTGGTTCGGGTTGCGTGAGCGTGTGAGAAGATCATAGGAAGGGGTGGAACTATCGGGTTAAATCCTCTTCTATCTCAGCCGTTCACGTCAGATCCAACGAACCAGGTACTCTGGAGGAGAACGGACCACCGCCAACTCGTAGTTAGAAGTAGTAGAGATAAGTATTCACAAATTGAAATTGCATCACTAAGCTTTATATTTTTATCTACAGGTATCTGTCATCACATATTTTAATATTTATGTCTTTCTATCCATTAGCAAGGTACCACACTTGTTATATTTTTATTATTCACTTTGTTTCCTTTCTATTTATGCATGAATTTAGAATTTGATTGGCAATAGATCGGTAGGTGTATCATTAGTATGCTTGTTTTGAGTTAGAACTTCGACGTAGAAACCTTCCTTATTTTCATCTTGGATTCGCCACTTGGTACACGCCCGTTCCGTAGAACAGTCGCTTCATGGCGTGGCACATGCAGTAGCTGCTCACACTGAACACCACCACCTTCTCTCGGACGCCAAAATCTCCATGTGCGCCACCGCTACTGGCAGCGACCTAGCCTGACACGAGCTCCATGGATTTGGGGCAGAGGAGATGGCGGCGCGTGTGGCTCCGACGTGGGTGGCGAGGATGCGATGTTAAGGGTTGCGAGCAAGGTAGCTACTGGGGGCAAGTGGAGGAGCTGAGTGTGAGGCGCTAAAGACCGGATTTGCAGAAGTTGAACTGAGGCGAGGAAGAGGGTCACGGTGGCCATGGGAGAGGTGGAAGAAGATAGGTGTATTGTCGTCCAGATTTTTACATAATAGCATATATCAAATTTTGTCTACTTAGCAGTGGCATATATCGTAGTAGAAATTTTGTAATGGCATATCTCAAAACTAGAAACTCTACGGTGACATATATCTAAATAACCCTTTGAATTAAGATTGGGTCAGTTTGGACGGGAGGATTCACAAAAGGACTTTTGGTCTTGTTTAGAACATTGAAAATTTATAGAAGATTGACATGAAATAGTATAATTTCCACATGATCAGTGCGAAATTTCCGTCTTCCAAACATGTTCTTAATAGGTCTGTATAGTTTCCTGTAAGACTCATGCATTACAAATAAACCCTTAAACAAAATTATTTAGACGAGTAAAGTTAGACTCATAACATGTTTTTAAAGAAAATTGTGCTTCACGATGGCTTTGGATCTGTTTGCACCAAAATTTGGCAGATAGGATCAAAATCGGCAGTCCAAGATCAACAAGATACGATTAGATAACGGATCAAGATATTTGAAAACAAAACAGGTTGTTGAGGAAAACACCCTCCAAATAGAGGCCGATACAGATTCTATTCCTAACGTGTTGTACCAGGACTCTATCGGCCAATGGCTATAAAAGAGGTCTAGAGGTGATCAGAAAAGCGCCCCAGAGCCAACCAACCAATTCACTTCTACTTTTCATCTACTTTTCCGTCGACTAGGAGTAGTTCTTGTAATTTAGTCTTTGTAATTCGATCTCGATCAATAAAGTTGTGCATCGCCGATTGTTGATCTTCTTCAAATTACGCCCCAGGTTTGATTTATTCTGATTTTGTTGCGCATCGCCTTCTTCAGAATCGATCTGCCTTTATCCTCTGATTAGCCTTAATCGGCTAATTAGATCTATTCTGATACCTTGATCTTGATCGGCTTCAAGCTGATTGAGTCTAAGCCGATTAATCCCAACGATCGGCTTCGAGTGAATTTTATATTTTTTACCTTGTCGGTTACAGGTCAAATCGACTGGCACGCTCTTGAACTAGGTGTTAAATGCGGTGTCTTCTTGTCGAAACCCTACTTCAAGTTTTTGACGTCAACACACTCTTGGCACGCCCGGTGGGACAACAATGTCTTCATCAGGGAAGTCGATTCCACCATCCGATCTCAACGCTGAAAATGTAATCGTCCCGACGATGGACGATTTAACGCCAGAACAACGAAGAGAGATCGAAGATCGGAAAGCTGCACTTGAAGAGATGATGCTAAGTTGTTACCAGAAAACTAGACGGGGCGTCACTCAAAAAACCACGTTGCCAACGGTTAACGCCCTTAGCGTCTGCAGCGCCACGATGGACCGGTAAGTTCATACCTACCCACTCAAGCGAATTATCGGCTATGATTAATCAATCTATACATCACGCGCTGGTAAACCAATCATCGGCTCTTGTTACAACGCTGAAGCCGATGATTGCGAATAGTGTGAAGACAATCGCTCAAGAATTGGCATCATCTGGGAGTCTGCTTGACCCGATGCAAGCTCTACCAAGCTATCCTGCTTTTTCAATAGCGCAAAATACGCAGAGTACGTCAGCCGATCCTAAACCATCGGCTATAGCTTCACCCCTAACCATGATGCTGACTCAACCTACCGTCATATTACCGCGAGACTCACGCCCTAGCGGAGTCACACATTATCAGGCATACACTGATGCCGCTAAACTGAACGTGTCGGCCATCTTGCAGCCGTCAGCCCCGTTTATTGTTTTCCCGCGATCAGTTCCACAGCCAGTTGAGGTTAACAGATATCCTCTACATCAACAGCCGATTCTGCTTCAGAATCCGGCTCCTCATAAGGTTGTCACCTACACGGAACCTTTCGTCCCATTGCCGGAGCCACCCATTAGGAGATACAATGGTGCGACCGGGCCGCACAATATCCATCGGCCAAAACAAATCGGCAGCCGAGTTTGCGCTCAAAGGTGGTGCTAATTATGATGGTAATTGGCGTAACCCAAACACTTGGTCCGGTGATGTTAATCTGGTGACCAAATTTCCGTCGATCTTCGCGTGATCGCTTTGGATTACAACCTAAGGGTAAAGTCATCGGCTATAGAAAGCCGTATCCGGATTATATAGATCGCATGCAATATCCACATGATTTTAAAGTTCCTGATTTTGCCAAATTTTCTGGGAATAATTCAGTCACGACCTTAGAGCACGTCGGACGCTTTATCGCTCAGTGTGGCGAGGCAGCTCAGTCCGACGGGCTGAAAATTAGATTATTCCCCTTGTCTTTATCGGGAGCTGCTTTCACTTGGTTTACTAGTTTACCTCCAAATTCGGTTCATTTTTGGAACGATTTGGAAAGCCGATTCCATGAGTATTTTTTCTCCGGCAGTCTGGAACTCAGGATTTCAGATCTAAGTTCTGTCCAACAGAAGACTGGGGAATCGGTAAATGATTATGTTAAGAGATTCAGAGAAGTGAGAAATAGGTGTTTTAGTGTTACCCTGCCTGATAATCAGTTGGCCGATTTAGCTTTCCAGGGGTTGATACCCCCATTAAGAGAAAAATTCGACGGGCAGGAATTCACCAATTTAAGTCATCTCTTACAGCGAGTATCGGCTCAAGAAAGCCGTTTCTCCGATGATAACGGCTTCAAAGATGAATTGAAGAATAACAAAGACAAGATACAATCGGATATAGAGGATGACCAACTAAAATTTGCAGAAGAACCGACGATGGAGTTGGACGCTGATCCTTTTCCAATTAACATGGTTCATTGCTCTAAAAAGAAGGAAAAGCCGACACAAGATGCAGAGCCTAAGGATCAAATTCATATATCATCGGCTATAAAAATGACACGTCAAGCCGATGTACAATCAAATTCTGATGGCAATAAGACACTCATGATTACTGTTGGCTCTATACAAATAAAAGCCGACCGTGAAGGAAATTTTTCTAAAACAATCACACCAAAGAGTTATCAGTGAGAGAGCATTGCCACTCGTAGCCGATCTGTAAGTCAAAGCCCACTTTTCCCAACTACTAGCAAAATATGAAAGAAGGAATGAAAGGCCACGACGAAGTCCTCCACATCGGCGGTTAATGAATATCGCCAAGCGCCCCGAAGAGCTCACCAACGGTGCCCTTTTGGCAATTTTGTTGGGAGAGGATTAGCTTTGCCATCACCAAACACATGTTCGATGCGGTATTACCCATGTCAAGGTGATAGCGCGATGGTCGCTAAAGATAGAATTTCTAAGCCGACCATAAGTCGTAAACAAGACCAAGATGAAGGGTCTAACATCTGCGGCTAGTATGGATCATTAGGAAAAATATGTAAGTCGATCGAACCAAAGCCGAGATGGTGTCCTCCGTGTTTAAGCCGATCACAAAGAAGAAGACACGAGCGCTAAGGACCCAAGAGATGAGGGAAGTCGAACAAGAAAAACGAAGGGATAAAACTTTTAATGAGCTTCATCCGATTAAGATTGCGAGAAAAGAGTGGAAGAAAAAACCGGATTCGGCCAATGATTTTTGTTCGACGAAGCCGATCTAGTCTGAAAAATCATACCACGCGTCAGCTCGTGATAGCCGATTTGGTAAGGGATCAACGTGGGATCGTGTAGTGTGCATCGGTTTGTCCAAGGTACTGGTTAGGTATTGATTGGCTAAAACTCAAATACGAATATACGAGTTGGCCGATTACCGACCTGAAAGCCAAATTAACTCGATGCAGTTAAAATCTTGGCTATGATAAGAAATTATATGTTAAAGCCGATGATGAAATTTTTGAAAGATAACATGTTATCTCCCAAAAATGGGGGGCATATGTTTGCACCAAAATTTGGCAGATAGGGTCAAAATCGGCAGTCCAAGATCAACAAGATACGATTGGATAACGGATCAAGATATTTGGAAACAAAACAGGTTGTTGAGGAAAACACCCTCCAAATAGAGGCCGATACGGATTCTATTCCTAACGTGTTGTACCAAGACTCTATCGGTCAATGGCTATAAAAGAGGTCTAGAGGTGATCAGAAAAGCGCCCCAGAGCCAACCAACCAATTCACTTCTACTTTTCATCTACTTTTCCGTCGACTAGGAGTAGTTCTTGTAATTTAGTCTTTGTAATTCGATCTCGATCAATAAAGTTGCGATCGCGATTGTTGATCTTCTTCAAATTACGCCTGTGTTTGATTTATTACGATTTTGTTGCGCATTGCCTTCTTCAGAATCGATCTGCCTTTATCCTCTGATTAGCCTTAATCGGCTAATTAGATCTATTCTGATACCTTGATCTTGATCGGCTTCAAGCTGATTGAGTCTAAGCCGATTAATCCCAACGATCGGCTTCGAGTGAATTTTATATTTTTTACCTTGTCGATTCTGAGTCAAATCGACCGCACGCTCTTGAACCGGTGTTAAATGCGGTGTCTTCTTTGTCGAAACCCTACTTCAAGTTTTTGACGTCAACAGGATCCTTCTAAACAAACGCTCAAGTTACTCGCCCTTGAAGACAAGCTTCTTTCAATTACTTCTCCACTCATCTTTCTCTCCTTACACGACGGCGCAAGCGTGTAGCGTGCTCGGCCATGAATAGCACGCATTGTACGACCTTGCTCTGGACAAGGTTTGAAAATTCGATTTTGGAATAAATTTCGTCCCTGACCGGATCGTGAAATTTCGACGAAATTTCGGAAATATTTTGGACGAAATTTGAATTCGAAAATTCAAATCCGGTCCATTCCGGGAAAAAAAAATCCGAAACTTTTGCACCGGCTGAAAAGTTGTTTAAACGCTAACAAAAAATTTTGACATTTGTTTTGGAGGTTCCTGACACATTGCTAATGTTCTCACAAAAATTTCAGCTGATTATCACATCTGAGGAATTTTTAAAAATTTGGAGAGTGGTACTGTCCTGATAAAACACTGACCGACAAGTTTGATCCGAATGGAAAATGGTACAAATCAAGTTATAAACTATTGAAATTTTTTGTGCATGGTTATGATCCATAACTAATGTTGCAAAAACATTTCACCTGATTATCACATGTGAGGAATTTTTAAAAATTCTGACAATGTAACTGTCCCAATTATGTTCATTCTGTTTTTGATTTTTTAAAGATAATAAATGAAGTTAAATGTTTTTGAAATTTTTTATGTATGATCCTAAACTACTAAGGATAGTACCATAAAATTTTCAGCTTATCATCAAGCTTTTACAATTTTATAAAAATCTGACGTGTTTCTGCCAAAATTTTAAAATGTTTAAAAAATTCGTTTTTTCAACAAATTTTCAAAGGAGATGACTTTCCTAAGGGTTATGGGACCAAATCCGGCCCTAAAAGTTTCAAAATCGACCAAAAATCACGAAATTTCGGTGGAAAAACCGAATTTTTGGTTTACTGTAGTAATTTCAAAAAATTTAACATTTTTTTTCGGCAGACACTTTAGATTTCGGGGTGGTTCGAAATCCGAAATTTGGAACCCTGGCCCTGGATAGCAGCGTTATTAGCATTGTACCAATCACAAAAACAATACGCAAGTTCAGCAGACGTATTTCGGTTTTTGTCGGGATTCAGCCATCTAGATTTCAGCCAGGAATAGGGTGATAACAAACCCTACCAACATGTTTCCCTCTAGACATACAGGCTGTAAAAGCCAGGAACTAAATTGATGAACAGAATGGTGACTGAAAAATGTCTAAGCAATAGAATTCCCAGTGTGGTCACCCTAAGAATTTAAGCTCAGCACATAAACTGGCGTAGTGAAGCTTGAGTCTTGAGTTGTTTATGGATCCAAGGTTCCACCGTTGGATTCCTTCAAACAAAAACCACTCAAGTCTCAACCTCATCATCAGAAATAAAAGGATGCCTGACTGTAAATAGAAAAATAAGACGCGAGCTGAATATCAACCACGAAGATCATGCCCAACTGGAATATCATAAGTTCAGAACAAAATTTGGGTGCATTCTTTTGTGCACTACTGCCTCATGTGGAAAGTTTACATGGAAGCAAATTTGAGATATTGGCCAGCTACATGATACAATGCACACTAATGGTACATAATAGACTGCAGCAAAAACTCAAAAACTTGTGTTAGATCATGATTGCCTATTTTTGGCAAACCGCTGCAAGGCTTTTGGCAGCTCGGCCTCGTCACCTATCCGCTGTTTCTTGTCAGGCCGCCCATCATTTTCCTTGTATTGATCCAGGAAAGGCCTCTTGGCTTTGAAAACCTCTTCCTCCTTCTTCTTGGCTCGCTTGCTGGGTTTGCTCCTACCCTTGGTCTTCTTCTTGATCTCTGTGTTCTTGGCAGCCTCCACAGCATCTTCCAACTCGTCCTCAATCTCTTTCTTGGTCTTCTTCTCTTTCTTCTTTGGAGGCCTTACAGTGGCTATCATATTTGGATTAAGCATTATAGTCTCTGGTGGAAGCTTATTAAGGAGAGCTTGCACCTCCTTCTCCCTCCTTTGCTTGGCAGTCTCTACGGGGTTTTCAACAAAGGTATCAAAGTTTGGCTCACCAGATCCAGGAACAAGAATAGAAGAAAGGCCCATGGAATGCCCAATCCCCAAGATATCTTCATAAGGGCGGAACAAAACTTTCCCAATCTGATAACCCTTCATTATTCTATGCTTCATATAAATTTTGTAGTCCTCGCCCCCAGAATCCCTGTATATCTCTACTTGTGATCCATTACAGCAGGCCAACAACCCCTTCTGGCTGAAATCCAAGGACTGAGCACGTGCAGCATAAGAATGTACAACCTCATACTTCCTAAGATCCCAAAGTTTTATCTTCCTGTCAACACCAGCCGTTGCCATAAGATGGCCGCTCCTGTCAAATGTAACAGCAGTCACAGGACCATTATGGCACAGCATTGTGACGAGGGGTTTCACACTAGTTGGCTTCCACATGGTAACTTTGCCACCAGCATGTCCAAGGCCAATAACAGCATTGTGGGGATTTACCCGCATAACATCAGTACGCCCCAGACCTGTCCTATAATTTGCAATCATCTCGCCAGTGCTCATATCTTGGTAGTGGAGCTGCCCGAAGCTGTTTATCGATGCCAAGAGAAAGTGTTTATCTAGAAATTGGAGTTTCAATGATTTACCATGTTCCTGTGGACACAAGAGGAGCGATCAGACTCCCAAAAGAAGATACCGTCAATGAATTTTGGAAGATACCACATCTATGCATAGATATGCATCAAGACATCGAGTACAATGTAACATCCCAAAATTTGCACAAAATATTTTATTACTTATTTCTAATTTTCTGAATTTTTTGCTGAATTTTCTGGAATTTATAAAACTGTTTTTCTATTTTCAGTTTTAAGTAAACATTTTCTGTAGCAAAATTATAACTATTTTTTTTTGCAATTTTTACAGTAAGTTGAAAATGTCTCAAGATATTTTTGAGAATTTGTTTAGAATTTTTCAACCTTATTTGCTATTGTTTCAAAGTTTTTTTATTTGAGCATTAATTAAATTCGAAAATAAATAGTAAACTGGACCCACATGCAAGGATTCAAATTTCGTTTTCGGATAAAATATCGCCCCGGACCGGAATCCGAAATTTTGCCAAAATTCGGATATTTCGGACAAATCTCGTTCGAAATTCAAAAACAAAAATTCAAATCCGGTTTGTTTTCTATAGAGAAAAACGAAATTTCACTAAAAATCCGAAATTTCGCGCTTTGCAACGGCGAAAAAGTGGGTCAAACGATGTCAAAAATTTTGATTTTTTGGAGAGTCCCGACACATATCCGATATTTCCATAAAAATTTCTGTAATTAAAAGTTTGTGGAATTTTAAAAATTCAAACATTCCTCATCTGATAAAATGATCGGCAATTTTGAACCGAATGCAAAATGGTTCAAACCACGTTATAAACTTTTGAATTTTTTTGCATGGTTATGATGCATCTCTAATGTTCTCATAAAATTTTCGATGATGATCAAACTTCATGAATTTTTAAAAATTCGAACAAGACTATTTATACTGTTAAAAGGCTTACCTAAGAAACTTGAACAAAATGAAAAATTATCTAAACCACGTTAAAAACTTTTGAAATTTCTTGTGGATGGTCCTGATGTAACATTAATGTTTCTTTAAAATTTTTAGATGATGATCATTCTTAAATAATGTTTAAAAATTCAGACAGTGCTACGTCCTAATAAAAGCCTGATGATCAATACATAGATTTGCTTTAGCAATAAAAAAAGTTTAATTTTTTTGAAAATTTTACAGAAGGGTGATAAGGAAGTGCTTAATATCTCATAAAAATTTTGATCATGATCACACTCCAGTGAATTTATAAAATTCTTACAAGGCACAATACCATTTATGTTCTTCTTTTTTTTATTTTTGAAATATAATATAACTAACGAAGTTCAATGCTTACATAGATTTGATTAACCAAACAAACAAAGTTGAATTTTTTAAAAAATTATATAATAGTACTGAGGCAATTATTAATCTCTCACAAAAATTTTAGATCATAATCACACTCAAGAAAATTTATAAAATTCTGACAATGTAACTGTCCCAATTATGTTCATTATGTTTTTGATTTTTTAAGGATAACAAATGAAGTTGAATTATTTTGAAAATTTTTATGTATGATCCTAAGCTACTAAAGATAGTACCATAAAATTTTCAGATCATTATTAAGCTTGTACAATTTTATAAAAATCGGACAGTGTTTCTGCCAAAATTTTAAAATGCCTCAAAAATTCGGTTATTCAACAAATTTTCATAGGAGATGACTTTCCTAAGGGTTATTGGACCAAATCCGGCCCTATAAGTTCAAAAACGGCTAAAACACGCGAAATTTCGCCGGAAAAAACGAAATTACCGTAGCAATTTCAATTTTTTTATTTTTTCTGATCCGGCCGGTAGTCTAGATTTCATGGAGGCCCGAAATCCGAAATTTCGGCAAAATTTCACCGAAATTCGGCGAGATTTGGAACCCTGCCCACATGCCATGTCATCTTCAATCTCCAGCGTGTTGTTTCTTTCCTTCCTCCATGGCCAAACTCTTGAGGTCCCAATCCCACACGATTTCTTCAACGAATTCGTGTCCAATACGTGTGCCACCTTATCTTCAACCAATCCTCATGATTCTCCCGTTCAAATCCCCTCTATTTCGGGAGAAATTCGAGTTTTTCCCGGTACGGACTCTTCTTGAAACACGTCCGTATCTATCTCTTCGAGCCACTCCAAGCCTATCTAAGGTGAGCACCGGGATCCCTTTTCATTACTCAACCCGTTCCTCCGCCCCAATCGATTTCAAGTTTGGTTCACCGTGGGCGACGAATTTTATGTTTTCCAGAAGCACGTTCATCGTTGTTCATCGCGCCGTTGTGTCACTGTCCATGCCTCCCCAGCATCATTGTGGTCGTCTTTGAGTTTGTCGCGTCACGAGCTACCACATGCTCCCCTCGGCAAAGCCTTGCTCCCTGCCCTTGACCTTCTTCTTGAATCGACCTAGCTGCTGTGTTTCTGTGCTCTCTGCGCTGCTGTTTCGGTGATGTGGTTCGGCGCTACAGTGACGAGAATGTACAGTATGCAAACTACAGTACCACCGAGCCCTAGGTCCAGAGCAAAGCCAAAAGAAAAGGAGAGAGAAAAATAAATAAATCATTTTTTTTGAAATTTAAGATTCATGTTTCTGATATTTTACAGTAACTCAAATTTTTATTTTTCTTTATAAAAGTAATTTAAAAAAATCAAAAATCCTTTCTTTAATGCTTTATGTGATTTAAACGTTTCAATAATCTGTTCTCTCTCATACGAACTCCGATTGAGGTGATTCAAATTTCTAAATTCTTCTAAATTCAAGATCCTTATTTTGGTGAATTTTACTTGATTTTTGGAGTTTGTTTTGTCTCTGTTTTGTATTTATTTTGGTGTTCGTTCTTCGTTGCACGTAGACACGTTGATCCCTAGGGAGCGAACGAAGGATTTGAAGATCAAAACTCAGCAACAAGAGTAGATCAACAAGGCAAGTCGTAACAATTGATTATGTTGAACCTATGATTACAAAAGTACTTTGTTTTATACAATTGCATGTTATTTGTGTATCAATAATTATTTGCTGGGAATAGCTATACCCCTAATTGTCATTATGCCACCTTGATTATTGGAATGCCATGTATCCATTGTTACCCTAGGTTGGGTTATAACTAGTTGGACATGATTGTATTACCAACATTTGGTTATAGTAGCTATGCTTAGACATGCTTAGTATATGATGGGATTCATATCACATGTGAAATAATGTTAATCTTGACTTAATGAGATATTAAATTATGGCCGGTAGCAACTGTTGTAAAATTTGTTGTACCATGACAGGGTATATCATTGGTCTTGGTTATAAAAATAGTTTTCCCTTAGACAAGTGATCGTGCAGTAAAGAGGATGCCGCTAGCACATTTAGGATGCAGTTGTCTTACCTGAGACAACTTAAGGACTTAATCTTGTGCGCCATTGAACTGAGCTAATCGTACAACTACATGTCTGATATAGGACAGACCTAACTGATTAATTTGCAATGTCTAAACTTGAGTACTGCCATTGGTGGTGTGGGTTCCAGGATGGACGGGTAGATTCACATGGCTTAAGAGGGGGCTATGAGGGGTGAAACCTTAAAGAGCAATACCGAGTTTAGACAGAGCATTATAACGGCTTTGTCGTGATCTCTCTGTCGACACACCAAAGTAAGTGTTAATCCAGAGGCAAAAGGAGATGATCGTGTTTTGTGAGTAAAGCATTACAACCTCTGCATAGTGTAAAACTATTCGAATAGCCGTGTTCGCGGTCATGGATATATCCGGGAATTTCACACGAGGTACAGAGTGTTTCATAAAATGTTGGAAAGTGGGATTGTTGTGATATGAACGGGAAGTTCACTGTTGATTTTGATGTCTAAAGTTAACGCTGATGAATTTAGTAGTTTGATGATTGTTTTAGATGGTGTTGAGTGATGCCTCATCATTCTGTTCATGTTGTCTACTATTGATTTACCAATTATTTACTATCTTTTTATAAATATGCTTTGAATCTATTTAATGTAATTAAATTCAAGTTATTGCTTTTTGCAAAAAGAACCATATGACTATCCTTTGTCAAACCTTGCATGAATATATTTGCATCATTCCTTACAACTTGCTTAGTACTTTTTGTACTCACGGCTATACGCTTTTGTTGATCAATTGCTAAGGGCCAGAAAATTCAGTGTTCTATGAGAAGTATTATGAGGATTACGTGAACTAGGAAGTCGTTCCCTAGATGATTGCTTGTGGCAAGTCGAATGGCCCAAGTTATTTCTTTTCCGTTGCAAGAGTAATTGTTTCTTTAGCCCTTAAGACATAGTTGTGTAAACTTTGACTATAAGGTCCGTTGCTTTATTTAATAATAATTTGCTACTTTCTTAGATAATTCGTTGTATGGTATGGTATTTCATCTATGTTATCACTGTGTGCACTAGCGTGATCCTGGACTAGTGCAGTATACATAGAGGGTTGTCTAATTGAATGATAAATAGCTCTAACATTTTATGTTGCTACACTGCTTGGAAAAAACAAAAGCATGGCCCAAAGAAATTCAAGCAACAACAAACTTGTAATAAATTAACTGCTTAGTACAAATAAGTTTGTTTTGCACGGCCCTCTGGCCAACAAAAAAAGAAAGAAAGAAATGAAAAAAGTATTGAATTGATTAACTAAAGAATGATCTATGCAACTACTTGCAAGCAGGGAATTTGGCCACCGGAAAGTTCGCAGTTATGAAAAATGCCATCGGGTGTCCCACTGACATGTGGATCCAAAGCCACATGTCAGTCTCAGAGCAAAAAGCATTTTCAAGAAAAGAAGATATGCAGTGGCATTTCATTAGTTATCCAAGTACTAAAAGGGAGGTTAAGACATTGCAATTAGCGCATCAAAAGAGAAAATCGTTCGGATCTAGCTGGCGTACAGAATTGAGTTGCAGCACTCATTATTATGTAAAATTCACATGAACACAAGAAATAGGGACATTCTATTATTATCTATTTTTCTACATGTTGACTGAAAGCATGAGAAAAATCTACATTCCAAATAACAATTTCTCAAAGCCATCAATAACTAGGGCATATTCACGGAGAAAGCTAAGGCATTTCCACCATAGTTACCTTTAGACAGTGAATTTCTGTGCCATGTCGATTATATATGTAGGGGTACCTGTTTCAACAATATTCCCATGAGAAACTATACAAAGTTACAGAAATGGTAACATAATCAGCACGAATGCACAACCCTACAAGGTTCCTAGTTTCCTACCATTACTTGGGGGGAGCTGCCTAGCCGAAAAATATTGAGAGAGGGAGAGAAGGGACCCCAGGGAGAGGGGGCAACCACCTTTTTACAACTGCTAAGCGCCATTTCCGTGTACAGGAGTAATCAACAGCTGATTAAATCAGCGAGAAGCAGTTCCAGAGTCCAGATAAACAACTCATTAATGAGCAGGGCAGTCAGAAGACTATTCTAAGCCATCCCTAACTAGCAGTTCAACAGTCTGCCAGAAATTAGGCTTCTTGACTACAGATGTTGTTTGCATAGGATGATATCACTCCAGGAAGTTTTTATAAGGAATGATTTAGCAAATCATGTTGTACAATTCTATAGCCTGGTTGGTCCACAAACAAAACCATAATGTGCTAGAGGTTCTTATGTTTCAGGCTCTGAGCATATGATGGTGCATGCATTCTTTACATCATCAAGCTCTAGGCTCTATTTTTCATATTTTTGAAGACCAGCAGATGGAACATGTTGACCTATATTATGAGCAATGGAAATATATTGCAAAATTTTTAATACAGTAAAGAAATTACTTTTTCTGGGCGACTGCAAAGAGTTGCTCATTGTGTAAGAATGCCACATCGCGCACAGTTTCTCTCACCTACCAAAATAAAAGCCATATCAGATAATTACAATATATATGAAGTGCAACAAGAAAGAAATTGGAGATGTCTACAGTCATTGTGGTTATTAAAACCAGGGATGTTCTGGACAAAAAAGGGGACATTAGTAGGATTTTGACCAGGATCAAAATATAGGAGGGGTTCTTAATCTTTCGTCACCATCAAAAGTGAAGGCCACCAGACAATATCCACTACAATAGAGATCATTAGAGAAAAGCATGGATCGAAATGCGAAATGCCAATGGGGAGACAGTGGAAAAGGTTCTGATTTCTGAAGACCTTCTATTGTCCTAGGAAAATAACCAACCTAGGCCAGGGTTCAAAATATTGAAATTTCGAATGATTTTTTTTTTATTTTCGATTATTGGCAAAAACCGGTCGAAAATCGCTAGAAACCAAAGGGTTAAGAATTAAAAAAAAATCGACCGGATTTCATGATGAAAATCGAGCGATTTTCACCAATTATTGACCGATTTACGTTGCATAAATTTTTGCGATCTTTTTTTAATTGGACCAATTTACCAAACGGTTTCTAATGCCAAGCCGGTTCGATACGGCCGATGTTATTTTGAACCCTGACCTAGACTACACTTGCAAATTTAACTCAAAATTTAGCTGAAACCAATGAAAGCATATGAAATGAAAAGAAAAATATCAACTGTAAGTAGTTCTTTGACCACCACATCATATTTAATTATGATAACGTAAAATAGCCATATTTGAGCATACTTTATCTTCTATTCTTATTAGTCAATGTTGCCTTAGCCTTCTCTCCCATAGTCGCATCGAATTCTCAAACCCCAATCTTCCATTAGTTCTTGCTTCCACATGGGTCCAACTAAATCTGCAGATTTCGACTACAGCTGCATTTTGATTTAAAATTAAAGATTGTAATTTTAACTACAGCTGCAATTTTATTTAAAAAATGAATATTATACTAAGGTTGGTATGGTCAAACTCTGAGATTATGAGTAAAGCACTAAATTGCAAATGGCAAAGATCATTTAAAAAAAACATGTGCTGGGGGAAACACTTAAATATTGAACGCTGACCTGAAACTCCTTGATGAGATCCATATTCAGCATGTCCATCATAGCAAGATGACCTTTTCGTCCACCTACTAGCATATAGCGACCATTGGAAGTGTATTCTAGAATATAAGGACCAAGTACTGCATAAAACCAGAGCTAGTCAGCCACCTCATACTACTCAATGGTCATAAATCATAATCAGAAAGGTTAACAGTTAGCAAGGTGGCAATATAGAGCATGTCAACCCTAGATAACCTACAACAAATTCTATCCAGCTATTATTCCAAAAAGTGAAACGGCACCATTGAGTCATACCAAAAAACTGATAAGGTCAATGTGATTTTATAGTTATATATGTTAACAAAACAAATTTTTAGCTTTCTTTCAGATACACAGAACAGGGAAGCCCTGCCACAATTAGAAGGGTACTGTAGAAAAGAAGCACAGGAAAAGACATAAAGTCATGCCAAATAAATATCAAGAAAATAAATAATTTAGTTTGCAAACTGTAAGGGCACTCCATAGTATTATTCAGTGGTGTTTTCTATCGAATCTGAACTGTACATGCATGTGGGTATTGGGTACAGGATAATGTAGAGATAGCAACTAAAGCTAAAAGATGATTGCTTGAGATGGGTCTGTTACTTCATCAAGCTTTAGTGAGGTAATAGTATCGAACGGATAGACTGGTTTTGAAAAGTGAGATGCACAAGCTGTGGTGGTATATCTTCAGAGAATAGAAAAACATGTTTGCACATTTACCAGGTAAGATCATATCAAATGGCTTTCTAGAACTCAAAAGATCCACCTCCTGCACAATCGATTGTTGCTGAAATCTATATGTCTTCTCGAAACCTTCAGGCTCTAAATATCCCCCCTCAATAGGCAAAAACCACTGCAAATTGAGTAGCAGAAAATCAGCAAAAGAAAAATAACCCCCCATGTTTGCAACATGCAATTCAAGCAGATAATGGCAACTATGAAGATCAAGAACATAAGGGGCACAAATAAGACAAAAACATATAGCAAGGAATTTAAATTGGAGTATTATATTGTTGTCTCAATAAGCACAGTGAAGTTATGCAAGAGAGTCCGTCGAAGTGACATCAAAATGATAGCCAGGACCCAGCCATAATTGGCGAAGTGCTATGAATTAACCTAAAGCAACAAAAGATCTCTCCAAAAAGAGTACTCGTCGACTCAGTAATATTACTTCCTATCAGAACGGATGCATCAAAAATCTACTGAGCAATCCTTTGGCTATCTCCTTTTTAGCAATGTACTGCCAAATAGACCCATGTTACATTTAACATGTAAATCCTATACATATGAGTACATCATTTCATCCAAATCATGAAGCAACTGAACAGTTAAACATGATCTATGTGTTACAACATCATATTGTAACCAGTCACCAGTTTTGACTACAAGATTCCCTTGTATCATGTATATACTGTTAATGAGTGCTCATTCGATTTCTCATGAGACAGCTACTCCTACATTTTGCATATAACAAGAGATTCATGGACAACTTTGCAACAAATCCACAATCATGCGCAAGAACAGCACCTTTTCGGCCTGCGCAGCAGCTTTCGCAGACTGTCCATAGAGCCTCTCTCTCCCAGCAAGCTGTCCTTTCAATTTCTTGTCCTTGAGAGCCTGCGAAACCATCAGAAAGAAAACCAAACATGTCAACGGACACTTTTCAAGTGGCAGAACTAGCCACTTGCTTCGCGCTAGGAGAATAACAATCGCACCCCCAGGTTAGCAGCCTTGCCCCGCGAATACTTCTCCAGCTTCATCTCCAATTCATCCAAAGCATCCTGCTCGCGCCATCGCAGTGGAAAATAGAAACAATGAGATGGCCGCACGAGTAAAGAAAAAAGAAAGCAACTTTTTTAACACACAATAGAGTCAAGCTTAATAGCAGAAGCAGCAGCTTTCCTCTACCCTGAACTACCAGATCGCCAGGTGGGAAGTAACGGCTAACGAGCAGCGAGCTCACCTTCTCGGCATCCGCCTGCGCCGGCGCCATCGCGAAGCGAGGTGCGAATCAGCACGAGGAGCAACCGAGCTGCCGTGGGCAGCGGCGGACGGCGCGCACGTGCCGGTGCCGCCGGCAAGCGAATGCTTCGCGTAGGTTGCGTGTGAACCTCGGAGCCTCACGCCGCCGTCTCGCCAAACCCCTCCGCCGCGCTTTCCCCCTTCTTTTTTCCTCTCCTCAAGTGGCGGCAGATGATGCGATGGTTAGGGTTTATTTAGGGCTCAAACTTTTCGCCTCTCCACACTGCGCCGGGCCAGATTGTTGGGCCAGCCCAGCCAAGTGGCCTCCCTCTAGTTTCCCTTTCTGGATTTTTGCCAGGCACTTATCGGGCTAACTGAGGCTATATTCATCAGCTCACCGTCGCATTACATTGATGCTAGATTCGTTTTTTTCCTACGATGTTTATAAACAAAATATCATATCTTTTTCTCCCACACTTCCTCTTAGTGTTCTGAATAACTAACTATAGCTATTTTAGACTATAAACACGAAGTTACGTGCCAATGTTATGATATATTAGCAATAAGCGTTATAACTAGTAACAGCTCCGCTGTTTGACGTAGTTTGTAGCTAGCGATAGCTTCACTATACTACATAAATACCCACGGGCCAAAACATTGGGTCTATTTTGAAATCCAACATTACTAGAATGCTCAAAATGTATCTTTTATAAGCCTGAACTATGAGAAAATGTAGTAAAAGACCTCATCTCACCCTTTTTCAATAATCCGACATTCATATTTGTTAGTGATTAAATACTTTTTATTAAGAACATTACGATAAAGTTATCAGTTATGATCGTTGACATGCACTCGCATATTTGTTGATTCCAAACTTGACTCATATTTTTATTATAAAAATATTAATACCTTTTAAAGTACTATGGTTTTATAATTTATTTGAAGGTAACTTATATGTATATATTTTTAAAAAAAATTAATACTGAAAATGCGACGAAGAATAGCTTCTACGATAGCTAGCAATAGCTACCGTAGCTTTTTAGATCATGCCATAAAAGTCATGATTTAAAACCTCCCCCGAATTTAACTTACAAATGGGCACATATTCTTTTCCCATGAGCTCGCACCAAAGCAAGAAGGTGCACCGGTCCTAGGAAAAAAGAAACTAGCACCTATCTTTGTAATGGTTACGTAACATCCCAAAAAATTTGCCTCAACTATTATTTTAGTGTCATTTGTGCATTTTGTATTTGTCTGGAATTTATTGGATTTTCCTGGAATTTATTTGAGTCTATTTCAAATAATGTATATTGACCTTTTGTGAAAATAAATTAAATATATAAAGTTTATATAAAGTTTTGCTAAAAATATTTTATTTGAATCCAGAATGTCTCAATGCATTTCTGAGAATTTTCTGGGATTTTTCCTGATATTTTTATAGCCTAAAACGAATAAAAATAATTTCTGTAATTATTTTAAAAGTTAAATTGAGGAAAAAACCGGTGAACAGTACTGGGCAGGAGCCTATTAATGTGCACGTGTGCGGCCCGTTTATTACGCGGCCCGTTAGGCCTGTTCCGGTTAGGGTTAGTGCCGACCGTTGGATCTTAATCGCGCGGACTTCATCAAGCCACGTCGCAGCCTTGGCTGGACCGTTGGATCGCAAAAGGACACAAGTGATTTGAAGATGAAGTTGGAAACCCTAGCACCTGCGAGCCATCGGATCAAGATCGGATGGTGAAGGTGGAGTCATGTTGTTTTGGAAAGATTAGATCGCATCCGTTGAATTTGGAAGGTGCGGATCAGATCGTATCGCGTTCGAGGGAATCTCGGTCGTTCATCGCATATCGGACGGACCACAGTCGTCGTCTCCGATTCGGTTTCGAATCCGCCGCCGCGCATGATTTAGGGTTGCCTTTTCCGTGCGCATGCTGAGGCTATTTAAGGTGCAGCCTCCACCCCGAGAATCGCCGATCCTTTGCGCATCCGTAGCCCTAGCTGCCGTCGTTGTGCCGCCGCCATTCGTTCACTAGAGCTCGCCGGAGTTTCCCGAAGCGCTGCCGTTCGTCTTCTTCGTTTTGCGCCGCCGTTGAGACATCTTCCGCCGCACCGGTTCCAGATCCAGACTCGTCGTGTCAAGCCGCATCGGAGCCGCCACTTCATCACGCCAGAGTCGCGCCGAAACATCATTCCGGTGGTCTTCTTCCTCGCATCCGGTGAAGCTGCGTTGGCGTGCTGCCATCTACGCCTCAGAGCTTCGCACAGCCGTTGGATCTCCATCGAACTGTCAAGATCGCGTCGTGTCATCATCTTCATTAGTGAACTCCACCGGTAAGATTAGCCGTCGGATCTAGATCTAGCCGTTGTGATTTTGCTGCATAGGTGTAGGTCGGTGACCGTTGGATCGTCGTGCGGATGAGTGATGCGTGGCAGTGCGGGAACCGAAGCGTCGTGCGCCGGGTGCATGGTGGACAGGCGCTATGCCGTGGGCGCAGTTCGTAGACCGAGTGACGTGGCGCAATCTGATTGGTCCATGTGTCGCGATGACGTCATGCTGATATCAGTCGGTCCACGAGCACAGTACCTCGAGTCCACGGTGGACCAGTGAAGTTTCATGGACCGGGTCCATGCGCCGAAGCCACGTGTCAGCCTCTGGTTGGTCCACGTGTCGCTTGCGCAATAATGCGGTTTTTATTTATTGAAATAATTCAGAAATTTCGGAATTTCTATTTTCTGTGTTTCCAGAATTTATTCAACTTTGAATAGCTATAACTTTTGCATATGAACTCGGATTTGGGTGATTCAAATTTATAAAAAAAATTAAAATCAAGATATATTTAATGGTGAATTTTATTTTATTTTTGGAGTTTGTTTACTCTCTGTTTTGGTGTTTAATTGCTATTCTTGCCTCGATTCGAGTAGATGTTGCTTTGTTCGATGATCCGGAAGAGAATTCGTCGCTTCAAGATCCAAGTCCAGAGCAGGATCAGCACCTATTCCAAGGTAAGTTGGGCTTTGATCATGTTGCACCTAGTTTTACAAATTCGCTATATTGTCTTTAAACTATTGCATGATGTTTCATAAGTACAAACAGTTTTGATTACCTTAGAATCTAGCTATTATGCCTAGTTGAGTTATACCCTACCTTGTCAATTGTATGCCATAATCTAATTGTCACCCTAGGATGGTTAAATTACTAGTTGGTTATTATGTAACAATCAACATGGGTTGGTAGACCGTGTTAGTTTGCTTAGCCATGCCGCGTATCTGTCACACATTGGGAATGTTGAAGGTTAATCTTGACTAATGAAATATGGAACCATGTTATGAACTTGTATGTCAAGTGTGGTCACACAATGAGGTCGAGCTGTAGTGGCGGGGAGGTCACACAACGAGATTGAATTGTTGATGGCACGTGATGCTTGGTAATCAACCGGGGTGGTAATAATTTAGATTGGGGCAAGTGGCGAGGGGCAATGTGCCAAGGTGGGCTAGGAATGGCAGGGGTATGTGGAAGTCTTGCCTTAATCACCCTAAGGACTTAACCTTGCAAGCCTTTGACCTGAGTCTTTCTTACAACCACATGTCTAGAATGGGACAGCCTAGCTGATTAATTTATGATGTCTAGATTTCGGTATTGTCGTGGTGATTAGTGAGTTCCAGGTTTACGGATTAACTCACATGGCGCAAGAGGGGGGCCCTGTTGTGGTTTAGCCATTCAGTGTTGAAACCTTAGCGAGCAGTACTGAGTCTAGGTGGAGCATTGTAAAGGCTTTGTTACAATCACTGGCCTTAGTGGTGTTTGGTTGTATCGTGTGGGTAAAGTGCATAACTTCTGTAGAGTGTATAATCTATTCAAATAGCCATGCTCGCGGTATTGAACAATGCTCGGGAATTACAGTCAAGGGTTAAAACTTTTATTTGATAAAACCTGGAGGGGATGGAGGTTCGCCATTGGAAATTGCAAACATGATTAGGAGTTAAATTATGTTACTTGAGAAATGTTACAAGTTACTAATATTGATAGTTGTTTTACCGCTTTTAATCTAATTACTGTATTCTTTATTAAATACTGCTTTACTGCTAATTAGCCTTGTAAGCCATTCCTTTTAAACAAGCCTTGCATATATTTATGGTAGAATTGCATAATGTGCACAACTTGTTGAGTGCTCTATGTACTCACCCCAACAACAATAACCTCAGAGGATGAGGAGGCTATCCTTGCTGTGGAGGAGGAGTTCCACGATGATGCGAATGCTTAGGGTTCGAACCTCGTCAGTTGCCTGTGGTGAACTGGAGAGCTGCTATGTTTATTTTTATTTCCGCTGCTGCATATTTCCATTTCTTAGTCTAAGCCCTGCGTGGCAATAATCATGTAAGTCACAATAGTTATTACTAAATAATGGAACTATTATCTTATTCCACTATGTATGATTGTGATAACATCTATGTTGAGCCTGTGTGCACTAGCGTGATTCTAGACTAGTACGGTATACATAGAGGGTCCAAATTTGTACATTCGGGTCCCGACAGGTTAGCACCGGTGTTTGGAGGTAGTTTTGGAAGCTAAGATCATCTCCAACAGCGTTCCTTAAATCTGGATCTCTATATCCTCATATATAGAATTCCCTAAAAAGATTAATTCCCTATATCTCTTCCCTCTCCAACAGCATTCCCCAAATCCCACTGTCTATTTTCTCCCTCCTATATTATAATGATATTTCATAACCACCATATGAGCAACGGTTTTTTTTATTTGGAAAAATTCGAATGGCTATTTTTGAATGCGGGAATTTAAAATTTATTCTAACGGCTATATTGTAATGGCTATGTTGTAACGGTCATCTGCATTGTTTTTTTGTAACGGTTATATTTTTTGGGCTATATACACATAGCCATTTGCACTTTCAAACCCTACCCATTTCTAAATGTTCACTATCTAGCATATCTCAATGGTCGTCACAACTTAGTCAAGCATTCTCTCTCAAAGACTAATCGTCAAATGACGACAGTGAATCTCTTCTTATAGTAGTATACCTAGCACAGAAGCAAGATGAGTGTGAATGCTCGATGCCATAGGGGTTCTGAAGCTTCACTTGCTTCTAATCAAATAGCAGCAACTTGACATAACAGAGGAGCATAATAACTGCAAGAACCTCGTGCAATTCAAATTTTCTAACCAAATGGAACTTTCAACTTTTGAACATTCAGTGGTCATCTGCAACTTGACAACTTTTGAACAAACACTAAGGTGGATTGGTTGGGTGATACAAATCAGAGCTTTGTTTATGGCCTCACTTATGGGAGCTCTGCCTAAAGATTTTCAGATGGCCACCAACTAAAGCATACATAAGAAAAGGATAAAGAATATGCACTGACAAGATCACAAAATGATCCTGCCTTTCTGCATAAGGCAGTACCAATTAGACTACTCAATTTGTTTCTCCCTCAAATCCAATATTTCTAGCGATTACGCTACCAAAGCATGAGTAAAATGCCGTTCTT
This sequence comes from Otatea glauca, assembly GCA_036346275.1. NCBI lineage: Eukaryota > Viridiplantae > Streptophyta > Magnoliopsida > Poales > Poaceae > Otatea > Otatea glauca. The sequence goes on along the minus strand of CM070713.1, from coordinate 43,551,908 downwards.
GGAACTCTACAACATTTTGTGGAAAGAAGCTGTGAGTGCTAAAACAGCCTACAGCACACCATTAGGTAGAAAAAACCCTTTTCAAGTATGAAAGTTACACAGCTTCTTCAGTTTGGAATAGCCATACTATTCACTGGTGAGATAATAAATGCAGAAGCAATCATCTGTGTCAGTTGAGAATTCTGGATACACACACGCACTGTCAGTTCCGAAATCATCGGGCAGTTAAGCATTTGCAGTAAGAATTGGGGTGCTGGTCAAAGTGCAAACAAATTTGCAAAACAAAAAAAACTAATCTGAAAGTGATATGTGCCATGTGAATGATACCATGTAATTCATTTCGCCATTAAGCTCAAAGATTTTCCCCAAGACTATAATCCAATTAGATAGATCCATTATGAATCGTAATTACCTGAAGGCGAAAAGAAGACCAAAATCTCCACCTGCATTGGCTAGACAATCCCAAGAACACAAGCCGAATCTCATGAGGACCACCTCGGATTCATGCGGGATCGGATGCCGGTATCCAAAATATGGGGATCCATCAAGCCGATGAAGAATCCCCACCGATTTGACAAGGAAAAAGAAAAGAAAAGAGTTAGCACAAACCTTTCCTTGTGCGGGATGGAGCGGTGAAGCGGCCTCCTCGACGGCGCAGCACGCAGCGATGGAGCGGCCTCCTCGCGTGTCCTCATGGGCGTAGGATGGAGCAGCTGTTGCCCTCCGAGCGATGGGGAACATGGTGGGGAAGCGAGACGAAGCCTGAGATTTTGGAAACCTCTCTCCCCTCAAAAATAGGGAATAGGATCGGTATTCTGTTGGAACGCATTTTGGTGATACTGTAGCACACATTCCCTATTTTTTAGGGTAAAGAATGGCTATAGGTAAGCTGTTGGAGTTGGTCTAACACCGCTTGTTTTGGCACATTGTAGATGGTCTGATGGGACGAGAATGATGTCTCAAGGGTATCCTCTTCCTTTGTGCCTTAGGCATATCTAGGTCATTGGATCCAAAGCAAAAGGTCTAGATTCACCGCTACAGTAAAATGATAAAGTGTAAATATCGGCCTTGTTTGGTGGGGTTTTAAGCCAGCTTCAGCTTTCGAAAAGCCAGTAAGCCCTCCCAAACAGTTCAGCTTTTAAGCGGCTTTGGCATAAGCTAGAAGCCATATATAATTAGTAAAAGCTAAAAGCTAGGCTTGACCTGCTTTTGTAACTTATTGATGAGCAAAATTAGCTATTTTTTAAACGGTCTCTTATAGATCTCAACTCTTTTCTCTTTATTGGTTGTAGATTGATCCTCTTGTACAATGTGGTGCTATATTTATAGCCAAAATCCCTCGGTGGTAGTTTCAGAATTTGCCTGTCAAACCCTAGAGTTCAGTTATATGTCAACACTCCCCCTTGGACAAATACCGCATCATGCATATGCATCATCAAAAATTCCTCCAAAAAACCCAGTGGGAAAAAGGGACAGAGAAAAGAGTACATTGCATCCGCATATTGTGTCACACTTGTTGCCTTATTAAAAACCTTCATGTAAGAAAACTTTAGAAAACTCACTAAGGAAAAAAGAGTGCATCTTGTAATCTTCTGGATTAGGATAGTATCTTTATGATTATACTAAGGGTTATGGTTCATGGATTTACTCCCTCTAAACTCTACATCTCTCTAAGTCATCTTATACCAATGCTACAAACACATATTTGGAAATTGGATGTTGGCAAATCAGTTATATTTTCATATGACTTAGTTTGCAGGATCTTTACCTCGTTGTTTTTTAGAGTTCGTGAGGATAGAAAAGTTTAGGGGCAATATACTTCGTGATATTTCTCTTTACATAACCCATTTGTATTTGTATAACACAAGCAGCATTATCTTCATAGATAACTGCAGGGGTATCGACAGTGTTAATGCCACATGCCTTCTGGGTATGGCTAATCACACGTCTTAGCCAAACACTTTTGCGTGAGGCTTCATATAGTGCTCTAATATCTAAGTGGTTGGTAGAGGTAGCTACCAAGATATGCTTAAAAGACCACTAAGAAATGACTGTACCACTATAGAGAAATACAAACCCAGTCTAAGATTTGGCACTGTAGAGATCAGATAGATAGCCATCATCCGTATATCCCACCATGGTCGAGTTTTGGTCCTTTCAGTAAAATAAGCCAAGATCTTATGTACATTGGAGGTATCTGAGTAAAGTTTTGACACCAGCCCAATGCCTTTTGGTTGGAGCTGCACTGTATCTAGCTAATAAATTTATTGTGAATGCAATATCAGGCTTGGTGTAATTCGCAAGATACATAAGTGCCCCTATAACATTTAAGTATGGAACTTTATGTCCTAAGACTTCCTCATTTTCCATCCTCAGCCTGAATGGGTATTTATCCATATCAAGGGATCTTACTACCATGGGGTCTTCAAAGGATGAGATTTATACATGTTAAATATTTCTAATACCTTCTTGGTATAGTTAGACTGGTACACACAAATTCCCTCGAGAAAATGCTCTAGCTACAGGCTGAAGAAATATTTAGTTTTAACCAAATCTTTCATCCCAAACTCTGTCATAAGTTAAGAGAATGCTTCCTTTTTATGTCCTATGTGGTTCCGATGATATTCAGATCATCAACATAGACTGAGATGATATAGAATCCATTCTGAAACTTCTTTATAAATACACATGTGCAATCATCATTATTGGAGTAACCCCTCTTCAGGAGGAACTCACTAAGTTGGTTGTACCACATGCTCTTCGTCTGTTTTAATCCGTATAGTGATCCCTGTAGTTTGACACTATACATGTTGCGATTGGTTTTATTAGGATCCAGAATTTTGACTCCTCTAGGGATTCTCATATAAAAATCCATATCCAGTGACCCATATAAATATACGATCACTACATCTATCAACTGCATTGTTAAGTTTATATTAGCTACCATGGGTCTCTATGTGAACCTTTGTGTTAAAAGCTTCGCTTTGTATCTCACCATATGGTTGTTCTCATTTCTCTTCTAGATGAAAACCTATTTGGATCCTACAGGAAACACTTTTGATGTGTTCGGTCAACGGGATTGAATACTTTTCTTTTGTTAAGTGAGTGCATTTCTGCCTCAATTGCTTCTTTTTCATTTGATCCAATCTCAATGCTTCTGGTACTCTGTCATAGACTTTGGTTCTAGATTCTGATCAAGAATTTTAGCAATTTTGAGGTAAAATATATGTCGACAATTGTAGTCTTTCTTCTATACAAATCTCTTGAATCAACATAATTTGTGGATAGTTCTTCATTAATTTCTTCCAACTCCTTGTGATTTCCCACAATGATAGAGTCTGAGTGTTCCGAATTCTCAGCATAAGATTGTGCATGCAAACGTTAACTGGGGTTACCATACTTAGGATGGCTCGCTTCAGAGATTTTCTCAACATTAGTTGAGCTTCTTCCACTGTCTTGGGGAGTGTTCTGACTTGTTCAGTTTTCTATTTCTGCGGATGTCTCCGCAGAATTGAGTTCCATGCCCCCAGAAGTCTCCTCCTCTTCTTCTCATGAGGGATAAGAGTGGATTCAATATCCTTTTGGGGTATTTTCCACTCTTTTCGGTGTGTTTATTGTAGGTATATGAGATTTTGTCACTTCTATAAGATCAATAAAGGTATCTAGCAGATTATTAGGTATTTGTTACAGATTTATTATCCTTTGAACTTCAAGTTTGGTTTCTTTATTGCGTCGGTCTAAGGACTGAATGCATGTGATATTCCAATCTATTTCTCGGCATTCTTTAGTGTGGTACTTTTCTCCCCCTAATGCTGAAAAATTGTCCTCATCAAAGATACAGTCAGTGTACTGAGTCGTATATGTATTCCTTATCATAGGCTCTAGATTTTTAATTGAGAAAGATTTATAATCTACATAGATCCTCAACTTCCAGTGAGGTCCCATGGATGTACACTGTGGTGGTGAAATTGGCACGTATACCATATAGCCAAATTTTCGCAAATGGGAAATCATTGGTTATTTCCCATGTACTAACTACAAAGGGGAAGTGTCATGGTATGCAGTTGGTCTGAGTTAAATTAATATAATAGTGTGGTGAGTAGCTTACAATTCTACAAGAGTGGCCTAGCAATAAATTTTATTCTTTTAATTAATGACTCTTTAAGGCCATTTTGTGTGTTGACATGAGATACTGAATACTCTACATTTATGTCCAGATCCATACAATAATCATTAAATGCCTTTTGAGGTAAACTCGCTAGCATTATCGATTCAGATGGACTTGATCCTTTCATCAGAAAAGGAGGCTCTTAATTTAATAATCTGGGCAATTAATTTAGCAAAAGCATGATTTCGAGTAGATAAGAGGCATACATGGAACCATCTAGTAGAAGCATCTACCAGTACCATAAAGTATTTAAAGGGGCTTGACAGGGGCTGGATAGGTCCATAAATATCACCTTGAATTCTCTCCATAAAACTCGGTGATTCTTCCCTATCTTGTAGAAAGGAGGGTCTAATTATAAGCTTCCCTATATCACAAGCAGGGCATAAGAAATTTTTAGGTGTAGGAAAGTCTGTATATTTTTTTGTTATAGATAGCAGAATTATTGATGATTTTTCTTATCATATTCAACCCAGGATAACCTAGTTGGTCATGCTAGATCTTAAAGAGTTCTGGTTTTTCAAATATAGTTTTCATCTCAACATAAAACATCAGGTTTAATATATGTATAGTATAATATGAGAAGGAATGAAGTTTTTCAACCACTCGTCTATGGCACCTATTGAACTTAGTCATGAGTAGGTATTCTATACCATCCTTATCTTTATCTCCATGTGGAAACCATTTAGACAAATGTTTTTGAAACTTAATAGAGTACGGCTGGACTCACGATACAAGAGAGCATCCTCTATTATTATACGAGTACCTATAGGGAGAACTATGATGGCTCTTCCGTTGCCAATAATAAAGGCATCGCTTCCATCGATGGTCATAATATTTCTAGTTTCCCTAAGAATTGAATTGGTGGTGCAATTTTCTACAAGACAAATTTCCTCCACCGCCATTAGATTATGCGTTGTTCTATATTAAAATTATTCTTTTAGCATTTAACACAATTGTTGCATCAGGAACATATTGTAAAATATAGAACAAACATAACACATTGAATGAATTTAATATTTTGGAAGCCTAAATGATAATCACTCTTCGAGAGCATAGACCAATGTTAATTGAGAATGAAAACTAAACTGATAAAGAAGCTCTTAAGGAGACTCATAAGGAAATATGGCATCGACTTAGCAAAATGAGGGAGTATTTGGGAGACCACTACAGGTCTCCATATAAATCATAGGTGCCTTTTTAGAACTCCTTAAGCTCAACCCCAAGAAGATTGTCTTGATCCATGGGCGTGTGTAAGTTCAAGCACCAATACATTGGTTTTGGTGGTTAATGATAAATCTAAATATGAGACTAACTCCTTTGTTGAGTATGATATTGATTCGTTTGGATGGAAAGATGAAAATATCGGATGTATGCATCCGATGCCATATTATTATATCTTGTTGCATTCTTTGGATTCAAAATACAGGGTGAATTCCAAAAAAGTTTCAACTTGGATATATGCATATTATTTCCAATTCATATGCATGTATGCACACATTTAGGGGGAGTTCATTCTATATCTTAAAGTTTTCACTAGTATTGATCCTTTTTTTCCACATATATCAAGGATCTTTACATTGAAACACAACATTTGAGTATATGAAGCGTTTTATAGTTGTAATATAGTCATGTTGATTTCAATTCAATTATTTGCAATTGGGTTGTCATCAATCACGAAAGAGGGAGATTAAGGATCTAGACTCTCCATTATATGTTAATGGTGTGCTTTGGTGATTAGTGACAACAAAATGTGTTGGACTAATACTTTCCATGAGTTGGTGAAATAGGTTGAGTCCAATGATGATGAAGAATTTGGCTGACATCATGTGGATAGTCATCAAGTCAAGGTTCGAAATGAAAGATGTCATTATGTGTTGATAAGCATCAAGACAAGATTCCGAAGTGAATGTATTTCATCATGTATTGATAAACAAGACAAGGACCCCCGGACTTGAAGAGAAGATGATCATCATCAAGTGAAAGCTCTAAGTGGATGCGCAAGGCAAATGTATAGCTAGCATAGTCTAAGGATATGTTCCTAGCCTTTTATCGGTCTTGGTTTTGACTGGGAGACCAGATTACTAATGTAGTTTGCCGTACTATTAAGAGGTGTCTTATCTAATAGTTTGAGTCTCATCATATGTTCATACCCCAATCTTGCTTGCTCTAGCTCTCCGTTGCATGATGCTATTATTTGTGAACGTATTTTGCAAATAGTTAAAGCTCATGCACTTACTCTTTGTAGCATGTGACTAAAGTTTGCAAATGTGTTTTACAAATTGTTCAAGTTTATGCATTGATCGTTGCCAGACTCAATTAGAGATCCTTAGTATGCATATAGTGAGCCTTATTTAATTTAGTCTCATGCATATCCTTTTATGCCCTTGTCCTCTCCATCATTGTTGAATTCTTGTAAGGACAGAGTGTGGATATGTCCAACCGAGCCTGAGCTAGACCCCCACAGTCATATTCTTGCATTAAATGCATAGCCATTTGAAAGGTAGATGTACATGTCCAACCAACACACTTGCCCATGCATGGACATGTCCAAACAGTGCTCTGTGAGCAGTTTGGACTGAATAATGACTAGTTTTGTTTGGTGGGCTATATAAGGATGGCTTATGCTAGCATTTGCATGACTCTTGGTATTCCATATCAATCTCTTGAGCTAGTATGAACTTCTCATCTCAATTGTACATGTGTTGCATCTTGTGAGCAATGAGGAAGGTCTCTAGTTGCATGTATTGCTTCTAGAGGTGGATTGAGTATCCAGTTGTGCATGTGTTGCACTTGATGAGAGTCAAACAAGAGGCTTGTCTTCTTACTCTTGGTGTTTGCTGACACTTAGATAGTGTTGAGATGTCGTGGTCCGGTGATCTTCTTAAGAAGTTTGTGAGAAGGGCCGGTATGTTGTTTAGGTTGGAGCTCACCTACCCGAAGGAGAAGAGCCACCACTAGTGGATTCGAGGTGATTGACTTAATTCGTAGAGCTGGTCCAATTCATTTGGGTTTACCTCAATGTGGATTAAGGGAGATCGGCAAGTCTGTGAACACCATGGTAAAAGATCGTGTATCATCTTATGGTTTGCTTCCTATTACTCATTTACATTCTTGCAATTTACATTCCTAGAATTGAGTAGCTTGTTTGTCACTCTAGAATTGCAAACCTTGATCTAGACATAGGTTGTTGGTGCACTTAATTTGACTAGTTGATTAGACCTTAATTGGGCAAAACCGTTTTGATTTACGCTTCCGCATATAAAACAAGGTTTTGGCCAAAGTGGATTTTAAAATTGCCTATTCACCCCCCTCTAGTCGGCCTCCTTAACCTTACAAGTAGTATCAGAGCTTGGTATCTCATTTTATTAGGTTTTACCGCCTAGAGAGTAAGGATGACCCCTAGAGATGTTATGCACTCCGGAAGGGTTCTTTACTTTGATGGCACAAATTATGCTTATTGGAAGGTTAGAATATCTACATATATTAAGGTCATGAGTCCTCACATATGGAGACTCATTAACACAAGGCTTGCGTGGAACTTGGCGCCGAGTCACGTTGACGACGTTCGACTGGAGCAACGCGGGCACACATATACTATTGTTGTGCCTGTCGTCACATCACTAGCGGTAAGTGGCGTCCTGGCGGTGGTTATCATGGCGGCCACACATGGCGGTTCCAGCGGCATGGCACTCGGCGGCTCCGCTTCGAGTGACGCACAAAGTAGTGGAGCAGTGGCATTGGCAGGCTGGCGCATTGCGTGGCATAGTGCCATCGATGGTGGCGAGCGCGATGTCCAATCCGTGGCCTTACCTCAGTGCCCATGGTAATCCAATCTAGAACCCTAATTTTGCTTTAACAAATCTAATCTAGGGTCTAGTCGGTAAATTGCAGAATTGAACACTAGGAACATATTAGATTGGTTCATGCTATATCCATATTGAAATCAATGTGATTGCAATGGATTAATGATTTTCAACACACCATTCAACCTTTGGAGAGCTTCATACTGATAACGTGTTGAATAATAAATTGATCGCCGTAGATTAACCCCAATGCCAATCACCCAATATTGAGAATACCCGGAAAACAATCACAAAAATAGATAAACACCAAGTATGAGATCTCAACTCTTTTCTCTTTGTTGATTGTAGATTGATCCTCTTGTACAATCGGGTGTTATATTTATAGCTAAAACCCCTCAGGGGGTAGTTTCGGATTTCATCCACCAAACCCTGGAGTTCAGTTATATCTCAACAATGTTCACAAATTAACGTAATATGTTTATCTCGTATTAGTTTGATTCATGGATATCATGATATATACATGTATAATACAAAATTATGAACAATTTTAAAATTTTGATTTAAGAACATATAACTCGATATCCAATATTGCGATACCCAATACACCAAAGCCAATCCGATATGAACCCAATATCCGCTGTTCAGAACCTTGATTTTAGAAAATATATGTTTCATCCTGGTGAGCAACAAGATTCAGAATTTTGGGGGCTAGATAAAGCTGGAAATACAGCTCTAAATCTTTATATAAACTGGTTGAAGCTCTTAGGGGTAACTTGGGTTCATATGTGATGCCTGTGGAAAACAGAAATAAGTTCCCTTGCTGCGGTCCCTGCTTAACGATTGCATCCTTTTCAGGCATGAATCTGAAAGGTCCAAACGAAAGAATTGCAAGACAGATGAGCTCGTGAGCACTGTACTGTGGCTTTCATAGCCCTTTCTGTAAGGATGCACACAACTGGATTTTGTATGATGTTTACCTGCGCGGCAATACAAAACAAATGAAATTTCTGCTTTATATGCAGTAGGATTCGCTCTACTGTTTTCATTCCATTTTTTCTTTTTGAAAATTTTGCTTTTGCAAGTGGCTGCTATTGCTATAACCTCGTCCATTTGTACCACACCATAGTTATCTTCAGAACTGTTGTACTGCTCATACCAAATTCAACATTACATTTTGACTTCACTCAAACTCGTCGTTACTGATACAACACTCCTACTCCTTTATGCGGTCCAAAAATTTGTCAGATAGTTTCAGTTGGACCCCCTACCCCCGCTACAACACGTATCAATCCCCAACTCTCCCAGGGCAAAATAAAACAGGACCAGGGCTCGCTTAAGGACATCAACCTATGTAAACTTTCACTACCCTCCACAAGGGTTTCTTCTTCCTGTGTGCCAATCAGTTAACATTCTCAAAGCCAGCAAGGCTAGCATTATTGCACAAGCTCAGGGATAAGCCTCAACAGGAACGAAATCTCACGCTGTGAGAAATTCGGCATCACCGCACCTTTCACCACCTCCAACTGGTTGCTCAAGTCCTCGACTTCTGGGTCGGGCTCTGGGACAGTGATGAGCTCGGATACGGCCTCAGTGATCTCCTGCACTAGGTCAACGATCACTCCATTCACCCCCATCAGGTGCTGCATGTACACTGCCTCTGGCACATTACTGCACAATTGCACAAGGATCGCAATTTTGAGCATTTAGATTTAGATAGCTTGCAACTCAGGCAATGGTACATAAGTTTGTAAACTACAGTACTTACTTCAATGTTCCATAAGTCAGTAAGGAGAGGTTAGCCTCTTTGATCTTTGGTATAGCAGCTGGGTGCCTGAATATTCCACGGGCCTCAGACACGATTCCTTGCATGCCGCTGGCAAGGCATAATTTGATGGCTTCTTCCAACGAATTCCTCCTCACATCAGTGTAGATTTCTGTCCCTCCGTCTGTCAAGAAGTAAACCTGATTGCAGAACATAAGAGGGATAAGGTGATCAGTACTGTTCATGGTATGAAAAATAGTGTTATGATACTTCCAATGTATTAGGTACTAATGTACATACAGGGTATGTGCTTTGCAATTTTCGCATGAGCTGTGCAGCATCGGGCTGAAAGCTTGAAAAAAGAATAAGCCTATCCTTGGCATACCCAAAAACCACCTGATCAAGTAATCTGACGTCGTTAGACTCAATTAGCAAACTTTTTAGAAGAATGCACTACAGTACTATGCATGCCTTCAGGATGGCCTGGAGGATGTGAGCGAGCTCTTCCTCCTGGTATAAAAGATTGTCGTCGAATTTTAGCTCAATGTTGAAGCCCAGTCTTGGATTGACTTTCTCGAACGCTTCTTGAAGCGTGCAAAGCGGATCATCTGATTGCACATTCCAATTCAATATTCTACCATCCTTCATTTTCTGCAGCAAGGGCTTTCCAGTCTGAATTCAACAGCAAGCAAAATATGATCAGATGCTACTCACCCAGGTAGCCCCCAATGTTCAAATGAGCATGGCGTTGTTTTACCATACCTTTCTCTGCTCATTTTGTGGCCCATACAGGAGGAAGTCTTCCAACTGAAGATCTGTGACACGCTTATCTGAAATTTTACACTGAAAACAGATATTCATTTTTGAGATTTAGGTTAGTTGCTCAAAAGTGCTGTGACACGCTTATCTGAAAAAGGACCGACAATATATTTTTTTGTGCGTGTTTTGTGGTTTCTACTGTAAACTATCAGGGCAAAGAAATGGTGGAAAGTGATTTAAAGGGTATGAGCATACATCTTGTTCAGTATAGATGAAGTTGTCGTGGAAGATGATTGGGCACCCGTCCTTGGTCACCTACAAAATTGATATTCACGGTTCTCTTGTCAACATCTTTACATACTGAATTATCGAAGAGACAAAGGGAGAAGGGCAAGAACCATAAGTAAACAAGTCAGTATCTTCTTTCAACATTTCATAAGCTTCGCATTTAAGCAAACTACAAACGGAGACAGTTATATTCAGTACCTAACAATGGCGAGAGAAGTCAAAATATGACACGGTAAACACATTTAACTCTCTGTGTTACAATAACAAGAACATAACAGCAAAGCATAAGTAGCTGTCAGGCTCATGGTTCCAAACAAATGGGCCCGACAACACCTATCATTATTCCTAGAGTGCCTTGACTATGTCTAGCTCCATGTTTAAGCTACAGTGCAAGATATATGACTTTTTTTTTGTTGCTTTGGAGCAGTGCAAGGTGGGGTGTGAAGGAAACGACAAAGGCTTCAGATCTAGATGTTATTGTTGCAAGGATGTAACAACTGAACAGCCTCTATCCTGCTACAAGCAAGCTACATTTGAACTCTACGATATGGAACATTGTGCATTAGCAATTGAATATAATGTCAATTTGAAGCCGCTAACCACCACCAAGGAACTGACGTGGCCATCCATATGTTTGTTCGTGAAAAATGATTTTATTTTCACGTTTATAATTATTAAGAAAAGACAATTTACCATCTTAATTCACAACACGACGTTCCATTACACTGTGTATTCAGAGGTGCCACAGGCACAAATATTCCACAAGAAGGGCAGATAGGTGGGCCCATTGTCTGTGTTGGAGCTTATGGGGTTCACCTATCTGTGAGTGTTGCTATCTCAAAACTAAAAAGATGATCGTGTTTCAAGACAGAAAAGAAGGCCCTTTCTTCCGCATGTACGCACGGTGTATTTTGTGGGCCAACCTAACTATGCACCTCATTTAACGAGCTCAAAGGCGACTGTTTCCTACTCCATATGTGGTGTAGGCCCCACCCCATTAATTTCCACAATAGACCAGTAATCCATTAATTTCCGCAATATATGAATAACATCCTTCCATAGTAAGAACATGTGAATAGAGATAAGCTAAAATAATATTTCTATTCAAAAAAGATATGATAAAATCCTTCCATCTAAGATATGATTAAATCCTCTTCTATCACAGCTGTTCATGTTAGATCCAACAAATCAGGTACTCTAAAGGAGAACGGACTACTGCCACCAACTCCTAATTAGAAGTAGTAGAGATTAAAATCCGCGCGTTGCCGCAGTCCACCTCTCAATTTTAGCAAAGAGAGGAAAATTCTTTCGAAGGGGGAAAATGTAAAAAAAAATTGTAGCTCAATTTTAACATAGAAGTTTTTTCGAAATTTTTTTCTAAAAAATAATGTAGCTATACACTGTAGTACTGTAGTTTCTAAAGTGAAAACCACCACATGGCAGGGCTCCTCATAGATATTCGAATCTAAATCCACTTTATGTAAATATACTCTAAATATTCCGAAAGCCATAGAAATGGATATGAAAAAAAAATAACATAAAAGTTTTTTTCGAAAAAAATTCTAAAAAATAATGTAGCTATACACTGTAGTACTGTAATTTCTAAAGTGAAAATCACCGCGTGGTAGGGCTCCTCATAGATATTAGAATCTAAATCCACTTTATGTAAATATACTCTAAATATTCCGAAAGCCATAGAAATGGATATGAAAAAAAAAATCAACCGAAGTGTCATTATGTAAGTAGACTCTAAATATTCCGAAAGCCGTAGATGTGGATATGAAAAATAATCAACTAAAGTACCACCTGAAATGAATAGAAAAGAAAAGGTATCATCGTTTTAACATAGAAAAAAAAATAAATGAGAGATTGCTCTGTTTGAGATTCGAACTCAAGACCTATCGCTTACTACATGGGTGCTCTAATCAACTAAGCCACGAAAGCTAACGTGGTTTAATTAATTTGCCATGTCTGTAGTCTCTGGAGACAGGCACCGTAGTTTCTACAGGGCAGAATGGACGGTGGCAGAGGAGTGGGCGTTCGGCTGTACTTCTCTAAGATTATATAGTTATATACTATGAAAGACCTAAAGGTTAGATATACCCTAGCTGATTCGTGATACATTAGTAGAATCTTGTATTACCCGAAAGGATGAATTTTCACACTTTTCCAGTACTGTTTCCGTCCGTGTTTGAAGAAACTCCAGATTTAATATGAGCTTGTCCAGAAATCAATAGATAAAGACCGACTAGTTGGTCATTGGTTTCTTTACTCTTTTTTTTTAAAAAAACCAGTGATGGTGAATGATGTGTTCTTCACCTTCTCAATCTCCACCTACCTATCTTCAAATCCATCTTTCATCATAAGAAATATCTAATAAAAAAAATTCTCCGTAAAAAATAAATTTAATACTAGAAAAACACAATAGTTATTCCAACTATCTCCCTTCTCTCCCTTTACGGTGTGCGGTAGAGATACGATGTAAACAACGATGGTGAAACCAATGACGTAGCGTAAATAAAGCTCAATGCTAGAATCATAGCGTAGATTAAGATGAAACTCAACCAGACACTACGCGGAGCTAAAAGTATAATGGAAGTTAAACCTAGCGACAACAGTTTAACATACTAATAATATTATTTTTATAGTCAGAGAAGCACAAAATCCGGAGACTCTCTGGCCGGGCCCACACTCACGTGGACACGCAGACCGGGACGAGGAGAGGCGAGCCAAGATCCTCCGGAGCAGAGATAGGAGACCGCGGCGACGTGTCGCTCGCTCCTCCCCTCGCTACGCGGCGCCGCCTCCCCCAACCCCCGGCTCGCCGCCCGGATGCGTCCCTATCGAGAGTTCGAGACCTACAGACCTGGTTCACTGCACCGAGAAGAACCCAACCCGACCGGTCCCATCACCCAGGTGCACGCCGGTAGAGTCTAGACCCGTCATCGCAAACACCTGTTCCTTTCCTCGGAAGTCACGAACCGGAATCAGCGCTCGGGCCGGCTGGCCCGTAACGGAACGGGGAGGAGATTGATTCCGAGCGAGCAATGGATGGATGGGTTACCTGCACGTCGAACTCGACGTAGTCGACGGGGAACCGCGCGGCCTCGTTGAAGGACCGGACCGAGTTCTCCTTCACCTCCTGCAGCCGATGGTCGGGCGACGACAGCGCGTTCATCCCTTTCCCGCGGTGCCCGATCACCGCGAACCGCCCGCCCGCCGGCGACGCCGCGCGCTTCACCGCCGCGTCCACCTCTTCAAATACCACCAATGAATACCACTGATTTGAAGTGACCAATCATGCATCAAGGAAACGATACTCTTCCTCGTCCCCCAGATGCTGGCTTTCTAGCTAGCTTGCACGTACGGACGTATGGTACGTACCGAGAACGCGGGCAGCGGCGAGGTCTGGGACGACGTCGAGGCTAGGGACGTCGGCGACGCGCGCGGCCTTGAGCAGAGCCATTGATTAATTCCCCTGCTCAATAGAGCGATAGTTCGATAAAGGTAGGAAATGATTAGCTAGCTACGTGCGTCCGCGCAGGGATGGGTGTGCTGTATTGAGAGGATTTGGGCACGGCTTAACGACGAGAGGAGTCAATCAACGAGGACAACTGGACAAGGAACAAAGGAACGGGGGCTTAGAAAGTGGAGGGGAGGAGGAGGTCGAAATCAAACGCGGTGCCGGGGGCGGGAATATTCCGGTCCGGGTGCCATTGCCATTGCAGTTCTCGGGTTTATCCGACCGGATATTCGCGTGGATCACGCGTGCCTGTTAGAAAGGTTAGGTTGGAAAAATTGATGATTTGTCTTTATTTATTTACTTGTGTCATTGATGATTTGTCACGTGATGTTTCACTGACATATGGATCCTAGGGCTACATGTCAGTGAGATATACGAGACAATTCATCGATTACACCAACTAAAATATGGCAAATCATCAAATCTCCTAGTTAGGTTCCTGTTCCCTTGGAATATTCCATTCTATATATCTAGCTGCTAGTATATCTGCGATCTAGCTCTCTCGTCATGTCTCGTTTCCTCTATTTTTATTAGAGATATAAAGATATTTTGCATAAACACTAGAAAATACCAATAAAGAAAAGAGAGCTGTGAATCTACGTCTTACGTCTCTATTATGATCTTGTATTTATACGATCTTAAGCAACAACTTTGATATATAACATGTTATCAGCATGAGGGTGCTCCTGAGTGAAGGTCATTCATGTTTCAAAAGTCGTTGCTTCATCTTTCTTGGCCAATTTAGTTGCTAGATTTATTTGGTATCTCCCTAATTTTATATTCTTCTAATCTGGCCGATATCTCACCTTGGGTGTGATTAGCATCAACCAAACACTGGCCATCATTTCGTGCTTGATGAGATCTGAAACAACCCTAAAGTTTAGTAAACACAAGAAATCATAAACCAAGTAATAACACACTTAATTAAAACAGGTAACAAAAGTAATCACCCTTTTCATTATTACCAAAATGCTTTGCAGGATTCATACATCAGAGTTATATGCAAATCTCAACTATAACAAATGAAATACAAGGCTTTCACAAGATGGCCTACAATCTAGTCTCGAGAAGACCTTGGCTTCGAATACCTGAAATTGTTAGTCACCATAAATATAAATGGAAGGTAAACAACGGGAATATGAAATATAAATAATTGTTGTCAGACCCAAAGGTGATTAGATAACGCTCATCGAGATACCAGACCGTCCGGGGCCAGTTGGCATCTCTCTCTAGATTGGGTATCATCATTCGGCATATACAAACCTATTTTCGCTGAGTAACCATAGTCATACGGGAATAGTGTCAAAATATCACTAAGTAAAAAGGTAAACCCAACATAGTAAAAAGGTAAAGCCATTGCGATTAAAATGGAAGCCGGCCAAAACCACTCCACTAGTCCATTCATCCCCCACACCACCATCCATGGCCAGACCAACCAAACAAGCCAGAGCCATCCTCCAGTTCCCCCCCCCCCCCACACCAAGCCACCCAAGGCCAGGAGGAGGACAAGGCCAACCGAAGCCAGCAAGAAGGCCAGGAGCAAGCCACCAAGCTAAGCAAGCAAGAAGGCCAGGGGAAGCCCAATCAACCATGAAGAGGATCAAGGAGCCAGCCACCTCGATCTCAACTCCAAATCACCAGCACATCACCATCATCACAGCATCAACCATCCCCATCCCAAACCTCAACATCACCAGATGCATATAGATCGATACTTTTACTAACTTTAGAGACCAAGTACTCAAATGCAATAAGGAGAGTAAGCAGTAGCTGGGTAGAAATACTAGTGGTCTCAGAGGAGAAGTCACTGTAGGGGTGGCACCGTGCATGCCCAACAACCACCGAGTACTCCCCGGCATACGTGAGGTCATGTGTATCGTCACCGCACCGCCAAACCCTAGCATACCATTGTAGGATCAAGGATAACCGACTAAAGGGGGGTGAATAGGAGGTTTCTCAATTTTTCGATTCTAATTTGCAATTTAGAAAGACACTAAGATATAGAAACAACAATTGCAAATTCACAACTATAATCTCTAGTAATCACCTAAATCACTTAAGCAATTCAAGTATAGTAGAAACAATTCTAAGCACAAATAGTCTACTCAATTTTGCTAGTAATGAAATTTAGCACAAGAATGAGAAAGACAAATCACAAGAGAATGAGAGACAAGATTTTTATCCCGTGGTCTCGGAGACTTGCCGGTCTCCCCTACTCCACGTTGAGGTGACTTGAACCACTTCAAACTGGCTACACCCACTTGAGCCTTCCTTGATCACTCGTGGTAGCTCTTCACCACTCCGGTTAGGTGAGCTCCTTGCCTTCACAACCGACCGGGCCTTCTCACAAGCTTCTTTGAGAAGATCACCGATCCCACACACCTCCAAGCCGTCTAGGAGGCGGCAACCTCCAACAGTATTAGGTGATGACGCTTGCTCGAGGTCGAATTGAGTGCCAAATGCTCAACACTAAATGCACCACTCAATTTTACCACTAACTCTCTCAAAATGAGAATTTAATGCACACAAATGAGTAGGAGGCAATCTAGAGCTCAAGGATGATCAATGAGATCCAAAAAATATGCTCTAGAATGCAGGTGGGGGTTTTTATAACTCTCACCAACCAAAACTAACCGTTGCCCAAAAGTTGCTCAAAATCATGTTGAGAGGCTGGTCATACCGCCCTTGGGCCGGTATAATCGGCCCTCAGAGGGTAACGGTCGAAACTGTGCATTTAATGCACCGTCAGTGACCGTTGGTCACTGGCTGGTATGACCAGAGAGGGTCCGGTCATACCGCTCACTGGTATGACCGGAGGGCCTCCGGTCATACCGCCCTCCTTAGGTGCAAAATGCACTCGTTCTGGAAAAACAGACCGGCCTTTGTCGGGATCCGGATTTGCAAATCCGAAACCCTCTGTGTATACCGCACTAGTCCAGGATCACGCTAGTGTACACAGTGGAAACATAGATGAAATATCATTCCATACAACGAATTAACTAAGAAAGATGCAAATTATTATTAAATAAAGCAAATAACCTTATGGTCAATGTTTACACCACTATGCCTTAAGGCTTAAGAAACAAATAAACTATTGCAGCGAAAAAGATAACTTGAGCCATTCGACATGCCACATGCAATCATCTGGGGAAACTCCTTCCTAATCCACGTAGTCTTCATAATATTCCTCCTCATGATATTCAGCATTCCTGATCCTTCCTCAACAACTGATCAATAAAGGCGTATAGCCGTGAGTACAAAAAGTACTCAGCAAGCCGTAGGGAATTGATGCAATATATTCATGCATTGCTTGACAAGGATAGCCATATGGTTCATTTGCAGAAAGCAATAACTTGAATTGAAATATAACAAATAGATTGAAAGCATATTAATGAAAAGATAATAAATAACTGGTAGATCAATAGTAGACAACATGAACAGAATGGCGAGACATCACCCTACACCATCTAAAACAAGTATCAACCAATAAATTCAACAATACTACTTTAGACAACAAAACAACAGTGAACTCCCCATTCACATCCCAACAATTCCACATTTCATGAAACACTCTATACCCCGTGTGAAATTCCCGGGCTTGTCCATGATCGCGGACGCGGCTATTCGAATAGTTTTACACTCTGCAGAGGTTGTACAACTTTACCCACAAGACATGATCATCTCTTGTTGCCAAGCTATTAACACACTTCCTTTGGTGTGTCGGCAAAGAGATCACGACAAAGCCTTTACAATGCAATCGCCTAAACTCTGATCGTCCGCTAAGGTTTCACCATGAGGCCCTCTTGCGCCTTGCGAATCTACCCATCTATCTCGAAACCCACACCACCAATTGGCAGTACTCAAGGCTAGACATTGCAAATTAGTCAGCTAGGTATGTCTCATACCATACATGTGGTAGTACGGTTAGGCCCAGTTCAATGGCGTGCAAGATTAAGTCCTTAAGTTATCTCGGGCAAGACATCCACATCCCAATGTGCTAGAAAGCACCCCTTTACTGCACGATTACTTACCCGAGGGAAAACAACTTTGTTCAACCAAGACCAATGGCAACCCTGCCGTGGTACAACAAATTTTACAACAGCGGCTATCAGCCACAATTCAATATCTCATTAAGTCAAGATTATCATTATTCAACAGGTGATACAAATCCCAACGTATATCTAAGCATGACTAAGCATAGCTACGATAACCCATTGTTGGTGTGATGATTATGTCCAACTAATAATGACCTAACCTAGGGCTAACAATAGGTACATGGCATTCCAATAATCAAAGTGGTATAATGTCAACGAGGTGTATAGCTACTCTCATGAAATAAGCATTGATACACAAAATAGCATGCATTTATATAAAACAAATTACTTTGCAAACATGGGATCAATATGATCAAATGTTACTACTTGCCTTGTTGATCTAGTGCTGAGTCTTGGTCTTCGAAGTCTCCGTTCGCTCCCTCGGAATTAGCATCTATCGGAAAAGAAAGCAACGAAACCAAATAAATACCAAACAGAGACTCAAACAAGCTCAAAACTGAAAATAAATGGCTCTAGAATGTAGAGCATGATTTTAGAAAATTTAGAAACTTGAATCGCCTCAATCAGAGTTCGTATGAGAGAGAACGGGCCTCCGAAAGATTAAATTCAGAGAAAAGGCTGAAAATCAAAAAATCCGAATTTTCCCGATTTATTTTTCTATTGGAAAATCGATTTATTCCGCAACGCTGACATCAGCAATCAATTTCCCGAATAAAAAATAAATCAGAAAATCCTATTTTGCTGACAGGTGGGACCTTCGGTCTATGGACCGAGTCCATGGACATGCTGCGGTCTACGATAGACCAGGCTCATGGAAAAGAACTAGGGCTGATGTCACCACTGACGTCATCGCTGACGGGGCGGCACGCGACGCTGACGTGGCGCTGAGGCAGGTGGCTGACGTAGGGGAGACACATGTCACGCATCCAACGGCGACGGCATTGGATCGGACGGCGGAAGAACAAGGCCGAGATGGCAGGGATGTGGCCAGATCCGAAGCGCACGCGTGCGATCGAACGGCCAAGGTTCATTGGCGAAGAACGACGGCGGGGTGGTGGTGCATCTCACCGGCAACGAAGAAGACGCGGCTTCGGTGCAACGGCGATGGGTGGAGCTCGGCTTTCCACAGATCCGGAAGGGGAGGTCACGAGCAACTCGGCGAGACACGCAGCTGAGGCGGAGACACACCGGAAGCAAAGAAAAAGGCGGCGGAAAGCTTGGGCCAAGGCGGAGAACTCCGGCGAGCTCGGGGAAAGTGACGGTGGGGTCTCGAGAGACGAGGAGGACGGCAAAAGGGGCGCGCGGAGAGGGGAACCTCGGGAGGGGTGCGGCCCGGGTTTTTATAGCCTAGGGAGGCGTGTAGGGCACGGACTCTGAGATGGCAGCGCGTGCGGCGGTAGGACTCCGAGCGTTAGGGTTAGGGTTTGCGACGGCGGTGCGGGGCGACGATGCTCAATCCGGACCGCACACGGGGCGCAGATCTGATGGCTCACACCGAACGGCTACGTGGCTTTGCGCGATGCGTTGGATCAGGATCGCACGGCGGTGGCGGCTGCGCGCGAGCAGGCAGGCCGAGCGAGGCGAAGTTGGGCTGGGCCGCGTGGGAGAAATGGGGTGGGCCACGGAAGATTTGGCTCGAAGGGCTTTTTAGAAAATAAAAACATTTCACAAATTAATAATTTTCAGAAATTCAAATAAAATCAAATAAATTCAAATAAATAACAAATAAATTCAAACAAATCCCCAAAAATACAAAAAAATTCCTTGAAGCAGAATGAACCTTTCATTAATAGAAAATCAAATTAAGCTTGGATTAATTATGGGAAATTGTAAATGGTTCATTTTTAAATTCAAATATTCCAAAACTCAAATTTTGGGATGTTACAGTGGGTTTCGGGTTATCCCATGTATGAGTGAGTGAGTCATTCTTAGCCCTTGATGGTGATCCTTATTGTTGAAGGACTCATCCAAGGGTGCAGGATGACTCAAGAGTAGTATAAAATACAGTGGTAGGGGCAACTCTCCCCTCTTGAAGGTTTTAGAGGTTTTGGTGCTCCTTTGATCTTTGGCCACTTTGTTGTGAGGCTTTGTAAACCTCCCTTCCATAAATGAAAATCCAAGTTTCTTAATTCTTAATTTACTTTTCGTATTTGCATTATGTCTCAAATTTTGTATTTAAATTCCGCACTTTAATTTCTTGCAATTTACTTTCCACATATTTTGATTTGCCTCCCCTCCTTCTAAATGCTTGTGGATCTTGTGCCGAGGATGAATGATTGATGGATGAATCTTTTTCAGATCATATCCCAATCAATCTAGGCAAATCTTGTGTGTTCTTTGCAAGAAAACGATCTTTTGTTCTTTAGAGAATCATTCTTGTTAGATTGGGTTTGTGTAGTTCTTGTCTTATGTTCTTACTTGCCTTGACGTGTGGAAGGTTATCCAAGATCATCTTGATCATTAAAACCCCACGAGCAAGATCAAGACCAAGATTTTGATTTTTGCTCAAACTTGGTGCATTCTTCCTTCAATTCTAAAAAGATCAGAACTTTGAGTCAATCCCTTGGATTGAAGGATGGAATGGGTTCCTGACTACCTAAGGAGGTGCATTTCAAATTTCATGGTGTTTGGTGCAGACGATCAAAAGTTTGATCAATTTTGCTTTTGAGTTTGTGGCTGTTCTTGCTCTATTCATCCAGGCCCAGTACTACTGCCTATCTAAGTGGTAGCACTGCCCCAGTAGTGCTACCACCCCTGCAGTGGTAGCATCGGCCAGAACAGTCTCCTCTGATTTGTTTTGGGCTGATTTGCATGAGGTCTTAGTTGGATTGTTTTGTGTTGGGGAAAAATTTATTTTGAGATCATTCACCCCCCTCTGATCGCTATTACAGTCCTCCAATTGGTACCAGAGCACGGTTTTGCTCTTCCATAGATCTTGACTGGTCTCTAGAGCCATGGTGACGGACAAGTATTCCACCAAGTCCCTTATCTTTTCTGGAGTTGATTTTCCCTTCTGGAAGTCAAGAATGGAGTCGTACATCACTGCCCAGAGCTTCCTAATTTGGTAGAAGGTGAAGCTCCCGTATGAGGTTATTGTCGATAAAGACGTCACGGTTGGCAATATGGCTGATGTTGAGGAGAATGCTAAGGCAAGGAACATCATCATATAGGGCCTTAGCCGTAGTGAGTACGACAGGATCTCTCACCTACGATCAGCTCATCAGATCTAGGTGACCCTCTATGCTTATCATGAGGGCACCACTCAGAT
Organism: Otatea glauca; assembly: GCA_036346275.1. Lineage (NCBI taxonomy): Eukaryota > Viridiplantae > Streptophyta > Magnoliopsida > Poales > Poaceae > Otatea > Otatea glauca. The sequence goes on along the minus strand of CM070713.1, from coordinate 43,530,282 downwards.
CAAAACGATGAGACAGGATCAATACAAGCGAGACTATAACAAATTTGAATAGCACGCTGGTGAGACCCTTGATGAGTGTTTTGATCAGTTCACAAGGATCTTGAGCGATCTCCGTGCAGTTGATTGCACATACTCTGACTCGAAGAACGCTCGACACTTCTTGACCACACTTGATCTTTGGGTTTGGGAGATAAAGGTGACCACCATCAAGGACACTATAGACTTATCGACTTTGACTATTGACAGGCTCTATTCTAGACTCAAGACTCATAAGATTGACGTTGTCTGTCGTAAGACAAAGTCTCAGTCGATGGCCTTGGTCACCGATCCCATTGGATTCTCTTCTGAGGCTTCAGTTGGTTTCTCTGTTTCCACCCTTTGCGAGCTAAGCGATGAACTGTTGGAAAATTTTTCAGATAGTGAGCTTGCACTTTTAGCTCGCAAATTTTCTCATACTTACAAGAGGGTGAGAGAGAGGAAGAGCAGTGGCATGATCACCTGCTTCGATTGTGGTGGCCCTGACCACATTCGGGAAAACAGCACCAAGCTGGGGAAAGGCAAGAATGACTCCAGTGGTTCGAAAAAGAACGACAACACCAAAAAGAACTGCAACAAAAAGCCTCCAGTTCGCGACTCGGCACATGAGAAGAAGTACCGCAACTTCTCGAAGAACAAGAAGCTCTTCCACCATATCCTCGCTGCACTTGATGACATCAACCTCTCCGACACAGAGACCTGGAGCGATGCGAGCGAGGATGATCCGCAAGAGAATAACAAAGGCGACGACAACTCACCGGGATATGTTTCATGGTGGACACCAACAATATCAGTGACTTCGAGCTCTATAGTGTCTCGAACGAGGTACCCTCCTATGACCAGCTCAATGAAGCTTTCTGCAAGCTAGGAAAATTTCATGCTAGAGTTAGAGCTAGGTGTACAGAGCTAGAGAAGGAAGTAGGCACCTTAACTCGGAAGTTATTTTCACTTAGATCTTGTTCCTCCCGAGCCTCTGATGACTGTACTCTTTGCGATGCTTTGCTTGTAGAGCTTGAGAACCTAAGGACTATGCATGATAGTGTGCTTTCTGAGCTTGAGGGTCTTAGGTTGAAGCATGCTAGCACTAGTTTTGTTGACACTATTCCTGTAGATGCTAGTTTTCTTGATGCTCATACTAGCGCATCTTGTGAAAATTTCCCTAAACTGTTGTATGAAATTGATGCCATGAGCACTCATCTTAGGAAGCTATCTACTAGAAATAATGAACTTGAATTGCATGTTAGTGTTATGCCCTTGAGGCAATCATTTAGATTATTGTAACATGACTATGTTTATGAATAATAATATGATTATTGGTCCAATGAATGTATATCATTGTATTGATTAACAAGTATGTGACTTGCTTATGAAGCTCTTTACTTATTGATGTAATTCGATAAATATCTCTGATCGGATATCATCGTATAGGACAACGATGAAAAGATCAGCACATGTAGTGATCGATGATCATGCTTCATAGATCATGGGATATGGAGATATCATCTATACATTGTGGACGCATGTTGAAGAACATGAGTTAGATAGACCCGCAATGGGACACTGCGAGAATGTTTCATTCTTATGTGTCATCAGTGTATCTCATACATAGTAGATGTATGATCCTTAGACCTGAGGTTGTCATATTCCCTACATGTGTAATAGTTTTCCTTGGGGCTATCAAACACTACTTTCTAACCGGATAGTTATAAAGATAGCTTTCATGTTTACTATAAAACGTACAGAGGGAAGTGAGCAGTCAAGATGGAATTTGCCACTCCAATGAAACGGAGATATATGATAAAGCCACTCGTGTGATATGATTAAGGAAGTGCATGGCCATGCCGTGATTGAGGATTCAATCACAACTTATTAATATATCACGGATATGAGGATGGATTGAATCATCAAAGGATGACATGCTTCTCGCCTTGAGTTCAATCTTCATATACTTGGCAAAGGGATTATTACATGAGTACTTTGGATAGGTTCTGTCCAATTTGATCATAGTATGTTTGAGAGTTGGCATACTTTGCAAGGAGCCACTACCAACTATTGGATTGAAAAGGAGTTTTCCGAATCCATGTCCAAACGTACGTGAATCTGCAGGGTCACACACTTAATGGGCTGGGACGCATTAATTTGGATTGGATCCGTAATTAATGGACCTTGTGGGCTTAGCACGCTGATGGGCCCTGGTTTAGGGTTTCATCTCGTGGCTATATAAGGAGGAGAGGAGGGTGGGCGCAGTGTGTGCTTCCCCACGGTTTAGAAGTGATTCACCCGAAACCCTAGCCTCCTCCTCTCGCTACCCCTGCCGAGCGACCAGGTGCTTGCACACCGATGCACGGCGTTCCATCCTTGGACGTGTGGACTACTGCGGTGACGCTGCTGCGACTGCGGCATGGGAGAACGATCCACAGCAAGGCGAGGACGATCCACTCCATCGACGCAACGATTGCGGCAAGGACGATCCACTACATCGACGCGCGAAGGATTCCGCAACTTCGCGTCTAGTGGTAATCTAATCTATGATCCCCTTCTTGCGAGTAGCTTTCTGGTTATGCGGTATTTTTTTATGCTAATGTAGCATACCGCGTTCCTCTTCATTGCATGCTTCTAAGGACTCAGTCAGCTCATGTGAGGGCTATAGGCAACTAAAATATGATAATGAATTATTAAATGTCAAGTATGCTGAACTTGCTAAGGACTTACTAGTTAAGTTACAAGAAAGTTGCTTGTAATGTACTGAGATTGAGGGGGACTTGAATAAAATCCAATTCAAACTTATGAAGAAGCTAGAGGCCCAGACCCTTAGGATTAGAAATGCCCCATGTGTTTCTTGTGAGGCCCTCAAGGTTGAGGAAGCCATACTGAAGGAGAAAAATATGCGAGCTGGTAGTTCTTCCCTATCTGGCTCTTCTTCATCTTCTTCCCCATGTTCTTCCTGTGCCTCTCTTGCAGGAGTGTGAGTGCCTCTATCTCTCTTTCATTGATACAAGTATGTAAGATGGGGAAGGGAGAGGTTTGGATCGTTGACTCCGATTGTTCTTGTCATATGATCGGAGACTCTAGATGGTTCTCTTCCCTAGTCCGAGCTCTCAGTGATGAGTTGGTCACTTTTGGGGATGCTTCGTCAGGCAGAGTCATAGCTAAAGGTACCATCTGCATTAATGAAAGTTTTATTCTTAAAGATGTTGCCTTAGTAAGTAAGCTGCAATACAATTTGCTTTCTGTCTCTCAGCTTATCGATGACTCTTTCAAGGTAAGCTTTAAGAGTAGTGCCTGCAGAATCCTTGATTTATCTGGGGGTTAGTTTGTGGGATGTCTTCCGTGCTGATTTTTCTGCTTCTTCTAGAGACTTTACTCGTTGTTTGATTGCTTTAGAGTCCCGTGATCTCTCCTTCTGGCATAGGAGACTTGGTCACATAGGCTTCGACTATTTGACCTGAGTTAGCAGCCACGACCTCATTCGTGGTTTGCCCAAACCCAAGATGGTGAAAACATGAGTTTTCTCTCTTTTCCGGCATGGCAAGATGGTTGCTGCTTCTCATCCTCCAGTCACTGTTGTGATGACTGATGCACCAGGATAGCTTTTACATATGGACACTTTTGGTCTAACTAGAATGCAGTCAGTAGGTGGGAAGTGGTATATTCTTGTCATTGTTGATGATTTTTCGAGGTATTCTTAGGTATTTTCATAGCCTCAAAGGATGAGTCATTTACCCATTTTAGGGGTTTGATCCGTAGGTTGTCTGTTGAGCTCCCTGGTGCCTTACGAGCTATACGAAGTGACAATGTTATGGAGTTCAAGAACTCCTACTTTGAGAGCTTCTGTGAGGAGTTAGGCTTAGAGCATCAGTTTTCATCTCCATATGTCTCTCAACAAAATGGCGTAGTGAAAAGGAAGAATAGGACCTTGGTCGAGATGGTTAGGATGATGCTAGATGAGTTTAGTACTCGTAGGAAGTTTTGGGCTGAGGCTGTAGCTACTACTTGTCATGTGTCTAATCAAGTATTCTTGAGAGCACATTTGTATCGCACTTCTTATGAGTTGAGGTATGGGCGAAAGCCCAATGTTTCTCATTTTCGTGTGTTTCTTACAAATGTTTCATATTGAAGTTTGGAAACCTAGATAAGTTTAGTCTCGTTCTTCTGATGGTATTTTCCTAGGTTACTCGACTTCTTCTCGTAGCTATAGGGTCTGGAGTTGTGAGGCGAATATGATCATAGAGACCTGTGAGGTGACCTTTGATAAGGCTAGTCCAGGAGTTAGACCTGACATTTTAGACTCTTCTTCCCACTTCGAGACCATCTTTGTAGAGGATGAGGATGATGGAGATGATGGTGTTCCAGCTAATCTAGTCCCCTCTAAAGCAGAGGTGCCTCTTGTTTCTATTTCTATACCTGAGGGAGACCAACCCTTACCCTTAGACTCTCCTGCAGTAAGTGGCTCTGTTCTTGCCTCACCTGTTCATGAGGTAGAGGCCACTTCTACTTCTGGACCTCCCTACTATATTCAAAGACATCATCCAGTTGATCAGATCATTGACGATATGTTTGAGAAGGTCACACGTTCAAAATCAGTTTTGTCTAGTTTCTAACTCTACTCTACATTTGTTGCCTCCTTTGAGCTGGAGGATATTTCTCATGCATTATCCGATGGGTCGTGGATTAATGCTATGCATGAGGAACTTGCGAACTTCGAGAGGAACAAGGTATGATAGCTTGTCGAGCTCCCATCTAGTCATAATGTCATTGGGACCAAGTGGGTATTCAAGAACAAGCAAAGTGAGGATGGGGTTATCATTAGGAATAAGGCTAGCCTAGTTGCACAGGGCTTTTCTCAAGTTGAGGTCTTGACTGTGAGGAGACATTTGCCCCTATAGCTAGATTAGAGGCTATTAGGATCTTACTTCCATTTTCGGCATTCAAGAGCTTCAGTCTTTATCAAATGGATGTCAAAAGTGCATTTCTAAATGGGTATATTAAGGAACAGGTGTATGTCAGGCAGCCTCAGGATTCAAGAACCCCAAGTACCCAAACCATGTCTTAAGGCTTTTCAAAGCTTTATATGGACTTAAGCAGGCCCTAGACCTTGGTATGAGAGGCTTAAGTCCTATTTTCTTAGTCATGGTTTTAAGATGGGTATAGTAGACAAGACTCTATTCATGAGACACCAAGATTCTCATTTTCTTCTCATCCAGATTTATGTGGATAATATTATCTTTGGTAGCTCTTCGCACTCTCTTGTGTCTTAGTTTTTAGATGTGATGAGCACAGAGTTCGAGAAGAGCATTATCGGGACTCGAATATGCAAATCTGGACCCTCTGTGTATATTGCACTAGTCCAGGATCACGCTGGTGCACACAGGCTCAACGTAGATGAATATCATAATCATACACATTGGAAACATAATAAAAGACTTCATATATTAAATAAGATATAGTTGAACGGCCTTAGGGTCAACTCAGCCTTACACTCATTAGGCCTCGATATCTCTGATTCAAAGTAAATAGATAGCAGTGAAATGAAGAACATCGGTGAATCCCATCAACATGCCACAGGCATCTGACAAGGCTCAACTCCTATATAATCGCCTCCTCATGGAACTCCATCTCTTTCAAAGGTGTATACTTCTCCTCAATCGGTGATTTGGTTGTTGGCAAAGGTGAGTACTTAAAGCACTCAAAAAGTTGTGCACAGAATGCAATTCTAACATAACAATATGCAAGGCTTATTCCAATGAAATGGCTAACATGGCTATTTTGCAATAAGCAGAATTTATAAATGAGTACAATATGTAGATTGAAAAGACAGTATAACAAATAACAGTAAGTAATAACTTTCAAGTGTTTCTCAAGTAAACTTGGCTTCCAGCCCTAAATCATATTTTCAACTTTCCAATTGCACCCAGCCTTCCCATCCAAGTTTCATTTTACAAAATCTAACCCTTGACCGTAATTCCCGAGCATTGCTCAATACCGCAAGCACGGCTATTCGAATAGCTTTGACAGTCTGCAGAGGTTATGCGCTTTACCCACACGACATGATCGTCTCTTGTTGCCATGCAATTAACACACTTCCTTTGGTGTGTCGGCAGAGAGATCATGACAAAGCCTTTACAGAGCTCTATCTAAACCCAGTACTACCCGCTAAGGTTTTAACACTGATGGGACTAGTTACCACACTCAGGGCCTCCCTCTTGCACCATGTGAGTTTACCCATATAATTAGGACTCACACCACCACTAGTAGTATCAAAGCTAAGACATTGCAAATTAATAAGCTAGGTCTGCTCCATTCCAGACATGTGGTTTCATGTTTTGACTTAGGTCAAATGCTTGCAAGGTTAATCCTTAATTGGCTAAGGCAAGACTTATAAAAAATTCACAATTATCATTATCCATACCATTAACTTTAATTTATTAAAAACAACAATGCGACCGCCCAAATACCACATTGGCCCACCATAAAATCATAACTCTTGCCACTTACCTCAGTCTAAATCATTTTACCACCCCAGTTGATTACTATGCACCATGTGTCATCAACAACATTGTGTGACAACACCTAACACATATTTTCATAAATATGTTCCATATTTCTTTAAGCAAGATTAAATTTGCTTACACAAAATGATATCAATAACTCATTGCATGGCTAAGCAAACTATTCACGTTCTATTTAACCCATATTGGCAATTAATAGCTACCAATTAGTAAAGAACCATACTAGGGTGACAAATGAATCATGGCATACAAATGACAAGGTTGACATAACTCGAATTGGTTAAATAGCTAATCCCAAATTAATTGAACAAGTTTATATTGAATTAGCATGTAATTGTTCAAAACAATATAACTTTAGAAACATGGGTTCAACATGATCAAAGAACAACTTGTCTTCAAAGAGCTTTGGATCTTGCTCCGTACCTTGTTCTTGGGTTGGCTCCTCACTCACGAATACCTCGGGCAATTTAACTTTTATGCAAAATGAGCGATAAAGCAATAAATACCAAAAACAGAGAATAAACTTAACTCTAAAAATTAAATAAAAATCACCATTAAATATATCTCAATTTTAAAAATTTTTAGAAACTGAAATCACCTCAATCGAAGTTCGTATGAGGGAGAACGAGCTAAACAAAGTTTGATCTGCAAGAAAAAGGCTAAAAATAGAAAAATCCGAATTATTAGAATTATTTTTCTAAAAATCACATTTATGACATCACGCTGATGTCAGCACCAAATTTAATTTCGGTCGAATTATGTTTCTAAACGAAACCCGATTTATGATGTCAGGCTGACGTCATAAACCGAATTAACCAAATTAAAAATAAGTCTATAAAACCCTATAGAGAATAACATGTGGGCCCGGGTCTATAGACCAGATCCACAGAACAGTATCTATAGTGGTCACGGTCTACGGAAATTAACCGGTAGTTAAGGATGATGCTAACACTGACGTCACGGATGACATCAGTGCTCACAGAACTCGAAGCGACGCAACTGGTGGCTCAATTCTAGCCATCCACGTCCAAACGAATGGTCAGGAATCTGGCGAAGGCAGCGATGGTGATGACTACGTGGCTGCCCGTACTTGACACGTGGCATTGATCCAGACCGACCACCACCGATCCTACGGCCACAATTTACTGCGAAGGACGGCGAACAGGCTACATGAGATAGCGACACTTGGCAAAATCTAGAGCGTTCGCAATAGATCTAATTGCCGAGATTGAAAACGAAGCATGACGACGAGGCGGGCGGCGCATCTCATCGGAGACGGGGTAGACGATGACCTTGGTGGTGCTTCGGTGCTTCTCTTGTGACGTGGATTAGTAAATCTGGAGTGGCTCGACGCGGGCAACTCAACGGCGGCTTCTTCTTGACCCAAAACACGGCGGAGGTGGAGATTCGATGCAAGAACAACGGCGGCGCTTTGTGTCAATGACGGTGAGGTTGATCTACATGACCACAGTGTCTCGGGTGAAACGGAACGGTGGAAAGTTGCGCAAGAACACGGAGAATCTCGGGAACCCAACCACGCCTTAAATAGAGCCTTGGATTCCGCGTTAGGTGCGATTTTTGCAGTGATAACGACGGTGGAGTCCCTATTCAATACGACGGTGGCCTCGCGAAGGAGACGCAATCAGGGCCGTCCACGTGGCTGCAATCGATGACCAAAACGTGGAGAGCAACGTCGATCTGGGACCATCGGATCAAGATCCGGCGGCTGGCATTCTAGGGTTTTGTGGCACACGGGCTGGCGACTCAGGGAAAAATGGCCGATTGGGCTGGGCCCACTTGGGCTTGGCCTGAAACTATAAAATGGCTTTTTAATACATTTCCGAATAAAGAAAATTCCAAAAATTCAATAAAGCGAAATAAAATCACAAAAATACTCGAAAAATTCCAAAACAATTCTAGATAATATTTTAGAGCATTTAGATCTCAAAGAAAATATTTTTAGCAAAATATTATATAGAATTTACAAATATTTAAATAGAATTTTAAAATGGCTTAATTCCAAATAAATCCAAGATAAATTAGATAAATTCTAGAAAATTTATAAAAAATATAAAATGCACATTAAATCTATAAAATGAAAAAAATTTGAGATGTTATAAGAATGATGGGTGAGTGGAGATATTTCCTCGGCTTACAAATCAAGCAGACTCGGGAGGGCACCTTCTTGCATCAAGGCAAGTACACTTGAGACCTTGTGAGGCACTTCGACATGTCTGATGGGAAGTTGGTAATGACTCATATATCCACATCTGCTGTTATTGAGCCTGATGAGGATGGTGAGCCAGTTGATTAGAAGGAGTTCTAGAGCATGATCGGCTCTCTCTTGTACCTCACTGCCTCGAGGCCGAATATACATTTTACTGTGTGTCTGTAAACTCAATTTCAGGCTTCTCCTCGCGCCTCTCACCGTCAAGCGGTGAAGCGCATCTTTAGGTACCTTCGAGCTACCACTGATTATGGTATTTGGTACTTTTCTTTTTCTTGTCTGTCCCATAGATCCTTTTCAGATGCAGACTTTGCTGGCTGTAGGATAGATAGAAAGAGCACTTCGGGCACTTGCTAATTCATTGACACTTCTCTTGTCTCTTGGTAATCTAGGAAGCAGTCCGAAGTCGAACAGTCCACTGCTGAGGCCCAGTACGTTGTAGTCGCTAGTTGCTGTAGTCATGTGCTTTCGATGAGATCGACTTTGCGGGACTTTGGGTTAGACATAGATAGTGTTTCACTTTTCTGTGACAACACTTCTACCATTTGCATTTCCAAAAACCTAGTGCAACATTCCAGGACCAAGCATATAGGCATTAGATATCTCTTTCTAAGAGATCATGTGGAGAAGGGTGATATTGTGCTTCAGATTGTGAAGAGTGACCATCAGATTGCCGATATCTTTACCAAGCCTTTGGATAGCTCTAGGTTTGTGGCCTTGAGAGGAGAGCTTGTGTCGTATGTCCTTACGGCATATCTTAAGGGGGAGCTGATTTTGCACACTATGTATTATATTTGTTTTCTTCCAACATTTCCTTCCTCTTGCATCCTCTACATGTTTTGGGCTTACTCTTAGATTTCTGAGTACACTTCACTTAGACTTCTCATCTTATGCTATAGGTTGCTGTCATGCACAATTAGTTATTCTTTCTTTTCTCTAGGTTGAGTTCCCTCACAGTCTTATAAGTCTAGTAGGTGTTGAGCCTAGGGTAGACAGGGTCCGTGTGCACTCCCTAGCTTGGGTTTTAGAGTCAGCTTTCCTATGTCAGTCATTAGGGAAGATGTCATGACCCAGAAACTGCCCAGGAATTTGGTTTTGGATAGAGATTGCATATCACCTGCTTATAACAACAAAAGACAGCGGAAGAACGTTAAATAGGTAAATATTGCCAATTAGATGAGATTAAAAGAACATTGTAGGCCACCGGCCTAAAATTTAAATTACGAACCATCAACTGAAAACAAACCCACAACAAAGGACCGAGTGTGGTCGTGATCCTATACGCCATTATTATCGAAAGCAAGGTAACTGTGGAATATAAGAACCCGGGTACCCTCATGATAGGCCCAAGAGGGAGGCCCAGAAGATACTCCCCGCGTCAGGCCCCGCTGCCGTGCGCAAGGGGACATATCCTAAAGGAAGTTGAACTTATATTTAGATATGATAGATACGGTTGTAGTCTGAGTCGTTAATAGGGTAGATAAAGATGTAAACTGTATCCTGTAACCGACTAGAATCTTGTAACCGATCGGAATCTCTTAACCGATCAGAACTCTGTAAGCCACTCCACCCCCGCTATATAAGGGAGAGGGTGGGCAACAACATAGGGATCCGATCATCCAAGCATAGAGCAATCAAGCCATAGAGCATATCACACCTCATACCACCCAGAGCATATTGCGCTTTGAGCAATCTTAGATCCAAGAGATCTGCATAATCCTAGCGCACAGGACTAGGGTATTATCTCCTCCGCGAGAGCCTGAACCTGTTTAAACCCTTTGTCTTGTGTGACCTTCGAGTTTGAGATCTAGCGCCTACCCCATAAATTTATTGCCGACTACAAAAGTCGACAGTAACCAAGTGACGATCTTCTTTCTCATTCTCTGAGTAAATATCAACAAGTAAGGTTGAGTACACGTATGTACTCGCAAGACTTTAGTGTATTGAAATAAAATATGTGCGAGGTTAGTCCAAGAGAGTAGTTCATCAAACAGTAACGGAATTGAAAAGAGCACTTGATATACGGAATTGAAAAGAGCACTTGATATGAAACTAATAACAGTAAGTAAAGTTCAATACCATCATTTCACATCCCTCCATGGCCATGAACAATGATTAAATTATAGCCAACCTTGGCTCACAAATATACCAACCCATTACAACACATTTTCTTAAAACCTTTGCAAAAACAAAGCTATACTTGACATTACTTCCCTGAGTTGCTCATGACCATGAGCACAGCTAATTAATTAGATTTAAATCTCTGTAGAGAGTGTACACTTTACCCACATAACACATTCTAGCAATCATGTCAACCATGCCTCGCGATACTTACAATACCCGATTTGCTAGATTGTGACGATCGACCACCGCAACGAGGAAGATCAACCACTGCAACTGGACGTTCACTTCGTTGATTTGGGCTACATCAGCTTCCTTTCGATGTACTGCGCGTCTAGTGGTAACTATCCATGATCATCTACTTGCGTGGCTTTCTGGTTTACGAGGTAGAAAATTTTATTGTGCACTAAGTAGCCTACCCGTATCCCTTCAATACATACAAGCAAACAAATCCGAAGTTACTATTCTTCGGTATAAACAACATACATACAAGCATTATACAAGTTCATTGATATGAGAATAATGCTTATGAGGATGATGCATGTGAGAATGATGTGAGCACCAATCCTACAACTCCTAGAACATCCACTATAAAAGACATACATCTTCTAAGAAAACCATATCACTTACTAGGTGCCATGATCTATGAAAGACCCACTAATTTAACACGCATGTCTAACTACACAATTTCCTCCAACGTTGCTCGTCAATGGTTTCGCAAGGAGTGTTGTCTAAGCAAATAAATGTAAAGCAGCGAATAAGTACCGACGAAATCTCAGTTTGCATCATGCTCAAAAATGCACAAACTTTACACAAAAGATACAACATGATTTATCATGAATTTTTCAAAAGGTTTAACAATTTTTGGAGAGCTTTTAAACTTTAAATGTATTGAAAATCATCTACTCATGCATTTGATACAAACTAAGCTCAAATCTGGATATTTTTACATATTTGGAATTATCATGGCCTCCGGAATACATACAAATTGGTTTCATCATTTTTGGATTTTATTTGTGAAAATTTTACATACTGCACATTCTAGGCCTATAGTTAATTTTGAGCTCATTTACTGCACATCAACCAAAACTAAAATATTTTTGTATATTTATAATCAACATGGATTTACACAAATTTATAAAGTTGTTTCACTGGATTTGGAGTTTCCTAGCAAAAGTTATAGGTATTTGATTCCTATCGGTTATGGGAAAATGGCTGAAAATCGAAAATAATATTTTGTTCTGACGATCGAATGAATTAACTAACTTTCATGTGACTCAAATAATATTCATCGGAGACATAGTAATATACTAAATTAAATAATCTGACATTCATCGATCGATAATTCATAATTTACTTGATGATCGAATTATTTATATGAAACAAAAAGTAATAACTATTTATACCGCCGAACAATTAAAATCTAATTGGTAGCTATACCGGTCGTAAGCATCAAATTAGTTTTCACTACATGTGTGCATGCATAAATATGCGATCATAAATATTTAAATACAACATGCATATGACCGGAAACCATATATATGAAAACGTATACGATTACGAAAACTTTACCATAAACGCCGAGAACAAATAAATTCACTAGGGGAATCGTGGACCGCTGTGCACTAACATGGTAGCTTGCCAGTGTCATGAGTTGCCACCACGCCGTGCTGCCATGCCGTTGCCATAGCAGGCCGCTGCCTCCCGTGCTTGCGCGCTGTGCTCAGCTGGGTGCCGTGCCGCCACGCGCCGAGCCCGCGCCGCATGCACGCCTGCATGCATTCCGCGCTGCATGAACATCTGCATCACATCAGCCTCGCTCGGGCGCATGCCTCCATATCCGCGACGACTTGGCATCATCGACTTAGCGTCGGGCCGCACTACTGAGCGTGCCACAGGCGCGTCCTCACTGTCGTGCCACCGTGGCCTCCACTGCTAGCCGCTGGGCACCGCCTGAGCCGTGGCCGCCTGCGTTGAGCTGCGGTGGCTGCCTCACCATTGTCGATCGCTCTGGCTCTAGCCACCTCGGCTGCATGCAACCTCGGCATCGTCCTGCACCAGGCCGCATCGTGTCATGGTCGCGCGTGTGCCACGTCGAGTGCTACCACAGCAACCCTGCCGTTGTGAGCTACTAGCCGAGCACCACCCAAGTCTCCCTACTGCTATGGCCCGAGGGCCACGCTGCCTCCTGGCAACTACTAAGCATCAACACCTAGTACATGCTTCTCTCCACTTCTGAAAGACCTTGTGGAGGTCTACCCAAGTGTGTGATGAGTAATTGACTATATTGGAGCTTTTGGTGATCAAGGTTGAGTTTGATTTAAGTCTGTCCTGGTCAAAGACCAGTGGTCAGACCTCGAGTGGTCTGGACTTTGGTTGGTCGAAAACCAGTGGTCAGACCTCGACTGGTCTGGACTTTGGTTGTTCGAAGACCATTGGTCCAGTGAATCGAGTAGAGTGAGAATCGAGAAGTATCGAGTTGGGATGCTGCCAGGTTGAGCGGCGGGTTAGGTCGATTAATCCCCTGTAGACTTTTTCTTGAGTGACTCGAGTAGAGTGAGAATTGATAAGTATCGAGTAGGGTTACTTGATGCTCGATATCGACTCATCGACTCGATTATGATCAAAGTGGTCAATGCTATGTGATGTGTTTCCTTGTTTCTGATGGTTACAGGAGGACGGTGCTATGTCATGGTGAGGCGGAGGATAACCGTGACTAGGTGAGGTGCGCCGGAGGTCCAGACGATCGAGGATCGCCAGAAGATGATCGGAGACGGAGTCGCTGCGAACCTAGAAGACAAGGAATGGATGAGATGCTAGCTAGAGAGCTACTCAGATCAAGGAGGACCGTCGGATCGCGGTCTAGGTGATAGAGTAGTGGGTATAGTTAGCATGCCTTGTAAACCCTACGTGCTTGTTGGATTTCGGGTTAGCCTATGTAAGACTGTGTGGGAGTCATCCTAACCCTTGATGTGGTCATTAGGGCAGAAGGATCTCATCCAAGGGTGGAGGGTGACTCAAGAGTAGTATAAATAGAGGGGAAGGGGTGACCTTCATCTCTTGAAGGTCTGACGTGGAGAAGGGTGCCTCTCCACTGAAGGTTTGAGAGGTTTTGGTTCCTTTAGCTTTTTGCCCACTTTGTTATGAGGCTTTGTAAACATTCCTTCCAAAAATACAAAACACTTTCTATCATGCTTGAATTTACATTACGCTTTAAATTCAGCAACTTACTTTCAAGCATTTAAATTCCGCGCTTCATTCTTGCAATCTACTTATACGCAATTTGGATTTTCCTCCCTTCCTCCTACTTGCTATTGGCTCTTATTTCAAAGGATTGTTGTGTTTTTGAGTGATTCATTCTTATAGATCGTGTTTGCGGAGATTTTGACTTGAGTTCTTGCTTACTGTGACAAGTGGGAGGTTATCTAAGATTATCTTGATTATCAAAACCCCACGAGCAAGTCTAAGATCAATTCTTGTGTTTTTCTTGAACTTGGTGTGTTTTTCCTTCCAGAGCAAAAAGGTTAGAACTTTGATGTCAATCTTTTCGATTGAAGGTTGGAATAAGTTCCTGACATCCCTAAGATAACATCTACCAAGTTTCATGAGTTTTTGTTCATCGATCAATAGATTCCTCGAATTAGCTTTTGTGTTCATGCTTTTCTTGGCTTTGTTCTTCGTGCTGTTCTTGAGCCTGGCCATACCGTCCTTCGTACGGTCATACCTGACTTGCAGGAAAACTTCCACCATCTGATTTGCTCCTTTTGTTTAAAGTATCTGTGGGTTGTTTGGATTATTTTGAGTAGGGAAATTTTATTTGGGATCATTCACCCCCTCTGATCGCCATTTCGGTCCTCCAATTGGTATCAGAGCCCAATTTTTGCTCTTCCATAAACTTGATCGGTCTCAAGAGCCATGGCGACAGACAAATATTCCACCATGCCTCCTATCTTTTCTGGAGTTGATTTTTTCTTCAGGAAGTCAAGAATGGAGTTGTACATCACTGCCCAGGGTTTTCTGATATTGCAGAAGGTGAAACTCTCGTATGAGGTTCCTGCTGATGAAAACTTCACGGCCGGCAATATGGCTGACGTTGAGGCAAACGCTAAGGTAAGGAACATCCTCATACAGGGTCTGAGCCACACTGAGTATGATAGGATTTCTCACCTTCATTCTGCTCATCAGATTTGTGTGACCCTCGATGCTTAACATGACGTCTCCACCCAAATCAAGATGGCGAGATAGGACCAATTTAAGCATGATTACAACAAGTTTGATCAACACGTTGGTGAGTGAAGGAACGAAATGGCGATCAGAGGGGGGGGGGTGAATGATCCCAAATAAAATTTCCCCCCACTCAAAGTACTCCAAACAATCTCGCAATAAAAATCTGAAACACCCAAAGATTTTCCTTCAAACTAGTGTTTCTCAGATTCGCACACCCTCCAAAATCCGAACAATTTAGACAACTATGTCTACCCCTAACTTGCATGGATGAGAACCATGAATCATGTGAGGGATTTTTTAATCACAATCCTGGTTGTCAAGTGTCTAAACAAAGAGGAATCAATTCAAAGACTACTTTTCTAAAAGATTTAAAGCTAAAACACTAAAGTATCTTTCCAGAAAAGTAAAAGCAGATTTTTCAGGAATTGTCCTCAATTGGAGCAGGTGGTTGGTGAGTTTTTGTTGCTCTAAAATTTTTGAGAATTTTGTTCCCTGTGAGAAGCTGAGTCATAAAACAGTCCACCAAAAATCACCTCAAAAATCTTTGCAGAATAAACATGAAAAATCAAGCATTACAGACAGTCAAGAACTTCGACCAGAATATTTGAGGCTCGATTTTCACTTCATAGCGCTCAAACGGTGCAACCAGTGGACTCAATTTTTTTTCCAGAGATGTATATATGCGTCGCGCAAATTCTCAAATAATAATCACTTAAAAAGAATTTTTCTATATTTTTATAAAAATCAAAGACTGACTGCTGCGTGAAGAACAAGTTCTAGACAGATTTGCAATTCGATAAAAACTTGATCTCTAGTCTATCCCAAGTGCAAGAAAGATGCAAAATCATATGAACACCCTTAAGACATCCTAGAAGAACAACATTTATAAGGAGGGGAGGCAAATCCAAATTGCAAGAAAGTAAATTGCGAGAATGTAAATGAGGGAAAGTAAATGCTGAATTTAAATTGCGTAAAGTAAAGACATAATGTAAATGCGCAATTTAAATTCACAATAAGGTAAAGAAATTTTTTGTATTTTCTAGATGGAAGGTTTACAAAACCTCACTTGATGTGGGCAAAGCTCAAAGGAGCAACTCAAACCTTCAAGGCGGAAGGCTACCCCTCCACCCCTATTTATACAACTCTTGGGCCACCTACCACCCTTGGATGAGCCTCTAAACCCTAGAGCATCCATCAAGGGCTAGGATTTACCCACTCAACCAGCCATGCAAGAGTTCACCCAAAACCCACAACACATAATGGGTTTTCTTGCACAGTTCTCAAAGCACACTAATTAGACCCGCTAACCTATCAACTAGACCAAGATCCAATGGTCCTCATTGATCCACGCAGCGTCTAGCTAGCATCTCATCCATTCCTTGTCTTCACGGCTTGCCACGACTCCGTCTCCAATCATCTTCAGGCGATTTCTGACCGTCTGGACCTCCGACGCTCCTCGCCTAGTTTCGGTCATCTTTCGCCTCACCATGATCTAGCATCGTCGACCTGCAACCATCAAAAACAAGAAAACTCCTCACATAGCAATTCCCCAAAGATGTGCAATAAATCCATTAAAGTCCACTCATTAAAATTCATTTTTACTCGTTCTGGCCAGTAGCACTGGGAAAACAGAGAAGACCTTAAATTGCTTCTAATTGAAAATCCATTTCAAATCAAACTCAAACAAAAGCAACCCAAGCTTAAATTTAGTCAAATACTCATCACAAATCTAGATAGACCTCCACATGGTCCTTCAGTGAGAGTCTTGATGAGTGCTTTGGTTGTTTTACAAAGATTTTGAGCGACCTCTGAGCAGTCGGTTGGATATACCCTGACTCGGATAATGCTCGACACTTTTTGACCGCACTCGATCTTCAAGTTTGGGAGGCGAAGGTGACCACCATTAAGGACACTACCGACTTATCGACTCTGACTCTTGATGGCTTTATTCCCGACTCAAGACTCATGAGATCGATGCCATCTCTCGCAAGACGAAATCTTAGTCAATAGCATTGTTCACCGATCCCACTGGATCCACATCGGATTCTTTTGCTGGTTTTTCCCTCTCCACTCTTTAAGAGCTAAGCGATGACCAACTAAATTTTTTTCAGAAAATAATCTTGCTCTTTTAGCTCGCAAATTCTCTCATGCATACAAGAGGGCGAGGGAGAGGAAGAGAGGTGCCATGATCACCTACTTCGAGTGTGGTGGCCCCAACCATATTCGAGCGAACTACCCCAAGCTGGAGAAGGGAAAGATTAACTCCGGCGGTTCGGCAAAGAACGACTACATCGACAAGAACTGCAACAAGAAGCCTCCAGCTCATGACTTGGCGCGTGAGAAGAAGTACCGCAACTTCTCTAAGAACAAGAAGCTCTTCCATCGCGTCCTCGCCGCACTTGATGATATCAACCTCTCCGACACGGAGACCTGGAGCGACGAGGGCGAGGATGATCTGTAAGAGAAGAAAAGTGGCAACGAATTCACCGGGATGTGCTTCATGGTGGACACCAACGACATCAGTGACTTCGAGCTTTACAGCGACTCAGTTGAGGTACCCTCTTATGACCAGCTCAATGAAGCTTTCTGCAAATTAGGAAAATTTCATGCTAGAGCTAGAGCGAGGCGTATGGGGCTAGAGAAGGAAGTAGGTACCTTGACTCGGGAGTTAGCTTTGTCGTATGTTTGGAAATGTGACAAAAGAAGGAGTGGACGCGGGCCGTCTTACGGGTCTACGTCCGAGAGAGAAAGAGTGGGCACAAGAGTTTATACAGGTTCGGGCGCTTAAGCAAGTGCCCTACTCCTGTCGGTGTGTTCCCCGGGGGGAGTAGGGAGGGGGCTCCTAGTCCAAGCTCCCGAGGAAACACCAGTAGTTCAGTTTTGTATTCAATGAGATCTCATATTACAAGCATGGGTTACAGTGGGCTTTTATAGGCGCCCAGCCTATTACACAAAGTACCATCCTGCCCCTACTGGCGCAGCTCAAGCGGGGGCATCTTGGTCTTTCCAGCGAAGAGGTAGTGGATCCCACATCATCGTCCCGCAAGGGGTAGGCCTCTGACGCCGGAGCCCCACAGGGGGACTTTGGGACTCCTTTAGGTGATTAGTCCCAAGTGGCTCGAGGGTGCCTGCCCATCACCATGAGCATCTAGGGGTGTGTCCTCTTGAACCGGGGAGCCTTGCCAACTTCCTAGTGGCCAGGGCCCTTGCCAAGTGCCCTATGGTTAGGGGTCTTTCCAAGCGCCCTGTGGCCAAGGGCCCTTGCCAAGCGCCTGTGGTCAGGGGCTTAGGTGAGAGCCCTTAGGGGACTGGAGACCCTTCGTACGTCTTCTCTAGAGAGCCTGTGGGGGTATGAGGGAGCCTCTCGGAGCATGCCCGTGGGGGCAGGAGGGAGCCTCCCGTAGCACGCCCGTGGAGCGAGAGCGTGCCTCCCGTAGATGCCCGCGGGGTAGAAAAGAGCCTCCCATAGCACACCCAAGGAGCGGGAGGGTGCCTCCCGTAGACGACCGTGGGGTAGGAGGGAGCCTCTCGTGAACGCCCGTGGGGGCATAAGGGGACCTTTCCTCATGCTCGTGAGGAAGACCTTCTCGACATCCTGCGGACCTATGTCCACATGCCCATGAGGCACGAGGTGAATGAGGCCTCCCTTCTGGGAGTTAGTATGTTTTCTCCAACAATAGCACCCCTGTCCCTTGGGCGCTTTCGGAGATGTCCGAGGGACAAAGAAAATAGTCAGTTGGATTCAACGCCTTGCACGATATGATGACCCGACTTATTCAGCATGTGCTCTCGCACAACCTGCGTGGGGCAGGTCTCTGTGGTTCTAGGTGCCACAAGGGCAGCTCAAAAGTGAGGGGTGTCAGACTTGGCACCCTTAGCCGCACGATAGTCTTATGCCCATCGGGCGTTTTGGTTACCGCCCCTCTTGGTTTAAGAAACACTAGCATGGGAGCTAGGGGCGGCGCCCGGTGCCATACGAGGACCAAGCTAAGCATTAGGGCCCTTAGACTAGTGCCCAGTACAGAGAGGCCTTCGCGAGGAATGGGCACTTTGCACATGCCCGTAGGCTTCCAAGGCTTTCCCGTTGGGGCGGCTTGAGAGTTCTCCTGCGCTCCTCTTTTCCAAGTGGGGCTCGGGCCCCCATTAGGCCATTGAGGCTTCAACCGACTAATAGGTGCTAGACGCTCGAGGGGTGAAGGGCTTTGCACAATGCTTTTAACACCGCTCAACGCACATATGCAGCTTTAGGATGACTACCCGGGCGGTAGTCTGTTATGGTGCTGGATGCTTTGAGGTCGCCCATCCGCATAGCCGACCATCGAGTTTTGTGCATCTAGCCAGTGTCAATGTCCCCCGTGGAGCGTTGCTGGGGTGCTGGGGGCCAGTACCCGTTGTCACGGGCGCTGGGGCTAATGCCCTTAGACTCTGGCGCGAGGGCTAGTGCCCTTCCGTATGGATGCTAGGACTGACACCCTTTGGCATAGGCATTTGAGCCAGCACCCTTCAGCTTGGGCAACATGGGCGTTGTCCAGATGAATGCTCACATAGACTTCCTGAAGCGCCTGTGGCCTCCAAAGAAAATGGGCACTTGACTTGAACCATGCGCCTGGGGCAGCTAGGTAGAAAAGGGTGCATGGCTGTGCGCCTGGCTTGTGATTACTTGCTCCTAGAGCGGGCGCTGGGTCCAACGCCCATATTCAGCCTTTTGGCCCAGGCGCCCATACTCAACATGCTCTTCCTTCCCCTATTTGTCACCGACCAAACTAGAAAACAAATGGCCTTGTGACAGAGAAGAGAAATCGACGCAGCAAGCTGCGGGGGTACTGCGACCACCATTGGACCGGAAGGTGCTGGTGCCGCTGGTCGGAGTGGGTGCTGCCGTCAACCTGCAGGGTCTTGCCGCCAACACTTGCCGAGCGGGTCTTGTCTCCGCCACCTGCTTGGTCGAGCTCCCGCCGTCGGGAGCCCAAGCGAGCCCCTGTAGCCACCTTCCAGTGGGCCCTGACGTTGTTGTACGAGAGAGGTTGCTATCGTGCGCAAGGTCGCGGGGGACTATCAACGCTGGGGCTTGCGTTGGAAGAGGTGACTGCATCGTCGTTGACAGGGACCTCGTGATTCCTCGGCCGAAAATCGGGTCAAGGGAGGACATCACCGTTGGCTGGGACTCGAACAAGGGTGAGCGGAGGAGCTGTTGGCCGGATCCCACACCAGGGGTGGACGAGGAAGGCGCCGCTAGCTCAGCTCTGCGCGTCAGGCGAGCCAAGGTGCGGTGGTCGACTTGACTTGCGCCGTCGTTAGCCAGGTCCCGAGCCTAGGGCGAGCGGAGGTGTCACCACAGGCCGGATCCCATGCTAGGGGCGGATGAGGAAGGCACCGCTTAGCCTAATACCACACCTTGGGTGGGCCGAGGTGCGGCGATTGGCTGCATCCCGCCTGTGTCCTGGATCGCACCGGCTGAACTCCATTGAGCGCTGCCATGTATGTCATATGAGTTGATGTCACACACCATTGGGCCCACACTTCGAGGCTCATGCCGCTGCTCGCAGGAGCCGTGCCCCGAACCTGTGGACTGGGAGTTGCCTATGGACCAGGTCCACATCAAAGCCAGGGCAAGGAACGGGTCAACAGTTCTCGTATGCCTGTGACCATCGGGGTATAAAGGCTAGTGGCCGCTGGGTGTGAAGGCTCACACCCCCATGCAAATCCTTGCTCTGCTACTTCTTCGGTAAGTGTTATGAACCGTGTTCCCTGGATCCATCTTCCTCAAGTTTTCTACCCTGTGTTAGTTTCATTTGAGTGCCTGGTGTCATGGGCGGTTGGGCTAGCTCCCGTGTGTTTGCGAATTTTGCTTCCGCTCTCGTATTAGGCTCCAATCGAAACTTCAGGGGCATGCCCAAGTCCCGGACACTGAGCCCAACGCTCATAGGCGAGGGCCCGAGCGCCCTGCGTTGGGGGCCATTGCGCGCACCTTCGCTTGGGCACACGCTAGCACCCACGGGTGCGGATATGAGGACTTAGCCCCAAGACGCCTCATGCACGCAGGTGCCCCTGCTTGAGCACTCCGTGCCTCAGCCCCATTGTTTGAGTGTAGATGATACCACAGGGAGTGTGCATGCTCTACGGTGTTAGATGTCACTCGTAGCTTATGCTCATGGCTTGCCCTTCCTGCTTCCATGTACTCGTGGAGAGGTGACAAAGGCATTCCTTGTGTTGTGTTCAAAACGGACTGAGGGGTGACTCCGCGCGTATGGGTAAGCCCCCCAAAATCGTCACCTTATGGTTTTTCGTGGTCTTTCAGTGGCTTTGTTGCGCTTACAGGGACACCATCTTTACTTTCAGGTGATCGCCAGAGAGACACTTTCTCCATGCGGGAGGTGTGGACAGGATGGGTCCTGCTGGTTCTACCACTGGCGCAGACCTGATGGGCAATGAGGAGTTTGTCCTGGGAGATGCGAAGGCGGGTCATGGACCTTTGGAGTTCACCGACGGGGAGAAGCTCTCTCTCATCCGGAAGGGGAGCCACCTCACTCCTGGAGACATGGACTTTCCCAAGCTGGGGGAGAGCCCTAACCCTCCGTCAGGGTATGTTGTGGCTCTCAAGGCTTAGGTGGTGTAACGACCCCCATTTTCACATAAATGCAAAAATGGGAATCTCATGTGCATTCTGTACTAGTCCCATTATCAGTGGCTAGTACGCACATTTACAATATTGATGTCACATCCATACATAATGTACATATATTTCATTAAGTAAACTCTGGCTTACAAACCAAAAGTATATAATTGTTGCAGCGGAAGAACCAAAAGACTTGTAGTTTGCCACAAGCAACTGACAAGGTACAACTCTAGAAAAAATCATCGTCATTCCCGAATCCCGCATTGAAATAAATATCACCAGGGTATTCTAATTCTTCTCCTAAAAATAACAACAATAGCAAGTTGAGTACTTTACGTACTCGCAAGACTTGTTCAAAACCTATAATATATGCATGCTTGAATCAAAAGAAAGGCTGCTACGGTTAATTTGCATAAAGCGATATTGAATTTGTAAATTAAGTTGTCATTTACAAACGAAATTTGTAAGAGCAAATTTGACTGATAAGAAATAAGTAAAACATAAGTAATACTCACAGCCCTTTGCGAGCATTGGGTAATTCAATGATCCAATAATCTAACAACCATTCCTTTACCAACACATAAACCATTCATCCAATAATTCAATCCTGTCATCATCATTCCTTGCCAACACGTGGCGAAACAAATGAAACCAAGCCCTTTTGAAAATAACAAACATTTAACTAGTGCCAGTTCACCAAGTTTCCCATGACCGAGGGGACAGCAAATCGATTAGATTTACACTATGCAGAGGTGTACAGCTTTACCCACAAGCCATGACCTTTTCTTTTTGCTGCATGCACCATCGGCGTGTGGCCAGAATGTTCATGATGAAAACCTTTACATTACCTAGGTTAACTTTTGCACCAGCACGGTGATGTAAAACTCATACTATGTAGCAGAAGATGTGTGTACTTAGTACGACAAAAGGGTGACACACCATTGTCCCACTTCTCCCCATGACGGTAGCAGAAGATATGTGTATTAATACGACAAATCCATGACGACAACATAAGATATGTGTATTAATCTGACAAATGGTGGTACACCAAATTGTCCCACTTCTCCCCCATAGCATGGCGTACACACCGCTTCGGCCTACCAATGTGCAAAATTAAACTAGATAACTTAATTGATTTAAGGTTGCCCCATCCCAGCACTTGTGGTTGTACGGATTTTTCTTAGATCATACAACACTACGTTCGGTCCTTAATCCGACAGGGTGATACTTCACCCTACACTACGTGCATTTCCATCTGCACAACCGGCTATTGCCAATAATCACCTGCATCAAAACCATAGTTTTATTTTTCGGTTTTTAAGAAATTACCATTGATCCCATTAACCATCATCATGTCTCAATAATTCCAATGATCAATTTATCCAATTTGTTCATCCCAAATCTAAAGCATGGCTAAGCATGATTATTAAATCGTATATAGCCGTGATGACATTATGTATTGTCTAACCTTATTCTAGGGTTATCAAGGTTCACATGTCAATACTTATTAAGGAAGTTTCATGAGACAACAGGTATATCTACCCGTACCACAATATAGCGAATTTACAGAAAATACATGCATGCATAAATTGATTTGGTAAAACAAAGTGAAAATTAAACACTAGGATCAATATGATCAAAGGGAGTGCTTGCCTTGCTTAATCGTTGTTTACGACGAAGTCGCGGTCGAAGCCTGTGTTGTCGATGACGGAATTAATGACGTCGGGTTCTACATGTCGTTCACGAAAATATAGCAAATAACGAACTTTAATAAGGGCAAAAAGAAGACAGACAGAAAATCAAATAAAACATGCTATAAGAAACAGATGCATATTCTTTTATAGATTATTTATTCTTGTTTTACGAATTCTAGATGCTAAAATTATGTATTCTTGTATTTATAACTTCGAACTATAGATGCTAAAATTATTTGGATTAAATGGGATTAAAACATTAGTCATCATGTTATACATGAGTGGTACTGACTTTGCATAAGAATTCATTTTAAACATATATATACACACACCAGACTTGTTAGGTTGGGCTATTGGTTACATATTCTGGTTTTCAACAAAGTTTTGGTTAAAACAAATATCTTAAGCATTGATTTCTTATTTATAATTAAAGCTCGTTTATTCATATTACGGATTATGAAGATCATAATACTTAGGGTTATTTAGATGACAGGATTTATATACAGAACATGGTGAAACAAGATTATTTCTTCATATTAAGGTAGTCTATACTTTGGGGAGCAATCCTAAGCTGATTTCATAAATTTTAGGATTTATCCGAGATGCTTTATTCATTGCTGAAATAGCTGAACTGGTATTAAGGTTTCCGATGGCCATAACACTTAAGGGTATTGAGCTAGCAAGATTTAGATGCAAAGCAAATGGTAAAAAGAATATTTTTCCAGATTATGGTAGATCATATCTCATGGATCATTTCTGGGCTATTCTTCATAAAATTTGTATTTAGACGAGTTGTTTTATGAGTTGTTGAAAAAGCTTAAGCGTTTCTGAAAACATAATACTTAAGGTTATTTTGCTATCAAGATATATATGCAAAGCATGATTAAATGAGATTCTTTCTTCAGAACATGATAGAATGTACTTTGAAGAGTAATTCTAAATTGATTTGATAAATTTTAGTGTTTAGACGAGATATTTTATTTGCTGCTGAAATAGGATATATGGTCATTCTGGAATATGTGTATGTACATAACTTTTACACTAGGGTCTCATTCTTATTCATGAAACAATTCAAGTCAAGATTATTTCCTAAATATTTTAGCATCCTCAGATAATCTACTGACATATTAGTATTTGGAAATCAATTATTCTTATATTGGATTTCTTTTGTACAAACAATACATTCTTGAACATTTAATATATTGAGAACAACTTTTAACAGAAAATGATTCAAACAAGGATTATATTTAAATATTTTTATATATTTGGGTTCCTGGAGGTCTAAGGATTTCAATAAAATTAGTTTCATTCTAACATTTTTATGTATACCCTATCTTTTAGCCTTTTATTTAAATTTGAATTTCAAATTTTTGCAGAGTTCTTATGCAAAATATTTTTGCATATTATAAGAGTACTTGATTTTATATGAATATATAAATTTGTTTCATATTATTTGGATTAAAAATGCAAAAGATATTCAAGTTTGAAGTTGGTTCAGTTTGGGAAATCCAGAAAATAAAGAATACACTTTTAATACTTTCAAAGCGGTTTCCTATTTTTTTCTTGGATTTAAATCACAGCCGACCGACAAGTGGGGCCCGCGGATCAGAGAGAGGGCGGTCGAGAGGCGCTACTGGGTCGACAGAGGGGACCATCGGTCGATGATCAGCGAGCTCACCTTCGCGGTCCATTGCCAACGAAGCAGCTTCGGTGTGGTCCGGTTGGCGGTGCGATGAGCATCACGAGGCTGAGGAGCATCCGAGGGCAGTATTAATTCGGCTGGAGGTGAGCCGAGGTGAGCCGCCACTGAGGAGCGGCAATGGCGTCTCGCCGGAGAAGAAGACGAACGCCAAACGGCTTGAATGGGTAACAGAATGAGCATTAGGGGATATTAGGAGTTTCATTTTTGCGGTTAATGGAGTCGAAGACCTACCGGATTACTTTGCCACTGACGGCCGACCCCGAAGAAGAAGGATGATCGGTGGTGGCAAAATTCTATATGAATGACCCTCAAAATTTTTGAGGGCTTTTGATTATTGATGGTTTCTAATGCTATGGCTCAAGGTAATTTGGATTTGGTTGAGTGGTTCCTTGGATTTTTGTTCTTGCCCCAGCTCTGAGGTTGCCAGGCAATGGCGGAATTGAAGGCGAGTTGAGGGCAACTCGGTGGAGGAGAGCTGAAGAAGAGTGGAAGGAAGTGAGGAGCGCCTAAAGCAAACTTTGGGACGCAATTTATAGCCGAGGTGATGAAGTGGATGAGCTCTGCCTCAGTTGTGAGCTCGCCCAGATGTCTTCGGCGCTTGCACAGGAGGAAGGATGGTCGTGCAGCAGGAAACACGGTGAGAGGCACCGCGTGGCGGCGCCGTGGCGGCCTCTGATTGCTTGGGTGGTGCCGGTTGCAGAGGATGACTCGAGAACAGCACGCGCGAATTTGGCTCGGGACACCAGCGGCTGGAGGAAGAAGATGAATGGGAGAGGAGGCTGCCGGGTGGTCCCAAACAGAGGTGTGACCCCATATGCCAGTGAAAGATCGGTGGATGTTTAAGCAAAATCTGGAACTGGCTAAGAATAGATCTGGGTTGGATGAACTGAATCAGTTACCTATCTTGTCGCAAAATTAATGAAGAATTTACTGCATGTACTAGAGATAAGGAAGATTATCCTGTAAAATTTTTAGCTTGAGATATTATGCGTATAATTTATAAAAATGCTGACAAGCTACTGTGCTCAGAATTGGGTTTTCTGTTTTAATTTATCAGAGGACTTATATCTTACCAACACTTTCTGAAACTTTTAATAGGAGTTTATCTTGACTATATAAGCCTTATGTAAAAATTTAAATTTAATATATTTTTATTTAATTTATAAAAATTTTGACATTAAGATTCTCATATTTTTAGGAATTCTGTTTTTGAATTTTTAAATATCTTAAAACTGATTATTTATTTTTAATAGTTTTACTGTAGATGGGCTGATCTAGAATGAAGATAATATAAACAATTCAGGTCGAATTAATGCAGTATTATTTTTATTTAAATCTGACAAATTTACTGTTGCTAGGCAAGAAACATTAATTAGACATTTATTGTACAATATGATTACTTGGATTTTAAAATTCAGAAGTAGGATTCTAGAGATCTCTCAAGATTATGCAGGGATTTTTATATATTTTATTAATGTAAGCTTTTATTATTGTTATTCATATATTACTTATAAAGATTTTACATTAGAGCAAAAATCAAGGAAAATCCAAAAAAATCAGAAAATGAAGATAAAGCATTAATAAATATAACAAAATTATAAAATTTAATTTATTACTTTATTTTAATTTTGGGATGTTACAAAACTACCCCCTTAAAGAAATCTCGTCCCCGAGAATTGGCGAGGGTCTTGACGGGTTAGAAATTTATTCGTCGAAGTTAATCTCGTTGTTTCCTTGTCACTTTGTCTTCAGTGTAGTCGCTTTGCTGGACTTTCGTCTTGTGATTCCGGGTTGATGCCAAGCATAGGAAATGCTTAGCACTTTCTACATATTTCTTTTGATTGAATAACCCGTTCATATTAAAGATTATTAGCAAGGATGACCTATTTTAAGGAGAGGTATGGAACATGTTAGAAAAGAAAAGATATGTATCAACTGGAGTTGGCTGGAGAGAATTGAATATTGACGTCAAGGAGGGTGTTTGAATATAATGGTTAATTGGTTAGTTTAACGAATGTTCATGGGGTTGGTTGAAAATAAATATCACTCTAGGCCAACTTTCAAAAGCCTAAGTAGGAAGTAGCTGAAGTCAAGGTGTTTGATTTTTCATTGATTAAAGAATAGACGGAGGATTTATCAGGTAATGGTTAAAGATGAAAGTTGAGGGTCTATTGCTTTAACCTTTTTGTCATTCTTTTGAATGGATTTAAGCCTTTAAGGTAAGATATATTTTGGTGAGAGAGTTCAGTTAAGGTTATAAGGCAACATTTCGTTCCTTAAAATATTTTTAATTAGATTTTCTTATTAATTAAGGGTTGTCATGTCGTGAAATTTTAACCTAATGTCAAATATTCACGAGTGCATCCCGGGAAGCAATACAGAAATTTTCAAGCAAAGCACACAAAATGAACATAACTAATATACAAGGGTTCTAAATAGCTTAGCCTATTATACTCTTATTTGGTCTATCGATACAATTTTTCATGGAGGGATGTACATTTCTTCGAGATTATTGATGTAGAAATTAGAGTCTTCGTTAGCCGAGGATTATTTAAGGAGGGGGGAATTTAATTGAAATGAAAGCAGAGGTAAGAGTAGAAACTTAGGACAAGGGAAAGAATAGCAATGACTACATTTTGCAAACATAGTAGTTTTAAAATTAGTATTTTGAAATTGTCTCATCCTTAACACTAACGTCTATTCTAACTAGGGTTTAACCTATAGTCAGTATGGCTCTGATACCAACTGTAACGATCCTCATTTTCACATAAATGCAAAAATGGGAATCTCATGTGCATTCTATACTAGTCCCATGATCAGTGGCTAGTACGCACATTTATAATATTGATGTCACATCCATACATAATGTACATATATTTGATTAAGTAAACTCTAGCTTACAAACCAAAAGTACATAATTGTTGCAGCGGAAAAACCAATAGACTTGTAGTTTGCCCAATACTTCCACAGGCAACTGACAAGGTACAACCCTAGAAAAATTCATCGTCATTCCCGAATCCTGCGTTGAAATAAATATCGCCAGGGTATTCTGATTCTTCTCCGGTATTCTGATTCTTCTCCTAAAAATAACAACAATAGCAAGTTGAGTACTTTACGTACTCGCAAGACTTGTTCAAAACCTATAATATATGCAGGCTTGAATCAAAAGAAAGGTTGCTACGGTTAATTTGCATAAAGCCATATTGAATTTGTAAATCAAGTTGTCATTTACAAACAGAATTTGTAAGAGCAAATTTGACTGATAAGAAATAAGTAAAACATAAGTAATACTCACACCCCTTCGCGAGCATTGAGTAATTCAATGATCCAATAATCCAACAACCATTCCTTTGCCAACACATAAACCATTCATCCAATAATTCAATCCTGTCATCATCATTCCTTGCCAACACGTGGCAAAACAAATGAAACCAAGCCCTTTTGAAAATAACAAACATTTAACTAGTGCCAGTTCACCAAGTTTCCCATGACCGAGGGGACGGCTAATCGATTAGATTTACACTCTGCAGAGGTGTACAACTTTACCCACAAGTCATGACCTTTTCTTTTTGCCGCATGCACTATCGGCGTGTGGCCAGAATGTTCATGACGAAAACCTTTACATTACCTAGGTTAACTTTTGCACTAGCACAGTGATGTAAAACTCATACTATGCAGCAGAAGGTGAGCTGCCACCGAGGAGGGGCAGCGGCGGCAATGGCGTCTCGCCGGAGAAGAAGACGAATGCCAAACAGCTTGAATGGGTAACGGAATGAGCATTAGGGGATATTAGGAGTTTCATTTTTACGGTTAATGGAGTCAAAGACCTACCGGATTACTTTGCCACCGACGGCCAGCCCCGAAGAAGGATGATCAGTGGCGGCGAAATTCTATATGAATGACCCTCAAAATTTTTGAGGGCTTTTGATTATTGATGGCTTCTAATGCTATGGCTCAAGGCAATTTGGATTTGGTTGAGTGGCTCCTCGGATTTTTGTTTTTGCCCGAGCTTTGAGGTTGCCTGGCAATGGTGGAATTGAAGGCGAGTTGAGGGATACTCGGTGGAGGAGAGCTGAAGAAGAGTGGAAGGAAGTGAGGCGCGGCTAAAGCGAACTTTGGGACACAATTTATAGCCGAGGTGATGAAGTGGATGAGCTCTGCCTCGGTTGTGAGCTCGCCCAGATGTCTTCGGCGCTTGCGCACAGGAGGAAGGATGGTCGTGCAGCGGGAAACACGGTGAGAGGCACTGCGTGGCGGCGCCGTGGCGGCCTCTGATTGCTTGAGCGGTGCCAGTTGCAGAGGATGACGCGAGAACAGCACGTGCGAATTTGGCTCGGGACACCAGCGGCTATAGGAAGAAGATGAATGGGAGAGGAGGCTACCGGGTGGTCCCAAACAGAGATGTGACCCCACATGGCAGTGAAAGATGAGTGGATGTTTAAGTAAAATATGGAACTGGCTAAGAACAGATCAGGGTTGGATGGACAGAATCAGTTTCCTATCTTATCGAAAAATTAATGAAGAATTTACTGCGTGTACTAGAGATAAGGAAGATTATCCTATAAAATTTTCAGCTTGAGATATTATGCGTATAATTTATAATAATTCCAACAAGCTACTATGCTCAGAATTGGGTTTTCTGTTTTTAATTTATCAGAGGACATATATCTTACCAAAACTTTTTGAAACTTTTTATAGGAGTTTATCATGACTATATAAGCCTTCAGTAAAAATTTCAATCTAATATATTTGGTATTTAATTTATGAAAATTCTGACATTAAGATTCTTAGATTTTCAGGAATTCAGTTTTTGAATTTTTAAATATCTTACAACTGATTATTTATTTTTAATATTTTTACTGTAGGTGGGATGATCCAGAATGAAGATATATAAACAATTCAAGTCGAATTAATGCTGTATTATTTTTATTTAAATCTGACAAATTTACTGTTGCTAGTCAAGAAACATTAATTAGACATTTATTGCACAATATGATTACTTGGATTTTAAAATTCAGAAGTAGGATTCTAGAGATCTCTCAAGATTATTCAGGGATTTTTATATATAGTATTAATGTAAGCTTTTATTATTGTTTTTCATCTATTACTTATAAAGATTTTCCATTAGAGCAAAAATCAAGGAAAATAAAAAAATTCAAAAAAATGAAGAAAAAGCATTAATAAATATAAAAAATTATAAAATTTATTTCCTTACTTTATTTTAATTTTAGGATGTTACAGGTGGACGTTGGCTTTGGGCTCCCGTTGCACCCCTTTATTAAGAAGTATACTCAAGCGCTCGTGGTGGATCTCTCTCACCTTAGCCCGAACCTCTTTGTTCGGCTGAGGATCTTCTTATGGCGATGTGAGATGGCCATCCCAGGGACGCCCATGGAGCCGTCCGTTGCATTGTTTGACTACTTCTTCCGCTCTCAACGAGGAGACTCCAGGAGAGGACCCCTGGGGTCCATCTACACTACCCCACGGCATGAGGACAAGTTCCCTGTGCACGCCTTGAAGGAGTGTTGGCCCTCTGCCATGAAGAAGTGGTTTTAACTAAAGGCCGAGGACTTCGTCTACACTGGGTTTCACCCGGCCTTAACGACGCGGACGTACCCTGAGATGGGTCGTCTCACCAACGATGACTGGAAGCTACACAACGCCATCCGGGAGGTACACGCAAGGAAGGGCACCCGCGACCTGATGGAGGAGATGACCCTCCTCAACCTCAGCACTCTTGTTCAGCGTGCTAGGTTGGGGTTCCACGGTGGCCTTCACTCCGGCATTGGGAAGGGTAAGGGCCTTTGAGTTTTCTTTGCTTTTCTTCGACACTTTATTCCTTCACATCTCATGGTTTACTTTCTCAGTGCAGTTCGCTCTCTAGAGGCAGCAAGAGAGGAGGCTGAGTCGATCCTAGGGAGGTGGTGCATGTCTGAGGCACAGGGTTACGAGGACGAGAGCGTCCCTACGGAGGGAAGGAGCTCCGTGGCCGAGGCGTTTGGCCTACGCCTCCCCCTGCGGGGTGACCCTGCTCAAACCAGGCTAAACAGAAGAGGTTCAGGGCCGTAGCCACGGGGGAGGGCGCCCGGACCTCGCCAGCTAAAGCACATGCCAAGAGAGCCGCCGGGGAGCGCGTTGGTGGCACCTCTCAGCAGGGTGCTGCCCCTCCGTTTCATACCATGGGCGAGAGGGGTCCTCTCCGGGTGGAGCCCCGAAGGCCCTCACCATCTCTCACCCCTAAGAGCAAAGGCGCCAGGTGCCCGGAGAAGAAGAAGGCGTCCAACAGGGAGGGAACCGGCCCCTCCACCATGCAGGTGAGTAGGCGTTCACCTTACCTTCCTTATCCCCGACACCCAGCTCTTCTAGCGAGTCTGTGTCGGACGCTGAGCCAGGGAGCTCTGTCGGGCGCTCCCAGCAGCTTGCTCGGGAGATTGAAGGGCTCCTGAGCGTTGAGACCGAGGGCCCGATCACCTCCCCGGCCAAGGTCATGGCGGGGGAGGATGTTGGGTATGCCTACCTCGACGACATTGAGTCTTTCTTTCGCTTTCAGAGGTATGTGTCTGTGATCATGATAAGTTGTCACGAAGCTTATATATTCTCTTAACACACCTAACCTACTTCCTTCCTCTTTCGCAGACCGGCGGAGCACGAGATGCCACCTGTGGCGGAGCCCCTCGCACCCGTTGTGCCCCCGGGGGCTTCAGCGGAGAATGTGGCTACCCCATGCTCACCCATGCAAGCGGGGCCATCGCAGGGTGGCCAGGGCGGTTCCTCCAGTGCCCTCCCTGAGTATGCCATACCTCACACATTGGATGCAAAGGCGATAGAGATGACTCGCCTCTTGGTGATGGAGTGGGTGCAAAGGTATATGGCAGACTTGGTGCCTGATGATCCCAGGAGGTTCTTGGAAGTGCTGCAGGAGAAGTTAGCGACCACAGTGACCCTCCAGTACCAGGTACCATGAGCCTTTCTTTTTTTGTATCTCCTTAAGCTCAGGATTCTCATGCATAGCTTGCCTTGACACTCCCTACCTTCACCTTTTTACAGGCTACAACGATGAGCAATGTTCTCTTTGACAGGGTCCCGACAATGGTCAAGGAGATACTAGCAGCCCCCCTCCGCGTCGTCCTGAGGATGATCCAGAGGACCTCAAGCGGGCTTTGCTATAGGCCCAAAAGGGCCAGAGGGCGACAGAGGACAAGCTTACCAAGGCGGAGGCTGAGCTGGAGAGGTCCCGGCAGCGGGTCAAGGACTTAGAGGCTAACTTGGAGAGGTCCCACATTGTGATACGGGCCATGGGGATAGACCGTGATGCCCATGAACAAAGGTATAAAGCGGACCGAAAGACAATGGCCATATCTCCCATGAATCTTGCCGTGCTGGTCCAAGTCACTTTGAGGGAGCTTGGGGCCAGAGTGGAGGATCTCCCACCTCCCTTTGAGGATTGAGAGGAGTGGGCTGGCATCCTACGGGGCTATGTTAGTCTCCTTGTCAGGGCGACCGATGACAAGGGCAAGGCTTTTGCCAAAGTCGCCTTGACTACGGGAGTTGCAGCCATCTCCCGCCTCTCTGATATTGTGGGCAAGGAGGCCACCCTCACTGCGCTTCGGGGGCTGTACACCCAGGAGGTGCACCAGAGCGCCCGCGAGGGGTAGCTCTACCTAGGGGTCCCTTGTGGGTGGCTTCGTGGACAACCCCACAAGGGCTCCCCGCGGGACCGGACCCCGGGCACCAGGAGAGGGCCCGAGCTCAGAGCATGTATGACTTCCTTTGGAGCGTGCTTGATGTCTTTTGCTAAGTAGCTAGGTGGCTCATTTTTATTGCACTGGGATCCTTAACTTGTAAGGTGTAGCACTCCTTTAAGTGGTAGATGTATCTTCACTTGTAGTGTTCGTGGTAGTCGGCTGGGACGTGCTCCTCTCATTTTGTATGAACTTGCTTCGAGGTTATGATATGGATGACTTATGACTTTTGCAATGCTTTGTTTTAGGATGTGCCCCGGAGGGCAGTTGGTATCCGCTATAAAGGAAGTGCATGAAGGGCTTAGGTGCCACGCCGATTATGCCCACCAAAGAAGGTTTGCCGTAGGATTGGGCGACTTCATGGGGGCATGATCATGCCTTGGGTCCCTAGAGGGGTCCAAAGCGCGGGCGCCCCATCGGAGGGTCATTTAGCTACTTCTCCCCAAGAGGGATAAAGCAACTCCTCTTGTGCTATGTATGGAGGGGGCGAGCCCCCCGTGCCATTAGATAGCGTGGGAATGTTTTCCTCCTCACGCGATGGAGAGGGGGACTCGGTCCGCGCATCGCCCTTGGGCGACCTTAGTCTTTCCCTGGCCCTCGGGCCACTTAGGGGCATCGGTCAATAAGGCCGAATAAACAACTCGTGACGCTTCTACGGGGGTTATGCCTTAAGTTAGACGTCCGACCCCCTAAATAAGGGTGCTTGCTAAGGGG
Source organism: Otatea glauca (assembly GCA_036346275.1). NCBI lineage: Eukaryota > Viridiplantae > Streptophyta > Magnoliopsida > Poales > Poaceae > Otatea > Otatea glauca. The sequence goes on along the minus strand of CM070713.1, from coordinate 43,496,694 downwards.
CTTAAGCGTTTGCCCACCGGGAAGGGGATGTCTCCCGGGCTACGCTCCTTGCAATAAGAAAGGTTCCTATTGCTTCCTGTGGAGGGTATGTAATGGTGACCCGGGGGTTGTTTCGGCTTAGCGCCAGGGGTCCATGGGGGACTAAGCCATGGAGCACCCTATGACTTGGGCAAGACGTCTTAAGTCATCACCCGTTCCATGGGTCTAGTAGGGAGGGGTCCGCCCAAGGGGGACATGGAATGTCTAGGCTGCTCGGGGCTTTTTCAGGGGTAGGCCCTGGAGGCCATGTGCCCTGGAACCTGTCCCAAGAGGGGCACGAGGTTTTGGCCTATCCTCCACAGCTATGTGCGGGGGATGGGTTCTTAGAGACCACCATACAAGCGATAGGAGACATGCAATGACTTAACTTGACACTTCATTGATGACCTTAGGAGGGTTTACATCAACATGAGATAGGTGCCGTTACGGCTTACAAGAAAGCTTAAATGTAAAACTTCTTGAGCTTGTCAGCATTCCACACGTGCTTGAGTGGCTTGTCTTTCATAGTGGAGAGGTGATAAGCCCCCGAGCCCAAGACTGCTGAGACGCGGTAGGGTCCCTCCCACTTGGGGTGAAGCTTGCCTTGGGCTCCTGGGTCAGTGGCTATTTTTAGCACCAAGTCCCCTAGGAGGAAGGTCCTCTCTCGCACCCGTTTGTTGTAGAAATGTGCAACTTCTCGTTTGTACGCGGCATGCTTGACGAGGGCGCGATCACGGATCTCCTCCGTGAAATCCACCTCCACCTTGTGACTATCATCGTTCACCATGAAGTTGATGGGTAGGGCTTCTGAGATCATCTCCACTCGAAGGGAGCGGTGGGGGACTTCTGCGGGGAGGACCGCTTCCACTCCGTACACCAGTGAGAAGGGTGTTCGCCCCATGGAGCGGCTAGGAGTAGTGCTGAAAGATCGAGATGGCGAACAGAGGGGGGTGAATGGTCGCAAATAAATTTTCCCCCCAAAATACTCCAACAAAAATCTTGACAAGATCGCTCAAAGGAAATCGTGAAAAACCCGAAAAACTAGACAATTATGTGTACCCCTAGCTTGCATGGATAAGTACCATAAAATATGTGGAGATTTTTTAGTCACAATCCTGGTTGTCTAGTGTCCAAGATAAAGATGAATCAATCCAACTCTTGCTTTTAGAAAGGACATCAATTCAAATCACAAAAGTCACTTTCAGAAAAGCAAAAGCAGAATTTCCAGAAATTGTCCTCAATTTGAACAAGAGGTTTGTGGGTTTCTGCAGCTCACAAAATTTTGAAAAATTTTCTCCCTATGAGCAAAAGAGTCTTGAAGAACTCCACCAAATTTCTCGTTAAAAATTCTTACAGAAAAAACAGGAAAAATTGAAGAACACAGTCAGTCAAGAACTTTGAGCAGAAAGTTTGGGGCTCGGTTTTCACCTCATGGCACCCAAACAGTGCAACAAATGAACTTCAACATTTTGCTGCAGGTGGATATCAGAGTCCCGCACCTCCTCCAACAATAATCACTTAAAAAGGATTTTTCTATATTTTTATAAAAATCAAATACTAAATGCTGCGCAAAGAACAAGTTCTGAACAAAGTTGGAACTTGAAAGAAAAGATGTTCTCTACTCAATCCAAGAGTGCAAAAGAGATGTAAAACCATATGATCACACTCAAAACATCCAAGATCAACAGCATTTAGAAGGAGGGGAGGAAAATCCAAATTGCGTGAAAGTAAATTGCGAGAATGTAATTGCGGGAAAGTAAATGTTGAATTTATTTTGCGTAAGGAGACCTTTGCCCCTGTAGCTAGGCTAGAGGCTATTAGGATTCTGGTTGCATTTTCTTCATCCCGGGACTTCAATCTCTATCAAATGGATGTCAAGGGTGCATTCCTCAATGGCTATATTGAGGAAGAGGTTTATGTCAAACAACCTCCTGGATTCGAGAACCCCAAGTTTCTGAGTCATGTATACAAACTCTCCAAAGCTCTGTATGGACTCAAGTAGGCCCCCAGAGCATGGTATGAGAGGCTCAAGTCTTATCTTCTCAGCCATGACTTCAAAATGGGTGTAGTAGACAAGACTCTGTTCATCAGACACCATGAGTCGCATTTTCTTCTTGTCTGGATTTATGTGGACGATATCATTTTTGGTGGCTCGTCTCATTCTCTTGTGTCTCAGTTTTCTGAGGTGATGAGCACAGAGTTTGAGATGAGTATGATGGGCGAGTTGAGCTACTTTCTTGGCTTCCAAATCAAGCAGACTCGGGAGGGTACTTTCTTGCATCAAGGCAAGTATACCCGTGACCTCTTGAGGCGCTTCGATATGTCTGATGGGAAGCCAGTGATAACTCCTATGGCTACCACTTCTGTCCTCGAGCCCGATGAGGATGGTGAGCCTGTTGATCAAAAGGAGTTTCGGAGCATGATCGGCTCCCTCTTGTACCTCACTGCTTCGAGGCCGGACATACATTTCGCTGTGTGTCGGTGCGCTCGATTTCAAGCTTCTCCTCGCGCCTCTCACCGCCAGGCGGTCAAGCGCATCTTCAGGTACCTTCGTGCTACCACTGATTATGGCATTTGGTACTCTTCTTCTTCTTGTCTATCTCTAAGAGCCTTTTTCGATGCTGACTTTGCTGGCTATAGGATAGATAGGAAGAGCACTTCTGGCACTTGCCGATTCATAGGCACTTCTCTTGTTTCTTGGTCATCTAGGAAGTAGTCTGGGGTTGCACAGTCCACCGCTGAGGCCGAGTATGTTGTCACCGATTCTTTGTCGAGCAGTGCTCTGGATGAGATCGACCTTACGGGACTATGGGTTAGAGATAGAGAGTGTGCCACTTTTCTGTGACAACACTTCGCTATTCGCATTGCTAAAAACCTAGTGCAACATTCCCGGACCAAGCACATTGATATTAGATATCACTTCCTTAGAGACCATGTGGAGAAGGTAGATATCGCGCTCATTCGAGAGTGACCTTCGCTAGCCGATATCTTCACCAAGCCTTTGGATAGCTGCAGATTTGTTGCCTTGAGGAGTGAGCTTGGAGTCGTGAGCCCTTACGGCCTTTCGTGAGGGTGAGCTGGTTTGTATATTATGTATTATATGTTTTCTTCCAGCTTTTCTTTTCTTTGTGTTTCTTCTGGGTGACTTTGGGCTTGTTTTCTTGAGTTGAGTCCACTCACTTAGACTTTTGGCATGCCTTGCATGGACCTCTTATCTTGTGCTTTAGGTTGCTATCATGCGTGATTAGCTGTTCTCTCTTCTCTCTAGGTTGAGTTCCCTCACAGTCTTATAAGTCTAGCGGTATTGGGCCTCCTAGGTAGACAGGGTCTGTGTGCACTCCTTAGTTGGGATCTAGAGTCAGCTTCGCTATGTCAGTCACTTGGGAAGATAAGAGCGAGTCTGAGCCGTAGTGAGTCTCTTCTATCTTATCTATGCTCAATAGCCATCCAGTTTTGCAGTTTCTCGACTTCTTCTCCTCATTTTGTTTTTCTGGTTGTTATTGAGTTCATTCGGGTTTTCTTTATGCCTAATCTTGATAATAAGTCAACTTTAACCAGATTTAAGCTTAAAATTGATTCATTTGTTGAGAGGGAGTTTGGGAATCTGTTCATGCATTGCATTTAGACTGTATTTTCTGTTTTATGAGCTTTGTCTATTATGCAATTGACTCAATCTTCATGAAATACATTATGCTATATCTTTTGAAGAAAATCACTAGATTAGATATGTCCAAGTCCATTTATCATGCTAAGCTTATTAAAATCTGAAAAATTTGAAAGCTTTAAATGAAAACTTGACGAAACATGTTGCTTTTACTTACTAAGTTTCTTCTCTAGGGGTTTTTACCATGAATTGTGAAAATTTCGATTTCTCTAGAGTCCCTATAGTAACTTGGGTGAAATTTGTTTGATCCATATTTGAGTCCTTCAGAATTGCTCATATGTGCTAAATTAAAAATTTTTGACTCTTTTGTGCAAAATTGATCTCAACACTTTATATTCACGAGATTGCTTCCCATTGCACTTGGGATGAACTTGGGATATATTGTGTATGACCAAGATCATTCTCTTGAGATGATCGAAAACGGCTTGAGTCAATTTAAAAAAAATGCAACTATCAAACACATAAGTGGGTAAAGAATGCAAATAATGTCAAACATTTGCACCCCACTATGTTTTTTAAAGTCTTAAAGAAAATTTGCATAAATTAAAAAATGAGCTTGAAGGACCTTATATGCACTTCAAAATTCCCCAAAGTGTTGATTAGGTTGAACTCTAGGTTTTTCATTTGATCCTTGAGTGGTTTTGCTTCTAGCTTTGAAACTTTGCTAAGTTTTGCACTTGTCAAATCATGCTAAAATGAAATATTGTAAAACTCAGCTTTTTCATAAAATGTATTGGTCTTGGACATGTCTTAGTTCAGTCATATTCTGAAATTGACAAGTTTGGTGTAATATCTTTCCATTTTGATCAATTGGATAATCTTCAAAGCTCTTTAGATTGCATTTCATACATATATAAAAAAAATTTGATGCCTATATTTCCAAAAGGGGGAGAAAACGTAGAAAAGGCATCACTAAAAAGATAAAAATGTGAATGCTTATTTGGTTATTATGATCTTTGTAAATCTATGCTACTACTTCTTTTAGATCATAATTTCATAATCACATTTGAAATGTTTAGTTGGATTTTAGAGTTTTTGTTGAAAACTTGCTCTTTCTTAAATTTAACTCTAAAATCTAAATTCCTCTTCGTCAACTTGGTCATGATTTTATATCTTTCTCTCTGGACCAAGTTTGGCTTTGCAATCAAATTGCTTTCTTCTTCTCTCATTCAAACTCAAATTTATGCCTTTTGTGTGGTTTGTCAATATACTCATCAAGGGGGAGATTGAAGGACCATGTGGAGGTCCATCCATGTTTGTGATGAGTATTTGACTAAATTTGAACTTGGGTTGCTCTTATTTGAGTTTGATTTGAATTGGATTTTCAATTGGAAGCAATTTGAGGTCTTCTCTGTTTTCCCGGTGCTACCGGCTAGAACGAGAAAAAATGAATTTTAATGAGTGTAATTTGATGGATTTATTTCACATCTTTGTGGGCATTGCTATGTGAGGAGTTTCCTTGTCTTTGATGGTTGCAGGGCGACGGTGCTAGGTCATGGTGAGGCGGAGGATGACCGGGACTAGGCGAGGAGCGTCGGAGGTCCAGACGGTTGGGAGATCGCCGGAAGATGATCGGAGACGGAGTTCGGGCAAGTCAAGAAGACAAGGAAAGGAGATGATGCTAGCTAGATGCCGCGTGAATCAATGAGGGCTGTCAGATTGAGGTCTAGTTGATAAGTTAGCGGGTCTAGGTAGTATACTTTGAAAATCGTGCAAGAAAACCCGGTATGTGTGTGGGTTTTGGGTTAGCCCTTGCATGGCTATGTGTGTGGGTTAATCCTAGCCCTTAGATGAGTGCTCTAGGGTTGAGGGACTCATCCAAGGGTGGTAGGTAGCCCAAGAGTAGTATAAATAGGGGTGGAGGGGTAGCCTCCTCCCCTTGAAGGTTTTGAGGTTTTTGATGCTCCTTTGAGCTTTGCCCACATGAATGTGAGGCTTTGTAACCTCTCCTTCCAGAAATGAAATGTTTCCTCAAATCATTTCTTTTCTTTGTGCATTTAAATTACGCAATTTACATTATGCACTTAAATTCCGCACTTAAATTCCGCAATTAAATTCAGCACTTACATTCTTGCAATTTACATTTATGCAATTTGGATTTTCCTCCCCTCCTTCTAAATGCTGTTCTTCTAGGATGTCTTGAGGGTGTTCATTTGGTTCTACATCTTTCTTACACCTTGGATAGACTAGAGATCAAGTTTTTTTATCAAATTGCAAATCTGATAAGAACTTGTTCTTCGTGCAGCAGCCAGTGTTTGATTTTTCTAAAAATATAGATAACTAATTTTTGAGTTATTCTTCTTGTAGAAGGTGCAAGACTCATATATCCATCTGTGTAAAATTTCTTGAGTCCACTGGTTGCACCTTTTGATATTTATGAAGTGAAAACCGAGCCTCAAACTTTCTGGTCGAGGTTCCTGACTGTCTGTATTGCTTGATTTTTAATTCTTATTCTACAAAGCTTTCTGAGGTGATTTTTGGTGGAGTGTTTCATGACTCAACTTCTCATAGGGAAAAAAATTATCAAAAATTTTAGAGCAACATAAATGCACCAACCACTTGTTCCAACTGAGTGTAAGTTTTGAAAATTTGCTTTAACTTTTCTGAAAAGAGACTTTGGTGTTTTAGCTTTATCTCTTTTAGAAAAGAAGTCTTTTGAATTGATTCCTCTTTTGTTTGGACACTTGACAACCAGGATTGTGATTAAAAAACCCCTCACATGATTCATAGTTTTTATCCATGCAAGCTAGGGGTACACATAGTTGTCTAATTATTCTGGATTTTGGAGGGTGTGTGAATCTGAGAAGCACCAGTTTGAACGAAAATCTTCGGGTGCTTTAGATTTTTATTGCAAGAGTGTTTAGAGTACTTTGAGTGGGGAAATTTTATTTGGGATCATTCACCCCCCCTCTGATCGCCATTTCGATCTTTCAAGTGCGCATTCACCACAGGACACTGAGGAGTTCGTCTGCCCATAGCTCCGTGCGTAAGAGTGCTCTTTTCGAGTCGACGGCGGATGCCTTGGAGGATCAGGCCATTGGCCCTTTCAACCGCCCCATTGGACTTAGGGTGAGCCACTGAAGCGAAGCAGAGAACTGTCCCAATTGAATAAAAAAAGTCCTTGAAGGAGGAGGCATCGAACTGGGTTCCATTGTCCACAGTGAGCTCCTTCGGGACCCCGAAACGGCACACAATGTTCTTCCAGAAGAACTTTTGCACCACCCGGGATGTGATTGTTAGCAACGGCTCCGCTTCCACCCACTTGGTGAAGTAGTCCACCGCCACCACCGCATGCTTGTAGCCCCCCTTGGCCGGTGGGAATGGCCCGAGCAGGTCCATGCCCCACCGGACAAAAGGCCAAGTGATTGGAATCTGGTGTAGAGGTGCAGCAAGAGAGTGGTGAGCCGATGCCATCCTTTGGCAACCTTCGCATGTCTTGGCGTCTTGTACCATTGTAGGCCAATAGAAGCCCTGCCTTAGTGCCTTCACCGCAGTTGCTCTAGGCGCAAGGTGTGAGCCACAGAGACCTTCATGCACCTCCCGCAGAAGTGAGATCCCCTCTTCTTTTGGTAGGCACTTGAGCAGTGCGGAAGCCCCTTTTTGTAAAGTATCCCGTCGAGGAGTACATAGGATTTGGCTTTCGCGAAGAGTCTTCGGTCTTCAGTGCTGTCCTCCATTTCTATTTTTCCTTGGATGCACTCTCTGATTGGGGTCATCCACATTGCGGGTGGTGTTGAGATCTCACTGACCATCAGGAGTAGTTCAGGACCTTCTTTCTCATTAGGGTCTTTGAAGGACCGAGATGGCAAACAGAGGGGGGTGAATGGTCGCAAATAAAATTTCCCCCAAAATACTCCAACAAAAACCTCGACAAGATCGCTCAAAGAAAATCGTGAAAAACCTGAAAAACTAGACAACTATGTGTACCCCAAGCTTGCATGGATAAGTACCATAAAATATGTGGGGATTTTTGAGTCACAATACTGGTTGTCTAGTGTCCAAGATAAAGAGGAATCAATTCAAACTCTTGTTTTAGAAAGGACATCAATTCAAATCACAAAAGTCACTGTCAGAAAAGCAAAAGCAGAATTTCCAGAACTTGTCCTCAATTTGCACAGGAGGTTGGTGAGTTTCTGCAGCTCAAAATTTTTTTAGACTTTTTCTCCCAATGAGAATAAGAGACGTGAAGAACTCCACCAAATTTCTCCTCAAAAAACCTTACAGAAAAAACAGGAAAAATCTAAGAACACAGTCTGGTCAAGAACTTCGAGCAGAAATTTTGGGGCTCGGTTTTCACCTCATGGAGCCCAAACGGTGCCACAAATGAACTCCAAAATTTTTATGCAACAAGAATCACTTAAAAAGATTTTTCTATATTTTTATAGAAATCAAACACTGACCGCTGCGCGAAGAACAAGTTCTGAACAAAGTTGGAACTTGAAAGAAAAGATGTTCTCTACTCAATCTAAGAGTGCAAAAGAGATGTAAAACCATATGAACACACTCAAAACATCCAAGATCAGCAGCATTTAGAAGGAGGGGAGGCAAATCCAAATTACATGAAAGTAAATTGCGAGAATGTAATTGCGGGAAAGTAAATGCTGAATTTAAATTGCGTAAAGTAAAGACATAATGTAAATGCGCAAAATAAATTCAGAGGTGGATGGATAAAACTTTCATTTCTGGAAGGCGTGGTTACAAAGCCTCACTTTCATGTGGGCAAAGCTCAAAGGAGCATTCACAAACCTCAAAACCTTCAAGGGAAGGAGACTACCCCTCCACCCCTATTTATACTACTCTTGGGCCACCTACCACCCTTGGATGAGTCCCTCAACCCTAGAACACTCATCTAAGGGCTAGGATTAACCCACACACACAGCCATGCAAGGGCTAACCCAAAACCCACACACATACCGGGTTTTCTTGCACGGTTTTCAAAGCATACTACCTAGACCCACTAACCTATCAACTAGACCTCAATCCGACGGCCCTCATTGATCCACACGGCATCTAGCTAGCATCAACTCCTTTCCTTGTCTTCTTGACTTGCCTGGACTCCATCTCCGATCATCTTCCGGCGATCTCCCAACCGTCTGGACCTCCGACGCTCCTCACCTAGTCCCGGTCATCCTTCGCCTCACCATGACCTAGCACCGTCGTCCTGCAACCATCAAAGACAAGGAAACTCCTCACATAGCAATGCCCACAATGATATGCAATATAAACCATCCAACTCATCACTACCGCGTCCATAAGACCGGTACTGCCACTCCTGGCAGAGACAACTCAAAATGCTTCATTTTGAAAATCAATCCAAATCAAACTCAAACTTGAGCACACCTTGCTCAAATAAAGTCAAATACTCATCACAAACATGGATGGACCTCTACATGGTCCTTCAATCTCCCCCTTGATGAGTATATTGACAAACCACACAAAAAGGCATAAATTTGAGTTTGAAGAAAATGAAGAAGAAAGCAATTTTTAGTTGTAAAGTCAAACTTGGTCCAAAGATAGAAATTAGAACCATGACCAAGTTGACGAAAAGAAATTTAGATTTTAGAGTTAAATTTAAGAAAGAGCAAGTTTTCAACAAAAACTCTAAAATCCAACTAAACATGTCAAATGTGATTATGAGATTATGATCCAACAGAAGTAGTAGCATAGTTTTACAAAGATCATAATAACCAAATAAGCATTCACATTTTTATCTTTTTAGTGATGTCTTTTCTACATTTTCTCCCCCTTTTGGCAATATAGGCATCAAATTTTTTTTATGTATGCATGAAATGCAATCGAAAGAGCTTTGAAGATTATCCAATTGATCAAAATAGAAGGATATTACACCAAGCTTGTCAATTTTAGAAGATGACTAAACTAAGACATGTCCAAGTGCAAATACGAGCTTAGTTTTGAATATTTCATTTTTAGCAAGATTTGACAAGTGCAACACTTAGCTTTAGTTTCAAAAATAGAAGAATAGCCACTCTAAGGATCAAAAGGAAAACCTAGAGTTCAACCTACTCAACACTTTGGGGAATCTAGAAGAGCATACAAGGTCCTTGGGCTCATTTATCACTTAATGCAAATTTTGATTTATCATCATACAAGACATAGAGGGTGCAAATGTTTGACATTATTTGCATTCTTTACCCACATATGTCTTTGTTTTTAATTTATTTGCATTTTCTTTTGACAACCAATTGACTCAAGCCATATCGACCATCTCAAGATGAACTCTTAAGAGGATGGTCTAGGTCAAACACGATGTATTCCAAGTTCATCCCAAGTGCAATGGGAAGCGGTCTTGTGAATGCAAGGTGTTGAGTCGTATGTGCACAAGAAGAGTCAATTTTGTTTAATTTTCATTTTTAGCACAATGATTCATGAGCAATTGAAGGACTCTAGCATGGATCAAACTAGTTTCACCCAAGTTGCTATAGGGACTCTAGAGAACTCCGAAATTTCTCAAATTTTGGCACAAACCTCTAGAGAAGAAACCTAGCAAGTAAAAGCAACAAGTTTCATCAAGTTTTTCATTTAAGGCTTATTTCATTTTTAAGCTTAGCAAGTTAAATGAACTTGGACATATCTAAGTTAGTGATTTCCTCCATATGATGTAGCATGGTGTATAGCATGAAGAAGAAATCAATTGCATAATAGACAAAGCTCATTAAACAAGAAATGTAGTCTATATGCAATGCACGAATAGATTCCCAAACTCCCCCTCAACAAATGAATCAATTTTAAGCTCAAATCTGGTTAAAGTTGAGTTATTATCAAGATTAGGCACAAAGAAAACCGAATGAACTCAATAATAACCGAAAAAGCAGAATGAGGAGAAGAAGTCGAGAAACGCAAAAGCTGGATGGCTATTGAGCATAGAAAGATATAAGAGACTCACTACGGCTTAGACTCGCTCTTATCTTCCCATGGTGACATAGGAAGTCGACTCTAGATCCCAACTAAGGAGTGCACATGACCTATCTACCCAGGAGGCCCAATACACGCTAGACTTATAAGGCGTGAGGAACTCAACCTAGAGAGAAGAGAGAACAGCTAATCACGCATGATAGCAACCTAAAGCACAGAGATAAGAGGTCCATGGAAGGCATGCCAGAAGTCTAAGTGAGTGAACTCAACTCAAGAAAACAAGCTCGGAGTCGCTGATGTCGTTGGTGTCGGCCATGAAGCACATGCCGGAGAAGTCGTCGCCGCCTTCTTCTCTTGCGGATCATCCTCGCCCTCGTCGCTCCATGTCTCCGTGTCGGAGAGGTTGATGTCGTCAAGTGCGGCAAGGACGCGGTGGAAGAGCTTCTTGTTCTTGGAGAAGTTGCGGTACTTCATCTCGTGCGCCGGTTCACGAACTGGAGGCTTCTTGTTGCAGTTCTTGTCGGTGTAGTCGTTCTTGCCCGAACCGCCAACGTCGTTCTTGCACTTCTCCAGCTTGGGACAGTTCGCCCGAATGTGGTTGGGGCCACCACACTTGAAGCAGGTGATCATGCCACCTCTCTTCCTCTCTCTCACCCTCTTGTATGCATGAGAAAACTTGCGGCGAGAAGAGCAAGCTCATTTTAAAATTTTTCGATTGGTCATCGCTTAGCTCGCAAAGGGCGGAAGAGAGAAACCAATAGAAGGATCGGAAGAAGAAGATCCAATGGGATCGGTGACCAAAGCCATCGATCGAGATTTCGTCTTCCGAGAGGCGACATCGATCTCATGAGTCTTGAGGTGGGAATAAAGCCCGTCAAGAGTCGAGTCGATAAGTCGGTGGTGTCCTTGATGGTGGTCACCTTCATCTCCCAAACCCGAAGGTCGTGCGGTCAAGAAATGCCGAGCATTGTCCGAGTCGGTATATGCAACCAAGCGCTCGGAGGTCGCTCAAAATCTTTGTAAACCGACCAAAACACTCGTCGAGACTCTCACGGTAGCGTTGATCAAATTTGTTGTACTCGCTTGGCGGTCTGCCTCACGGTCTTGATTTGAGTAGAGCCCTCATGGTAAGCATCGAGGGTTACCCAAATCTCGTGAGCGGAGCGAAGGTGAAAATCCTATCATACTCACATGGCTAAGACATCAGTATGAGAATGTTCCTTGCCTTAGCATTCGCCTCAACGTCAACCATATTGATGGCGTGACATTTTCATCGTGAGGAACCTCATGCGGAGTTTCACCTTCGCCATATCAGGTAACCACAGGCGTGATGTATGACTCCATCCGGGACTTCCAAAAAGGAAAATCAACTCCATTAAAGATGGGAGGCTTGGTGGAATATTTGTCCGTCGCCATGGCTCTTGAGACCGATCAAGATCTATGGAAGAGCAAAACCGGCTCTGATACCAATTGAAGGACCGAGATGGCGAACAGAGGGGGGGTGAATGGTCGCAAAAAAAATTTCCCCCAAAATACTCCAACAAAAACCTCGACAAGATCGCTCAAAGGAAATCGTGAAAAACCTAAAAAACTAGACAACTATGTGTACCCCAAGCTTGCATGGATATGTACCATAAAATATGTGGGGATTTCCGAGTCACAATACTAGTTGTCTAGTGTCCAAGATAAAGAGGAATCAATTCAAACTCTTCCTTTTAGAAGGACATCAATTCAAATCACAAAAGTCACTTTCAGAAAAGCAAAAGCAGAATTTCCAGAACTTGTCCTCAATTTGCACAGGATGTTGGTGGGTTTCTGCAGCTCAAAAATTTTGAGACTTTTTATCCCTATGATCATCAGAGTCATGAAGAACTCCACCAAATTTATCCTCAAAAAACCTTACAGAAAAAACAGGAAAAATCTAAGAACACGGTCTGGTCAAGAACTTCGAGCAGAAATTTTGGGGCTCGGTTTTCACCTCATGGCGCCCAAACAGTGCCACAAATGAACTCCAAAATATTTCTAGCAAGTGTATATCAGAGTCCCGCACCTCTGAATTTAAATTGCGTAAAGTAAAGACATAATGTAAATGCGCAAAATAAATTCAGAGGTGGATGGATAAAACTTTCATTTCTGGAAGGAGAGGTTACAAAGCCTCACTTTCATGTGGGCAAAGCTCAAAGGAGCATTCACAAACCTCAAAACCTTCAAGGGAAGGAGGCTACCCCTCCACCCCTATTTATACTACTCTTGGGCCACCTACCACCCTTGGATGAGTCCCTCAACCCTAGAACACTCATCTAAGGGCTAGAATTAACCCACACACACAGCCATGCAAGGGCTAACCCAAAACCCACACACATACCGTGTTTTCTTGCACGGTTTTCAAAGCATACTACCTAGACCCGCTAACCTATCAACTAGACCTCAATCCGACGGCCCTCATTGATCCACGCGGCATCTAGCTAGCATCAACTCCTTTCCTTGTCTTCTTGACTTGCCCGGACTCCATCTCCGATCATCTTCCGGTGATCTCCCAACCGTCTGGACCTCCGACGCTCCTCGCCTAGTCCCGGTCATCCTTCGCCTCACCATGACCTAGCACCGTCGTCCTGCAACCATCAAAGACAAGGAAACTCCTCACATTGCAATGCCCACAATGATATGCAATATAAACTATCCAACTCATCACTACCGCGTCCATAAGACCGGTACTGCCACTCCTGGCAGAGACAACTCAAAATGCTTCATTTTGAAAATCAATCCAAATCAAACTCAAACTTGAGCACACCTTGCTCAAATAAAGTCAAATACTCATCACAAACATGGATGGACCTCCACATGGTCCTTCAGTCTTCCTTGATGGATGGTGCATCAAGTACCTCGAGCAAGACCTCTGGTGGGAGTGGCTCCTAGGAGCTTGCTGGTCGGGCCATTCGGTCCGCCCGGTGATTGTCTCCACGGGGGATGCGGCGAGCTTCCATCCTCAAGAAGTATCGTTATATTCTACGTACTTCATCGAGGTAGCTAGCCATCTTGGGGTCGAGGCATTGATAGGACTTGTCAATCTGATTGACAACCAGTTGGGAGTCTCCCAGGATGAGGAGGCGTCGGACCCCCATAGCCTTTGCGAGGCAAAGCCCCAAAAGGAGAGTCTCGTACTCCGCCATGTTGTTGGTGGGATTAAAAGAGAGGCGCACAGCGTATTCTAGTGCCTTCCCCTCAGAGCTTACGAGAACAACCCTAGCCCCTCCACTATTTAGGCGTTTGGAGCCATCAAAGTAGAGGGTCCAGTGGGGGTCGGGCGGAGTGGTACGCTCTGCTACCTCATCTGGGCCTTGGGGATTTGTCCATTCCACCACAAAGTCTGCAAGGACTTGGGAATTGATGGCAGTCCTTCCAACAAGTCTGAGGGAGAAGGGTGCCAACTCGGTCGCCCACTTGGCTATTCTACCGGTTGCCTCTTTGTTGCCCATTACTTCGGCTAGCGGATAGCCGGTAGGGACCATGATGGAGTGCCCGAGCAAGTAGTGTCGAGGCTTCCGTGACGCCATGAGGAGTGCGTAGCATATCTTCTCCACTTCCATGTACTTTGCCTTTGCGCCCGTGAAGGCCTCGCTGATGTAGTACACGGGTCACTGGACCCCATCCTTCTCCCTGATGAGGACTACACTCGCGGCGACCGAGGTCACGGCAAGGTACAGTAGGAGGGGTTCCCCAGGGCTGGGGCTTGTCAGGAGTGGGGACTTAGTCAAGTATGACTTGATATCCAAGGAGCGATATCCGCAAGTGCAAAAATTATTGTATGTTGTCCTCCTGACGTCTCGCAAACTCAAGCACTACTTCCAAGAGCATACTATTTTGGTGATCACCTCCTTCCCAATAGGAGATATACTTCACAACCAGGAGGCCACTGGGAGTATTGCAAAATGGGCGGTCGAGCTGGGAGCTTTTGATATCTTATTCAACCCTCGCACTGCCATCAAGTCTCAAGTGCTCGTCGACTTCACGGACGAGTGGACAGAGCTTCAAAGCCCGGCGGTTACCAAGGAGCTCGAGTACTGGACAATGTACTTTGATGGTTCCCTCATGCTCAACGGCGCGGGGGCTGGTATCGGGCTCATATCACCAAGTGGAGAAAGGTTGAGGTACGTTCTTCAAATACTTTTTCCCGCTTCAAACAACGCCGCCGAGTATGAGGCACTCATCCATGGGCTCCGTATCGCCATATCACTCGGTATTCGACGTTTGGCGGTTCGCAGAGACTCAATGCTCGTGGTCAACCAAGTGCAAAAAGAATGGTCCTGCATCGAAGACAACATGGCAGCCTATTGCCAGGAGGTACGCAAGCTAGAAGTTAACTTTGACGGCCTGGAACTTATTCATGTGCTCCGCCGTGACAATGAAGCGGTCGACGAGCTAGCAAAAATGGGATCCTGCCGGTCTATAGTGTCCATGGGAGTATTCGTCGAAGAAATTCACAAGCCCACGATTAGCACTCGGTCGAAGACGGACGCCCAAATGAGAAGAGCGCGAAGCGAAGTCCTAGTCATTACCCCGATTGGACACTCCGTGATCCGGACTATTTGTGAAGACGAACTACCCAAAGACCGCGTGCAAGCCGAACGAATAATGTGCGAAGCAAGAGCTATGTGGTGATCAGGGAAGAACTCTATCACAAGAGCTCCTCTGGTGTACTACGACGGTGCATATCAGAACAAGAAGGGAGAGATCTTTTCAAGGAAATCCACTCGGGAGTTTGTGGGAATCATGCGGCGTCATCAACCTTAGTCGGCAAAGCCTATCGTCAAGTATTTTTCTGGCCGACTGCGGTCATTGACGCAAAGGACATCGTCCAGACATGCGAAGGATGTCAGTTCTTTGCGCGTCAGATGAACAAACTGGCACAGGAACTACAGACCATCCCCATAACCTGGCCATTTGCGGTCTGGGGGCTCGACATGGTGGGACCTTTAAAGAAGGCTCAAGGTGGTTATACCCATCTCTTCGTGGCCGTTGATAAATTCACCAAATGGGTGGAGGCCAAACCAGTCGCGACAATAACAGCAGCAAAAGCCAAAGAATTCTTCAACGAAATCGTGGTTAGGTTCGGAGTTCCAAACCGAATCATCAGGGACAACGGCACCCAATTCAGAAGCGGCGTATTTCAAGACGGGGCGACGAACTCAGAATAAAAATCTGCTTCGCATCAGTAGCGCACCCCCAAACCAATGGGCAGGTTGAGCGAGCCAACGACATGGTGTTACAAGGCTTGAAGGCAAGGATTTTTGATCGGCTAAAGCCATACGCCGCTCGGTGGGTGAAAGAATTGCCTTCGGTACTCTGGGAGTTGCGAACCACCCCTAGCAGAGCAACTGGGCAGTCACCTTTCTTCCTGGTGTACGGCTCAGAGGCAGTCCTCCCCACTGAATTGGAATTCGGATCCCGCGGTCCGGATCTATGTAGAAGTCGCCTCGAAAGAAAGCCGGCTAGAGGACCTGACCGACTGGAAGAAACCAGGGATGTCGCAACAATTCAGTCGGCAAAGTATTTCCAAAGCCTACGTCGCTATCAAGGTCGCAATGTGAGGTGCCGCGCATTCTCCAAGGGAGATCTGGTCCTTAGAAAGAATCAGAAATGCGAACATAAGCACTCCCCAAGCTGGGAAGGCCCTTACGTCATCGACAAGGTGGTACGCCCTGGGGCTTACAAGCTCAAGCGAGAAAACGACACGTGATCAAGAACACTTGGAACATAGAACGACTCGTCGTTTTTCACTTGAACTTTGTAATTCAATTGTTTCTTTATGAATGAGAAGATCGATATTAAAGTTATTTTTTACATAATCTTCTCGAGATTTATGCGTCCGAGTGCTTCGCTCCTACGATTTTAAGACTCTGAGACATGCATCACGGACCATGCCTCAGAGCCCGGGGGCTGGACTAGTTGGACACGATATGTCGAAACCACTCGGAAAAAGATGCATATTTAAAGAAAAAATGCAAGAACAAGGAAACGCCTTTATATACATTCAATTTACAGGTCCAAAGTTTCTACAACAGACAAAGAGGTGTTCTTGACTTCCTCCCAGAGCTCGGCGGCCCGATCCTCATCTACATTGCAAGCGTAGCCCTCCTTGATAGCTTCAAGATTCACTCGAGGGTAAAGCGACTTTGTGATCGCCAGAGCCTGGCTAGCACCATTGGTCGCCGCTTCCTTCAAAAGTCTCTTGAGCTCCTTGTGGGGCCTCCTCTAACCGATTGATAACTTGGACCCTACTAAGCGGCCTCTCGCCTTCGGGATGAAGCGAGCTCAGCAAGGGCCCCGAGGCTTCGCAGAGCTTTGAGCAAGACGTCTCAAGGGCATTAACCTTGTCATTGAAAACAGCGTACTGCGCTTGCGTCTTGAACTTATAATCTGCAAGCGGAGCAGATTTTCAGGGACCATGCAGAGGACGACGAAGACAAGAGAGGGTTGAGCGGCTAAAAGTACCTTCCAACTCCTTTCCCGCGACTTCGAGCCGACCCTGGAGCTTCGTGATGTCGGAATCTCGAGCTGACACGGATATAAGGAAATTAAGAAACTAGTCGACTGAAAAAGAAGTACGCGGAGGTTAAGAAATATTCACCTCGGAGGGAGCCGATAACGTCCAGCTTCTCCTCCCGCAGCGCCTGCACCTCTGACCGAAGAGCCCGCAACTCGGCTGCATTCCCAGCCTTGATCTGCTCCAATTCGGCCAGGTATTCCTAGCGCATTCGGACCTCCGGGAGCATCTTCCGGGGGTACTCGGCCTTCTTTTCAGAGCGCTCCCCTATTTTCTGTGATCAATACGGGAAAAGGTGACTACATGCTGACTCATATAAAAAGAAAACGGCGAACGTGAAGTGGTTACCGGGTCAGCGTCATAAGCCGTGGCATGACTGTAAAAGTCATTTCTCTCTTTTTCCTCCTCCTCCGAGTCGTCCAAGAGCTTCATGCCTTCCTCCTCATCAACCCACGCAGCTTGCATTATGAGCTGGGGGCGAGCAGGAGTCGGCGGAACCCGACAAACCTCTTCGATCTCGGGGGACGGACGAGGGGCTAGCTCTGGAACAGCGGGGCCCGACCCCGAGGCAGGAGGAGTCGGAGATGGCGCCAGGGGCTCAGAGGGCACTCCGGTGTCCCCGGGCATGGCCCCACGACCGGGACATGAGCCCCCGCGGGCCCAGCCTCCACAGGGGCCTTGGACGGTGTCCCGACAGGAACATCGAGTGAAGGACACCTACAAGAAGAACTGTCAGTGAACAAGCTAGCGAAACACGTCAAATAAGAGTCGATAGGGTAACAAACCTGTCGGACTTCTTCATCCTCATCGGGGGCTTCTTCTGAGCGGCAGGGCTGCCCCTTGAAGGACCACTCGGGATGCCGTAGATCAGCACCTGGGGCTCCTCCCGAACGCCTGAGTCCTTTGGTATTGGACTCGGCTGAGCCGTGGGCTCGCAGGAGAGGGGAGCCGAAGGCGTTGGAGCTCGTGCCGACGGGTCCCAGATCTTGGGACCTCCAGTCGGGCACCGAGGCTTCGTGGGGTCTTTGGCCACCGTCTTCTTCCCCTTCTTGGCAGCAGGATATCCCGCGGGAGAGCTCGCTCGCCGCTTCGGGGAATCGCCTATGCGAGTGGGCATTTCCGGAAGAGGCGCGTCACTGAAGAAGGCAACGCGATCCTGGAAATGAAGATTAAAAGTGAGAAGCCATTCAGAGATGAAAAAGAGAATCTGTCGGCAAAGTATCTCACCTCAGGGGGAGGATTCAACACAAAGAAGGCCTTGGGGAATCTGGTGGGCATCTCGACGCTCGGGATGAAGAAATCGCCTACTCGAGCATGAATCTGCTCTTTCGTTATTAAGTCGGGCAATTCCCGGGTCGGATCGTCTGTGCCCACAAACTAAAACCCCAGGTGGCCGCGCTCTTTCAGGGGCTGAACTCGCCGAGCAACAAAGTGAATGGCCAGACCAACCCCAGTGAGGCCCCCTTCTTTCAATTTGCCAATGAGCACCAAGAGATCCTTCACCTAATCCATGTTGCAGGCATCACCGACAGAGGACCAACAGAGGGACATCTTCGGCCGGCTCGAGGAAAGGAGGAAGAGCTAGATCAGGATTGGCACAATAAAACCACTCCTGGTGCCAGCCTTTATTCGAAGACTTGAAGGGAATAGCAAAATACGACTTCTTCAGCCCCTCCTGAAGTTGGAATCTGGCTCCCCCAATTACCTTGGGGCCGCTTTTTGAGGAATAGGGCTTCAGAAGGTAAAAATGGCGAAAAAGATCAAAATGGGGGCAGATGCCCAAGAAAGTTTCGCAAAGATGAACAAAGATAGAAATCAGCAAGATAGAGTTGGGATTCAAATTCACCAACTCGATGGCATAGAAAAAGAGAAGGCCGTGGAGAAAAGCACAGGCTAGAAGACCCAGCCCGCGCTGGAAGAAGGACTCAAATACCACTACCTCTTCGGGACGAGGAGTGGGGACGGATTCACCGGTAGCCGGCCGGGTGGAGATCAAGGCCAAGTCTGGGAGAATTCCATCATCCACCATGGACTGCAGTTTCTCCTCTATCGTAGTCGAGGTCGTCCAATCCTGGGGCAAAGGTTGTGAGGAGGAAGGAGAAGACATCTTCGAAGGAGGAATCAATGGCGGCGCAAAAGTGCAGGCGCAACTGCGGTTAACCCTAGCGGCGGAGAAGTCGGAGAGACAAGGAAGCAGAAGGGGCAAGAGCGCGCGATGGAAGAATGAACCGTCGGGCGACGCATGGCCTAGCCTTTAAAAGCGGGAAGGATTAGGGTTATGCCAAGTTGGCGGGAAAACTTGCAGGACACCTGTTCCTACCCTGCGTTCCGTAATAATTCACTGGTGCGGCGTCTTGAAAGGTAGAGGCAATCATGGCTTGACCAGGTCAAATCCAGGACACGTTGCTCCCCACGATGGGATGTTTAACCACTTACCGCTCCAAGCACGACGCGGATGTCCTTCAGTTTGGATTAAAAATAAATCTTCCTGTGATATGCCCCATGTTGGGTCGCTAGGTGGTTACCGCATGATGGAGTCATATATCACGAGATGAGCCTAAACAGGCACAAATCCAATGGTATGTCCCACGAGGGTCAGAAAGCTGTGCGTCGTATTAAACGAGTACGGATACCACTCGGATAAAACCTCGATATGTCCCGAGATGGACCAGAGCTGTATCCCGCACCAGCCGGATATGGGTATCGCCCGGCCATGAGCCAAGAAAAATCTGATACGCTCCAAGTTGAGCCTAAGCTATATCATACACCAGTCGGATATGGGTACCATTCGGTCAAGAGCCACGTAAATCCTGATGCGCTCCAAGAGAGCCTAAGATGCATCCGACATCAGTCGGGTATAGGTATCACTCGGCCAAGAGCCACGTAAGCATGGTGCGCTCCAGGACGAGCCTAAGTTGTATCCTACATCAGTCGGGTACAAGCATCATTCGGCCATGAGCCACGAAAGTCTTAGTACGCTCCAAGAGAGCCTAAGTTGTATCCTACATTAGTTGGATATAAGCGTTATTTGGCCAAGAGCCGTGCAACTCGTCATCGGACCTAATATATATCCAGCGCCAGTCGGATTTGGATGCCACTCGGCCAAGAGTCGTGCAAATCTCTATACGATGCGCTCCACGTCGAGCCTAAGCTACGCCCTACGACAGACAGAGGTAGATATCATTCAATCAAAAAGCCATGCGAGCTCCGAGACGTTCCAAGCTGGGTTTAGGCCACGACAAATAACATCCATGGGAAGTACTTTGAGAAGGTATTTCTTTATTTTATATATATCCCCCTAGCTTCATGCCTGGGAGATATTTTTTACAAGGATCTCACACCTCCCCGCGGCGCACGCGTCCGAGTGCTTCCACGAGAACTTCCTTGACTTCATGAAGAGCAGGGAAGATCTCGAGAAATATGTCGACGGCAGTACGATCGGCGGTGACGGTGAAGTCCTCCATCACTTCAGCGACGACGATATCAAAGAGTGCCCATAGCTCAGCAAGCGTAGGACTTTGGCCTGCCATGCAATCCCGCCTAAGAAAGGTGGAGCTTAAAGCAAGAAGACGGAGAACTGAATGAGGAAGGTTAAGTTTTTGAAGCTATGGTTCGCCCTTTATAGCCAAAATAGTGAGGGTGAAGTAAATGCATCATAAGCCGAAGAGACTTGAAGTTAATGAAGTTTCAGAAGCCAAAGAGGTTTTCGGAAGTTGGATTGACTCAGAGAACCAAAGCAGCCTTGAAGACCATCCAGTATTGATCCACGGAAGGAAAAGATATTAAAGTTTGGTTTTTGAGCGGGAAGAAGTATCCAATCCACATCTGAAATATGGGACAGGTCCACGAAGTCATTCACTACAACCCTGCCAGATAGAAGATTATAATCAGTCGAAGCAGGAAGTTGAGGGTTATATTCGAGTCCTTCATAATCCCCTTGCTGCAAGAGGAAGCTTTCAAATCAAATGGAGACACTATTCGGAAATTTACGGTGGAAATCAGAAACGTTGATCCATAATCAAGGTCCAGATACGAAAATAGCACAATCGAATCATGAATCACTCGGGGGCTACTGTGGAATATATGAAACCAGGTATCTTCAGGACCGGCCCAATATCACCTAAGGAGGAGACAGGCCCAAGCAGAAGGCCCAAAGGATGAGCTCCACACCAAGCACTGCTACCGCACGGAAGGGGGCACATCTTATGGACAGTTATATGTATTTGGATATAAAGGATATAGTTGTAATCCGAGTCGTTAATAGGGTAGATAAAGATGTAAACTCTATCCTGTAACCGACTAGAATCTAGTAATCGATCGGAATCTCCTAACCGATCGGGACTCTGTAAGCCGCCACGACCCCCGCTATATAAGGGAGAGGGCGGGCAAAAATGTAGAGATCCAATCATCAAGCCTTAGAGCATAGCACACCTCATATTGCCTAGAGCACATTGCGCTTTGAGCATCCTTAGATCCAAGAGATCCGCATAATTCCAGCACACAGGATTAGGGTATTACCTCCATCACTGAGGTCTTGAACCTGTCTAATCCCTTGTATTGTGTGACCTTCGAGTTTGAGATCTAGCCCCTGCCCCCTAATTTTATTGCCGACTACAAAAGTCGACACCCCCACTTCAAGCATGTGGACTTCATGGGAGTCGGTGGCCGCCCTATGATAGAGGCGACGGGCCAAGTCTTGATCGCCCCTCACGGAGATGCCCCGTGAGGCCCCGGTATCTTGAGACATAGGTAGTTTTGGTGGATTGCTGCACTGAAGCAGTTGAGAGTTACTCTTCCCATGATGGCATTGAATGGCGACTCGACGTCAACGACGTCAAATCTTACTGTTTTCAGGCGATGGTTTTCCCACGCACTGAAGGTCATGAGGAGCTCAATCCTTCCCAGAGGTTGGATAGATCTCCCTAGGACAAAGCCCATGAGAGGGTGGTCGGACGGGAGCAAGATGCCCTGGTGGTATCCCCCCATGATTCCCATAGCTCCTTGAGTGTGCAAAGATAAAGTATGTCCGCGGAGCTACCCCTATCGACAAGTATGCGGGAGACTTCATAGTTGGATATGGTGGCGGTTACCAAGAGGGCGTCGTCATGAGGGAACCTCAGACCTTTCGAGTCTTCCTTGGTGAAGCTTAGTAGGATGTTCGCCCATTTGGGAGGAGCACTTCGAAGGTTCACCCCCACCACATTGACTTCTCGTATGTACTCCTTCCTTTGGCGCTTGGATTCATGCCCACAAGCTGAGCCCCCCATTATGACATTCACTTGTTTATGTGTCACTTGGAAGGGGAGCTCTTGTTCAGCATTTTGTGGAGGTTCTGCTGGGGGAGGCCCACAAGGAGGCAATGCAGGCACAGGGTGAATTGCTTGGAGAGGCAGTGCCTCCGCGGCCACGGGATGAGGCAGAGACCCCCGAGGTGGCTCAGGACCACGCTTGAGGAGCTTGGCCACTTCGGTGGCGTATTGGCGGCACTCACTTGTGTCGTGCCCGCCCATTTTGTGATATGCACACCAATGGTCGTCCCCTTGGTCTTGGTTGCCCCTTTTCTCCCCGGGACCTTCGTCACGGGCCCGAGGGGCCTTAGGCTTTGGACCCTTCTTTGATCCTTTGGAAGCACTGTTCCCTGGGGCAGGGCGTCGGTCACAACGAGAATCTTGGGGTCATGACCTCTGCTGCAGCGGTCCGCCCGCTCCTTGTTCTTTTTCCTGAAGTAGCCTTTCGACCTTCTCCCGAGTGAGTCTCCCCAGCTTGTGGGAGGAGCCCCCTTTTTACCATGTCGTCCTCCTCCCCGTGGACATACTTCTCCACAACCTCGAAGAGCTGTTGAGTGGTTTTTGGGGGATCCCTTCCCAGTGCCCAGTTCAGTTCGCCGGGGAGAAGTCCTTCCTTACAGGCGTTAATGACTGTGGAGTCGGGGGCGTCCGCCACTTGGCTCCGCACTTGTGAGAAACGCTTGAGGAAGTCCGGGTGGACTCGTCCTTTTGTTGCTTGACCGTGAAGAGCTGATTGGGAAGCATGGGACGCTTGTAACTCCCCTGAAAGTTTGCGCTGAACTCTACACGTAGCTAGGCCCAAGAGCGGATGGAGCCTCTCTTCTGGTTGAAGAACCAAGACCGAGCGGTTCCCGAGAGGAAGAGCTGGAGGCAGTTGCACATCTCTGTCTCCCCGCCTCCTCCTACTCGGATAGCCGTGGCGTAGACCTCCATGAATTGATTGGGATCAGAATCCCCATCGTATGGTGCGATATTCGGTTGGCGGAACTTGGGTCAGAATGGGGTCTTTGAGATGCCTCGAGCGAGAGGGTTCCCGGTCCTAGAGCTACCTCTACCTTCACGCCGGCGGGGAGAAGGCGACCTCGAACGACGGCGACAGTGAAAGGCCTCAGAACTGGAGGAGCTAGAAGCTCGGGGACGACGACGGCACCCGCGTTCGGGAGAGTCGGAGTGCTCCTTCCCATGCGCAGATCTGGGAGCCCGCGAGACCCCGGACTCAACCTCCCTTCACTGGTAGTGATCACGACAGCTGGGAGAGGCAAAGGCCTACTGAAAGATCGAAATGGCGATCAGAGGGGGGGTGAATGATCCCAAATAAAATTTCCCCCACTCAAAGTACTCCAAACACTCTTGCAATAAAAATCTAAAGCACCCAAAGATTTTCGTTCAAACAGGTGCTTCTCAGATTCGCACACCCTCTAAAAATCCAGAACAATTAGACAACTATGTGTACCCCTAGCTTGCATGGATAAGAACCATTAATCATGTGAGGGGTTTTTTAATCATAATCCTGGTTGTCAAGTGTCCAAACAAAGAGGAATCAATTCAAAGACTTCTTTTCTAAAAGAGATAAAGCTAAAACACCAAAGTCTCTTTTCAGAAAAGTTAAAGCAGATTTTCAGAAATTGTCCTCAGTTGGAACAGGTGGTTGGTGAGTTTCTGTTGCTCTAAAATTTTTGAGAATTTTTGTCCCTGTGAGAAGTTGAGACGTGAACGACTCCACCAAAAATCACCTCAGAATAGTTTGTATAATAATAATTAAAAATCAAGCAATACAGAAAGTCAGAAACTTCGACCAAAAAATTTGAGGCTCAGTTTTCACTTCATACCTCTCAAACGGTGCAACCAGTGGACTCAATAAATTTTATAAAGATGTATATATGAGTTATACACGTTCTCTAAAAAGAATCACTTAAAAATTATTTTTCTATATTTTTATAAAAATCAAACACTGACTGCTGCGTGAAGAACAAGTTCTGGACAGATTTGCAATTTGATGAAAAACTTGATCTCTAGTCTCTCCAATGGTGTAAGAAAGATGCAAAACCAAATGAACACCCTCAAGACATCCTAGAAGAACAGCATTTAGAAGGAGGGGAGGTAAATCCAAATTGCATAAATGTAAATTGAAAGAATGTAAGTGCTGAATTTAATTGCGAAATTTAAGTGCGGAATTTAAGTGCATAATATAAATTGCGTAATGTAAATGCACAAAAAAAAGAAATGATTTGAGTAAACATTTCATTTCTGGAAGGGGAGGTTACAAAGCCTCACATTCATGTGGGCAAAGCTCAAATGAGCATCAAAAACCTCAACACCTTCAAGGGAAGGAGGCTACCCCTCCACCCCTATTTATACTACTCTTGGGCCACCTACCACCCTTGGATGAGTCCCTCAACCCTAGAGCACTCATCTAAGGGCTAGGATTAACCCACACACACAGCCATGCAAGGGCTAGCCCAAAATCCACACACATACCGGGTTTTCTTGCACGGTTTTCAAAGCATACTACCTAGACCCGCTAACCTATCAACTAGACCTCAATCCGACGGCCCTCATTGATCCACGCGGCATCTAGCTAGCATCAACTCCTTTCCTTGTCTTCTTGACTTGCCTGGACTCCGTCTCCGATCATCTTCCGGCGATCTCCCAACCTTCTGGACCTCCGACGCCTCGCCTAGTCCGGTCATCCTTCGCCTCACCATGACCTAGCACCGTCGCCTGCAACCATCAAAGACCAGGAAACTCCTCACATAGCAATGCCCACAAAGATGTGCAATAAACCATCCAACTCATCACTATCTGCGTCCATCGACCGAGTCGCCACTCTGGCAGAGACAACTCAAATTGCTTCATTTTGAAAATCAATCCAAATCAAACTCAAACTTGAGCACACCTTGCTCAAATAAAGTCAAATACTCATCACAAACATGGATGGACCTCCACATGGTCCTTCAATCTCCCCTTGATGAATATATTGACAAACCACACAAAAGGCATAAATTTGAGTTTGAAGAAAATGAAGAAGAAAGCAATTTTAGTTGCAAAGTCAAACTTGGTCCAAAGATAGAAATTAGAACCATGACCAAGTTGTGAAGAGATAATTCGGATTTTAGAAGTTTTCAACAAAACTCTAAAATCCAACTAAACATGTCAAATGTGATTATGAGATTATGATCCAAATGTAGTAGTAGCATAGTTTTACAAAGATCATAATAACCAAATAAGCATTCACATTTTTATCATTTTAGTGATGCCTTTTCTACATTTTCTCCCCTTTTGGCAATATAGGCATCAATTTTTTTATGTATGCATGAAATGCAATCGAAAGAGCTTTGAAGATTATCAATTGATCAAAATGGAAGGATATTACACCAAGCTTGTCAATTTGAAGATGACTAAACTAAGACATGTCCAAGTGCAAATCGAGCTTAGTTTTGAATATTTCATTTTAGCAAGATTAGACAAGTGCAACACTTAGCTTTAGTTTCAAAAATAGAAGAATAGCCACTCTAAGGATCAAAAGGAAAACCTAGAGTTCAACCTACTCAACACTTTGGGAATCTAGAAGAGCATACAAGGTCCTTGGGCTCATTTATCACTTAATGCAAATTTTGATTTATCATCATACAAGACATAGCGGGTGCAAATGTTTGACATTATTTGCATTCTTTACCCACATATGTCTTTGTTTTTAATTTATTTGCATTTTCTTTTGACAACCAATTGACTCAAGCCGTATCGACCATCTCAAGATGAACTCTTAAGAGGATGGTCTAGGTCAAACACGATGTATTCCAAGTTCATCCCAAGTGCAATGGGAAGCGGTCTTGTGAATACAAGGTGTTGAGTCGTATGTGCACAAGAAGAGTCAATTTTGTTTAATTTTCATTTTTAGCACAATGATTCATGAGCAATTGAAGGACTCTAGCATGGATCAAACTAGTTTCACCCAAGTTGCTATAGGGACTCTAGAGAACTCCTAAATTTCTCAAATTATGGCATAAACCTCTAGAGAAGAAACCTAGCAAGTAAAAGCAACAAGTTTCATCAAGTTTTTCATTTAAGGCTTATTTCATTTTTAAGCTTAGCAAGTTAAATGAACTTGGACATACCTAAGCTAGTGATTTTCTTCAAATGATGTAGCATGGTGTATAGCATGAAGAAGAAATCAATTGCATAATAGACAAAGCTCATTAAACAAGAAATGCAGTCCATATGCAATGCATGAACAGATTCCCAAACTCCCTCTCAACAAATGAATCAATTTTAAGCTCAAATCTGGTTAAAGTTGAGTTATTATCAAGATTAGGCATAAAGAAGACCCAAATGAACTCAATAACAACCGAAAAAAGCAGAATGAGGAGAAGAAGTCGAGAAAGCGCAAAGCTGGATGGCTATTGAGCATAGATAAGATAGAAGAGACTCACTACGGCTCAGACTCGCTCTTATCTTCCCAGATGGTGACATAGGAAAGCTGACTCTAGATCCCAACTAAGGAGTGCACACGGACCACATCTACCTGGAGGCCCAATACCGCTAGACTTATAAGGCGTGAGGGAACTCAACCTAGAGAGAAGAGAATAGACTAATCACGCATGATAGCAACCTAAAGCACAAGATAAGAGGTCCATGCGAGGCATGCCAGAAGTCTAAGTGAGTGAACTCAACTCAAGAAAACAAGCCCAAAGACACCCAGAAGAAGAAAGGAAATGCTGGAAGAAAATATATAGTACATAATATACAAACCAGCTCCCCTCAAGAAATGCCATATGAGCTCATAAACCCAAGCTCAAATCCCCCTGAACACACTCTACTCCCCTTGAGGCACACTCTAAAACTCTCACCTGACAAGAGATAGGTAGAAAGCTAGAGGAGAAGAGATAAGATCTAAAACCACATGGTCTCTAAGGAGCAAGATGGCTCAAGGTAAGAAGCAACCTAACTATGCTAGAAGTCCAACCAAAAGACTCTAGACAAATAGGACACAAGCTCTACCTACAAAGAACCACAACCTCCTAAGAGACCCATCACTATCATCAACATTTTCAGAGGTACTTACCTACTACGGTGTAGAGCAAGTAGTGCCAAATGACTGAAGTGGATCCAAAAGCGAGAGGAAGAAGACTTAGAGATATTCCTAGGATGATGGTCTCCTCACCGAGAAAGCCTACACATATACATCCAACAAATCTATGCTTTGAAATCAAGGGTTAGGCGGATCCAGTTCCTAGGCACGAATGGACAAGATACAGGAA
The DNA here is from genome assembly GCA_036346275.1 of Otatea glauca. Classification (NCBI taxonomy): domain Eukaryota; kingdom Viridiplantae; phylum Streptophyta; class Magnoliopsida; order Poales; family Poaceae; genus Otatea; species Otatea glauca. Next base: position 43,469,049 of record CM070713.1, on the reverse strand, counting down.
AAGTGTGGCAAATGATCATCTAGAGCATGAACATGATGCGAAGGTAATGTAAGATCATGATCACAACCAAGCTAAAGATAGCATCAAGATCCATATATCCATAGACAACGGTGAAAACATATCCACATGATAAACAACGACAAGGTGCATCATAGCACTCATCTTGTGGCGAAGAAGCTAAGCAAGGTGCATCACAGCAACAAAATGCTAGCGAGGATCATGTGCAAGCCTAGAAATACATGGATCAAGATACTACCTAAACATGGCAATGAGCATGTAAATGAAGAAATACCACAATGAAGCACAACAACATGCTACTAGATATAACATGAGCAAGATGAATGAAGACAACCAAAGAGGATCATGCATAAAACAAACCAATTAGCAACATCAAGATCCATTTATCCATAGTCTCAATAACAATATTTACATCTTTGCGAAAAGGCCCGTCAAAAGAAGACCAAACAAAAGGTCATGAGGACACAGACGAGCATGAAAGTAAATGGTGACAATGGACACAAAGATGAGAAGCTACTTATGGCAACACTCTATGCATGATGATGAATACATGCCATGAATGAAGAACACAAGCTCATGCAAAAATAGGTATGAAGCATATAAGCATGAAGGACAATAAAAGGTGATCATGAACAATATAAGTCATACAATGGCGGCTAGATCATATGACCCTAATCTCATGAAAGGCATTCACATGTAGCACAAAGTCGACAAACAAAGTCTAAACAAAGCTAATCATGGATGTAATAGAAAATCGGGGTCATATAACCTAGATACTACTCATGACAAAATAAAGTAAATGATATACAAAGACGTGCCCATAGTTAACACAAATGCTCATACCAAATGAACAATGTCATGGATAGGATAAAAACAAGAAAATCACATCTTGGGAAAGAGCTCATGAATTTAGGATATAATACATGAAGCACAAAGATGGTTAGGAAAACATGCTATGGCACAAAACAAGGCAGACAAAACTAACAAGACCTAGCAAAGTACATATAATACACATGGGAGCAAGAGCAATCACAACATGTCATGGAAATGATTATCACAAGTATAACCGACATGAGGGTATGAGATAGCTAACCATAGAAGTGGAAGTCCCCAATGTTGTTATCATGAAGCTCAACACTTGTGGAGCGAAACACGAGGCAAACAAAGTTGAAAGTACATGCGAGTTAGCATGATGCTCATGATGGTCATGCGGAAGATCCAATCCTCTAGAGACAAGCCGCAAAGGCCAACTCGAATTCACATCGAGTGCCAACATTGAAAAGCGACAAAACGATCCTAGATGAGATTAGTAAGGATCAACATGACCAACATACTTACCTGCAACTCTTGCCATGAGTGGGTACCTCGAGGAAAAACGAGGTCCACTACTTATGCACGGCGAAGATGATGCCTCAGGACAACTCATGGACTAAGAATCGAACTAAGAAAGGACAAGTCCACAAGATGACCCAAATCCACTCCACTAGGCAGTGATCACATCCTCAAGCTAGCCTCAAGCGACTCATGCCATGAGAAAGGCAAAAGGCACTTAAAAGCATCATCGCATAGACATGATACAAGGAATTGACACAAAAGGGAAAGATGACTCAGTACTGGGATAGAGTGAAGACTTGGGGACCCAATACTGAACCACTCGACGCCTCAGAGTACCAGCCACTGAAGAAGACTGGACTCGAGTGTCTCTCTGACGTTTAACCCTAACAAGGTCAGTAGCAACTCTAGTTGATGTTCTAGGAGCTGAATCGGGTTGGCTGCTGTGGTGCAAAAGCCGAACCACCCGGTGAAGCTGCCTAAAACTCCTACCAGAAAACGCCTCGCACCGCTGATATCTACCTCGATGAGAAAAACGAGGAATATCAAGAGGACGGCGGAAAGACTGACTATGAACAGCTCCAAGACTAAAACTCGAAGAACCAGCATGAAAACCAAGTCTTGGGCGCCCAAAAGCAAGCGACTCTCTAACCTATCTAGAAGCGGTGTGTGTCTTAGGAGCACTCAAAGTGCGGGATGACCTCAATACCCTAAGGCGACAACACGCTCACATTGAGTGATCTTGGCGCTGAGCGAAAATCTACTAGGTGACCATCCTTCTTACGGAAGGTGCATGTGTACCGCCTTGCTAGAGGCGAAACAATAGGAGTAACACCCTTACAGTCGAAGTCCTATGGACAACCCAGTGAGACCTAAACACGGTGATACTCACTCAGGGAGCTACCACAATCTCACCACTCTTGGAGCCGCACAATGGTGGGAGGATGTGCCCGCGTGCTCAAGGATCAAATCCTAGACCTTGATTGAATCTACTAATCTTGGATTGGTCTAGAATAAGATTGAGCTTCTTCTTGCCTCCAACAAACTTCTCGAGAGTGCTCATAAGATCTTGGCAATCTCGAAAGAAAGAAGCACAAGAAGAACAGGGGAAGAAGAAGAAGAAGAACCGGAAAGATGAGCTCTATCAACACGTGCATTTTCTCCTCAAGACGGCTGCCTCAATCTTGAGGGCCTCACAAGAAACATAAGAGCGCATTTCTAATTCTATGGGCTTGGTCTTCTAATTTCTTCTTAAGCTCGACATGGATATGATCCACATCATCCTTAACCCCAATACACAGCAAGCAACCAGTTTGTGATTTAACTAGTAAATCCTTAGCAAGTTGATCACACTTGACATTCAAAGCATCATTGTCAAGTTTTAGTTGCTTACAGCCCCTCACATGGTATTGGGTCCTTAGAAGCATGCAATTCAAGTTCACCATTTCTAGCAGAAAGCTTTCTAAGGTGTTCGCTCATGGCATCAATTTCGGCAAGCAATTTAGGGCAATTAGCACATGATGGAGTGGAGTGAGCATGAAGAAAACTAGCCTCAACAGGAATAGCATCAATTGAACTAGTGCTAGCATTCTTCAACCTAAGACCATCAAGTTCAGCAAGCACACTATCATGTATGGTCCTTAGGTTCTCCAACTCCACAAGAATAGCATCACACAAAGAGCAATCATCAGTGACTCGGGAGGGAGAAGATTTAAGTGAAGCTAACTCCCGAGTCAAGGTACCTACTTCTTTCTCTAACTCAGAACACCTCGACCTAGCCTTAGCATGAAACTTGCCTAATTCTGAGAAGCGCGCATTTAACTCGTCGTAGGTGGGTACCTCATCCGTGTCATTTGTCACATTTCGGAGTCGCTGATGCCGTTGGCGTCGGCCATGAAGCACATGCCGAAGAAGTCGTCGCTGCCCTTCTTCTCTTGCGGTTCATCCTCGTCCTCGTCGCTCCATGTCTCCGTGTCGGAGAGGTTGATATCGTCAAGCGCGGCGAGGACGCGGTGGAAGAGCTTCTTGTTCTAGGAGAAGTTGCGGTACTTCTCTCACGCGTCGGTTCACGAACTGGAGGCTTGGTGGAATATTTGTCCGTCGCCATGGCTCTTGAGACCGGTCAAGATCTAGAAAGAGCAGAACCGGCTCTGATACCAATTGAAAGATCGAAATGGCGATCAGAGGGGGGGTGAATGATCCCAAATAAAATTCCCCCCACTCAAAGTACTCCAAACACTCTTGCAATAAAAATCTAAAGCACCCAAAGATTTTCGTTCAAACAGGTGCTTCTCAGATTCGCACACCCTCTAAAAATCCAGAACAATTAGACAACTATGTGTACCCCTAGCTTGCATGGATAAGAACCATTAATCATGTGAGGGGTTTTTTAATCATAATCCTGGTTGTCAAGTGTCCAAACAAAAGAGGAATCAATTCAAAAGACTTCTTTTCTAAAAGAGATAAAGCTAAAACACCAAAGTCTCTTTTCAGAAAAGTTAAAGCAGATTTTCAGAAATTGTCCTCAGTTGGAACAGGTGGTTGGTGAGTTTCTGTTGCTCTAAAATTTTTGAGAATTTTTGTCCCTGTGAGAAGTTGAGACGTGAACGACTCCACCAAAAATCACCTCAGAATCGTTTGTATAATAATAATTAAAAATCAAGCAATACAGAAAGTCAGAAACTTCGACCAAAAAATTTGAGGCTCAGTTTTCACTTCATACCTCTCAAACGGTGCAACCAGTGGACTCAATAAATTTTATAAAGATGTATATATGAGTTATACACGTTCTCTAAAAAGAATCACTTAAAAATTATTTTTCTATATTTTTATAAAATCAAACACTGACTGCTGCGTGAAGAACAAGTTCTGGACAGATTTGCAATTTGATGAAAAACTTGATCTCTAGTCTCTCCAATGGTGTAAGAAAGATGCAAAACCAAATGAACACCCTCAAGACATCCTAGAAGAACAGCATTTAGAAGGAGGGGAGGTAAATCCAAATTGCATAAATGTAAATTGAAAGAATGTAAGTGCTGAATTTAATTGCGAAATTTAAGTGCGGAATTTAAGTGCATAATATAAATTGCGTAATGTAAATGCACAAAAAAAGAAATGATTTGAGAAACATTTCATTTCTGGAAGGAGGTTACAAAGCCTCACATTCATGTGGGCAAAGCTCAAATGAGCATAAAAACCTCAACACCTTCAAGGGAAGGAGGCTACCCTCCACCCCTATTTATACTACTCTTGGGCCACCTACCACCCTTGGATGAGTCCCTCAACCTAGAGCACTCATCTAAGGGCTAGGATTAACCCACACACACAGCCATGCAAGGGCTAACCCAAAACCCACACACATACCGGGTTTTCTTGCAGTTTTCAAAGCATACTACCTAGACCCGCTAACCTATCAACTAGACCTCAATCAAGCGGCCCTCATTGATCCACGCGCATCTAGCTAGCATCAACTCCTTTCCTTGTCTCCTTGACTTGCCGGACTCCGTCTCCGATCATCTTCCGCGATCTCCCAACCATCTGGACCTCCGACGCTCCTCGCCTAGTCCGGTCATCCTTCGCCTCACCATGACCTAGCACCGTCGCCTGCAACCATCAAAGACCAGGAAACTCCTCACATAGCAATGCCCACAAAGATGTGCAATAAACCATCCAACTCATCACTCTGCGTCCATACGACCAGTCGCCACTCTCTGGCGAGAGACAACTCAAATTGCTTCATTTTGAAAATCAATCCAAATCAAACTCAAACTTGAGCACACCTTGCTCAAATAAAGTCAAATACTCATCACAAACATGGATGGACCTCCACATGGTCCTTCACCTACCCTGGGCTGGCAGAGCGGAAACTCTTCCCTTCCACTTGACTTAGCTGGGCTAGACGATGATCACCTGAGCCTCGTGAGTGCCTGGGGTGGTTGCAACTTGATTCCCCTGTTCTGCAGGTAGTGTCCTTGGAGGAATGGATGCCTTCGGTCTCAGAAGTTCCCCCTTCACCCCGGGCCACATCGCTCCTCGAGGGTGAGAATCAGCTCCAACTGGTGGGAGTTGATGTAAGTGTTATGCCCTTGAGGCAATCATTTAGATGATTGTAACATGACTATGTTTATGAATAATAATATGATTATTGGTCCAATGAATGTATATCATTGTATTGATCAACAAGTATATGACTTGCTTATGAAGCTCTTTACTTATTGATATAATTCGATAAATATCTCTGATCGGATATCATCGTATAGGACAACGATGAATAGATCAGCACATGTAGTGATCGATGATCATGCTTCATAGATCATGGGATATGGAGATATCATCTATACATTGTGGACGCATGTTGAAGAATATGGGTTAGATAGACCCGCCATGGGACACTGCGAGAATGTTTCATTCTTATGTGTCATCGATGTATCTCATACATAGTAGATGTATGATCCTTAGACCTGAGATTGTCATATTCCCTACATGTGTAATAGTTTTCCATGGGGCTATCAAACACTACTTCCTAACCGGATAGTTATAAAGGTAGCTTTCATGTTTACTATGAAATGTGTAGAGGGAAGTGAGCAGTCAAGATGGAATTTGCCACTCCAATGAAACAGAGATATATGACAAGGCCACTCGTGTGATATGATTAAGGAAGTGCATGGCCATGCCGTGATTGAGGAGTCAATCACAACTTATTAATATATCACGGATACGAGAGATGGATTGAATCATCAAAGGATGACATGCTTCTTGCCTTGAGTACAATCTTCACATACTTGGCAAAGGGATTATTACATGAGTACTTTTGATAGGTTTTGTCCGATTTGATCATAGTATGTTTGGGAGTTGGCATACTTTGCAAGGAGCCGCTACCAACTATTGGATTGAAAAAGAGTTTTTCGAATCCATGTCCAAACGTACGTGAACCTGCAGGGTCACACACTTAATGGGCTAGGACGCATTAATTTGGATTGGATCCGTAATTAATGGACCTCGTGGGCTTAGTACGCTGATGGGCCCTGGTTTTGTAACATCCCAAAATCTGAGTTTTGGAATGTTTGAATTCAAAAATAAACCATTTGTATTTTCTTGAATTAATTCTAGCTTAATTTGAATTTCTAAATAATGAAAGGATTTAATTTGACTAAACTATTCACCAAACTAAAGATTTTCAGTTTTAGTTGGGTTTATTATGCTCCAAGGAATTTTTCTGTATTTTTGGGATTTTTCTGAATTTTTTTGCTATTTATTTGAATTTATTCGCTTTTATTTGAAATTCTGGATTTTTCTTAAATCGGAAAATGAATTTTATTTCCAAAAGCCTCTCTGGTCGAATCTCCATGGCCGTTTCTCTTGGCTGCCTCTTGACCCAGCCAGCCTTGGCCCATTGACCAACCAAATTTCACGCACCACCACCACCGTCGGATGGACGACACGTGGACGGTTGAGATGCGACCACGTCGCCGCCGCGCGTGCCCTAACCCTAGCCGCCGCCGCGTCGAAACCGCGTTCGCCGCCGACCTTGGAGTCCGGGTCAGACACGGCCTCCGAGGCTGCTATTTAAGCCGCCGCACCCCTTCCGAGGTTCGCCATTTTCCGCCGCCCCGTTTGCCTTCTTCTCACCGCCCGAGGCCTCGCCGTCGCGTCGTGCGACCTCGCCGGAGTCCGCCGCCCACATCCGAAGCATTCCGCCGCCTGTTCTTCGCCGCCGGTGCGTCTCTGCCACCGCCGTTGGTCTCCCTGAGTTCCCCGCGTCGTCCTTTGCCGACCCGCTTCGTCTTCTGCCCGAACCGGTCCTCCTCGCGCGCATCATGCCGGCCTTCTTCCCCGGCCGGTGGGTTGCGCCCGCCCGCCTCGCCGTTGCGTTGCGTCGAAAAGCCCGGCCGTTCGATCTTCTCTGAACGCTCCCGATCGCGCCGCGTCACCTCGCCGCAACCCGCCTCCTTGGCCGTCGATCAGCCCTCTCGCGGATCATGCAGCGTGGCCGCTGTCGTCGTGGCGTGGCGCTTGGTCAACCGCTGCGTCGGCCGCCGCGCCGCGTCGGCGATGATGTCGGCCGTCTGCGCCGGTGCCTGTGAACCGGTGTAGTGCCGTGGACCCGATCCACCGTGAACCCGATGACGTCGGCGTTGCGCAATAAATCGCTTTTCGATTACAAAAATAAATCCGAAATTCGAATTTACGATTTTGTACCTTTTCTACGATTTAATTTTCCGAAGCCGTTCTCGCTCATACGAACTCCGATTGAGGCGATTCAAATTTTAAATTTTTCTAAAATCAAGATCTATCTTCGAGCCATTTATTTTCAGTTTTGAGCTTGTTTGAGTCTCTGTTTTGTATTTATTTGGTTTCGTTGCTTCTTTTCGGTGAGCGCTAATTCAGGAAGCGACGAAGACTTGAAGACCAAGATTCACACTAGATCAGCAAGGCAAGTTGTAACCTTTGATCATATTGATCCCATGTTTGCAAAAGTAATTTACTTTTATACAATTGCATGCTACTTTGTGTATCGATGCTATTTAATGGGAGTAGATGTATGCCTAGTTGACATTATGCCACCTTGATTAGTTGTATGCCACGTATCTATTGTTAAACCTAGGTTGGGGCATTACTAGTTGGACATAATCATTATACCAACATTGGGTTATCGTAGCTATGCTTAGACATGCTTAGATATACGTTGGGATTCATACCACATGTTGAATAATGTTAATCTTGACTTAATGAGATATTGAATCGTGGCCGTTAGCCACTGTTGTAAAATTTGTTGTACCATGGCGGGGTTTGCCATTGGTCTTGGTTGAACGAATTGTTTTCCCTCGGGCAAGTGATCGTGAAGTAAAGGGGTGCTTTCTAGCACATTGGGATCTGAATGTCTTGCACGAGACAACAGGACTTAATCTTGTGCGCCATTGAGCTGGGCCTAACTGTACTACCACAAATGCGGTATGGGACAGACCTAGGTGATTAATTTGCAATGTCTAGCCTTGAGTCTTGCCGGTTGGTGGTGTGGGTTCGGGATGGACGAGTAGATTCGCAAAGCGCAAGAGGGGCCCTAAGGGGCGAAACCTTAGCGAGCGTCTGAGAGTTTAGACAGCGCATTGTAAAGGCTTTGTCATGATATCTCTGCGACACACCAAAGGAAGTGTGTTAAGATCGATTGCACAAAGAGATGTTCATGTCTTGTGGGTAAAGTTGTACAACCTCTGCAGTGTAAAACTATTGAATAGCAGCGTTGCGGTCATGGACAAGCAGGAATTTCACACGGGGTATAGAGTGTTTCATAAAATGTGGAATGTGGAATTGTTGGGATGTGAACGGGGAGTTCACTGTTGTTTTGTTGTCTATCATTGATCTATCAGTTATTTATTTTTTTGTTTTCATAAATATGCTTTCAATCTATTTATTGTATTTCAATTCAAGTTATTGCTTTCTGCAAATGAACTATATAGCCATCCTTGTCAAGCCGTGCATAAATGTATTGCATCAATTCCCTATGGCTTGCTGAGTACCTTTGTACTCACGGCTTTATGCCCTTGTTGATCAGTTGCTGAAGGAGATAATGAATCTCATGAGGAGGAATTCTATGAAGACTCGTGGATTAGGAAGGCGTTCCCAGACGATTGCACGTGGCATGTCGAATGGCTCAAGTTATCTTTTTCGCTGCAATAATTATTTGTTTCTTAAGCCCTTAAGGCATAATGGTGTAAACTTTGACCATAAGGTCGTTTGCTTTATTTAATAATAATTTGCTTCTTCTTAGTTAATTCGTTGTATGGAATGGTATTTCATCTATGTTTCCCTTGTGTGCACTAGCGTGATCTGGACTAGTGCGGTATACACTGAGAGGTATCAGTTGCAAATCCGGGTCCCGACAGAGATGGTATCAGAGCCATATCGACTGTAGGTCGCTATCCTAGTTAGCATGGTCTTCGAAATTATTCTCTAAATCGAACCAACAAAATTGGTACTTAATAGTTTTCGTCTCCTCTCGTCTTATTCTTATGTTCTTATTTCTCTCCTTTGCTGAGACATTGATTTGAAATTTAAATTGAACTTATCTTATGAAACTTCTCAAAACCTCGAGCCTTTTGCAAAGAATCAAATCAAGGGAGACGATGAATCAAGCCATCAAAGACTTATCCGAGAGACTACCATATAAGATAGGGTTTTGTGCTCAGCGTTGTTTGAGCATGTTTTCCCCTTTTCAGTTTAGTTACGTTTAGTCCGCGTATACTAGGATTTTCATTGCTTGTGTGACTGGTATGTTGTACCCCTTGCCCCAAGCACGGTGTGGCAACCAAGCCAACCATACCTTTAATTGAAAAAGCTTTATTTGCCTCTTTAATTTGTAGCCTTTTCGGCTGTGTCCTTTTGTTCTTGGGTATTACCTTCTCCCCTAGATGATCTTACCACTAGTCTACTGCTTTTCCCTCTTACCTATCAACCCTTGTGCTGCATCTCAGATGGTTGACACTCGTTCCGGAGCCGGTCGCAGTTCTCCAGCGAATGCCAGTGCCAACACCAACCCCAACCCCAATGCACCACCGCCACCACGGCGATTCTGGTCGAGAACATGGGACATTTTACGCAGCTCGAACTTCGGCTAAAGAATACAATGATGCAGAACATGAACAACATGATGAATCAGCAGAACCAGACTGCAGTTGCCCTAGCAAATCTGTTGAACCAGCAGAACCAAGCTGCTGCTGCACCTCCTCAAGCTCGTCCCCAGTCCAAGCTAGCAGAATTTATGAGGACTCATCCGCCAACTTTCTCAAACTCTTCAGAACCATTGGACGCCGATGATTGGATCCACTCCATTGAGAAGAAGCTTGAAATTGCCTAGTGCACCAATCGTGAGAAGGTTCTCTATGCCGCTCATCAATTTGGAGAACCTGCCCGTGAATGGTGGGAGAACTATAGTGCCGCCATGACGACCCTCGGACTATCACTTGGCGAGTTTTCCACTTGCTTTCCGCCACTCTCATATCCCGATGGAAAGGTGGAAATGAAGAAGAATGAGTTCAGAGCTTAGCGGGAAGGAATGTCGGTGAGTGAATACCTCAATAAGTTCACTCGACTTGCTCGCTACGCTCGGAGGATGTAGCTACGGATGATGCTCGCTAGAAGAAGTTCAGCGTGGACTCAATCCGAGGACTAAAGATGCAAGTCATTGGTAATGACTATGCAGATTTCGACATCACAGTAGATAAAGCTATGCTTATTGAGGAATCTCGTCGGAGTTGGAAGAATCCGTAAGAGAAGATGATGCGACATGGAGCCCATCGAGTCACCAGAGAGAGTCAGAACCAATGCTCAACGACCTACTCGCTTCACTCCTCCGAATGCATCGGGACCCTGCACGGCCTCGCCCGACTCCCTCAGGCAATCGCAACCTCAATACCAACAGCAATCCACCTCATAGGAACAGTAATCCAGCTGCAGGAGTCACATGTTTCAACTATCATGAACTCAGTCACTATGCCAATAATTGCCCTAGGAAGCAAGCTGTGACGCCGGTCCGTTTCAACTTGGAATCTACGCCAGCCATGACCCCCGCACCAGGATCAGGACGTGGAGTGCCCCAGACTCCTAACCAAGCCACCAGGACTCCGCCGCCTGCTGGAAGAGGCCGTGTGAATCACGTCACCACCGAGGGCCTTGATCGAACCAGACATCATACTAGGTAAGCTCCTAGTCAACTCAGCATCTGCCATGGTTTTGTTTGATTCTGGACTACCGAATTGGTTTTTTCTCGGAGTTTTGCTTGCAAATCATCAATTAAAGACAATGCCTCTTAAGACTATTTTATTAGTGCAATCACCTGGTTTTGATTTGAGTACGAACCAAGGCTACCCCGAAGTTAAGATATTAATTGGAGGGGTAGAATTTCTAGCCAACCTTATTGTTCTAGACACCAAGTCCCTAGATGTGATCCTAGGAATGGATTGGCTCTCCAAGAACCAAGCAGTTTTGGATTGTGGGAATAGAGAGATCACCCTAACCAGTCCAGATGGAGCCAAGTTAAAATTTCAAGCTGTTTCAGATCAGTCTGAAGGGATTAAAGTTTGTAGTGCCAAAGGAATAAGTTTGGAAGATGTGCGATCGCGTGAATTTCTGATGTGTTTCGGATGAGTTGCACAGGATGCCACGGATGAGATATAGAGTTCTTGATAGAACTAGTTCCTAGAACACCACCCATTTCCAAGAGACCTTATGGGATGCCTGCTAATGAGTTAGCCGAAGTAAAGAGACAGATTAAAGAGCTACAACATCAAGGTTTTGTTCGACCAAGTTCTTCGCCATGGGGAGCGCCAGTTCTTCTAGTTGAAAAGAAAGATGGAACTCAGAGAATATGTGTAGATTATCGCTCACTCAATGAGGTCACCATCAAGAATAAGTACCCTCTGCCAAGAATCGATGATTTGTTTGACCAACTTCAAGGAGCCGGAGTGTTCTCGAAGATTGACCTGAGATCAGGATATCACCAGTTGAAGATTTGTCAAGAGGATATACCCAAAACAGCTTTTGTTACTCGGTATGGACAGTATGAGTATACCGTGATGTCTTTTGGATTGACCAATGCCCCTGCCTACTTAATGACCATGATGAATAAGGTATTCATGGAATATCTGGATAAGTTTGCGGTTGTTTTCATTGATGATATTCTGATCTACTCCAAAAATGAGGAGGAACATGAGGATCACTTGCGCCAAGTTTTAACGAAGCTAAGAGAGAATCAGCTTTATGCGAAATTCAGTAAATGTGAGTTCTGGATGAAAGAAGTTGCTTTCCTAGGACATGTCATATCAGCAGAAGGAGTCACTGTTGACCCTGGTAAGGTACGAGATGTGCTAAGTTGGGAGTCACCCAAGACGGTACCCCAAATCCGAAGTTTTCTTGGAATGGCGGGATATTATCACCGCTTCATAGAAGGGTTTTCTAGAAAAGCTAGACCGCTCACCCAACTCTTAAAGAAGGAGAAGAAATTTGTTTGGACACCAGAATGTGAGCAAAGTTTTCAAGAGTTAAAGAAGTGTTTGACAACTGCCCCAGTTCTTATCCTGCCAGATAATAGGAAGGATTTTGAGATATTCTGTGATGCATCCCGACAAGGACTTGGTTGTGTGCTAATGCAAGATAAGAAGGTTGTAGCGTATGCTTCGTGACAACTAAGGCCACATGAAGTTAACTATCCTACCCATGACTTGGAATTAGCAGCCGTAGTGCATACTTTAAAGATTTGGCGTCACTATCTCATTGGTAATCGTTGTGAAGTTTATACTGATCACAAGAGTTTGAAGTATATCTTTACCCAAGCTGACCTCAATATGAGACAAAGAAGATGGTTGGAATTGATCAAGGACTATGACATTAGGATCCATTATCATCCAGGCAAGGCCAATGTCGTAGCCGATGCTTTGAGTAGAAAGAGTTACTTCAATACTCTGATGATTAAGGAAAATCAGCCAGCCCTTCATAAGGAATTTCAGAAGCTTAGTTTGGATTTGGTTCAGGAAGGGTATTTAGCTACTTTGGAAGTACGCCCTACATTGGAAGATCAGATTCGAGAAGCACAGGTAGATGATGCCGATGTCCAGGAGATTAAGACCAATATGAAGAAAGGAAAAGCCCCAGGTTTTTCTGAAGATGAACAAGGTACTATTTGGTACGAGGAGCGTATTTGCGTACCAGATCAGAAAGAGCTTAAGGAGTTGATTCTCAAGGAAGCGCATGAGACTTTGTACTCCATTCATCCTGGAAGTACCAAAATGTATCAAGACCTCAAGGAAAGGTATTGGTGGCCTAGTATGAAGCGTGAGATTGCAGAGTATGTTGCACTTTGTGATGTGCGCTAGAAGGTCAAGCGAGCATCAAAGGCGGCGAGGAATCTGCGACCATTGAAGATTCAGTGGAAGTGAGAAGAAATTGGCATGGATTTCATTACCGGATTTCCTAAGACCCAAGCGAGTTATGACTCGATCAGGTAATAGTGGATCGATTGACTAAGGTAGCTCACTTCATTCCAGTTAAGACTACCTATGCAGGAGATAAATTAGCAGAGTTATATATGTCAATGATCGTCAGTCTTCACGGAGTGCCTAAGAAGATGGTGTCTGATAGAGGAACCCAGTTTACCTCTCGTTTTTGGCAGAGTCTGCATGAAGTGTAAGGACCCGAATCCATTGATTCGAACCCACTGTGTTTACCGCACTAGTCCCAAGATCAACGCTAGTGCACACAGCTTAACATTGGTACATATCACATCATACTCAACGATAATAGAATAATAGTTCATTTATTGATATAGCTAAATGTATGATCCTATGACCAACTTACATTATTAAGCCACGCAGGGCAAGACTGGAAATATAAACTAATAATTATGCAGCGGAAAGTAGAAAACGTAGATAGCTCATCGATTCACCACGAACAACCGACAAGGCTCGGACCCTAATGACTCGCGTCCTCTGGACTTCCTCTTCCAACACAGTGTGATTCTTCAACTGTTGATTATTGTTGTTTGGCAAGGGTGAGTACTTAAAGCACTCAACAAGTTGTTCACAGAATGCAATTCTATATAACTATATGCAAGGCTTATTCCAATGGATAGGCTATCATGGCTATTTTGCAATAAGCAGCATTTATGAACAAATATAATAAATAGATTGCAAAGACTGTAAAACAAATAACAATAGTAAATAAATTCAGGGTTTCTCAAGTAAACCAAGTTTCCAATCCTAAGTCAAATTCCATCTTCCATATGGCATTCCACCATCCCAACCAAGTTGTCCAATTAATTAAGCTAACCCTTAACTGTAATTCCCGAGCATTGCTCAATACCGCGAGCACGGCTATCCGAATAGTTTCACACTCTGCATAGGTTATGCACTTTACCCACGTGATACAACCAAACACCACAAAGGCGAGAGATTATAACAAAGCCTTTACAATGCTATTGGATTAATCGATACTACCCGCTAAGGTTTCAACACTTTGGTGGGGTGATTACCACATCCGGGGCCCCCTCTTGCGCCATGTGAATTACTCCATAACTCGGGAACTCACACCGACCACGATAGTACCAAAATTAAGACTTTGCAAATTACTCGGCTAAGTGGCCCATACGGACATGTGGTTGCATGATTGACTCAGGTCAAAGACTTGCAAGGTTAAGTCCTTAGTGTGATCAAGGCAAGACATCCACATACCCTCTGCCCATCAGGCCCACCTTGGCATCCTCGCCCCTTGTCACTTGCCCCGATCTAAGTGATTATCACCCAGTTGATTACCAAGCACCACGTGCCATCAACAATTCAACATCGTTGCGTGACATGACTCGCCACAACAACTCAATCTCATCGTGTGATCCCACATGACACACAAGTTCATAATATTGTTCCATATTCCATTAATCAAGATTAATTATCAATGATTCTGACACATGTGATGACATGGCATGACTAAGCAACTAGTACGGACTAAACCTCCAATGTTGATTGTAATTACTAACCAACTATATTGAACCAACCTAGGGTGACAATGGATCATGGCATACAATGACAAGGTAGGGTATAGATCAATCTTGTATATTAACTAAGCCCAATCTAATTTGAAACAATTGTATATTTGAAATATATGCAATAGGGTAAACAAACATAGCAATTTTATAAACAGGGGTTCAACATGATCAAAGCACAACATTCCTTGGAATAGGTCTGATCTGGTTCTGAACTTGCTCTTGAGTTCTTTGAATCTTCCTCGACGTCGCACAATTCAACGTCTCACAGCGTCATCAAGAAGAAAAGCAAATAAATACCAAAACAGAGAGCAAATGAACTCCAAAAATCAAATAAAATTCATCATTAAATAGACCTCAATTTTACAAATTTTTAGAAATTTGAATCACTCAAATCTGAGTTACGAAGCAAAAGATATAGCCTTTTGAAATTTGAAATAAATACTGAAATTAACAAAAATTAGAAAATCAGAATTAACAAATTTATTTTTAAATTGAAAACGATTTATTGCATCATCATGACGGCATGCTGATGTCAGCCCTGGCGCCAGCCAATCAGAGCTTGCCACGTGGTCCCGGTGCATAGACTCGGTCCACGGTTCGAAGCTAGTCCACCGTGAACCCGGTCCGTGGCGCTTCGGGCTCTGCGCCTGACACGCGGCACGATCTGGTTGGACACCCTCATGGTTCGATCTGGTCCGAGGAAAACCGATCGGGCGGTCAGCGTTCACACGCGACGTGGCGGAACCTCAACCCTCCACTACAGATCGGACGGTCCAAAGCTTGCCCGCGACAATGGCGAAGCGGCGAGCAATCCACCGGACACGAAGAAGAAACCACGGCGGCGGCGTTCGGCGCGTTTACGGCGTGAAGAAGTGAAGTAGTCATTGCGGCACACCTCGGCGAGTTCGGATCAGGGACCAAAACGCGGCAAACCGACGAACCGCGATATTCTTTAGCAAAAACCTCGGCGGTGCAATGCTTCAACTCCGCGAGCTTAGGGCGCGCTCTACGATGATTCTCGCGAAACCCTCCGATCAAAAGGCGGCGCTCATTGCGAACCTCGGGTGCTACCCCTCATTTTATAGCCTCGGCGTCCGAGCTCTACGACGAAGAAGGCCGGGGCGTTACGGCGAACTCCGAGTCGAGCGGAGATGGCGACGCTCCGCCGTCACGCGTCGCAATCCAGCGGCCACGACCACGGCTTCTCGCGGCGCGATCTGGTCCGTTGAGATTGGATCGAGCATGGCTGCGCGAATTAGGGTTTATTGCGAGCGAAATTTGTTGGGCCTTGCGGTGTGCACCGCCCGACATTTATTATAATGGCTTTTAAAAAGATTTCTCATTTAAAATAATTACATAAATTCATTTTATTTATTTTAAACATAAAACTATTAGGAAAAATCCAAGAAAAATCTCAAAAATACTTTGAGATATTCTGGACTCAAATAAAATATTTTTGGCAAAACTTTATTTTAACTTTTCACAGATTTAAATAGATTTGAACAAAAGGCAATAAACTTGATTTGAAATCAATTCAATAAATCCAGAAAAATCCAAATAAATTCCAGAAAATCATAAATGCACATTTAAGCAATAAAAACTTAATTAAGCCAAATTTTGGGATGTTAAAAACCTCCCCCCTTAACAGGATCTCGACCCCGAGATTTAGGGCTAACTAGAGAAGAGGTTCGGGAATTCTGACTTCAAATCTTCTTCTCGCTCCCAAGTGGCTTCGCTTTCGGAATGATTGCTCCACTGAACTCTGCAAAAGCGAATAGACTTGTTTCTGGTCTTGCGCTCCATAACATCCAAAATTCTTACCGGTTGCTCTTTGTAAGTCAAATCTTCTTGCAGCTCTATTGCATCCAACGGGGTTTGCTCTGTTGGCACTCTGAGACATTTCTTGAGCTGTGACACATGGAATACATCATGCACTCCTGCCAAAGACTGGGGCAACTCCAGCTGATAAGCTACCTCTCCTCGACGGCTCAGAATCTTGAATGGGCCCACATATCTTGGTGCAAGCTTCCCTTTATCATGAAATCTTTTAACACCCTTAAGAGGGGTAACCCTGAGATACACATGATCTTCTGGTTCAAAACTCAAATCTCGACGACGGTTATCTGCGTAGCTTTTTTGTCTTGACTGTGCTATCTTCAACCTTTCTCTGATCATTGCGACTTGACTTTCGGCTTCTTCGAGAATATCTGGCCCAAAAACCAAACGTTCTCCTGTTTCGTTCCAATTCAACGGAGTACGACAAACACGTCCATACAACGCCTCAAATGGTGACATCTGCAAGCTAGCTTGATAGCTATTGTTGTAACTGAATTCCCGCATATGGCAAACACTTATCCCACGTCGTAGTATAAGCTAAAGCACAGGCTCTCAACATATCCTCTAAAATCTGATTTACTCTTTCAGTCTGACCATTTGTCTGCGGGTGATATGCTGTACTGAAATTCAGACGGGTTCCCATTGCTTCGTGCAACTTATTCCAAAATCTCGAGGTAAATTGGGTACCTCTGTCTGACACAATCTTCTTGGGCATTCCATGCAAACACACAATCCTTGACATGTATAGCTCTGCTAAACGATCTCCGGAGTAAGTGGTCTTTACCGGGATGAAATGAGCCACTTTGGTCAAACGATCCACAATGACCCAAATTGAATCGTAGCCTCTCTGAGTTTTAGGTAAACCGGTGATAAAGTCCATTCCGATTTCCTCCACTTCCATTCGAATTTTCAGCTACGCAACAAACCCGGTGGTCTCTAATGCATGGCTTTTACCCTCTGACATACGTCACATAAGGCAACATGCTCAGCTACTTCACGCTTCATATTAGGCCACCAAAATCTCTCTTTCAAATCCTGGTACATCTTAGCACTTCCTGGATGAATCGAGTACTTCGAATCGTGAGCTTCCCCAAGAATCAGCTGTTTTAGTTCCTTTTTGTCCGGCACACAAATTCGGCCTTTGAAGAACATGGTTCCTTGCTCATCCAGAGTGAAATCTACGGCTAGGCCTTCTTCCTTTTTAGCCTTAATCTTAGAAATTTTATCGTCATCCTTCTGGCCTTCTCTAATCTGGTCCTCCAGCGTTGGCTTTACTTCCAGAGCAGCTACCATTCCTTGCGGAACGACTTCCAACCTTAGCTTCTGAAATTCCTTGCATAATTCTGGTTGATCCTCCATTGTTAGCGTATTTGCACTATGGCTCTTCGACTCGAGCATCTGCTACCACATTGGCTTTTCGGGATGATAATGAATTCCCACATTATAATCCTTAATTAGCTCTAGCCACCTTCACATCTCATATTCAGTGCTTGAGTGAATATATATTTGAGCTCTTATAGTGCGTATATATCTCACATCTATTTCCTATGAGATAATGGCGCCATATCTTCAAGGCATGCACTCTGACTAACTCCAAATCATGCAATGGGTAATTCACTTCATGCGGTCTTAACTATCTTGGCGCATAAGCAGCGACTTTGCCTTCTTGCATTAACACGCACCCCAAGCCTTGCTTTGAAGCATCGCAATAAATATCAAATCCATTACGCACATCTAGCAACACTAATACGAAATTTGTTGTTAGCGCTTCTTTAATTCCATGAAACTTTTCTACGCACTCGGCGTCCATGCAAACTTCTTTTCTTTCTTGACAAGCTGCGTAAGGGGTTTAGCAATTGTCGAGAATCCTTCTATGAACCGGCGGTAGTATCCGCCATTCCCGAAAACTACGGATCTGAGTAACAGACTTGGTTGCTCCCAATGCAACACTGCGTCCACTTTGCTGGGGTCAACTGCAACTCCTTTCGTAGTCATTACATGACCCAAGAATTCAACTTTCTCCTTCCAAAATTCACATTTGCTAAACTTAGCATACAGCTGATGCTCTCGCAACCTGTCTAAAACCATCCTCAGATACTCTGCATGCTCTTCCTCTGTCTTGGAGTAAACCAGGATATCGTCTATGAAGACTACAACAAACTTATCCAAATATTCCATGAAAACCTTATTCATCATGTTCATGAAATATGCAGGAGCATTAGTCAATCCAAATGACATGATTGTGAACTCATAATGTCCATATCGCGTAGAAAATGCAGTTTTAGGCACATCCTCCGCTCGGATCTTCAGCGATGGTATCACGAGCGAAGGTCTATCTTGGAGAAAACTCAGCTCCTCTTAACTGATCAAATAAGTCATCGATCCTGGGCAATGGATACTTATTCTTGATCGTTACTTCATTAAGTGCACGATAATCGATGCACATTCTGAGGCTTCCATCTTTCTTCCGAACAAACAAAACCGGAGCTCCCCACGGTGATGAACTAGGTCTAACGAAGCCTTTTTCTTGCAGTTCCTCAATCTGCTTCTTCATTTCTACTAACTCGTCGGTAGGCATCCGATATGGTCTCTTCGATATCGGTGCTATCCTGGTGTTAACTCAATGACAAACTCGATATCGCGGTCTGGCGGCAGTCCTGGTAAATCTTCTGGAAACACATCTGGGTATTCTCTGACTACTGGCACATCTTCCATGCTGATGGCTTTCACGCTGTTGACCACTAACTGCCCACCACGAACTGCGGTCGCTTTAAATTCTACCTTCTTGCCTTTAGGGCCTTCCAATGTTACGATCCTTTGGCCACAATCCAAAACGGCCTTATGCTTAGACAGCCAATCCATTCCAAGGATGACGTCTAGGGATTGCACATCTATCAAGATAAGATTTGCTAGAAATTCTATCCCATCCATAAGCAGCTTAGCTCCCAAACACCCAAGGCTAGATCTAAGCTCAGATCCTGGGGCTTAAGAGCACACACTTAAGATTCACCACTTTAAATCCATTCTTGGTTGCAAAACTTTGAGAAACAAGCGAATCGAAGCTCGAAATCAAACAAAGCTAGCAGTCTTGAGTTGACGGGAACTTACCCGGTCTGACGTCGTAGCCTCCCGAGCTCCATCTGCGGTGATGTGGTTGATCCTACCACGCCTTGTTGATTGCGGGGTTGCTCGGCTTGACTGGCGCCGCGATTTCCTCCCGAGGTGGTGCCTTGGCGGTGTTGTTCCCAAGTTGAAACGCAGGCGGCGTGATGCCTCCATACGTGGACACCTATTGGAAAAGTGCCACGGCTCATTGCATGTGTAGCATCTTTTCACTTTGCATCGACTCCCTCCTGGTGCATTGTTGCCCTGTGTTGGAGTCTGAAAATTCTGATTAGCAGGGCGAGGTGCAGGGGTTGTTGCCTTATTCACAGCTGGCGGTTGGAATCTAGCAAGCTACGTGGTGACATTCTCGAGCGTAGGTGGTTTGGGCGTCCACCCTGATTAGTGATCAAGCGCTTACGGTTTTCACCCAACTCTTTGCGCTTATCCTCTAGGATCAAAGCCTTATTCACTAGCTCCTAAAAATCTGGAAAATTGTGGGTGATCAGTCCCTGCGATCTGAATTGATCCTTTCATGAAACGAGGCGCCTAGCTTTATCTGTCGCTCGTCTTGAGGGCATAGCGAGCTAAGCGAGTAAATTTATTCAGGTATTCGGCCACTGGTTGGCCTCCTTGTTTCAGAGCCCTGAACTCTTCCTTCTTAAGGTCCATCATTCCCTCCGCGACATGGTATTGGCGGAAAACAGTGGTAAACTCCTCCCAGGTGATCTCTTGCGGGGCTCCATGTGCGGCACAGTAATTCTCCCACCATTCTACGACGGTTCCTTCAAGTTGATGAGAGGCATAAAGCACCCTCTCATTGCCCTCACATTGCGTGATGTGCAGCTTCTTCTCAATAGTCCTAAGCCAGTCATCGGCTTCCAAAGGGTTCATATTTCCTGAAAAAGTTGGTGGCCGAGTCCTCATGAAATCTGACAACTTGGAGTGCGGTCGAGGTCCACCATGGTTGTTCTGAGCTACAGGGTTGTTGTTAGATGCTGCTGCGTTGGTCATCTGCTGCATCTGTTGCATCATGGTCTGCATCAGTTGAGTCTGCGGCGAGAAACGCTCCCAGATTCTGCATGTCTACTGGCGGTGGTTGAGGGCTGCCTCCGTCATTGGGGTTGTCACTCTGGCGCAGTCCACTTCCCGAAGCACCGTTGTTCCCTCGAGTATTCACCATCTGATGATTGCCTCTTGGGTTAGGAAAGGTAGATGTAGCATAGATAAGAAGCAAGAATTTCTAAAGCAGGGAGATAGGTTATACCCAACTGAAATAATTCTTTATTTAATCTTGGTATGGCTGCTTATTTAAGCCTACAAGCTTTGCAACACATACTGCACACTCAGCATTACAAAGAAGCAAACTAAACACGAAACCTTAACATCAACTAAAGAGGTAAAGACTAACTTAAAGATGCGACTCACACTCGAGTCTCAACACAGCTCCAAGGTTGACTCTCACTCATCCAGCCACCCTGGCTGAGGCTGATCCGGCGCATACACCGGGGTGGTGGCATAGGAGCAAACCTATCTGATGACCTCACTGCTGGCTCCTCCGCAACCACGAGTGCACTCCCCTCGCTCCCACTCTCGCTCCTCTAGATCCTCCTCGGACTCCTCGGTGGCTCTGAACTCCTCAGTCACGTGCTCCAACTCGTCCTCGGCCGCCTCTAGGGCTTCTCCCGCTCGGTGATCATCCCGATGGTGAAGCACGGTCACCTCAAGCTCTGCTCTGCCACTATGAGTGCCTCGTACGCGATCTCCGGCTCTGAGTAGTCTCTCTCATATGATCCTCACAGGCAAGGCGAACTCCGCAAGGTGGACGCGATGGCACACTCGTCCTCCACGATCCGTCGGCGTCGACACGCTTGAACGTCCGGGTGAAGTCGAAACACTAAGTCGTGAAGCTCATCAGCGTAGTCGCGGCAGACACGGCGAAGAGCAAGTCGGGCAACCTCCTGAATTGCAACCTCGTACGAGAATCTTCTGGCGGAGATGTTGATTGGCTGCTAGCTTCCTCGTTCTCGGCGTAGATAATCAGCTTGCAAATAAATCCTCGGTGTACACCATTAACTGACCAGCTGCCTCCTTGGTAAAGCGGACGATAGAAGCCTCCAAGCGTCTGACGAACTCTCCACAGCTCCATGGCGTAGCCGCCAGCTGACTCCTCAAAGGTCGGAACGATCGGCATCTGCTCCACAAGAACTTTGAATAAGTTCTCCTGCCGAAACGGCAAGTAAAAAGGGTAAATTCAGCAAAGGCGAGAAGTAGAGAATGAGATGAGTCGAGAGTGTTTTATTAGTCAAGTTTAAATTTTTCTTTAGAAAATAGTTTTGGACACACACAGGACACCTCCATACTATCTAGGGCCAAGACCTACAGTCAGTATGCTCTGATACCACCTCTGTAAGGACCCGAATCCACTAATTCGAACCCACTGTGTTTACCGCACTAGTCTCAGGATCAACGCTAGTGCACACAGCTTAACATTGGTACATATCACATCATACTCAACGATAATAGAATAATAGTTCATTTATTGATATAGCTAAATGTATGATCTTATGACCAACTTACATTATTAAGCCACGCAGGGCAAGACTGGAAATATAAACTAATAATTATGCAGCGGAAAGTAGAAAACGTAGATAGCTCATCAGCTCACCACAGGCAACCGACAAGGCTCGGACCCTAATGACTCGCGTCCTCCTGGACTTCCTCTTCCAACACAAGTGTGAATTCTTCAATTGTTGATTATTGTTGTTTGGCAAGGGTGAGTACTTAAAGCACTCAACAAGTTGTTCACAGAATGCAATTCTATATAACTATATGCAAGGCTTATTCCAATGGATAGGCTATCATGGCTATTTTGCAATAAGCAGCATTTATGAACAAATATAATAAATTGATTGCGAAGACTGTAAAACAAATAACAATAGTAAATAAATTCAGGGTTTCTCAAGTAAACCAAGTTTCCAATCCTAAGTCAAATTCCATCTTCCATATGGCATTCCGCCATCCCAACCAAGTTGTCCAATTAAATAAGCTAACCCTTAACTATAATTCCCGAGCATTGCTCAATACCGCGAGCACGGCTATCCGAATAGTTTCACACTCTGCATAGGTTATGCACTTTACCCACGTGATACAACCAAACACCACAAAGGCGAGAGATTATAACAAAGCCTTTACAATGCGCTGGATTAATCGATACTACCGCTAAGGTTTCAACACCGGTGGGGTGGTTACCACATCCGGGCCCCCTCTTGCGCCATGTGAATTACTCCATAACTCGGGAACTCACACCGACCACGATAGTACCAAAATTAAGACTTTGCAAATTACTCAGCTAGGCTGGCCCATACCAGACATGTGGTTGCATGATTGACTCAGGTCAAAGACTTGCAAGGTTAAGTCCTTAGTGTGATCAAGGCAAGACATCCACATACCCTCTGCCCATCGAGCCCACCTTGGCATCCTCGCCCCTTGTCACTTGCCCCGATCTAAGTGATTATCACCCAGTTGATTACCAAGCACCACGTGCCATCAACAATTCAACATCGTTGCGTGACATGACTCGCCACAACAACTCAATCTCATCGTGTGATCCCACATGACACACAAGTTCATAATATTGTTCCATATTCCATTAATCAAGATTAATTAT
Source organism: Otatea glauca (assembly GCA_036346275.1). Classification (NCBI taxonomy): domain Eukaryota; kingdom Viridiplantae; phylum Streptophyta; class Magnoliopsida; order Poales; family Poaceae; genus Otatea; species Otatea glauca. The sequence goes on along the minus strand of CM070713.1, from coordinate 43,445,560 downwards.
CAATGATTCTGACACATGTGATGACGTGGCATGACTAAGCAACAAGTACGGACTAAACCTCCAATGTTGATTGTAATTACTAACCAACTATATTGAACCAACCTAGGGTGACAATGGATCATGGCATACAATGACAAGGTAGGGTATAGATCAATCTTGTATATTAACTAAGCCCAATCTAATTTGAAACAATTGTATATTTGAAATATATGCAATAGGGTAAACAAACATAGCAATTTTATAAACAGGGGTTCAACATGATCAAAGCACAACTTTCCTTGGAATAGGTCCTGATCTGGTTCTGGAACTTGCTCTTGAGTTGCTGAATCTTCCTCCGAAGCGTCGCACAATTCAACGTCTACAGCGTACCGAAGAAGAAAAGCAAATAAATACCAAAACAGAGAGAAAATGAACTCCAAAAATCAAATAAAATTCACCATTAAATAGATCTCAATTTTACAAATTTTTAGAAATTTGAATCACTCAAATCCGAGTTACGATGCAAAAGATATAGCCTTTTGAAATTTGAAATAAATACTGAAATTAACAAAAATTAGAAAATCAGAATTAACAGATTTATTTTTAAATTGAAAATGATTTATTGCGTCATCATGACGGCATGCTGACATCAGCCCTGGCGCCAGCCAATCAGAGCTTGCCACGTGGTCCTGGTGCATAGACTCGGTCCACGGTTCGGAGCTAGTCTACCGTGAACCCGGTCCATGGCGCTTCGGGCTCTGCGCCTGACACGCGACACGATCTGGTTGGACACCCGCATGGTTCGATCTGGTCTGAAGAAAACCGATCGGGCGGTCAGCGTTCACACGCGACGTGGCGGAACCTCAACCCTCCGCTACAGATCGGACGGTCCAAAGCTTACCCGACGACAATGGCGAAGCAGCGGCGAGGCAATCCACCGGAGACGAAGAAGAAACCCTGGCGACGGCGTTCCGGCGCGTTTTCGACGTGAAGAAATGAAGTAGTCGCTGCGGCACACCTCGACGAGTTCGGATCTGGGACCAAAACGCCGAAAACCGACGAACCGGCGATGTTCTTTAGCAAAAACCTCGGCGGCTGCAGTGCTTCAACTCCGACGAGCTTTCGGGCACGCTCTACGATGATTCTCGCGAAACCCCTTCGATCAAAAGACGCGGCGCTCGACTGCGAACCTCGGGGTGCTACCCCCTCCTTTTATAGCCTCGGTGTCCGAGCTCTACACGGCGAAGAAGACCGAAGGCGTTACGGCGACGGACTCCGAGTCCAGAACGGAGACGACGACGCTCCACCGTACACATGTCGCAATCCAACGGCCACGACACGGCTTCTACGTGGCGCGATCTGGTCCGTTGAGATTGGATCGAACGGTTGCGCGAATTAGTGTTTCGCTGCGAACGGGCTGATTGGGCCGCGCGGGCTATCTGGGCCGCACAGCTGTGGCCGACCCGACACTATTCAAATGGCTTTTTAAAAAATTTCTCATTTAAAATAATTACATAAATTCATTTTATTTATTTTAAACGATAAAACTATTAGGAAAAATCCAAGAAAAATCTGAAAAATACTTTGAGACATTCTGGACTCAAATAAAATATTTTTGGCAAAACTTTATTTTAACTTTGCACAGATTTAAATGGATTTGAACAAAAGGCAATAAACTTGATTTGAAATTAATTCAAATAAATCCAGAAAAATCCAAATAAATTCCAGAAAATCGTAAATGCACATTTAAGCAATAAAAACTTAATTAAGCCAAATTTTGGGATGTTACATGAAGCCATGGGAACTCATCTCAGGTTTAGTACTGCCTATCACCCTCAAACCGATGGACAGACTGAACGTGTGAATCAGATTCTTGAGGATATGTTAAGGGCTTGTGCCTTAACTTATGGTGCCAAGTGGGACAAGTGTTTGCCCTATGCAGAGTTTTCCTACAACAATAGTTATCAAGCCAGTTTGCAAATATCGCCTTTTGAAGCCTTATATGGAAGAAAGTGCGAGAACCCTCTCAAGCTGGAAGGAGTCGGAGAAAGACAATTGTTTGGTCTGCCATCTTGCAAGAAGCGGAAGAGCAAGTCCAATTAATTGAGACAGGTTGAAGATAGCTCAAAGCGAGCAAAAGAGTTATGCGGATAATCGTCGTCGAGATTTGAGTTTCGAGCCCAATGATTATGTTTATCTCAGAGTCACCCCTCTCAAAAGAGTTAAGAGATTTCAAGTAAAAGGAAAGCTTGCCCATAGATATGTGGGACTGTTTAAAATCTTGGAACGAAGAGGAGAGGTTGCCTACAAGTTAGAATTGCCTCAGTCTTTTGCCGGAATCCATGATGTGTTCCATGTATCGCAGTTTAAGAAATGCCTCCGTGTGCCAGAGGAACAGATGCCATTGGAAGCCATTGATTTGCAGGAGGATCTTACCTACAAGGAGCAACCAGTGAAAATTTTGGATATAGCAGAGCGTATCACGAGGAGCAAGATCATCCGTTTTTGCAAGGTCCAGTGGAGCAATCATTCAGAAGAGGAAGCAACTTGGGAGCGAGAATAGGATCTGAAGTCCGAGTTTCCCCACCTATTCCCTAGCCAGCCTGAATCTCGGGGTCGAGATTCCATTTAAGGGGGGAGGTTTGTAACATCCCAAAATCTGAGTTTAGGAATGTTTGAATTCAAAAATAAACCATTTGTATTTTCTTGAATTAATTCTAGATTAATTTGAATTTCTAAATAATGAAAGGATTTGACTAAACTATTCACCAAACTAAAGATTTTCTGAATTTATTTGCTATTTATTTGAATTTATTCGCTTTTATTTTAATTTCTGGATTTTTCTTAAATCGAAAAATGAATTTTATTTCCAAAAGCCTCTCGGGCCGAATCTCCGCCGGCCCGTTTCTCTCGGCACGCCTCGCCAGCCCGCTTCGCGCAGCCGCCAGCCCAGCCAGCCCACGCGCCACCACTATCGGATGGACGACACGTGGACGGTTGAGATGCGACCACGTCGCCACCGCGCGTGCCCTAACCCTAGATGCCACCGCGTCGAAACCGCGTTCGCCGCCGCCCTTGGAGTCCGGGTTGGACACGGCCTCCGAGCCTGCTATTTAAGCCGCCGCACCCCCTCCGAGGTTCGCCGTTTTCCGCCGCCCCGTTTGCCTTCTTCTCACCGCCCGAGGCCTTGCCGTCGCGTCGTGCGACCCCGCTGGAGTCCGCCGCCCTCATCCGAAGCGTTCCGCCGCCTGTTCTTCGCCGCCGGTGAGTCTCCGCCACCGCCGTTGGTCTCCCTGAGTGCCCCGCGTCGTCCTCTGCCGACCCGCTTCGTCTTCCGCCCGAAACGGTCCTCCTCCGCCGCTTGCCGGGCCTTCTTCCCCACAGCCGGTGGGTTCCGCCGCCGCCCTCGCCGTTGCATTGTGTCGAAAAGCCCGAGCCGTCCGATCTTCTACGGACGCACCCGATCGCGCCGCGTCACCTCCGCCGCAACCCCGCCTCCTTGGCCATTCGATCGCCTTCGCGGATCGCGCAGCGTGGCGCTGCGTTAGCCGATAAGCGTGGCGCTTGCGTCGATCATTTCGTCGGCCGGCGCCGCGTCGTGATAGCGTCGGCCGTCTGACGCCGGGTGCCTGGTGAACGGTGCGATCAAAGTGGACCCATCCACCGTGAACCCGATGACGTCAGCGTTGCGCAATAAATTACTTTTCCAGTAGAAAAATAAATTCTGAATTTCTGAATTTCTGATTTTTAGCCTTTTTCTCTAATTTAATTTTCCAGAAGCCCGTTCTCGCTCATACGAACTCCGATTGAGGCGATTCAAGTTTCTAAATTTTTCTAAAATCAAGATCTATCTTCCAGAGCCATTTATTTTCAGTTTTGAGCTTGTTTGTATCTCTGTTTTGTATTTATTTGGTTTTGTTGCTTCTTTTAGGTGAGCGCTAATTCGAGGGAGCGACGAAGACTTCGAAGACCAAGATTCAGCACTAGATCAGCAAGGCAAGTCGTAACCTTTGATCATATTGATCCCATGTTTGCAAAAGTAATTTACTTTTATACAATTGCATGCTACTTTGTGTATCGATGCTATTTAATGGGAGTAGATGTATGCCTAGTTGACATTATGCCACCTTGATTAGTTGTATGCCATGTATCCATTGTTAAACCTAGGTTGGGGCATTACTAGTTGGACATAATCATTATACCAACATTGGGTTATCGTAGCTATGCTTAGACATGCTTAGATATACGTTGGGATTCATACCACATGTTGAATAATGTTAATCTTGACTTAATGAGATATTGAATCATGGCCGTTAGCCACTGTTGTAAAATTTGTTGTACCATGGCGGGGTTTGCCATTGGTCTTGGTTGAACGAATTGTTTTCCCTCGGGCAAGTGATCGTGAAGTAAAGGGGGTGCTTTCTAGCACATTGGGATGCGGATGTCTTGCTGAGACAACAGGACTTAATCTTGTGCGCCATTGAACTGGCCTAACCGTACTACCACAAGTCTGGTATGGGACAGACCTAGCTGATTAATTTGCAATGTCTAGCCTTGAGTACTGCCAGTTGGTGGTGTGGGTTCCGGGATGGACGGGTAGATTCGCAAGGCGCAAGAGGGGGCCCTAAGGGGCGAAACCTTAGCGGGCAGTACCGAGTTTAGACAGTGCATTGTAAAGGCTTTGTCATGATATCTCTGCGACACACCAAAGGAAGTGTGTTAAGATCGATTGCACAAAGAGATGTTCATGTCTTGTGGGTAAAGTTGTACAACCTCTGCAGAGTGTAAAACTATTCGAATAGCCGCGTCCGTGGTCATGGACAAGCCCGGGAATTTCACACGGGGTATAGAGTGTTTCTTAAAATGTGGAATGTGGAATTGTTGGGATGTGAATGGGGAGTTCACTGTTGTTTTGTTGTCTATCATTGATCTATCAGTTATTTTTTTTTGTTTTCATAAATATGCTTTCAATCTATTTATTGTATTTCAATTCAAGTTATTGCTTTCTGCAAATAAACTATATAGCCATCCTTGTTAAGCCGTGCATAAATGTATTGCATCAATTCCCTATGGCTTGCTGAGTACCTTTGTACTCACGGCTTTATGCCCTTGTTGATCAGTTGCTGAAGGAGATAATGAATCTCATGAGGAGGAATTCTATGAAGACTACGTGGATTAGGAAGGCGTTCCCCAGACGATTGCCTGTGGCATGTCAAATGGCTCAAGTTATCTTTTTCGCTGCAATAATTATTTGTTTCTTAAGCCCTTAAGGCATAATGGTGTAAACTTTGACCATAAGGTCGTTTGCTTTATTTAATAATAATTTGCTTCTTCTTAGTTAATTCGTTGTATGGAATGGTATTTCATCTATGTTTCCACTGTGAGCACTAGCGTGATTCTGGACTAGTGCAGTATACACAGAGGGTATCGGATTTGCAAATCCGGGTCCCGACAGGTTTAGGGTTTCATCTTGTGGCTATATAAGGAGGGGAGGAGGGTGGGCACAGGGTGTGCTTTCCACAGTTTATAAGTGATTCACCCGAAACCCTAGCCTCCTCCTCTCGCTGCCCTGCGGCGACCGGTGCTTGCGGCGGCGCCGCGACGTTCCATCCACGGGCGTGTGGACTCTGCGGTGATCTTGCTACGACTGCGGCGTGGGACGACGATCCACGGCGAGGCGAGGATGATCCACTCCATCGATGCAACGACTGCGGCGAGGACGATCCACTACATCGACGCGTGAAGGATTCCGCAACTGCGCATATAGTGGTAATCTAATCTGTGATCCCCTTCTTGCGAGTAGCTTTCTGATTATGCGGTAGATTTTTTTTTGTGCTAGTGTAGCATACCGCGTTCCTCTTCAGTTGATTCACCATCTCCGGGGGCAGGCGCATCTGCTCGGGAGGAGGAGCTTGTGGGGGAGGTCCCAGGGCCCTCACCGGACAAGGCGCAAGCTCGGGCCTCAGGAGTTGCGGTGAAGGTACGAATTGCAATGGCATGGTAGGCACTCCCCCAAAAACTGGGCTCGACCGGCGTAGCGGCCAGAACGGGGCCCCGCTTGTGACCGCCGAATGGGTAAGGGGAGGGGGATTGTATAGATTGCCTCCTTGCCCACCCCCGCTGGCGAAGGCTGGGCCCCCAGGCGCCCCAGGATCGGTGGCGATCTGGACTAAGGGTGGTGGTAGGAGTGGCGAGAGGTATGGTGGACACCCTGAGGATGATAGGAGGCCATCATGTAGTCCATAGTCTGCCTCGTAGCAGCCTCCACCAGAGCCTGCCATCGGGACAAATCCAATGCCTCGGGGGTGATGGCTGGCTCCAGGGGTCCCAACCATGCGGTGACGGTGATGTCTTGAGACTGTTTCCCTTGGCCCGCGGTAGCCAGAGCAAGTGGGGAGGAAGTGTTCTCGGATCCCGGGGATTGAAGGATGTTGTCTACCCCGGGGTGGACGGCTTCAATCTCAGAGGGAGGCGCTCGCTTGGAGGTCTGGCGAGGAGGAGGGTCGTCGACTTGCTCCTTGCGCTTCTGGGCTTGAGGAGGCTTAATTGGTTTGCTTCTTGGTAGGAGCCATAGCCTTTGATGTTAGCTACGGTATCCCCACGGTCGGCGCGAAATGTCGTATGTTTGGAAATGTGACACAAGAGGGAGTGGATAGGGGCCGTCTTACGGGCCTACGTCCGAGAGAGAAAGAGTGGGCACAAGGGTTTATATAGGTTCAGGCGCTTAAGCAAGCGCCCTACTCTTGTCGGTGTGTTCCCCGGGGGGAGTAGGGAGGGCTCTGGTCGAGCTCCGAGGACACACGATGGATTCAGTTTGTATTCAATGAGAGATCAGGTTACAAGCATGGGTTATAGTGGGCTTTTATAGGTGCCCAGCCTATTACACAAAGTACCATCCTACCCCTACTGGCACAGCTCAAACGGGGGTATCTTGGTCTTTCCAGCGAGGAGGTAATGGATCCCACATCATCGTCCCGTAAGGTGTAGGCCTCTGACGCTGGGGCCCCACAGGGGGACTTTGGGACTCCGCTAGGCGATTAGTCCCAAGTGGCTCGAGGGTGCCCGCCCATCTCCATGAGCGTCTGGGGGTGTCCTCTTGAATCGGGGAGCCTTGCCAAGTGCCTAGTGGCCAGGGCCCTTGCCAAGTGCCCCGCGGTCAGGGGGCTTGCCAAGTGCCCTATGGCTAGGGGTCTTTCCAAGCGCCTTGTGGCCAAGGGCCCTTGCCAAACGCCCTGTGATCAGGGGCTTAGGTGAGAGCCCTTGGGGGACTGGAGACCCTTCGGACGTCGTCTCTAGAGAGCCTGTGGGGGTACAAGGGAGCCTTCCGGAGCACGCCTGTGGGGGCAGGAGGAAGCCTCCCGGAGCACGCCTGTGGGGGCAGGAGGAAGCCTCCCGTAGCACGCCCGTGGAGCAAGAGCGTGCCTCCCGTAGACGCCCACGGGGTAGAAAAGAGCCTCCCGTAGCACACCCGCGGAGCGGGAGGGTGCCTCCCGTAGACGCCCGCGGGGTAGGAGGGAGCCTCCCGTGAACGCCCGCGGGGGGCATAAGGGGACCTTTCCTTATGCTCGTGAGGAAGACCCTCTTGACATCCCGCAGACCTATGTCCACATGCTCGTGAGGCACGAGGTGAATGAGGCCTCCCTTTTGGGAGTTAGTATGTTTTCTCCAACAAGCTTCTCTTAGATCTTCTCCCTCCCGAGTCACTGATGACTATATTCTTTGCGATGATTTGCTTGTGCAGCTTGAGAACCTAAGGACTATGCATGATAGTGTGGTTTCTGAGCTTGAGAGTCTTAGGTCAAAGAATGCTAGCACTAGTACTGTTGATGCTATTCCTATCGATGCTAGTTTTCTTCATGCTCACACTAGTGCATCGTGTGAAAAATGCCCTAAATTGCTTCTGAAATTAATGCCATGAGCGATCACCTTAGGAAGCTTTCTTCTAGAAAAGATGAACTTGAAATGCATGCTTCTAAGTACTCAGTCAGCTCATGTGAGGGCTGTAGGCAACTAAAATTTGACAATGAATCTCTAAATATCAAGTGTGCTAAACTTGCTAAGGACTTACTAGATACGTCACAAGAAGGTTGCTTGCGATGTACTGAGATTGAGGGGGACTTGGATAAAATCCAAGACGAACTTAGGAAGAAGCTAGAAGACCAAGCCCTTAGGATTAGAAATGCTCCTTGCATTTCTTGTGAGGCCCTCAAGATTGAGGGAGCCGTGATGAGGGAGAAAAATGCATGTGCTGCTAGTTCTTCTCTTTCTGGTTCTTCTTCCTCTTCTCTTCCCTGTTCTTCATGTGTCTCTTTCTTCTAGGAGTGTGAGTATCTCATGAGCATTCTCGAGAAGTTTGTTGGAGGTAAGAAGAAGCTCAATCTCATTCTAGACCAATCCAATATTAGCCAATTCAATCAGGATTTAGGATTTGACTACTTGGAGCACGCTAGGGCGCATCCTCCCACCATGTGCGTGGCTCCAAGAGTGGTGAGATCGTGGTAGCTCACAGGGTGAGTACCACTGTGTTTAGATCTGCCAGGTTGTCCATGGGATCTCTGATCAGAAGGTTGCTCCTACTACTGCTTCTGCCTCTAGCAAGGCAAAGTATACTTGCACCTTCTGTAAGAAGGATGGACATTTGGCAAATTTCTGCTTCCAGTGCACCAAGATCACAAGGCGTGAGCGTGTGGCTACTCTGAGGGGTATTCAGGGTCATCCCCATACTCTGAGTGCTCCTAAAGCACATACTGCTTCTAGACATGTTAAAGAGTCGCCTATTTTTGGGCAGCGTCTAGGACTCAATTTTCAAGATGTTTAGTCGAGTTTTTGTCCTGGAGTTGTTTGTGGTTAGTCTTTCCGTTGTCCTCTTGATATTCCTCATTTTTCCTATCGAGGTATATATCAGCAGCGTGAGGTATTTTCAAGTAGGAGATTCTGGCAGCCTCACTGGGATGGTTCGGCCTTTACATCACGGCGGGCTAGCCCAGTTTAAGCTCCTCGATCTTCTTCTATTGCTAGTTCCGATCTTGTGAGAGTTGAGCATCAGAGAGACACTCAAGTCCAGTCTTCTTCCTCTGTGGTTGGTACTGAGGCATCGTGTGGTTCAGTATTGGGTCTCCAAGTCTTCACTTTATCTCAATACTGAGTCATCTCTCTCTCTCTCTTTTTGGCTTGATCAGATTTGTCGGATTGGGAAGGGAGAGGTTTTGATTGTTGACTCCAGTTGTTCTCGTCATATGACCAGAGACTCAAGATGGTTCTCTTCCCTAGTCTGAGACCCCGGTGATGAGTTGATCACCTTTGGGGATGCTACTTCAGGTAGAGTCATTGCTAAAGGTAACATCTGCATTAATAACAATTTTATTCTTAAGGATGTTGCCTTAGTAAGTAAGCTGATATACAATCTGCTTTCTGTTTCTCAGCTTATCGATGACTCTTTCGAGGTAAGATTTAAGAATAGCGCCTGTAGAATCCTTGATTCATCAGGGGAGTTAGTTTGCGGGATTTCTATATTTGGGAGAGTCTTTCGTATTGATTTTTCTGTTTCTTTTGGAGACTCTCTTCGGTATTTGACTGCTTCTGAGTCCCGTGATCTCTCCTTCTGGCACAGGAGACTTGGTCACATCGGCTTCGACCATTTGACTTGAGTTAGCAATCATGATCTCATTCGTGGTTTGCCTAAACTCAAGATGGTCAAAGACTTAGTTTGCTCTCCTTGTCGACATGGCAAGATGGTTTCTGCTTCTCATCCTCCAATCAATGTTGTAATGTCTGATGCACCAAGATAGCTTTTACATATGGACACTGTTGGTCCAGCTCGAGTGCAGTCATCGGGTGAGAAGTAGTATGTCCTTGTCATTGTCGATGATTTTTCGAGGTACTCTTGGGTGTTTTTCATGGCCTCGAAGGATGAGCCTTTTACCCATTTCAGGGGTTTGGTTCATAGGTTCTCTCTTGAGCTCCCAAGTTCTCTACGAGCTATACGCAATGACAATGGCACGGAGTTCAAGAACTCCTATTTTGATAATTTCTGTGTGGAGTCTAGTTTAGAGCATTAGTTCTCCTCTCCCTACGTTCCTCAGCAAAATGGCGTAGTGGAAAGGAAGAATAGGACCCTGGTAGAGATGGCCAGGATAATGCTAGATGAGTACAGCACTCCTAGGAAGTTTTGGGCTGAGGCTATAACTACTGCTTGCCATGTTTCAAATCACGTATTCTTGAGAGCACATTTACACCGCACTTCTTACGAGTTAAGGTATGGGCGAAAGCCCAGTGTTTCTCATTTTCGTGTGTTTGCTTGCAAGTGTTTCATTTTGAAGTCTGGTAACCATGATAAGTTTGTGTCTTGTTCTTCTGATGTTATCTTTCTTGGTTATTCGACTTCTTCTAGTAGCTATAGGGTCTGGAGTTGCGATGTGCATAGGATCATAGAGACCTACGAGGTGACATTTGATGAGGCTAGCCCAGGACTTAGACCTGACATTTCAGGATCTTCTTCCAGCTCCGAGACCAACTTTGTAGAGGATGAGGATGATGGAGATGATGGTGTTCCACCTGATCCAGTCCCCTCTACAAACGAGGTGCCTCTTGTTTCTATTTCTGCACCTCAGGGAGACCAGCCCTTACCTTTTGACTCTCATGCAACTAGTGGCTCTGATCCTATCTCTTATGTGCATGAGGTAAAGGCCACTCCTACTTCTAGACCTCCCCATCACATTCAGCACTCTCATCCACCTGATCAGATCATTGGCGATCTGTTTGAACGGGTAACTCGCTCAAAATCGGGTTTGTCCAGTTTCTGCCTCCACTCAGCCTTTGTTGCCTCCTTTGAGCTGAAGGATGTTTCTCATGCATTATCCGATGAATCATGGATTGATGCTATGCATAAGGAACTCGAAAACTTCGAGAGGAACAAGGTATGGTAGCTTGTCGAGCCCCCCTCTGGTCATAATATCATTGGGACCAAGTGGGTATTCAAGAACAAGCAGAGTGAGGATGGGGTTGTCATTAGAAACAAGGCTAGGCTAGTTGCACAGGGCTTTTCTCAAGTCGAGGGTCTTGATTTCGAGGAAACCTTTGCCCCTGTAGCTAGACTAGAATCTATTAGGATCCTGCTTGCATTTTCTGCATCCAAGGGCTTCAAACTTTATCAAATAGATGTCAAGAGTGCATTCCTCAATGGGTATATTGAGGAGGAGGTGTATGTCAGGCAGTCTCCAGGATTCGAGAACCCCAAATACCCAAACCATGTCTTCAAGCTTTCTAAAGTTTTGTATGGACTTAAGCAGGCCCTAGAGCTTGGTATGAAAAGCTTAAGTCCTATCTTCTTTGCCATGGTTTCAAAATGGGTATAGTAGACAAGACTCTGTTCATCAAACACCAAGATTCTCATTTCCTCATCGTCCAGATTTTTGTGGACGATATTATCTTTGGTGGCTCTTTGCATTCTCTTGTGTCTCAGTTTTTAAAAGTGATGAGCACAGAGTTTGAAATGAGTATGATGGGCGAGTTGAGCTTCTTCCTCGGCTTCCAAATCAAGCAGACTCGGGAGGGTACATTCTTGCATCAAGACAAGTACACTCGAGACCTCCTTAGGCGCTTCGACCTGTCTGACGGGATGCCGATGATGACTCCTATAGCTACCACTGCTGTCCTCGAGCCAGATGAGGATGGTGAGCCGATTGACGAGCGAGTTTGAGCATGATCGGCTCCCTCACATACCTCATCGCTCGAGGCGGACATACATTTTCTTTGTGTGTCCGTGAGCTCGATTCGAGCTTTCCTCACGCCTCTCACCGCCAGGCGGTGAAGCGCATCTTTAAGTACCTTCGATTTACCATTGACTATGGTATTTCGTACTCTTCTTCTTGTCTATCACTTTGAGCCTTTTCAGATGCAGACTTTGCTGACTGTAGGATAGATAGAAAAAGCACTTCTGGCACTTGCCAATTCATTGGCACTTCTCTTGTTTCTTGGTTATCTAGGAAGCAGTCTGGAGTTGCACAATCCGTCGCTGAGGACGAATATGTTGCTGTAGCCAGTTGCTATAGTCAGATTCTCTGCATGAGATCGACCTTGCGGGAATTTGAGTTAGAAATAGAGAGTGTGCCACTTTTCTGTGACAACACTTCTGCTATTTGCATTGCGAAAAACCCAGTGCAGCACTCCAAGACCAAGCACATTGATATTAGATATCACTTCCTTAGAGACCATGTGGAGAAGGGCGATATCGCGCTTCAGTTTGTAGAGAGTGACCACCAGTTAGCCGATATCTTTACAAGCCTTTGGATAGCTCTAGATTTGTGTCCTTGAGAGGAGAGCTTGGAGTTGTGTGCCCTTACGGCTTATTGTGAGGGGGAGCTGGTTTGTATATTATGTATTATATATTTTCTTCTAGCCTTTCTTTTCCTTTGCATCTCCTGGGTGTTTCTAAGCCGAACTGTTATCTACTATCTTTTCTATGCTCTATAGCCACCCAGTTTGTAGCTTCTCGACTTCTTCTCCTCATTCTGTGTTTCTAGTTTCCGTTGAGTTCAGTTGGAGCTTTCTTGAGCTTAATTTTGCTAATAACTCAATTTAAACCAGATTTATTGTTAAAATTGATTCACTGGTTGAGAGGGAGTTTAGGAATCTGTTCATGCATTGCATATAGACTTTATTTTCTAATTAATGAGCTTTGTCTATTATGCAAATGAGCTATTATTCATGCTATACACCATGCTACATCATTTGAAGAAAAATGCTAGCTTAGATATGTCCAAGTTCAATTTCACTTGCTAAGCCTGTTAAAATTTGAAAATTAAAGCTTTAAATGAAAACTTGATGAAACTTGTTGCTTTTACTTGTAAGTTTCTACTCTAGGAGTATTTGCCATAATTTGTGAAATTCTGGAGTTCTCTAGAGTCCCTATAACAACTTGGGTGAAACAACTTGATTCATACCTGAGTCCTTCATACGCTCATATATGCTTAAAATGCAAAACAAGAAAAAATGACTCTTTTTGTGCAAAATTGATCTCAACACTTTATATTCACGAGACTGCTTCCTAATGCACTTGGGATGAACTTGAAATGTATTGTGTATGACCAAGATCATTCTCTTATGAGTTCCTCTTAAGATGATCGAAAATAGCTTGAGTCAATCACTTGAAAAATGCAAATAAAAAAAGCATATGTGGGTAAAGAATGCAAATAATGTCAAACATTTGCACCCCACTATGTCGTTTAAAGTGTTAAAGCCAAAATTTGCATTAACTGAAAAATGAGCTCGAAGGACCTTGTATGCACTTCCAGATTCCCCAAAGTGTTGAGTAGGTTGAACTCTAGGTTCTCCATTTGATCCTTTGAATAGTTTTGCTTCCAATTTAGAAACTATGCTTAGTGTTGCACTTGTTAAATCATGCAAAAATGACATTGTCTTCTTTGTGCTTGCTACAAAATTAATATTCGCACTTGGACATGTCTTTGTTAAGCATAATCTGAACATGAGTTACTTGGTGTCATTATTTGTCTATATGGTCACTTGGATAATCCTCAAAACTCTTTCAGGATGCATTTCATGCATGCATTTTCAAATGGGGGAGAAATAGAAGAAAATATCATATTGATGCCTATATTGCCAAAAGGGGGAGAAATTGTAGAAAAGGCATCATTAAAAAGATAATGATGTGATTGCATTCTATCTCTTATGATCTTTGTAAAGTCTTGAAAATTTTTAGGATCATAAGTAAATTTGAGCTTTTCTTGGAATTTTTAGAGCTTTTGTGGAAAACTTGTTCTTTCTATTGGCTTGCTCTAAATTTCTTCTCGCCAACTTGGTCAGGTCCTTATCTTCTTTCAATTTGGATCAAGTTCGGCTTTTCATCCTAATTGATTCATTCTCTTCTCTTCTCAAACTCAAAATTTTTATGCCTTTTGGGTGTTTGTCAATATACTCATCAAGGGGGAGGTCTACCCAAGTGTGTGGTGAGTAATTGACTGTATTCGAGCTTTTGGTGCTCAAGGTTGAGTTTGATTTAAGTTTGTTCTGGTCGAAGACTAGTGGTCGAACCTCGAGTGGTCTGGACTTTGACTGGTCGAAAACCAGTGGTCGGACCTCGAGTCGTCTGGACTTTGGCTGGTCGAAGACCAGGGGTCGAGTGACTCGAGTAGAGTGAGAATCGAGAAGTATCAAGTTGGGATGCTACCAGGTTGAGCGGCGGGTTAGGTCAATTAATCCCCTGTAGACTTGTTCTCGAGTGACTCAAGTAGAGTGAGAATCGATAAGTATCGAGTAGGGTTACTCGATGCTCGATATAGACTTATCGACTCGATTATGATCAAAGTGGGCAATGCTATGAGATGTGTTTCCTTATTTTTGATGGTTGTAGGATGACAGTGCTAGGTCATGGTGAGGTGGAGGATGACTGGGACTAGGCGAGGTGTGCTGGAGGTCCAAACGGTCGAGGATCGCCAAAGATGATCAGAGACGGAGTCGTTGCGACCCTAGAAGACAAGGAATGGATGAGATGCTAGCTAGAGAGCTACTTGGATCAAGGAGGACCGTCGGATTGCGGTCTAGGTGATAGAGTAGTGGGTCTAGTTAGCATGCCTTGAAAACCCTGTGTGCTTGTTGGGTTTCGGGTTAGCCCATGTAAGGTTGTGTGTGGGAGTAATCCTAACCCTTGATGGTGGTCTTTGGGGCAGAAGGATCTCATCCAAGGGTGGAGGGTGACTCAAGAGTAGTATAAATAGAGGGGAAGGGGTGACCTTCCTCTCTTGAAGGTCTGAGGTGGAGAAGGGTGCCTCTCCAATGAAGGTTTTAGAGGTTTTGGCTCCTTTGAGCTTTTTGCCAACTTTGTTGTGAGGCTTTGTAAACCTTCCTTCCAAAAATACAAAACACTTTCCATCATGCTTGAATTTACATTACGCATTAAATTCAGCAACTTACTTTCAAGCATTTAAATTCCGCGCTTCATTCTTGCAATCTACTTATACGCAATTTGGATTTGCCTCCCCTCCTTCTACTTGCTATTGCCTCTTATTTCAAAGGATTGTTGCGTTTTTGTTGCAAGAAATCGATCTTGTGTTCTTAAGTGATTTATTCTTATAGATCGTGTTTGCAGAGATTTTGACTTGAGTTCTTGCTTGCTGTGAGAAGTGGGAGGTTATCCAAGATCATCTTGATTATCAAAACCCCACGAGTAAGTCCAAGATCAAGTTCTTGTGTTTTGCTTGAACTTGGTGTGTTTTTCCTTCCAGGGCAAAAAGGTCGGAACTTTGACACCAATCCTTGCGATTGAAGGCTGGAATAAGCTCCTGACATCCCTAAGATCACATCTACCAAGTTTCATGAGTTTTTGTTCAGCCGATCAAAACATTTCTCGAATTAGCTTTTGTGTTCGTGCTGTTCTTGGCTCTATTCTTCCTGCTGTTCTTGAGTCTGGTCATACCATTCTTTGTACGGTCATACCTGACTTGCAGGAAAACTTCCACCATATGATTTGCTCCTTTTGATTAAAGTATCTGTGGGCTTTTGTATTATTTTGAGTAGAGAATTTTATTTGGGATCATTCACCACCGCTCTGATCGCCATTTCGGTCGTCCACCTTCCAATCCAAAATGCTCAAACTGACTTGTATGCAAGAAATTTTTGGAAAAATGGGATGCTTGAACGATGATGAATGCAGTGGTAAAACATCCAAGGCTTGATTTTGTGTTCTTGGAAGTGTTTGCAAAGAGAGAAGGTGGAGGGAGAGAGGGCTTGTGTTCTTGCTGCCATGGCGAAGAAAGAAGGTGGCAGGGAAGAAGAAGAATGGGGAAGGTGTACTGTGCTACCAAGAGAAAAGAAGTGAGGGGAGGAGTTGGTAGGAAGAGAAGTGGCAGATGGGCATGAGAGATGGGAAAAAGGGCTGTCATTCCTTGTCTAAAGTAGTTGAAAATTTTTGTACATTATCTCAAGATAGGTCTTATCCTCTGGTAAAAAGTTTGAGACATATTTTATCTGTAAAATTTTATTAAATTTTGACATGACTACTGTACCAAAATTATGTTTTCTAATTTTTATTTTTCATAGATAACAATTTAGGTTTATTTTATATGAAACTTTTCCATGTTCTCCTAATGATTATTGAGAGCTACCATAATATTTTTAGCTTTTGATAAATTTTATTTAATTTTATAAAATTCTGATATTGCTATTATTAATTTACTGCAACTTTTGTTTTTGATTTTTGAAAATGGTCAAATCAACTATATTATTTTTTAAACTTTTCCTTCAAGTTACCCTAGTGCTGCAGATGATGTATTAAAGTTTCAAAGATGTGACAAGTTTATGAAAAATTTAACAATTCTGATACTGTGCTATTCATAGTAACATTGTACAATTCTTGATATCTTTTCAGCACTAAATGAGTTCACTTACTCTGAAAATTTTTTAGACGGCTTTGGAGATGATTGGAGATTTATATGAATTTTTCTAGATTTTATTTCTTAAGATATTTTGGGTTTCATATTTTGGAGTAGAAGAAAACATTTAATATAAAAGATTTTCTTAAAAGCCAAAAATTGAAGAATTTTTTTTGAAAAGATGGAAATTCAAACTAAGATTATATTTCAAACTAATTTTCATATTATTTCATTTTTAGAGAAAAAGTTTTAATATTGCAACTTATTCTTTTCTTAAAGTTTAAAATTCAAGAAAAAGAGGAAAAAGACGATATTTTGAATTAAAATCTTGATTCCAATAAAAATTTTATTCAATATTATTTTTATATTTTATATTTTTATTTTGCCTATTTTTAAATTTTTTGGGATGTTACAGAAGATGAGAGCTAGTCTGAGCCATAGTGTTCTCCTCTATCTTTTTTACGCTCTATAGTCACCCAATTTGTAGTTTCTCGATTTCCTCTTCTAATTTTGTATTGTGTTGAGTTCATTTGGACTTTCCTCGAACTTAATTCTACTAATAACTTAACTTTACCTAGATTTATGCTTGAAATTGATTCACTTGTTGAGAGGGAGTTTAAGAACTTGCTTCATGCATTCCATATAGAATTCATTTTTCTGTTTTTATGAGCTTTGTTTATTATGCAGATGTGCTATTATTCATGCTATACACCTTGCTACTTTTCTGAAGATCATTGCTCTTAGATATGTCCAAGTTCATTTTGCTTCATCATTCTAAGCTTGCTAAAAATAAAAATTAACCTTTAATGAAAACTTGATGAAACTTGGAGCTTTTACTTGCTATGTTTCCTCTCTAGGTGCATATGCCATGATTTGTGAAATCATGGATTTCTACTAGAGTCCCTATAGCAACTTGGGTGAAGCTAGGTTGATACATATTAGAGGTCCTTCACATGCTCATATATCTAGGTGATAAATTAAAAAATTGACTCTTTTTCGTGCAAATTGATCTCAACACTCTACATTCACGAGACGACGTCCCATTGCACTTTGGATGAACTTGAAATGTATTGTGTATGATCAAGACCATTCTCTTAAGAGTCCTTCTTGAGATGGTCAATAATGGCTTGAGTCAATTACACGTGAAAAATGCAAATAAAAGTGAGTGGGTAACGAATGAAATAATGTCAAACATTTACACCCCGTTATGTGCCTTGAAGATTTAAAACAAAAAATTGCATTAAAGATGGTTGAGCACAAAGGACCTTTTATGCACATCTAGCTTCCCCAAAGTATTGACTAGGTTTAACTCTAGGTCTTCTATTTGATCCATTGAATGGTTTTGCTTCTAGTTTGTAGATTATGATAAGTGTTGCACTTGTTAAAATCATGCAAAAATGATATTGTCTTATTTATGCTTGCTAGCAAGAATATCACATTCTGCACTTGGATGTGTCTTAGATTAGCATAATCTGAACGTGAGTAGCTTTGGTGTCATACTTTTTCTATATGGTCACTTGGATAATCTTCAAAGCTCTTTTATAATTCATTTCATGCATGCATGGTCAAACATGGGGAGAAATAGGAGAAAATGCCTTCTTGATGTCTACATTGCCTAAAGGGGGAGAAAACACAGAAAAGGCATCATCAATAGGTAAAAATGTGAATGAATTTTGGTTTCATATGATCTTGGTGAAAACTTGCTAACTCTTAAGGATCATAAGCATTTTTGAGCTCTTGTGAGTTTTTATTGGATTTTTAGAGCTTTTGTGAAAAACTTGCTCTTTCTTTGGTTTTGCTCCAAAATCCTTATTGCCAACTTGGTCACAATCCTATTTTCTCTTTCTCTGAACCAAGTTTGGCTTTGCATTCAATTCCTTTCTTTGTTTCTTCAAACTCAAAGTTATGCATTTTGTGTTGTTTGTTAATATACTCATCAAGGGTGCGATTGAAAGACCATATGGAGGTCTATCCTTGATGGTGATGAGTTATTGACTATGTTTAAAGATTGAGGTGCTTAAGTTTGAGTTTATTTTGAGCCCTATTTTGAATTTGAAGCAATTTTACCTCTGTCTGGAATTTGCGGTGCTACCGGCCATGTGGGAGCGGTAGCACCGGGCCTACGGTGCTACCGGCCCTAGGGGCGATGTGAATTTTCTAGAGAGTGCCTTCACTGGGTTTTTAGGACGTGCGGTACTACCGGCCATGTGGGAGCGGTAGCGCCGAATGTGTGGTGCTACCAACCCCAGATGGCGGTAGTACCGACTTTATGAGTGAAGAATGAGATTAAAATGTGATTTTGTGATGATTATTGCATATTATTTTGGACAATGCTATGTGATGGGTTTTCCTTGTTTTTTATGGTTGCAGGACAACGATGCTAGGTCATGGTGAGGCGGAGGATGATCAGACTAAGCGAGGTGCGCCGGAGGTCTAGATGGTTGAGGACCACAGGAAGATGACTAGAGACGGAGTCGCTATGAACTTAGAAGACAAAGAATGTATGAGATGCTAACTTAGAGCTGCTCAGATTAAGGAGGGCCATTGGATCGCGATCTAGAGGATAGAGTAGCGGGTCTAGTTAGTAGGCTTTGAAAAGCGTGCAAAACCCAGTATGTGTGTAGTTTTCGGGTTAGCCCTTGTATAACTAAGTGAGTCATTCCTAGCCCTTGATTGTGATCCTTAGGGTTGAAGGAACTCATCCAAGAGTGGAGGATGACTCAAGAGTAGTATAAATAGAGGGGTAGGGGTAACTCTCCCCTCTTGAAGGTTTTAGAGGTTTTAGTGCTCCTTTTAGCTTTGTCCACTTTGTTGTGAGGTTTTGTAAACCTCCCTTCTAGAAATGAAAATCCAAGTTTCTCAATTTTGAATTTACTTTTCGCATTTACATTATGTCTTAAATTTGGTATTTAAATTCCGCACTTTAATTTCTTGCAATTTACTTTCGACATATTTTGATTTGCCTCCCCTCCTTCTAAATGCTTGTGGATCTTGTGCCAAGTATGAATGATTGATGGATGAATCTTTTTCAGATCATATCCCAATTATCTAGGCAAACCTTGTGTGTTCTTTGCAAGAAACCAATCTTTTTTTCTCGAGAGAATCATTCTTGTTAGATCCGGTTTGTGTGGTTCTTGTCTTGTGTTCTTGCTTGCCTTGACGTGTGGGAGGTTATCCAAGATCATCTTGTTCATCAAAACCCCACAAGCAAGATCAAGACCAAGATTTTGATTTTTGCTCAAACTTGGACGATTCTTCCTTCAATTCGAAAAAGGTCGGAACTTTGACATCGATCCCTTGGATTGAAGGTTGGAATGGGTTCCTGACTACCATAATGAGGTGCATCTCAAGTTCATGGTGTTTGGTTCAGCCGATCAAAAGTTTGATCAATTTTGCTTTTAAGTTCGTGCCTGTTCTTGCTCTGTTCATCCAGGCCCGGTACTACCGCCCATCTAAGCAGTAGCACCGCCCCACCGATACTACCGCCCTGCAGCGGTAGCACCGGCCAGAATAGTCTCCTCTGATTTGTTTTGGGATGATTTGCATGAGGTCTTGGTTGAATTGTTTTGAGTGGGAGAAAAATTTATTTAGGATCATTCAACCCCCCCCTCTGATCGCCATTCCAGTCCTCCAAAGAACCAAATTTAAGCTTATTGGTCTGCTTCAGGAAGTCATGGAATACCATCAGTGAGAATGAGACTGATTTAGATTTAGCTTGATAAGTAAACTTGCTTCTCCGATGTTGCACTTTGGATGAAACAACCGTCCACTCGTTTTCATGCTCGTGAGACCAAAGCCGGAACTCCCTTCACCAATCAGCCCCACCATCTCGCCAGAGATGAAAATGAACACAAAAATGCTTGAAGGAGCTAACTTTTAGGGCGTGAACAAAAAGGCCAACATTTTTGCTTGAAACTGAGAAATGGAAACCATAGTCATAAGCCTTTTTTATGCAAAATCCATTGGGGTTTCCCCCAAGAGCGCAAGAAGAAACCAAGCTAACCTAATGCTCAGTCAGGCGAAAAGTGAATCTGGAGAACGTTGCAAGCAGGAAGAAACCATGTTAAGAAGATCCAAGGTCCACAGAAGAGCCATACCGCTGTTGGATTGCTTTTGCAACAGCTGCCCCACCGGAGAAGTCCCACTGTGCCCAGAGATTCGACATCTTTGCCACTGATCATCGGTCTTGGAGAAGAAGGCTCCCTTCCTAAGCTCTCTTTCCTCTTGGAAATGATGCTTTTCCCTAGATTTATTTTGTTTGCTTCTCCCAATGTGTTGACTAGGTTGAACCCTAGGTTATCCATTTGATCCATGGCATGGCTTTGCTTCTAGTTTGGAGATTATGCTAAGTGTTAATCTTGTTGAAATCATGTAAAAACAACATGCTTTTATTATTGCTTGCTAGCAAGGATGTTGACATATGCAATTGGATATGAATTAGTTTAACATAATCTGAACTTGAGTAGCTTGGTGCCATACTTTACTCTTTGTGGTCAGTTGGATAATCTTCAAAGCTCTTCTAGGTTGCATCTCATGCCTACATGTTTCTTATTTTGATGCCTATATTGCCAAAAGGGGGAGAAATATGGAAAAGGCATCATGGGGAGTAATGAATTGAAAGAAATGTGGACATGTATTTTTTATCTTGCATCTCATTGTCAAGTTGAAAAATTATTCTTTTATTTGTATCATGAGCAAAGTTGAGTTTTTGTGAGATTTTTCTTGGTTTTTAGAGCACTTGTGGAAAAAGTGTTCTTTCCTTTTGCTTGCTCTAAGTTTTCATCTTGCCAACTTGGTCATGATCTTTGCTTTCCCTTGCATTTGGACTAGTGAGGCTCTTACAACTAAAATTGCATTTACTTCAAAACAAACTCAATTTGATGACTTCTCGGTGTTTGTCAATATACTCATCAAGGGGGAGATTGTGAGACTATGTGGAGGTCAACACATGGATATGTGATGAGTATTTGACATTTGTGTAGGCTTGTGCCGATTTTTGTGAGTTTGTTTTAGTTTAGAAAATTGAATTTGCAATTTTGTATTGTTGTTGGCTTTCCCAGTGAGCTTGAGCGATGCTTTTAATTGGAAATTCATATTGGTATTAATTACATGCATGCTGCATAGTATGTTAAGCAATGCTATGTGAAGTTTTGCTTGTTTGTGATGGTTGCGGGACTTCAGAGCTAGGTCATGGTGAGGTGGAGAAGACCGGGACTAGGCTAGGAGAGCTGAGGTCAAAACGATCAAGTTGACACCGGAAGATGACTAAGGTTGGGAGTTGCTGCGAGCCGAGATGACAAGCGAATGGATGAGATGCTAACTTAAGCTATAATCAAGTGAAGGATCGTTGGATCATGGGTTCGCGGGTAGAGTAGGGGTTAAGTTAGTGTTAAATGGTTAAAACTCGTTATGTTGTTGGGTTGCGAGTTAGCTCATGTATGAGTGAGGGAGTGAATCTCAACCCTTGATGAGGTTTCTTAAGGGCCAAGAAGGTCATCTAAGGGTGGATATTGTTCCAACCATATATGAGTGAGGGAGTGAATCTCAATCCTTGATGAGGTTTCTTGAGGCCCAGGAAGGTCATCCAAGGATGGAGGTTACTCCTAGTAGGCTATAAATAAAGGGGTGGACGGATGCCTCCATACCAAGTCTTAAAGAATGATTTTTGGTTTCCTTATGCTCCTTTGAGCTTTGCCCAACTAGAAGTGTGGCTTTGTAACTATTCCTCTCTAAGTAATGCAAGATTCAAGCTTGTCTATGTTCTAAAATTTATTTTATTCTTGCACTTTTTCTTTGTTCTTTCTTTTACATCTTGAGCTTTGCTTCCTCTCCTTCTACTTGCTATAGTTCTATAGGATCTATCATGTGTAAGAGGTTGAGGAACTCATCTCGATCATGTCCCAACCTAGCAAGATCCATTAGAACTCATTCTTGCTCCAGTTGTGCTTGCAATAGCGTGTTCTTGATTTGAAATCGCTAATTTTGGTGCAGCTTGAACAATTTGCATGAAAGGTTAAGACCTTAGGATTATTCTTTCACTTTTGGAATCATAGTTCTAAGGTCATTTCCTAGTCATGGTTCAAGTTTCATCAAGTTTGGTTGGATAGATCAAAAGTTATTGAGGTTTCTTTGTGGTCAAAGTTTCTAAAATCTCTGCTTTTGTGCAGCATGAAAGTTAAGAAGGATAGGTCACTCATGTGGGATTTATTTTTAAATTCCTTTTTGAATCATGACCCTGAATACTTTATCTTGCTATGTTTCAATTTTCATCAACTTTTGGTGATTAGATCAAAAGCTATTGAAGTTTCTTGATAGCCATGTTTTTGAAAGCTTTGTTTTTGTGCAGCGTGGATGTTGAGTTAGATAGTTCTATATTTTGGGCTTTATTTTAAAATTCCTTTTGAAATCATGACCAAGGGGACCTTATCTTACTATGATTCAAATTTCATTAATTTTGGATGAGTAGGTCTAAAGTTATTCACGTTTCACTACAAGAATCAGGGAAAAATTCGTGGGCCAAAAACCCACGAATTTAAGCTAAAACCCACGAATTTAACTTAAATTTGTGAGCAAACCGTCGAATTTAGTTCACGAATTTAACTCGACGAAATTAATTAATTAAATTCGTGGGTACCCACGAATTTAAGTTAAATTCGTGGGTTTCTACTAAGCCCACGAATTTAACTCGAATTTAATTGGGTTTCTGAGTTAAATTCGTGGGTTTAAAAAACCCACGAATTTAATCAGTTAAATTTGTGGGCTAAAAAACCCACGAATTTATCTGATTAAATTCGTGGGTTTAAAAAACCCACGAATTTAATCAGTTAAATTCGTGGGCTAAAAAACCCACGAATTTAACTGATTAAATTCGTGGGTTTTTTAAACCCACGAATTTAACTGTCATTTTTACAAAAAAAAATGTATATTCCAAATGTATGTTTATATATATATATATATATATATATACACTCAATACATATATGTATATATATCCAAATGTATGTATTTTTATATATATATGTATCGCACTCAATACATATAACAACTAAAGAAGAAAAGAAAAGGCAAAAAGAAAATTGAAACTAAAAATTGCTAAGCGAAGAATAAATAAGATCATCTATTTTGTTCAAATCGATCGAAATCAGTAACACAAAGACAAACTCCACAATGAAGTTGAAGCGAGCGAATAATTAATAAACGAGACACCAAACCTATTACCAGTACTAAAATATGAAACCAACCATTTAACTCTTCAAAACCGCTTAAAACTAAGTCTCAAAATGTACAAAATTTTGGCATGACCTCTCTTGTAAATAGGACATCCACTCGTGAGACAAAAAACATTTGCGGTTATAATATATATCAATCTCTCAAATCGAAGGAGACATTCTAGCAGATCCTTAGATAATCCAAACACACATCCAACGGTAATTTGTAAACTACGCAATGACGTACAACACATTACAACCACAATAGATACAATCCACACTCCATTAAAATAAGTCCATCACAATAAGTCGATCACAACGTATCCATCACAACAAGTTATAAAGTACAACAATTATACACCAATCGAGCTCACAATGGAATTCATGCCTCGGGGTTGTTGGAGTTGTGGGCGCTACCACCACCGTCGGCGCTGTTGAAGATGTCTTCTATGATGTCGTCGTTAGAACGTCTTTGGGCGTGACCTAGAAACACAAGTTCAAGATTAACTTAGGTTGTGCTACAAGTAACATTATCTTTGATTCACATGAATGTCAATATGAGAATATCAATAGTACTATTCAACCAAGACACAATATGAGAATATCAATATGACGGGTCAAGCTAAACAAGAATAGGTATTATATATAAGAACTACACGTGCACGAGCTAGTCAAGATATCTGCAATAATCATATGAACATCAATCTCATATTCAATGAAGTATCAAAGTAATACTCTCTAGTATTAACATAAGGTCAAGATTACAACTACAATTATTTAATTCAACTTCCAAAGACCCCAATTGCATCACTGAGTATTCAAAAGATAACAAACAGTGAAAATAGTTCAAAGAAGCAATAAGAGTTTTGGTAGTCATTTTAAGAGTTCAATATACAAAGTACAAATATAAAGCATTCTACAAGGATAAACAATCAGATTGTACATGGGCAAACAACACTCTACAAGGATGCCATATGAAGCATTTAAAACATAAGTTCACAATTGAACAAGTTGTCTTAAGATAACTTTTCAATTCAAGAAATCGGCACAATATAAGGTTCAAAATCAAAAAGTTATTGACAGAAAGAAAAAATCAAATAGCACGTAATGGGTTCATAATTTGGTAAACCATCACTTATCTACAGGAGCACAGCAATGAACTTTCATAAGCACACAAGTTAACCTTTCCAAGTATGAACATTGAGATGATTTGTGCAAGGTTTAAGAAAGAGTTGCCTAAATATCCTAAAATCGACTCAGTTGTGCATTTCAACAAAAATTATCACTTTTGCAACAGATTACTAAGGTTGATATATACTAAAAGAATGAACTAGATTTCCTCTAAGTATATGTCCATCCATTGCACACGTAATCTCATATTCAATGAAGCATATGTAATCTCATATTCAAAGAATGAACTAAAGTTCCTACGAAGCATATGTTTCTAAATTTGAGCAAGAGAAAGGAAGGGATGGGGCAGGTAGCTCACCAAGTAATCAAACTCCACAACAAAGTTCAAGCTAACGAAAAATTAACAAATGAGACACCAAACCTACTACCTCTACTAAAAGACTGAAACCAACCTTTCAACTCTTTCAAACCGGCTTAAAACTAAGTCATTGAAATGTACAAAATTTCGCATGACCTCTCTAGTAAATAGGACATCCACTCGTGAGACAAAGAAACATTTGAGCTTTAATATATATACCAATCTCTCAAACCGAAGGAGACATTCTAGCAGATCCTTAGATAATCAATCACACATCCAAAACGGCAATTTGTACAAGAATTGACAAACTTAGCTCGTGTCGCAAACTTATAATATTTTCGACATCCATACATGTGGTGTCGTCTGCGAGGTGGCTGCAGGCCCACGGGTTGAAGTACATAGGCATTCCTTGGCTTGGCATAGGTGGTGGGTACATGTAGAACGGGTTTGGAGGTGGGAGCCTGTAAGGCATAGACAGTACATCATGCCACATATAAATCATTCATTCAAATTTTAAATAACGAATTGAACCGATCCGTCTTTACCGTGGTGCCTCTCACTGTAGAAGGTGGTCGATCATGGATTGAACATGTAGAAAGGAGGAGGAGGCTGGGAGCTCTGTGGATCATAGTTTGTGATATGAAGTACACATAATAGAGTTTTTGAAAATAAAGAATGCATGAGAATATCATATAACCCGAGGTGCATCTCCTAGGGGTGGTGCACGCATCCCATGAGGGTTTATGAAGGGCCCGGGAGGCCGAGCACCTGTGATGCTTCTCCTTGTGGTGGTGGCTGCATGTGCGGAGAAAACATGTAGAAGGGAGGTGGTGGGAGCCCTATGACATAATAGTCCAGTTTGTGAATTCGTGATTTTACGAGCTAAGTGAATTAAAGAGTAATGAACTCAAGTATCTTTACTGCATGAGCAGAGGGCGAAACACCGCACGTTAGGTCCAAGAGATTGTGACGATTCTTGCATATAGATTGTTTGTTAGATTTTAATCACAAATGTAAACTTGAGCGTTTTGTTCAAAGTTGAGATTGTACTGCAGATACATTTTCATGTATTCGAGTCTTCTCGGCTTCTCGAGCTTCCTCTCGTGCTTGACGAGACTCTTCTCGTGCTTGACGAGCCTCCTCTCGCGCTTCACGAGCCTCCTCGTGCGCTTGTGCTTCCGTGCGGACCTCGGCGGCGAGCACTCCCACTGTGAGAAACCGAGCCTCGTGGAGGACGATCGCATTCCACAACTCCATCCCCATGGCCCACCTACAAGCGATATATCTTGAAATGTGACCATGCAATTTTTTCCCTTAGTAGAGTGAAAACAAATAAAATCAGTTTATTAACGAACCTCCCATGCTTTAGGCCCCCTCGGCGTGGTACAACGCTTCCACATCGACCGGTGCGGCCCTCCAATCAACCTCCGCCCATGACGTTGTGTCATTTGTTACGCATATGACGCCTACAAAACAGACATTTTGGTGCTCCCGGATGTAAATTTGCACAAAACATATTGTGTCATTTATACTTACCATCCTCTCACTAGCCCCGCTGCGTCACAACACATCCGGGTTCTGTGGATCCTCGCCTTGGTGCCCCGGATGTAAACTTCCACAAAAGTGGGAGTACTCCCACTTCGACCTCCTACGATGCAAAGTTGTAAACATAGTGACAAATTCACTAACAATTATAATACCGATACTTACCATGCGTTGCTCTAGGCCAATGTGTCCGTCTGCGCGTACTTGTGCTTCCCAATCTACTTCTTACATTCCCTCGATTTCTATTTGATTTTCTTGAAAATCCTCAGGCCCCGATCTGGCACATCCACCTCCAAGCCTCCATGTCCTTCATTATCCAATCGACTCGAGATACTCTTGAGATCCTCTTGTTGGTCCTCTTCTCATGTTCACCTTCTTCACCCTCTTGTAAAATTGATGACACTTGAATCGTGCATTCTTGAATGAATCTCAGACAACCTTTTGTGCCGCCTGTTGAAGACGCTTTTGGCCTTCTTCAAAGCGTTATGTCGTCTTCGTTCTCAAGGCGGAACCTCTCCTGCATATAATCACACACTGTCAAATTGTACTTACATTTAAAGCAATACTCAAATAGAGTAAATACATAACGCAAACTCACCCAGAAGCCAGCCCACACACGACATGTTTGGTTGTCTTCGCCTCCTTCCACGTTCTCCTTCAACGCCCGTGCTTCCGGTTGTGGGCGCGAATCTTTCCCACCGACTCAACCATGCCGGGGTAGTAGTACAAGCCAAGGGCTCCCAGCACGGCGTTAACCTTTGTAATGTGGCCCGTCCCAGTCCAACCCGGCTCTTTCCAGTGCCTACAACAAAATACAAGACAAAGATGCATCAAAACAATAAGTTGTCACCTAGCTAATGCTAAAAGAGAAGATATAACTGTTACCTGCTCCCGTGTACCTCTATCAACCTCCTATCGGCCGGGTTGCATCTCGACGAACCGAGGCGGTTTTCTGAAACTCTGAAATGCAAATAATTAGTTCATAGACAGTACAATGTAAATATGGAGATTAAAAGATAATCCAATACTACACATATACCTGATGGTACCCGAAGAAGACCCGCCCTCTTCAACTGGCTCTAAGGTCGCCTCCAACTCTGCATCTGTCGCCCTCGGCCTCGGCGTCGCATCAGATGTCTGTTGTCCCATCGCCACCACCCCAACGACCTCCTCGTCGTCCGCCTCGCCCATGTCGTCATGCTCACATCCCAACCGCCTCCTCCTCTGCAACCCCTACCGCCCCTCGTCCTCCGGTGGTCGCTCTCGCTCGCTGTTCTCGTGCTCGCTCATCGAAGCACCTCTGGGCTGCTCCTGCCATTTATCTAATCTGCGCCGCCAAGACAAATATGGCGCTGCCGCCGTCGAGTCGACCATCGAACCCTTGCTCCTCGACCTTACGGAGGACGACCATTGAACTTGCCTTTAAGCTTGTCAACTGATTCTGAACATACTCATCTGCTCAAATTTGACAAGAGTTAGTATCTGAGTTTACAAATAATTTTCAATAACTTGCAAAAAGAATGAGACAACTATAACATGTAAAAATGAAGGAGACAACAATGACTTGTAAAATGAGCGAGGCAACAATAATCTTACAAAATATACATATCAAAAGTCGTCGGCGTCGGAATCGCTCATGCGACTCGTATTTCATTGAGGCGTGCTTGAAGGCGTGCAATCCTTCGACTTACGAGGCGTTTCCGTGACGGGCGGGTTCATCTGTTATTACGTCTGTGGCATCGGTAGGTAATTGATCGAGTCCTCCCGTCGGAGACAAAGAAAGAATCCCTATAGCTTCTTCTTGATATACATCACCCACATCATCCTCTCGTTACTTGCCACATACGAAACATCCCGGGAGGGTATACTTGAGGTTAACTTTAAATACAACCCACCAAGCCTTCAAGCTACGGTGAGGATAGCTCGGGTAGTACACTGCTCAACTTTGATGTGCAAGCACGATGTTATTGATATGGCCTGAAGCCGCGAACGTGCTTCACCTCCACCATCCCAAAGTCATCGACACGTGTGCCGTTGTGTGGATCGAACCAATGGCAATCAAAAACACGACCTTGGATCTTTGCCACCCCAAAGGTATACTCAATTATGTTTTGTACAACACCGTAGTAGTCTAATATATCGCCACCGGAATCGGATGGCGTTGTGACTACTCCGTTGTTTGAAGTGGCCGCAAGTGGGCGGCTAGCTTCTAATTTCACTGTTCAAAACGAACCCGTTCACATCACAAATACTATAGCTCCTTGCCGTCACATCACCATGTGAGAGCTGTCGGAGATCCTCATGGACGGAGGCATCACGCATACACTATATAGCAACATTCATCATTGTTAGTCTAATATTAATTTACTACAAAATTCATTTTAGAAAAATGAATAAATAGTCAAATTACATCTTGTGGAACCATTGCACGAAGCTTGGGCTGCCTTTCAACCCATCACGGCGTAGGTTATCCAATTGCTTAGTTGTGGGTTGTCGAGTTGACTTCAATTTTCTTTGTCAAATACTCTGCGTCATTTATTCTCGGGTTAAAAGGACACTTTGCCTTTGAAATGTTCAAAACATAATTGAAAGTCACTTACTCAAAATATTTTCAACTTCTACCATGTTAGTGAACATGTAAAGCATGGCCATGTTCCACTCCTCATACTCAACATGGTGTGCGATTATCGACCCAACAGTTGACCTTTGCATTGAAAAAGCTTAAGTTCGCTCAACGGTTCTTCTTCCGCGCACGCAGTGCCGATTCTTACGGACGTTCACGTTGTGCTTGCATGCGAAATACTTTGTTGAGAAGTTTGTGATCTCTTTACTTGCATAAGCCTCTGCGATACACCCTCTACCCTTGCCTTGTTGCGCCTTTGTAGCTCTAAGCTTTTTCAACTCCCTTTCACGACTATACATCCATCCGAATGCGCAGGACCTCCAACCTTCGCTTCCCAAGGTAGATGCACCAGCAGTGTTGCATCACATTCATAAAACCAGTGGGAAAGTTTTTCCAACTTGCATACAAGCAATGGAATTCCCTTCTCTAACTTCGCATCAACGTCTTAGAGATTTCCTTACCGCATATCGCCTATAGAAGTGGCGAGCTCGCCAACATCCTCCACAACTCATTATCAAAATAGCCACGAAACATTACGAAACAAGTCTTTCCATGATAATATGGTAATCATGACTCTTTAGCCCATTTAGCTTACGGTCTTGACATTCACAGCCCGTTTATGTTAGATGCATAGCGGTCAGAAACTTTAGAGTTTTCAACCACCTCAAAATCATTTACGGTCTTTTGGCTTCACACAGTATGGAGCTCGTGGCCGGCTCTCATTCCCATTTAAACCAACTTTAACCTCGAGCCACGGCCTAGCACAATGATCACCCATGTCTTTCCTAGCACTCACGTTATCCTTTGTTTTGTCGGTTACATCAAACACCATGCTTATGATGCTTTACGCCACATTGCGCTCTTGGTGCATCAAATCTATGTTATGCGGCGAGAATCAAAGCTTTCGCGTAAGACAGCTCCCAAAGAAAAGAAATATGAGTCCAGTTGTGCTCCTTTCCATAGCCGATGAAACCCACTTAGTAGATCGTACAAGCCGACTATGCCACTCGGCTATCTCCTCTCCCGTGAGTCGCCGGGGCCCTTTTTAACTTTCATCCTTTTGAAATGCTTTGGCGTCGTTCCTAAAAGGGTGCCTCGCGGAAGCCATCGTCGATGGCAATCGAAGAATGTGATCTTTTACCGTGCGTGAGCTGAATGCATCAGTCGACCATACAAATTGGACAACACAGCGACCATGAACACACCAAAGCCCAAATGCCATATGCCAACAAATCATGGACCGACCACGGTATGCGGCTCGTAAGGTAAACTCTCGCCACCAACACTGTCGTATGCCTTTTCCCCTCGCCACAACTTCTTCAGCTCATCAATTAAGGGCCGCATGAACACATTGAGATCCTTCCCTGGATGCTTAGGACCTGGAATGACAAGAGCAAGGAATATGAACCCCTCTTTCAAGCAAATCTCAGGTGGAAGATTGTATGGCATGATGAAGACCGGCCAACAAGAGTAGGGGCTAGCGCTTGTGCTGAAAGGTGTGAAACCGTCCGTGGACAAACCAAGACGGACACTCCTAGGGTCGCTTGCAAATGCAGGATCGAATCGGTCCAATGCCTGCCATGCCTCGCCATCAGACGGATGGACCATCATATCCGGTCTTGGTCCTCACGTTTACCTTCTTTGTGCCACCGCATATGTTTCATTGTTTCTTTTGACATGTACACCGTTTAAGCCTATCCGTGATCGGCATGTACGAAGTTGTTTAGTCGCGACCTTTGTAGTCACCGATACCCTTCCTCATCTACCACCTCAACGAATCGCACTTACCGCAATGCATACAATGGGTATCGTTGTCATGATCCTTCGAGCGACATGCAATTATTCTCGCACACGTCAATCTTACGGTAATTCATCCCGAGGCCGCCATCAACTTTTTCGATTGGTACAAATCATTTGGCATCTTGTGGTTAGGCGGAAGGACATCATTCATTAGTTCAAGCAAAGCGTTGAAGCATTTGTTCGAAAAGTTGAACTTGACTTCATCGACATAAGCCGTGTAACCGCTGCGGGGCGGTCACATTGGTCAAGTCATGCGACTTCTCGTCCGAGGCGTCAAGTAGCCTATAGAATTCCTTAACCTCCTCCGGTGTGACCCCTCCCGGAGTTAAATTGATCCCCTGCCAAGATCATCGGCATGTCTTCCATCCGGTCGT
Organism: Otatea glauca; assembly: GCA_036346275.1. Classification (NCBI taxonomy): domain Eukaryota; kingdom Viridiplantae; phylum Streptophyta; class Magnoliopsida; order Poales; family Poaceae; genus Otatea; species Otatea glauca. Next base: position 43,414,157 of record CM070713.1, on the reverse strand, counting down.
GATCCTCCACATGGTCGGCATCTCTTACGTCTCGATAGCACGCCTGCGGCCTCTCCATGACGGTGCCACACCAAATAGTTAGGCATGAACCCGTTTTGCAAATGTGATCTCGCACTATATCCTTGTTTGTAGTAGCTGTTATTCTCGCAGAGGTACACGGCAATACACATATTCGACTCCTCCGTGAATGCTTGCTTCAAGAAAGCATCCGTGATCGCCCCATTCCTTGAGTGCCCCCATCACTCCTCCATCCGTCATACATCGCCCTTCGATCGTCACCCATTATCAAAGCTAAACAAATGAAACAATGTCAACGTCGACCGTGGCTTAGGTGACAAAGACAACCTATTAGGAAAGATTTGTCCTAAACCCACCCAAGAATGGAGGCTATTGCATGCGACTGTGACGTCTTCTGAACGAGCGAAATTTCGGCAAGATAACCCGCTGTTCTCCAAGCGCACGCTGATCTTTGTGCGTCGGAGAACAACGAGGTTATGTGGCGAAATCACGTTCGGATCGCTCGCACGTCACGAGCCCTATGCAACAACCAACATTCTCGGTACATCCAAAATCTTTGGACAATTCGAACGCGCACCTCACAAGCAAATGTGAGATCGCCGTTCCCAACGGGTGACGCCTATGCTCTCTCTTGTTCGACACAAACCCTAAACTCTAACGTTATATACAACGGCAGCGAAAATAAAAATATATATATCATATGCGTGAATATAAAATGAGATGAAATAACTTTAAACGAATATAAAAGAGACGAAATATACCTTCTCCAACGCCGATGGGGCGTCGCGAGGGTCCGGGAGGCGGGGTGGCGCCGGCGACGGCGAGGCGGCACCGTGGCGGCGCGAGCGATGGCGCGCGGCGGTGGCGCGCAGCGGGTGGCGAGGCGGGCGGTGGCGCGCGGCGCCGTCAAGCGGTAAGCGCGCCGGCCGTCGGGCGTCTCGAAGCGGTCGGGCGGCGAGGCGGGCGAGCAACGCGAGGCGAGGATCGGCCAGGATGCCGAAGCCTGGCGGCCGGCGCGGCCGCCGCGCGGCATCATGGCGAGGGCGTAGCGTGGCGGCGCGGCCGGGCGGCGGCCGGCGCGGCGGCGAAGGCGGCCGGCGGGCGGCGGCCGGCGGCGCGCGTCATGGCGGGGCGGCCGGGCGGGCGGCGGCGAAGCGCAGCAGCGAGCGGCGACGGCGCGGTGGTGGCGGGCGGCACCACGGCGCGGCCGGCCGGCAAAGCAAGGGGCGGGCGCGCAAGACGCAGGCGTAACGCCGGGCGCGCCGGCGGCGGGGCGGCGGCGCGGCGACGGCGGCGGGCGGCGGAAGCGGCGCGGGCGGTTCGGCGCCTGCCGAAGCGGCAACGGGCCGGCCGGCGTCAGCCGGCGCGTGAGCCAGGCGGGAGGCGGGCGACGGCGCGGGCCGACCGGGCGAGGGCGGCGGCCGGCCGGGGGTGAAAGCGGCGGTGCGGGCGGTCGATGGCCGCGGCGTGGGCGAGAGGCCGGCCGGCCGGCGGGCGGCGCAGCGCGGCGGGCGGCGGCGGCGCGGCGCGCGGGCGGCGGGCGGCGGCGGCGGCGGCCGCCGGCGGCGGCGGTCTCGAAGCGGCAGCGGCGTAGCCAGGCGGGGCGCGGCCGAGTGGAGCGGGCGAGCGGCGAGGCGGGCGGCGAGCGAGGACGACAGCAGCGGAGGGCGAGGCGGGCCGACGGCGGCGAGCGAGCGAAGCGGCGGCGGCGCGCGCGGCGGCAGCGCGTGGGTGGGAATTTTTGGCTCGGTACTGGTGCGTGTCTTGGGCCCGAGGTTATTTTGCCAGGTAAATTCGTGGGTTAGGTGGGGCCACAATTTAAAAATTTAAATTGTGGGTATTTGTTGGCCCATGAATTTAAATTTTTAAATTCGTGGTAATTTTTAACACAATTTAAATAATTAAATTAGTGGGTTACTTCAATGCAATTTAAAGGATTAAATTCGTGGGTTTCATTTACACCACAATTTAATTAAAAACGTGGGTTTTACAAACCGACGAATTTAAATAAATAAATTCGTGGGTTTTTTTTTTGGGCCCACGAATTTAAAAAACCCACGAATTTTTCTCTGTTTCTTGTAGTGTTTCTTGATGTCCAAGTTTAATATTTCTGCTCATCCGAGTTGATTGAATTCTTGCTCCGTTCGTTCTGTTTTACCTGTTCTTGAACCTAGTGTTTGCTCCATTGCACTAGTGTTCTAGAAGAGTTTTTGAGGGGGAAATTTTATTTGTCTCCTATTCACCCTCTCTAGTCGCCGATTTTGGTCCTTCAACATGTGAAAACTTTACAAATATATATATATATATATTGAAGGATCGAGATGGAGATCAGAGGGGGATGAATGATCCCGAAATAAATTTCCCCCACTAAAAATAGTCCAACTAACAACCTCAGATCGTCAAAGAAGAGCGGAGATAGCGAAAAACCGAAAATTCTCAGCCAGAGGCCGGCACTACAACTCACAGGCCGGTAGTGCCGGATGAACAGTAGCCCAGCACTACCGGAGTACTGCAGCGGTACTGTCGGGCACTGTAGCTATAGGAAAATTAGCTCTGTGACCAGTAAAAATCAGCCCGACCCAAAAGTAAAATTGATGAATATTTTGATCCACTGATCCAAACTCAATGAAACTTTGTAGACACCTTCCTATGGATGTCACGAAGCTATTCCAACCTTCGATCGCAGGGATCGATGTCAAAGTTCTGACCTTTTTCAAGAATAAAAACTTGGCCTTCAGCTAGCTCGTGGGTTCTTGATGATCAAGATGATCCTAGATGTCTTCCCACATGTCATAGCAATCTAGAACACAAGACAAGAACACCCAAAAACCCAATCTTTCAAGATTGATCCTCTCAAGAGCAAAAATCAGTTTCTTGCAAGGAAGAACACAAGACTTGTCTAGATGATTGGGATATGGTCTGAAGAAACTCATCCACCAATCATACATCCTCAGCAAAAGATCCAAAAGCATTTAGAAGGACGGGAGGCAAATCCAACTTGCATGAATGTAAATTGCTGAATTTAAATACATAATGTAAATGCAGAAAGTAAATTCAGAATTGAGAGGAATAGATTTTCATTTCTGGAAGGAAGGTTTATAAAGCCACACAACCAAGTGGGCAAAGCTCAAAGGAGCATCAAAACCTCTAAAACCTCCAAGATGAGCAAGGCTATCCCTACCCCTCTATTTATACTACTCTTGAGTCACCCTACACCCTTGGATGAGTTCCTTCTACCCTAAGGATCACCATCAAGGGCTAGGATTGACTCACTCACTCATACATGGGCTAACCTGAAACCCTCTTACATAATGGGTTTTGCGTTTCTCAAAGCATACTAGCTAGACCCACTACTCTATCACCTAGACCGCGATCCAACGTCCTCTTTTATTCAAGTAGGTCCTAGCTAGCATCTCAGCCATTCCTTGTCTTCTAGGTTCGCAGTGACTCCGTCTATGATCATCCTTGGTGCTCCACGACCGTCTGGACCTCCGGCGCACCTCGCCTAGTCCCGGTCTTCCTCCGCCTCACCATGACCTAGCACCGTCGTCCTACAACCATCAAAAACAAGGAAACATATTACATAGCATTGCCCAAAATGGTATGCAATAAATCATATGCAATTCCAAAATTCAAACTCAAAATTCGCTCAGCAGTCGTGATCACAGACACTGGGCAGTAGTGCCGCTCGCACTTAGCCCAAGCGAAAACCTCTCCCTGGAAAATAACTACCGCACCCTTTGGCCAGTACTGTCGCCCCTTGGCCGGCAGTATAGCAACCTAAGGCCGGTAGTGCCGCTCTGGGCAAACTCAATTTAAATTTCTTCAATTTCAAAATTCAATTCAAATCAAACTCAAATTCAAGCACAGCATGCTAAAACACAGTCAATTACTCATCACCATCAAGGATAGACCTCCACATAGTCTTTCATATATATATATATATATATATATATATATATAACCCTAACCCTAAATCCTAACTTGAACCTAACCCTAACCACTAACTTAAATTGTGCAAACATGTTAACTATAATTTTTGGGATGGATTGGATATGTCAAAAATTTTGAGATTAGGTCCTTCTATTGCCTGTAAGCTTTGCAAAAGTTTGTGGGCAGAAAAACTACAAGCAAGCGCATGGAGGAAGTATGGCTAGATCATTATCAATGACGCGACGGTGGAGGTTGCACCATGTTTGTACTACTACTCATAGGAACATCAATGCATAGTTGTCCACAAGATCCTTTTACTCATGTAGCACATCTTCATGCAATACATGTTCATACTCCTTTAATTACGGTTATTGCACGTGGTTCGGGCCAACCGGTGGGTTGTGGCATCATCTATACTTCGATAGATATTTCTCTCATTTATTATATTCGAAACAATTGTGATGGATGAAATACGATGGATGGAATGCACGACGTGATTTCAAAGTTGTAATGTAACGGAATTTCAAAGGTGTTTATGAATTGTCAATTGTCATGCAATGGGATGGGTGCAAAGGCATGATATTGGTAAATGTGAATGCCATTTGTCTCGATTTTATTTTATGTTTATCATTTGTGGTCAAAGTATATATTGATTGTTGCCAAATTGAAGTGTTAGAATCCGAAAATTAGGCGAAATGCTCCTGAAATTTCTAAAGTTAGTGTATTTTATATGCAAATACTTAGTATTTTGTATTCGAATAGATAAAAAATGTAGATAAATGCTTGTATGATTTTTCATATTTTTCCTATTTTTCTAGCCTCGGGAGACCATTTCACATGGGTTTGAAAAAGGGCCGAAATTTTGGTCATTCAGTAGAAATTTCGATTTTGCCGACCACCAAAATACCGAATTTGAAATTTCGTTTTTCCATTTCAGCTAGATTTTGGCCAAAATTTCGAAATCTCACCAAAAATTTGGATTTCGGCCGTCCCAAGATGTGGTCCGAAAACGAAATTTGTAACTTTGGCAGAGACATCTAAGGTTTTCTTGAAGCGAATTGCACTAGAAGTTCTCAAGCATTCCTGGTGCGCTACATCTGATTTTTAAGTTTTAGATTTTTATAAATCTTGAACTCCACACTTCGTCCCTTTAATTAATATAATATAAGATATACAGTTTTGAGAAGGACCTTGGTGTCCCAAGATGGGGATAGCGTTCCTGCGCAGTTTTCAAAGGAACTGCAACTTAAACTGTCTCCGTCCGCTTGGACTATTGGATCAAGGCGACGAACAATCGAATCAATCAACAGTGCTAATCTACAGTGTTTGGCTAAAGTACTCTGAGAAGATCTAGATCGTCGCTTTTTATCAAACAGTATGTAATTGCCAAAATTACAGTCACAGATGGACTGCACTGGATTTTCCACACGGTAGGCTTCAGGAGGGACATACTTGTGGTATATGACGGAGGATTCACTTGAACCACCACATTTGTTTGCAAACAAGCTATTTTTGTGCTAATCCATTATATATATCCTGATGTACAAGTTTGTACATAAAATTTGCACCCCAATCAGGCTATCTTATTTTTATATATATTTGAATCCTATCACAAAATTGCTGGCTCCATCGTCAATAGGTTCGAGAACCTTTTGGTGTTATTTTCACGTTTTTTAATTATGGGTGTAAATAAGTTCACAAAAGATTTGTACCAAAAGGTTATCAGAGTACGGGCAAGCGAGAGTTTCAATGAATCAAACAACTTTCTCTCGGAGGGTAAATCAGAGGGCTGCGCGTGGCGATCGGTCGCTGCATCGGGAAAGTGTTTGTTGATTAATAATGGTGCAATTGGTCTCCACATCACAAATAGTACTAGTAATCACACAGACACAGTGAGCAGCCAGCTAGTACTGGTACCTAAAGTTGGCCGGATTTTCTCCTCACCTTGGAAGGGTCGACGTGGACCGTTCATCCACAACATTTCATTTCATGAACATATGGTGTATGTGAACATGCAGGCCAGTCACTAAAATCTTGCACATTAATGATGCAGCGGCCAAGTTAGTCCCCACACAACATCTTGATATCCTTACTTCTAGTCTTTTCCAAGAGTGACTGATGCGCCACCAAATTAAATCGACCTACCTTTGAACAGGTATTGTGTATAGTAAAAAAACTCTGTGAAAACACACATTAAAAAACAAGGGGAATTTTCTTATATACCGATCAAGGTTTACATCATCCCTTATGTACCACTTATTATATTACTAAGATATGGGTTCAGACCCACGTTGTCGTGAGACAAACAAGAAATTTCACAAATATTCAATATTATATAAGGAATTAATCAAAATACTACTGCTTATACGAAGAACATATCTAATTATGCATGTAATTCACGCGTGTGGCACAAGGTTTCAAAAACCAGCGAGATTTCAAAATCTTGGCCGAGATTTCGGATTTCGCGTAGGGATGAGATTCAAAATACCGGCCAGATAAAAAGTTTTGGAAAAAAAATTAAATTACTATAGTAAGTTCAGAAATTTCAGCCAAAATTTGACTTTTTTTACCGGATTTGGCCCAATAACCCTTAAGACTGTCATCTTCTATGAAACATTGTTGAAAAATCAAAATTTTGAGACATTTTATAATTTTGGCATAAATATTTTCAGATTTTTCTGAAATTTTACAAGCTTGCTCATAGTTTGAAAAAAATTTGGTGCCATATTTAGAAGTCTAGGATCGTAAATAAAATTTTCAAAAGAATTGAACTTCATTTGTTATCTTTAAAAAATCAAAACTAGAATAAACATAACTGAGATAGTAACCTTGTTAGAATTTTATAAATTTTGTCGAGTGTGATCATGATCCAAAATTTTTATGAGAGTTTAAGAAATGCCTCATAACCCTACAATAAAATTTTTGAAAAAATTTAAACTTATTTTATTTGCTCAATCAAATCTATGGATGCATTGAACTTCATTTGTTATCTTTCAAAAATCAAAAACACAAGGAACATAATTGGTACAGTACGAATTTTATAAATTCACTGTAGTGTGATCATGATCAAAACATTTTATGAGACCTTAAGCATTTTCTCATCACCCTTCTCTAAAAGTTTCAAAAAATTTAACCCTTTTTTTGTTGTTCAATCAAATCTATCTATTGATCATCAGGCTTTTATCAGGACAGTAACACCGTCACAATTTTTTTTAAATCATCATGCTTGATAATCATATGAAAAATTTATGGGAACATTCTTGATTATTCAGGACTATCCACAAAAGTTTTAAAAAATTAATATGGTTTGAACCTTTTTCATTGAGTTGAAATTTGTCGATCAGCCATCAGTAGCACTGTCCTAATTTTTTAAAATTTCTCAGGCTTGATCATCATCTAAAAGTTTTATGGAAACATTATTGTTGAGTTAGAACCATCCAAAAAAAATTAAAACATTTTATAAAGTGGTTTACATTATTTTTCATTCGGTTGAAATTTTGTTGGTCAGTCTTTTATCAAGACAGTAAAACTTTCAGAATTTTTAAAAATTACTTAGAATTGATAATAATCTGAAATTTTTATGGAAAAATTAGTGATACGTCAAGACCATCCAAAAAAATTCAAAAATTTTTAACATTGTTTCGACCTTTTTCACTCAGTTGAATTTCTTCAAGATTTCCACATTTGTAGGCGAAATTTAGGTAATTTCATCCGAATTTCGATTCAAAAATTCCATCTTATTACAATTTCAGATTTTAATTTTGAATTTTGACATGATTTCATCTTAAGTTCTGAGATTTTCCCAAAATTTCATATTTCACTCAAAAACTGAGATGTGAACCGAAAACAAAATTTGAAACCTGATAGCATGCCATCTGCCAGCTAGCCGTATTGTCAAAAATTTCCCACCCAAACCTCGTGTTTTTTCACTGCAACCACCGAACAGTCATGTCATGAACATGGACATTGACGCAAATGAGAATAATTCCAGCAAATCATTAATCATCCACACCAGTACAACTATTTAAAAACATATCTGGAAGTCTGTTTCTCAGTTTATCACTTCGTACCTCCAAGTATAAAAACTCATCGTTTTGGTACCGATTGGAATAGTCGGTACATGTATTTCATCACTTTAAAAGATATAGAGTAGTCCTGCGTTTCGTACCGACTTCGATATCGATCATATTAGCTTCGATACTAGTTGATACCGGCCATACTGACTCCGATACCTAATAATATCAACTGTACCGCGGAATTGATAATACTTTCTACAGAACACATTGAAATATATTTTATATTTGATCCTACTATTTTGTATTTAGAGTAATATTACAACTTAAATTTGATGCGCGTAATTATATATGTATATTTATGTGTGTGTTAACTCCAGAATAATATGCCGGTACTTACCGATACCGAAATGTATCATTCCAAGAGCAAAACCGATACGATCTCTAGAATAGTATTGACAAGTATATTAAAATCAATAAAAATACTTAAATAGAAAAGAAATCTTTCATTCACAAACTCCATAGGCCCTATTTAGAACACGAAAGTTTTCAAACTATATTGTCGTGGCGGATCAAAGAAAGTAGCAAAACAGCTATATACTTCTCCATCATATGTTACACAATGCAACCGGTTTTCACTTTCACACGAGGGGACAATTACAATGGCCATATACTTGAGTAGCACACACAGAAACTTCACATGGGAGATCTGCAGCTAGCGAGTGGGCAGTGTGCAGCTTTTGCACTTTTGCTGCAAGTCAGAGCAATACATCCAAGTGTAAACTGCATGTTTAGCCCTGGCCGATCTGTCCGCTCGAGACACGAGAGAGGGAGAGCGATGGGAAAAGAACGACGGAGCAGCACTGTACACGTAAGGTTTTGTCGGCCTTGGCTGGCCGCTTCTCCTTTTGTAACGGCACGGCGACGGCCAAACCGTTCAAGGGAGCGCGCTAGAGGACGCCGCGCGTCCGTCTCGTGAGTCACGGCTTCGCTGACTGATATGATAGGATGGGAGCGAGCAGTCAAGTAGCCTCCGAACATGGGATTTTAATTTCATTTTCGAATAAAATGTCGGGTGGAGCCGAAATACGAAATTTTACCGACATCTCAGTATTTCGGAAAAATCTTGGCCGAAATTCAAAAACCAAAATTCAAATCCGGTCTATTTGCAATCGAAAAAGACCGAATTTCGGCCAGTTGGCCCGACATTTCGGGTGAAATAGCCAAAGTTTCGGTAGTTTTTCATCGGCTTAAAAGTGGTTCAAATAATGACGAAAACTTTTGAACTTTTTCTGGAGAGTCTTGACACATCAGTGATGTTTTCATAAAAATTTCAGATTATTATCAAATCTAAGAATTTTCAAAAATTCAAATATTGCTACTGTCCTGATAAAACGGTGATCGGCAAATTTGAACCAAATGAAAATTGGAACAAACAAGGTTAGAAAATTTTGAAATTTTTTATAGATGATCCTGACATATCCATAATATTCTCATAAAAACTTTTAGATGATGATCAAACTTCATGAATTTTTAAAAATTCGGAAAGTGCTATTGTCCTGTTAAAAGCCTTACCGGCAAATTTAAACAAAATGAAAAATGATTCAAACCATATTAGAAAATTTTAACAAATTTTGTGGATGATCCTGATGTATCATTAATGTTTCAATAAATTTTTTAGATGATGATCAAGCTTCAAGAATATTAAAAAATTCTGACATTGCTACGTCCTGATAAAAGCCTAATGATCAATACATAGATTTGCTTTAGTAATCAAAAAAGTTTTAGGATTTTTCAAAATTTTACAGAAGGGTGATAAGAAAATTCTTAAGATCTCATACAAGTTTTGAGTCATGATCACCCTCTAGTGAATTTATAAAATTATTACAAGGCATTGTACCATTTATGTTCTTTCTCTTTTTGATTTTTGAAATATAACAAATTAAGTTCAATACTTACATAGATTTCATTGAGCAAAAAAATTTTTAAAAATTTTATAGAATTTTACTGAGGAAATTATTAATCATTATCACACTCGAGAAAATTTATAAAATTCAGACAAGGTTAATGTCCCAATTATGTTCATTCTGTTTTTGATTTTTTAAAGATAACAAACGAAGTTAAATTATTTTGAAAATTTTCTGTATGATCCTACACTACTAAATATAGTATCATAAATTTTTCAGATCATTATCAAGCTTTAAAATTTTATAAAAATGTAACAGTGTTTCTAACAAAATTTTAAGATATCTCAAAAATTCGGTTTTTCAATAAAGTTTCATAGAAGATGACTTTCTTCAGGGTTATTGGAACAAATACAGCCATAAAACAGCAAAAACCGATCAAAAATCCTAAAATTTTCTACCGGTTTTGGTGAAATTTCGCCGAAAAAATAAAATATTGTATCATTTCAAAAAAAATTATCGGACCAGTAATTTGGATTTCGTGGTGGCCCGAAATCCGATATTTCAGTGAAAATTCACCAGATTTCGACGAAATTTCTAAGCTCGCTCCGGAGCTTCCCGACTTGCCCATGCCACCCCATGCAGATTACAACAACCAACTGAAGAAAAACCCCTCCGCTCTGTGCTGCCATAACTGTTTAAAGCTCTTTTAGGCTATGTTATTTCTTTTCGATACAAAAGATCGGATTAACTAGTATTTTTTATATTTTCTTTATTAGTAGAGTAGTAGCTAGAAATATCCTCAATCAATTAATGGCTAGATCTAATTTATACTACCTAGCATATACCACTAGTATAATACACTATAAAATTTCCCATTGTCGTTTAGACCTGTCATCTGAAATGTCTCATATATGAACATGGGAAAAAACACCATATTTATCGAGTCTACGCCGAGTCATATTAGTATAGCTAGGTTGTTGCATTGTTGTACGATCGACTGAGCATATAACATTTCTCCCTAACAAAACTGACCAAATTGTTAAATCTAATATTCACAATTGCAGAACGAAAATTCTCGCCGGTGTGTCACGAGGCACGCTTGTAGTATTACACACACGGCGGATTCTCTACATAACTCTAGTAAGTTCCAGGGACGCTAATCATTGGTGTCAATCGCTGCAAATCATCATGCATTTCTTCTTGCTAAGTAGCTGATGAATTGGATGCGAGGTCATTAATTAGTGCCAAAATAATTCTGGCTGCAATGGTACGATGGTTGGGCTGGGTCACGCTCATGCACGTCCATAGGCAACTAGGCGAGCCACGCAGCCACGGCGCTCCCAGGCCGCTGGGCGTCACGTCACGTCCGCCTCCGAACCATAATTAGTTTCTTCATGATTGGGAACGGCCGTGGCTGAGGTGCCACCCATGACATCCACGCCACGCACGCATGCACACCAATTCGAGCAGTTCTGCTTCCGTTCGAGGAAAGCTAGCTAGAGCTGGCTCGCAATGACAAAGTTCAGTTCAGTTTGGAAACAACCCAAGGCAAATAATGGAAAGCCAAACCCAAAATAAGATTGGAAGCTTTGGTTGATTGCTTGTTCGATCGATCGATCGACCGGTACACCTGTCCAGTTGTTTTCTCCAATGATTTGATCAGTTTACATGCGGTTTTTCCTTAAAAGCATGAAACGGTTGCGTCAAGCTAGCCAGTCGAAGTTCGCTTTGGGACTATGCGTGTCTGACTTAGGGTGTTTGTTTTTACCGTGGATTCTCTAAAAGCTGATTTCAGATTGTGGCTGTAGAGAAGCTAATTAACTCTGGATTCTAGATTTTAGGATGGCATTTGGTGGGTAATTATTTGGAACTTTCAGTGGCATTTTCATATTTGTATTCCTCATAATCCACAGAAGCATATATGAAGTGGATTGTGGATTCTAGTGTATATAAGTATGTTGGATTATGATAATCGATTCCTAGAATCAGGCTGTTTGTTTTTTATTTAACTTTTAAGGCTAGAATTCAGAATCCACAGCAAAAACAAATAGACCCTTAACTACTGATTAACACCCATTGATTCACGAAGGAATTACAGAGGTCAGACTCAACGCAAGGAGAAAGGGCGGAATCAGGAAAAAAAGCCGCCAAGGTTATTACGAACTTGTAATTATGATAAAAGCTTTATATATTTATATACTAAAGAAATCATGTGTGTTAGATTAGAGAGGGTTAGTATCACTTGACTAGCCCGATATACGGTAGATCCCGCCCTGGCAAGGAGAAGCTTGTGCAGCTAGAAAATCGGAACCGATGCATGTATGCGTGTACGGAAAAGATGGATGGAGCACATAAAGAGTGCGTAGGTGTTTTTTTGTACTCCGTTTGGTGCGGCCGGGGTCACGGAATCCCCGAAAGCCAGGCGCAACGGCGGCAAGGTAACTCGTTTAAGGCTAACCAACGGCTCGGCGTGCGGTGCCCGGGGCGCGCAAGCTACCTGCTGCATGCACTCGCCGCTCGCGCCTGGCTACCTGCGCGTGTCACATGACCGCGTTGCGCGGGCTTGTTAGGCACGCTGCAGCCGCGCCGTGGCATATGCACCGCGTTACGCTCATGCGCTGTCCGCTGCAACCAAAAACACACCATTGACGGATCGGATCGGATCGATCGGCGGCGCGTTCAGCTGGGCGTACGCTTCTCGCTTATGATCTCCCGCAATAAATCTCATACGTTGTATCATTGCTAACAGCCTATTATTGGCTTTCTTCTTCTCCATCGCCATCCTCTTCTTTTCAGCAAAAATCTTGGACACGTTCTTTCTCGAATCTAGACGTCGTTCGGCCAGCGTTTGCGTTCGCATTCGCTACTACTGGCTCACACAAACTCACCATGCAAAAGCACGCAACGCGTTCCTTCCAACCCCCTCTCTCTCTCTCTCTCTGGCCGTAGGAGCCGGAGTGGTGGATGCTTTTGTAAAATACAGAGTGTGATGAGCCGGCCGTTACGAAAAAGGGAGGACAAGTAGGCAACTGGCGTGACGCCGGAGAGCTCTGCATGTGAAACAGCTGGGGGCAGTAGCTCTCTCTCTCTCTCTCTAGAACAAGAACAAACGGCCAGGAATATTGGGGAGATTAAAATGGAGGCTTAAGCCGAACGCCTCATTTTTGGTGTTTGACATGTCACAGGGCGTTACGATTAATTAAGTACGAGTAGCTAGCTAGGCAGGGCGCACTTTACCACTAGTAGCAAGTGCGTGAATGCGTATACAGGGTGGGTGCCGCAGTCTTCGTACGTATGCTATACGTACCCACACGAAAGCATCGCGCGACAAGCTAGTGTGCAATGATCGATCGGGGGGCCCACACGCCCTTCTCTCTCTCTGCTCTCTCCCCTATATATAGGAGGCTCTGCTCTATTCACCCATGGCAGCTTAGATAGAAGCTCATAGATCCTCCTCCTCCGGCATCAACACCTTTCTCCATTGACTGCTCAGTGCACTCTCTCCATTGAGCAAGAGGAGAAGGGCAGCTAGCTAAGGTCTCTTAGCTTAATTACCTCGTTTCTTCAGTCCCTTCTAGTTGTCTGAGGAGGAGAGAGATCAGAGAGAGACAGAGATGGCTTTCTTGTCCATGGAACAACACACTTGGGCATTCACCTTTGGTATCTTAGGTACATACATGCATACATCCAAGAATGCTGCATTCATGTGATTTTTTAGTCATTTTTTTCAATTCGTTAATTAATTTTCTCCCATATTGTTGGAGATCCATATATACTACATGACAGCATCTTCCTACTTAATATATTAACATTTAATTGAATTCCTTGAAAATGGAAGCAATCACCCATTGTGAATTAAGTCTATTTAGTATGTTCATCGTCCTTGCTAAGTTGCTTTGGCCACCTTATTAGTGTCTCTTCTTCAGTCTCTTGCAAAGCTAGCGTTTCTGTCCCAAATAAATGGAACTGCCAAAACGAACCTTTTAGGCTCTAATGAGGTCGTTACTCCAAACAAAGAAAACGAACCATCATGCATGTTATATGTATGTTCACGAGAAAAGTACACACCTGATTTTCTTCTCTTTTCACCAGGCAACGTCGACTTCCTTTTTTTTCCTTCTCTTTTGCATTTTTTGAGACGTTCCTGTTTTGCATTGGTCGACATATAACTGATCATATCGACCTCTCTTTGCTTGATTTTGCAGGTAACATAATCTCACTAATGGTATTCCTTTCACCACTGTAAGCACCTAAACTTATTTTTCTATGCTACAGCTATCAAATATATTCATGCATACCAATATATGTGTATCCATGAGTGCACTTCGTTTTTTTAACATCATTCTATCCAGTCTCAGAAAACATATTTTATTCCGTAGAAAAATAAAAATGCCACATGTCAATGAATACATGAAGGCCGGGTACGGTCGCCATCATCTATACTATTCTAGATTTTTTCTTATACCTGAAGACAACAGAACACTGAAGATCGATTACTAATTCCCACCTCAGTTGATTAATCAGGCGAGGGGGTTGGGTGAGATCTTGCACCATGTCACTTTTAGTGGAGTAAGTGTGAATGTCACTGTTAGGTAGGTGTAGTTGCTATTATGGACGACAAAGATCGAGTATGAGTTGAATTTTAATTAACATGAATGAAACTCAAAAGTAAATAATATTTCTCTCTATCATTACTTAGCGATTCTTGGTCTCTTGTGTTTTGTCGATCTTGGTTAACAGGAATATATAACTAATTAACCGTGTTCGTGCGTACGTGTGCAGGCCGACGTTCTACCGCGTGTACCGGAAGAAGTCGACGGAGGGGTTTCAGTCGACGCCGTACGTGGTGACGCTCTTCAGCTGCATGCTGTGGATGTACTACGCCTTCCTCAAGTCCGGCGCAGAGCTCCTCGTCACCATCAACGCCGTCGGCTGCGTCATCGAGACCGTCTACATCGCCATGTACCTCGCCTACGCACCCAAGAGCGCGAGGCTCCTCACGGCGAAGCTAGTGCTGTGCCTCAACGTCGGCCTCTTCGGCCTCATCGCCCTCGTCACGCTGCTGCTGTCGAAGGGCAGCCTCCGGATCCACGTCCTCGGCTGGGTCTGTGTCGCCGTCTCGCTCAGCGTCTTCGCCGCCCCGTTGAGCATCATCGTGAGTCCATCAGTTCTCCGGAGCTAGCATTCCGAACTCCGATGTTGGTTAATCCGTCGATAGACGTGTCAATAATGAATCTTATTATATCTTGCAGAGGCTTGTGATCCGGACCAAGAGCGTGGAGTTCATGCCCTTCTCGCTGTCCTTCTTCCTGGTGATCAGCGCGGTCATCTGGTTCGCGTACGGCCTGCTCAAGAAGGACGTGTTCGTGGCGGTGCCCAACGTGCTGGGCTTCGTGTTCGGCGTGGCGCAGATGGCGCTGTACATGGCTTACCGGAACAAGAAGCTCGCGGGGGCGGCGGCGGAGATCAAGCTGCCGGAGCACGTCAAGGAGGCGGCCGGCGCCAAGGCCGGCGCGGCGGCCGAGGGCAGGATCAGCTGCGGCGCGGAGGTGCACCCCATCGACGTCCTGCCGGCGGCGGCCGCGGCACACGAGCAAGTGACGATTGACGAAGAAGCGATGAAGCGTACAGACGCGGATGTTAATGGGGTCGGTGAAGATCACACCATGCTGAGGCCGGAGCAGCTGATCAAGCCTGACATGGCCATCGTTGTCGAAGTGTAGTTTAGCTTAGTTCAGTACCAGTAGTAATTCTCATGTGAAGTAGTAATTCGATCTCACCAGCTGGTGGTGCACAGCGCATGCAGATGCAGTGCTAATACGTCTTATGGCGTGGCCGGCCAGGTGTGTTGACTGCATGCATGGGTGCGTGACCATGGCTGTCTTGTCCAGCTAACTGATGATCTGCATGCACAGACCACAGCTAGGCTGACCGAGTGCATGCTAGCCATGTGAGAGATCAGAGAATTCAGAGAGGGGTGGTTCCGCCTGCAGCTTGATCTCTGCACGCAGCAGCTTTGCATGTTTAATCGAATCGATCGGTCCGTCGTTTAGTTCCGTTGTTCCATTTGATTCATGTAGTTTCAACAATAAGTTTTTGGAATATAACGATCGATCACTCAGCCAGCTCACGGCGTGTTTTGTTTGTTGATACATATAGTTACATATACACATACATATACCATACATGCATGCATGATTGCGCGCGCGCGTCCGTTCACGGCGCCCTTGCATGCGACGACACCCGTATTTCGCTCCACTGGCTAACAGCGCGCGTACGGTGATGCACGCGATGACACCCGCTGCCAATCTAGCAGACCGCGCCGCGCGCTACGTACATTCAGATCGAGCAGGTCACGCGCGCGCTCTAGTGAGATCGGATCCATCGAGCTAGCTACAACTAACCGGCCGGTGCGCGGCGTCGGGGCGCATGGACCGCTGGAGCGAGCGTACGGCGCGAAGGCGGGCGGGACAAGTGTGCGGAGCTGCTGCGCTCCATCCGTAGCGGTAGGCGGCAGCGGCATATGCATGCGTACAGAAGCGAACAAGGTTGTCCCCGGCAAAGCTGGAGTACTGTGTTCGCGCTGTGGCTGCATGCTCGTGGCCGTAGCAGGCAGGCAGACGTGCGCATGCGAGAAAGCCTTGTCTTTTCTACGCACGGGCGCGATTTCAGACGAGGATCTGAAGCTAGCTAGCAGCGGGCACGTACCGGAAAAGAACTGGTACCGTGCGATCACTTCAATCTCGACCTGAGAAGAGAGAGTGGGGCCGGCATGCAGACGAGACGAGGTACCCTAGCTGCATGTGACGGCCGGGCCCAGCAGCTGCCGGCGGTACGACGGACGACACGAGGCGCCACGTTGAGTCCTCTACCTGCAGGTGGGCAGACGAGGCGACGTGCTGTGCTGTGCATGCCCCGGCAGGCAGGGAAAAGCTGGCGCTGGCGACGCCGCGTACATATGCGTGTGCCATGGATGTACCATTGTACCGTCGCCGTCGCACTGCACATACATAAACGAGGCACGGCGAGAAGCGATCAAACGCGCGCCGTACTCCTTTTTTTTTCCCGCGTCTGCACACAGCAAATGTGAAACTAGCGAGTAGTACCAAGGATTCAAATTTCGTAAAATTTCAGATTTCGGGCTCACAAAATCTACATTACCGGTTGAAATTTTTTTGAAAAAATTTGAAAATGCTACAGTAATTTAGTTTTTTTTCATAAAAAATCTGGATTTTGCTTTTTATGGCCGGATTTGACTTCAATTACATCAATAACCCTAATAAAGTGATCTTTGATGATAATTTGTCGAAATACTTATTTTTTTTGGATATTTTAAAATTTTGGTAGAAATACTTTTAGAATTTTATAAAATTCTACATGCATGATAATGATCTAAAAAAATTTATGGTACTATCATTTAGTAGTTTATGATTATACGTAAAAATGTTGAAAATAATTTAAATTCATTTGTTATCTCTAAAAAATCAAAAACAGAATGAACATAATTGGGACAGTAACCTTTTCAGAATTTTATAAATTTTCACGTGTGTGATAATCACTTCAAATTTTATAGAAATATTAAAGATACATCAGGTCATCCACAAAAATTTTCAAAATTTTCTAACGTGCTTTGAACCATTTTTCATCTTGTTCAAGTTTGCCGGTAAAGCTTTTAATAGGATAGTAGCACTGCCCGAATTTTCAAACATTCATAAAGCTGAATCATCATCTGAAAATTTTATGGCAATATTATTAATGCATTAGAATCATGAAATTTTTTTCATATATTTCTAACGTGGTCTGAAAATTCGTGATTCTCAACCATCTAAGCTAGGGGTACACATAGTTGTCTAGTTGTTCGGGTTTTGGAGTGTGTGCGAATCTGAAAAGCACCAGTTTGAACGAAAATCTTTGGGTCTATCAGATTTTTATTGCGAGATTGTTTCGAGTACTTTGAGTGGGGGAAAGTTGTATTTGGGATCATTCACCCCCCTCTGATCGTCATTTCGTTCCTTCAATTGGAATTAGAGCTGGTTTTGCTCATTTCATAGATCTTGATCGGTTTCAAGAGCCATGACGATGGACAAGTATTCCACCAAACCTCCTATTTTTGCTGGAGTTGATTTTCTGTTTTGAAAATCGCGGATGGAGTCATACATCACTGTCCAGGGCTTCCTGATATGGCAGAAGGTGAAACTCTCGTATGAGGTTTCTGCTGATGTGAAAGACTATGTGGAGGTCTATCCTTGTGTGTGATGAGTAATTGACGAGTTTTGAGCTTGATTTGATTTGAATTGAATTGGATTTGAAGCAATTTGAGTGTTGGGTGCTCTTCTTAGTGCTACCGGCCTAGGGGTAGTAGCACCGGACAATTGAGAGCAATTATGATCGATTAATGATTTTGGGATAATCATTGAATATCTTTGTGGGCATTGCTATGTGAAAGGTTTTTCCTTGTCTTTGATGGTTGCAGGGCAACGGTGCTAGGTCATGGTGAGGCGGAGGATGACCGGGACTAGGCGAGGAGCGTCGGAGGTCCAGACGGTTGGGAGATCGTCGGAAGATGATCGGAGACAGAGTCCGAGCATGTCAAGAAGACAAGGAAAGGAGATGATGCTAGCTAGATGCCGCGTGGATCAATGAGGGCCGTCGGATTGAGGTCTAATTGATAGGTTAGCAGGTCTAGGTAGTATGCTTTGAAAACCGTGCAAGAAAACTCGGTATGTGTGTGGGTTTTGGGTTAGCCCTTGCATGACTGTGTGTATGGGTAAATCCTAGCCCTTAGATGAGTGCTCTAGGGTTGAGAGACTCATCCAAGGGTGGTAGGTGGCCCAAGAGTAGTATAAATAGGGGTGGAGGGGTAGCCTCCTCCCTAAGAAGGTTTCTGAATGCTCCTTTGAGCCTTGCCTACATGAAAGTGAGGCTTTGTAACCACTCCTTCAAGAAATGAAAGTTTTATCCATCCAACTTTGAATTTATTTTGCGCATTTACATTATGTCTTTACTTTACGCAATTTAAATTCAGCATTTATTTTCCCGCAATTACATTCTCGCAATTTATTTTCACGCAATTTAGATTTGCCTCCCTTCCTTCTAAATGCTGTCGATCTTGGATGTTTTGAGTGTGTACATATGGTTTTACATCTCTTTTGCACTCTTGGATTGAGTAGAGAACATCTTTTCTTTCAAGTTCCAACTTTGTTCAGAACTTGTTCTTTGCGCAGCATTTAGTATTTGATTTTTATAAAAATATATAAAAATCCTTTTTAAGTTATTCTTGTTGGAGGAGGTGCGGGACTCTGATATCCACCTGCAAAAAAAGTTTGGATTTCACTTGTTGCACCGTTTGGGCGCCATGAGGCGAAAACCGAGCCCCAAATTTTCTTCTCGAAGTTCTTGACTGGCTGTGTTCTTCGATTGTTCCTGTTTTTTATGTAAGGCTTTTTGAGGAGAAATTTGGTGGACTTCTTCAAGACACTTATGCTCATAGGGAGAAAAATTATCAAAAGTTTGTGAGCTACAGAAACCCACCAACCTCCTGTTCAAATTGAGGACAATTTCTGGTAATTCTGCTTTTGCTTTTCTGAAAGTGACTTTTGTGATTTGAATTGATGTCCTTTCTAAAAGCAAGAGTTGGATTGATTCCTCTTTATCTTGGACACTAGACAACCAGTATTGTGACTCAAAAATCCCCACATATTTTATGGTACTTATCCATGCAAGCTAGGGGTACACATAGTTGTCTAGTTTTTCGTGTTTTCACGATTTCCTTTGAGTGATCTTGTCGAGGTTTTTGTTGGAGTATTTTGGGAAAATTTATTTGCGACCATTCACCCCCTCTGCTTCTCCATCTCGATCCTTCAATTGGTATCAGAGTCGGTTCTGCTCTTTCTAGATCTTGATCGGTCTCAAGAGCCATGGCGACGGACAAATATTCCACCAAGTCTCCCATCTTTAATGGAGTTGATTTTCCTTTTTGGAAGTCCCGGATAGAGTCATACATCAATGCTCAAGGCTACCTGATATGGTAGAAGGTGAAACTCCCGTATGAGGTTCTTGCTAATGAAAATGTCAGGGCCATCAATATGGCTGACGTTGAGGCGAATGCTAAGGCAAGGAACATTCTCATACGGGGTCTTAGCTGCAGTGAGTATGATAGGATTTCTCACCTTCGCTCCGCTCACGAGATTTGGGTAACCCTCGATGCTTACCATGAGGGCTCTACTCAAATCAAGACTGTGAGGCAGGACCAGTTCAAACGTGAGTACAACAAGTTTGAACAACGCGCTGGTGAGAGTCTCGATGAGTGTTTTGGTCGGTTTACAAAGATCTTGAGCGACCTCCGAGCAGTTGGTTGCATATACCCTGACTCGGATAATACTCGGCATTTCTTGACCTCACTCGACCTTCGGGTTTGGGAGATGAAGGTGACCACCATCAAGGACACCTCCGACTTATCGACTCTGACACTTGACGGGCTTTATTCCCGTCTCAAGAGTCATGAGATCGATGTCGTCTCTCGGAAGACGAAATCTCAGTCGATGGCTTTGGTCACCAATCCCAATGGATCTTATTCTGATTCTTCTGTCGGTCTCTCCCTCTCCACCCTTTGCGAGCTAAGCGATGACCAACTGGAAAAATTTCCAAAAAATGAGCTTGCTCTTCTTGCTTGCAAATTCTCTCATGCATACAAGAGGGTGAGAGAGAGGAAGAGAGGTGGCATGATCACTTGCTTCGAGTGTGGTGGCCCCAACCACATTCGGGCGAACTGTCCCAAGCTGGAGAAGGGCAAGAACGACGTTGGCGGTTCGGGCAAGAACGACTACACCGACAAGAACCGCAACAAGAAGCCTCCAGGTTAAATGGCGGCGCACAAGAAGAAGTACCGCAACTTCTCCAAGAACAAGAAGCTCTTCCACCGCGTCCTCGCGCGCTTGCGACATCAACATCTCGACACGGAGACATGGAGCGACGAGGGCGAGGATGATCCGCAAGAGAAGAAAGGCGGCGATGACTTCTCCGGCATGTGCTTCATGGCCGACGTCAACGGCATCAGCGACTCCGAGCTGTACAGCGACACGGACGAGGTACCCTCCTATGACCAGCTCAATGAAGCTTTCTGCAAATTAGGAAAATTTCATGCTAGAGCTAGAGCTAGGTGTACGGAGCTTGAGAAGGAAGTAGGTACCTTGACTCGGGAGTTAGCTTCACTTAGATCTTCTCCCTCCCGAGTCACTGATGACTATACTTTGTGTGATGCTTTGCTTGTAGAGTTAGAGAACCTAAGGACTATGCATGTTAGTGTGTTGTCTGAACTAGATAGTCTTAGGTTGAAGAATGCTAGCAATGAGTCTGTTGATACTCTTTCTGTAGATGCTAGTTTTCTTCATGCTCACTCTACTCCCTCTTGTGCTAATTGTCCTAAATTGCTTGCTGAAATTGATGCCATGAGTACTCACCTTAAGAAGCTTTCTTCTAGAAATAATGAACTTGAATTTCATGCTTCTAAGGACCCAGTCAGCTCATGTGAGGGCTGTAAGCAACTAAAACTTGACAATGATGCTTTGAATGTCAAGTGTGATCAACTTGCTAAGGACTTACTAGATAAGTCACAAGAAAGTTGCTTGCGATGTTCTATGATTGAGGGGGACTTGGATAAAATCCATGTCGAGCTTAGGAAGAAATTAGAAGACTAAGCCCATAGAATTAGAAATGCGTCTTGCGTTTCTTGTGAGGCCATCAAGATTGAGATAGCCGTGCTGAGTGAGAAAAATGCACGTGCTGAGAGAACTCATCTTTCTGGTTCTTCTTCTTCTTCCCCCTGTTCTTCCTGTGCCTCTTTCTTTCAAGATTGCCAGTATCTTATGAGCACTCTCGAGAAGTTTGTAGGAGGCAAGAAGAAGCTCAATCTTATTCTAGACCAATCCATGATTAGTAGATTCAATCAAGGTCTAGGATTTGATCCCTTGGAGCACGCTCGGGCGCATCCTCCCACCATTGTGCGCGGCTCTAAGAGTGGTGAGATTGTGGTAGCTCCCAGAGTGAGCACCACCGTGTTTAGGTCTACTAGGGTTGTCCATAGGACTTCTGACCAGAAGGGTGTTACTCCTATTGCTTTTGTCTCTAGCAAGGCGAAGTACACATGCACCTTCTGTAAGAAGGATGGTCACCTAGTAGATTTCTGCTTCAGGCGCGCCAAGATCACTCGGCGTGAGCGTGTTGCTGCTCTTAGGGGTATTGTGGTCATCCCGGACTTTGAGTGCTCCTAAGGTACACTTTTCTTCTAGACAAAGTTAAAGAGTCGCTGCTTTTGGGCAGCGTCCAGGACTCAGTTTTCATGCTGGTTCTTCGAGTTTTAGTCTTGGAGCTGTTCGTAGTCATTCTTTCCGCCGTCCTTTTGATATTCCTCGTTTTTCCGCTGTTCATAGTCTTGGAGCGGCGTGAGGTGTTTTCTGGTAGGAGATTTAGGAAGCCTCACTGGGATGGTCTGGCTTTTGCACCACGGCGGGCTAACCCAGTTCCAGCTCCTAGATCATCTACTAGAGTTGCTACTGATCATGTTAAGGTTAAACGACAGAGAGACACTCGAGTCCAGTCTTCTTCTGTGGCTGGTACTCTGAGGCGTCGTGTGGTTCAGTATTGGGTTCCCAAGTCTTCACTCTATCCCAGTACTGAGTCATCTTTCTCTCTTGTGTCTTGATCAGGTTCGTCGGATGGGGAAGGGAGATGTTTGGATTGTCGACTCCGGTTGTTCTCGTCATATGACCGGAGATTCTCGATGGTTCTCTTCCCTAGTCCGAGCCCCCGGTGATGAGTTGATCACTTTCGGGGATGCATCTTCAGGTAGAGTTATTGCTAAATGTACCATCTGCATTAACCAAAATTTCATTCTTAAAGATGTTGCCTTAGTAAGTAAGCTGCAATACAATCTGCTCTCTGTTTCTCACCTTATCGATGACTCTTTCGAGGTAAGCTTCAAGAGTAATGCCTGTAGAATCCTTGATTCATCAGGAGGGTTAGTTTGCGGGATTTCTAGATTTGGGAGAGTCTTTCGTGCTGATTTTTCTGCTTCTTCTGGAGACTCTCTTCGATGTTTGATTGCTTCTGAGTCCCATGATCTCTCCTTCTGGCATAGGAGACTTGGTCACATTGATTTTGATCATTTGACCCGAGTTAGCAGCCACGATCTCATTCGGGGTTTGCCCAAACTCAAGATGGTCAAAGACTTAGTTTGCTCTCCTTGCGACATGGCAAGATGGTTATCGCTTCTCATCCTCCGATCCACCGTAGTGATGAATGATGCACCAGGACAACTTTTACATATGGACACTGTTGGTCCAAAGACGAGTGCATCGGCGGGGAGGGAAGTGGTATGTTCTTGTCATCGTTGATGATTTTTCTAGATACTCTTGGGTATTCTTCATGGCCTCGAAGGATGAGACTTTTCTCACTTCGGGGTTTGGTCGATGGGTTGTCTATTGAGCCCCAGGTGCATTACGAGCTATCTGCGCATGATAATGGCACGGAGTTCAAGAATTCCTACTTTGAGAGTTTTTGTGTGGGGTCTGGTTTAGAGTATCAGTTCTCTTCTCCCTACGCCTCGGCAAAATGGCGTAGTGGAAAGGAAGAACAGGACCACGGTTGAGATGGCGGGACGATGCTAGATGAGTACAATACTCCTAGGAAGTTTTGGGTGAGGCTATAGCTCTTGCTTGCCATGTTTCTAATCGCGTGTTTTGAGAGCACATTTGCATCGCACTTCTTATGAGTTGTGGTATGGGCGAAAGCCCGGTGTGTCTCATTTTCGCGTTTTGGTTGCAAGTGTTTTATCTTGATGTCCGTAACCTAGATAAGTTTGAGTCTCGCTCTTACGATGGTATCTTTCTAGGTTATTCGACTTCTTCTCGTAGCTATAGGGTGCAGGTGTTGATGCGCATAGGATCATAGAGACCGTGATGTGACCTTTGATGAGGCTATCACAGAGCTAGACCCGATGTTTGTGCTCTTCTTATCCCTCCGAGACCATCTTTGTAGAAGATGAGGATGATGGAGATGATGGTGTTCCACCGGATCCAGTCCCTCTACACCTAAGGTGCCTCTGTTTCCATTTCGCACCTCGGGGAGACCACCCTTGCCTTGAGCTCTCCTTCAATGAGTGGTTCTGTTCCTACCTCTTCTGTTCAAGAGGTAGAGGTCACTTCTGCTTCTGGTCCTCCCCGATATATCCAGAAAGCTCATCCACTTGATCAGATCATTGGTGATCTGTTTGAGCGGGTCACTCGCTCAAAATCAGGTTTGTCCAGTTTCTGCCTAAACTCTACCTTCGTTGCCTCCTTTGAGCCGAAGGATGTTTCTCATGCATTATCCAATGAGTCGTGGATTAATGCTATGCATGAGGAACTTGAGAACTTTGAGAGGAACAAGGTATGGCAGCTTGTCGAGCCCCATCTGGTCATAATGTCATTGGGACCAAGTGGGTGTTCAAAAACAAGCAGAGTGAGGATGGGGTTGTAGTTAGAAACAAGGCTAGACTAGTTGCATAGGAATTTTCTCAGGTTGAGGATCTTGACTTTGAGGAGACCTTTGCCCCTATAGCTAGGCTAGAGGCTATCCGAATCCTGCTTGCATTTTCTGCATCCAAAGGCTTCAAGCTTTATCAAATGGATGTCAAGAGTGCATTCCTCAATGGCTATATTGAGGAAGAGGTTTATGTCAAGCAACCTCCAGGACTCGAGAACCCCAAGTTTCCGAGTCATGTATACAAGCTTTCCAAAGCTCTGTATGGACTCAAGCAGGCCCCCAGAGCATGGTATGAGAGGCTCAAGTCTTATCATCTCAGCCATGACTTTAAAATGGGCATAGTAGATAAAACTCTGTTCATCAGACACCATGAGTCTCATTTTCTTCTTGTCCAGATTTATGTGGACGATATCATTTTGGTGGCTCCTCTCATTCTCTTGTCTCTCGGTTTTACGATGTGATGAGTCTGAGTTTGAGATGAGTATGATGGGCGAGTTGAGCTACTTCCTTGGCTTCCAGATCAAGCAGACTCGAGAGGGCACTTTCTTGCATCAAGGCAAGTACACCCGGGACCTCCTGAGGCGCTTCGTCATGTCTGACGGGAAGCCGGTGTTAACTCCTATAGCCACCACTGCAATCCTCGAGCCTGATGAGGATGGTGAGCCTGCTGATCAAAAGGAGTTTCGTAGCATGATTGGCTCCCTCATGTATCTCACTGCGTTGAGGCCGGACATACACTTTGTCGTGTATATGTGCACCCGATTTCAGGCTTCTCCTCGTGCCTCTCACTGTCAGGCGGTGAAGCGTATTTTTCGGTTCCTTCGCGCTACCATTGATTATGGTATTTGGTACTCTTCATCCTCTTGTCTATCTCTTAGAGCCTTTTCCGATGTTGACTTTGCTGGCTGTAGGATAGATAGGAAGAGCACTTCTGGCACTTGCCAATTCATTGGCACTTCTCTTGTTTCTTGGTCATCTAGGAAGCGATGCAGGGTTGCATATCCACCACGAGGCCGAGTATGTTCTTTGCGACCGATTCTTTGTAGCTGAGTTCTCTGGATGAGATCGACCTTGCGGGACTTTGGGTTAGATATACAGAGTGTGCCACTTTTCTGTGACAACACTTCTGCTATTTGCATTGCTAAAAACCCAGTACAACATTCCCGGACCAAACACATTGATATTAGATATCACTTCGTTAGAGACCATGTAGAGAAGGGGGATATCGTGCTTCAGTTTGTAGAGAGTGACCTTCAGTTAGCCGATATCTTCACCAATCCTTTGGATAGCTCCAGGTTTGTTGCCCTGAGGAGTGAGCTTGGGGTCGTGTGCCCTTACGACCTTCTGTGAGGGGGAGCTGGCTTGTATATTATGTATTATATTATTTTCCCTCCGGTTCTTCTTTCTTTTGTTTTGTTCTGGGTGCTATGGGTTTTTCTCTTTAGAGTTCTGAGTTCACTTCACCTAGACTTCTGGCATGTTTCGGCATGGACCTCTCATCTTATACTTCAGGATGCTATTCTTTTCTTCTTCTTGGTTGAGCTCACTCCTAGACTTATAGGTCTAGCAGGTATTGGGCCTCCTGGGTAGACAGGGTCTGTGTTTGCTCCTGTGTTGGAGTTCAAGAGTTAGCTGTCCTTTGTCAGTCATTGGGGAAGATGAGAGCGAGTTTGAGCCTAGTGTTCTCTGCTATCTTTTCTAAACTCTATAGCCATTCAGTTTGCAGTTTTTCAATCTTTCTCTCTTCTTTGAGTTTTTGGTTTCAATTGAGTTCATTGGTTTTTTCTATGCCTAACTCTGCTAATAACTCAATTTGTGCTTAAAATTGACTCACATGTTGAGGGGGAGTTTGAAAATCTGTTCATGCATTGCATATAGGCTGCATTTTCTTTTGTTTTATGAGCTTTGTCTATTATGCAATTGATTCAATCTTCATGTAATGAACCTTGCTACATATTTGAAGAAAATCACTAGCTTAGGTCTATCCAAGTTCATCTATCATACTAAGCTTGTTAAAATCTGAAAATTGAAAATCTTAAATGAAAAACATGTTGCTTTTCCTTGTTAAGTTTCTTCTCTAGAGGTTTTTACCATGAATTGTGAATTTATGGAGTTCTCTAGAGTCCCTATAGCAACGTGGGTGAAACTTGCTTGATCCATATTTTAGTCCTTCAAAATTGCTCATATATGCTAAATTAAGAAAATTTTGACTCTCTTTTGTGCAAAATTGAACTCAACACTATATATTCTCGAGATTGCCTCCCATTGCACTTGGGATGAACTTGGAATATATCGTGTATGAACAAGATCATTCTCTTAAGAGTTACTCTTGGGGTGATCGAACATGGCTTGAGTCAATCATTAAGAAATGCAAATAAAAAAAACATAAGTGGGTAAAGAATGCAAATAATGTCAAACATTTGCACCCCGCTATGTCTTTCAAAATATCAAAGAAGAAGAATTTGCATGAATTGAAAAATGAGCTCCAAGGACTCTATATGCACTTCAAGATTCCCCAAAGTGTTGAGTAGGTTGAACTCTAGGTTTTCCATTTGATCCTATGAGTGGTGTTTGCTTCTAGCTTTGAAACTTTTGCTAAGTTTTGCACTTGTTCAAATCTTGCTAAAATAAAATCTTGTAAACAAAGCTTGTGAGCAAAATGAATTTGTTCTTGGAGACATCCTAGTTCAGTCATTTTCTAAATTGACTAGCTTGGTGTCATATCTTACGTTTATGATCACTTGGATAATTCTCAAAGCTCACTTAGGATGCATTTCATGCATACATATATAAAGGGGGAGAAAAAAAATTGATGCCTATATTGCCAAAAGGGGGAGAAAATGTAGAAAAGGCATCTTCAAAGGAAAAATGTTAATCCACTTTGGTTCTTATGATCTTTGTGACAATTGCAAATTTTTATGATCATAAGCATATTCGAGTGTTCCTTGTGAGTTTTATTGGATCTTTTAGAGCTTTTGTTGAAAACTTGCTCTCTCTAAAGTTTAGCTCTAAAATCCCTTTTATGCCAACTTGGTCATGATCTTATTTCCTTATTCTGGACCAGGTTTGGCTTTGCATTCAAATTGCTTTCTTATCTCTTATTCAAACTCAAAACTTATGCCTTTTCATGTGTTTGTCAATATACTCATCAAGGGGGAAATTGAAAGACCATGTGGAGGTTTATCCTTGTGTGTGATGAGTAATTAACGAGTTTTGAGCTTGGTTTGATTTGAATTGAATTGGATTTGAAGCAATTTGAGTGTTGGGTGCTCTTCTTAGTGCTCTGGCCAAGGGGTAGTAGCACCGGACAATTGAGAGCAATTATGATCGATTAATGATTTTGGGATAATCATTGAATATCTTTGTGGGCATTGCTATGTGAAAGGTTTTTCCTTGTCTTTGATGGTTGCAGGGCGACGGTGCTAGGTCATGATGAGGCGGAGGATGACCGGAACTAAGCGAGGAGCGTCGGAGGTCCAGACGGTTGGGAGATCGCCGGAAGATGATCGGAGACAGAGTCCGAGCATGTCAAGAAGACAAGGAAAGGAGATGATGCTAGCAAGATGCCGCGTGGATCAATGAGGGCCGTCGGATTGAGGTCTAATTGATAGGTTAGCGGGTCTAGGTAGTATGCTTTGAAAACCGTGCAAGAAAACTCGGTATGTGTGTGGGTTTTGGGTTAGCCCTTGCATGACTGTGTGTATGGGTAAATCCTAGCCCTTAGATGAGTGCTCTAGGGTTGAGAGACTCATCCAAGGGTGGTAGGTGGCCCAAGAGTAGTATAAATAGGGGTGGAGGGGTAGCCTCCTCCCTAAGAAGGTTTCTGAATGCTCCTTTGAGCCTTGCCTACATGAAAGTGAGGCTTTGTAACCACTCCTTCAAGAAATGAAAGTTTTATCCATCCAACTTTGAATTTATTTTGCGCATTTACATTATGTCTTTACTTTACGCAATTTAAATTCAGCATTTATTTTCCCGCAATTACATTCTCGCAATTTAGATTTGCCTCCCTTCCTTCTAAATGCTGTTGATCTTGGATGTTTTGAGTGTGTACATATGGTTTTACATCTCTTTTGCACTCTTGGATTGAGTAGAGAACATCTTTTCTTTCAAGTTCCAACTTTGTTCAGAACTTGTTCTTTGCGCAGTATTTAGTATTTGATTTTTATAAAAATATATAAAAATCCTTTTTAAGTTATTCTTGTTGGAGGAGGTGCGGGACTCTGATATCCACCTGCAAAAAAAGTTTGGATTTCACTTGTTGCACCGTTTGTGCGCCATGAGGCGAAAACCGAGCCCCAAACTTTCTTCTCGAAGTTCTTGACTGACTGTGTTCTTCGATTGTTCCTGTTTTTTATGTAAGGCTTTTTGAGGAGAAATTTGGTGGACTTCTTCAAGACACTTATGCTCATAGGGAGAAAAATTATCAAAAGTTTGTGAGCTACAGAAACCCACCAACCTCCTGTTCAAATTGAGGACAATTTCTGGTAATTCTGCTTTTGCTTTTCTGAAAGTGACTTTTGTGATTTGAATTGATGTCCTTTCTAAAAGCAAGAGTTGGATTGATTCCTCTTTATCTTGGACACTAGACAACCAGTATTGTGACTCAAAAATCCCCACATATTTTATGGTACTTATCCATGCAAGCTAGGGGTACACATAGTTGTCTAGTTTTTCGTGTTTTTCACGATTTCCTTTGAGTGATCTTGTCGAGGTTTTTGTTGGAGTATTTTGGGGAAAATTTATTTGCGACCATTCACCCCCCTCTGTTCTCCATCTCGATCCTTCAATTGGTATCAGAGTCGGTTCTGCTCTTTCTAGATCTTGACCGGTCTCAAGAGCCATGGCGACGGACAAATATTCCACCAAGTCTCCCATCTTTAATGGAGTTGATTTTCCTTTTTGGAAGTCCCGGATGGAGTCATACATCAATGCTCAAGGCTACCTGATATGGTAGAAGGTGAAACTCCCGTATGATGTTCTTGCTAATGAAAATGTCAGGGCCATCAATATGGCTGACGTTGAGGCGAATGCTAAGGCAAGGAACATTCTCATACGGGGTCTTAGCTGCATGAGTATGATAGATTTCTCACCTTCGCTCCGCTCACGAGATTTGGGTAACCTCGATGCTTACCATGAGGGCTCTACTCAAATCAAGGCGTGAGTGAGGCAGACCAGTTCAAGCGTGAGTACAACAAGTTTGAACAACGCGCTGGTGAGAGTCTCGATGAGTGTTTTGGTCGGTTTACAAAGATCTTGAGCGACCTCCGAGCAGTTGGTTGCATATACCCTGACTCGGATAATACTCGGCATTTCTTGACCTCACTCGACCTTCGGGTTTGGGAGATGAAGGTGACCACCATCAAGGACACCACCGACTTATCGACTCTGACTCTTGACGGGCTTTATTCCCGTCTCAAGACTCATGAGATCGATGTCGTCTCTCGGAAGACGAAATCTCAGTCGATGGCTTTGGTCACCGATCCCAATGGATCTTCTTCTGATTCTTCTGTCGGTCTCTCCCTCTCCCCCCTTTGCGAGCTAAGCGATGACCAACTGGAAAAATTTCCAAAAAATGAGCTTGCTCTTCTTGCTCGCAAATTCTCTCATGCATACAAGAGGGTGAGAGAGAGGAAGAGAGGTGGCATGATCACTTGCTTCGAGTGTGGTGGCCCCAACCACATTCGGGCGAACTGTCCCAAGCTGGAGAAGGGCAAGAACGACGTTGGCGGTTCGGGTAAGAACGACTACACCGACAAGAACCGCAACAAGAAGCCTCCAGTTCGTGAACTGGCGCACAAGAAGTACCGCAACTTCTCCAAGAACAAGAATCTCTTCCACCGCGTCCTCGCCGCGCTTGACGACATCAACATCTCCGACACGGAAACATGGAGCGACGAGGGCGAGGATGATCCGCAAGAGAAGAAAGGCGGCGACGACTTCTTCGGCATGTGCTTCATGGCCGACGTCAACGGCATCAGCGACTCCGAGCTGTACAGCGACACGGACGAAGTACCCTCCTATGACCAGCTCAATGAAGCTTTCTGCAAATTAGGAAAATTTCATGCTAGAGCTAGAGCTAGGTGTACGGAGCTTGAGAAGGAAGTAGGTACCTTGACTCGGGAGTTAGCTTCACTTAGATCTTCTTCCTCCCGAGTCACTGATGACTGTACTTTGTGTGATGCTTTGCTTTGCTTGTAGAGTTAGAGAACCTAAGGACTATGCATGATGGTGTGTTGTCTGAACTAGATAGTCTTAGGTTGAAGAATGCTAGCAATGAATCTGTTGATACTCCTTCTGTAGATGCTAGTTTCCTTCATGCTCACTCTACTCCCTCTTGTGCTAATTGTCCTAAATTGCTTGCTGAAATTGATGCTATGAGCACTCATCTTAAGAAGCTTTCTTCTAGAAATGATGAACTTGAATTGTATGCTTCTAAGGACCCAGTCAGCTCATGTGAGGGCTGTAAGCAACTAAAACTTGACAATGATGCTTTGAATGTCAAGTGTGATCAACTTGCTAAGGACTTACTAGATAAGTCACAAGAAAGTTGCTTGTGATGTTCTATGATTGAGGTGCACTTGGATAAAATCCATGTCGAGCTTAGGAAGAAATTAGAAGATCAAGCCCATAGAATTAGAAATGCGTTTTGCGTTTCTTGTGAGGCCCTCAAGATTGAGACAGTCGTGCTGAGGGAGAAAAATGCACGTGCTGAGAGAGCTCATCTTTCTGGTTCTTCTTCTTTTTCCCCTTGTTCTTCCTGTGCCTCTTTCTTTCGAGATTGTCATTATCTTATGAGCACTCTCGAGAAGTTTGTAGGAAGCAAGAAGAAACTCAATCTTATTCTAGACTAATCGAAGATTAGTAGATTCAATCAAGGTCCAATGTTAGAAACAGCCAAATTTGAGGAATTACTATTTGAAAACTACATTAGAGAATCAGGTGAAACCATGAAAAATAGAAACTAAATACACTGGAATACCAGCACAAAAATTTGTAAGATTTTTCAAACACCCTGGCACCCTTTTCTAGCCTGCCCAACTACTAAACTACCAGTGCTCGAAGCTACAGTGCTCATCCACCAAATATTCAGTTCGGCCGTCGTTGCCACAGGGCCATCCCAACCAGAGGGACCACCTGCCAGCCTTCGGCCACACCCAGCCCCACTCGCCTCCTTCCCTCTTCTTCCTTCTCTCTCCCTGCTCTCCCTCTATGCCATTCGGCGCTGCAGCAAACCTCGAGCCCCGTGCTTCGTTCCATCCCGTCGCCTGCTCCACTGCGCTGCACTTTAGGCCGCTTGAACCACCCACCCACCTCCTTAGCTCGCTACCTCCTACCATTGCTTCGAGCTCACCGTGAGTTGAGACTCGTCGAGAGCACGGCAGGACTAGTGAGCTCGTTCCAAGCCGCACTCCTGCAGGTGAGCTCGTGACCAATTAAACTCACCATGATCCTTGCCTTCGGCTGCTAACCTTGCTCCTCCAGCATGCCTGCAAGCCAGAACCGGCCGCACTTCATCTCTGCAGCTCCCACCGCCAGCCACCACGGTCGACCTCCATGCCGGCTGTTCCCCGCCGCTGCTAGCTCCGGTGACCGCCTGCCAACGCCAAGGCTTCCCCCAGCCGCGCCTCACCTCCCTGGAGCTCACCCCGCTGGCAGCCTCTAGCGTCAGTGCTCCTCTTCCGCCATTGCCAGCCGAGGAGCTTCGGGCTTCTAGGGCAAGAGGAGATAAAGCATAAATAGTTTTGCATGCAACTTTGTCACAAGGAGTCATGCAGCCCAGTGGTAGAGACAAGTTCCAAAACCAAGAGGGCCGGGGTTCAAATCCAAGAATTTTCATTTTATTTTCTTTTTTGCCTTATTTTATTCATCTTCTTGTATCTTTTGCTACGAAGGTCCAAATGAGGTAAACTCAGTTTCTAAATTTGTGTTAAGCCATGAGGATTCAGATTATACAGTAAAGCTCTATATGTTCACTGCAGATTAATCTATTTGAATCAAGTTTGTTCCAAGCCCTTTTATGTACCTTGAAGCAACTATGAAAACCATAGCTCCTAAAATCATGAAATTACTCTCACATGTTCCTGTGGTCATTACTATTCCATTTTTACAAAAAACATTTAGGATTGAAATCAGTTTGAATTAAAAATAAAGCATAGAAAGCCTCTCTAGCATAGAAAATCGAATAGTTAAAATATGGATAAAATGAACTCAAATATTCACCAAACCAGTTTTTTTATGCTTCTAAGATCACAAGGATCCCAAATATGTAAAAATATTTAGGTTTTACCATAGTAAGCATCAAATGCTCTATAGCCGAACTTTCAATACTTGAATAGTCCAAGTAGTTGTAACCTTCACAATCAAACCTCAAATTTGACAAAACCAAATCTCAGGACCTTGAAAAGTGATACCCTATCTGGATATGCAAAAATATCTCATGTTAATGTAAGTTTGAATTAAGTCCATATAAGACCCTAATGTTCATTTATATGAAAAACATCGTGGATAAAAGATAAATGTCACGAAACCAACTTTAAAACACTCTTAGAGACCTCCCCTGCTAATGCTGGAAAAATGGATAAATTATCTTATAGGGTGAAGTCACAAACTTATAACGAAAACTAAACATTTATTGCAAAATATTAGAAACACTTAAGCATTTTCGGTAGTCCATAAAATACCTCGTATAAATGTAAAATTTTAGAAGAATATCCAAAAACACAGTCTAGTATATGGAATACCCTGTTATAGAAAAATATCTTATTTATAACTTGGTTTACATCTAAATCCCGTTAATGCAAATACCCTAAGTGTTAAGGTCACCAGAAGCACACTATATGAACAGCTGAGTTTAAAAAGCCCTTAGCCAAAGTACTCGTATCGCAAGAATCATCATATAACCATATAATAGCAGCCAATAACCTAGAATTGCAGACCCAAATCATAGAGATAACTTTTTATGCAGAAATACTTAAGGCTAAGTACTATTCACACAACATTCTAGTTAATGTTATACTTCTATTAATCCAAATAATTTTAGCATCTATAATTCGAAGTTATAAATACAAAGATACATAATTTTGGCCTCTTAATTTGTAACAACCTTATGTATGCTCATAGCCATAGCTTCATAAATTCGATGAATGAAATTAGTACATTCATGAAAAGGCCCTACATAAGCAAAGTACTAATGAAATCATTACACGAGTGATAATTCAAGAACAAAATCACCATGTTCTTCTTGGTACGTTTTGATTTGGTATTTACATATGATTTCTTTTTGCCTTATTTGATATGTTGTTATTTGCTTTTGTCGCGGTTCTTATTATTCGACGCGTAGGCACCGACGTTTCGGAATCGGTTGACAATGATCCCAACTATGAACCCGATTACGTCCCCGATGAAGAGCAACCGGCAAGCACCCTCCTTTGATCATGTTGATCCCATATTTTACAAAGTTATGTTGTTTTATCAAACTATATGCATGCGTGTATGTTTTAAACTTGCTATGTTGTGGGTGTTGGTAGCTAATTCCAATTGTATGTATTTACTTTTCCTTGTTATTCAATTACCTGCCATTGTAACCTAGATATGGAGTAGAGATTACTTAGTGTCACTTATTTACTTTTCCTTGTTATTCAATTACCTGCCATTGTAACCTAGATATGGAGTAGAGATTACTTAGTGTCACTTAGGTAATACTTGCGAAATATCTTATATACATGCTTAGACATGCTCACTAGAATATCTTTTAAATGATGAGACACATTTCAATCTAGCTTGAGCAACTTTGTTTAATGGTACGAAACCAAGGTATGGTTTCCGTGTAATTTG
This sequence comes from Otatea glauca, assembly GCA_036346275.1. Taxonomy (NCBI): domain Eukaryota; kingdom Viridiplantae; phylum Streptophyta; class Magnoliopsida; order Poales; family Poaceae; genus Otatea; species Otatea glauca. The sequence goes on along the minus strand of CM070713.1, from coordinate 43,379,929 downwards.
GTAAAAATCCAACCTAAAACTTATGGTTTAGACGCGGGTGAGTTATTACTTAAACTTGGGGCGTGAAAAGGACCTCACGCGTAGTTAGGGGGAGGTTCTCTCCCGGGTCAATTAAGGACCGAACTTGATGCTATCACCTAAGTGTTTTGGTGCAACCACTTGTGCTAGTATGGGATAGCCTTAACTCACTAGAATAGTTGAAGTTTAACCTTACATTTTGGTAGGACGAAGTAGTAAGGGCACACCTGTAACGGTGTTGCTCGTAGGCGCTCCCTTCACCGAGGTGTTGGAGCCCAAGCATTCCAATATAATGGTGCATGCCTTGCCATGGGGGGAGGACCCGATGGGGCACCATCGTTGGTTCAGGAATCTCCAGAACTATGGCAAGGATTTAACATCACCGTCATTGGTGCAAGGCTAAGCTTTAGCTAGTTGAACGGTTTCATCACAGTCTAGCAAATTGGGTACGATGAGTATCGCGAGGCATGGTTGACATGATTGCTAGAATGTGTCATGTGGGTAAAGTGTATACTCTCTACAGAGATTTAAAATCTAATTCATTAGCCGTGCTCATGGTCATGAGCAACTTGGGAGAATATTGGCAAGTATAGTTTTGTTGTTGCGAAAACTTTTGGAACCAGTGTTGGAATGGGTTGGAAAACTTGTAAGCCAAGGGTGGCTGTGTTTACTCGCTATTCACAGCCAAGGAGGGCTGCAGATCGATGTATATGAACTTTACTTACTGTTATTTAGCTTTTCAATAAATGCTCTTTACAATCACTACACCATGACCCAATTTTATGGACAATCGATCTGTCGGCAAATATCATCTTTGGAGACAAATCATGTGTCGGCAAAATGGTATACCGACAGACAGCAACAGACACTGTAAGTCCTGCCGGCAAACCTATATCCCGACAGACGTATGTTTGCCGACAGATTCGCTGACTCTGATATTACATCTTTGCCGACAGACAATATTTCGCGACAGACAGAAGTAATTCTCGACAGATTGTTGTTTGCCGACAGATTATTTGTCCAGAAATCGCCTTCTCCCATCTCTCCAGCCAACACAGCATTTCCTGATGATTTTGAAACAGATTTGACATATGGACAGTTGGGAATTAACATGAACATTTTGCCCATATACATTCATTCAACAAAACTCATTCATTCCATACATTCATTCAACAAAGCTCATTCAACAAAACTCATTCAACAAAGCTCACAATTTTGAAACAGATTTTCATTCATTCCATACATTCATTCAACAAAGCTCATTCAACAAAACTCACTATTTTGCCCATGAAATGTCACATATGCATTCATTCCACAAAGTTCATTGAACAAAACTCGCAATTTTTCTCATGAATGTCACATATGCATTCATTCCACAAAATTCATTCAATCAAACTCACAATTTTTTTGCATGAATGTCTCATATGCATTCATTCAACAAAACTCACAATTTTGCCCATGAACTTGAACAACAGGGTAATAGTTGTCCACTAGATCTTCGAAGGGTCAATGTCTACCCACATCAAGTTCCATTACAAAATATTTAGTATGTAGCATGCATCCATCACAAGTAACAAAAGGAAAACCACCAACTTGTCTTGCACAAACTGAAGTTAGCATTTGTAATGTGGATCAACATGGTGTGAGTACTGCACCTAGTAGGTCCTTCCAATTTTGCCTACAAAAGAAATATACTTTAGTGATTGCAAGCACAACAATTGAGGGAAAGAAAACCAGATTGCTTGAACATTTTGGAGCTCCATGGAAATTCAAAATTACACAAAAAAAATTAACAGTTCTTGACCTTGCACAATACCCATGTATGCATAATTCAATATGTCATAAGTGATTATCTGTTTTATTGGTCCTGACAATGCTACCTCTTGTTATCATGTACGAACTGATCTCTCGAAAATACCTGTAATCTAGGACGCCGACGTCATTGGCTTCTTGCTTGCCTTCATCTACCATGATTATCACTAGTTAGCAACATATGGTTAATCATTACAACATAATGGAAATGATGTGTTGTTTAGGTTATTACTTTCTTGTAAGGCCACGCAATGGATAACATGTGAGCATCTATCATAGTTTCCATACCATCGTATGGACGGGGAAGCATAGCATCCCTTTTTAACACAACATTGACAACAACTTCATAGTATTCCCGCCCAAGGGATTTACCACCCACTATGGTGCTTGGGTCAGTTGAGAGAATTGTTGCTTTAGCCACAGGGATATCGGATCTCACAATAGCATATAATATCACATCCCTACCAAGCTGAATCATAAAGTATTTCAGAATAATATAGGATAAAAAACAATTGATGTATCAATATATGAATTGAGTAGGAAAGGATGAGAAGATTACTACAAGGCCTTCATCTTCATTGCAAGAGGCTTCATGGTTCCTTGGAGCAATGGCAGTCTTCCTTGGAGGTACCCTTGGGGGTGCAACTTGCCTATGGATAATCATGCCCTCATCTTCAGATAAGTGCATGTTATCCACGATTCATACTCGGTTGCGACATGATGATCACGTTGCTCATCATGTTGTTTTTCTAACATTGTGTTCTACAACAAACATTAACTGAGAAATAGTATTGTACATAATCATTCATATATATTGCAACAAGAATAGGTAGTAAAGCATTGTACCAAATGTCGAGAATTGGAACCATGATGTGAATTGGTTTGTAGTTGTTGCCCTTGTCGAGCTAACATCATCTCTTGAACTTGGATCAGTTGTTGCTGCATTTGGTCCATGCGTTGAGTTAGAGCTACAACTTTGTTGTTCACTTGTCGACGAGCTTCCATTTCCATCTGAAGTCTTGTTGGTATTTTACTCGTGTTCCGTGTGCCCACATCTTGAGGATTTGGCCCTAGACCTAACACGCGGACACGTCCTCTTGGTTCCTTCTCTCCACAAACGTGTGCATATAGATCACCTTCTTAAATAGTTCTTTCCTTCAATTCTGGGTGGTTTGTACCAGCTTCTTCAAGTCGTTTCTACAAAATAGAACATATATATTACTAAGTAATATTTTATATGCATGTATTGTGTACTAACAAACTTACAATTATTAGTTCCATACATTGTGGGATCTCCATTTTTATGTTTATGTGTTTTGATAAAGACCTCATCTCTCCTAGCAGGGTACCCACGTTCCTCAGCCTACAACCATTAGATTTTTTAAAGAACTACCATGGCCTAAAATAATGCACTGATCACTTTTTAGAGGAGGTACATTTACATACCAATTCGTGCCCAACACGGGCATAACTCTTGCTGCCATATGTATGTAACAAGGTCAACTTAGAACGATTCTCCTTGCCTCTAATTGCTCGGGCCTATAACATAAATCAAAGCAAGTTAAATTGTATGATGATCTTACACCAAGTTCAGTCCATACTAAAGCAAATCAAAGCAAGTTAAATTGTGTTGTATGATGATCTTACACCAAGTAGCAGTCCATACTAAAGCAAATCAAAGCAAGTTAAAATGTGTTGTATGATGATCTTACACCAAGTAGCAGTCCATACTAAAGCAAATCAAAGCAAGTTAAAATGTGTATGATGATCTTACACCAAGTAGCAGTCCATACTAAAGCAAATCAAAGCAAAGTGTGCCTTACTTCACTTGGAGACATCCAATGATCAATAAGCCACTTCCAATCTGCTTCATTAATACTTTTGGGCGTTTTCTAGTAGCTCATCATCAGCCAATGTCTCATCGAACAATGCCTTCTTAAGGTCTGACTTAAATTCCTTCCATTTCTTCGCCGCTGTTGCTATTACATAATTGAGAGCACCAGCATCCAGTTCATAGAATGACTGGATTAACATGGCAAACAAGTCACTCAGCAAAAATACACTTAGCTCGATAAGAAAGATGACATATAATCAACTGCATGTAATACCTTCATATCAGTCCATAACTTAAACTTCTTTTTGGCGTCGACTTTTCTCCAATCGTCGCATGCAACTGATATCTGTTTTCTCACCATTGTTCCAATGACATTAGCAAATTATGTAGCATCACTCCCAACAGGCTGACCATATTCATTGAAGGAAATTTTAATCTTAGGTTGATCCCCCCTTGACAAAATGTTGTGCTTTTTAGTAATACCCCTTCCTGTCCTCTTTTTTTGACTTGCAATGTTCATATCTGGAGCAATTTATTTTAAAACATGAGAAGATGCAAAATACTAGGAGATGATTTTCAGGATCTTCACCTTCATTGCCATCAAAGGGATCATCTTCGATATGAATTTCAGGATCTTCACCACCAGGCTCCGCTTCATTCTCAAAGATTGTTTCTTTTTGACTTGGACCGCAGTTATGATCACCAATTTCCACTTCATTTGTGCCTTGATTTGTCTACAGGAAGTTGTATTTATGTGTGAAAATATATGGTATACATTAGGTGTAAGTGTAAAATGTGACAATTAACAAATATATGCTATACCTTTGCAACTTTCTTGGGTCGATATGATGAGCTAGCTCAAGTTCATCACACAAATTGGGATATTAAGAGATTGCATCCGCTTCTTGATGTTCGCAATTGATGCATTCCTCTTTAGCTCATATTCATTGGGTGTGTCGTCTTTACCGCTTCCTCGTGTCATTACCATTTTTCTCCTACAAACGGCACAAAGAATTAGCAATTGTATTCTAAGAGACTATAATGTAATCGAAGGGAAAGTATGTAGGCAATTTTGTAAGAAATTAACAACAAAATAGAGTTGCACAAATAAATGTAAACAAGACTTACTTCCTGGGTTTATTTGCATCAACAATTGCGCCATCTATGTCTGTCCTAACACAATTAATACCTCCAACAAAGAACATTCACATTTAAATTGGTATGTAGATCTGGCAATATCATACTAACTTCATCCTCATGCTCTAAATTCTCAGTTTCATGCATGTCATAAATGTCCCGTGGTTTCGATTGAACAACAGCAAACCATTCAATATCAGTTGGGTCTTGCACAAAGTAAACTTGACGTGCTTGCGATGCTAAAATGAAAGGCTCATCTGATATCTTCTCACCAGTATTGAATAAATGCTTGAAATTCACAGTAGTGATCCCAAATTGATCGGTTTTTACCCATTTGTCTTGTATACGATTGTCAACCCAATCACATTTGAATAACACAACATTTCCTTTGTTGCTATAATTCAGCTCAAGAATTTCTTTTATTATACCATAATATGTCTTGTTTCCTATTATGAGGTTGTCATTATTTCCCTTTTCAAAACTTGTAGTCTGTGCAACTAGAGCTACTCCACTACATTGAACCGGCCTACCCTCGTCATAGGAATGTGTATGGAAATTGAACCCATTCGTAGTGTAGCTGTTGTACTTCTGTGCAACCATGAATGGCGCTTTAGCTAAAATTTTTATCTCTTCTGGCACTTCATGCATTTCTACCACCTGTGATTATGGAATATTGGTGTTAAACTGAAATGTAATTCTATATAAAATCACAAGTTCGCAAGGTCATGTGCCTACTTACATGCGAACTAAACCACTCATGAAAGGTCTCATGGTGCACACGATTGATTTCGTTTATTTCAAGACCGATTGATGAAAGGTAGTCAAGATGCTTGCCGCAAACATAACCATCATGCTTCAACAATAAAGAATAAAAATCATGTATTGCTATAGTAATTTGGATGGCTTACTTCAAGTAAGGTTCTATATGGTCGTAGTTGAACACGACATATCTATGTGCCTGAAGCCAAGTTTTATTGTCTAACGTCACACTACACTTGCCGGCCAATCCTCGACCAATGTTACAGAAGAAAGGAGTGGTACTACCACTTTCCATATGCAAACCTTCATCATTTCTAACCCGTTGAGTAAATCGAGTCTCACCATGTAAATAGCGAGAACAAAATGTAAGACTCTCATCAAACAAATAGCTTTCCGCAATTGATCCCTCTGGATGACTTTTAGTACGAACATAGCCCTTACACCTCATCAAAAACCTATACATATATGAACATGCCATATTTGTTACTTTAGTTGTAATAATAAATAATTATGCTAAAATATACTTTCAAATAATTACCTCTCAACAGGTACATGTTGCGAAAATGTCTTGGACTCGCCATTCTTGCTTGGGCGGGAAGATGAACCATCAAGTGTACCATAATATCAAAAAGATGGGAGGAATACTTTCTCCGAGAAGACATAAGGTCTCAGCAATTTACCTCAAGTTTTTGCATATCACTTATGCGAATAACAGTGAATATATTTGTTTGAAAAAATTGCTTACACGAATTAGCGTTGCACTGACATTTTCTGGCAATATCCTTCTCACAGCAAGTGGCAGCAAGTGTTGTAGAAGAATATGGTTGTCATGACTCTTTAGCCCAATTATTTTTTTCTCATTGACATGAACATTACGACGTATATCAGATGCATAACCATCAGGAAATTTAACTCCTTTTAATACTTCACAAAACAATTTCTTCTCGGCAGAACTCATTGAGTAAGGTGCTGGAGGTAAATAGAATCTATCATCTACTTCAATAGGATGAAGGTCCCTTCGAATATCTAGAGCCTGAAGGTCCAAGCGAGAGTTCAAATTATCCTTAGATTTCCCATCAATGCCCAATAGTGTATTAATTATGTTATCGCATACATTCTTCTCTATGTGCATGACATCAAAATTATGTCGCAAAAGCAAGTCCTTCCAATAGGGCAGCTTGAACCAAATAGACCTCCTTTTCCAAATGATCAACGGCTCTCCCTCCTTGCGCTTCCTCTTTTTTGTTGGCTTCTTCCCAGATGGATCCTTCCCAAAAGTAGTATGTATATGTTCTGTTTGCGTCAAAATCTCTCTCCGTAAAGTGGAGTGGTGCAGCCTAAGCTCAGTAATACCATCAAATGAATCAGAATCAAACCTAAAATGGTGGTTTCCATGCAAGAACCTACGATGTCCCATATAGCAAGTCTTTTTACCATTATTCAATCGAAGAGAACACGTATACGAGTGGCATTCAGGGCATGCTACTTCACCGGAGGTAACACATCCAGCCACATAGCCTAGACCCGGAAAATCAGTAATGGTGCATAATATAGCAGCACGCAATTGGAAGTATTCACCCTTTGAAGCATCAAATGTTCTAACACCATTAACAAACATATCTACCATATCATCAACAAGAGGCTCAACATAGACATCCATATCACCACCGGGAGCATTTTTGCCAGGAATTAACAATGTAAGGATGAAATTTGGTTGCTTCATACACATCCAAGGTGGAAAGTTATAAGGAATCAAAATAATAGGCCAGATGCTGTGGCTAACATTCATGGACCTGAATGGATTAAAACCATCTGTAGCTAGCACAAGTCTAATATTGCAGCTATCTGAAGCAAACTCAGGATGTTTATGGTCAAAATCTTTCCAAAGTGGCGAATCTGCTGGATGTCTCAGTAAACCATCTTTTGTGCGCTCTTCATCATGCCATCTCATGTGAGTTGCAGTTCTAGAAGATATAAACAACCTTTGAAGCCTTTTCTTTATTGGAAAATAGCGAAGAACCTTTTTAGGAGCTTTATATACATGTCTCCCATCAGGATTCTTTGTTTGTGATTTCCATCGTGAAGTGTTGCACTTTGGGCAGAAATTAGCATTAGCATGGACCTTCCAAAAGAGAATGCAATCATTTTTACATGCATGAATACTAACATACCCAAGTCCTAGACATTTCACAATTTTCTTTGCTTCATTGTAGTTTTTAGGCAATTTTGACCCTTCAGGGAAAGCTTCCTTAAGTAGATCTAGTAGTCGGTCAAAACTTTTGTCAGTCCATCGTCCAAGCAATTTGGTGTGAAGTAGTCATACTAGGAAACATAACTTTGAAAAGTTATTACACCCGGGGTATAGTTCTTGACCAAAATCATCAAACATTTTCTGAAATGCCACTAAATCTTCATTGGGCTGCTCAAAACCACCTTCATCTTCGAAATCCCCTCTATCATCTATACCCCATGCTAAGTCTCGAAGCAAATCAGAAATGTCATCATCTTCCTCTGAATTCTCCCCAACCTCGACATCACCAGAATCATGACAATTCACAAAAGATGATCTAGGTTCTCCATGATATGACCATGTTTTGTACCCTTCTAGAAATCCCTCACATATCAAGTGCTCACGCACTTCACTTGAATCTCTCCATAATGAATTTACACATTTTTTGCAAGGGCATAATATTTTGTTCCCTACAGCTGAGTTACTAAATGCGTATGCTAGAATCACTCACCCCTTTTAAATAGACCTTTGTGTGCCTACATGCAATGTATATGTGGCATATTAGATCAAAGGTTGATGTAGTGTTAACAACTAATAAGTAATAACTAGGAAAAGTTTGTGTTGTACCTAGGTTCATCCATCCACCTTTTATCCATCATGCACCTTTCTGTCTTTTTATACTAACAAGCTATGTAAGTTCAATATACAGATTGTAAGTGTTAAATACTTGCATAAATCAATAAAGTCTAGATGAAACAAATAAATCATACTCGGACAATTGTTATCATTCAATAGCCAACAAAGATAGTAAGAAACAACAATAAGAAAAAGGTATAGTACCACGAAGTTGTAGGCCCGAGGTAGGGTCAAATGATCAATAGTACGAACACCATCTACTTGATCACGAAAGGAACAAGAGAAACATATATTAAACACTGCCACCATTTCATAATCCAAGGTTCACATTTGAAACATATCAAGAAATTTCTAGTAAGGGAGATATATTTACAGGAAGGAGCATCACAGTAAGTGGTAACTGGTAAGCACGCTAACATCTAAAGCAATTCAACTTGGTTAGTAACATGTCATCGACTTACATGACGAAGATTTTACGAATCCAAAATCACATCTTCTATCTGCACCACAGGGTCAGGGGTACATCTACTAATGAAGGTACAGCTACAATGTAGTATGTTTAGCCACTTTCAATAATTTAGTTATCCAGAAAATCCAACATATATGATAGCAGAACCTTGAAATTCATGTTCATACATATATGAAGATGTCATTGGCCTGGGGTCTGGGGGTCCATCTACTAATGAAGGCATAACTAACTTACTACTAGTTTGTCATTTATCACAGAAATGGTAAACAACATATATGATAGCAGAACCTTGAAATTCATGTTCATACATATATTTTGACTCACAAAAACCAAGCTGGATCAGCAAGTGGAGCCACAGAGCTATTTCATGTTCGCCGGATTGTTGGACAATGGATGAAAAAGATGTGTTACAGTTTCAAGTTTTTTTGCCTCATGAAAATAGTGAGCTCAATTGAGAATACAATACCTAACCTGATGACTACGGAAGGTGCTCATGAACTAGGCCAAAATCGTGCGATACTTACGCACTCTGGATCGGAACAAGCTAGAAAAATACTAACCGAGAACACCGGGCCGATCGGAGGTCCCAAGAAGGTGACAGGTGAATCAATCCGAAAACTAACAAATTAAGCGGAAGGAGCCAAGAGGAAAGAGTAATGGGATGGCCGTCGGCCTCGACGCCGACCAACTCCCCCTCGATGTCACCTCCGACGAGAGCGTGGCCGCCGCCGTGGACCGCGTGCTGGCCGACCACGGCCGCGTCGACGTGCTGGTCAACAATGCCGGGATAGGAGGCGGCGGGATAGGGCGTGCGGGTGGAGGCCGTGGGGATGGAGGTGGCTGGGGAAGGCGTGCGACTGGCTGGGAGAGGAGGCGGCGGGATATGGCGTGGGGATGGAGGCTGTGGGGATGGAGGTGGCTGGGGAGGGCGTGCGAGTGTGCTGGGAGAGGAGGCGGCTGGATAGGGCATGGGGATGGAGGGCGTGGGGAGGGAGGGCGTGGGGATGGAGGTGGCTGGCCGGGGGAGGGCGTGGGGATGGAGGTGGCTGGCCGGGAGGCGCGGGATGGGGCGCGCGTCTTGTGGATTGAGACGAAGGCGCAATGGGGATTTTGGGGAAGGGAGAAGGGGAGAATAGATGGGGAATTTTTCGTTTGGCGCCTGGTATTCCCGCGCGCCGCGCGTTAGTGCGCCAATTTCTTCCTCTCTGTGGACAAGTGCCGACAGATAATTTTTACCGACATACAGTTTGACCAAGAAATTGAGAATTGCCGACAAACATTGAGTCCCTAAAATTGTATAGATATACCGACAGATATTTTGTCTGTAAATAAGGTTTTACCGACCGACACCTTGTCGCATATATTTGCCAACAATAAATTGGTCGGCGATAACTGGTTATTACCGATTTACGTCTGACGGGAATATTGGTCCATGGTGTAGTGAATTCTGTTACCGTTTTATGAAACATTCACTTGCAAAAAAAAAACTTACATTATGCTGAAAATGAGACTAGTGTAGAAACTTGTTATCCTTGATCTAGCCATGCATCTATTATATTTCCATACACTAAAGTCTTGCAAGTACATATGTGTAGTCACCATTGCTTATTCCAAATAATATAGGCGAAGGTATGGAAGAGTGCTCCGACGACTCGTACTTTGCACCGAGGTCCGACGACTATGTTGATGGATGACCTTGGGATTTTCCAAGTCGGTTGCCTATGGGTTAACGGATGGGCATACCGCTGTCCTACTTTTAGTTTGTGTTTATATTCAGCTGCAATTTACTTTTGGTATGTAATATTTGGCCAGTTGGCCACGAACTTGTAAGAACAAGTAGTTGAAATGGTTCTGCTTTAAATACTATGATGTATGGTTGTGATTTTAATTGTTGTAAATGTGTGTACTAACCACTGATCATGGGACTAGTATCGTATGCATATAGATTCTCATTTTGGCATTTTATGCAAAAATAGGGGTCGTTACACTATCCCATACCAAACATGTCGTTGCATGATTAACTCAGGTCAAAGGCTTGCAAGGTTAAATATTAAGTTGACTAGGGCAAGACTTCCACATACCTTCTACCCTTCGGCCCACCTTGGCACACTTGCCCCTTGCCACTTGCCCTAATCTAAATGAATACCACCCTAGTTGATTACCATGCACCACATGCCATCAACAATTCAACATCATTGCGTGACATCCCTCGCCACAACAACTCAATCTCATCGTGTGACAACACCTGAAATACCAATTCATTAACATATTCCATATGCCATTAGTCAAGATTAAACATTGATGATTCAAGTGCATGTGATGATGTGGCATGGCTAAGCATACTAACACGGTCTAACCATCCTATGTTGATTTCAATATTAACCAACTATAATGAACCAATTTAGGGTGACAAATAAATCATGGCATACAAATGACAATATAGGGTATAGATCAAATAGGTAGATTAGCTAAGTCCAAATTTTAATTTGAAACAACTGTATACATGAAATAATATGCAATAGGGTAAAACAATATAGCAGTTTTATAAACATGGGTTCAATATAATCAAAGCACAACTTGCCTTGGTAAAGGTCCTGGTCTTACTCTTGAACGTGCTCTTGGGTTGACGAATCTTCCTTCGATACATCACACAACTCAACATCTACGCGAAACGAGAGAGAAAATAAAATAAACACTAAAACAGAGAACAAATGAACTCCAAAAATAAAATAAAATTCACCATTAGATAGATCTCAAGTTACAAATTTTTAGAAATTTGAATCACCTCAATCGGAGCTCGTATGAGGGAGAACGGGCTCGAGGAACATTCAAAAATCTAAAAATCAGAAAATTAGAAAATAAAATAATAAACCAAATTATTTTTATTCTGAAAAAGGTAATTATTGTGTCAGCGTGACATCAAGATGACGTCAGCATCGGCTTAGACCAATTGAAAACTGCCACATGTCCTCGGTGTATACACCCGGTCCACCAACCTCCTTTGGTTAACCGTGAACCCGGTGTACACGAGGCACGTGTGGCTTACAAGTGGACCTGCCCTGCTGACGTGGCGAGTTGACTTCACCGCTCACGCAAGTGCCCACGTGGATGCCACGTGGTGACAACTCATCTTCTGGTGCTGACGCGACGATTTCGTGGCAGACACATGGCGATGGAAGATCATGTCCACGTCAACACCATCATCACGGGGCCCTACGGTCACCGCCGGTGACCAAGGTGGGTACCATTGGGTTGAGCTCGATGAGATGGGTTTGGTGACGCGAACAGATCTATGTTTTGCGCACGGGAACAAGGTCGACGAGGTCTTCTTCCACGATGACGGTGACCTTGTAAGTTCAAGCTCCATTGGTTTTGATGATTAGTTTAATATTAATGTTTAATCATTGTTTAATGACAAATCTAATCATTATGAGACTAACATGTTCTATTAAGCCTTATTCTTATTAGTCTCACATTTGGATGGAAAATGGAAAACCTAAGGTATGCATTTGTATTCAATTCAATTATCTATATGCGTACTTAGAATTCAAGTTAAAGTATGGACTCTTCCGTTGCTTTAGTCCAAATATGTGCATTATGTTCCTAATTCATATATACATGAATGCACACATCTAGGGGGAGTTGATAATTTAACTTGATGTTTCAATTGCATTGATCCATGTCCTCTTGTCATATAATATAAAGGATCAAGACCTTGAAACAATCTTTTGAGTATATGAAACTTGTGTAGTTATATATACTCATGTCAATTTAAATGAAATTTAAATTGAGTTCGGTTGTCTTTTAATCAAATCAAAGAACATTTCATCATGTGTTGATGGTGTCTCTTTGTTTATTAAGGACAAGCGAAAAGTTCTTGAGTATAATGAACCATTAGTTGCATCAAAGTACTCAAGACACAATTAATCATTCAACTTAATTGGGGTTGTGCTCAATCGATCTTAGAGGCATCCATTATGTGTTAATGGAGTGCGGTGATGATGAGATAACCGTGTTTGTTGGACTAACATCTTCCATGAGTTGTGAAGTAGGTGAGTCCAAGAAAATGAAGAATCGGGAAGAAGAAGAAGTCATCATGTGTTGATGAGCTTCAAGAGGTGATCCCGAAGTAAAGAGAAGAGTTAGAAGGTTCATCATGTGTTGATGACCAAGAAGAAGAAAATGTGATCCTGGAGAGAAGATGATTGGAAATCATAAAAGCTCCAAGTGGATCGCTAGAGGCAAAGGTATAACTAGTTAGGGCTAAGGATGTGTTTCTAGTCTTTTACCGGTCTCGGTGTTTGGATGGGAGACCGGGTTGCTAGTTAGGTTGCCGTACTATTAAGAGGGGTTGAGTCTTTTAGCTTGAGCTTCATCATGTGTTGATGAACTCGATCCGGTTCACTCTAGCTCACTCTCTGGTTTAAAGTGTTTGCATGAAGCCAACCATTTGGCATGTGTTGCAAATAGGTGAAGCTCGTGCGTTGGATTTTGTATGAGCTAAGTATTTGCATGTGTTGCAAATAAGGGTGCTCATGCTTGCATCTTAATTGAACCTTATTTGATTTGGTTATTGCTTGGAGCTAAGTTTTGCATATGTTGCAGAAAGGAGAGAGCTCAAGCAATTTGGTTTAAAGTGGTTGCATGGAGCTAGAGATTTGCATTTGTTGCAAATAGAGAGCTCATTCACTTGAGTTTGATTGGTTGTTTGCATGGTGCTAGAGATTTGCATATGTTGCAAATAGAGAGCTCATGCTTTAGTGTTTTAGCTTGTGATTGGATCATGTGTTGATCATCACAAGGCTAAGCTTGGTTTGGTTGCAAAATGTGTTTTTGCAAAGTGTTGGCTTGTTATTTGCAAATGTGTTTTGCAAATAAGCTGGAAGTTATGAGGTTCTGTAAGGACCCGAATCCACTGATTCGAACCCACTGTGTTTACCGCACTAGTTCCAGGATCAACGCTAGCGCACACAGCTCAACATCGGTACATATCACATCATACTCAACGATAATAGAAATAGTAGCTCATTTATTGATATAGCTTAGTGTATGATCTTATGACCGACTTACATTATTAAGCCACACAGGGCAAGACTGGAAATATAAGCTAATAATTAAGCAGCGGACGAGAGAAAGCGTAGATAGCTCATCGGTTCACCACGAGCAACCGACAAGGCTCGGACCCTAATGACTCGTGTCTTCTGGACTTCCTCTTCCAACACAGTGTAGATTCTTCAACTGTTGATTATTGTTGTTTGGCAAGGGTGAGTACTTAAAGCACTCAACAAGTTGTGTACAGAATGCAATTCTATGTATCTATATGCAAGGCTTATTCCAATGGATAGGCTATCATGGCTATTTTGCAATAAGCGGCATTTATGAACAAGTATAATAAATAGATTGTAAAGATCAAAACAAATAGCAATAATAAATAAATTCAGATTTCTCAAGTAAACCAAGTTTCCAATCCTAAGTCAAATTCCATCTTCCACATGGCATTCCGCCATCCCAACCAAGTTGTCTATTTAATTAAGCTAACCCTTAATCTGTAATTCCGAGCATTGCTCAATACCATGAAAGCACGGCTATCCGAATAGTTTCACACTCTGCGAGAGGTTATGCACTTTACCCACGTGATACAACCAAACACCACCAAGGCGAGTGATTATAACAAAGCCTTTACAATGCTTGGCTTAACCCGATACTACCGCTAAGGTTTCAACACTGGTGGGATGGTTACCACATCCGGGGCCCCCTCTTGTGCCAGGTGAATTACTCCATAACTCGGGAACTCACACCGACCACGATAGTACCAAAATTAAGGCATTGCAAATTACTCAGCTAGGCTAGCCCATACCAGACATGTGGTTGCATGATTAACTTAGGTCAAAGGCTTGCAAGGTTAAGTCCTTAGAATGATCAGGGTAAGACATCCACATACCTTCTGCCCATCGGGCCCACCTTGGCATCCTCGCCCCTTGTCACTTGCCCCAATCTAAATGATTATCACCCAGTTGATTACCAAGCACCACGTGCTATCAACAATTCAACATCGTTGCGTGACATGACTCGCCACAACAACTCAATCTCATCGTGTGATCCACATGACACACAAGTTCATAACATTGTTCCATATTCCATTAATCAAGATTAATTATCAATGATTCTGACACATGTGATGACGTGGCATGGCTAAGCAACTAATACGAACTAACCCTCCAATGTTGATTATAATTACTAACCAACTATATTGAACCAATCTAGGGTGACAATGGATCATGGCATACAATGAAAAGGTAGGGTATAGATCAAATTGGTATAATAGCTAAGTCCCAATTTAATTCGAAACAATTGTATAATTGAAATAATATGCAATAGGGTAAAACAAATATAGCAATTTTATAAACATGGGTTCAATATGATCAAAGCACAACTTGCCTTGGAATAGGTCCTGATCTGGTTCTGAAACTTGCTCTTGAGTTGTTGAATCTTCCTCCGAAGCGTCGCACAATTCAACGTCTACGCGTACCGAAGGAGAAAAGCAAATAAATACCAAAACAGAGAGCAAATGAACTCCAAAAATAAAATAAAATTCACCATTAAATAGATCTCAATTTTACAAATTTTTAGAAATTTGAATCATTCAAATCTGAGTTACGATGAAAAAGATATAGCCTTTTGAAGTTTGAAATAAATACTGAAATCAGAAAATCAGAATTAACAGATTTATTTTTAAATCGAAAACAGATTTATTGCGTCATGCTGACGTCATCTCTGACCCGAGCCAACCAGAGCATTACACGTGGCCCCGGTGCATAGACCTGGTCCACGGGACCTCCTCTGGTCTACCGCAGACCCGGTCCACGACGCCTCGGCGCCCGTACCACCACGCGGCACGATCCGATTGGCTGCGGCGACGGCGCAATCTGGTGCGCCCAGATCTGACCGAACGGCCAGGGTGTAGGAGACACGCGGCTACACCACGATCGTCCGATCTAAATCCGATGGCTCACACCTTCCGAGTTGCTTACCGACGTGCCACGATCTGAACTCTTCACTGTAGATCCAACGGCTCCCGAAGCTTCAACGCGACGATGGCGACGCGGCGGTGCAACTCCATCGGGCTTGAGAACGACGACCTCAGAGACGGCGTTCCGGCGAGGAAAATACCCGGAACCGATGCGGCGCAACCCGAAGAGCTCCGATCTGGAACACACGCGACGGAAGACGACTCGGCGATGGCGGAAAACGGCCAAATCCGCGACGGCTTCCTACACAACTCCGACGAGCTTCTTCACGGAAACAGCGGCGACACAGGGCTCGGGATTTGCGCGAATCTGGCACGAGGTGAGATCTCGGCGCCTCCCGGTGACTTAAATAGCCGCACGGGAAGGCGTGCAATGCACGGACTCCGAAGACGGCTCCGTGGCGGCGGCGGACTCCGGCGGCGACTCAGAAAGGTGACGCGGCTTCATCCGGGGAGTCCACGCGTCGCTCAACCAACGGCCCTGAGCGCTCGGCGACGCGGCGAAATCTCGGCCATTGGATCTCGATCCAACGGTCGGCTTCCTTAGGTTTAGGGTTTTGGCTGAAGCGGGCCGCGCGGGCTATCTGGGCCGCACAGTAGTGGGCCGGCCCGACACTATTCACAGTTTTTTTAAAAAAGATTTTCGATTTAAAATAAATACAGAAATTCATTTTATTTGTTTTAGGCAATAACATAATCAGAAAAATTCCAAGAAAAAACTCAAAAATACTTGGAGACATTCTGGACTCAAATAAAATATTTTTGGTAAAACTTTATTTTAACTTTGCACGAATTTAAATAGATTTGAACAAAAGGTTAGTATTCTTAATTTAAAATTAATTCAAATAAATCCAAAAAAATCCAAATAAATTCCAGAAAATCACAAATGCGTATTTAAGCGATAAAAACATAATTAGGCCAAATTTTGGGATGTTACAGGTTCGATCCTAGAGCATGTGTTGATATTTGCAAATGTGTTTTGCAAAGTGTCGGGATCATGTGTTGATCCTTACATGGCTAAGAGGATTGATCTTATAGGTTCGTGGTTTATTTGCGAATGTGTTTTTGCAAATAAGTTGGAGTTGTTATTTGCAAATGTGTTTTGCAAATGAACTTGAGATTATGGGTTTCGATCCTAGAGCATGTGAATAGGGTTTGCAAATGTGTTTTGCAAATTGATTTGATCATGTGTTGATCATCACATAGCTAAGAGGATTGATCTCATAAGTTCCTGGTTTATTGGCAAATGTGTTTTGCAAATAAGTTGTGTTTAATGAGATTCTTTGGAGTATATGATTAACATGTTCAAATGTGTTTTGCATAATGTTGTGATCATGTGTTGATCCTCACATAGCTCAAAGAATAAATCTTTAATGGTTTGGAGAAAAGTTTTTCTAAAAAACCGTGTTTTCTCCTTATGGCCGATCTTACCGCCCATGTAGGGCCGGTAGCACCGCCTGGCCGGTAGTACCGCTTATGGGAGCATGTACTGCAGGTCGGCCCGGTGCTACCGCCATGGTAACCTTAGTAGCACCGGAGGTCCGTGCTACCGCCTCCGCCGGTGTGGAAATTCCAGAGAGGGATGTTTTTGGGCGGTTTGGCGGTCCGGTGCTACCGCCCATGGTAGGCCGGTAGCACCGAAGGTCCGGTGCTATCGCTCCTCTGGCCGGTGTGAAAAATTCAGAGGGGGTGTTTTTGTGATCGGCTTGGGTCCGGTGCTACCGAGGTGAAGGCCGGTGCTACCGCCCGAGCGGTAGCACCTCTCCCAGTTGGCCGGTGCTACCGGAAATCCTGCAATGGCTAGTTTTGTAGCAATGGCGAGAAGGACGGTGCTACCGGTCCCAGTTGGGCAGTAGCACCGGGTTTGCTGGGCACTTTGCCCAATTCGTTCCCAACGGCTAGTTTTGGCTTGGAGGCTATAAAAGGAGGCCTTGGGGAGCAAGGGCAAGAGTGTGGCTGTGTGCTAGAATATTTAGGTGTTTGTAGGAGTTGTGTGCATGTGTTGCCCTCTTCCATTTGCTACTTGAGCTAGTGTGAGCCTTTAATTTTATGTGTTGCAGTTAGGAGAGGATTGAGAGCCTCTTATACATGTGTTGCACTTGAGGAGGATCCTAGTGCATATGTTGCACGTAGGAGGTCACCGGAGTGCATGTATTGCACTAGGTGAAGTTCAAGCGGAAGGGCTTGACTTGTTACTCTTGGAGGTTGCCGCCTCCTAGACGGCGTAGAGCGTCGTGCGTGGTGAGCTTCTCAACGGAGGTTGTGAGAAGTCCCGGCAAAGTTTGTGAAGGTTGGAGCTCGCCTACCCGGGAGGAAAAAGGAGCTACCACTAGTGGATTCGAGGTGGGTGCTCAATTCGTAGAGCCGGTCCAATGTGTTTGGGCTAACCTCAACGTGGACTAGGGGAGACCGACAAGTCTCCGAACACCACGGTAAAAAGTATTGTGTCTCTTGTGCTTGCATTGTGTTTGTTATTTATGTTCAAGCAATTTATATTCATAGAATTAAATTGATTGATTGCTTGTCTTTAGGATTGCATATTCTTGTTAGAGACATAATTAGTTAGTGCACATAATGAGCCTAGAGAATTTAGACCTTGATTGTCAAAACTTTAGTTTATCGCTTCCGCATTAATATTTGTTAAGGTTTTGGCATTAAAGAAACTAAGGGTGAATTGCTTTGTAGAAATTAGCGAGAGAAATTTTAAAAGCCGCATATTCACCCCCTCTAGTCGGTATCCTCGACCTTACAGACCTTCACGGGGAACTCCTATTACGACGACCTTCAGGTGAGTCCAAGGCGCGCACGGAGTGCTTTGGGCGATGGCGAAGCAGGTGCGATTGGTCCCGAGTCTCGCGGCAGCTTGATGGGGACTTCCTTCTCATGGCAGTCTTCGCAAAATCTGATGAAACGACGACGCGAAACTGGTAGCTAGCTTGGGGCTTTGGTCGTTGAGGTTCTAGCACAGCCGATGCCTCCGTTTTATAGCGTGCGGCGACCAGATCGACTTTGATTCAGCGAAGAGTCCACGGCGTAGACGACAGAGCAATCGGAGTTCGGATCGAACTCGCATCGAGGACAAAAGCCCACAGCTCGACGCGTGGCACTACGGACGGCGGAGATTTGCGGCGGCGTGGAGCAATCCGACCCGAAGACGCAATCCAACAGCTTGGCGACGCGATGGACTTGGTCATCTTATCGACTGTAAGATTGAAAATCAACGGCCAATATGAACCCTTCTAGAAACCAGGACTAATGGGCCGGCAGGCTACGCAGCTAACGGGTTCGGCCCAAAATTATTCCATCATATTTTCTCGGATTTTCATTTTAAAAATAATCTAGTAATTCACTTAATTATTTTTAGATAATAAAAATATTAGAAAAATTCCAAGAAAAAATCTCAAAAATACTTTGAGACATATTGAGCTCAAATAAAATATTTTTGAACAAACTTTATATAAACTTTATCATTATTTTTACAAAAAAGGCCAAATACAAATATATTTAATAAAATCCAGAAAAATTCAAATAAAAAAATCATGAAATGCATAAATAATAATAAAATAATTATAATTTTTTTAGAGCAAATTTTGGGATGTTACAGAACCCAACTTGGTATATTCCTCTTTGCAACCCGAGAACAACGGTTTGGTATCGTCTTCCATCAAGCTTTTAAACTTTTTAATTTCTCTTTCTGTGTAATTTCCCTCCACATCCCGCAACATTTGCTCTAAATTGTCCTCAAACATATCATGCTGCAACTCGTGATCGGGTTCCAGTATGTCTTCATTGCATACTAGACGGGTAGTATTTGTCTCTCCATGATGGATCCAACACGTGTAATTCCTCACGAAACCACGTCGAATCAAGTGGTCTTCAATTTGAGCTGAGTTGTTAAATCTCCTAAGGTTGGTGCAACCAAAGCAAGGACAATACATGTAGTTTACACCCTCTTCGCCATATCTTCTTCTGCAATTTTTTTGAACTCCTTAACAGATCTCTGAAATTCAGCACTCACACAGCCTTTGCAAAATATAGTACGGGTTCCAACATATATAATTTTACTCTCGATACCTTCTTCCCTAGTAATGAGCTTTCGATTCCCTAGTTAGGAGACATATATTTAAAACATCAACAATGATATCAAATTACCTAATGCAGTAAGCTTGCAATTCTTTTGACTACAATGAAACAAAATAAGGTTAGAAGCATTAACAAAGTTAAGGAATTGAATGATTTTAAAGAAACGTCTATCTGTTGACCAACTAAGTACCAACGATGACTTCAAATCTCTAATTAGGCTAGGTCCTAATCCCATTCGAGGATATGTGGTCCGGGCAAGTTCCTAAGCTGTTCTACAAATCCAGAGAAAATTTCGATAGTATTTCTCTGCTGTTCTCCAGATACATGTCTCGACAACAAGTCAAGAGGGTGTGTATCTGGAGAACACCAGGGAGATGCTACCGAAACTTTCTCTGGAGTTGTACATAGGCTTAGAAACTTGCCAGAACCACATATACTCGGACTGTCCAAAAAAATGTGAACAATTCGAGACTGCTTGCTTATAAATATACCATTTCAGCATATTTATAAACAAGCACCCTCAAACGAAAGACGTAGGTTACGTAACCTAAACTCTAACATTCATCCTATTACAGCAACAATAATTTCATATTAACACGAGCGTACTAAAAATCAGATAAATGGATGTGTGTTTGTCAAATAAAGGGTGTGAAATCTGATAGGATACACACAATTCTAGTGCAACCTAAACTCTCTTTGCGACATATCGAATTACCTATAGCAAAATTGAAGGGATTTGAAGTAGTGCTTACCTTTTGAAGAAAACCACAAATGAGGAAAATTTGAGGAGAAATCTCCTTAAGCTAGGGCTTCAACTTTCCCTCTTAACACCCATCCTCGAGAATTTTTTAATTTCTCACCCAAGTATTGGTTCCAACCAGAGTACGTTGTGTTTTTTAGGGCGACGGCGGTTTTTTTGCCTCTAGAACAACAACAAAGGAGAGTTCAGCCCGAGAAATATATATAACCTAGCGAGACACATCACAATCGGTTCTTAGGTGGGAACTAATTGTGATATACCTATGCACATCACAATCGGTTCTAACATTAAAACCGATTATGATGTGTTATGTTAGAACCGATTGTGATGTGCCCAATGCAACATCACAATCGGTTCTAACCTTAGAACCGATTGGGATGATTCCCTATCAATTATTAACACTCTCATCGAATCATTTATTACAATCGATTTTTTTCTAAAAAGTTAAGAACCGACTCAGATGAAGCGATAGTGTTGTACCATTCTGTAGTAGTGAGTGTTATTTGTCAAAAGAAAATCAAAGAGGATTTATTTATACGCAACATTGCCTAATGTAGATCTCTGGTGTAGTCGTTTTTATCGTCGTCCAAGTGAGTGAGTCCGATAAAACCCATCATGGATAAAAAAATTCGGCTAAGAACTCTCCAAAGAAAGACAAAACTAAAACAAAATGATATAGAAAATAAAACAGAAAAAATTAAGAAATCTAAATATATTTTTGGAATTTAATGGATACCCACCAACTTAACGCCGGTGAGAACACCGGAGAAGAGTGGAAAGGGACTAGCGGTGGACTGACGGAGCTGTGGGCGGCGGCGGTTCCCGGATGACCTTGTTTGCAGTTTATCTTGCTGTGATGACACAAAAATCAAACTGTTCGGTACCACTGATTTTGCCCAAAACCGGTGATACATGGCCGCTCACTGCTGCTTTAAAATGAGCTAGTTTGCCTACCCAACTAAGTTAGGCAAACGCCTACTCCTGCAAATCGAAGAGGCCAACTAGCGAGGAAGCACAGGCTTGCAAATTCAGGCCTAACTGGAGGGGCCGGCCTGTCATGAACTGACTGACCCTAATGGGCTTCTTTGGGGCCCACATCTGACCAAGTAGAAACTCGTGTAAATCAGAGGCTTCGTCTCTTTGTACAACCTATGATTGTGTGGTTACAGTGGCTTCGTTTTCTTGGCTTGCGCATCATTCCATCGCGATGCATTCTTGCAGAGATATTCTCAGTGTGCTCGTTCGTCTAAACTGCAACAAAAAATTTCAAATACACATATAACAAAAGTATATAAAAAAAATTGTATATACCACCTAAGTAGTCTTATATACTCATGGTATACACATATACTCTTTGTTACGCGATATACTATACGTTGTCAGATATGCTATAGTGAGTAACTACTATTGGGTGTATCACATTCTATATAGGAACCTTCTTTTTTACTCATGGGAGTAGTTACTCTATAAATTATATCTCACAACGTAAGGAGTATCGCGTGCAACGGAGTGCACGTACATATGATATATGAGTTTATAACATCATCTAGGTACTATGTACACTTTTCCAGAGGTGGTATATATATATTTTTTAGACATACTCCATTTTATGTGTGAATACAAAGGTATTTGCAAAATATACCGAAAACCATGCTGATACACATAAAAGGTACCAAACTTATACTCCAATGTGGTACACAAAAACTTGTAAGGGAGACGAAGGTACTAAACTATCCATTAAGTTAGTGTTTGCACCAAAATTTGGCAGATAGGGTCAAAATCGGCAGTCTAAGATCAACAAGATACGATTGGATAACGGATCAAGATATTTGGAAACAAAACAGGTTGTTAAGGAAAGCACCCTCCAAATAGAGGCCGATACGGATTCTATTCCTAACGTGTTGTACCAGGACTCTATCGGCCAATGGCTATAAAAGAGGTCTAGAGGTGATCAGAAAAGCTGCCCAGAGCCAACCAACCAATTCACTTCTATTTTTCATCTACTTTTCCGTCGACTAGGAGTAGTTCTTGTAATTTAGTCTTTGTAATTCGATCTTGATCAATAAAGTTGCGCATCGCCGATTGTTGATCTTCTTCAAATTACGCCCGTGTTTGATTTATTACGATTTTGTTGCGCATCGCCTTCTTGTAATCGATCCGCCTTTATCCTCGATTAGCCTTAATCGGCTAGTTGGACTTACCTCGTTACTTTGATCTTAATCGGCTTCAAGTGATTGAGTCTAAGCCGATTGATCGTTACGATCGGCTTTGAGAGAATTTTATCCTCCGATTAGCCTTAATCGGCTAATTAGATCTATTACGATACCTTGATCTTGATCGGCTTCAAGTGATTGAGTTTAAGGCGATTGATCGTTACGATCGGCTTTGAGAGAATTTTATCCTCGATTAGCCTTAATCGGCTAATTAGATCTATTCGATACTTTGATCTTGATCGGCTTCAAGTGATTAGATCTAAGCCGATTGATCGTCTGTCGGTTTTGTGTGGATTTTATATTTTTACCTTGTCGATTCTGAGTCAAATCGACCGCACGCTCTGAACCGGTGTTAAATGCGGTGTCTTCTTTGTCGAAACCCTACATCAAGTTTTTGACGCCAACACACTCTTGGCACGCCAGATGGGACGGATGGCTTCATCAAGTAAAGAAACTCCGTCATCCGATCTCAACACGAAGCTATAATCGTCCCCACGTTGGGCGATTTAACGACGAGCGCGCAAGGAAATTGAAGATCGAAAAGTCGCTGGAGGAGATGATCTTGGGTTGTTACCAAAAACCCGCGCGGCATCACGCAGACGGACCGCTTTTGCCGACGCTCAATCCACTCGGCGATGCGGTGTCACCGACGGTTCGATAAGTCAATACCGGCCCGCCCAAGCCGAATTATCGGCTATGATAAATCAATCAGTGCACCATGCTATGATAAATCAATCATCGGCTCTCGTTGCGACACTTAAGCCGATGATCACGAATAGCGTGAAAACTATAGCTCGGGAGTTGGCATCGTGCGAGGTGCGCTTGACCCAATGCAAGCCTGCCAGGTTACTCTGTTTTTTCAATAGCACAAAATACACAGAGTGCCTCAGTCGATCCTAAACCATCGGCTACAACTCCACTCTCCACTATAATGCCGACTCAACCTACCATCATGCTACCACGAGATCCTCGGCCGAGTGGGGTAACACATTATCGAGCGTACATCGATGCGCTAAACTAAGCGTGTCGGCTACTTTGCGCCGTCAACTCCGTTTAATATTTTCCCACAATCGGTCTCACAACCGATTGAACAAATTAAACACGTACAATACCAAGAGCCGATTCGCCTGTGAATCGGTCCCTCATAAGGTGATAACCTCGCGAGCCCTTTGTCCTGTCACGAGAACCAATGGCTAGGAGGTACGACGGGTATGAGCAAAACCAACAAAATCTGTCGGCTCAGTCTAACCGACAGCCCGAGTTTGCACTCGGGGGGCAGAATAGTAGTCATTGGCAGAGCCCCGATATGTTGTCGGCTAACAACATTAATTGGGCAGATCAAATTTCTGCCGTGTTGGTAGATCAATTCGGCTTACAGCCAAAGGGTAGAGTCATTGGATATAGAAAGCCGTATCCGGATTATATAGATTGCATGCAATATCCACATGATTTTAAAGTTCCTGATTTTGCCAAATTTTCTGGGAATAATTCAGTCACGACCTTAGAGCACGTCGGACGCTTTATCGCTCGATGTGGCGAGCGGCTCGATCAAGACGGGTGAAAATTAGATTATTCCCTTGTCTTTATCGGAGCCGCTTTCACTTGGTTTACTAGTTTACCTCCAAATTCGGTTCATTTTGGAGCGATTTGGAAAGCCGATTCCATGAGTATTTTTCTCCGTGATCGAACTCGAGATTTCAGATCTAAGTTACATCCAATGTAAGACTGGGGAATCGGTAAAGATTATGTTAAGAGATTCAGAGAAGTAAGAAATATGTGTTTTAGTGTTACCCTGCCTGATAATCAGTTGGCCGATTTAGCTTTCCAGGGGTTGATACCCCCATTAAGAGAAAAATTCGGCGGGCAGGAATTCACCAATTTAAGTCATCTCTTACAGCGAGTATCGGCTCAAGAAAGCCGTTTCTCCGATGATAACGGCTTCAAAGATGAATTGAAGAATAACAAAGACAAGATACAATCGGCTATAGAAGATGACCAACTAAAATTTGTAGAAGAGCCGACGATGGAGCTGGACGCTGATCCTTTTCCAATTAACATGGTTCATTGCTCTAAAAAGAAGGAAAAGCCGACACAAGATGCAGAGCCTAAGGATCAAATTCATATATCATCGGCTATAAAAATGACACGTCAAGCCGATGTACAATCAAATTCTGATGGCAATAAGACACTCATGATTACTGTTGGCTCTATACAAATAAAAGCCGACCGTGAAGGAAATTTTTCTAAAACAATCACACCAAAGAGTTATCAGTGAGAGAGCATTGCCACTCGTAGCCGATCTGAGTCAAGCCCACTTTTCCCAACTACTAGCAAAATATGAAAGAAGGAATGAAAGGCCACGACGAAGTCCTCCACATCGGCCGGTTAATGAATATCGGCCAAGCGGCCCTGAAAGAGCTCACCAACGGTGCCCTTTTTGGCAATTTTGTTGGGAGAGGAGATTAGCTTTGCCATCACCAAACACATGTCCGATGCGGTATTACCCATGTCAAGGTGATAAGCAGCGATGGTCGGCTAAAGATAGAATTTCTAAGCCGACCATAAGTCAGAAACAAGACCAAGATGAAGGGTCTAACACCGCGGCTAGAATGGATCTGTTAGGAAAAATATGTAAGTCGATCGAACTAAAGCCGAGATGGTGTCCTCCAGGTTTAAGCCGATCACAAAGAAGAAGACACGAGCTAAGGACCCAAGAGATGAGGGAAATCGAACAAGAAAAGCGAAGGATAAAACTTTTAATGAGCTTCATCCGATTAAGATTGCGAGAAAAGAGTGGAAGAAAAAACTGGATTCGGCCAATGATTTTTGTTCGACGAAGCCGATCTAGTCTGGAAAATCATACCACGCGTCAGCTCGTGATAGCCGATTTGGTAAGGGATCAACGTGAGATCGTGTAGTGTGCGTCGGTTTGTCCAAGGTACTGGTTAGGTATTGATTGGCTAAAACTCAAATACGAATATACGAGTTGGCCGATTACCGACCTGAAAGCCAAATTAACTCGATGCAGTTAAAAATTTGGCTATGGTAAGAAAATATATGCTCAAGTCGATGATGAAAATTTTTGGAAGATAACATGTTATCTCCCAAAAATGGGGGGCATATGTTTGCACCAAAATTTGGCAGATAGGGTCAAAATCGGCAGTCTAAGATCAACAAGATACGATTGGATAACGGATCAAGATATTTGGAAACAAAACAGGTTGTTAAGGAAAGCACCCTCCAAATAGAGGCCGATCTGATTCTATTCCTAACGTGTTGTACCAGACTCTATCGGCCAATGGCTATAAAAGAGGTCTAGAGGTGATCAGAAAAACTGCCCAGAGCCAACCAACCAATTCACTTCTATTTTTCATCTACTTTTCCGTCGACTAGGAGTAGTTCTTGTAATTTAGTCTTTGTAATTCGATCTTGATCAATAAAGTTGTGCATCGCCGATTGTTGATCTTCTTCAAATTACGCCTGTGTTTGATTTATTACGATTTTGTTGCGCATCGCCTTCTTGTAATCGATCTGCCTTTATCCTCTGATTAGCCTTAATCGGCTAGTTGGACTTACCCTGTTACTTTGATCTTAATCGGCTTCAAGCTGATTGAGTCTAAGCCGATTGATCGTTACGATCGGCTTTGAGAGAATTTTATCCTCTGATTAGCCTTAATCGGCTAATTAGATCTATTCTGATACCTTGATCTTGATCGGCTTCAAGCTGATTGAGTTTAAGCTGATTGATCGTTACGATCGGCTTTGAGAGAATTTTATCCTCTGATTAGCCTTAATCGGCTAATTAGATCTATTCTGATACTTTGATCTTGATCGGCTTCAAGCTGATTAGATCTAAGCCGATTGATCGTCACAATCGGCTTTGTGTGGATTTTATATTTTTTACCTTGTCGGTTACAGGTCAAATCGACTGGCACGCTCTGAACCCGGTGTTCGTCTGGTGTGCTGCTGTCAGAAACCCTACATCAAGTTTTTGACGCCAACAGTTAGCAGCAAAAGGTAAAAGAAATTTAAAGGATGGAGATGCCAATAGATAATAAAAATTCAGTAGTAATTTGGGCGTATTCGATGTACCTTCGAAAGTTACGTATATACATGGTGGCATACGCCTACTGATTGATGCACCATCAGCGAGAGTATTGATGGTTTTGTTGTGTCACTAATTTCTTGGTTGATTTTTTTTGGCGATGATAATCTATCGGTTGGTTGATGATCGATCGATGGCTTACGGTTATGGGGGCGTTGCGTCTTAACATGAAAGAAAGAAAGGAGCAAGTGAAACATGACGTACTGCCGTAGTGCCATGGTACGTGTAATTATGCATCTTGAAACAATATTTATTAGTCTTAACCTGCACATATATGACGATTATACATGCTTAACAGGAGGAGTTGCGTCCTGTGCCCCGAAAGCAGGGCAACAGCGCGACAGGCATGGTTGAAAATCTGAAGTCCTACGTTTCTTGCTGTGCCATCTGTGCCGGCCAGCTGCTGGACGACAAGCCCGGCCACAGACACACGTAAGTATAGCAGTAGCACTCTTGCTTGCCGGAATACGTACATTTGTTCAGGAGATGCATGGATGCATCATCATAGATGCAAGAGAAGAAATCGATTCCGTCCCAGCACACTTGGCGTGCGGCGTGCGTGTGACAAACACGTCGACTCCGCCGCGCTTGCGCGAACATGGAGCGGACAGGAACACGGTAGTAAGGGTGTTTGGGATAGCTTCAGCTCCACTAAAATCTGTAGAGTTGGTGGAGCGGTATTCCTAACTCCAAAATTTATGGAGCTGGAGCTGTGGGTACATTAAGAGTGTTTAGATGGGTCATCTTGTTTACATTTTAGACTAAAAATATAAACTTAATTCACTTTATTTTAGCCTACAAGCTCCAGCTCTGAGGTGGAGCTGGAATCTGGAGCTATACCAAACAGGGTCTAAGTAGCAGCAGTCTGGCCCAAGCTTGCTGTTTCTGAACAAACCGGCCACCCGTTGAATTTTACCTCTTCGTATAAGTTCATAAGCTATATTTTTTGAACGATTTTTATTTATAAATATAACACGTATTTGATATTTTAATATAAAATTGGTTTGATATTCACTCTATACCTTTAATAAATATCGATCTCTTCTTTATATTGCTATACATATATTAAGTATAGTCCATTAATAATAATATAGTAATTTTAAATATTTTTTATATATATAAAAGAAAAAATATATATTTCGCTTGCTCGGTTGGTTGACAGTCGACACCAACACGCCAGTTGCATCGATCGATCCGACCGGGCGACGTTTCCAAGACTCTTTTCTTTTGTACGTTCGTCACATGTACAAGGAGGACGGCCGATATCCTCGAAACCACCGTATGAAATCATTTTTTTTTCTAGCTCTACTCGGTTTTTTTTTTCCAAATTCTATATCTTTATGAAATCATTTATAGATTTGGTTCTCTTCTTACCACAAAACGTATTCCTACCTATAAAATGTGGTAGCAGGCGAGTCGTGGGTGAAGTCGTGCCAGCGCGGGAGCCGCTGCTTTCGCAGACGGGCAACGCGAGAAGGTCGACCGGTGCCGTGGTCGAGGAGCGTGGTAGTAAGGCTGTCGTGGATAGAGAGCACAGGAGGCTTCTTCTGCAGTAGGAAAATATGAAAGGTGATATGTGTTACATTTCGACGCTTCTATAGTCGTGAATAGTCAATTTGTAAAAAAATAAGGAGAAAGGATTAGACAATAACTGCAATAGTAGACTCTACTCCTGCCAACATAGTCTCTTTCTTGTCTTCTCGTGCAGCCAGTCGTAAACTACTACACGTACAAGCTACCGATGGAAAGAAATTAGCCGTCTGATCATGATTCCGCATGCATAATGGGATGGCTACAACGAGGGGGGCGTCCCCACATGAGATATGTCCCTGTAAAAGCTTGCATTAGAGTGTGTTTGGTTGGTGTGATGAGGTTGAATACAACAGGATGATCATATAACATTTGGTTCCATAACAATGGGTGAATAAATGATTTAGCATTTATAAGGAATATTTCTCAAAATTGTATCCTATCATGCAGAATAAGATGATTCCATTCAAACAACCAAATATAGATAATTTTTTCTTAAACTATCCCATACATATACCACTAAGCAACCAAACACACCTCTACTTACTGACTAAACGTATTGATTCATTCATGCCGTTGAGCTGTATCATTGTTCACACGTATCTCGCCGCTTGATCGCGATGTATATTGCCTCGACTTTGCCTCAGCTCTAGAGGCAAGAACTAAAATCACGTCTTGCGGTCACTAACCAGTCACAAAAAAGAGAGGACGAGTACTGCATGTATCCTAATTCCTAACCAATCTTGGGTTTTCAGATCTCACCCCATTCGTCTGTAAATAGCCAAACATTGGTTGTGAACTTATGATCGACAAAATCTTCACCAACATTGCCAGGCAAATAATTGATTTTCCCTAACCAAAATGCTGCTCAGCAGTTGAACAATAAAGACTAGAGGGTGGCGTGAGGTCTTCAGGGCGTGATGAACGTTCAGCCATTCACCTCCATCAAAGCGAGGTCACCAGGACATTATCAACCGCGCAAAGGCATCACAGGCGGACAGCAAGATTACACAAGACACAATAGAACTCAAAAGTGCCCTTTCATTCTCACAATTTTTTTTGAGAATTTACAAGTACAACCACATGGATTCACTATCCAGTACAAAGCTCCCGTTTCCTGTCTGTCTCTGTCTCTGTTTATCTAGAAATGTACATCTAATCTTCCATCCCTCTCCCTGCCACCGGAAAGCAAATAGAGTTGAAAATAAACAGACATGCATGGGTGGATGAAACATTGATTAATTGCCCCTAACCGTTTTCGGTTGGAGAATCCAGGTTCCCCTGCCCGTTCGCGGTCACACGCCTCTTCTCCCGCCAATTCTCTCCCCACATCTTCGCCTCGGCCACCATCCGTTCCCTGTCACCCCACATCTTCGCCTCGGCCACCATCCGTTCCCTATGGAAATCCTTGTTCAAGATACCTGGAAGCTCTTTAGGGGAATCCTCCCTATCCTTGTTTAGTGACTTGTGGCCAGAGCTGCCAGATTCATCATTCCTGGAGACTACCCTGCTGTTGTCACCAACCTTGCTTCGTGGATCACCACCTGTCTTCCTTGAAGCATGGGCTGCATTAAGGTCAAATGATTGAGAAGCCAAGTACGACAGAGCAGTCACAACATCCGCAATAAGTGGACGGGATGCAGCCTCCGACTGAATGCACATGGATGCCACCGCGAGCGCTTGGTAGAGACCACGCATGGGATATCGTCCTTCCAGTCTCGGGTCAGCCATTTTAGGGAGCTTTCTTCTGTCATTAAAAAGAGGCCTTGCCTGCCAATTTAGTAAAGTAACAGTGTGAGTATTTGGATCTATTCATTAGGATTCACAGTGCGCATTCTGTTCTAACACACCATAATATATTAGTACTATAAGGCTCACAATATCTCACAGTCATGTGTTCCTTACAAGGTGACTATCAAAAGCACACAGTATACTATTGCAATTTCAGGCCCATACATCCTCAAATAACCAAGCACCAATCTGATTATTTATAGAAGCTATTTAACATTGAAAATTTACCATATTACTTCTAGTGAAATGCAGCAGACATTATCACATCTGCTGCTAAACATCTTTACAATATGCTGGTACATCAGCATCCAAACAATTGCTCAGAAATATTAGGAGAGCATATCAGTAAATATATAAGGTGCATTTCTAAATAATCAGAACAAAGCTTACCCATGAGACAAGATTTTGCTCTCCATGTGGCCTGGTGCTGTCGATGGCCCTGCGACCAGTAATCAACTCAAGCAAGACAACTCCAAAGCTATATACATCAGATTTAACTGTCAATTGTCCTGTCATAGCATATTCTGGAGCACAATAACCATATGTTCCCATCACCCGGGTAGAGACATGAGATTTGTCACCAACAGGACCCAACTTTGCTAGACCAAAGTCAGACAGCTTCGGATGGAAACTCTCATCCAGGAGAATGTTTGATGACTTGAAGTCTCTATAAATAACTGGTGGATTTGCTTTGTCATGAAGGTACTCCAGTCCTTTAGCAGCACCTGCTGCAATTTTCATTCTTGTGTTCCAATCCAATGCCTCCTTATCAGGGGGTAGGTCTACATGTATAACATCAAGGTCAAAAGAATAACTCCACAATTTATTAAAATGAGGTATGGTCACTGTTCAACTTCATAGAACTACATACACACATATTCCCTTGAAGGAATAAAGTTAAAAGACACTTTGGTTGAGCTACCACATCCACAAGAGCTATAATACAAGCAAGTTAACTTTAAAAACTATTGATTCAAATTCTAAATATTAACTCATAGCTTAATTTGAGAAGAATCAGTTTAAAAGAAAACAATGCACAACTGTTGAATAGTCACGGATTAACTTATAAGGGTGTAGTTAAATGATGTACTTTTGTGGGCATAATAACGCTTACGTTTGTTTAAACAGCTTATTGATCATAAAATAAAATGCCTCAATCAGCTAATCACGTTCGTCATGTTGCATAACTATACAGGTAAACTTGGTGACAGACCAATTTAATTGATTGGCCATTTGTCTTCAACTTCACTGGATAATATAGGCACCAAGCATATCTCACATAGCTGACAATGACATAGCTAAAATCTCGTGAGTATACTAGTCACACAGACTCCATTGGAAGTAGATTCATAATAGCCATTAGCTACAGATGAATAACATGAATAAACTGTGATACAAACATGACATATGCACAGATAGTGCACAGTATGCTGTCCTGCGTCACAGAAGGGCCTTGAAAGATCCAAAATTCAGTAGGGAAATGAAAGGTAATGTAAATGTCAATATTTGCTGAGCTAAGGAATTTACCCTACAACAAACATTTGGTAGCACGAGAAGAAAGAATCATGTACATAGATGCAACTAAATAGAGAGTACATAAGAGAGGAAAAGAGACAGAGAACAGCGGATTAACAATCCGTACCTAAGCTAACATGTGAGAAACAGACAGGCACTAGGACAGGCATGTAGGTACCGAAACAGAAAACATCGACAGAAATATTGACAGGTGTTGATCATATGCAAACAGTTTCGATACAGGAAAGAAAAGCAGCATTCGTACCATGCAAATGATCTTCCAATGATCCAAAGGGCATATATTCATAAACAAGAAGGCGCTGGTCTCCATCCGCACAATAACCAATTAAATTAACAAGGTTTTGATTGTGCAGCAAACTGAGCATGAGGACTTCCACTAGAAATTCTCTATTTCCTTGAAGGCCATCCCTATTAAGCTGCTTTATAGCAACAACCTGCAGCAACAACACAGCATATTGATCATTTTATTTTATTTTTAAGAAAAAACTCATCTCATTTATTTGGATTTATAAAGTATCACATTTAATGAAAACAACATCACAGCAATTGTTTGATTGGATTCTTTTAATACACTAGCAAAAGGTAAGAGCATGAGGGCAGGAGGTCTTCAACCTAAGAAAATAGGCTCCTTTCAAAAGCTACTGTTTCACAACATGGACTATTTCGATGTGGGCATCCACCACTTCTGCAAACAATTTCCAATCTCTATGTCCTGGACTAAAACGAACAGTACCTATATTACAGCAGTGCAGTTTACTAAAATCTCGATTATCCACAGCAGAATGCGAGAAAAGAGCAAACTTGCATTTGCCAAAACAAGTTACCTGGCCTGTGCTCTCCAGACGGCCCTTGTAAACACGTCCAAAGCCTCCTTCACCCAGAAAGCACTCTGGCCTGAAGTTCCTTGTCGCAGTCGCCAGTTCTCGGAAGGTGAAAGTCTGCGCTGAGATGATATTCCCATTAGCATCCTTTGGCACAGAAGGCTCCCTTGCTATCGCATTGCTTTTCACCCTCGCCTTCTCAGCCCCTGCACATGTTGACCGAACAAAGGTATAAAAAAAAAGAGAGGAGCAAACCAGTAGGCTCACCCAAAGACGAGAATTATGGCAGCAATCAAATGGTGTGACATAGTATACGCTCGTCGTATCAGTCTACGAGTTCATCTCCATTGTTTTTCATCTCCCAATGAAGCAGGTGCACGAACCCAACTACACGTACCTATCCAACAACTCAAAAACTGTTCATCTTTGTTTTCCTGTCAAATTTCACAAATTACTTGCGCTAATTCGGCACGCATAGATCACCAAACACAGCGGGCTACTAAATCAGATCAAGAACGCGTAGAAAGGAAGAATCCTCTCTACGGATCAGATCCCACCAACCAACCACTACTGGATCCAGCGAACGCACCTACGGAGAGCTTCTCGACGCGCGGCGCCGCCATGGGCGGATGCAGCTCCGGGTAAGCTCTCTCCCCCTGCCGGCCGGCGCCGGCACCACCATACGCGGCCGCCGCAGACGAGGAGCCTCCATACCCAGCACCTCCGTTGGGGTTAAGCTGCTCGTCCGCGGGGGAATCGAAGCACGAGAAGCAGCTCATCTCCAGCGGCGGCCCACCACCCCAGCCAAGAACCCGTCGCATCAATCAAAGGGCCAACATTTTGTCCCCTCTCTTCTCTCCGGCGGACGCCAAGAGATTCTCGCCGGGAAGGAGCGCGCCAGGAGCGGGGAGCACGTAAGATCGGGGGAGGCGGGGCTCGCTCGCTCGGGATCGGGTATTCCGGCGAGGGCAGCTGGGGGAAAGGGAAGGAAAGGAAAGGTGCGTTTTTTATTGGGTTTTTGGAGGGGAGGACGAAGGAAGGAGAAGGCAGCGAGCGAACTGGTGGTGGACTCTCTCTCTCCCTCCTCGCGGCAGCCGCTCAACTAATACGCGTCTTTTGCTTTGCGTTCTCTTCTCTCCTCCCTTGCTTTCATACGAGCTAGTGTCCGAGTCTTACCTAAGCAACGCCACCGTTGGGTTCGGTTGGTAAGAAAAAGGGTTCAGAGGAGGAGTGTGTCAATTTTTATATTTTCTAGCTTGTTTTCTTTGAGATCATGTACAACAATATAATCGCTCCGTCGTATTTTATCTTGTCAGGTATACCAAGAACATATTAGAGGTGACTAGATTAATCCATAATTATTATCACTAAGCACTATATTCAATACATGCATATAGAGAATATAAAGTAAATATAGATATTTATTAGTGGTACAGAGAGCATATTAACTTATCTGAGGATTATACACAACAGCTTTCAAGAGCTTAACCGCATTCCCCATCATTTTATTCTCCCTGCTGCGGTGTTCCTTCCATGTTCTGTAGGAAGGAAAATGTCTGCCATTTGATGCCTGCAAACTAATGAGAAATAGCTTTCAGATAGCTGTTTCTCTTGGCAGAATATACATGTGGGTATTTGCATAGAGAAGCTTGCATTAGGAACTGGTTAGCTGTGCAAAAAAGAAATGCTCAAAGAGCAAGGGGAAGCCTCAGATGGTCACCAAAGTCAGGCATTCGTACACTACGCTTCATCCACCAACACATAAGAGCACATGCAGGAAGCTAGTCAGACATACATGCTTCAGTCTATATGTGCCATTGTTCATAATTTTCTCCAATAACATTCACATCAGTGGTAATCCTATACCACGGCCGATAGCTGCTAAGCTAGTGAGACAGGAAGACCCAAGGCAGTGGAGAGCCTGATTGATATTACAAATATGTTCGGACAGATGAAGTCACAGAAAGCATATTAACTTATCTGAGGACTCATATCTTGATGCTAGCTTTAATTCAAATACTTGTAAATGGCAATCATGTATATAGCTGACTCCTCCTGGTTTTCAGTTCCAAACATACTGCAATAACATGCATGCCAATCATTCAATAAATCAGTATATATGTAGCATGTGGGATACAAAATTGCCCACCCATGGGCACTCTATGCTAGTGACATTAGCATGAAAGCCTTCTACACCTCGGGGTTGTTTAGAGGCAGCATCTTTTGTTGAAATCGGCAATCATTTGTGTTGAAACCATGCTGAACTAAAATTTGAAGCACCGAAATAACGACTAAAGAGGGTGAATAGGAGCCAAATAAAAACTTCCCCTCTTCAAAAATATTCAAACCTCTCTTCTGTAAAGCTAACAAAAATGAATAACAAATTCAGTACTAGACAAAAGAGTATACTAGTTACTTTCCCTAAAGCACCAACTAAAGTGCTTAGCCAGTGCAGTACTGGATAGATGTCCAATGCTCTCAGACAGGTAAACATCACGATCTTCAAAACAAAAACTGAGATAACCTTTCATCGGCTGAGAATCTTGATCTGTTCTTGCTCGTGGGGTATTAGCAATCAACGTGATCTTAGATCAACTCTCACACATTCTAGCAAGCTAGATCTGAAAGATCGAAAAGGCGACTAGAGGGGGGTGAATAGGAGCCAAATAAAATTTTCGAATAAATTCTCCCCCTAGAATTCAATCCACCAAAAGACCCGAAAGAAAGAATGAACCATCGATCGGGGCAATTTCAAATTACAAAGCCTCACAACAAAGTGGGCAAAACTCAAATGGCGGCAAAACCTCGGAACCTTGGAGAGGAAGGCTGCCCCTACCCTCTATTTATAGTGACACAGGATCAATTCCCACCCTTGGATATCTTGCTTCAATCCTAAGCCAACATCCAAGAGCCGGATTTGATCCTTACAACTCATCCTCTCAACAACTCTCAACTACTCACGTAGACTTTCCTCACTGCTCACCACGTCCCGGGGAGACACCCCTCTCCTGTCTAGTAGCAAGCTAGGAACACCTACCACCCTTGGATGAGCCTCTAAACCCTAGAGCACTCCATCAAGGGTGAGATTTTACCCACTCACACAGCTATGCATGGGGTGACCGAAACCCAACAACACAGCGGGTTTTGCATGCTGTTCAAAGCATACCAACTTGACCGCTTCTCTCTCTTCTGACCGCGATCCAACGGTCCTCCTCGATCGAGCAGCTCCAAGTTAGCATCTCATCCATTCCTTTGTCTTCTTGGCTTGCGCTACTCCCCAGCCTCGGTCATCTTTGGCGACACCGATCATCCGGACCTCGGCTCTCCCAACCTAGTCACGATCCCCTTCCTCACCATGACCTAGCTCCAAAGTCTGCAACCATCATAGACAAAACCACATCACATAGCAATGTCCAACAACACATATCCATCTCAACGAAAGATATACACTTCATTGGCCGGCAAAACCACGACCACACATGGTGCGACCCTTTGGTCTCCATCCGACCATAGACACGACCACTCGGATCAAACTCAAATTCAAGCACAACAGGCTAAACCACGGTCAATTACTCATCACCATCGAGGATAGACCTCCACATGGTCTTTCAATCTCCCCTTGATGAGTATATTGACAAACACTCAAAGGCATAAATTTGAGTTTGTAAAGCAATTTGATTGCAAAACCAAACTTGGTCCAGAGAGAAAGATATAAAATCATGACCAAGTTGGCGTAAGATTTTAGAGCAAGATCATGAAAAGAGCAAGTTTTCTACAAAAGCTCTAAAAATCAATCATAAGTGCCAAATGTGATATGATCCATAAGAGATAGCAAAGATTTACAAAGATCATAAGAGATAGCAAGCTTTCACATTTTTATCTCCCCTTTTCTACATTTTAAATGATGCCTTTTCTACATTTTCTCCTTTTGGCAATATAGGCATCAAAATGGAATTTTCTCTCTCTTTTTTGTTTGTTTTCTCTCCTTTATATATGTATGCATGAAATGCATCCTAAGTGAGCTTTGAGAATTATCCAAGTGATCACAATGACAAGATATGACACCAAGCTAGTCAATTTAGAAAATGGTGAACTAGGATGTCTGCAAGAACAAATTCATTTGGCTCACAAGCTTGGTTTACAAGATTTTATTTTAGCAAGATTTGAACAAGTGCAAAACTTAGCAAAAGTTTCAAAGCTAGAAGCCAGCACCACTCATAGGATCAAATGGAAAACCTAGAGTTCAACCTACTCAACACTTTGGGGAATCTTGAAGTACATATAGAGTCCTTGAGTTCATTTTTCAATTCATGCAAATTCTTCTTCTTTGATATTTTGAAAGACATAGCGGGGTGCAAATGTTTGACATTATTTGCATTCTTTACCCACTTATGTTTTTGTTATTTGCATTTCTTAATGGTTGACTCAAGCCATGTTCGATCACCCCAAGAGTAACTCTTAAGAGAATGATCTTGGTCATACACTATATATTCCAAGTTCATCCCAAGTGCAATGGGAGGCGGTCTAGAGAATATATAGTGTTGAGTTCAATTTTGCACAAAAAGAGTCAAGTTTTTCTTATTTTAGCATATATGAGCAATTTTGAAGGACTAAAATATGGATCAAGCAAGTTTCACCCAAGTTGCTATAGGGACTCTAGAGAACTCCATAAATTCACAATTCATGGTAAAAACATCTAGAGAAGAAACTTTAACAAGAAAAAGCAACATGTTTTCATTTAAGATTTTCAATTTTGCGATCTTCAAAACAAAACGAGATAACCTTTCATCGGTGAGAATCTTGATCTGTTCTTGCTCGTGGGGTATTAGCAATCAACGTGATCTTAGATCAACTCTCACACATTCTAGCAAGCTAGATCAACACACGTTCAACTCCCAAAACAAAGAAAACATGATCTATTGAGGTATTTCTTCTTGCTACATCAGATCGGTTTATGATCAAGAACTTAGATAAAGGAGTTGCTGAGGGTTTAGATGATTGATATGTGTTCCAGAGATACACCATCCATCAATCACTCATAGTTGGCTCAAGATCAAACAAGAAGGATAAAAAAGAACTAAGAGAGTATAGAAGACGATGATAGCAACCAAAGCAAAGCAAGAACTAGAAAGTAAGCACAAACATGAACAAGATTCTTGCGCTGGAACTATTTCTATTTTTTGAAAAAATGGTTTACAAAGCCTCACAATCAAGTGGGCAAAAGCTCAGAGAGCATCAGGATACCAGAATCCTTCACAAGACCCTTAGAGAGTGGCACTCCTTCCCCTCTATTTAAAGCACTCTGGGAGTAATCTCCACCTTTAGATGATCTTCTTGAGCTTCAAGAATCCTCATCACGGGTGCAGATTGCTCCCACTCTCATACAGGGGCTAACCCAAAACCCAACAACATTACGGGTGTTGACCATACCCTTTAGCGCTAACTTAGCCTCTACTACACCCACGAACACTTGATCCAACGATACTCCTTCTCTTGAGTAGAGCTCAAGTTAGCATCTCAACCATCTGTTTCACCATGATGGCTTTGGCTTTTTTGATCGTTCTAGACCTCGACTCTTCCCTGAGCCTAGTCCCGGCCTATACTGTTGCCCGTCATGTCCATCACCAATGCTTCATGCTCCGGTTCCTTGTCTTCTCGGCTTGCAACCACTTCCTAGCCTCAATCATCTTTCGGCATCCCTTGATCGTTCTAGACCTCAGCTCTCCTAGCCTAGTCTCGGTCTCACCTTCGCCTCACCATTACCTAGCCCCGGAGTCCTATAACCAACACAGACAAGAAAACCATCACATAACAATGTCAAAAATATATCAAAATATCCCATCTTGGATCATATAGCCTGTGAATACCTTAGGTTGTGACCACTCAGAGGCACACTAGGCTGTGACCTCTTAAAACCACTCTTACAGAAGCCTAGACTGCTCATACGGAGGTCTAGACCAATCTCTCAGTGGCTATAGAGGTCTAGATCACTCCCACAGTGATCTAGACCACTCTCACAATAGTCTAGACCACTCCTACAGTGATTTAGACCACTCTCACAATGGTCTAGACCACTCCCACAAAGGTCCTTTGAGGTCTAAATCACTCTTACATTGGTCTAGATCACTCTATCAGATATCTTTAGAGGTCTAGACCACTCCTATAGTGGTCACAACCTCTCATAGAGGTTCTTAAAGGTCTAGACATCTAGACCACTCTTATAGTGGCCACGACCACTCTTACAGAGGTCCTTAGAGGTCTAGACTACTCCCATAGTAGTGTAGACCACTCTTACAGTGGTCACAAGCTCTCTCACAGAGGTCCTTTGAGGTCTGGACCACTCCCACAATGGTCACGACCACTCCTATAGAGGTACTTAGAGGTTTAAACCACTCTCACAGTGGTTAGATCACTCCTACAGTGATCACGACCACTCCCCAGTAGGTTCTGACAACTCCCATAGAGAGAAGTCCTTAGAGGTCTGGATCATTCCTACAGTGATTATGATCACTCTTCATAATCACTCTCTGAGAGATCACGATCACTCCCATAAAGGTCTTTAGAGATCTAGATCACTGCTATAGTGGTCTAGACCACTCCTATAGTGGTCCTTAGAAGTCTAGATCACTCTTACAGTGGTATATACCACTCTTACAATGACCACAACTACTCCTACAGTGGTCACGGCCATTCCCTGGGAAGTCACGACTACTCTAGGGAACACCCTCTCTAGAGAACAATCTTTTTAGGGAATGACCTCTTTAGATGTCACAAAGACCACGACCACTCTAGGAAGGATCATTCTAGGCAAGGCCAAGAACTCTCAAGCCAAATTGCCCATAACAAAGCAAACTCAAACCTGAGTACCACTGACTCAAACACAGTCAATTACTCATCACAAATATAGATAGACCACCACATGGTCTCTCAAAATTGAAAGTTAATTTATCGAGAACAATTATATATTAATGTTGTTCAGCATAACACATGTGCCATAGAAACTGACTTCAGAAGCAGTTGCTTAATAAGATAATTTCTTTGTCGATCTTGACCCATCCGGAATCTATGCAACAGGAGAACAATACATTCCACGAACTTTCATTATTATTTTCATTTTAAATTTTATTTAACCAAGGGTACTCCAGAAAACCATCATATATTATTTCTTGTAGAAAAACAACAATAGCTCCAATTCTAAAGGGCATTACCAGCAACACAAGTAGCTCAATTTTGTGCCGTTGCGTTCTCCACCTGGCTAGTGTTTTCCAATTCCCAGTAATGGAGCGTGTCACTTGAAAATTTTGCTACAAGACTACATTTCTTAATTTTAAATTAGTTATAATTGTTGACTTGAGCAAAATATGTTATGTGGTAAGCACCCTCAGTCAGAAGTTAGTGTTCTAGAAGCTACCAAATTGATGGAATAACAACCTACCATTATCCTGCAATAAAACCCCATTTAGTAACACATAATAGTACGCCACTTAGATGTGGAACATGTTGGAACAGAACTCTAAAATATTTAGGGATAATTTTCTCTTTATTACTTCTCGCTCTGTTCGCTTACAAAACTCAGGCATACCCCTATATTTATACACAAAACTACAGTCCTATGAAATGGAATAGGATTCTACTTACTTGTCCTAATTCAACTCCTCATCCTAAACTTTCTTAATACAAACTTTTCAAACTAAAACTTTCCTATTACAAGATTACGTCTAACATTTTCCCCCCTAATCTTGTAATACCTTTGATCACGCCGATCTTCTCTCTCATCTCCAAGAACTTGTTCAGCTCGTTCCGTGTGCGCGAACTCCTTTGCATTGTCTCGCCTGCGTACATGCAACAACGTCGTCCTCTCCCGAGTTGCCTATACATGCACCCACTTGGTGCCTCTGTGTCCTCCTGAAGCCTGTGCTGCACCCACCTGGTGTCTCTACGTCCTCCTGACGCTTGTGCTACGATACTGCGGAAAAGACAGGACGCGAAACAAAATACGCCGAGTGTTGAACTATTGTTATTTTCGGGAGTCTTTACTTTACTTCTTGCATCACCCTCATGATGATTCGCTGGCTTGGCTTCCCTCCAGTCGACATACTTCCGGCCAAGCCGCCATCTCTGTCAACACGACCTTGAACTTGAACGCCTCCACTGCCAACTCGTCCGTCGCGTTCTCTTCATTAGAATGCACACAGTTGGACTGGAAGCCCAGCAGCTCCTCTCTAGTGTACGCCTCTTGCTCCTTGTTTTGTTGCTTTGCATGTGCTTCATTAAGCACGTAACCAACAGCACCCCCTTCTGATGCTTTTCTGGCGATAGGCTAATTTTTATGGAGACTTCCCAGCGACATCTACCTCCTCTGGAGATTGTCTGTCGTCTCGGGCACCAAACGCTACTGAAACAACAAGATCGTCACCAGTATTATTCTACGCTACCAAGGCTAGTGCCTTCACGCCTCCATCCACTGCTAGATAATCTTCGGGCATTCTTCCTTGCGCCATGTGCCGTCGCTTCACGTTGCGTCAGGAACTTGCATACTGCATGCAGGTCTGCAGCCTCTTACTTCTTGCTTGCACAGCCTCCAGAGGACAGCGCTGCTACCTTTTTTCTTCATGGCCGTACGTGATGTAGCCGATGTGAGTCCGTTTTTCTTTGCTTCTCGCTTCTAGCGCCGTAGCCACCTGGGACTCGCGGGAACACGCGCCGAGTCACCTGACCGATCGCTTGATGCTCCTTGGACAAAGAACCCCGTGAATCAATCTGCTTCGCTCGTTTCCTGCGCCCGCCTTTTTCTTTTTCGTGGGGTCGTTCTAGCTACACGTTTTCACTCGGTTGGCCACCCCCGGAGTCTCCTCTTCCCGGGGAAGGCAGCTTGATCAAAAACCCTAAGCTTTGATACCAATTGTTGGAACAAGACGCCAAAATATTTTAGGACAATTTTCTCTTTATTACTTCTCGCTCTGTTCGCTTACAAAACTCAGGAATACCCCTGTATTTATACCCAAAACTACAGTCCTATGAAATGGAATATGATTCTACTTCATTGTCCTAATTCAACTCCTCATCCTAAACTTTCTTAATACAAACTTTTCAAATTAAAACTTTCCTATTACAAGATTACTTCTAACAAAACAACAGTTCAAACGGTAACAAAACAAAGCGAGCGGCCTGCGGGAGTGTAGGGAATGGAATTTGGTGGGCGGGCGAGCGGCCGAGCCGAAGGAAATGGGACCGGGTAACGGGTACGGGGACCGGTGGAACGTCCTCGTACCTGTTTCCCCGATGGGGACAAATTTCTCCCGTTAACATCCCCATGGGGGGGGGGGAACTCCCCCATCCCTACCCCTAACAGGGGAATTCCCCGGCGGGGGATGGGGAATAGGCCCCATTGCCATCCCTAGCGGGGGAAGTGCAATAAGCACCCACTGGGCCATGTGAGCAGACATCGTTGGAGAAGAAGATGCGCAGAGGCCGACAGCATGCTCGGTGAAGGGTGACACTACTACAGAAAGGTGTACGTCTCATCACAGACGATTTTTCAAAAACCATTTGTGTTAAAGCTAATAATAGGCGGTTTTGCTAGCACGATCATCAAAGTTACAAGATATGCTAAGAACCATCTGTGATAAGCTGATGTCATAGACGGTTTGTCCCATGAACTGTTGTGAAGTATCACAGAAGGTTTCTACCACGAACTGTCTATGATATGACTATATATCACAGACGGTTTTTAGTAAAAAACCGTCTGTGATACTGCATAGAAGGTTCGTGGTAAAAACTATATGTGATATAACACTTATA
This sequence comes from Otatea glauca, assembly GCA_036346275.1. Classification (NCBI taxonomy): domain Eukaryota; kingdom Viridiplantae; phylum Streptophyta; class Magnoliopsida; order Poales; family Poaceae; genus Otatea; species Otatea glauca. Next base: position 43,337,367 of record CM070713.1, on the reverse strand, counting down.
TATATATATATATATATATATATATCATTCTAGGGTTTTTGCCCGCCACATTTATCACTCAAACAAAATCTTTCACCACACTCGACGTCGTCTCCGCTGCCCATCCTCGACTCCGCCTCCCCGGCCTGAGCCCGTGCGCCTCGTCCCTGAGTCCGTCGCCACCTCCTCCTCGAGCCCATCGCCACCTTCTCCCCCGAGCCCGTTGCCGCCATGTCCCAGAGTCCTAAGGTCTCCTTGTCTTGATTTATCAAATATTAATGTTGTTTCTCAATTTTTGCTTGTTGATCTTTGTGTGTGTGTGTTTTACTTGTAAGACTAGATAAGTGAAGATGTGCATCATGGGGTACATGAAAGCACATATTTGAAAATAGGACTATTTGTGATTGGTACTGTAAGCCATGGATGGAACTCAAAATATTGCAATCGATGCTCTGCAACATAATGTAAAAAAGCATGCTATCTTTGATAAACCACTGAAACCACTAACAGCAAGCTCTTGCATCAAACAATAGCATATGTGCTCAAATTAAGTCCAGATGAAAACAATAGCTTAGTCAACAACCTGAAAGTCCTAAAAACACATTAATAATTTATTTACTTATTATCCCAAAAATTGTACCTTAAATTCCTTTTTCTCTTGCCTAGTCGAAGGTAAGCACCCATCATATTCATCTATCCATTTTTCTGCAAGTCTCACAAGGATAACGATGTATGGAGTGTGCTTGTGCACAACAGGATCTTTTTCATTTATATCAATTGATTTTGCAAATCTGTAAAACAAAATTGTTCACAGAAACAACGACTTCCTCCAGAATGTGAAAATTATCGTGCGACTTTTTTCTGTGAACAATCAAGGTATGAATATATTCTTACTGCTTGAGTTCAGGCCATGGAGTTCTTTCTAGCATTGATACAAGAACAATATCATAATATTTCACAACATGTTGGAGGCATAATTATCAATTGTCATGTCAAAATATTTAACAACATATGCTTTGTACTAGTGACTGTAAATTGCACAGATAAAATTGACCCTACAAACAAGATATACGATATGGAAAAGTTGTTGAATGGTAAACAAAAACTTGAGGTGGAGATAGAACAATTGAAAGGAAAGTCTGATGTAATGGAGCAGAATAGAAGTGAAGAAGATTCTGAGTTAATAAAAAAAGATTTTATGAGATGAAAAAAACTAAAATGAATAGATAACAAATCACATGATATTGAATCTTTTAACAAGCTACTCATCATTAAGTGTGCAAGCATTAGGTGACAGGTTGTGATTGGTACTGTAAGCGATGGATGGAACTCAAAATATTGCAATCCATGATCTGCAACATAATGTAAAAAAGCATGCTATCTTTGATAAACCACTGAAACCACTAACAGCAAGCTCTTGCATCAAGCAATAGCATATGGGCTCGAATTAAGTCCTGATGAAAACAGTAGCTTCGTCAACAACCTGAAAGTCCTAAAAACACATTAGTAATTTATTTACTTATTATCCCAAAAATTGTACCTTAAATTCCTTTTTCTCTTGCCTAGTCGAAGGTAAGCACCCATCATATTCATCTATCTATTTTTCTGCAAGTCTCACAAGGATAACAATGTATGGAGTATGTTTGTGCACAATAGGATCTTTTTCATTTATATCAAATGATTTTGCAAATCTGCAAAACAAAATTGTTAATAGAAACAACGACTTCCTCTAGAATGTGAAAATTATCGTGCGGCTTTTTTCTGTGAACAATCAAGGTATGAATATATTCTTACTGCTTGAGTTCAGGCCATGGAGTTCTTTCTAGCATTGATACAAGAACAATATCATAATATTTCACAACATGTTGGAGGCGTAATTTTCAATTGTTATGTCAAAATATTTAACAACATAAGCTTTGTACCAGTGACTGTAAATTGCACGATAAAATGGACCCTGCAAACAAGATATATGATATGAAAAAGTTGTTGAATGGTAAACAAAAACTTGAGGTGGAGATAGAACAATCGAAATGAAAGTATGATGTAATGGAGCATAATAGAAGTGAAGAAGATTCTGAGTTAATAAAAAAGATTTTATGAGATGAAAAAAACTAAAAGGAATAGATGACAAATCACATGATATTGAATCTCTTAACAAGCTACTCATCATTAAGTAGCGTAGGGTGAATGCAGAGCTGGAAGAAACCAAAGCTGAGCTTATAAATATAATATAAATGTTTAGTATTTAATTTGATGTGGTCACTGATAATATACCATGACACTCTTTTCACAACAATATGATCGCTTTTGTAGGGATTAAGAGATATAACTGGAAGTCAATCAATTATTAGTGTTAAACAAATAGTGTCGATGTTCAAGACCTTGGGTCTCTTAATCGAACTTACATAAAATTTATAAAATATCAGTAAGAGCCCAAGAAAATTCCAAAAAAAAACTTTGAAGCATTTTGAACTTAAATAAAATATTTTTGGAAAAACTTTATTTTAACTTTGCATAAATTTAAATAGTTTTCATAAAAGGCCAACATACATAATTAATTCAAATAAATCCAGAAAAATCCAATAAATTCTAGAAAATCATAAAATGTATAAATAACCAATAAAATAATATTAAAGCAAATTTTGGGATGTTACAAAATACACCTGTTTGAACAAGTGATCGTGAGGAACCCAGTTTTGATAACTGGTCCACTAAGATATTGTCTTTTCACGGTATATATTGGACTTCGAAATGACTAAAGTACTTTTCTAATTTCCTCATTTCATCCAGGTAGTAAGCCATTACCTCATCGGACGTCTTGTATTCTTTACTAACCTGGTTTACGACTAATTGCGAATCGCCCACCGCAAGTATTCGATGGACTCCAAGGGATTTTGCTGCTCGGGCTCGACTAGAAGACTTTCATACTCTGTTACATTATTTGTAGCAGGGAAGTGTATCTGGATTGAATATTTTAATTGGTCTCCTTGAGGTGTAACCAATACTATGTCAGTCCCCGAGCCTTTTATTTCTCGAGAACTATCAAAGTATAGTTTCAAGTGGTCGGTATTAGTATTATCCTCTTGGACGGAGGGTTCACTATTTGTCCATTCAGCGATGAAGTTTGTCAAAATTTGGGACTTAATTGTTGTTCGGGTTATAAGATGGATATCAAATGACCCAAGTTCAACCACCCACTTAGCAATCCGACCAGTTGCATCTTGGTTATGTAAAATACTTTCCAAAGCAAAAGAGGATGGTATTGTAATCCGATAGGATTGGAAATAATGCCTCAATTTTCTAGAAGCCATTAATAGAGCATAAAGTAATTTCTGAACCTGAGGGTACCGCTCCTTAGGTCCGTGTAAGACTTCGTTTACATAGTAAATGGGTTTTTGGATTTGATCTTGTTCGACGATTAGTACAACACTGACCATACTATTTGAAGCCGCTAGGTATATCAACAACGGCTCTCCAGGGTTGGGTGAGAGACCAGAGTGGGTGGACTTTGCAAATAAGTCTTTATATCATTAAAGGCTTTATCTGCTTCATCCGACTAGTGAAATTTATCGTGTTTTCTGATTACCTTAAAGAAAGGCAATCCACGTTCTCCTGATCTTGAAATAAAACGACTGAGAGAAACTATCAGACCAATTAAACCTTGAACCTCTTTTAATGTAGACGGTGGACTTATGGATTCGATGGCCTTAATTTTCTCAGGATTTACTTCAATACCCCGTGAACAGACAAGGAAACTAAGCAACTTTTTAGAAGAAACACCAAAGACACTTTTATAGATTGAGATTAATTTTGTGTTTATTCAAATGATTGAAGGTTTTACTCAAGTCTGACAAATGATTAGAGCTAATTTTGCTCTTTACAACGAGATCATCAACATAAGCTTCGATATTACGCCCTATTTGACTATAAAAAGTCTTCTGCATGAGTCGCTAGTATGTGGCTCGAGCATTTTCAGCCCGAATGGCATCTTTCTGTAGCAGTAGATGCCGAACGGGGTTATGAAGGAAGTCTTCTCTTTATCTTCGCTTGTCATACTTATTTGATGATAACCTGAGTATGCATCCAGGAAACTCATCAATTCGCAGCCCGCTGTGGAATCTACCAATTGATCGATCCGGGGAAAAGAAAAATCATCTTTTGGACAAGCATTATTTAAACCGGTGAAATCAACGCACATGTTCCACTTATCGTTTGCTTTCTTGACCATGACCGGATTCGCAAGCCAATCAGGACGATCAACGTTGCGAATGAAACCAGCTTCCAAGAGTTTGTCCAACTCTTGTCGAATGGCTTCTTGCTGATCAGGAGTGAATCGCTGTAGCTTTTTCTTCACTGGTCGTATGTTAGGTTGAATGGCTAACCTATGCTCTATCACTTCTCTTGGGACCCCAGGCATGTCGGATGGTTTCCACGCAAACACATCTGCATTAGCCCGGAGGACAGCGACGAGCACGTCTTCCTATTTAGCATCCATTGATGATCCTATCAAAACAGTTTTTGACTGGTCGGTGGGATCAATGGGAACTTGCTTTATTTGCTCATTGGGCTGAGGAACTGCCTTCAGCCTCTTTGTCTTGCTGGATTTGCTTGTATTTTCTGCATCATTAGCATTAGCTAATGGTAATTGATCAAGAATCTCGAGCAATTTGCGATCACAATTACGTGTAGTAAGTTGGTTACCTTGCACAGTAGTCACACCTTTTGGACCAGGAATCTTTAAACTCTGATAGGCATGATGAATTCAAAGTAGGTTGGGACATAGTTCTTACTACTATTTCAGACTCTTTTGCCTGAAGAGTAGTTTTGTGCTCTTCGGAGATCATTTGGATTTTGTCTTCATTTCTCTTGAAGGCTTTTTGAGTTTAGCGGTCATTTCTTCATGATATTTGATCTTGTCGGTAGCCGCGACAAAATCAAATCTATAACCCTTGGCGGTATTTTGAGCCACCAAAGGTTGCTTTTCCAATTCTTTTATTTGTTCTCTTTGTATGTGTCAAAACAGTTATGTTAGAACAAAAAAGTAGGGAAAAAGGAAAAAAAACAATAGGAAAAGCTGATCCATACTTTTTATTGTTTCAATTTCTCCCTTAGTCAAAAAATTTTATTGACGACCTAGTAGGTCAAGCAATTCTAGTGAATGCTGAAAAAAGCAAAATAGCAAATGAATTAAGAACTACCTTTTCTCATAATAAAAAAAGAAGGGAAATGAGATAAGAAGAATACCTTCGCTAGCATGTTATTTAAAACTTGCTTGAAGTTCCCATGATCGGGATGACCAGAGGAAGATGCCAGTGTATAAAAGCCACTGGATTAATGATGTCAGTAGTCGTAGCATTTACAAGTACTACTCCTATCTCCTCTACTTTACTGGTTGGAACGACTAGTGTCTCTTTTGCTGTAGCAGGGAGGTCTTCGGTCTCCCCAGTAGCACAGGTTTCTTCAGCAATGGTGGTCATCCCGACCACCTTGGTCATCGTCACAAGAGGAGGACCAACGCCCTTTGTGATCGATGGAACTCGACCGACCAGTGGGTCATCACCAGTAGTAATCTTTTCTTGATTCAGAAGGAGGCTTTCGTTCCCTTTATACACTAAAGATGGGTAGCGCCTGTTTAGTTATCAAGAGGAATGCAAAGATTTTTCATTTATTAGCACTTAAACAGGTCAAAAAATTGGCGCATGACCTCATAAGGTCGCAGAAGACAAAAAACCTTGAGTAATTAACTTTTATTTCTCAATTCTTGGGGACTAACTGACGAGGATTAAAAATCTGTCACTTATTTAGGCCCTCAATTATTCGTGACTATACTCTATTAGTGGTCCTACAATACATAAAGCCCATAATACATAGAATGAAGCCCACCCATATCCGAACGGTTATGTCTCTGATCAGTTCAGCCAAGGGGGCCAATAAATCCTGCTTCACATTGGTCGTCCCCGACCAGTGAAATAGTCACCCTAACCAATGAAGTGATCAGGGACAAGCGGTTACCCAGCACATGTCTCCGTGCTTGAGTTATCTGACAAGTATACATAACTGCCCAGAAGTTATCTATGGAAAATACACCCTTTGACAAGAAGACACCATTTGATGGGAAGACACCTCTCAGTTACACGACGTCTCCATGAAGAACAACTTCCACCTCTTCAACCAGGATAAATAGGGAGCCAATCCATACTGTAAAGGACATCGCATAGCATCTTATCTAGACATCTAGAATTTGACATCCATTCTGTAATTTGTATACTCTGTAGAGCCACTTGGCTAATAAAGAAGCAATACCCAGAATTGTCTCATCTTGTTTACTAGGAGCCCACGATTATATTTTCGTAAGTTCGATTAAAGGAACCCAGATCTTGAACATCGACATAACCTTTGTAGCACTTTCATCTCTTTTCTTATTCTAATGTTGATGGATTCTAAGGCAAAATCCAATTCCATTCACAGTTTGTCCTAAAAGTTTTCATACTTTGATTTATGTTCCACTTCATCCTCATCTCCGAATGAGAATACCAAATACAACCTATTTCCGCTCTAGTCTTGTGGAGGAACAGGATCATTTTCATTTACCAAAAGCCGTCTGTGATATATGTTTTATAGACGGTTCAGGAACCGTCTGTGATGCACCGTATTATCACTGACACATGCTTACAGATAGTTCAAAAAACTGTCTGTGATGATATTTTTGAACTATTTGTGATGGCCTTTTTTGTAGTAGTGAGAGGTCGCCATGGCTAGTACCGAGGAATGGAAGGAAGGCGTGGTGGGTGAGAGGAGGGTGCAACGAGGGGAGTTCGCGGGAGGGAGGTAACAAGGTCATAAGAAGCAGAGGGAGGCGCGGCAGGCCGACACCAATTCCCTAGTGAGGTCGCTTCCTTGTGGGCAGCATGGGGGAGGAAGGGTGGGGGACGTTACATTAAGAGTAGCACGCACCATGCCTTGTCCGATGCAGCGTCCATATGTTCTTGCGATGAGTAGATTCTTGGGAAGAGATAGAGATAGAGAGAGATTGGGGAGTGCGATTGTGGGAACGGTTGCAATTATTTAGGAGAGAGGAGTAGTGGTGTCGTGGGACGATGCAACCGACCCCGGTTTCGGAGGGCATGGTTGAGGGAGGTGTGGTTTTTCATGAGGGGTGCATCGAAGAGGAGTGGAAGAGGCCAAGAGGGAGGATAGGACGATCGTCTACTACGCAGGGTAAACTCCTTTTATTAGTTAAGAAAATAGAGACAATACTTATAATAGAATAGCCAACTGTTGTTTGTGCTTTGAAGGGCTGCCTTAAATCGTGTTGTGAGTAGACGAGCTCTCTACAATGGGTATGACACTGTGCATAAGTGCATAGATTAACACTAATAGATTATCTGTCCAGCAATATGATTGCCTCTCTCTCCTCAGGACGAATATGATGTGGCATCATTTATAGATGGCTGATGTTACCCTATTGTGCATGCTATCATGGTTCTGTTTTTTTGCAATTTTAGTTTGCATGTGTAGTAATAATGTTTTCTTGGAAGACCCTCAGTTTTTAAGATGCAGATCTCATAGACATATTACTTGCAAGCACGGTGATGGCTATCTATATGACCGATGGGCTTTTATGTTTGGAAGGAGGAATTTCGGATAATCTCAGTTCGACAAAAATATCTCCTATGATCTTGAAGGTTGTTTGATTAATGATGGATTGGTTTGAAAGTAATTCTACGGGAGCTTTTCTATCCTATACGTTTTTTTGTTCGAGGGAAACAAGCATTAGGTTTCGACATGCGTGTGGCATTTTGGGGCAGCAATACGAGAGAGAACGGAGCACCGACACTGTGCAAAGAAACGAAGCCACTCTCGCTCTCCGTGGGAAATGCGGTGGGCGAATACTCGTCCGAGAGGAGAGATTTTAAGCGGAAGAAAGAAAAAGGCCGCGCGCTCCGTGAGTCGTGAGCACGATAGCGCTCTATCTCCGTTCAACGACACCAGTCATGGGCCGACAGCTACATAATTTTCCGTCACACCAAACGGACGGCGCGTCCTCAGGTTCGCCCGCGAATTAGTTGCAAAATTTTTCAGGTAAAACGTTAGCTTCCGTAATTAATTAGTCAGTTGGCCACCCATCGTGTCTAAACGCGCTCGTGATTAATTAGCACGGGATGGGGCCACAAATCGAGCCTTAATTGGGTCCGTGTATGTTGACCAGATGATGCGTACGTACCGGTAGTGTTTGTACGCCGAGACTTGGGCGGACGATGACCAACCTTGGAAATATGAAATACTAGTCAGGTGCCCGTACATTGCAACGAAAACTCAATTTATGATACAAAATTTATTTGCAAAGAACACTAACTTTAGTTATGTTTCAATAGTAGGAAAAGTTTATTCCTCCAAAGAGATTTGACTATCGGGTTTAACCTCTTCCATCTCAACCGTTCATGTTAGATCTAACGAATCAAGTACTCTGAATGAGAACGGACGATCGCAACTAACTCTTAATTAGAATTAGTAGAGAGATATCAATCCTTACTATTGAAAGAGGAGAAAGTTATTACCTTCCTCTTGCAGGAAGGAGTAGATGGAAGTAGAAGGCAGCGTACGCAGGCGGATAGAAGCTAGGTCTCCCCGACATCTTCGTGATTGGTACATGATTTGGTTGCGTGATTCTTTCCTTTTAATCTATGCATTTCCAGATATGATGAGATAGAATTCCCGTATTATAGAATATAGTGAGTATATCCTTCTATCCATGCAAGATATGATGAGAAATCCTTCAATTTATAAGATATATGAATAATATCCTTCCATAGTAAGAACATGTGAATAGAGATATGCTAAATAATATTTCTATTCAAAAAAGATATGATAAAATATTTCTATCTAAGATATGATTAAATCCTCTTCTATCTCAGTCGTTCATGTCAGATCTAACGAATCAGAACGGACCACTGCCACCAACTCCTAATTAGAAGTAGTAGAGATGATATACTCCTTCTTTGGTTATAAATGGTTATTATTTTAAACATCGATACGGTTTTTAAACATAATTTTGACAACTAATTTCTATTATAATATATTTATAAATCATAATAATATTACAATATTATGAAAGTACTTTTCGAGACAAATCTACATATATGATTTTCATATATCTAATTTAAATATTTAAAAAGATATGAATAGTCAAAGTAAACATATATCTAAAATGATAACTATTTGTGACCCAATGGAGTATATCGCAGCCAATTAGGTGAGCAACTTGGCTGTCTCAACAAAAAGAAAGAAAGAAAATGTGAGCAACTTGGCCAGCCATTAACCATAAATACTGTTATGAGATAAGATATTCGTAACCGTATTCGGTTAGACTCTATCTCTTATGTGTGGGCGAATCCGAACCCATCTCTTTCGGTTTTCTCTATATATTGGGCTTCCCCTTGTACAAGAGATCAATCTAAAAAAGCGAGAGAACTTTGCCCCCTACTTTGTGTGTGCTCCAGTTCTTGTTCTTATGATTTCGTTGGCATGCTGTTGATTGATCGTGAGTAAACGACTATGTTTTACAACACGTTATCAGCACGAGGCTCTACCGAGGCTAACGATCGTGATCGTCTGCCTGCGACAATCTACACGGCATCGAATTTCATCTTGCTACACGTGATCAACCTACATTAAACCCTACGTAAGCGCTACTATGTAATCGTTGATTCGATGGATCATCACATCAATTCATAGCATGCATGCTGTTACTGTTCATCATCAAATAAGAAAAACTTCATCCGATTTCGTCCGCTGGTGCACCGTTTCCTTGTCGCACCGTTGCTCATCGGCAACTGATGCGACTTTGTTCGTCGGCCAACAGCCGCACCGCTAGCGGCCGCCTCAGTCCCTGTGCCCGCAGCCGCACCGTGCGCCGTTCGCCTTGGCTCCCGCCCTGTTTTGCACCGGTCGCCTCAGCTAATTCGCTCACCGCACTCGTTGCCGATCGTCGCGTCTCACTCGCTCGCCCGTAGACGCGCCCACCGCGCATTCGTTGCCAGTCGACGCACCTACCGCACAATCACTCGCACCGACGGTGCCGGCACACCCAGCAGATGTGGTGGTGCCCGCTCGATACCCGCAGCATCCGTGGTGGTAGCAGCAACGGCCTCGCCTTCGGCATCACATTGCCTTCAACGGCGCCGTGGCAAGGCCGTCGTTTTGCCAGATGTCGATACGACCGAAGTCACCGTTGTAGAGGTCGTGGCTGTGCCCGAGCTCGCCTCAGCGACCATGCCCGCGGTCGCGTTCCGCGGTGGTTCCCACGCTAGGCTGGCGCGATGCCTCGCACCGCGAGCTCCGAAGAGCACGCCCGCAACCGGCGTCGCCTGGGAATCCTCTTATCGGCCGTCGCGCCTGCCGTTGCGACCTACTGTCGCACCCGCCGCGTCGCTCGGCATTTGTATCGCCGGATGCCGGAATCCGAGGCCTGCCGCCGTTCGTCGGCTCGACGGCTTTGTTCGACGCCCACACTTGGCCGTGCCGCCACCGGCGGTTGATGTCCCCGCATAATGCAAGTGGCGGCTAGGGTTGGGAAACCCTAGCCGCCCCCATATGGTGGAGGTTCCGGGTTTTTATGGGCCATATTAGGCTTCAAGGCCCAAAAAAAAGGTGAAAACTGTTATGAGATAAGATATTCTTAACTGTATTCGGTTGGACTCTATCTCTTATGTGTGCGCAAATCCGAATCTATCTCTTGCTATCTTCTACTATATATTGGGCACCCTCTTGTACAAGAGATCAATCTAATAAAGCGAGAGAACTTTGCCCCCTACTTTATGTGTGCTCCAGTTCTTGTTCTTGTGATTTTGTTGGTATGCTGTTGATTGATCGTGGGTGAACGACTACGTTTTACAACACGTTATCGGCATGAAGCTTTATCAAGGCCGATTGTGATCGTCTACCTGCGACAATCGACACTGCACCGATTTTCATCCTGCTACACGCGATCATCCTACGTTAAGCCCTACGTGAGTTAACCGCATCAATGCAAAATGTAATCCAGCAGATTATCTTAAACTAATGGCAGGTTAATCTAAGCATCAATTAGGGTTTCTACTGTTCATAAAAAAATCGGCCCTGAAGGCCGCATTTCGCAAATCTACACCGCCATCGTCGGCGACTAGCTCCATCGTCGCCCGCAGACAGCCGCCGCCGCACTCGGCCTGCGGTAACAGCACGACAACCGCGATCGCCACTTTGCCGCGACGTCGCCGCCTTCCTCGGCGAGCCTCGATGCTCGCGCCACTGCCCCGTCTGCCGCGTCTCGAAGTACGCATGCGGCAGAAACTGTGCCGCTTCGCGTGCCCGGCCGCCCTCGGTGGCCAAGCTGACGCCTTGTTTTGCCGCGTCTCGAAGCACACACGCAGCAGCGGCTGCGCCCCTTCGACTCCTTGACCACGACTGCAGCGCCGCATCTGGCCTTAACGGCTCGCCGCTTGTGCCGTTGCCCAAAGTGCCGCAGTCGACCCTGGCCCCGCAGGCCGCTGCTTCGCATTCGTGGCTTATGTTACCTGTTGCAGCCTGCGGCTGCTGCCGCGCCGCCGCCTTAGCTCTGCGCCCAAAACACGCTGCCGCAACCTCCGGAGGTAGCGTTCGCTCTCGCCCGAAGCGACGGTGGCGACACTCTTGCGCGCCAGCTTCGGCCTCCGTCGGCGGCGCCTACCGCGCTCATCAAGCGCACCCGCCCCGCTTGCTGGCCTCCGGTGTTGGCGCCCACCTTGAGCGCCTAACCAGCCTTCCGACGGCTGCGTCCTGCGCGAATGAGGAAGCGACGGCTAGGGTGAAACCCTAGCCGCCGGTTTGATGTCGGGCCTCATGGGCCTATTGGGCCGAAAAAAGGCCCGGAAGGCCCATTCTGTTTTTTTCTTGAAAAATGAAATTTGTGATTATGCCCTCGGGATTTTCAGTAATATAGGAAATTAAATTAATAATTCTGAATATTGCCATTAAATATTAGAAAAATCGATTTCTAGTGTTATGGACTTCCTAAAATTTGGCAAAATCGGTATTAGCACACACTAGAAGTCTCCATCCCCTGGGTTTATTTTCTAGCATTATGCCATATTTAATATGTGCTGAAATTTAATTTCTGTTATTTAAGTAATTCTAAAAATTGCTTAGTAATTAAAAGAAAATGCTATAAAATTATAAAAAATACGTATGACCCATTTCTCCATGTCATGTTGCTAGATTAATTTTCTGAGCATGTTTTCATGTTTATATATGCTGGACATATTATTATTGTTATTCCGTAATTCTGAAAATTACTTAGTAATTAACAGAAAAACATGAAAAATGCTAGAAAAATTCCAGAAAATTCTAAATAGCTTTTGAGAGCTTTAAGTCTCTGGATTAATATTCTTAGCATTATGCCATGATTAATTCATGTTGAAGGTTATTTTTCTATTATTCGGTAATTCTGAAAAATGCTGAATAATTAGCAGAAAACAATGAAAATTGTTAGGAAAATTCTGAAATATTTTAGATAATTATCTACTGAATAGATATAGACCAAGCTTTACTGATTGAAGAGTGAGCATGCAATATAATGATTTTACCAGTAGTAAAAGTCATTTTGCATAAATAGAAATAGTATATGTTGGACATCGCAAAGGGGGAATTTATCAAGCTTGCCCTGAATAGCAACAATTACCTTACCCGGGCAATAAATACTAAGATTAATCTGATAGCTCGATCTTTTGGAGCTACTGTTTTCCTAGCCTGAAGTTGGTACCCTTGCTCTTCCCGAAGCCACTAGATGTACGGCTTTACACCTCCTGAGGCACCATCTACATACGGACCGAATAGTTGATGGAAGATGACCAGCTGGCATTTTTGGATTCCTTGAAGGAAAAATATATATCCAGCAAAGATTCGTTATGTTGCCAGAAGTACAACGCGAATGGATCCTCCCGCGCTTTCAGGATTTTAAAGGCTGTGGCAATATATAATTTTTATCATACACAAGCTTGTCATTGATCTAACATTATGTAACCAAAAAGTTACAAATGCTAAAAAGATTGACAATATATTGTACACATTCCACCCTAATATGAGGATACTGCCGTAACAGTATCGTCGCCAAGTACCAGAAGTACTTCGAGCTTATATGCATTTTGCTAGAAGCAGAAAAGTATGATGAACTCCTGATGAAGAATCATCATGTACTTCCTAATAGTAGTTTTACAATGCTTGAAGCACATGCAAATGCTCAACACGTTAGCAATAGCCAAAGCCGCAGAAAGGGCCAATGGAATATAAAGTGGAAAAATGATAAATCAAATAGGGGAAGAGGCAATTGATAGTGGAAAAGTAAAGGTAAAGGGTCAGGGGCTTCTAGAAGTAATGCTGCAAACCCTGAATAACCCTGTTTTATGTATGGACGCACTGGCCATTGGTCATGCAACTATCGCATCCCGAAGTATGTGGTAGACCTTTACATGCAATCCACTAGAAAAATAAATAAGACTCGGGGAAATAATATTAAGTCATACGTCACCGTTCAACCTATTGTTGATACGGATGTTGAGAAGTGTGATGATATGATTCTTGAAATTATTGAGTTTGAGGAGTCCCAGGAGGGCACCTACATCTCATATAGAGACCTAGATTAGTCTCCTAAATATCCCTTCACTTTGCTAAGTCGATGTCGCATATTCCTTATAAGTCTCCTTATCGGTTTAGCCCAAGTTCCTGAATGAACATTTGGTCTACGCTCCTGTTGAGCGATTATCATTCAAAAAAATGAATAAATTGATATTTCCCAGATATTTGATTAATTATGCTATTTTTGTTCTATATTCTACAATTTGTTCCTGATGCAACAATTGTTTGATTGTTAAATCATACTTCCAATATAGAACAAAGTATAATCCGATGGCGGAGGAGAAAATTTTTCTAGAAGACATTTGTACCACACTAAGTGAATTGAAAATATTATGACTATCGCCAGAAGCGATACTCTCATAGTTGGCATTGGAAGAATGCCATATTATACCCTGAGTCCAGTCGTACTCCCTTAAGTTTTAAAGACATTGGTCTGAATCATTTCCATATGGAGATAAAGAATGAGGATGGTATAGAATACCTACTCATGACTAAGTTTAATGGGTGTAACAAACGTATGGTTAAAAAGCTTCATCCATTCTCCTCCGGATATACTTTGCACATATAAAACCTGAAGTTTGTGTTGCGATAAAAATCCAGAAATATTTAAGATCTGGCAGATCAACTAGGTTATCCTGAGTTGAATATTATGAGAAGAATAATTATAATTCTATTGGCCATAGCATAAAGTCTTTCCTAGACCTGAAGTTTTCTAATGCCCGGTTATACTGAAGGAAAGCTTATTCTTAGATCTTCTTACCTAAAAAGTTAGGGAAGAATCACTGAATTTCCTGGAGAAAATTCAAGGTGATATCTATGGACCTGTTCAGCCCCTGTCGGGCTCTTTTTAAGAAATTTTATGGTACTGATAGATGCTTCTACTAGATGGTCTTATGTATGTCTCTTATCTACTAGGAACCATGCTTCTGCCAAAATTAATTGCCCAAATTATTAAATTAAAAGCTTACTTTCTAGAAGAAATGATCAAGTCTATTCGAATAGACAATGCTAGCAAGTTTACCTCAAAAGCATTTAATGATTATTGTATAGCTTTGGGAATTAATGTAGAGCATCTCGTACCTAATGTCCACACTTAAAATGGCCTTGCAGAGTCATTATATTAAAAGAATAAAAACTTATTGCTTGGTCGCTCTTGCAGAATAATAGGCTTTCCACCAGTTGTTGGGGGCAGACAGTGCTGCATACTGTGGGTTTAATTCAACTCAGACGAACTGCACATTATGAAATTTCGTCATTGCTGATAGTGCGTGGAAAAGAATTAAGTATTTCCCATCTGTGAAAATTTGGCTGTGCTGTATACATGCCAATCTCTCCACCACAGCGTACCACCATGAGACCATACCGGAAGTTGAGGATCTATGTAGGTTATGAATCTCCGTCAAATATTAAATACCTAGAGCCCATAACAGGGGATCTATTCATGGCTCGGTACGCTAATTATACTAAGGATATTTTTCATAAGTGAGTTTATAATCTGCCAAATGCCTTCACTTTTGTAACACCCTAATTTTTGCTCTAATTTAAAATTTGAAGTATTTTTGATTTATGAGAAATTTTAGAAATTATTGAAATTTATTTGGAATTATTCAAATATAGCCTTTCTTGAAAACAAATTAAATAAAGGAAAAGTTTTTGCAAAGTTTTATTGAAAATATTTTAATGGAGTTCCAAACATCTCAAAGTATTTTCCAGAATTTTTCTGGAATTTTTCAGATATTTTTACTACTTTCTTTGGCCAAAACTAGTTTCCCAAATTATTTTTATTCGAAAAGGATTTAAAATCCCGAGCGATTATGCCTGGCGAAATCGTTAGCGGCCCGATCTTGTGCTCTGCCCACTCGTGACTCCGCCCACGCAACCCGCCCGCCGAAACCCTAGCGCCGCTTAGCCTAAGCCGTCCGATCCGGATCGCATGCTGTCGTGTGCCACGTCGCCCGTCGCGCGTGAGCCTTGGATCATCGCCGCCGAACGCACGAGATCGCGCCACGTCGCCGTCCCGAGATCATCGGAGAGCGTGGCGTTGATGGCCGTGACTTCCGCCGGCCGTTTGGCGCCGCCGAGGTAGCCCTTAAGTCCCGTTGAAGGCGTCGTGCGAGGCCTTCGCTCGCATCTTTGACTCCTCGCACGCACGCCGAGACTCCCTCTAGCGCCGTCGAGCTCGCCGTGGTTGCCTTCGCCATCACCGTTGTTTTGCTTCCTCCCATCGTCGTCCGAGCCGCTCGCCGTGCTCGACCCTTCTGAGTTCACGAAGCCACCGCATCGAGTGGACCACTTCATCACGCCGAGAAGCCCGCGCAGCCGCGTTGCCGCCGTCTCCATCCTCTCCGGCAAGATCTGTGCCACCGTGACATCGTCGCCACCCGAGCCGTCCACCGTCCGATCGCCGCCCGAGCGCGCAGATTCATCCACGTCGCCAATCAGCGGTAATCCTCATCTTCACCCTCGGTAGTTTGATCTAATCAGCGGTCTAGATTGCCGATTAGTTTCACGATTAGTTTATTTCACCGTTTGATCTAGATCGTAGGGTTTATTTTTTTACCGCGTCGCGTAAAGGTCACTGGCCGTCGGATCGCGGCGGCGCCTTGGATTGTGCGGCGTGTCGCGCTGCGATGAGGCTAGAGCCGATAGCCTTGGCTCATCGCGGCCGTCCGTTTGAATCGGCGGATGAGATCGCACCGTGCATCGGGCTAGTCTGTGTTGACGCGTGTGGCGGAAGCCGAAGTCGTCGCCGCCGTTTCGTCGGCGTCACCCGGTAATCGTGGACCGTTCGATCTGGATCCAAGGGTCACGGTGAAGCCACGTGTTGGCTCCGCGATGAGGTGAGGCGAAAAGTCGTGAATCTCGGTCGTTCGTTTTAAATCGGAAGGGCGAGATTGAATCGAGTTCGACGATTAGTTTAGCGCCGCGTGTCGCGTTGGGATTGGTGCGAGCCATCGCTGGCGCCACGGCTTGCGTCACCGGTGTCGAGCACGCATGCCACCGGTCCACGGTGGACCAGGCCAACCCGTGGACCCGACCCATAGACTAGAGCGGCGTGGCGGCCTGCAGGCGTGCCGCGATGTCGAGATGACGTCGTGATGACGTCATATATATATTTTTTTATATATAAAAATATTTCGACCGAATTTCTTTTCTGTGCTGACATCATCATGACGCGTGCTGATGTCACAAATGCGAATTTCAGTGTAAAAATATTTGGAAAAATCGGATTTTCTTAATTTCGTATTTTGATTTTATTCAAACTTCAAATGACTATAACTTTTGCATTTTAACTCGGATTTGGATGATTCAAATTTCTAAAAATTCATAAAATTATGAACTATTTAATGGTGAATTTTATTTGAATTTTGAGGTCGTTTAGTCTTCTGTATTAGTTATTTATTGCATATTTTGTTTATGCGCGTGAGCGCAAATTTGCCGGAAAGTTTCGAGGAAGATTTCGTCGCTCAAGACCAAGCTTGAACAAGACCAGCAACTCTTTGAAGGCAAGTGATGCTTTGATCATTTTGATCCCAGATTTTAAAATGTAATTTATGCTTTGAAACTATGCATGCTAATTATTTAAAATGAAATTAAATTGATTTGGGATAATGTAGATAATCAACCCATTTTGTTATGCCACCTTGAATTATTAATTGTATGCCTAAACCATTGTCACCCTAAGTTTGATTATATTAGTTGGATGCTAATATTGTGCCAACACGGGAGGCTAGGCCGTGAGTAGATGCTTAGCCTTGCAGCGAATCATGAGTGATCTTTGGAAAAATGCTACAATCTTGACTAAAGACATATTGAATGTATTTTGAAAAGTGGTGTGATGACGCCATATGATGAGATTGAGGTACTGCGACTGTGTGGTTCCGCATCGATGTGGAGTTATTCTTGGCATGTGTTGCACAATAATCAAGCTGGGTGGGAAAAGATTTAGGCTGGGGCAAGTGGCAAGAGGTGTGTGCACAGTGGGCTGTGTGGCATTGGGTTGATGAGTGATGTGAGTCTGTGTGCCACATTGGGCTATGTGCCACTGTTGAGTGTTGGAAGTCTTGCCTTGGTGATTAAGGACTTCACCTTGCAAGCCTTTGATCTGAGTCACCGTACAACCACATATCGATATGGGACGGACCTAGTTGACTAGGGTTACGATATCTTTCCTCCGATACCTCGGGGTGACAGTACAGGGGTGTATCTGTATGGGGAGCGTGCACTGTACGGCTTGGTGCCCATCCAATGCTGATTGGCGGTCCTATACTTGGCTCTGTGTGAGGAAGTGATAGTGAAGGCAATCTGGAGAGGTTCTCTGGTTAAGGTAGAAGTTCTGAAAAGCTTTGTTGCGGACAATCACACGTGTGGTGGCGGTTGTATCTTGTGGGTAAAGTGTACAACCTCTGCAGTGTCAAACTATTCGAATAGCCGTGCTCACGGTATTGAGCATTGCTCGGGATTACAGATCAAGGGTAGATTTTCATAAACAAAATGTGGGAAGGGTGGTGTGTGCGGTGTTGGAAATGAACTATAAGGTCAAATTTGCGTCTGAGAATCTTCAATGAAAAACCATTTGAGTTTAGTATTATTTATATCTGTACATCGCTTTAATCTAAACAAGATACTAGTTCAAAATCTTGCTTGATGCAAAAGAACCATTTAAGCCAATCCATTGGAATAAGTTTTGCATATAGTAATAGCGCTGCATTTTGTGCATTACTTGTTGAGTGCCTTGTGTACTCACCCCACCTTGCTTATCAAACCCAACATCAATGGAGGAGTCTACACCAGCATGGGAGGAAGAGTACATCGAGGATGCGAGCAACTAGGGGGCAAGCCCAGTCGGTTGCCTGTGGCAAGATGAAGGCTTCCACGACCCTTTTATTTATGTTCCACTGCTATTTCTTTACTTTGAATAATGTAAGCCCTGTGTGGCTGACTTATCTGTAAGGAGACCATAAGGTCGTACAACTCGATTTATATACATATTTGCACTATTTATTCTTATATCTTTGTGAATATACGTAATGTGCAACCTCAGTATGACTGTGTGCTAAGCGTGATCTGGGTGGCACAGAATATCTGAGAGGGTCGGATTTGCGGTTCGGGTCCCGACAACTTTTCATAAGGGAGTGAAAAGATCTCATATACCTGCAGTATAAGCACCTGAAAGAGTGAAAATAACCTAGAAGGATATTGAACCTACTCTTGACCCTCATGGTAAAAAGAAGGGGAGGCCTCCACGTGCACGAGACTCAATTCTGCGGAGACGTCCGCAGAAGTAGAGAACCAAACAAATGAGAACGCTGCCCATGATAGTGGAAGAAGCTCAACCTGATGTTGAGAAAATCCCTAAAGTGAGGCATCCTGGAGATGGTAACATCCCTAAAGTGATCCATCCTGAAGATGATAACCCCAGTGTATATTTGCGCGCACAATCCCACGCTGGGAAATCAGAACACCCAGACTCCATCGTTGTGGGAAATCACGAGGAGCTGGAAGAAATTTATAAAGAGATATCCCTGAAGTGATGCAGGAGAATTGTATAAAAGAAAGACTACAATTGTCGACATATAATTGCCTCTAAAATTGCTAAAGCTGGATCCAGAACCAAAGTCCATGGCAGAGTGCCAGAAGAGCTTAGATAGGGTCAAATAAAAAGAAGCAATTGAGGCAGCGCTCGCTTATTAAAAGAAAAGCTTTGATCCCGTTGACCAAACATCTCCTAAAGTAATCCCTGTAGAATCAGATGGGTTTTTCATCCGAAAGAGAAATGAAATACCTAGGTGGTGAGATATAAAGTGAGGCTTGTAGCACAAGGGTTCACGCAGAGACCCGACATCGAATACGATGAAATATATTCTCCTGTAAAGAGTGGAATAACGTTTCAAAATTTAATATTAATGGCAGCAAGCTTAAACTTATCAATGCAGTTGATGGATGAAGTGACCTCATATATATGGGTCACTTGATACGGATATTTACATAAGAATCCCTGAAGGAGTTACAATTCCGAATCCTAATAATAGCAACATGTATAGCGTCAAACTGAAGAGATCGCTATACGGATTAAAACAGTAAGGGAGAATGTGGTATAACCGACTTAGTGAGTTCCTCTTGAAGAAGGAATATTACACCTATGTGTTCATAAAGAAATCCTAGAATGGATTTTGTATCATCTCAGTTATATGTCGATGATCTGAATATCATCGGAACCACAGAGGAGATAGAGGAAGCAAGTTCTTACCTCATGACGGAGTTTTGAGATGAAACATTTGGGTAAAACCAAATTTGCTTAGGCCTGCAGCTAGAGCAGTTCCCAAAAGGAATCCTTGTACACCAGTCTTTCTAAACGAAGAAGGTATTGGAAAGGTTTAATATGGATAAATCGTATCCATTAAAACCCTCCATGGTCATAAGATCCCTTGAAGCGGATAAAGACCCTTTTCAGACCAAGGATGGAAAATTAGAAAGTCTTAGGACCTGAAGTCCCATACTGATGTATCTTGTGAATTGCACAAGGCCTAATATTGCATTCACAGTTAAATTTGCTAGCAAGACACAGTGCACCTCCAACCAGAAGACATTGGGCTGATGTCAAGACTTTACTCAGATACCTCTAAGGTACTCAAGATCTTGGATTGTTTTTCCAGAAGAACCAAGACTTAACCATGGTGGGATATATGGATGTTGGCTATCTGTCTGATCCCCACAGTGCCAAATCTAAGACTGGTTTTGTATTTCTCTGCGGTGGTACAACCGTTTATTGGCAGTCTTTTAAGCAGATCTAGGTAGCTACTTCTACCAACCACTCAAAGATTATAGCTTATATGAAGCCTCACGTGAATGTGTTTGGCTGAGACGTGTGATTAACCATATCCAGAAGTTATGTGGTCTTAACACCATCGATACCCCCACAATTATCATGAAGATAATGCTGCTTGTGTTGCACAAATGCAAATGGATTATGTGAAAAGCAATATCACAAAGCATATTGCTCCTAAGCTTTCCTATTCTCACAAACTCAAGAAGAACAGTGAGGTAAAGATTTTGCAAACTAAGTCATGTGAAAATCTTGCAGATTTATTCACTAAGTCCTTGCCAAAATCTATATTTCAAAGATGTGTCAATGGCATTGGAATGAGACGACTTAGAGATATGCAAAGTTCAAGGGGAGTAAATCCCTGAACCATGACCCTTTGCATGATCCTGAAGGTCATATTTTAAATTCTGAAGATTATAAGTTGTACTCTTTTTTCGTTAGTGAGTTTTCCTGAAGTTTTCTCGCATGAAGGTCTTTAATGAGGCAACTAGTGTAACACAGAGTGCAAGTGCAATGTACTCTTTTCTCCATCCCTTTTTTCCCACAGGGTTTTTGGGAGGAGTTTTTAACGAGACATGTGCATTACGCGGTATTCGCCTAAGGGGAGTGTTATGAGATAAGATATTCTTAACCGTATTTGGTTGGACTCTATCTCTTATGTGTGAGCGAATCCGAATCTATCTCTTGCTATCTTCTACTATATATTGGGCACCCCCTTGTACAAGAGATCAATCTAATAAAGCGAGAGAACTTTGCCCCCCTACTTTATGTGTGCTCCAGTTCTTGTTCTTGTGTTTTTGTTGGCATGCTGTTGATTGATCGTGGGTGAACGACTACGTTTTACAACAAAAACCTTTAGTTTTTCCTGTTTTCGAAAAAAATAGTAATGTATATAATCAATATTCCTATAAATTCACATTAAATCCTAGAAAATAGTTTTTCTAGATTATGGGCTTCCGTAAATTTTTGATAAATTAGTATTTAGCACATCTCCTGAAGTTCCATACTCTAGGTTTATTTTCTAGCTTTATGCCATATTTATTATGTGCTGGAATTTATTTTTTGTTATTTAAGTAATTCTGAAAATTGCTTGGAAAATTAGCATAAAATGCTAGAAAATTATGTATGACACATTGATGTGTGTCATGTTGCTGGATTCATTTTTCTTAGCATTGTTCCATGTTAGTATGTGTTGGGATTTACTTTTCTGTCATTAAGTAATTATGCAAATTGCTTAATCATTAATAGAAAATTATGAAAAATGCTAGGAAAATTTCATATAGCATATTGAATGCTCCATAGCTCTGAATTTATTGTCCTAGCATAATTCCATATTGATATATGTTGAAATTTATTTTTCTGTTACATGGTAATTTTGAAAATTGCTGAATAATTAGCACAAACTATGGAAATTGCTAGAAAAATTCTGGAAAATTTTAGATAATTATCTGCTGAATAGATATAGATCAAGCTTTACTGATTAAAGAGTGAGCGTGCAACATAATTATTTTACCAGTAGTAAAAGTCATTTTGCATAAATAGAAATAGAATATGTTGGACATCGCAAAGAAGGAATTTATCAAGCTTGTCCTGAATGGCAACAATTACCTTACCTGGGCAATATATACTAAGATTAAGCTAATAGCTCGATCTTTTGGAGCTACTATTTTTCTAGCCTGAAGCTGGTACCTCTACTCTTCCCGAAGCCGTCAGATGTACAGTTTTGCACCTCCTGAGGAAACATCTTCATACGGACCTGAAAGCCGAATAGTTGATGGAGGATTTCCAGCTGGTACTTTTGAATTCCCTGAAGGAAAAATATATAACCAACAAAGATCTGTTATGTTGCCAGAAGTACAACGCGAATGGGTCCCCCGCGCTTTTAGGATTTTAAAGGTAGTGATAGCATATAATTTTTGTCATACACAAGCTTGTCGCTGATCTAACATTATGTAACCAGAAAGTTACTAATGCTGACATGATCAATAAGACATTATGCACCTTCCACCCCATTATGATGATACTGCTGTAATAGTATCGTCATGCCAAGTACCAGAAGTATTCCAGCTTATATGCATTTTCGCTAGAAGCAGAAAAGCATGATGAACTCCTGGTGAAGGATCATTATGTACTTCCTAATGGGAGTCATGCAATGCCCGAAGCACATGCAAATGCCCAATAGGCTAGCAATAGCCAAGACTGCAGAAAGGGCCAATGGAATAAAGGGGATAAGTGGAAGAATGACATATCAGATAGGGGAAGAGGCATTTCATAGTGGAAAAGTAAAGGTAATGGGTCAGGGGCTTCCAGAAGTAAGGCTGCAAACCCTGATTAACCCTCTTTAGGTATAGATACATTGGCCATTGGTCATGCAACTATCACATCCCAAAGTATGTGGTAGACCTTTACAAGCAATCCACTGAAAAACTAAATAAGACCCGGGGAAAAAATATTGAGTCATACTTCACCGTTCAGCCTGTTGTTGATACGGATGTTGAGAAGTGTGATGATGTAATTCTTGAAATTATTGAGTTCGAGGAGTCCCAGGAGGGCACCTACGTCTCATATGGAGACCTCGATTAGTCTCCTAAATATCC
Organism: Otatea glauca; assembly: GCA_036346275.1. Lineage (NCBI taxonomy): Eukaryota > Viridiplantae > Streptophyta > Magnoliopsida > Poales > Poaceae > Otatea > Otatea glauca. The sequence continues at coordinate 43,314,318 of CM070713.1, read as the reverse complement.
CTTCACTTTGCTAAGTCGATGTTACATATTCCTTATAAGTCTCCATATCAGTTTAGCCCTAGTTCCTGAATGAACATTTGGTCTATGCTACTATTGAGCGATTATCATTCAAAAATTGAATACATTGATATTTCCTAGATATTTGATTTATTGTTCTATGATTGTTCTATATTTTACAATTTGTTCCTGATGCAACAATTGTTTGGTTGTTAAATCATGCTTCCAATATAGAACAAAGTATAATCCGATGGTGTAGGAAGAAATCTGTCTAGAAGATAGTTATACCACACTAAGTGAATTATAAATGTTATGACTATCGCCAGAAGCGATACTCTCATAGTTGGCACGGGAAGAATGCCATATTATACCCTGAGTCCAGTCGTACTCCCTTAAGTTTTAAAAACATTGGTCTAAATCGTTTCCATATGTAGACAGAATGAGGATGGTACATAATACCTACTCATGACTAAGTTTAATGGGTGTAATAAACCTGTGGTTAAAAAGCTTCATTCATTCTCCTCCGGATTATACTATGCACATATAAAACATGAAGTTTGTGTTGCGATGAAAAACCTAGAAATATTTAAGATCTAGCAGATCGACTGGGTTACCCTAAGTTGAATAGTATAAGAAGAATAATTAATAATTCTGCTGGCCATAGCATAAAGACTTTCCTAGACCTGAAGTCTTTCTTATGCCCTGGTTGTGCTAAAGGAAAGATCATTCTTAGATCTTGCCTAAAAAGTTAGGGTAGAATCACCGAATTTCCTGGAGAAAATTCAAGATGATATCTATAGACTTATTCAGCCCCTGTCGGGTTCCTTTAAGAAACTTTATGGTACTTATAGATGCTTCTACTAGATGGTCCTATGTATGTCTCTTCTGCCAAAATTGTTTGCCCAAATTATTAAGTTAAGAGCCTACTTTCCAGAAGAAAGGATCAAGTCTTTTGAATGGGTAATGCTAGTGAGTTTACCTCAAGAGCATTTAATGATTATTGTATGGCTATGGGAATTAATGTAGAGCATCTCGTACCTTATGTCTACACTCAAAATGGCTTTGTAAAGTCATTAAAAGAATAAAACTTATTGCTTGGCCAATCTTACAGATTAGTTGGCTTCCCACCAGTTGTTGGGGCCACGTAGTGCTGCATACTGCGGTATTAATTCAACTCAGACCAACTGCACATCATGAAATTCCCCATTGCAGATAGTGCATGGAAAAGAATCAAGTATTTCCCATCTGCGAAAATCTGGCTGTGCTGTATACATGCCAATCTCTCCACCATAGCGTACCACACATAGGACCTCACCAGAAGTTGAGGATCTATGTAAGTTATGAATCACCGTCATGTATTAAAATACCTAGAGCCTATGACAGGGGATCTGTAATAGCTCGGTACGCTGATTGTTCTAAGGACATCTTTTCGGTATTAGGGAGAGATAAGTACCACATTAGAGAATGCCGAGTCGTTAGATCCATGCACTAAAGGGACCGAACTTGAAGTTCGGAGGATGATAAATCTGTAATAAATAAGCTAAATATCTGCCAAATTCCTTCACTATTCATAAGGGAGTGAAAAGATCTCATATATCTACAGTATATGCACCTGAAACAGTGGAAATACCCTAGAAGGATATTGAACCCACTCTTGACCCTCATGATAAAAGGAGGGGGAGGCCTCCAGGTGCACGGAACTCAATTCCGTGGAGACGCCCGCAGTAGTAGAGAACCGAACAAACGAGAACACTACCTGTGACAGTGGAAGAAGCTCAACCTGATGTTGAGAAAATCCCTGAAGTGAGCCATCCTGGAGATGGTAACATCCCTGAAGTGATCAATCCTGAAGATGATAACCCCAGCATATATTTGCACGCACAATCCCACGCTGGGAAATCGGAACACCCAGACTCCATCGTTGTGGGAAATCATGAGAATCTAGAAGAAATTTATAAAGAGATATCCCTGAAGTGATGCAGAAGAATTGTATAAAAGAAAGACTAAAATTGTTGACATATAATTGCCTCTAAAATTATATCCCTGAAGTGATCAGAACCAAAGTCCATGGCAAAGTGCCAGAAACGCTCAGATAGGGTCAAACAAAAGAAGCAATTGAGGCAGCGCTCGCTTAATAAGAGGAATGTTTTTGGTCCTATTGACCGAACATCTCCTAAAGTGTTCCCTGTAGGATCAAATGGATTTTTCACCCGGAAGAGAAATGAAAATATCCTTGTGGTGAGATATAAAGCTAGGCTAGTAGCACAAGGGTTCACGCAGAGACCCTTCATTGATTACGATGAAACATATTAGCCTGTAAAGAGTGCAATAACGTTTCAAAATTTAATATTAAGGGCAGCAAGCTTAAACTTATTAATGCAGTTGATGGATGTAGTGACCGCATATTTATATGAGTCACTGGATATGGATATTTATATGAGAATCCCTGAAGGAGCTACAATTCCGAATCCAAATAATTGCAACATGTGTAGCGTCAAACTGAAGAGATTGCTATACAGATTAAAATAGTCGGGGAGAATGTGGTATAACCGACTTAGTGAGTTCCTCCTGAAGAAGGAATATTGCCCCTATGTGTTCATAAAGAAATCCTAGAATAGATTCTGTATCATCTCAGTTATATGTCGATGATCTGAATATCATCGGAACCACAGAGGAGATTGAAAGGATCAAGTTGACCTAGAGGGGGGGGGTGAATAGGCAACTTTTAAAATTATCTAAAGGAATGGAACTTTTCTCAATAAAAAAATAGGAGCGGAAGCAATTGGCAAGAATATCAGGCACAACACTTGTTCAAGAGAAAAGAGTTCGAAATAGAAGCAGTAGAAACAACACAAGAGAAAAACAACACAGAAACAGGGGAACACAGGAATTTTTCACCGAGGTTCAGAGATCACTCCTACGTCCCCGTTAGAGCACTTTGTTGGAAGTATGGCTCCACCAAATAGCTAATTTCAAATAGCTTTTGGTTATCCACTATCTTGACTCTTTCACTATTCCAGTGAGGTGAGTCTCAACCTTTCACAGCAATGGTGGCCTTCCACAAACACTATTGGATAGGTCGCACCAACAACTTCTCCAACCGTCTAGGAACAGCTAGTTCCAAGAGTAATAGACTATCCACAAGCCCTGTCTCTTCGTTCAGTAGCTAGACTCAACTAGATTTAGCTTGGAGCAAGTATTCTAGCAATTCAGAAAGGTGGTTTGTGATTTTCTGAGTTGAAGCTCAAAAACTCTTTGATGGAATGAAGCTTAGGAATCTCAAAGATCAAAGAGTTGTATGTGAATGAAAAGATGTTCAGAATGTGAAAAGAGCAATGGCACACACTTTTCTTGAACACAGGCCATCTATATATAGCTCCTGAACAAAAATAACCGTTACACCAGTCTTTTGCCCGTTGGGAGTTGGCAGGGTAGATGGGGTAGGTCAACAGCTACCTTTTGAAAAAGATTTTCTTACAGAGCGAATCGGGAGTCAAACAACACACGCGCCGGACCAAAATTTGATGCAGGGCACATGGTTCTTAGAGGCATAGTTGAGCTTAGACGGACCTATTTGCGCCAGACCAAGAAAAACAGTCCGTCGTAAGGGTAATAGATCAGATGATTTTACTGGCACGAAAGGATTTGCGTCGGACAAATAAACTTAGTCCGTCGAGCAGGATTTTACTCAGCCAGGCAAGCCATGTTAGCGCAGGACCAAAAAGAAAAGTCCGCCGAACACATGATTTGTTCTAACTTAGTACCAGAGGACAGAGATTACGCAGGACCCAAAAAGATGGTCCGGCGTACAAGGGAAAAAGACTTGTTTTATCAGAGGAGAGCTTGTTTACGCCGGACCGGAAAAGATGATCCGACGTACACATATAATTTAGATCATTATCATACTTTATTTTTCTGACTTTTTAGAATGGACCAGAATGATAAATGAGGCGAAATAATTTATGTCGGACTAAAATAAATGAGAGAAATAGGTTTGTCCGATGAACACTTGTTATATAAAAAATAAAGAGGTTTCTTAACGCATGACCCAAAAAGTTGGTCCGGCGTACATGGTGTTCACTCAGAAGGAATATTTCTTCAGCGCCGGACCGAAAAGGTTGGTCCGGCGTACATGATGTACTCTCGGTTAATGTTTTAGAACAAGGATCTTTGAGCGCCTGAGCCAGAGAGAAATGTTTTGTCTAAGATAGAATTATGATTAAAGAGAATTCTATGCTCCAAGAAATCTTCTAGTGACTTTACACATGATCCAAGATCATTTCTTATGGATAGTCCCTCTTAATAGTACGGTAATTAAACTAAGTGGCTTAGATTTACTCCCAACCCAAAAACTAAAACAAACACCTTAGCCTTGACTATCAGATCTATCTTCTTTTGTTTTTCACTGAGTAACCTTTTTAGTCATCAACACCAAAACCTATAAACTAAGCCCAAATTACATAAAGGGAGCCTAGATGCTCTCAATCTCCCCCTTTTTGGTGATTGATGACAAAACTTCGAAGTACTGCTCAGGGCCGTAAGAGATTACTTATCCTGCAGATACAAGTTAGTCTGATAGAAAACAAAATTTAATAACTTGAGTAAAATGTACTCCCCCTGAATGAATGCGTGAGAGGACTTAAATATAACACACATGAAGAAGTATCAGAAACAATATTATGGTTTTAAGAAAGAAAATGCATAAAGCAGAGTGCATAAAGCAGAGACAAACACAAAAGACTATTAGTCTTTAATATAGCATTTTTGACATTAGAGAGACTATTTCGACTATTCTTCAGACTGTTCTTCTCCCCCTTTGGCATCAACAACCAAAAAGGTCACTTCTTGCGTTTTGAAAAAGCTCTTTTCAGCATGCTTGTGCTTCTTCGTGGAGGAGAAGGAGGTGACTATTCTCGGTCTCTGTCAGAAAGAGGAGAGGCCATTGCTTGATTGTGCCAGCTGGGATAATCAGGATCTCCAGGCTGAGGATTGAAAGAGAATGCACTGAAGTCATGTTGGACACCTCTGACAAGTTCCTGAGTTTCATCAGTTTTGTCCAACAATAGTTGTGCAATGTCCTGCTGATTCGATGTCAAGTTATGTCGAGTGTCTACAATATAATCCCGAAAATGATCTAATTGATCTGCATGTGAATCCAAACAGCTTCCAGTCTGTTCAAAGTTCTTGTAGACATTCTGAGCAAACTTGTCAATCTGTGCATTTTGAGCATTTTGCTTCTTGTTAAGATCATACATTCTGTCTTTGATGACCAGTTGTTCAGTTTTAATTTCACCAATCCATTTTCTTATGTCCCACTGATTTCCTCTGATCATATCAAACCTTTTGTAAGTTTCATTTCTGAGATTTTCTTGGTCTTGATAGATCTTTTGCATTAGTTCTTGCTGTTGGTGAATTGCTGCCATTTGTTCATCATGTCTCTGGGCAGCCAATTTCCTTTCTTCTTCTATATTTTCTTGAGCATTTCTGAGATCAGTGTTGTATTGTTGCTCAAATGATGTGAACCACCCTGGCTGTGAGTCCCACCAAGATGGTTGATGACTGTAATCATGAAATGGTTCAGGCTCAGAATGATGAGAATAGTGAGAGTTATCATCTGAATTCTGAGTGAAGGCTGGTATATGATTCGGAGGAGGTCTAGAACCGCCTGCTTCTTGCTCATGGGCTGTAGATGGAAATCTTTGTCCTTCCATGAATCTGGCTGCGGCTGCTAGTTCTTGTAGTCTCTGAACTTCCTCATCTTCATGATGAGATTCTGAGCTGACATACACTGCAGGATGTTCAGACTGTCCAAACCTTTGCTGACTTAGATGTTCTGAGCTATAGTTCAAGGTTTCTGTGGGAGTATATGAAAGGTTAGGAGCAAGGAGAGTGTATTCCTGAGTGTGATAGTTATGACTTGGAACCCCTCCATCATCATCTGAATTTTCAAAGATCTCTGTATTCTCTTGAGTACTAGGCTCATGAATTACTGGTTGAAAAGAGGAGATACTTGCTGGTCTGTTTTCTTGTACAGCTGGCTTGGACATTTTGTATTGCTTAGGGCCAGAATTGAATTCTCTGTCCCTCTCAGTCTGGGAAATGATCCCTTGAGCCAAAAGCATCTGAGTGATTTGCATGGCAAAAGGAAGATGGCTACCCATCTTTCTGTATATAGCTTCTTCCATTTCACCAAAGATGTAATCTGTTAAATCAATGGGTTGTCTTGATAATATCGGTCTGTGACCATGCAAGACATGGGGTTACTCCTTCCTTGTAACCGGTTTTAGGGTAGATAGTGTGTCTGAGGATTAGGAGTAGAGCCTTGGCTTCTGTAGTTAAGTAATGAACCCTATTTGCATTAAAACCAGCCTCATGAATATTTCTGTAGATGTGGGCAGATACTTGTAGGTCAGGCATGTCACCAATCTATCTCCATCTTCTTCCAGGGAACATCCTATAATGAATCCTAGTTACATTGACAAAGGACATGAGGCCCGATGGCGACTTCAAGCGAGGAGTTCTTACTTTTCTCTTAATTCCATCAATAGTAAGCAGAATGAAGTGTCTATTTTTGTTTACTAATAGAGATGCATAAATTCCATGATCCTATTTTCACTCCAAGTTGGTGCATTGAGGACATGAGGTTGCAAGCCCGAGAGTTGATCTAACACAATCTAGAATTCTATCTGATTCTAGCACAGAGCTAATCTGGTTCCAGTCAATATATTGATGTCTGCAAAGTGCTGACAAGAGCTTGCCATTCTTATCTCTCCTATTTCTGTAACCCATATAGATGTTTTTCTGAAATGTGGTGATAAATTGCTCATTGAGGGCAGGTCTATCAAGAGGAAACCAGATTCTTTCAGGTACCAATCTGGCAGCTCTTAGTTTCCTTCCTCCTAGAACAGCTAGCTCATGTCCACAAATTATGTCTACTTCACCACTGAGTTCTATTTCTTCATCAGATGATGTGTTTGCACTAGGCTGATAGTCACTATCATTTGAAGAGGAGGTTGAGTCATATTGCACTGGTACTCTTGGTGGTTTAGTTGTTACTTTTTTTACCACACCGCTAGACTGCTGAGATTGGTTCGTTTTGGCTTTCTTTTTCCCTTTAACTTTATCAGCAATTTTTTCAAAAAGACCTCTTTTGTCTGGATTTTGTGAACTCATCTTGACTAGGGTTTCTTTTGTCTGATATCAAATGTTGAGTTGACTTGATGAAATTACCAGAGGCTAAAAGCACTAACAATGCCAAACGCAAGAAATTGAAGAACAGCCTAAGAAACAGAAGAGAGGATCTTAAGAGATGAGTTATAATTAGGGTTTCGATCTAGCAAAGAAGGAGGATAAGATAGAAGAACTTACGAGACCCTAGTAGCAGAGGCCGAGCAGATTGAGTGCCGTTGACAAACACCCTTTCGGGATGAGCTTCAGCGAGGAAGAAGAGAAACAAAACTCTGGAGATTTCTTGCGAAAAGCTTGAGAAAGATGACTTTTTGGTCATAGGGTTTAAGCCAGAAAACGAGAGAAGGCGTCATAAATAGCACAGACTTTTAGGAGCAAAAGCTGACAACTCACGGGAAAGTAACTTCTACAACTTCAGTACTTTGAGGACTCTTTATGAAGGAGAGATGAGATACAATCAGAGAATCTTAAGACTTTAGTTGCCATATTTGAACACATTTGGCAGAGATAAGCCCAAAGGGGACAGGATTCTTATTCTGACGATTAGCAATGATAAGAGATACAAAGCTAAGATTATCAACCAAAACACAAAGGCACCATAACAAGACGAAAAATTGAGTTTTCAAATAATGTTTGAGTCTGATATTCTGATGAGCATAAGTATTTTCAATTTAAGCTCATTTGAAGGACTCAAATATTTAATATGGACAGTTAGCTGAATACTGCCACTAGATTTTATAAGAGAAGATATTTTGTTTTGACTTAGTTATTGGATTTGGATAAGAAAGAAGTATAGAAAGGTAAGTTTTATAGCAGCATTTTCTTAATTTTAAGAAATTTTACTTGAGGAATTATTCTATTCAAGAAATAGCCCTTTTGAATTTATTTATTCACACCGTCAGTCGAGACAGAGTGCTGTTCGCGCCAGATTCAACACAATGTGTTACGCGTCGAGCTTTAAATTACATTCCATGACAGACAGATGTGGATATCATCCAAATGTGAAGCCAAGCAAGATAAGAACCATTCAAGGAGAGCAAATTAGAGAGAAATTTCTTTATTTATATTACTTCCCTGGACGTTATGCCCGGGAGATTTTTACAGAGAAGGGGAGAAGACCTAAGTTTCACCCCTACGCACACGCCCGAGTGCCTCTATGAGCGCGTCCCTAGCCTTTAAGAGAGCAGGGAAGATCTCAAGAAAAGCATCGACGGTGGCACTGTCACTGGCAACCGCCCTTTGTTCACCCAACTCTTCCATGGCGCGATCAAAATCCCTCCATAGCTCTGCGATCAAAGGATCATCCTCGTCGTTTCTGGATGCTCTTTTTGGCATGATGAAGAGGAGAGCTTAGAGGCCGAAGAAGAAAGCTAAGAGGAGAGTTACACTCCAAGACCTCTGGTTCTCCCTTTTTATAGACATGTTGGCGAAGATGGAGTAAATTTATCATCATCCGAAGAGTCTTGGAGTTAGAGAAGTTTTTGGAAGTCAGAGGATTTTTCGGTAAATGAATTGACTTGAAAAAACCAAGGTAGTATTAAAAGCCATTAGCAAAAAAATTTTATCCAATGGAGGACAAAATTCAGTCAGAGCAAGAAACCATGAGCTATATGTATCAAGAGATGCATTACAAACAAACCAACTCCCTTTAGGGAATATATTGTCAAACAATATTTGAATAGGCAATGATATTTAGTTCATTTCTTAATTTTGAAAACCTGGCCTCATCAAGTGGTTTAGTGAAAATGTCAGCCAATTGATCTTCAGTCCTTACATGGCTAAGCATAATGTCTCCTTTAACAACATGATCACGTATGAAGTGATGTCTGATTTCAATATGCTTAGTTCTAGAATGCTGGACTGGATTGTTGACAATTTTCACTGCACTTTCATTATCACACAGTAGAGGTACTTTTTCAAATACAACACCATAGTCCAGAAAGGTTTGTTTTATAAAGAGAATTTGAGCACAACAATTGCCTGCAGCTACATATTCAGCCTCAGCCGTTGAGAGTGCTACTGAATTTTGCTTTTTAGAACACCAAGATACTAGAGATCTTCCTAGTAGATGACATCCCCCAGAAGTGCTTTTTCGATCAACTTTACAACCGGCATAGTCAGAACCTGAATAGCTAAGAAGTTCGAAAAGAGCACCTTTAGGGTACCACAAACCAAAACAGGGAGTGTATTTTAAGTATCTGAAAATTCTTTTTACTGCACTAAGATGTACTTCTTTAGGTGCAGCTTGAAATCTAGCACACATGCATACACTAAACATGATGTCCGCCAAGATCTTTGTTAAATATAGTAGGAACCTATCATAGATCTGAATAACTTTTGATCAACAGACTTACCTCCCACATCTTGATCAAGATGTGTGTTGGTTGCCATAGGAGTTTTGATAGGCTTGCATTCTTCCAGATTAAACCGCTTGAGAAGGTCTTTAACATATTTTTCTTGAGAAATAAAAGTCCCTTCCTTTAATTGTTTCACTTGAAACCCCAGAAAGAATGTAAGTTCCCCCATCATTGACATTTCAAATTCTTTGGCCATTTGATTACTAAATTCCTTGCATAAAGTCAAATTAGTACTTCCAAAGATAATATCATCAACATAAATTTGGCAAATCATTAATGTACCATTTAAGTCTTTTAAAAATAATGTTGGATCAACCTTGCCAATTTTGAAGTTCTTTTCTAGTAATGAGTCTCTAAGACGCTCATACCAGGCCCTAGGGGCTTGTTTCAGACCATATAGAGCTTTAGACAACTTATAAACATGATTGGGAAACTTTATATCTTCAAAACCAGGAGGTTGTTCAACAAAAATAGTTTCTTCAATAATTCCATTAAGAAAAGAACTTTTAATATCCATTTGAAAAAGAGTAATATCAAAATGACAAGCAAAGGCTAGGAGAAACTGTATGGCCTCAAGTGGGTACTCTGGTGCATAAGTTTCTCCATAATCCAACCCTTCAACTTGAGAATATTCTTGAGCTACCAGCCTTGCTTTATTTCGTGTGACCACACCATTTTCATCTTGTTTATTTCTGAAAACCCATTTTGTTCCAATAACGTTGTGATCTGAGGGTCTTTCCACTAAGTTCCAGACTTTGTTTCTTTCAAAATTGTTGAGCTCTTCTTCCATTGCCACAATCCAGTCAACATATTTTAAAGCTTCATCAATTGTCCTGGGCTCAACATATGAAACAAAGGAGTAATGTTCACAGAAGGTTGCTTGTTTAGAACGAGTTTGAACCCCCTTACTAAATTCACCAATGATTTGATCCACAGGATGATCCTTTGTAATTGTATGATGACTCTTTATGAAGTTTGGTCCTTCATCCTTCTTTTCTTCTTCTTCAAGTTGAGAGCCATCTTGAGGTACTGTGGACATTGTTGGTTGATCATCTTTGTTTTCTTCAGGCTTGATATCACCAATCTCCATTTTGTTCATGGATTCTTTAAGAGCTTCTTCACCTACATCAGCTAGATTCTCATGCTCACCTTGTGAGCCATTAGATTCATCAAATTTAACATCATAGGTTTCTTCTACTAACCTAGTTGAGTTATTAAATACTCTATACGCTTTAGATTTAGAAGAATATCCTAGCATGATACCAGTATCACATCTTGAAGGACCATGTGGAGGTCCATCCTTGCTTGTGATGAGTATTTGACTTTATATGATCTAGGATAGCTTAGATTTGAGTTTGTATTTAAATGTGATCTTCATGTGTTGGCCGGACCAAATTTTTATGAGCTTCATGTGTTGGCCGGACCAAATTTTTATGATCTTCATGTGTTGGTCGGACCAAATTTTTATGATCTTTATGTGTTGGCCAGACCAAATTTTTATGATCTTCATGTGTAGGCCGGACCAAATTTTTATGATCTTCATGTGTAGGCCGGACCAAATTTTTGTGATCTTCATGTGTAGGCCGGACCAAATTTTTATGATCTTCATGTGTTGGCCGGACCAAATTTTTATGATCTTCATGTGTTGGCCGGACCAAAATTTTATGATCTTCATGTGTATGACGGACCAAATCGCGATGGTTCTCATGTGTACTACGGACCAAATCGCGATGGTTCCCATGTGTACTACGGACCAAATCGCGATGGTTCCCATGTGTACTACGGACCAATTTTTCCAGCGTGCAGTAATATGCATTTTTGAGGGTCTTCCCGTTCTCGAAAAATTATGTGTTCTACATGAAAGTTGTAGATAATTTCGAAACACAACTTGTTCATGTTGACAAGATTTTCAGTAGAACAACATATAAAATCATAACAAATTGAGAAGATCCTGCTGTATTGAAAACAGCTAGTGCGCATTTGGTTGAAATGCTTTGGTCCGTTTTGGTCTTTTCTAACCCCAACTCGTGATCGAATTGTTGTGATGGGTTCATGGTGGAACCAAGAAGGATTTCTTGTCTTTGTGAATGTAGGACTTCATTTGGTGGTCATGGTGAGGCGAAGGGAGGCCGGAACTAGGCATGGGATGGCGGAGGTTCAAGTTGGCGGAAGTTCTCGGAAGATGGCGGAGATGAAGTCGGTGCAGTTCAAGAGACAAGAGATTAGTGGAGAAGCTAGCTTATCACTACTTGGATCAAGGAGAGCTGTAGGGTTGCGATTACGGAAGATAAAGTAGTGGATAAAGTGTAGCTTCTTTGTCAGTGTACTAAGAAAGTACACGAGTGTAGTTGAGAGTTGTTGAGAGTGATGTGTAAGGATCAAATCCTGGCTCTTGGAAGTTGGCTTAGGATTGAAGCAAGACATCCAAGGGTGGGAATTGATCCTGTCACTATAAATAGAGGGTAGGCAGCCTCCCTCTTTGAAGGTTCTGAGGTTTTCTTTGCTCATTTGAGTTTTGCCCACTTTGTTGTGAGGCTTTGTAAACCTCCTTCCAGAAATGAAATGTTCTTCATTTATGTTCTAGTTTCATTTCCTTACGCATTTACATTCGCACTTAAATTACGCTATCTAAATTCGCATTTACTTACTTGCAATTTACTTTACGTAATTTGGATTTGCCTCATCTCCTTCTACATGCTATTGAATCTTTGTTGAAATTCATGGTTGATGAACTCTTCTCTTGATTCGATGCTTTCAATCATTTAGGCAATCCTACATTCTTGTTGCAAGTTGTAAATCTGTGTTCTTGAAGTGTGTAAAGCGTGTGACTTGCAGTTCTTTAGTTTTGATTTGCTTCGGTTCTTGTTGCAAAGAATGAGGATTGATTGGATGAATTTTCACTCGAGCATATCCAAATTCTCTAAGCAACCCTAGTTCAAGTTCTAAAAGAAACCGATCTTTTGTTCCTTCATGATGAATTCTTAATTGATCGAGTTTTGATGTTTACTCTTGTGCTATCTTGCTTGCTGTGATGTATGAGAAGGCATTCAAAGTCTATCTTGATCATTAGAATCTCACAAGCAAGCCAAGATCACAGATTGGCTTTTGGAGTCGTCTTTGTTTTGAACAACGCTTGTGTTTTTCTAGTCTCTGTTCGTTACAAGCAGTATTGAGTCTTTTGACTAGCATTTGTCCAAGAGGTGGGAAAATTTATTTTGGGACCATTCACCCCCCCTCTGGTCACCATCTCGGTCTTTCACATCTCTTTTGGAATTTACCTAAATGTGTTCTCTTTTTATAGATATATACCTTGCATCCAAATACACGAAAGTATGATATATTAGGTTTTCTTCCTACTAGAAGCTCATATGAAGTCTTCTTTAGAAGTCGGTGAAGATAGAGCCTGTAAATGGCATGACATGCAGTGTTGATAGCTTCTGCCCAGAAGGCGTCAGAGGTATTATATTTATCCAGCATTGTCCTTGCCATTTCTATGAGAGTTCGATTTTTCCTTTCAACCACACCATTCTGTTGAGGAGTGTATGTGGCTGAAAGTTCATGCTTTATGCCTAACTCTTCACAATATTCGATAATGTTAGTATTGACAAATTCAGATCCATTATCACTTCTGATCTTCTTAATGGGACAATCAAATTCATTTTGAGCTCTTTTTGCAAAATTTTTGAAAATTCTCCCAACTTCAGTTTTATTTGGCAAAAAGAATACCCAAGTAAATCTAGAAAAATCATCCACAATTACAAAGACAGTATGAGTTGCCACCTATACTTGCATATGAGGTAGGGCCAAAAACATCTATATGCAAAAGTTCTAGGGGCCTAGTAGTGGATATAACATTTTTAGCAGGATGAGAGTTAGCCACTTGCTTGCCTGCTTGACAAGTACTGCATAGTTTATCCTTTTCAAATTTAACATCTTTTAGTCCCACTACTAGCTCATTTTTGAACAGTTTTTTCAGATTAGACATTCCTACATGCCCAAGTCTTCTGTGCCAAAGCCAGCCATGTGAAACTTTAGCAAGTAGACAGGTTGAGATGCATGAGGATTTTGAGTTAAAATCAACAAGGTAGAGATTCTGAAATCTGAAACCCTTAAAGATAAGCTTCTCATTTTTGTCAAGAACTGCTACTTCATTACTTGAAAATATGCAATGAAAACCTAGATCACAGAGCTGAGCAACACACAGCAGATTGAAGTTTAAAGAATCAACAAGTAATACACTTTCAATGGAGTGATCATTTGAAATAGCAATTTTACCATTTCCCTTTACCTTTCTTTTGCTGTTATCTCCAAATGTAATCTTATGACTTGGATCATTCTCTTTTTCAACTGAGGTGAACATCCTTGGTGTACCAGTTATATGTTGTGTGCAACCACTGTCAATAACCCAATACCGGCCACCACTCTTGTAGTTTACCTACAAAGTAGTCATTTTCTTGATTTTAGGTACCCAAATACTTTTGGGTCCATTAGTGTTAGTCTGAATAATTTTTGGTCCAAAAGGATTAATGAGTAAAGTCTTAGGCACCCAAATAGCTTTGAGATTTTTATCCAAATTAGAGGGGCCAATATATCTAACATTCATCTTACCCCTAAAATCTTTAAACAGCATATAATGAGCATCAACCATGCACCTTCTATTAACCTTAGCAGACGAAGCACATGCAAATTTACAATTTATAGAAGCATGATTTTGGTTATGACAATAGCAACATTGAACCTTACTTTTGACAAAATTTATTTTGGATCTTGGTTGTTCATTCTTTTTGGGCATAGACTTGACTTTATAATCTAATCCCTTTTTACCTAGAACAAACTTTTGTTCCCCAAGAATTTTATCAAGAGTAGCACTACCAAGAAAGCATTTTTCCAAACCTTTGTCAAACTTTGCAACCTTGATTTTTAGCTCATTGTTTTCTGTCATGAGCTCCTTAGCATACAAGGTATTTTTGCAGTTTTCATTACACATGTTTGGTAAGTTAGGAGTAATTAAATCATAAGATAGTAAGTCACAACTGATTGAAATATTGCGAAAAGAAATATTGTCGGATTTTCCACCTTTTATTTCACTATCAATTTCTAGCTTATAGTATTTGTTGAGTAATTCATCATGTTTTTTAACAAGTTGTATGTGAGTGGTTTTCAAAGATTCATGAGAGACAGCAAGACATGCATGGTCAGTGTTTAGATCAGAATGAATACTAGAAAGTTTCTCATGTTCCTTTATAAGCTCATTCTGACTAATTTCTAGCATGTTATATTTTTCATGCAAGACCTTAATGTTAGTTTCAAGAGTTTCAATTTTAGCAGTAAGCACATCATTTTTAACCTTTAAGCTAGAAGCTTCTTTCTTGAGAATTTTATCTTTAGTTGTTTCGATATATAAAGCATTGTTCAATTCTTTAATGATTTCTACTAGCTCTTCATAAGAAGGAGAATCATTTACTTTCTCTTCATCATTTCTGGCCATGAGACATAAAGGTAGAGAAGGTGAGGGTGGTGTAGACTCATTCAGAGCAAGCCCTGCTAGTCCCTTGGACTTTGGCTCTTCTTCATCTGATGAGGAGGAGTCTTCACTTGAATTTTCTTCATCAGTGACCCATTCACCAATGTGTGCCTCCTTCTTTCCTTTCCTCCAATGTTTCTTGGAGTAGCTCTTCTTGTGATGACTTCTCTTGTAGCTTCCTTCAGCTTTTTCTTCATCATAGTCATCTTTGTTCTTGCTTTTGCCTTTCTTGAAGTTTTTGTTTGGGCAACGGGCAGCTATGTGTCCTTTCTCATTACACTCAAAACAAGTAATGTTAGAAAAAGGGTTTCTTTTTGAGGAATAAGTTGAGGATTTACCCTTGGCATTTACCCGTCTCATGATTTTGTTTGCTGATCTCATGAGTAATGCTAATTTTCTTACATCTTCGTCCTCTTCATAGCTTGTATCTTCCTCTTCTTCATCATCAGATGAGTCTTGATCCTTTTCCTTGGCTTTGAGAGCAATGGATTTCTTTTTGGTGTCAATTTCATCACCCAAGGTGAGCTCATGAGCTGAAATTATGCTCAGTAGCTCAGTAGGTGTGAGCCTCTTCAGATCACCACTATTTGATAGGTAGGTGATCAGACTATGATACGCTCGTGGTAAAACTCTGATCATTTTCCTGCATACTTCAACATCATCAACTTTAGTTCCCAGTCCTTTAAGCTCATTTATAATAGGGTTTAATCTAGAGAACATATCATTTGCATTTTCATGAGGGAGCATTTTGAATTGATCAAATTTTTCTCTGATAACAAAATATTTTTCCTCTTTTATATCAGAGGTTCCCTCATGAATTTCTTGTAGAGTAGTCCAAATATCATAAGCAGTTGACAAATTACTAACTCTATCAAAGACTTCAATGCTAAGGCAAGAAAAGATAGCATTCCTAGCTTGAGCATCATATTGCAAATTTCTTATTTCTCCAGGTGTAGGTTCTGAAGATGAGGATTGCCCTTCGGGTATGACACGTGGAGGCAAAAGTCTTTCTGTAACCCTCCACACATCATAACTTACGGCTTCAAGATAACACCTCATTCTAATTTTCCAATAGGCATAATTTGTGCCATCAAAGATAGGAACTCTTCCTACACTTACTGAAGCTGACCCTATACCCTCGGCCATTTTAACCCAAGCTGTTAGGCTTTAAGGGGTAACCTTGCTCTGATACCACTTGAGGAGATAGAGGAAGCAAATGCTTACCTCACGACGGAGTTTCGAGATGAAAGAATTGGGTAAAACCAAATGTTGCTTAAGCCTGCAGCTAAACATTTTCCCAGAAGGAATTTTTGTACACCAGTCTTTTATACCAAGAACATATTGGAAAGGTTTAATAAGGATAAATCACATCCATTAAAAACCCCCATGGTCATAAGATCCCTTGATGTGCATAAAGACCCTTTGAGACAAAGGATGGAAAATGAGAAAGTCTTAGGACCTGAAGTCCCATACTGATGTATCTTGCGAATTGCATAAGGCCTGATATTGCATTCACAGTAAATTTGCTAGCAAGACACAGTGCAGCTCCAACCAGAAGACATTGGGCTGGTGCCAAGACTTTACTTAGATACCTCCAATGTACTCAAGATCTTGGATTGTTTTTCCAAAAGAACCAAGACTTAACCATGGTGGGATATATGGATGTTGGCTATCTGTCTGATCCCCACAGTGCCAAATCTAAGATTGGTTTTGTATTTCTCTACGGTGGTACAACCGTTTCTTGGCGGTCTTTTTAAGCAGACCTTGGTAGATACTTCTACCAACCACTTAGAGATTATAGCTTTATATGAAGCCTCACGTGAATGTGTTTGGCTGAGACTTGTGATTAACCATATCTAGAAGTCATGTGGTCTTAACACCATCGATACCTCCCACAATTATCGTGAAGATAATGATGCTTGTGTTGCACAAATGCAAATGGGTTATATGAAAAGCAATATCATGAAGCATATTGCTTCTAAACTTTTCTATCCTCACAAACTCCTGAAGAACAATGAGTTAAAGATTTTGCAAAATATGTCATGTGAAAATCTTGCAGATTTATTCATTAAGTCCTTGCCAAAATCTATATTCCAAAGATTTGTTATTGGCATTGGAATGTAACATCCCAAAATTTATCTCAAAATAATAAAATAATTTTATTTGTGCATTTTATGAATTTTTCGAATTTTTGAAATTTTCTGGAATTTATATGGAGTCTATTTTCTATTTTTGAATTATACCTTTTTCGGATATTATTTTAAATATGTGAAAATTTTAAATGAATATTTGTCAAAAATATTTTATTTGGGCTCTAAACGTGTGAAAATATTTTTTTGGATTTTTCCAGAATTTTGTGGTGTTTTTGCTTTTTTATTTTTCACTGTTCATTGTCTTGAATTAATTTAAATAAGAAAATCTGAGAATATGTCTTGTGGCTAATTGGGCCACAACCCGATTGGGCCGCAGCTTGTTTTAGAGCCCAGCCGAGCCGCATCTCATCTTTGTGCGGAAACCCCAAATCGGCGTCGTCGGATTTTGATCGAAAGGATGAGATCAGGCCATGTTTCAAAGTGTTTTCGATCGTCCGATCGTTGACACGTGTTCGGCTATGATTGCATCTTCTCCATGTCGCCGAAGGACTTTGAGTTTGTTGCACCGCCGCCGAATCCGTCATGGTTGAGGTTTCCATGCCGTCTACGCCATGGACTCCTACCGCTATAAAACGTGCGCATCGGCTACGCATCTTCATCGGAAATCAAAACCCCAAATCACCTGGGCGAAATAGTTCGCTACTGCGTCAGATTTTGTGTTTTTCCCGGAGCACTACCACTGCAGATTTCCATCGATTTTGCCGTATCCAGTTATCCCAGAAGCTAGAGAAGGGTGCCATCGTGATCCTCTAGTCAAGGCGCAACCAGTGCTCACGCTTTCGTCACCAGGAAGCTGTCAGAGTGCCATCGACCGTGAAGACCTAGCCGCCGGTTCAGTTACGTCGTCGCCGTTGTCGCTTCAGTGCTTCAATTGAAGATCTGATCGCGTCACTAGTTTTGCCTCACCGAGACCAAACCGTTGGTGTCACCCTTTGCCGCCGGATATGACCATTGGACCGCGAGCCGACGTGGATTAATCCGAGGATGACGCACGCCCATGGGACATCAGTGTGACGTAAGCGATGACATCGCTGCGGGGCCCACGGTCAGCCAAAGAGTCGCGTGGACACGGTTCACCGTGGGCGAGCTTGAGTTCTGCGCACTCGGTCCACGGAACAGTGTTTCCACGTGTCATCTGATGATTGGGTTAGGTTTTACTGATGTCAGCGTTGCGCAGTAACTTGGTTTTTTAGAATAAAATTAATTCGATTAATTCTTGATTTTCAATTTTATGAATTTTTAGAATCTTGAATCTTCTCTAAGGCCATTCTCCCTCATACGAGCTCCGATTGAGGTGATTCAAATTTCTAAAAATTTGTAAAATTGAGATCTATTTAGTGGTGAATTTTATTTTTAGAGATTGTTTGCTCTCTATTTCGGTGTTTATTTGTTGTTCTCTCTCGTTTCGCGCAGACGTCGAATTGTGTGAAGTGTCCGAGAAGGATACGTCAACTCAAGACAAAGGTCCAGAGCAAGAATAAGAGCTGTTATAAAGCAAGTTTTGCTTTGATCAAGTTGAACCCATGTTTATAAAATCGCTATATTAATTTACTTTATTTCATATTATTTCACATGTACAAATGTTTCAATTAAATTGGGACTTAGCTATTATGCCCAATTGATCTATACCCTACCTTGTCATTTGTATGCCATGATCTATTGTCACCCTAGTTTTGTTTACTATAGTTGGTTGGTATTGAAATCAACATGGGAAGATCAGAACGTTATAGTTGCTTAGCCATGCCACGTAATCATATGTACTTGAATCATCAATTTTTAATCATGACTAATGGAATATGGAACAAGGATATGAACTTGTGTGTCATGTGAGATCACACAATGAGATTGAGTTGTAGTGGCGAGTCATGTCACGCAACGATTTTGAATTGTTGATGGCACGTGGTGCTTGGTAATCAACTGGAGTGGTAATCATTTAGATTGGGGCAAGTGATAAGGGGCGAGTATGCCAAGGTGGGTCCGATGGACAGAGGGTATGTGAAAGTCTTGCTTCAATCATCCTAAGGACTTAACCTTACAAGCCTTTGACCTGAGTCAATCATGCAATCACATGTCTGGCATGGGACAGCCTAGCTAATTAATTTGTGATGTCTTAGCTTGGTACTATCAATGGCGGTGTGAGTTTCCGAGTTATGGAGCAACTCACATGGCTCAAGAGGGGGGCCCTGGTTGTGGTTTTCAGACTCACCAGTGTTGAAACTTTAGCGGGTAGTACTGGGTTAAGGCAGTGCATTGTAAAGGCTTTGTCATGATCTCTCTGCCGACACACCAAAGGAAGTGTGTCAATAGCTTGGCAACAAGAGACGATCATGTCGTGTGGGTAAAATGCATAACCTCTGCAGAGTGTGAATCTATTCGAATAGCCGTGCTCGCGGTATTGAGCAATGCTCGAGAATTACAGTTAATGGTTAGTTTAATTATATGGAAAAGTTGGTTCGGATGGCGGGATTGCCACATGGAAGATTGGAATTTGATTTAGGATTGGAAACTTGGTTTACTTGAGAAATGTTGAATCTATCTATTACTGTTATTTGTTTTATAGTCTTTACAATCTATTTATTGTATTTGTTCATAAATGCTGCTTATTGCAAAATAGCCATAATAGCCTACCTTTGGAATAAGCCTTGCATATAGTTACATAGAATTGCATTCTGTGCACAACTTGTTGAGTGCTTTAAGTACTCACCCTTGCCCACAACAACAGCACCAGTTGAGGAGTCTATATCCATGCTGGAGAAGTAATGCCAGAAGGAGACGAATGTTTAGGGTGCAAGCCTTGTCAGTTGCTTGTGGTATACTGAAGGGTTGTCTACGTTTTCATTCCGCTGCAGTTTAATATGTTATTCAGCCCTGCGATGCATAGTCATGTAAGTTGACCATAAGATCATTCAACTAGTATTATTTAATATATGATGTCTTTCATAATGTTTCCGCTGTGTATGATTGTGATATTTACCGATGTTGAGCCTGTGTGTACTAGCGTGATCCTGAACTAGTGCAGTATACACAGAGGGTCCGGATTTTGCATATTCGGGTCCCGACATTGAATGAGATGACTTAGAGATATGCAGAGTTTAGGGGGAGTAAATCTCTAAACCATGACCCTTTGCATGATCCTGAAGGTCATATTTTAAATCCTGAAGATTATAAATTATACTCTTTTTTCCTTAGTGAGTTTTCCTGAAGTTTTCTCACATGAAGGTTTTTAATAAGGCAACTAGTGCAACATAAAGTGCGAGTGCAATATACTCTTTTCTCAATCTCCTTTTTCCATTGGGTTTTTGAGTGGAGTTTTTAATGAGACATGTGCATTACGCGGTTTCGCTTAAGGGGGAGTGTTATGAGATAAGATATTCGTAACCGTATCCAGTTAGACTCTATCTCTTATGTGTGGGTGAATCCGAACCCATCTCTTGCAGTTTTCTTTATATATTGGGCATCCCCTTGTATAAGAGATCAATCTAATAAAGTGAGAGAACTTTACCCCTCTACTTTGTGTGTGCTTCGGTTCTTGTTCTTGTGATTTCGTTGGTATGCGGCATTCTGGACGGCTATGCATTATCCACACACTATGTAGTTATTATGTACAACCAGTACATGCATGGTGCTTCTCAGAAGACACCAATTTATATCGGCAGGATTAACAAATTTGTTTTTTGTGGTGACTTTTTTTTCCTGATCTTGTGGTGATCATGCGTGCATGTTGCGTAATGTCATGCAATGGACATATATCTCTTTTCGAGTAAACAGAAATACCATGCATGGAACACACTAATCAACACCTGCCTACTCAACACGCTAGAAATTATTTGGAACCAATGAATATATTTAGCTAT
This sequence comes from Otatea glauca, assembly GCA_036346275.1. NCBI lineage: Eukaryota > Viridiplantae > Streptophyta > Magnoliopsida > Poales > Poaceae > Otatea > Otatea glauca. The sequence continues at coordinate 43,293,245 of CM070713.1, read as the reverse complement.
TTGACCATATATGTAGCAGTCCATAAACATATATATCAGTAGCACGCTTGGGGCAATTTGCAAATCCCCACAACTTATTTTGGAGCCTAGCTAGCCACAAGTTTCCTCACTTTGCAAGCATGGCCCTTTTTGTTACATTTTTCGATAATCTTTGGAAGAAAAGAATAAAAATTTGATAAGGCCAGGTCACTTGCATGAGTTCTCGCTATAGTTTAAGTATTTTTTGCGAAACTCTTTAGGATTTATTTCAACTAGATTTTATAAATTCTCGAAGCAATCCCTTTCGTCGAAACACCACTTAAGCATTCAAAGTTTCAAACGTTGGAAAAGTATTATAAAAATTCTAGTAGGGCGACCGTCAAAATGGGGCTAGAAGTTAAATCATTAATTTTGACGTGAGAGCGGACCACGGACATTCCCATTCCTATAAAATTCCTGCATAATTTTCATGTTCCAAACAGGATTTGCATGTCTACGAGATAAGGAACGTGTGTTTATATATATTGCTTAAGAAAGAAATAATGCAAGAGAAAGAAGGCTGGAAAAGAGAAGACAACTATCAGGAACAGCTAAAAAGGAAAAAGAAAAAAAAAGAAGGGAGAACTGAGCTCAGCTCAGTTGGGTGAGCGCCAGGTGCATGTCTTAGCCCACCGCGGTTTGAGCTCGGTTCAATGTGAGCACTCGTGGGAGCTGAGTATAGGCGTGTGGGTGCGTGTATGCGTGTGTGTACTTCTAACCCGACTGTTGTTCTCATTCTTTAATGAATATCGAAGCTTCTAGTTAACTTAAAAAAAAAAGGGAATAGAAAGCCAACCTTGCTTGTTCCATGTGTTTGGCTCCCTCGTACAGTGGGGCAGCATGATTCGCAAGGGAAAATATCTAGCAAAAGAGAAAGGAATATTCCCAGCAATTACTGGACTCAATCAGTCATGTGACCTGTTTGGACTTTATGAGTTGATTATCATCATCGTATTAAGGAGTATAAACTAACATCAAGGTAACCGGTGCAGTAGTTTCGAACTCATCTCCCTTGCGCTTAATTTAATTAGTTTATTCTGAAGGATTCAAAGCTCCCAAGTAATTTTAATATCAAATTCTAGCGTGTGGGCTTGCAAACTGAAGTTCACACAGAGCTAATTTTGGAGGTTGTTCAGTAAAAGTTAAACCCCCCCAACACTCGGTTAAACCAGTGGAAGATGGGGGGCTTTTGGTACTGTCAATGAATTACCGCCAATCTTACGAAGTATATGCGGCGAACACAACACTCCAGATCACACAGAGACGGTGTATTTCTGAGAGTTTCATGCTTTCACAGGAGAGAATAATAACTCTACTTTCTGTGTTCTTGTATTGCTTGGAGATTAAAATAGGGTACACAAGATGCGGCTATGGCTACAAAGAGGATGCAGCAAACTTGTAATGTCAGTCCTCCATCTCCTGGCATCATTCCTTATAAAGCATCAAAGGGGTGGCAGTTGTAGCCCGAGGGGAGGCACCTTGTCGATTCAGAATCCTGCACGTGATCATCAATTATTGTCAGCGAGAAATTCTCCAAGCACCATTGTCGGATGGTTATTGTTACAGACAGAGGCTAGATACATGCAGTTGTATCATAGATATAAGGATGCATGTTTTCTTTGAACTACCTCATATGGTTGATTGAGGTGGAATTCATATTGTTGGAGAATGAGTAGGCTACTCTAGCGAAAAATCAAAATTTTCTACCGCGTAACCAAGGAACCACTGTAAGTTATAGATCACAGAATTACCACTAGACGCGTAGACCCGTAGTGAAAGTAGAGTCGATGTAGCGCGGTGGTGCAGATGTAGTCTTACTAGCCTCGCGTCTCCTAAACAGCTCCTTGTGACTGTCGCAGGTTGCGGATCGTCCTAGCGTTGAAGCTTCGCAGCAACGCCTCCAAGGTATCGACCCGTACAGGGTATGAACACCACGCACTGGAGTGCTAGCGTCGGTTGCGCGGTTCTGGGCGGAGGAGGAGTGGCGGCTAGGGTTTCAAGAATTCTGAATTCCTATTGTGTTTTTCCGTCTCTACATCCGCAAAGCCACCAGCTCCTCCCTTTATATAGACGTCCCATAACAGGTTTCAACCCTTAAAGCCCATTAGGAACTCTAAGCCTATTACAACTCGGATCCCTATCCAAATTGGTTACGGCCCCTTAAGCGTGCGACCCTATAGGTTTACGTGCACTCGGATATGACTGGAGTACCCGTATCGATCGTTGAGTACTCCTACTCGACTATCGGGTATTCCTACTCGACCATCAAGTAATCGACCAATAGTCGATAGCGGCCCCTAGTAGGACTTATCGACTCCCGAGTACATGTAAAGATCGGACGAACTTCAACAATGTCCTATATGCATTTCCTTTTGCCTCATGATATTGGTCAAACCCAAGTCGAGTTGTTGTCATCCTTATTTGGATGGCTCGACTACTTTTTCTCGATACTGTGACTCGGATTCCCCGAATATATCGAGTTAACTCTTTAACTCGATTACTCGAGTAACTCTTTACTCAAGTAGCATGGCCATACGTTTATGGAATCCAACCACTCGAGAGGCCTAGAGATATCTCTTCTGTTGTATGAAATGGCAAATCCTATCTTGATCGACCACGCCTCGCAGCATGTTTCATGACAAATCCGAAAGCCATCTTTATAACGACCCAGTTACGAAGTAGCGTTTGACGACCCTTAAGTAAGCCATTGCACATCATGAGAACATGCAACAATCTCAAGTCAAAGGATATAGCATACACATCGTATATGAGACAAAATGATGACATGAAATAAAATAACGTTCTCTCTATGCCTCATAGTGGGTCGATGTCTAACACCATGTTCTCTAACATGTGTCCATATTATTGGTTTGATATCTCTATATCTATGACCCGTGAAACATGATCATCGACCAATACATATACTAGTCTACTCATATGTGTCCTCATATGATTATCGATTAGGAACCCTTTTTAGAATGAACATTATAAAGATGAATACAGAGTTTCACAAACAAGTCACGCACTTTGTTAATCAATATCCATGATGTTATTCAAAGAACAGTCTCATAGTTCATGAACATTTATAGAAATATAATCATCTCCATGGCTGCCTCTAGAGCATATTTCCAATAAATATCTAGTTGAACGATAGGATCCACATGTCTGATCAAGACCCTTCCAACTAGGGTGTAGTCGATACTCAGCTTGGCTTGAGCATATTCTTCCTTACTAGGGGAACATGAAGGAACTATCTAAGCAATTTTCTATCCAAAAATTACCTTGGACATTAAGTCTATTTATTGAGGATTACTTTATCCACGTCATCTATCCTCCTAGCTTCAAGTAAAAATGGTTTACTTGAGAAAGGCTCGAAAATATTGGTAAGAGAAAAACCTTCCAACTAATATATTGTTGACTGGACTCGGTTTAGTCAAGGGAGTTATTTTGGTTTGAGTTGTAAAATTTATTGAAGTTATTACCGTGTGACCGGAAAAAGAAGAATTTTTTTTAAATAATATATTTTATAATTCGAATTGCAGAAATATACCACGAAGAAAAAAATTGCAGAAATGTACCCTTGTCGCCCTATGGTAGGGCGACATGTTGATTCAGAAAAAATGTCGCCCAATCGTAGGGCGACACGTCACTAGTCGCCCAATAGAACGGCGACACATCACTAGTCGCCCAATGGTAGGGTGACATGAATAAATCGCCCAATGGTAGGGCGACTTGGCTAGAAAATTTACAAATTTTGGAAAAAAATCTGAGAGACTTAAAAAAAGATTAAAATATTTGGATAAATAGATTTAGGATTGAAGTAAAATACTTTTAGCCTCTAGAGAAATTTGAAATAATTTTCAAAATTCCCTTGAACAAATAGATTTAGGATTGAAGTAGAATACTTTTAGCCTCTAGAGAAATTTGAAATACTTTTAGCCTTTTCGGCGGCCCGTACAATGTCATGTCTAAACGGTATTTGTACGAACAGTGGACCACATTTGATCTTTAATACATGCACTTCCATATTATGGAAAAATACGTAATTTACAGCTTGCTTTGCATCTAATTTTCACTAGTGCAACAACCCTCAGTAATATAGTCGGCAACAACTCATGTCATGTTTTTCAGCCTTTTTAGCGGCCCGTAAAATGTCATGTCTAAACGGTATTTTTATGAACAGTGGACCACATTTGATCTTTGATACATGCCCTTAAATCGCGTTATTAAACTTTGATTTGTAATCATGTGTTAAACTATTTATTGAACATACATGAGGCGGATGCACCAAAGTTCGGATGGTAAAATAAGCAATAGACTAGATTATATTACAAGGGCATTACAGAGTGTGAAATTGCTTGACTAACTAACTAACTAACTAAAGCGGTGTTTGTCATGGTGGAGCAGATTATCGTTCGCCTATCCGGTACAACGAATGATGTCCCACATTTCCGCATATTACGACCGACCCGTAAATTTTGCGAGTTGTCCTCGGACACCGCTCAATCCCCACTATGAAAGAACTCCACGGGGATCCGCAGTGCTCCCAGGTGTCGCCGAATGGGTGGCCTATGCCGTACGTCTCGGGTGTGTAAGACATAATTTTTTTGTCATACCGATTCCCGGCGTCCCCTATGTTTATACCACCCGGGTTCCCGGATGGTCTGCGTAACGCGTCAAGGACTTGTTGCGTGGTGCGGACCTCGGCCGGCTGCTTCCCCTTGTCCCTTCCTCTTCGAGAGGAGGTACCCTCTTGCGCCTCTGTTGCGTTGGCCGTTGGTGGAGACTTGCCGAGACGCCTACTCTGTTTCGGCTCGCACTCCACTATATGGTTCAGGAGGTGTGTGTTGGGCTTGTCCTTGTACAACCGGAAGCGTGCCCTGCAGTCAACACAGTATGCCCGCTGTGGTCGTTGAATAACACCGTAGGCATACTCGGGGTCTGGCTTTTCTGGGCGGTAGTAGCACCACGGGAGGTTGCTCCCGCTTATCCGTCTGGGAAGTTTGAGATGTGGGTGGTACGTCTCGGGTCCACCCAGTTGAAGTAGCCGCATCATTCATCCTCGGCCAAGGGGCACCGATAGAATCTCCGGTCCGCTAGGTCATCGTGGCGGGTATCAACCACTACCTGAAGGCCATGTTCGCAAAAGTCGGGGCTTTCGGGTGGCCCCTGAGGAGGTTTCTCCTTTGACTCGAGCAATTTCGCGATTTTCTTTTTGAACTCCTGTATGTGACGAACTGGTTTAGAATTACTACTTTGTGAGTGAAGCATGAGTTCGTCGCATGAAACTCACCGATTGGTTGGCCTCTTGCCCACCGGCCCTGAACTCTGGTCGCTCTAGAACGGGGACGTATCCTGGCGGCCTCTCCCACTGGTTGAAGTTCTCGGGCGGCGAGTTCGGCGTCGTGGCGCTTTGGACAAATTCGTAGTCACGTCGTTCGGCTGTCGATCCATTGGAAGAAGCAACACCGGTCGTTGTCTTTGAGAAAGAAAGAACGATGCATGAAATGGTAATATTACTCATATTGTATGGACACGGCAGGTCTACCCGTAGGCGGGCTGCTGATGAGTGAGCACGGGCGGCCGTCTCTCCATGGGTAGATTGCATCATCTTCGCCGGAAGGTTGCAGTCGCAATTGGGTCGGGGCAACTCCGGCAGAACTGGGGCGTCAACGCTACTAGTATCCGGGTACTCGGGGCGGGATGAATTCTGCTTGCTGAAGAGGCGACGGTAGAACGACATCGTGCCCTAATTTGTGAAGATTCAGCTGGCGTGTATTGCTTGTTTGGCGGTGTTAGATGTCTACCTCTCGGCCGCTTTTATAGTGGTGCTGAGGGGCTGCTCCATACAAATAAAGCACTGATGGGCCGGTATCCTCTGTGAAAAGCTGCACGACGTGTCACCCATCAGCAAAGCTGCACGACAAGGCTGATGCATGCGACTTGTCTAATCGGCCTGACAAGGCGACTGACAAAGCTGATGCATGTGACCTGTCCCATCGGCCCGACAAGGCTGCCAAAGCTGATGCATGTGACCTGTCCCATCGGCCCGACAAGGCTGACAAAGCTGATGCATGTGACTTGTCTAATCGGCCTGACAAGGATGCACGCCCGTGAGTATGCTATTCGCTCAAAAGTCACAGACGACAAGATGCCGCCATGCTTGAAAGCGGGCTACTCTTTGTAACAAAGAATAACAATAGTTCATAACCAAAAGTACGGGTTACTAACATAAGAAAAATATATCGTATACAAATAAATACATAAGATGCAAAGTACGTCACAACGTAATAACCAAATACATAAGCCAAAATACATAAGCCAAATACAAACTACTGGCGCCCGTTTCTGGGCACCTCCTCGCGGTGGCGGGCCTCCCGTGAACTCGCCCAACGAGTACGTCACCGCACCGGTGGGTGGTGGGCCCTCGTGGTCTAGCCGGAGGTGTAGCGTACCCGCCGAGAAGGCTGCGTCGGTGGTGGTGCTCCTCAGCTGCGATGATCCGAGCACATCCGGACCAGCGAAGTATCTCGACACGTCACCATCGTCGAGTCGAAATCCGCATGGGTCTGCATCATCAAACGCGCCTCGTAGTCGTCGAGGCGGTGAAGCCGCGAAGAGAACCATCGTGCCTGTGAAGCTGTAAGAAGTGTAGAATTATTGGTAACATTCAAGAAATAATTAGACAACATACGAAGTGTGGCGAAGGGCTTACCTCCGACGTGAGGGGCTAGACCAGCGTGTCCAGCAGCTCGCCCTATCGCGTAAGTCAGCATGACGGTGGGACGGGAGGACGTGGGGTGTGAAGAAGTACCTGGAGCACTCCTCCCTGCAGGAAGCGGCACACCGCGAGGGCCGTCAGCCACATCGCGAGGCGTGCGGCAACCTGCCAACTCGAGGGTGCGTTTGGCGCTCTCCCTGAATCTCGCGAAGAAGGAGGTCACGTCCTCCCTAGTCACGTCTATCCCACGAGACAGACGCGATAGGAAGCTCCCGGACTCCTCGTAGTACCGGGCTAGCACATCAGTCTGAAAAATACATTACGAATTAACCTAACACATTCATCTGGAAAATGCAATACGAAAATACGTCGTACATTAGACAAAACTTACCGCACCGTGCAGAACTGAGTCCGTATGGCGGGGATACGTGTCCCTCACCCTGGGGATGTGTCTAGGAGGATCCGGGTTGACACGTACCAAACGCACACGGGTATGGGAAGTGTACCACTGTCGGTACCTCTGGTACGTCTGCGGGTCGTACGGCACATCCTCGGCATGGACGTCGTCCAAGGCTCCTCCCCACTCCTCGACATCCTGCGGAGTTAAGTTTGAAAGGTTAGTTGCTTACCATGAATTGTCGAAGCCACTTGTGTGTGGGACCATGGGTGCTGGTGAAGACTCGGTACGCGGCAGGCGGTAGCACAACATGGAACCGCGCAAGTACCTCATCCCGCCACAGCGGGTCGACATCCTGCGGCACCACAGGGTCACCAGCGAGCGGGAGACCGAGGAGGTAGGAGACGTCCTCCAAAGTGATTGCCATCTCCCCGACACGTAAGTGGAAGGTGTGCGTCTCCGGTCTCCACCGATCCACGGAGCGGTGAAGGGACTCACAACGGGAACCGGTGGCTCGCGTCCCTCCCTGCGCACTGCGTGCGCCTCCACCATCCGTGCGCTGGCGGCAATCCTGCCGCTCGCGGCCTCTGAAATGAAATATTAAATTAATATGAGCACTGCACTAGTTAATTAAAGCAGATTACGATCTTCGCGCCGGAATATTTTGAAATTAAAAGATAAATCGTTACACAGGATCCAACGTGGATTGAGGTCGAGCTCCGCGGTGGCCTCGGCGTAGCACGCCCAGCTCCCGAGGGTCTGTCCCTCCTCCGGTGAAGCGGTGGCGAAGTGTGCCGCAGTGACGACCGTCAACGATCGGGTCTACCAACTCAAAGGGCGATCGTCATCCACGGCTGGTGAGCCATACACGCAAATTACAAAAAGGAAAGTTATATACAAACAAATACATAAGCATCAGAACAATACATCGAACCAAATGCGTACAAATAAATACACAAACATGAGAACAATACATCGAACCAAATGCGTACAAATAAATACACAAGCATCCACAAAATCTAATCAAACAGATTACAACGCACACTACATCAGCAAAATATATTAGAACAGGTTACAACGAACACTTCATCAGCAAAATATATTAAAACAGATTGCAACGAACACTTCATCGGAAAAATATATTAAAACAGGTTACAACGCACATTACGTCATCAAATTATATTAAAACAGGTTACAACGCACATTACGTCTTCAAATTATATTAAAACAGATTACAACGCACATTACATAAACAAAATATTAATTTGACATATAGCATCTAATAGTTCAAATAGCTTCTTCGGTAGTCCAATGACGTCGTCCACCACGCCTTGCAGATGACTATCCTTCCCTCGCCGTCGGGTTGCCATCTCCTCCTTCGTCCTCTTCGTTATGTGGCTGGCAGTTCTTGAACGTGTGACCTATTCGCTTGCACAACGAACATTTCTTCACGCGCTTACCAGTTTCGGACTCATCCATATCATTCCTGATACGCCTTGTTTTGCGACGGCCTCCTTTGTATGATCTTGCATCAAAGTCAGGGACCCAGAACCTTTCATCGACACCAGGGGTTGTGGTGAAAGAACCGACAACACCATAACCATACAGCTCCTCGCCCCAGGTTGCCATCACCTTTTCCTTTGTAAAATATTCAGATAGATATGTACCGGGTCGCATTCCAAATAATGCACATGCAGTTATCACATGAGAACATGGCCTGTGCAATAGGAGGGGTTTGTTACACGAGCATTGACATTCAGCCTGTAAGATGCACTCTTGGGTGATAACCTTCTGGTTTGTTCCCCGCCGTCCTTTATCCCTGCATATCACCTCGAAGCGCAGTGTTCGTGAACCTACTTTGATAGCTCTATGCTTGCCCGCCTTCTTACTCTTCTCATCCTTGTAATTACTACTTCAGCAGCTTTATGCCTATCCACAAAATACTTGGTTGTACCCCGCAGCACTCCCTCGACAATTCCTACCAACGGGAGCACCTCATCCCTCTCATTACCCAGTTGTACACCTCCGCCAAGTTGGTCGTCATGACACCGTATCTAGCACCATGTGTGTCATGTAACAATGACCACTTCTCTTTGGGCTCGTGCTTTATCCAGTCTGAGAAACATTTGATCGGCCTTTGCCTGCGACGACGACTCGTCGCCTCATCTTCTGTTGCTAGAGGGAATAAAGGCTCTACCTGCTCCTGTGTTACACTGCTAGTAGTCTCTTTGTGTTTTTTTGTTAGCTCATCAAGATTCTTCCAAAGAGTACGGAACTTGCTATCTTGGTTCTGCTTACATAGCCTCTTGAACATGTTCATCAGTTCCTTATTCTTGAACTGCTTATAGAAGTTCGTGCCCAAATTCCTCATGCACCATCGGCTCTGCAAGTCAGTCCAGGGAAATGGCTCATCTTCCCCTGTTTGCAACTGTCTGATGGCACTAAGCAGACCAGCATGCCTGTCATGCAGTATGCACACATGTTGGCGAGTCTTCATCACCCCGATCTTCAAGTTCCGCAGGAACCACAGCCAACTCTCATAGTTCTCGCTTTCCACGAAGGCAAAGGCAATAGGCAGAATCTGGTTGTTCGCGTCGACGCCCACAGCTGTCATTATTTGTCCTTTGTATTTCCTGGTCAGGAATGTGCTGTCCACACACAACAATGGATGGTAGTGATAGAACGCCCTAATGCAAGCTCCGAATGCGAAGAAAACTCTCTTCAGATGCCTCTTGTTCGGCCACTTCCTTGACGGACAGTCCTGATAATCATAAAAGTACGGGATTTCTTCCCTGAATGCAAGCCGAAAGAAGCGGGCAGATTATGGTACGAGTCTTCAAATTTCCCAAATCTCATTTCCAAGGCCTTCTGCTTCACCCGCCATGCCTTCCCCTAGCTAATTGTGTACTGAAATCTATTCTCAATTGCTCGGATAATAGCACGGGCTCAAAATTCAGTTCTCAACTATCTCGGGTACATGACACTCGCGATATACCCTAAGACAGTTCTGTGAGCCACGGGGTTTCCTCACCATACAACTATGTTGTTCAACCTTCGAACATAGCCAGTGGGTGCCCCATTTGGGCTTGTACGCGTGCACTCTCCAGGGGCACCCCTGCATCTCGCACACCATGTCATAGCAGGTTGGGGTGGACTTCTTAACCCTGAAAGTTCTTCTTAGTGATAAGGCCCAATCTTTGATAGCATCCTGCACTGCCTCTTTTGTGGGGTACATGCTGTTAGGTCTCACCTCATTGTCGCTATACTGCCAAGGTGTATCATTGCCTTCATTCACAACCAGGTTATTAAATTGATGTGTGCTCCAATCTGCTGGCACAAGTGGCTCAACATCTTCATCTTCATCTTCCTCATCCGAGTTATCGTCGTCTTCCACTTCTACTTGTTCATATTCAAGGTCTTCCTCTTCCATATGTGCTATTACTTCCTCAATTTTCTCACCTTCGTCTACTTGCCCTCGTGCATCTTGCCCAATGTTTCCGTCATCATCCCCAATCTCAACTTGCTAACCAGTCTGGTAGCCAATATCCTCATTGCAACCTTGAACATGCGGCTCCCGGCTAGACTCTCCAATTTCAGTGTCGCCATAAGTGAACTCATTTTGAGGCTCACTACACTCACCGGTGTCCAGTGGGTCTTTGCGGACAACAACCCTTTCATACGCTTGCACTAAAAGCACCCGACACCATCCACGTTGCTCGCCCCTCACATATGACCTTCAAGCTGCAGTTCCTTGACTCAACTAACTCCCAATAAGCGTGATCATCTCGCATGGTGCAAAGGCAAGATAACTTTAGTGGCACTTCTCTTGTTCCATCCAAACGTATAATACAACCAATTCAACACAACGAAGAAATGTACGCTCTTGACCCTACTTAAACTTCTATCCACATCTTGAAAGTTACTCGAGATCCGCACCCTCCGAACCATACATGACAACCCTTCTCCATAAAATATTCTAAAAGGAACTCGTTCGACATAGTCTGCGAACCTATCCATTAACACACGAATTAATTACTCTTCGTAAAAGTACTATATCTATTTGCTACAAAAATTATACGTATGTATATCTACAATCGGAGAAATATATGTCTATCTACATTCAAAATAATATACATCTCTCATTGCTCCTAAAAACATATACATTCCTACAAATATCATTACATGGAAACCAAGTGTGCCTATTTCAGGATGCAAAAACTATGCTAAAAATATGTACATTACTAAAAATATTCATCTCTATACTTGTATTTCTCAAAAACATCTACAACCCTAACAATATATACATGTGCACTTCTACATGTAAAAAACATATATATCTAAATCTTTCTCTAAAAAGCATAACAACATATTATTATTCGTAAAAACAACCCTATAACTAGATCTAACCTAACCTAAACCATAATTAAACTGTAAAAATAACTACATGTAACCCTAAACCACAAACAAATTAAACCGCAAAAATAACTACATCTAATCCTAACCATAAACCCTAAACAAAACATACCGCGGAAATAACTACATCTAACCCTAAACCCTAAATACTCATGGAAATAATTAAACATCTAACCCTAACCTAAACCTAAACAAATTAAACATGAAATAACTACATCTAATCCGATCCGTAAACCCTACACAAAACATAACGCGAAATAACTACATCTAACACTAAACCTAATTTATCCGTGAAATAACTACATCTAACCCTAAACCCTAATTTATCCGGCGAAATAACTACATCTAACACTAAACCTAATTTATCCGCGGAAACCCTAATTTATCCGCGGAAATAACTACATCTAACCCTAAACCCTAATTTATCCGCGAAAATAACTACATCAAACCCTAATTTATTCACTACATCTAACCCTAAACCCTAAACAAATTAAACCGCGAAAATAACTAAATAAAACCTTAACCCTAAACACTAAATAAATTAAAACACGAAAATAACCGTCAAAAATTACCTGCGTGCAGCCGCGGCGCTTCCTCCCTTTCTTCTCTTCTTCTCCTCCTCCCTTTTCTTTCTTCTTCCTCCCCTTTCCTCTCTTTTTCCCTCGGTTTCTCTTTTTCCTTCGGTTTCTTGCTTCGGCAGGCCGTGTGGGCTATAAACGGGACAGGTTGCCCTCTGGTTGGGCGACAACCGACCGGGCGCAGGCATGTCGCCCAACCAGAGGTAGATTTCATTGATGTCGCACTACCATGTGGCGACATGAGACGTGTCGTCCTCCCATTTGGCGACATCGCCAAGCCAGCAATGTGTCGCCCAGACGTATGGCGACGGGAGTACATTTTTGAATTTTTTTTTCTTCGTGGTATATTTATGCAATTTGAATTATAAAATATATTATTTAAAAAAAATTCGGAAAAAGAAGGCGAATGGTCGTCTCACTTCTGCCCATTGGGAATGACTCTCAAGAAAGTACGGACTATTGGTCGACCTTCCTCAATTTCTTCTTGTGGACAAGTGGAGATAAATAGGAGTGGGAGTAAAGATTAGGGGTTTTTACTTCTCCCAAATCGCTTGAAGGTAAAAATTTCCTTATCAATGTTAATTTAAGTAATTGGAACTCAAAGTTCCGTTCACTAATTACTTTTAATTTTGCTCTTCATAGCTTGTCGGCGCACCAGAGCCCTTGGACGATGTGGATATCAGCCTAGGCTTAGCAGAAAAATGACTCGGGGGACAATGATGATTCTCCAAGTAAAAAATGCTGCATCATATAGGCAGTAGAGAAAGAGAAGAAGGGAGGACGCTCGAGTTCTCCCTTGTCACCAACTTCTCTGACTACTTGTTCTCGAGCAGTTACAACTACAGGGAAGAAGGACAAGGGAAAAACTGGTTGAGCCTAAGAGAAAGACTCCACAGTCAAAGATACCATTCTATTCCGACGCCCAATCAATTCTCAGTCTCTCCTTGAATAGCTCTTACTAAAGAAGTTGTCCGGATTTGAATATGCAAATCCGGACCCTCTGTATATATCGCACTAGTCTAGGATCACTCTAGTTCACACAGACTCAACATAGATGAATATCACAATCATACACAGTGGAATCATAATAAAAGACATATATTAAATATTAACCTATTGACTGACCTTATTGTCGACCTTACATGAATATGCCACGAAGAGCTAAACTTCTAAATAACAATTTAAATTGTAGCTGAATGAAAATGTAGATAAACCCCTAAGTGTACCACAGACAACTGACAAGGCTCACATCCTAAACATTCGTCTCTTTTGGATACTACTCCTCCAAAACTGATGTAGACTCCTCCTTAACTGGTGATGTTGGTGTTGGCAAGGGTGAGTACATAAAGCACTCAACAAGTTCACAGTATGCAACTCCAACATAATTATATGCAAGGGTTATTCCAATGGAATGGCTGATATGGCTATTTTGCAACAAATCAGCATTTATAAATGAACATAGTAACTAGATTGAAATGATAGTAAAATAAATAATAGTAAATTGTAACTTTTAACATTTTTCAAGTAAACCTGGCACCCAGCCCTAACATATTTCAAGTTTGCACCATCACCCAGCTTTCCCATCCAAGTTTTCATTTTGCAAAATTATATTCCTTAACTGTAATTCCCTAACATTACTTAATACCGCGAGCATGGCTATCCGAATAGTTTATACACTCTACAGAGGTTACACACTTTACCCACAAGATACAATCATCTCACCACACAGTCGAGTGATCATAACAAAGCCTTTACAATGTTCTATCTTAACCCAGTACTACCCGCTAAGTTTTCAACACTAAAGGGGCTGGTTACCGTAGTCAGGGCTGTTGGAAATATGCCCTAGAGGCAATCATAGAGATGATTATATTTCCATAAATGTTCATAAAACTATGAGATTGTTTTTTGAATAACATCATGGATATTGATTAACAAGTACGTGACTAGTTTGTGAAACTCTGTGTTCTTCTTTATATGATGTTCATTCTAAAAGTGATCCCTAGTTGATAAACATATGAGGACATATATGAATAGACTAGCATATGTATTGGTGGATGGCCATGTTTCACAGGTTATAGATATGGAGATATCAAACCAATAATATGAACACATGTTGGAGAACATGGTGTTGGACATCGACCCACTATGGGACACTGCGAGAACGTTGTTTTATTTCATATCATCAGTTCGTCTCATATACGATGTGTATGCTATATCCTTCAACTTGAGATTGTCGCATGTTCTCAAGATACGTAATGGCTTACGTAGGGGTTGTCAAACACTACTACGTAACTGGATAGCTATAAAGATGGCTTTCGGGTTTGTCATTAAATATGCTTTGAGACGTGGTCGATTAAGATAGGATTTGCCCCTCCATACAACGGGAGAGATATCTCTAGGCCTCTCGAGTGGTCGGATTCCAGAAAAGCATGGCCATGCTGCTCGAGTCATCGAGTCAAAGAGTTAACTCGATGTATTAGAAAATCCAAGTCACAGCATCAAGAAAGAGTGATCGAGCCATCCAAATAAGGATGAGAACAACTCGCCTTGGGTTTGACCAATATCGTGAGGTAAAAGGAAATGCATATAGGACATTGCTGAGGTTCGTCCGATCTTTACATGTACTCGGGAGTCGGTAAGTCCTGCTAGGGACCGCTATCGACTATTGGTCGATTACTCAATGGTCGAGTAGGTATACCCGATAGTCGAGTAGGAATACTCAACGATCGATAGGGGTACTCCAACCATGTTCGAGTGCACGTGAACCTATAGGGTCGCACGCTTAAGGGGATGTAACCAATTCGGATACGGATATGAGTTGTAATGGTATAGAGTTCCTAAATGGGCTTCAAGGGTTGAAACCCGTTATGAGACGTCTATATAATTGGAGGAGGTGGTGGCTTTGAGGGGCGATCGATACACGAAGAAACACAATAGGAATTAGGAATCCCTGAAACCCTAGCTGCCACTCCTCCTTCGCCTAGAACCGCGCAGCCGGCGTTAACACTCCGGTGCGTGGTGTTCCTGCCCTGTACATGTGGATACCTTGGAAGCATTGCTGCAAAGCTTCAATGCCAGGATGATCTGCAACTTGCGTCGCTCACAAGAAGCTATTGGAGGAGGCGCGAGGCTAGTACGACTACATCTGTACCACCGCGCTATATCAACTCTACTTTCGCTACGGGTCTGCGCATTTAGTGGTAATTCTGTGATCTATAACTTGCAGTGGTTCCTTGGTTATACGGTAGAAAATTCTGATTTTTCGCTAGAGTAGCCTACCCGTTCCCCAACAAGGGCCCCCCTCTTGCGCCATGTGAGTTTCATCGTTCGATTGGACCTCACACCACCACTGGTAGTATCAAATTTAAGACGTTGCAAATTAATCAGCTAGGTGTGTCCCATTCCAGACATGTGGTTGCATGTTTGACTCAGGTCAAAGGCTTGCAAGGTTAAGTCCTTAGATTGACCGAGGCAAGACTTCCATAATCCATACCACCACATAGACCCACCTTGGCATCCTGCCCCTTGCCACTTGCCCCAATCTAAATTATTACCACTCCAGTTGATTACCATGCAACACATGTCATCAACAATTTCAACTTCGTTGCAGAACAACACATGTTACTGCAACTCAACATCGTCGTATGACAACATATGGTACACCAATTATGTAAACATATTCCATATTCCATTAGTCAAGATTAACTTTGATATTTCAAAAGGCATGTGTCATACGTGGTATGGCAAAACAAACTTTACACGGTCTAACCAACCCATGTTGATCTCTATTAGCATCCAACTACTAATGAACCATCCTAGAGTGACAATAATCATGGCCTAAAAATGACAAGGTAGAGTATAATTCAATTGGGATGAATAACTAGATCCCAAACTAAATTTGGAAACAAATGTACATGCTTAAATAATATGCATAATTTAAATCAACATAGCAATTTAGTAAAACTTGTTTCAACATGATCAAAGCACAACTTGCCTTGGAAAAGTTCTTGCTCTTGCTCTAGACCTTGCTCTTGGTTCAACAATTCCTCCTCGGACGCTCTGAGCACTTCAACGTCTATGTGTAACGAGAGAAAATATAAAATAAATACCAAAATAGAGAGAAAACAAACTCTAAAAATCAAATAAAATTCACCATTAAATAGATCTCAATTTTAAATTTTTTTATAAATTTGAATTGCCTCAATCGGAGCTCGTATGAGGGGGAACGGGCTCACGAAAAATTTGATAAATAGGAAAATACATAATATATAAAATACTGAACTAATTGAATTATATTTATATTGAAAAACCTGAGTTATTGCGTCATCACCGATCTGGACCAATCGGGATGCGACTTATGGCCCGGTCAATGGACTGGGTTCACGAAACCTCGCCGGTTCACTGTGCTATGCACTGGCTGATGTGAGCATTGACGTCATGCTGACGCTAGAATGCACGCGTGGCGCGATGCTGTGGCGACACGCTGCGAATAGTGTGTGGTGACACATGGCGGTATCTGACGGCACCCTGATTTAATCCGAATTGCACGGCAGCGATGCCAATGTTCCCTCACAATGTGACACATGGTGCGCATCCAACACCTCGCAGCAGATCCAATGGCACCAGAAGCTCAACCTCTAACAACATGGTGGCGATGACGGGACTTACCGGCAGTGAGGACGATAACTATTGAAACAGCGATTCACAGCCTCCCAGGTGACATGACTGGACGGATCTCTCGCGGCTGACCTCGACGGTGGAGGATCTAGCGAAAAACCATGGTGGCTCCCTTCCTCTACTCCGGCGAGCTCGATCTCGGTGGTGGTGGCTCCTTACGCGAAGTTCTCTAGGGCAAACGCATGGTTTGAGATGGAGAACATCAGGGTGGGGTTAATGCGGCCTTTATAGCCCTCGGCGTCCATGTATGGTATGGGGAGTTGAACCGACATGGCGGTGGAGTCCAAGTCTATCACGACGGCTAACTCATGGGGATGACAAAGCACAACCATCCATGTGGACGATCAACGGCCACGATGTGCAACGACATGGAGCAATCCGAGTCACACATGGTATCCAACGGCTATGACACGTTACAATCCCGATATGGATCGGCTTAATCTCGACAGCATGATGTGACTTGATCAAACGGCCACAAATTTTTAGGGTTTCCAAAACCTCTCCAGCAATCTCAACCATCCATCTTTGATCCAACGGCGATGGTGTTAGGTCTTCTAAAAAATGGGCCAAACGGCTGGACCGGGCCGGCTGGTGTGTGGAATGGGCTGGGCCCGCATGGGTTTCGGCCCAAACACTATTACCAGATTTAAAATACCTTTTCCCACTTTAAATAATTCTAAAAAATAGATTAAGCCAAATAATATAGTAAAAATATCAGGAAAATTCTGGAAAATATTTTGATACATTTAGAAATTAAATAAAATATTTTTGGCAAAAAATTATCTAAAATCTCTCATTAATTTAATAATTTTCATAAGAGCCCATATTTCAAAAATACTAAATAAATCCAAATAAATTTTAGAAAAATTGACAAAAATAATATTAAATCCAAATAATCCAAAAATTGGGAAGTTACAAACCTCCCCCTTAACAGAACTCCGACTTTAGGTCTTCCTCACGCTCTAGGTAGGTTCACTTTCTATATGGTTACTCCACTGAAATCTGCAAAAGTGAATTGATCTATTTTTGGTCTTGCGCTCCATAACATCCAGAATCTTAATCGGTTGCTCCTTGTAAGTCTAATCCTCATGTAGCTCAATTGCCTCTAACAACGTCTGTTGTGCTGGCACTCTAAGACACTTCTTAAGCTGAGAAACATGAAACACATCATGCACACTTGCTAACGACTGCGGCTACTCTAACTGGGACGCAACCTCTCCTTGACAACTCAAGATCTTGAACGGACCAACATATCTCGGCACAAGCTTTCCTTTAGCTTGAAACCTTTTAACTCCTTTAAGAGGGGTAACTCTAAGATACACGAAATCTTCTGGCTCAAAACTCAACTCTCGTTGACGATTATCAGCATAAATCTTTTGTCTCGACTGAGCTACTTTCAACCTCTCTCTCTGATAATAGCAATCTGCTCTTCAGCTTCCTTAAGAATATCATGTCCAAACATCAAACGTTCTCCTGTCTCATTCCAATTCAACAGAGTACGACAGACACGACCATAGAAAGCTTCAAAAGGTGACATTTGCAAACTTGCCTGATAACTATTTTTATAACGGAACTCAACATACAGCAAACTTTTATCCCACGAAGTAGCATAAGCTAATGCACAAGCTCTCAGCATATCCTCTAAAATCTGATTAACTCTCTCAGTCTGACCATCTATCTATGGATGATATGCTGTACTAAAATTCAAACGAGTTCCAATTGCTTCATGCAACTTACACCAAAATCTGGAGGTAAATTGGGTACCTCTGTCTGACACTATCTTCTTTGGCAAACCATGTAAACACACAATCCTTGATATATATATATCTCTGCTAAGCGATCTCCTGAATAAGTCATCTTAACTGGTATGAAATGGGCAACTTTGGTCAAACGATCAACTATGACCCAATGGAATCATAACCACTCTGTGTTCTAGGTAAACGAGTAATAAAATCCATACTAATTTTCTCCCACTTCCACTCAGGAACCTTTAATGGCTATAACTAACCAGCAGGTCTCTCATGCATTGCCTTTACTCTCTAGCACACATCACAAAGAGCAACATGCTCAGCAACTTCTTGTTTCATATTAGGCCACCAAAACCTCTCTTTGAGATCTTGATACATCTTGGCACTTCCTGGATGAATCGAATACTTCGAATCATGAGCTTTTTCAAGAATCAATGCTTAAGCTCCTTTTTGTTAGGTACACAAATTCGACCCTTGAATCACATAGTACCTCGACCATCCAAAGTAAAATCCTCGACTAAGCCTTCATCCTTCTTAGACTTGATTCTGTTGATCTTATCATCATCTTTCTGACCTTCTCTGATATGATCTCTAACATCAGCTTTACTTCCATGGTAGCTAAGAATCCTTGTGGAACAACTTCTAATTTCAACTTCAGAATTTCTTTGCATAATTTCGATTGATCATTTAACACCCAGCATATTAGCACTGTGGCTCTTATGACTTAATGCATTGGCTACCACATTAACTTTACCTGAATGATAATGGATTCCCACATTGTAATCCTTTATTAATTCCAGCCATCTCTGCTATCTCATATTAAGATCTGACTGAGTGAATATATACTTTAAACTCTTGTGGTCCATATATATCTCACATCTATTTCCAATGAGATAATGACGTCACAACTTCAAAGCACGCACTACGGCAGCTAACTCCAAATCATGCGTAGGGTAATTCTCTTCATGCGGACTTAATTGCCTTGACGCATAAGCAACAACCTTGCCATTCTACATCAGTACGCATCTAAGTTATTGTCTGGACGCACCGCAATATATATCAAAACTACTTTGAACATCTGGCAACACTAACACTGGTGCCATCGTTAGACGCTTCTTTAGATCATGAAAACTCTTTTCGCACTCTAGCGTCCATGCAAACTTCTTTTCCTTTTTCAACAACTGCGTAAGTGGTCAAGTAATTGTCAAAAATCCTTCAATAAATCGATGATAATATCCTACCATCCCTAGAAAACTACGGATCTGGGTAACTGACTTCGGTTGTTCCCAATTCAGCACTGCTTTCACTTTACTTGGATCAACAGTAACTTTTTTAGCAGTCATCACATGACCAAGGAATTTGACTCTCTCTTTCCAAAAATCAAACTTGCTATACTTAGCATACAGCTGTTGCTCTCGAAGCCTTTCAAGGAAGAATCTCAAATGTCCCGCATGCTTTTTTCCTACTTGGAGTAAACCAGTATGTCATCAGTGAACACAACAACAAACTTGTCCAGATATTCCATGAAAACCTTATTCATCATGTTCATGAAATATGCAGGAGCATTGGTCAATCCAAAAGATATGACCGTAAACTCGTAATGTCCATATCGCATGGACAACATAGTCTTAGGAACATCCTCTGAACTAATCTTCAACTGATGATATCCTAATCTAAGATCTATCTTGGAAAAAACTCCAACTCCTCTTAACTGGTCAAAGAAATCATCGATCCTGAGTAATATATACTTATTCTTGATCATCACTTCATTAAGTTCACGATAATCAATACACATCCTTAATCTTTCGTCTTTCTTTTTGACAAATAGAACAGGCGCTCCCCATAGAGACGAACTAGGTCTCACAAAACCTTTCTCTAGCAACTCCACGATATGCTTTTTCATCTCTACCAACTCATCGGTAGGTATCTGATACGGTCTTTTTGCTATTGGTGCTATACTAGGCACAAACTTGATATCCTGATCTGGTGGCATACCAGGCAAATCCTCAAGAAAAACATCCGGGTATTCCTTAACTACTGACACATCCTCTAAACTGGCAACCTTCACACTGTTAACAATCAACTGACCATCACGAATTGCGGTCACTTGAAATTCTACTTTCTCGCCTTTTGGGCTTTCCACTGACACTACTCTTCAACCACAATCCAAAACAGCCTTATGTTTAGACAACCAATCTATTCTAAGGATAACATCTAGGGTTTGGGTATCTGGCAATATAATAAGGTTCACTAGTATCATTATCCTATCGATAAGCAACTTAACTCCCAAACACCCAAGGTTCTAGGGGCTTGGACTAATAGCATACACTTAAGATTCATAACCTTTAACCCATTCCCAGTGGCAAAAGCTTGAGAAACAAATAAATGCGAAGCTCTAGAATAAAAAAAACTATTGCAGGTGATGTGTTAACTAGGAACTTACCCAGTACGATGTCCGATGCATCCTGAGCTCCATCAGTTGTGATGTGGTTGACTCACCCTCTCGCTGTGGCTTGTGGAGTAGCTCCAGCTTTATTTCCTCCATGATTAACTCTTGGTGCAGGGGTCTTCGCAGGTGTTGATCCTAAGTTGAAGCGGACAGGAGTAATGCCTCCTATTTTAGGACATTGATCGGCAAAATGCCCAGGTTCACGGGAACTATAACGTCTTCCTAACAACTATTGATCTCCTCTCGGCGCATTGCTTGCTTGAGTAGATGTTTGAAAACTCTGACCACTTGAATGCGGTGCAGGTGTTGTTGTATTGTTTGCAGCTTTCGGTTGAAATCTGGCAAACTGTTGTGTAGTCAACCTTAATCTCAACTGATTTGGGCAACTTCCTTGATAAGCCATTCTGCGTTGCGATCCTCACCAACTTCTTTGCACTTGTCTTCCAAGATCAAAGAATTATTGACTAATTCTTGGAAATCCAGAAAGTTATGGGTAATCAACCCAACTTGCAACCCAGAGTTTAGTCCCTTCATAAAACGAGACTGTCTTACTTTATCTGTTGCAACATCTTCATGGGTGTAGCATGCAAGCTGTGTAAACTTATTTAGGTACTCAGCCACTGGCTGGCTTCCTTGCTTAAGTGCCCTAAATTCCTCTTTCTTCAGATCCATCATTCCTTCAGGCACATGATATTAACGAAATGCAGTAGTAAACTCCTCCTAGGTGATCTCTTATGGGACTTCATGAGAAGCACAATAGTTTTCCCACCATTCAGCAGCGATTCCGTCTAGCTGATGGGAAGCATAGAGAACCTTCTCATTACCTTCATATTAGGTAATATGCAGCTTCCTATCTATTGTTCTGAGCTAGTTATCAACTTCCAAGGATTGATATTCCTAGAGAATGTTGGTGGACGAGTCCTCATAAAATCAGACAACTTTGAATAAGAATGAGGTCCATTGTTGTTGACTTGAGTAGCAATGTTGGCTGCAGCTTGAGTTGTCACGTTCTGCATTTGCTATGTCATTGTCTGCATCAACTGAGTTTGTGCAAGTAAGAAAAACTCCCAAGTTCTGCATATCTACTAGCGGTGACGGTTGAGGAAATGCTCCATCATTGGGATTATCATTGGATCGAGTTCCACTCCTAGAATCTCCGTTGTTTCCATGAATCTTAACCATCTGTTGATTGCTTCACATGGTTAGGGGAGAGGGAAACATCATATATACGATACAAGAATTCTAGTGTAGGGGAAAAAAGTTTAACCCAATAAAATAAGCAAACTTTATTAATAACTTGGTATGGTTGCGTATAAAACTCTAAAATCTATGCAACTCATAGTGCACACTCAGCAATCATAAAAGAACCAAATCACACTAAACACACCAACTAATGACTACAAGACAACACTGTCTAACTTAAACAAATGCGACTCAAAACAAGAGTCTCAACTACTAGCTAACTCTTTCACTCATCCAACCATTCAGGCTGAGGCTCTCCCTGTGCATACACTGGTGGGTGGGCTGGCATGGGTGCAAAATGATCCTGATGTCCAGTAGCTGGCACCTCAAAATCCACATGCACATCATGCTCCTCTGGTTCCATCTCAAGCTCGTCAGGGTCCTCTTCCTCCTCTTCCTCACCTTGCTACTGCTCAGCTTGGTCGCCATCTCCATACAGGGCATCCTCCAACTCCATGATCCTCTTAATCGCCTCTATGCGCGTCTCATGAAGTTCTTCTTCGGCAACCCTCAAGGCTTCATACACTTGCTTCAATTCTTGAGTTTTATCCTTCATATGATCTTCTTGAGCAGCGGTGAACTTTGCCAAGTGCACCACAGTGGCATCTTCTTCTTCTTCTTCTTCTTCTTCTTCAATCTTCTAGCGTTGAGAAGCACGTCTAGATGGATGTAACCTGAACAAGGTGTCCTCCAACTCATGAGAATAATCCTGACAAATCCGTCACAGAGCAAGATGTGAAGACTCCTGGATCCCAATCTCAAATGTAGCTCTTCTGACCATAATGTTTAATGGTTTGCTAGCCTTTTCATCCTTTCGAGTGTAGATAATAAGGATCTTGCAAATGAAGCCTCGCTCCACACCATTAACAACCCAGCAGTTTCCTTTGTAAAGCTGTTGAACAAAGCCTCCAAGGACTTGCAAAACCTTCCACAGTTCAGCTGCATAACCTCCTTCGCGCTCACGATACGTCTGAGCCACCCACATCTGGTAAAGAAACTTGGGTGAGACCTCACTTGAATCGGCAGAAAATTCCCGCAAAGAAAATCATTAGAAAATTCTAGCAAAGGGACAAGAATAGAAGAATGAGAAGAGTAAAGAGCTTCCTATTAATCAATTTGAGTTTTCCTTTAGAAAATAATTTTTGGTCACACCTAAGAGACAACCAGATATCTAAAGCCAAGACTTACAGTCAGTATGGCTCTGATGGCAACTTTGTCGGGATCCAAATATGTAAATCCGGACGCTCTGTGTATATCGCACTAGTACAGGATCACGCTAATGCACACAGGCTCAACATAGATATATATCACAATCATACATAGCAGAATCATAATAAAAGACTTCATATATTAAATATTAACCTATTGACTGACCTTATGGCCAACCTTACATGAATATGCAATGCAGAGCTAAACTTCTAGATAACAATTTAAATTGCAGCAAGATGAAAACGTAGATAAACTCCTCAGTGTACCACAGGCAACTAACAGGGCTCGCACCCTAAACATTCGTCTCTTCTGGATACAACTCCTCCAAAACTGGTGTAGACTCCTCAACTAGTGATGTTGGTGTTAGCAAGGGGTGAGTACATAAAGCACTCGACAAGTTGTGCACAGAATGCAACTCCAACATAACTATATGCAAGGCTTATTCCAATGGAATGGCTGATATTGCTATTTTTCAACAAAGCAACATTTATATAAGAATACAACACCATTTTACACTCTGCAGAGGCTATGCTCTTTACTCACACGACATGATCATCTCCTTTGGCTAGGCCATTAGCACACTTCCTTTGGTGTGCGAGCAGAGAAACTCTTAAAAAAGTTTTTACAATGCTCTATCTTAACCCAGTACTACCTGCTAAGGTTTCAACACTGAAGGGACTGGTTATCATAATCAGGACCCCCCTTGCGCCATGTGAGTTGATCCGTGAAGGGACTAGTTACCACAACCCGGAACTCACACCAACACTTGTAGTACCAAAGCTAAGACATTGCACATTAATTAGCAGGTCCGTCCCATTCTAGACATGTGGTTGCATTTTTGACTCTGGTCAAAGGCTTGCAAGGTTAAGTCGTTAAGTTTACTAGGGCAAGACTTCCACATACCCTCTACCAGGGTTCCATTTATCATCGATTATCGCGATTATCGACCTTACCGGTCCAGTTCAGTATCTAATACCGGTCGGTAAACCGGTTAAATTAAAAAAAAATTAAAAAATTCAAAAAAATTTATGTGACGTAAATATCGCGATAATCGGTGAATATCGCTCGATTATCGATGAATATCGAGCGAAAATCGCTCACAATATTGACCGCCGAAGAACACAAGTTTGCAAAATCGATCGGGTCGATTTTCGACCGATTATTGGTGCATATCGCGCGATTATCGGTGAAGATTGTTTTTTTAAAAAATTTCATCAAAAGTTTGATTTTGAAACCCTTCGATTCTCTACCGATTTTCGACCAATTTTTTTCGATTTTCGAAAATATCGATATTGTCGATTATCGCGATATCGATAATGTGAACCCTGCCCTCTACCTTTCTGGCCCACCTTGGCACATTGCCCCTTACCACTTGCCCTAATCTAAACGATTACCACCCTAGTTGATTACCAAGCTCCATGTGCCATCAATAAGTCAACATCGTTGCATGACCTCCTCGTCACTACAACTCAACATCATTGTGTGACAACACCTTACACAACAATTCCAAAAATATGTTCCATATTCCATTAGTCAAGCTTAAGTTGATATTCCAAAGACATGAGTTATACGTGGCATGGCTAATCATACTAACTCGGTCAAACCAATCTATGTTGATTACTAATATTAACCAACTAATAATGAACCAATCTAGGGTGACAATTAATCAGGGCATACAAATGACAAGGTAGGGTATAAATCAATTAGGCAGATTAACTAGGTCCCGAACTATTTTGAAACAGTTATACACATAAAATATCATGCATAATGTGTAATAATATAGAAATTTTGTAAACTAAGTTCAACATGATCAAAGCACAACTTGCCTTGAAAAAGTTCTTACTCTTGCTCTAGACCTTGGTCTTAAGTCGGCGATTCCTCGTCAGATGCTCCGAGCACTTTGACTTCTACGTGTAACAAGAGAAAACACCAAAACAGAGAGCAAACCAACTCTAAAAAGAAAATAAAATTTATCATTAAATATGTCGGGACCCAAATATACAAATCCGGACCATCTGTGTATACTGCACTAGTCCAGGATCACGCTAGTGCACAAAGGCTAAACATCAGTAAATATCACAATCATACATAGAGGAAATATTATGAAAGACATCATATGATATATACTACTAGTCGAATGACCTTATGGTCAACTTACATGACTATGCCTCGCAAGGCTGAACAACATATTAAAATGTAGCGGAATGAAAACGTAGATAACCCCTCAGTATACCCCAGGAAACTGACAAGGCTTGTGCCCTAAACATTCGTCTCCTCATGGAACTCCTCCTCCAGCATAGATGTAGACTTCTCGACTGGTGATGATGTTGTTGGCAAGGGTGAGTACATAAAGCACTCAACAAGTTGTGCACAGAATGCAATTCTAACATAGCTATATGCAAGGCTTATTCCAAAGGATAGGCTATCATGGCTATTTTGCAACAAGGCAGTATTTACGAACAAATAAAATAAATAGATTGTAAAGACTGTAAAACAAATAACAATAGTAGATTGATTCAGCATTTCTCAAGTAAACCAAGTTTCCAATCCTAAATCAAGTTTCAACCTTCAATATGGCATCCTGCCATCCCAACCATGTTTTCCATTTAATTAAGTTAACCCTTAACTGTAATTCCCGAGCATTGCTCAATACCGCAAGTACGGCTATTCGACTAGGTTTACACTCTGCCGAGGTTATGCACTTTACCCACACGAGATGATCGTCTCTTGGTGCCATGCAATTAACACACTTCCTTTGGTGTGTCGGCGGAGAAATCACGACAAAGCCATTACAATGCATTGGATTAACCCGGTACCACCCGCTAAGGTTTCAACACTGGTGGGACTGGTTACCACATCCAGGGCCCCCCTCTTGTGCCATGTGAATTACTCCATAACTCGGGAACTCACACCGACCAAGATAGTACCAAAGTTAAGACATTGCAAATTAATCAGCTAGGCTGTCCCATATCAGACATGTGGTTGTATGATTGACTCAGGTCAAAGGCTTGCAAGGTTAAGTCCTTAGAGTGATCAGGGCAAGACATCCACATACCCTCTGCCCATTGGGACCACCTTGGCATACTCGCCCCTTGTCACTTGCCCCAATCTAAGTGATTATCACCCAAGTTGATTACCAAGCACCACGTGCCATCAACAACTCAACATCATTGCGTGACATGACTCATCACTACAACTCTATCTCATTGTACGACTTCACATGACGCACAAGTTCACATCTTTGTTCCATATTCCATTAGTCAAGATTAAATATCAATGATTCAAGTACATGTGATGACGTGGCGTGGCTAAGAAACTAATACGGTCTAACCATCCCATGTTAATTGTGATTACTAACCAACTATAGTAGTCCAATCTAGGGTGACAATAGATCACGGCATACAAATGACAAGGTAGGGTATATAGATCAAAATGGTATAATAGCTAAGTCCCAATTTAAATTGAAACAGTTGTATACTTGAAATAATATGAAATAAAGTAAAACAATATAGCTTTTGTATAAACTTGAGTTCAACATGATCAAAGCACAACTTGCCTTGGAATAGGTTCTGGTCTTGCTCTGAATCATGATCTTGAGTTGTTTAATCTTCCTCCGAAGCGTCGCACAATTCAACGTCTACGCGTACCGAAGGAGAAAAGTAAATAAATACAAAAACAGAGAGCAAATGAACTCCAAAAATCAAATAAAATTCACCATTAAATATACCTCAATTTTACAAATTTTTAGAAATTCGAATCACTCAATTCCGAGTTAAATGCAAAAGTTATAGCCTTTTGAATTTTGAATAAATGCTGAAAATACATAAATTAGAAAATAAAATTACTGAATTATTCTTATATTGAAAACCGATTTAATGCATCACGCTGACGTCACCAATGCCCGGACCAACTAGGCACTGCCACGCGTCTCAGGCATGTGGAACAAGTCCACCAGATAGCACCAGTTCACGGTGGACATGGCTCATGGCGCCTCGGTCTCCGCGCCTGACACGCGGCACGACAGGATTGGCTGAAGTGCGCGGCTCGATCCTCACCAGAAGAGGCAGATCGGACCGTCCCGAAGTGCATGCAATGTGGCAGCATCTCGGTTCGTCCGATCTAATCCAACCGCCGACGTTACCGATGGGATTCACTACTGAAGCAACCGCGTGGCGTGATCTCGGCAGGCTGCACGAAAATCCAACGGCGAAGGAACACGGCTAGAGACGGCGTGCTTCACACGGCGGTGCCATTGACGGCCTCGTGGAAGACAACCACGACACGGCGAAAACTCGACGGATTGAACCAAGGTCGGGGCCGCCTTTTAAAGGCCTAAGAGTTCGCGCTAGGCACGAACGCCGAAATCGCAACGGAATCGCCACCGGATTCTGGACGAACACGGCGGCACACGCAGCTACATCACAACCATCCACGTGGCATGCATCCCACGGTGCATCAGCACGCAGACGTGGCTCCATCCTAGCCATCCCTGCGACCAGATCCGACGGTGTCCGAGCATTAGGGTTTCCAACCCGACTTTGCGCTTCGACCGTTCGATTCAGCGACAAACGGCCACGATCGGGCTTCTAGAAAACGGACCAAGCCTACATGGTAAATGGGCCAAGCCCACTACTGTACATAGATTTTGACGAGTTTTTCTTTTAAAATAATTCCAGATATTCGGTTAATCAGTTTTAGGCAATAAAAATATCAGTAAAAATCCAAGAAAATTCACTAAAATACTTTGAAGCATTTTGAATTCAAATAAAATATTTTTGGCCAAACTTTATTTTACTTTGCATAAATTTAATTAGTTTTCAACAAAAGATCGATATACTTAATTTAAAGTAAAATTCAAATAAATCCAGAAAAATCCAATAAATTCCAAAAAAAACATAAAATGCTCAAATAACCAATAAAATATTAATAAATCAAATTCCGGGATGTTACAAACCTCCCCCTTAACAGAATCTCGACCCCGAGATTCAAGGCTAAATAATGAATAGTTTTGGAAATTTTGACTTCAAATCGTCTTCACGCTCCCAAGTTGCTTCACTTTCAGAATGATTACTCCACTGAACTCTGCAAAAGCGGATAGACTTGTTCCTGGTCTTGCGTTCCATAACATCCAAAATTCTGAGCGACTACTCCTTGTAGATCAAATCCTCCTGCAGTTCAATTGCTTCTAATGGCATCTGCTCCTCTGGCACTCTGAGACATTTCTTAAACTGTGACACATATAACACATCATGCACTCCTGCCATTGACTACTGCAATTCCATCTGATAAGCAACCTCTCCTTGACGGCTCAAAATCTTGAACGGACCAACATATCTTGACGCAAGCTTCCCCTTAGCGTGAAACCTTTCGACACCTTCAAGAGGGCGAACTCTGAGATACAAAAAATTATCTGGCTCGAACCTCAAATCTTGACGACGGTTATCAGCGTAGCTCTTTTTCCTTGACTGCACTACCTTCAACCTCTCTCTAATCCTAGCACATCGCTCTTCGGCTTCCTTGAGAATATCAGGTCCAAATACCATACGACCTCCTGTCTCATTTCAATTCAACGGAGTACAATAGGCACGTCCATATAAAAACCTCAAATGGTGACATTTGCAAACTAGCCTGATAACTGTTGTTATAGCTAAATCTTGCATACAGTAAACATTTATCCCACGAAGTAGCATAAGCTAAAGCACAAGCTCTTAACATACCCTCAAGAATCTGATTAACTCTTTCCCTCTGACCATCTGTCTACGGATGATACGCTGTACTAAAATTCAAACGAGTTCCCAATGCTTCATGCAGCTTACTCCAAAATCTCGAGGTAAATTGGGTACCTCTATCTGACACAATCTTCTTAGACATACCATGCAAACCCACAATTAGAAATAGTCCTACCAACTGATCTCCTGAATAGGTAGTCTTAATGGTGTGAAATGAGCAACTTCGGTCAACCGGTCAACGATGACCCAAACGAAACCATATCCCTTCTGGATTCCCGACCACTCTCAACGTTGGGTATCTTATTACTGATTTGCCTCTTACTTCCACTTAGAAGTCTGCACCTGCTGTAACAAACTTGCTGATCTCTGATGCATTGCTTTTATTCTCTAACACACCTCACACAAAGCGATATTTTCAGCAACTTCACGCTTCATCTTAGGCTATCAACTCCTTTCCTTAAGACTTTGATATATCTTAACACCTTTTTTGATGAATTGAATACTTTAGAATCATTAACTTCTTCCAAAATCAACTGCTTAAGCTCTTTCTTGTTCAATACATAGATTCGACCTTTAAACCGTGTGGTTCCTTGGTCATCCACAGTAAAATCCTCAGCTAAGCCTTCATCCTTCTGACCCACTTTGATCTGATCTTCAAGCATTGTCTTAACTTCCAAAGAAGCTATAAATCCTTGGGAAACCACTTCTAATTTCAACTTTTGAAACTCCTTGCACAATTTCGATTGATCACTTGATATCGGTGTACTAGCACTATGGCCTTTACAACTTACGACGTCGGACACCACATTAGCCTTACTAGGATGATAACAGATCCCAGCCTTATAATACTTAATCAACTCCAGCCATCCTCTTCGTTCCATATTAAGGTCTGCACTTCGAACTCTTATGGTCTGTACATATCTCCAACAATATAATGACGTAATAACTTCAAAGCATGCACTACGGTAGCAATTTCCAATTCATGCGTAGCATAGTTCTCTTCATGTGGCCTCAACTGTCCTGACGCATAGGCAACAACTTTGCCTTTTTGCATTAACACACATCCAAGATTTTGTCTTGAGGCATCATAGTATATATCAAAACTGCGTTTGCACATCTGGCAACACTAAGACAAGTGCTATCGTCAAACATTTCCTCAATCACAGAAAACTCTTTTCGCACTGCAGCGTCAATGCAAACTTCTTCTCCTATTTGCCAAAGCGGTCTCGGTTGCTCCCACATAACATCGCTTGTGGTTGAATCCACGGTAACTCCTTTAGCAGTCATCTCATGGAAAGAAATTCAACTTTCTCCTTCCAAAAGTCACATTTGCTAAACTTAGCATACAGCCATTGGTCTAGCAACCTTTCCAAAACTAATCCCAACTTGTTCCGCATACTTTCCTTTTGACTTGAAGTAAACAAAGACATTCCACCTATACACCATAACAGCTTGACCAAATTTCCCATGGAACTCCATTCGTCGTGTTCATAAATTCTGTAATGGCATTGATCATTCTAGCAGACACAACTGTAAACTCATACTGTCCATACTGCTAGAAAACTCTAACCTAAGAACATTCTCTGCACGAATTCTTAACTGATGATAACTCGATCGAAGATCTATCCTTGAGAACACTCTAGCTCCTTTTTGACTGAACAAACAAATTACGATCCTGGGCAGCGAATACTTACCCTTTTAATCATCACTTCATTAAATGCTCGACGGTCGATACACATCCTTAAGCTCCCATCTTCAAACAGAACTAGCGCTCCCTATGGTGACAACTGGCTCTAGCGAAACATTTTTCTAACAAATCTTCAATCTGCTTCGTCACCTCAACTAGCTCATCAATAGGCATTCGATGAGGTCTCTTTACTTTTGGCGCTGTACCAGGCGCTAACTCACTAACAAACTTGATCTCTCGATCTGGTGGCACACCAAGTAGATTCTCAGGAACACATCTGGATACTCTCTTACAACTAGCACATCTTCCAAGCTGACAACTTCCACACTATTGACCTTTAGCTGACCAACACGAACCGTAGTCATTTGAAATTCCATTTTCCCGCTTTCAGGGCTTTTAGCTGACACAATTCTTTGACCAAACTCCAGGACAGCCTTATGCCCGGATGAATAATTCATTTCAGGAGTAGCATCTCAGGTCTGATATCCAATATCGTTCGCTAGAAACTTTTTTTTCCAACTTAACTCCATCATATTCTAGGGTAGATCAAGCAGTACTGTACTTTCTGACAACGATAATTCCTCGGGCTGACAAGCTTTACAAACACCACTGAACTGATCATCATTGCACACGCAACATCCTCAGGTGAACCGTCAACATAGGTGAATACTCAGAAACATCATTTATCATTAATGCTTTTATTCCAATACTTCACATATCAACCTCTCAACCATCTTTACTTTATTTATTTAGGCAAGAAAATCTTTACATGGAATTCATCACTAGTCACTTTTCTTTTACAAACGAAGGTATGACACTTGCTTAGGATAAAATCATCGACCTAAACTTCCTCGATTGGCATTGGCGCTGAAGTTTTGACTAGAACAGAATTGAGATTGACTTGCACTGGTGTGATCACTTCCTTATGAGGGCAATTGTTAGCAAAATGCCCAGGCTTGTTGCAGGTGTAACAAAGCTTAGGTCCACCTCTCTTCCTTGAGCATTCATTGACTAAGGCAGTGTCTTCATTCAGACACCTCTTCTTCAACTGATTCTCTGTACAAACTTCTCTTGCGACTTTACTGCTCACTCTTGGCGTTATGAACTTGATTGAGGTAACTTCTGGAACATCCATGGCCGTAGACAATGATTGTATTCTCTGTGGGCATCGATTAGCATAATGGCCTTCCTTGTGGCAGTTGTAACACACCCGTGTTCGCCACAGTGCACTACAGTACATTGTTGTCTTCTTGTTGTGTCAGAACTGGTTGCTTCATAGGGCATTCCCCAGCCCAATGACCTTCTTCATCGCACAGGAAACATGCTATTGGTGATTGCCAATTACTACTTTCTTGATGAGGGCCAACAGGATTAAGGTATTGTGTCCTTAGCTCTTCGAGCGGCACCACTTTTGCAGCTAACATTCTGCCTCTTCTAGATGACTCTTGAGCAACTACTGCTCGAAGATTCTTTTGCTGATGCTGAATTACAGCAGTAACTATTGGATCCAAGGGACATTGAGCTGGACCATGATCTCGGCCTTCACAAAGATAACATGTGATGTCACTCACAGGACATTCTCCAAGAGAATGACTTCCTTCACAGCTGGAGCAATTAATCGTATGCTCGTCCGCAGTATGTCCTATTTCTCCACAACGAATGCATGAACGTTCTTCTGACTCGTTTGGTTGACAGCACTTTAGAGAGCAGCGCTTAGATGTCGAACAAGGTGCAGGGATAGTATTCTGCTCCGTATTTACCGTGACCATACTGCCTCCAGGTGAGGCAAAGAGATTATGAAAAGCAACAACAAATTCTTTCGAAGTGATATTCCGCGGGCTTCATGAATAGCACAATATTTCTTCCACCATTCAGCAGCAATTCCTTGTAACTGATAAAAAGAATACATGACTTTCTCATCACTTTTACACTGAGCAATGAGTAGCTTCCTCTCAATGGTCTTGAGCCAATCATCCGCTTCCGAAGGTAATACATTTCCTGAAAACACCGGTGGACGAGTCTTTATGAATTCTGATAACCTTGAGTAGGGACGGAAATCATTGGTAGCAGCTTGGAACACTTCGTTGACATTGGCTGGGACAGTCATATTCTACATCTGCTTCATCATTGCATGCATCAACTGAGTCTGAGCAGTCAAGAACTCTCTGAAACTCTGCATATCCATCTCAGATCGACGGTTGAAGAACTAATCCACTATTGAGATTCTTACTGGGTTGATTTTTGCTTCCACTGATTATGTTGTTTCCACGAATCTGAACTATCCGCTTGATTGCTTCACTGGGTTAGGGAAGAGCGAAATAGCATAGGTAAGAAGCAGGAATCCTAAAGCAGGGGAGATAGGTTTAACCCAATAACTTAAGCAAACAATATTAATAACTTGGTATGGTTGCTTATATAAGCCTAAAAGCAGTGCAACACATACTGCACACTCAGCAATCAAGGAAGAACCAATTCATCCTGTACACACAAAACTTACCGCCTACAGGGGTAACACTTCTATCTTAAGCAGACGTGACTCCCACACATGAGTCCCAACTGACTACTCGAAGCATAGATCTTCTAGCTTTTGGAACACTTCATGGATCTACTCCTTCCTTTAGCTCGATGATTCCCTCCTTCATGATTTCCAGGGTTGACAGCAAGCACTTGATGCTTTCTCTAAGGTGTGGCACGTCAACTACCAAGACAACTCAGATAAGGTTTTTAACTCGATCCAGCAAGGGAGAGAAAAAGAAATTCAGCAGGGGAAAGAGAGAAATTCTGACGAGGGAAGGAATAGAAGAATAAGATAAGTCAAGAACATATTATTCTTCCAAGTTAATTCTTTTCTTTAGAAAATAATTTTGAAGTTCCTATAGAGACGACTGCACTATCTAGGGTCAAGGCCTACGATCAAGATGGCTCGATACCACTACATTGGGACCCGAATATGCAAATCCGGACCCTCTGTGTATACCGCACTAGTCCAGGATCACGCTAGTGCACACATGCTCAACATCAGTAAATATCACAATCATACATAGCGGAAATATTATGAAAGACATCATATGATATATACTACTAGTCGAATGACCTTATGGTCAACTTACATGACTACGCCTCGCAAAGCTGAACAACATATTAAACTGCAGCGGAATGAAAACGTAGATAACCCCACAGTATACCACAGGCAACTGACAAGGCTTGCGCCCTAAACATTCGTCTCCTCATGGAACTCCTCCTCCAGCATAGATGTAGGCTTCTCGACTGGTGATGATGTTGTTGGCAAGGGTGAGTACATAAAGCACTCAACAAGTTGTGCACAGAATGCAATTCTAACGTAGCTATATGCAAGGCTTATTCCAATGATTAGGCTATCATGGCTATTTTGCAACAAGGCAGTATTTATGAACAAATAAAATAAATAGATTGTAAAGACTGTAAAACAAATAACAATAGTAGATTGATTCAGCATTTCTCAAGTAAACCAAGTTTCCAATCTTAAATCAAGTTTCAACCTTCAATATGGCATCCTGCCATCCCAACCATGTTTTCCATTTAATTAAGCTAACCCTTAACTGTAATTCCCGAGCATTGCTCAATACCGCGAGCACGGCTATTCGAATAGGTTTACACTCTGCCGAGGTTATGCACTTTACCCACACGACATGATCGTCTCTTGGTGCCATGCAATTAACACACTTCCTTTGGTGTGTCGGCGGAGAAATCATGACAAAGCCTTTACAATGCACTGCTTAACCGGCACCACCCGCTAAGGTTTCAACACTGTGGGACTGATTACACACATCCGTGGCCCCTCTTGCGCCATGTGAATTACTCCATAACTCAGAACTCACACCGACCAAGATAGTACCAAAGTTAAGACATTGCAAATTAATCACCTAGGCTGTCCCATACCGCATATGTGGTTGCATGATTGACTCAGTCAAAGGCTTGCAAGGTTAAGTCCTTAGAGTGATCAGGGCAAGACATCCACATACCCTCTGCCCATTGGGACCACCTTGGCATACTCGCCCCTTGTCACTTGCCCCAATCTAAGTGATTATCACCCAAGTTGATTACCAAGCACCACGTGCCATCAACAACTCAACATAGTTGCGTGACATGACTCGTCACTACAACTCTATCTCATTGTACGACTTCACATGATGCACAAGTTCACATCATTGTTCCATATTCCATTAGCCTCTTGCGCCATATTCCATTACGTGGCGTGGCTAAGAAACTAATACGGTCTAACCATCCCATGTTGATTATCATTACTAACCAACTATAGTAGTCCAATCTAGGGTGACAATAGATCACGGCATACAAATGACAAGGTAGGGTATATAGATCAAAATGGTATAATAGCTAAGTCCCAATTTAAATTGAAACAGTTGTATACTTGAAATAATATGCAATAAAGTAAAACAATATAGCTTTTGTATAAACATGGGTTCAACATGATCAAAGCATAACTTGCCTTGGAATAGGTTCTGGTCTTACTCTGAATCATGATCTTGAGTTGTTGAATCTTGCTCCGAAGCGTCGCACAATTCAACGTCAACGCGTACCGATGTAGTAAAGCAAATAAATACCAAAACAGAGAGGAAATAAACTCCAAAAATCAAATAAAATTCACCATTAAATAGATCTCAATTTTAATTTTTTTTAGAAATTTGAACCACTCAAATCCGAGTTAAAATGCAAAAGTTATAGCCTTTTGAAGTTTGAATAAATACTGAAAATACATAAATTAGAAAATCAGAATTACTAAATTATTCTTATATTGAAAACCTATTTACTGCATCACGCTGACGTCACCAATGCCCGGACCAACCAGGCACTACCACGCGTCTCAGGCGTGTGGGCCAAGTCCACCAGCCAGCAGCAGTTCATGGTGGACATGGCTCATGGCGCCTCGGTCTCCGCGCGTGACACGCGACACGACAGGATTGGCTGAAGTGCGTTGCTCGATCCTCACCGGAAGAGGCAGATCGAACTGTCCCGGAGTGCACGCAACGTGGTAGCATCTCGGTTCGTCCGATCTTATCCAACCGCCGAGGTTACCGATGGGATTCAGTGCTGAAGCAACCACATGGCGCGATCTCGGCCGGCTGCACGAAAATCCAACGGCGAAGGAACACGGCTAGCGACGGCGTGCTTCACACGGCGGCGCCATTGACGACCTCGAGGAAGACAACCATGACACGGTGAAAACTCGACGGATTCAACCAGGACTTCGACGATTCTGGAAGAGAAAGCTTCGGCGAACTCGATGCTACCCTTGGTTCCGGCGGAAGCACGGCAACGGCGAAGATCTTGACGGGGAAACGGCGGCGGTTGTTCACGAAGTCCGGCAAGCTCGTATAGGTTCCACGCAGCGTCTTAGCAGCCGAGAGCTAGAGGGGAAAGGGCGGCGGCGCGTAGCGATCCTCGGGCGGGTCGGGCCGCTTTTAAAGGCCTAAGAGTCCGCGCTAGGCACGAACGCCGAAATCGGAACGGAATTGCCACTAGATTCGGGACGAACACGGCGGCACACGCAGCTACATCACAACCGTCCACGTGGCACGCATCCCACAGTGCATCAGCACGCAGGCGTGGCTCCATCCTAGCCCTCCCTGCGACCAGATCCGACGGTGTCTGAGCATTAGGGTTTCCAACCCGACTTTGCGCTTCGACCGTTCGATCCAGCGACAAACGGCCACGATCGGGCTTCTAGAAAACGGACCAAGCCTACACGGTAAATGGGCCAAGCCCACTACTGTACATAGATTTTCACGTGTTTTTCTTTTAAAATAATTCCAGATATTCAGTTAATCAGTTTTAGGCAATAAAAATATCAGTAAAAATCCAAGAAAATTCACTAAAATACTTTGATGCATTTTGAATTCAAATAAAATATTTTTGGCGAAACTTTATTTTACTTTGCATAAATTTAATTGGTTTTCAACAAAAGATCGATATACTTAATTTAAAGTAAAATTCAAATAAATCCAGAAAAATCCACTAAATTCCAGAAAAACATAAAATGCTCAAATAACCAATAAAATATTAATAAATAAAATTTTGGGATGTTGCAAAATATATCTCAATTTTAATTTTTTTTAGAAATTTGAATCCCCTCAGTCAGAGCTCGTATGAGGAGAACAGTCTCTCGAAAGATTTGAATAAAATAAAATACCAGAAAAAAGATAAATCTATATTTTTTCAAATTGAATTTCTGTTGAAAATCTTATTTATGAAATTAGCCCCGAACCGACTAATCACCAGCCGACACGTGTCAGCGGTCTACTAAAGGATCAAGATGGTGAACAAAGGGGGGTGAATGGTCGCAACTTAAAAACTTTCCCCAAAAAATAATCCAATCAAGCCTGCGAAGAAAACACACAAAAGGAGCCAATCAAAAGAGCCTATTGCTATCTGGTCGGTGCTACCGCAGGAGGGCCGGTAGCACTACTCGAGGAGCGGTAGCACCGGGCTCAAGAACAGCTGAAGAACAGACTCAAATCAGCATGACCTAAAAGCAAATTTCGAGGAATCTTTTGATAGGCTGGACAAAAACTCACGAAACTTGGTAGATGTGATCCTATTGATGTCAGGAACTTATTCCAACCTTCAATCGCAAGGATTGACATCAAAGTTCCGACCTTTTTGCCCGGGAAGGAAGAACACACCAAGTTTACGCAAGATCTCAAGAATTCGACCTAAGGCTTGCTCGTGGGGTTTTGATGATCAAGATAATCTTTGAATAGCATCCCACTTGTCAAAGCAAGCAAAAGCACAAGTCACACACCCTACAAACGCGATCTATAAGAATGATTCAATTAAGAATACAAGATCAGTTTCTTCCAAGAAAAACATGCATGGATTGCCTAGATGATTAGGTGAAGGACCGAGATGGCGAACAGAGGGGGGGATGAATGGTCGCAAATAAAAATTCCCCCAAAATACTCCAACAAAAACCTCGACAAGATCGCTCAAAGGAAATTGTGAAAAACCCAAAAAACTAGACAACTATGTGTACCCCAAATTTGCATGGATAAGTACCATAAAATATGTGGGGATTTTTGAGTCACAATCCTGGTTGTCTAGTGTCCAAGATAAAGAGGAATCAATTCAAACTCTTGCTTTAGAAAGGACATCAATTCAAATCACAAAAGTCACTTTCAGAAAAGCAAAAGCAGAATTTCCAGAACTTGTCCTCCATTTACACAGGAGGTTGGTGGGTTTCTGCAGCTCACGAAATTCTGAGAATTTTTCTCCCTATGAGCATCAGAGTCGTGAAGAACTCCACCAAATTTCTCCTCAAACAGCCTTACATAAAAAACAGGAAAAATCTAAGAACACAGTATGCTCAAGAACTTCGAGCAGAAAGTTTGGGGCTCGGTTTTCACCTCATGGCGCCCAAACGGTGCAACAAGTGAACTCCACAGTTTGTCTGCAGGTGTATATCAGAGTCCCACACCTCCTCCAACAAGAATCACACCAAAAGGATTTTTCTATATTTTTACAAAAATCAAACACTGACTGCTGCGCGAAGAACAAGTTCTGAACAAAGTTGGAACTTGAAAGAAAAGATGTTCTCTACTCAATCCAAGAGTGCAAAAGAGATGTAAAACCATATGAGCACACTCAAAACATCCAAGATCAGCAGAATTTAGAAGGAGGGGTGGCAAATCCAAATTACTTGAAAGAAAATTGCGGGAATGTAATTGCGGGAAAGTAAATGCTGAATTTAAATTGCGTAAAGTAAAGACATAATGTAATGCGCAAAATAAATTCAGAGGTGGATGGATAAAACTTTCATTTCTGGAAGGGGAGGTTACAAAGCCTCACATTCATGTGGGCAAAGCTCAAATGAGCATAAAAACCTCAACACCTTCAAGGGAAGGAGGC
Organism: Otatea glauca; assembly: GCA_036346275.1. Taxonomy (NCBI): domain Eukaryota; kingdom Viridiplantae; phylum Streptophyta; class Magnoliopsida; order Poales; family Poaceae; genus Otatea; species Otatea glauca. The sequence goes on along the minus strand of CM070713.1, from coordinate 43,254,475 downwards.
TACCCCTCCACCCCTATTTATACTACTCTTGGGCCACCTACCACCCTTGGATGAGTCCCTCAACCCTAGAGCACTCATCTAAGGGCTAGGATTAACCCACACACACAGCCATGCAAGGGCTAACCCAAAACCCACACACATACCGGGTTTTCTTGCACGGTTTTCAAAGCATACTACCTAGACCCGCTAACCTATCAACTAGACCTCAATCCGACGGCCCTCATTGATCCACGCGCATCTAGCTAGCATCAACTCCTTTCCTTGTCTTCTTGACTTGCCCGGACTCCGCCTCCGATCATCTTCCGCGATCTCCCAACCGCTCGACCTCCGACGCCTCGCCTAGTCCCGGCCATCCTTCGCCTCACCATGACCTAGCACCGTCGCCCTGCAACCATCAAAGACAAGGAAACTCCTCACATAGCAATGCCCACAAAGATGTGCAATAAACCATCCAACTCATCACTACCGCGTCCATACGACCGGTACTGCCACTCCTGGCAGAGACAACTCAAATTGCTTCATTTTGAAAATCAATCCAAATCAAACTCAAACTTGAGCACACCTTGCTTAAATAAAGTCAAATACTCATCACAAACATGGATGACCTCCACATGGTCCTTCAATCTCCCCCTTGATAAGTATATTGACAAACCACACAAAAGGCATAAATTTGAGTTTGAAGAAAATGAAGAAGAAAGCAATTTTTAGTTGCAAAGTCAAACTTGGTCCAAAGATAGAAATTAGAACTATGACCAAGTTGACGAAGAGGAATTCAGATTTTAGAGTTAAATTTAAGAAAGATCAAGTTTTCAACAAAAACTCTAAAATCCAACTAAACATGTCAAATGTGATTATGAGATTATGATCCAACAGAAGTAGTAGCATAGTTTTACAAAGATTATAATAACCAAATAAGCATTCACATTTTTATCATTTTAGTGATGCCTTTTCTACGTTTTCTCCCCCTTTTGGCAATATAGGCATCAATTTTTTTTTTATGTATGCATGAAATGCAATCGAAAGAGCTTTGAAGATTATCCAATTGATCAAAATGGAAGGATATTACACCAAGCTTGTCCATTTCAGAAGATGACTAAACTAAGAAATGTCCAAGTGCAAATACGAGCTTAGTATTGAATATATCATTTTTAGCAAGATTTGACAAGTGCAACACATAGCTTTAGTTTCAAAAAAAGAAGAATAGCCACTCTAAGGATCAAAAGGAAAACCTAGAGTTCAACCTACTCAACACTTTAAGGAATCTAGAAGAGCATACAAGGTCCTTCGGGCTCATTTATCACTTAATGCAAATTTTGATTTATCATCATACAAGACATAGCGGGGTGCAAATGTTTGACATTATTTGCATTCTTTACCCACATATGTCTTTGTTTTTAATTTATTTGCATTTTCTTTTGACAACCAATTGACTCAAGCCGTATGTGACCATCTCAAGATGAACTCTTAAGAGGATGGTCTAGGTCAAACACGATGTATTCCAAGTTCATCCCAAGTGCAATGGAAAGCGGTCTTGTGAATGCAAGGTGTTGAGTCGTATGTGCACAAGAAGAGTCAATTTTGTTTAATTTTCATTTTTAGCACAATGATTCATGAGCGATTGAAGGACTCTAGCATGGATCAAACTAGTTTCACCCAAGTTGCTATAGGGACTCTAGAGAACTCCAAAATTTCTCAAATTATGGCACAAACCTCTAGAGAAGAAACCTAGCAAGTAAAAGCAACAAGTTTCATCAAGTTTTTCATTTAAGGCTTATCTCATTTTTAAGCTTAGCAAGTTAAATGAACTTGGACATACCTAAGCTAGTGATTTTCTTCAAATGATGTAGCATGGTGTATAGCATGAAGAAGAAATCAATTGCATAATAGACAAAGCTCATAAAATGAAAATGTAGTCTAAATGCAATGCATGAACAGATTCCCAAACTCCCCTCAACAAATGAATCAATTTTAAGCTCAAATCTGGTTAAAGTTGAGTTATTATCAAGATTAGGCATAAAGAAAACCCGAATGAACTCAATAACAACCTAAAAATGAATGAGGAGAAGAAGTCGAGAAACTGCAAAACTGGATGGCTATTGAGCATAGATAAGATAGAAGAGACTCACTATGGCTCTGACCGCTCTTATCTTCCCAAGGATCGACATAGGAAGTCGACTCTAGATCCCAACTAAGGAGTGCACATGCACTGCCTACCCAAGAGGCCCAATACCGCTAGACTTATAAGACGTGAGGGAACTCAACCTAGAGAGAAGAGAGAACAACTAATCACGCATGATAGCAACCTAAAGTACAAGATAAGAGGTCCATGCGAGGCATGCCGAAGTCTAAGTGAGTGAACTCAACTCAAGAAAACAAGCCCAAAGTCACCTGTAAGAAGAAAGGAAATGCTGGAAGAAAATATATAGTACATAATATACAAACCAGCTCCCCCTCAAGAAATGCCATATGAGCTCATAAAACCAAGCTCAAATCCCCCTGAACACACTCTACTCCCCTTGAGGCACACTCTAAAACTCTCACCTCACAAGAGATAGGTAGAAAGCTAGAGGAGAAGAGATAAGATCTAAAACCACATGGTCTCTAAGGAGCAAGATGGCTCAAGGTAAGAAGCAACCTAACTATGCTAGAAGTCCAACCAAAAGACTCTAGACAAATAGGACACAAGCTCTACCTACAAAAGAACCACAACCTCCTAAGAGACCCATCACTATCATCAACATTTTCAGAGGTACTTACCTACTGCAGTGTAGAGCAAGTAGTGGCAAATGACCTGAAGTGGATCCAAAAAGCAGAGGAAGAAGACTTAGAGATATTCCTAGGATGATGGTCTCTCACCAGAAAGCCTACACATATGCATCCAACAAATCTATGCTTTCAAAATCAAGTTAGCGGATCCAGCCCTAGGCACGAATGGACAAGATACAGAAAAGTGTGGCAAATGATCATCTAGAGCATGAACATGATGCGAAGGTAATGTAAGATCATGATCACAACTAAGCTAAAGATAGCATCAAGATCCATATATCCATAGACAACAAAGAAAACATATCCACATGATAAACAACAAAGAAGGTGCATCATAGCACTCACATGTCAAGCGAAGAAGCTAAGCAAGGTGCATCACAAAGAACAAAATGCTAGCAGGATCATGTGCAAGCCTAGAAATACACGGATCAAGATACTACCCAAACATGGCAATGAGCATGTAAATGAAGAAATACCACAATGAAGCACAACAACATGCTACTAGATATAACATGAGCAAGATGAATGAAGACAACCAAAGAGGATCATGCATAAAACAAACCAATTAGCAACATCAAGATCCATTTATCCATAGTCTCAATAACAATATTTACATGTCGCGAAAAGGCCCACAAAACAAGACCAAACAAAAGGTCATGAGGACACAGACAAAGATGAAAGTAAATGGTGACCATGGACACAAAGATGAGAAGCTACTTATGGCAACACTCTATGCATGATGATGAATACATGCCATGAATGAAGAACACAAGCTCATGCAAAATAGGTATGAAGCATATAAGCATGAAGGACAATAAAAGGTGATCATGAACAATATAAGTCATATAATGGCAGCTAGATCATATGACCCTAATCTCATGAAAGGCACTCACATGTAGCACAAAGTCTAACAAACAAAGTCTAAACAAAGCTAATCATGGATGTAATAGAAAATCGTGGTCATATAACCTAGATACTACTCATGACAAAATAAAGTAAATGATATATAGCACGTGCCCATTGTTAATACAAATCCTCATACCAAATGAACAATATCATGGACAGGATAAAAACAAGAGAATCACATGCTGGGAAAGAGCTCATGAATTTAGGATATAATACATGAAGCACAAAGATGGTTGGGGAAAATATGCTATGGCACAAAACAAGACAGACAAAAACTAACAAGACCTAGCAAAGTACATATAATACACATGGGAGCAAGAGCAATCACAACATGTCATGGAAATGATGATCACAAGTATAACCGACATGAGGGTATGAGATAGCTCACCATGGAAGTGGAAGTCCCCAATGCTGTTATCATGAAGCTCAACACTTGTGGAGAGAAACACGAGGCAAACAAAGTTGAAAGTACATGCAGGTTAGCATGATGGTCATGCAGGAAGATCCAATCCTCTAGAGACAAGCCGCAAAGGTCAACTCGGAATTCACATCGAGTGCCAACATTGAAAAGCGACAAACCAATCCTAGATGAGATTAGTAAAGATCAACATGACCAACATACTTTCCTTCAACTCTTGCCGTGAGTGGGTACCTCGAGGAAAAACGAGGTCCACTACTTATGCACGGCGAAGATGATGCCTCAGGACAACTCATGGACTAAGAATCGAACTAAGAAAGGACAAGTCCACAAGATGACCCAAATCCACTCCACTAGGCAGTGATCACATCCTCAAGCTGGCCTCAAGCGACTCATGCCATGAGAAAGGCAAAAGGCACTTAAAAGCATCATCGCATAGACATGACACAAGGAATTGACACAAGAGGGAAAGATGACTCAGTACTAGGATAGAGTGAAGACTTAGGAACCCAATACTGAACCATACGACACCTCGTAGTACCACCACGTAAGAAGATCGACTCGAGTGTCTCTCTGACGCCAACTCTAACAAGATCAAGAGTAACTCTAGTAGATGATCTAGGAGTCGAATCGGGTTAGCACGCCATGGTGCAAAAGCCGACCATCCCAAAGAAGGCTGCTGGATCTCCTACCAGAAAACACCTCACGCCGCTGATATCTACCTCGATGGGAAAAACGAGGAATATCAAGAAGACGGCGGAAAGACTGACTACGAACAGCTCTATGACTAAAACTCAAAGAACTAGCATTAAAACCGAGTCCTGGACGCTGCCCAAAAACAAGCGACTCTCTAACCTGTCTAGAAGCAGTGTGTGCCTTAGGAGCACTCAAAGTCTGGGGATGACCTTGAATACCCTTAAGGGTAGTAACACGCTCACGCCGATTGATCTTGGCGCGCCTGAAGCAGAAATCTACTAGGTGACCATCTTTCTTACAGAAGGTGCATGTGTACTTCGTCTTGCTAGAGGCAGAAGCAATAGGAGTAACACCCTTCTGGTCAAAAGTCCTATGGACAACCCCAGCAGATCTAAACACGGTGGTACTCACTCTGGGAGCTACCACAATCTCACCACTCTTGGAGCCGCGCACAATGGTGGGAGGATGTGCCCGAGCATGCTCCAAGGGATCAAATCCTAGAACTTGATTGAATCTACTAATCTTGGATTGGTCTAGAATAAGATTGAGCTTCTTCTTGCCTCCAACAAACTTCTCGAGAGTGCTCATAAGATACTGGCAATCTCGAAAGAAAGAAGCACAAGAAGAACAGGGGGAGGAGAGGAAGAAGAAGAACCAGAAAGAGAAAGAGAAGATCTCTCAGCACGTGCTTTTTGTCCCCTTAGCATGGCTGCCTCAATCTTGAGGGCCTCACAAGAAACGCAAGGAGCATCTCTAATCCTAAGGGTTTGGTCTTTCAACTTCTTCTTAAGCTCGATATGGATTTGATCCACATCATCCTTAACCCCAACACACAACAAGCAACCAGTTTTTGACTTAACTAGTAAGTCCTTAGCAAGTTGATCACACTTGACATTCAAAGCATCATTGTCAAGTTTTAGTTGCCTATAGCCCTCACATGAGCTGACTGGGTCCTTAGAAGCAGGCAATTCAAGTTCATCATTTCTAGCAGAAAGCTTTCTAAGGTGTTTGCTCATGGCATCAATTTCGGCAAGCAATTTAGGGCAATTAGCACATGATGGAGTGGAGTGAGCATGAAGAAAACTAGTCTCAACAGGAATAGCATCAATAGAACTAGTGCTAGCATTCTTCAACCTAAGACCATCAAGTTCAGCAAGCACACTATCATGTATGGTCCTTAGGTTCTTCAACTCCACAAGAATAGCATCACATAAAGAGCAATCATCAATGACTCGGGAGAGAGAAGATCTAAGTGAAGCTAACTCCCGAGTCAAGGTACCTACTTCCTTCTCAAGCTCCGTACACCTAGCTCTAGCTCTAGCATGAAATTTTCCTAATTTGCAGAAAGCTTCGTTGAGCTGGTCATAGGAGGGTACCTCGTCCGAGTCAGTAGAGCTCGAGTCGCTGATGTCGTTGGTGTCGCCATGAAGCACATGCCGAGAAGTCGCCGCCGCCCTTCTTCTCTTGCGGATCATCCTCGCCTCATCGCTCCATGTCTCCGTGTCGGAGAGGTTGATGTCGCTGCCGCGGCGAGGACGCTGGAAGAGCTTCTTGTTCTTAGAGAAGTTGCGGTACTTCTTCTCGTGCGCCGTTCACGAACTAGAGGCTTCTTGTTGCGGTACTTGTCGGTGTAGTCGTTTTGCCCGAACCGCCAACGCCGTTCTTGCCCTTCTCCGCCTTGGGACAGTTCGCCCGAATGTGGTTGGGGCCACCACACTCAAGCAGTGATCATGCCACCTCTCTTCCTCTCTCTCACCCTCTTGTATGCATGAGAAAACTTATGAGCGAGAAGAGCAAGCTCATTTTCCGAAATTTTTCCAGCTTGGTCATCGCTAGCTCGCAAAGGGTGGAAAGAGAGAAACCAATAGAATGATCGAAGAAGAAGATCCAATGGGATCGGTGACCAAAGCCATCGACTAAGATTTCGTCTTCCGAGAGACGACATCGATCTCATGAGTCTTGAGGCGGAATAAAGCCCGCCAAGAGTCGAGTCGATAAGTCGGTGGTGTCCTTGATGGTGGTCACCTTCATCTCCCAAACTCAAGGTCGAGTGCGGCCAAGAAATGCCGAGCATTGTCCGAGTCGGGTATATGCAACCAATTGCTCGGAGGTCGCCAAAATCTTTGTAAACCGACCAAAACACTCGCCGAGACTCTCACCAACAGCGTTGATCAAACTTGTTGTACTCGCGCTTGAACTGGTCCTCGCCACACGCCTTGATTTGAGTAGAGCCCTCATGGTAAGCATCGAGGGTTACCCAAATCTCCTGAGTGGAGCGAAGGTGAGAAATCCTATCATACTCACCGCGGCTAAGACCTCAGATGAGAATGTTCCTTGCCTTAGCATTCGCCTCAACGCCAACCATATTGATGGCCGTGATATTTTCATCGCCAGAACCTCATACGGAGTTTCACCTTCGCCATATCGTAGCCCCGGCGTGATGTATGACTCCATCCGACTTCCAAAAAGGAAAATCAACTCCATTAAAGATGGGAGGCTTGGTGGAATATTTGTCCGTCACCATGGCTCTTGAGACCGGTCAAGATCTAGAAAGAGCAGAACCGGCTCTGATACCAATTGAAGGACCGAGATGGTGAACAGAGGGGGGGTGAATGGTCGCAAATAAAAATTCCCCCAAAATACTCCAACAAAAACCTCGACAAGATCGCTCAAAGGAAATTGTGAAAAACCCAAAAAACTAGATAACTATGTGTACTCCAAGCTTGCATGGATAAGTACCATAAAATATGTGGGGATTTTTGAGTCACAATCCTGGTTGTCTAGTGTCCAAGATAAAGAGGAATCAATTCAAACTCTTGCTTTTAGAAAGGACATCAATTCAAATCACAAAAGTCACTTTCAGAAAAGCAAAAGCAGAATTTCCAGAACTTGTCCTCCATTTGCATAGGAGGTTGGTGGGTTTATGCAGCTCACAAAATTATGAGAATTTTTCTCCCTATGAGCATCAGAGTCGTGAAGAACCTCACCAAATTTATCCTCAAAAAGCCTTACAGAAAAAACAGGAAATATCTAAGAACACAGTATGCTCAAGAACATCGAGCAGAAAGTTTGGGGCTCGGTTTTCACCTCATGGCGCCCAAACGGTGCAACAAGTGAACTCCAAAATTTTTATGCAGGTGTATATCTTAGTCCCACACCTCCTCCAATAAGAATAACACAAAAAGGATTTTTCTATATTTTTACAAAAATCAAATACTGGCTGCTGCGCGAAGAACAAGTTCTGAACAAAGTTGGAACTTGAAAGAAAAGATGTTCTCTACTCAATTCAAGAGTGCAAAAGAGATGTAAAACCATATGAACACACTCAAAACATTCAAGATCAGCAGCATTTAGAAGGAGGGGAGGCAAATTCAAATTACTTGAAAGTAAATTATGGAATTTAATTATGGAAGTAAATGCTGAATTTAAATTATGTAAAGTAAAGACATAATGTAAATGCATAAAATAAATTCAGAGGTGGATGGATAAAACTTTCATTTCTGGAAGGGGGGTTACAAAGCCTCACATTCATGTGGGCAAAGCTCAAATGAGCATAAAAACCTCAACACCTTCAAGGGAAGGAGGCTACCCTCCACCCCTATTTATACTACTCTTGGGCCACCTACCACCCTTGGATGAGTCCTCAACCCTAGAGCACTCATCTAAGGGCTAGGATTAACCCACACACACAGCCATGCAAGGGCTAACCCAAAACCCACACACATACCGGGTTTTCTTGCACGGTTTTCAAAGCATACTACCTAGACCCGCTAACCTATCAACTAGACCTCAATCCGACGGCCCTCATTGATCCACGCGCATCTAGCTAGCATCAACTCCTTTCCTTGTCTTCTTGACTTGCCCGACTCCGCCTCCGATCATCTTCCGGCGATCTCCCAACCGTCGACCTCCGACGCCTCGCCTAGTCCCGGTCATCCTTCGCCTCACCATGACCTAGCACCGTCGCCTCGCAACCATCAAAGACAAGGAAACTCTTCACATAGCAATGCCCACAAAGATGTGCAATAAACCATCCAACTCATCACTACCGGCCCATACAACCCAGATCGCCACTCTGGCAGAGACAACTCAAATTGCTTCATTTTGAAAATCAATCCAAATCAAACTCAAACTTGAGCACACCTTGCTCAAATAAAGTCAAATACTCATCACAAACATGGATGGACCTCCACATGGTCCTTCATTAGGATGTGATCTAAAGAAGATTCATCCATCAATCAACATCCTCGGCACAAGAAGCAAAAGCATTTAGAAGGAGAGGAGGCAAATCCAAAAGCAAGTAGAAGGAGGGGAGGAAAATCCAACTTGCATGAAAGTAAATTGCAAGAATGTAAGTGCTGAGTTTAAATGCTAAATTTAAAGCATAATGTAAATGCACAAAATAAATTCAGACTTGGAATTTAAACTTTCATTTCTAGAAGGGAGGTTTGGAGGACCCAAATGGCAATTAGAGGGGGGGGTTAATGATCCCAAATCTGAAATTTCCCCCACTCAAAAATGATTCAACCAAGCCCACGAACAAATCAATCAAAAAGGAGCAAATGGGAAGGAGTAACTGCTAGTATGGGTGGTGCTATCGCAGGGGAACGGTAGTACCGGACTCAAGAACAGCCGCAAGAACAGAGTCTGAAAACATCATGACTCAAAAGCAAATCTTGAGGAATGTTTTGATCGGCTGGACAAAAACATATGAAACTTGGTAGATGTGATCTTAAGATTGTCAGGAACTTATTCCAACCATCAATCGCAAAGATTGGCGTCAAAGTTTTGACCTTTTTGCCTATGAAGGAAAAACACACCAAGTTCAAGCAAAACACAAGAACTTGATCTTGGACTTGCTCGTGAGGTTTTGATAATCAAGATGATCTTGGATAACCTCCCACTTGTCACAGCAAGTAAGAACTCAAAGTCAAAATTTCCGCAAACATGATCTACAAGAATGAACCACTCAAGAACGCAAGATCAATTTCTTGCAATAAAAGCTCCTTCAAAATAAGAGGCAATAGCAAGTAGAAGGAGGGGAGGCAAATCCAAATTGCGTATAAGAGATTGCAAGAATGTAAGTGTGGAATTTTAATGCTTGAAAGTAAGTTGCTGAATTTAGTGCGTAATGTAAATTCAAGCATGATATAAAGTGTTTTGTATTTCTGGATGGAAGGTTTACAAAGCCTTACAACAAAGTGGGCAAAATGCTCAAAGGAGCCAAAACCTCTAAACCCTTCAAGAGGAGGAAGGCCACCCCTCCCCCTCTATTTATACTACTCACGAGTCACCCTCCATCCTTGGATGAGATCCTTTTGCCCTAAGGACCACCATCAAGGGTTAGGATGACTCCCACACACAGCCTGACATGAGCTAATCTGAAACCCAACAAGCACATCGAGTTTTCAAGGCAAGCTAGCTAGACCTGCTACTCTATCAGCTAGCATCTCATCAATTCCTTGTCTTCTAGGTTCGCAGCGACTCCGTCTCTGATCATCTTCTAGCGATCCTCGACCGTCTAGACCTCTGACGCACCTCGTCTAGTCCCGGTCATCCTCCGCCACACCATGACCTAGCACCATCGTCATTGTAAGGACCCGAATCCACTGATTCGAACCCACTGTGTTTACCGCACTAGTCCCAGGATCAACGCTAGTGCACACAGCTTAACATTGGTACATATCACATCATACACAACGATAATAGAATAATAGTTCATTTATTGATATAGCTAAGTGTATGATCTTACGACCAACTTACATTGTTAAGCCACGCAGGGCAAGACTGAGAATATAAACTAATAATTAAGCAGCGGAAAATAGAAAACGAGATAGCTCATCGTTCACCACAGCAACCGACAAGGCTCGGACCCTAATGACTCGTGTCTTCCTGGACTTCATCTTCCAAAACAGGTGTAGATTCTCCAACTGTTGATTATTGTTGTTTGGCAAGGGTGAGTACTTAAAGCACTCAACAAGTTGTGCACAGAATGCAATTCTATGTATCTATATGTAAGGCTTATTCCAATGGATAGGCTATCATGGCTATTTTGCAATAAGCAGCATTTATGAATAAATACAGTAAATAGATTGTAAAGAATGTAAAACAAATAGCAAAAATAACTTCAGTATTTCTCAAGTAAACCAAGTTTCCAATCCTAAGTCAAATTTCATCTTCCATATGGCCTTCCGCCATCCAAACCAAGTTGTCCAATTAATTAAACTAACCCTTAACTGTAATTCCCGAGCATTGCTCAATACCGCGAGCACGGCTATCCGAATAGTTTCACACTCTGCAGAGGTTATGCACTTTACCCACGTGATACAACCAAACACCACCAAGGTGAGTGATCATAACAAAGCCTTTACAATGCTCTGGCATAACCCGATACTACCCGCTAAGGTTTCAACACTAGTGGGACTGGTTACCACATCCAGGGCCCCCCTCTTGCGCCATGTGAATTACTCCATAACTCGGGAACTCACACCGTCCACGATAGTACCCAAATTAAGACATTGCAAATTACTCAGCTAGGCTGGCCCATACCAGACATATGGTTGCATGATTGACTCAGGTCAAAGGCTTGCAAGGTTAAGTCCTTAGTGTGATCAAGGCAAGACATCCACATACCCTCTGCCCATCGGGCCCACCTTGGCCTCCTCGCCCCTTGTCACTTGCCCTGATCTAAGTTATTATCACCCAGTTGATTACCAAGCACCACGTGCCATCAACAATTCAACATCGTTGCGTGACATGACTCGCCACAACAACTCAATCTCATCGTGTGATCCCACATGACACACAAGTTCATAATATTGTTCCATATTCTATTAATCAAGATTAATTATCAATGATTCTGACACATGTGATGACGTGGCACGGCTAGGCATCTAATACGGTCTAAACCTCCAATGTTGATTATAATTATTAACCAACTATATTAAACCAATCTAGGGTGACAACGGATCATGGCATACAATGACAAAGTAGGGTATAGATCAATCTGGTATATTAGCTAAGCCCAATTTAAATTGAAACAGTTGTATACTTGAAATATATGCAATAGTGTAAATCAAACATAGCAATTTTATAAACATGGGTTCAACATGATCAAAGCACAACTTGCCTTGGAATAGGTCCTGATCTTGATCTGAAGCTTGCTCTTGAGTTGCTTGATCTTCCTCCGAAGCGTCGCACAATTCAACGTCTACGCGTATCGAAGAAGAAAAGCAAATAAATACCAAAACAGAGAGCAATTGAGCTCCAAAAATCAAATAAAATTCATCATTAAATAGATCTTAATTTTACAAATTTTTAGAAACTAGAATCACTCCAATCCGAGTTACGATGCAAAAGATATAGCCTTTAGAAGTTTGAAATAAATACTGAAATTGCAAAAATCAGAAAATCAGATTTAACAGATTTGTTTTTAATTCGAAAACAAATTTATGATGTAAGCATGACGTCACGCTGGAGTCAGCCCTGGCGCCAGCCAATCAAAAGCTGCCACGTGTCTTCGGTGTATGGACTGAGTCCACGACGCAGTCATGAGTCCACGATGCACCCGGCCCATGCCGCCTCGGTACCCATGCCCGACACGCGGTGGCTCGATTGGTTCGCGACGCCGCTCGTGCCGATGCCCGACACGCGGCGCACATCCGCAAGATCTCGGGATCGGATGGTGATGAAAGCACGCAACGCGGCTCAATCTGAACCCTCCGATCGGATCCAGAGGTTCACATTGCTTGCCACGCACAGGACACGCGGCAGAATCTTACCCCTCCGCTACAGATCGAACGGCTGAGAGCTTCCCAAGCGTCGATGGTGGCACGGCGGTGTTTCTTCGCCGGGCTTGGAGACGATGACCTCGATGACGGCGTTCCGGCGACGAAACAGTGACACGGCTTCACGGGTCCAACGCGTCGAGGTACGGGGATTTCTGATCTGGAACCGGCACGGCTCGGAACGGCGAAACGGCGGCGGAAAACAGACGAAGACCGCGACGAAGGCTTCGGCGACTCTGGCGAGCTTCTACGCGAGAACAGCGACGGCTCGAGGCTTCGGAATTGCGGCAGACGCGCGGCGCGAGGTGAGGAGTTCAGCTCCCGCGTCGGCGCCTTAAATAACGGCACGGGGAGGCGTGCAAAACCCGGACTCCGAGGACGGCTCCGTGGCGGCGGCGGACTCCGGCGGCGACACGGAGAGGTGACGCGGCTGCATCAGACGCGTCCACGCGGCGCTCATCGAACGGCTCCGGACGATCGACGACGCGGTAAAGGCACACCGTTGGATCTCGATCCAACGCTTGTCCGCGATGGATCCTAGGGTTTCAATGCAAGACGGGCCGACTTGGCCGCGCCAAGCGGACCTCAGCGCATGATTGGGCTTCGGCCCAATACTATTCAAAAAGATTTTTAAAACTTTAATAATTAAAATAATTCTAGAAATTCATTTAATTGGTTTTAGGCAAATAAATTATCAGGAAAAATCCAAGAAAAATCTCAAAAATACTTTGAGACATTATGGACTCAAATAAAATATTTTTGGCAAAACTTTATTTTAACTTTGCATAAATTTAAATAGATTTGAACAAAAGGCAATAAACTTGATTTAAAATTAATTCCAATAAATCCAGAAAAATCCAAATAAATTCCAGAAAATCACAAATGCACATTTAAGCAATAAAAACTTATTAAGCCAAATTTTGGGATGTTACAAACCTCCCCCCTTAACAGAATCTCGACCCGAGATTCAGGGCTAGCTAGAGAATAGGTTCGGAAATTGTGACTTCAAATCTTCTTCTCGCTCCAAAGTGGCTTCACTTTCGGAATGATTGCTCCACTGAACTCTGCAAAAGCGAATAGACTTGTTTCTGGTCTTGCGCTCCACAACATCCAAAATTCTGACCGGTTGCTCCTTGTAAGTCAAATCTTCTTGCAACTCTATTGCATCCAACGGGGTTTGCTCTGTTGGCACTCTGAGACACTTCTTAAGCTGCGACACGTGGAATACATCATGCACTCCTGCCAAGGACTGAGGCAATTCCAGCTGATAAGCTACCTCTCCTCGACGGCTCAGAATCTTGAACGGACCCACGTATCTTGGTGCAAGCTTCCCTTTAACGTGAAATCTTTTAACGCCCTTAAGAGGGGTAACTCTGAGATACACATGATCTTCTGGTTCAAAACTCAAATCTCGACAACGGTTATCTGCGTAGCTTTTCTGTCTTGACTGTGCTATCTTCAATCTCTCTCTGATCATTGTGACTTGACTTTCGGCTTCCTCGAGAATATCTGGCCCGAAAACCAAACGCTCTCCTGTTTCATTCCAATTTAACGGAGTACGACAAGCACGTCCATACAACGCCTCAAACGGTGACATCTGCAGGCTAGCTTGATAACTATTATTGTAACTAAACTCTGCATATGGCAAACTTTTATCCCAAGATGTAGCATAAGCTAAAGCACAAGCTCTCAACATATCCTCTAAAATCTGATTTACTCTTTCAGTCTGACCATCTGTCTGCGGGTGATATGCTGTACTAAAATTCAGACGAGTCCCCATTGCTTCATGCAACTTGTTCCAAAATCTTGAGGTAAATTGGGTACCTCTGTCCGACACAATCTTCTTGGGCACTCCATGCAAACATACAATCCTCGACATGTACAGCTCTGCTAAGCGATCTCCGGAGTAAGTGGTCTTTACTGGGATAAAATGGGCGACCTTGGTTAGACGATCCACAATAACCCAAATGGAATCGTAACCTCTTTGAGTCTTAGGTAAACCGGTGATAAAATCCATTCCGATTTCCTCCCACTTCCATTCCGGAATTTTCAACTACCGCAACAAACCAATGGTCTTTGATGCATGGCCTTCACTCTCGACACACGTCACATAATGCAACATGCTCAGCTACCTCACGCTTCATATTAGGCCACCAAAATCTCTCTTTCAAATCCTGGTACATCCTAGCACTCCCTGGATGAATTGAGTATTTTGAATCGCGAGCCTCCTCAAGAATCAATTGCTTTAGCTCCTTTTTATCCCAAGACACAAATTCGCCTTTGAAAAACATGGTTCCCTGCTCATCCAGAGTGAAATCTACGGCTAGGCCTTCTTCCTTTTTAGCCTTAATTTTAGCAATTTTATCGTCCTCTTTCTGGCCTTCTCTAATCTGACCTTCCAGCGTTGGCTTTACTTCCAGTGCAGCTACCATTCCCTGCGGAACGACTTCCAACCTTAGTTTCCGAAATTCCTTGCATAATTCTGGTTGATCCTCCATTGTTAGCGTATTGGCGCTATGGCTCTTTCGACTCAGAGCATCTGCTACCACATTGGCTTTTCCGGGTTGATAATGAATTCCCACATTATAATCCTTAATTAGCTCTAGCCACCTTCGCTGCCTCATATTCAGATCTGCTTGAGTGAATATGTATTTCAGGCTCTTATGATATGTATATATCTCACATCTATTTCCTATGAGATAATGACGCCATATCTTTAAAGCATGCACTACGGCAGCTAACTCCAAATCATGCGTTGGGTAATTCCCTTCATGCGGTCTTAATTTTCTTGACGCATAAGCAACGACTTTGCTTTCTTGCATTAACACGCATCCCAAGCCTTGCTTTGAAGCATCGCAATAAATATCAAATCCATTCTGCACATCTGGCAATACTAATACGGGGGCTGTTGTTAAACGCTTCTTTAGTTCCATGAAACTTGTCTTGCACTCTGGCGTCCATGCAAACTTCTTTTCTTTCTTTAACAACTGCGTAAGGGGTTTAGCAATTGTTGAGAATCCTTCTATGAACCGACGGTAGTATCCCGCCATTCCCAGAAAACTACGAATCTGAGTAACAGACTTCGGTTGCTCCCAATGCAACACTGCATCCACTTTGCTGGGGTCAACTGCAACTCCTTTAGTAGTCATTACATGACCAAGAAATTCGACCTTTTCCTTCCAAAATTCACACTTGCTAAACTTAGCATATAGCTGATGTTCTCGCAGCCTCTCTAAAACCATCCTGAGATGTTCTGCGTGCTCTTCCTCTGTCTTCGAGTAAACCAAGATATCGTCTATGAAGACTACAACAAACTTATCCAAATATTCCATGAAAACCTTATTCATCATGTTCATGAAATATGCCGGGCATTCGTCAATCCAAATGACATGATCAGAACTCATAATGTCCATATCGCGTAGAAAACGCGGTCTTAGGTACATCCTCCGCTCGATCTTCAATCGATGGTACCGAACGAAGATCTATCTTGGAGAAAACTCAGCTCCTCTTAATCGATCAAATAAGTCATCGATCCCGGCAACGGATACTTATTCTTGATCGTTATTTCATTCAATGCACGATAATCGATGCACATTCTAAGACTTCCGTCCTTCTTACGACAAACAAAACCGGGGCTCCCCACGGCGATGAACTTGGTCTAATGAAGCCTTTCTCTTGCAGTTCCTCAATCTGCTTCTTCATTTCCACTAACTCGTCGGTAGGCATCCGATATGGTCTTTTTGATATCGGTGATGTCCCTGGCGCTAATTCAATAACAAACTCGATATCGCGTCCGCGGCAATCCTGGCAAATCTTCTAGAAACACATCTGGATATTCTCTGACTACTGGCACATCTTCCATACTGATGGCTTTCACGCTGTTGACCATTAACTGCCCATCTCGAACTGCGGTTGCTTGAAATTCTACTTTCTTGCCACTAGGGCCTTCCAAAGTCACGATCCTTCGGCCACAGTCCAAAACGGCCTTATACTTAGACAGCCAATCCATTCCAAGGATGACGTCTAGGGATTGCGCATCTATCAAGATAAGATTCGCTAGGAATTCTATCCCATCCATAAGCAACTTAGCTCCCAAACACCCAAGGCTAGATCTAAGCTCAGATCCTGGGGCTTGGACTAAGAGCACACACTTAAGATTCACCACTTTAAATCCATTCTTGGTTGCAAAACTTTGAGAAACAAACGAATGCGAAGCTCCAGAATCAAACAAAACTATAGCAGGTACTGAGTTGACCAAAACCTTACCCAGTACGACGTCTGTAGCTTCCTGAGCTCCATCTGCGGTGATGTGGTTGATCCTTCCACGCACAGTTGATTGTGGCGCTGCTCCAGCTTGACCTGGCGCACGATTTCCTCCTGAGGCTGGTGCTTTGGCAGGTGTTGTCCCCAAGTTGAAACGAACTGGCGTGATGCCTCCCTTCTGTGGACACCTATTAGAAAAGTGCCCTGGCTCATTGCAGGTATAGCATCTTTTTACTGCAGACTGATGATTCCCTCCTAGTGCATTGTTGCCCTGTGCTGGTGTCTGAAAGTTCTGATTAGCAGGGCGAGGCGCAGGGTTTGATGTCTTGTTCACGGCTGGTGGTTGGAATCTAGCAAATTGTTGTGGTGACATCCTCAAACGTAGATGGTTTGGACGCCCACCTCGATTAGTCATTAAGCGCTTACGGTTTCACCCACTCTTTGCGCTTGTCCTCTAGGATCAAAGCCTTATTCACTAGTTCCCGAAAGTCCGAAAGTTGTGGGTGATCACCCCACTGCGATCCTGAATTCACCCTTCATGAAACGAGACTGCCTAGCTTTATCTGTCGCCACGTCTTCAGGGGCATAGCGAGCTAACTGGGTAAACTTGTTCAGGTACTCGGCCACTGGTTGGCCTCCTTGTTTCAGAGCCCTGAACTCTTCTTTCTTAAGGTCCATCATTCCCTCCGGGACATGATACTGGTGGAAAGCATTAGTAAACTCCTCCTAGGTGATCTCTTGTGGGGCTCCATGAGCGGCACTGTAATTCTCCCACCATTCTGTGGCGGTTCCTTCCAATTGATGAGAGGCGTAGAGCACCTTCTCATTTCCTTCACATTGCGTGATGTGCAGCTTCTTCTCAATAGTCCTAAGCCAGTCATTGGCTTCCAAAGGATTCACATTTCCCGAGAAGGTTGGTGGCCTAGTCCTCATAAAATCTGATAGCTTTGAGTGAGGTCGGGGTCCACCATGGTTGTTCTGAGCTACAGGGTTGTTGTTGTTGGTCGCCGTTGGTCATCTCGCCGCATCATAGTCCGTGATCGCTTGAGTCTGCTACCGCAAGAAATGCTCCCAGATTCTCGCATGTCGATGGCGGTGGTTGAGGGCTACCTCATGCGCTGGTGTTGTCGTTCTGGCGCAGTCCACTTCCTGAAGCTCCGTTGTTCCCTCGAGTATTCACCATCTGATGATTGCCTCTTAGGTTAGGGAAGGTAGACGTAGCATAGATAAGAAGTAAGAATTTCTAAAGTGGGGAGATAGGTTATACCCAATTGAAATAATTCTTTATTTATTCTTGGTATGGCTGCTTATTTAAGCCTACAAGCTTTGCAACACATACTGCACACTCAGCATTACAAAGAAGCAAAATAAACACGAACCCTTAACGTCAACTAAAAAGGTAAAGACTAACTTAAAGACGCGACTCACACTCGAGTCTCAACACAGCTCCAAGGCTGACACTCACTCATCCAGCCACCCTGGCTGAGGCTGATCCGGCGCAAACACCGGCGGATGAGCGGGCATAGGAGCGAACCTATCCTGATGACCTACTACTGGGTCCTCTGCAACCACGGGTCTGCACTCCCTCCGCTCCCACTCTCTCCTCCGATCCTCCTGACTCCACCGCTGCTCCTGAACTTCTCGAGTCACGCGCTCCAGCTCATCCTCGACCGCCTCCAAGGCCTCTCCCAGCTCAGTGATCATCCCGATGGCTGAAGCACGGGTCACCTCAAGCTCCTGCTCTGCCACTCTAAGTGCCTTGTACACAGTCTCCAGCTCCTGGGTAGTCTCTCTCATATGATCCTCCTGGCAAGGGCGAACTCTGCAAGGTGTACCGCAGTGGCACACTCGTTCTCCACGACCCGTCGGTGTCGGCATGCTTGAACGTCTGGGTGAAGTCGGAACACTGAGTCGTGAAGCTCGTCGGCGTAGTCGCGGCAGACACGGCGAAGAGCAAGTCGAGCGACCTCCTGAATTGCAACCTCGTACGAGAATCTTCTGGCAGAGATGCTGATTGGCCTGCTAGCTTCTTCGTTCTCCCGAGCTAGATAATCAGCTTGCAAATAAATCCTCGGTGTACACCATTAACTGACCAGCTGCATCCTCGGTAAAGCGGACGATAGAAGCCTCCCAAATATCTCAAGTACTCTCCATAGCTCCATGGCGAGCCGCCACCGACTCGAAGGCCTGAACGATCGGCATCCGCTCCACAAGAACTTTGAATAAGTTCTCCACCAAACGGCAAGTAAAGCGGGTAAATTCAGCAAAGGCGAGAAGTAGAGAATGAGATGAGTCGAGAGTGTTTTATTAGTCAAGTTTAGATTTTCTTTAGAAAATACTTTGGACACACACAAGACACCTCCATACTATCTAGGCCAAGACCTACAACAAGATGCTCGATACCACCTCTGAAGGACCCGAATCCACCGATTCAACACACTATGTTTACCGCACTAGTCCTGTGATCAACGCTAGTGCACACGACTTAACATTGGTACATATCACATCATACACAACGATAATAGAATAATAGTTCATTTATTGATATAGCTAAGTGTATGATCTTACGACCAACTTACATTGTTAAGCCACGCAGGCAAGACAGAGAATATAAACTAATAATTAAGCAAATGGAAAATAGAAAACGAGATAGCTCATCACTCACCACAGCAACCGACAAGGCTCTAACCCTAATGACTCGTGGTCTTCCGGACTTCATCTTCCAAAACAGTGTAGATTCTCCAACTGTTGATTATTGTTGTTTGGCAAGGGTGAGTACTTAAAGCACTCAACAAGTTGTGCATGTAATGCAATTCTATGTATCTATATGTAAGGCTTATTCCAATGGATAGGCTATCATGGCTATTTTGCAATAAGCGAGATTTATGAATAAATACAAGAAATAGATTGTAAAGAATGTAAAACAAATAGCAAAAATAACTTCAGTATTTCTCAAGTAAACCAAGTTTCCAATCCTAAGTCAAATTTCATCTTCCATATGGCCTTCCGCCATCCAAACCAAGTTGTCCAATTAATTAAACTAACCCTTAACTGTAATTCCCGAGCATTGCTCAATACCGCGAGCATGGCTATCCGAATAGTTTCACACTCTGCAGAGGTTATGCACTTTACCCACGTGATACAACCAAACACCACCAAGGCGAGTGATCATAACAAAGCCTTTACAATGCTCTGGCTTAACCCGATACTACCCGCTAAGGTTTCAACACTGGTGGGACTGGTTACCACATCCGTGGCCCCCTCTTGCGCCATGTGAATTACTCCATAACTCGAACTCACACCGCCCACGATAGTACCCAAATTAAGACATTGCAAATTACTCACCTAGGTGGCCCATACTGCATATGTGGTTGCATGATTGACTCAGGTCAAAGGATTGCAAGGTTAAGTCCTCAGTGTGATCAAGGCAAGACATCCACATACCCTCTGCCCATTAGGCCCACCTTGGCCTCCTCGCCCCTTGTCACTTGCCCTGATCTATGTTATTATCACCCAGTTGATTACCAAGCACCACGTGCCATCAACAATTCAACATCGTTGCGTGACATGACTCGCCACAACAACTCAATCTCATCGTGTGATCCCACATGACACACAAGTTCATAATATTGTTCCATATTCCATTAATCAAGATTAATTATCAATGATTTTGACACATGTGATGATGTGGCACGGCTAGGCAACTAATACGGTCTAAACCTCCAATGTTGATTATAATTATTAACCAACTATATTAAACCAATCTAGGGTGACAACGGATCATGGCATACAATGACAAAGTAGGGTATAGATCAATCTGGTATATTAGCTAAGCCCAATTTAAATTGAAACAGTTGTATACTTGAAATATATGCAATAGTGTAAATCAAACATAGCAATTTTATAAACATGGATTCAACATGATCAAAGCACAACTTGCCTTGGAATAGGTCCTGATCTTGATCTGAAGCTTGCTCTTGAGTTGCTTGATCTTCCTCCGAAGCGTCGCACAATTCAACGTCTACGCGTACCGAAGAAGAAAAGCAAATAAATACCAAAACAGAGAGAAATTGAGCTCCAAAAATCAAATAAAATAAACCATTAAATATATCTCAATTTTACAAATTTTTAGAAACTGGAATCAGTCCAATCCGAGTTACGATGCAAAAGATATAGCCTTTTGAAGTTTGAAATAAATACTGAAATTGCAAAAATCAGAAAATCAGATTTAACAGATTTGTTTTTAATTCGAAAACAAATTTATGACGTAAGCATGACGTCACGCTGGCGTCAGCCCGGCGCGCCGACCAATCAAAAGCTACCACGTGTCTTGGCGATGGATCGAGTCCACGACGCAGTCATGAGTCCACGGCGCACCCGGCCCATGCCGCCTCGGTATGCATGCGACACGCGGTGGCTCGATTGGTTCGCGACGCCGCCGTGCGATGCCCGACACGCGCGCACATCCGCAAGATCTCGGATCGGATCGATGAAAGCACGCAACGCTGCTCAACTGACCCTCCGATCGGATCCGGGTTCACATTGCTTGCCACGCACAGACACGCGGCGAATCTTACCCTCCGCTACGGTCGAACTACCGAGAGCTTCCCAAGCGTCGATGGTGGCACGGTGGTGTTTCTTCGCCGGGCTTGGAGACGATGACCTCGATGACGACGTTCCGGCGACGAAACAGCGACACGGCTTCACGGGTCCGACGCGTCGAGGTACGGGGATTTCCGATCTGGAACCGGCACGGCTCGAAACGGCGAAACGGCGGCGGAAAACAGACGAAGACCGCGGCGAAGGCTTCGGCGACTCCGGCAAGCTTCTACGCGAGAACGGCGACGGCTTAGGGCTTCGGAATTGCGGCAGACGCGCGACGCGATGTGAGGAGTTCAACGCCCGCGTCGGCGCCTTAAATAGCGGCACGGGGAGGCGTGCAAAACCCGGACTCCGAGGACGGCTCCGTGGCGACGGCGGACTCCGGCGGCGACACGGAGAAGTGACGCGGCTGCATCCGACGCGTCCACGCGGCGCTCATCGAACGGCTCCGGACGATCGACGACGCGCAAAAAGGCACAAATTGTTGATCTCGATCCAACGGTTGTCCGCGATGGATCCTAGGGTTTCAGCGCGACGGCCGACTTGGGCCGCCTGAAGCGACTCAGCGCGCGAGATTGGGCTTCGCCCAATACTGCTCAAAAGATTTTTAAAACTTTAATAATTAAAATAATTCTAGAAATTCATTTAATTGGTTTTTGGCAAATAAATTATCAGGAAATATCCAAGAAAAATCTCAAAAATACTTTGAGACATTCTGAACTCAAATAAAATATTTTTGGCAAAACTTTATTTTAACTTTGCATAAATTTAAATAGATTTGAACAAAAGGCAATAAACTTGATTTAAAATTAATTCCAATAAATCCAGAAAAATCCAAATAAATTCCAAAAAATCACAAATGCACATTTAAGCAATAAAAACTTAATTAAGCCAAATTTTGGGATGTTACAGTCATGTAACCATCTAAAACATGGAAACACATCACATAGCATTGCCCACTTTGCTCAAAATCGATTCGATGAGTCGATATCGAGTATGGAGTAACCTTACTCGATACTTATAGATTCTCACTCTACTCGAGTCACTCGACCACAAGCCGACGGGGAATTACTCGAGCTAACCCACCGCTTGACCTGGTAGCATCCCTACTCGATACTTCTTGATTCTCACTCTACTCGAGTCACTCGACCACTGGTCTTCGACCAGCCAAAGTCTAGACCACTCGAGGTTCGACCACTTGTCTTTGACCAGTCAAAGTCCAGACCACTAGTCTTGGACCAGGACAGACTCAAATCAAGCTCAACCTTGAGCAGCAAAAGCTCGAATACAGTTAATTACTCATCACACACTTGGACCTCCACATGGTCTTTCAATCTCCCCCTTGATGAGTATATTGACAAACACCCAAGAGGCATAAAATTTTGGGTTTGAGAAGAGAAGAGAATGAATCAATTAGGATGAAAAGCCAAACTTGATCTAGAAAGAAAGAAGATAAGGACCTGACCAGGTTGACAGAAAGAATTTTAGTGCAAAAACCAAGAAAGAACAAGTTTCCACAAAAGCTCTAAACATCAAAAAGCTTGTGATTCTTAAGATTAGCAAGTTTTCACCAAAATCATAAGACCCAAGACAAATGATGCCTTTTCTACATTTTCTCCCCCTTTTGGCAATATAGACATCAAGATGGAAAATTCTTCTATTTGTCACCCTTTTGAAAATGCATACATGAAATGCATCCTAAAAGAGCTTTCAGAATTATCCAAGTGATCATATAGACAAATAATGACACCAAGCTACTTGGGTTCAGATTATGCTAAACAAAGACATATCCAAGTGCAAATATCAGTTTTGCTAGCAAGCACAAAGAAGACGATGTCATTTTTTTCATGTTTTAACAAGTGTAACACTAAGCATATTTTCTAAACTAGAGGCACAGCCATACAATGGATCAAATGGAGAACCTAGAGTTCAACATACTCAACACTTTGGGAATCTAGAAGTGCATACAAGGTCTTTTGAGCTCATTTTTCAGTTAATGCAAATTTTTCTTTAAGACTTTAAAAGACATAGCGGGGTGCAAATGTTTGACATTATTTGCATTCTTTACCCACTTATGTTTTTTTGTTTTGCATTTTTTAAAGCAATTGACTCAAGCCATATTCGACCATCTCAAGAAGAACTTTTAAGAGGATTTTCTTGGTCATACACGATGCATTTCAAGTTCATCCCAAGTGCAATAGGAGGCTGTCTTGCGAATATAAGGTGTTGAGTCTAATGCGCACAAGAAAAGTCATTTTTGCTTAATTTTCATTTTTAGCACATTGAATTATGAGCAATTGAAGGATTCGAGTATGGATCTACCTAGCTTCACCCAAGTTGCTAAATGGACTCTAGTAGAAATTCAAAATTTCACAAATAATGGCATATGCACCTAGAGAGGAAACATAGCAAGTAAAAGCAACAAGTTTCATGAAATTTTCATTTAAAGCTTTATTTTTAAAATTTTAAGAAGCTTAGCAAGATGAATTAAAATGAACTTTAAAAGTAGCAGGGTGCATAGCATGAATAGAAGCTCATTTGCATAATAAACAAAGCTCATAAAATAGAAAAGGAAGTCTATATGTAATGCATGAAGCAGATTCTCAAACTTCACCTCAACACGTGATGCAATTTAAGTACAAATCTGGTTAAAATGAGTTATTTGCAGAATTAGGCTCGAAAAGGGGCCAAATGAACTCAATTGGAACCAGAAACACAGGATGAAGAGAAGAAATCAAGAAGCTGCAGACTAGGTGTCTATAGAGCACAGAAAAAATAGAAGAGAACACTACGACTAAGAAACACCCAGAAGATGCAAAGGAAAAGAAAAAGTGGAAGAATATATATATAATACATAGTATACAAACTAGCTCCCCCTCACGATAGGTCGTAAGGGCTCACGACTCTAAGCTCACTCCTTAAGACAACAAATCTGAAGCTATCCAAAGGCTTAGTAAAGATATCAACTATCTGGTGGTCACTCTCTATGAACTGAAGCACGGTATCCCCCTTCTCCACATGGTCTCTAAGGAAGTGATATCTAACATCAATATGCTTGGTCAGAGAATACTACACTAGCTTCTTAGCAATGCAAATAGTAGAAGTGTTTTCACAGAAAAGTGAAACACTCGCTATCGCTAACCCAAAGTCACGTAGAGTCGAGTGCATCCAGAGCACCTGACTACAACAACTTGCTGCAGCAACATACTCGGCCTCTGCAGTGGACTGTGCAACCCCAAACTCTTCCTAGATGACCAAGAAACAAGAAAAGTACTAATGAATTGGCAAGTGCCAAAAGTGCTCTCCCTATCTATCCTACAACCCGGAAAATCAAAGATCGAAAAGGCTCAAGAGATGCATAAGAAGAAGCAGAGTCCCAAATACCATAATCAGTGGTAGCACGGAGGTACCTGAAGATGCACTTCACCGCTTGGTGGTGAGAGGCGCGAGGAGAAACCTGAAATCGAGCGCACAGACACACAATGAAATGTATGTCCGGCCTCAAAGCGGTGAGGTACAGGAGGGAGCCAATCATACTCCAGAACTCCTTTTGATCAACAGGCTCACCATCCTCGTCAGGCTCGAGGACAGCAGAGGTGGCCATAGGAGTCATCATCGGCTTCCCGTCAGACAAATCAAAGCACATCAGGAGGTCTCGGGTGAACTTGCCTTGATGCAAGAAGGTCCCCTCCCGAGTTTGCTTGATTTGGAAGCCAAGAAAGTAACTCAACTCGCCCATCATACTCATCTCAAACTCTGTGCTCATCACGTCAAAATATTGAGACACAAGAGAATGAGATGAGCCACCAAAAACGATATCGTCCACATAAATCTGGACGAGAACAAAATAAGACTCATGATGTCTGATGAATAGAGTCTTGTCTACTATGCCTATCTTGAAGCTATGACTGAGAAGATAAGACTTAAGCCTCTCATACCATGCTCTAGGGGCCTGCTTGAATCCATACAAAGCTTTGGAAAGCTTGTATACATGACTCGAAAACTTGAGGTTTTCGAATCCTGGAGGCTGTCTCACATACACCTCTTCCTCAATATACCCATTGAGGAATGCACTTTTGACAACCATTTGATAAATCTTGAAGCCCTTGAATGCAGAGAATGCAAGTAGGATCCTAATAGCTTCTAGTCTAGCTATAAGGCAAAAGTCTCCTCAAAGTCAAGACTCTCGACCTAAGAAAAACCCTGTGCAATTAGCCTAGATTTGTTTCTAATGACAACCCCATCCTCACTCTGCTTATTTTTGAACATCCACTTGGTCCCAATAACATTATGACCAGATGGGAACTCGACAAGATGCCAAACTTTGCTCCTCTCGAAGTCTTTAAGTTCCTCATGCATAGAATTAATCCAAGACTCATCGGATAATGCGTGAGAAACATTCTTCGGCTCAAAGGCGGCAACAAAGGCAGAGTGGAGGCAGAAACTGGACAAATCCAATTTTAAGCGAATGACCTGCTCAAACAAATTCCCAATGATCTGATCAAGTGGATGATGTCTCTGAATATGGCGTGGAGGTCCAGAAATAGAAGTGGCTTCTACCTCATGCACAGAAGAGGTAGGATCAGAGCCACTAGTTCCATGAGAGTCAGAAGGCAAGAGCTGGTCTCCCTGAGGTGCAGAAATCGAAATAGGAGACACCTCAGGTGTAGAGGGAACTAGATTAGGTGAAACACCATCATCTCCATCATCCTCATCCTCGACAAAAATGGTCTCAGAGGTGGAAGAAGAACCTAAAATATCAGGTCAAGCTCCTGGGTCAGCCCCATCAAAGGTCACTTCGCAGGTCCTTATGATCCTATTCGACTCACAACTCCAGATCTTATAGCTACGAGAAGAAGTCGAGCAACCCAGAAAAATACCATCAGAAGAGCGAGACTCAAACTTATGCAAGTTACCAGACTTCAAAATGAAACACTTGCAATCGAACACACGAAAATGAGAAACAATGGGCTTTTGCCCATACCTCAACTCGTAAGAAGTGCGGTGCAAATGTGCTCTCAAGAATACACGATTTAAAACATGGCAAGTAGTAGCTATAGCCTCAGCGCAAAACTTCCTAGGAGTGTTGAACACGTCTAGCATCGTCCTGGCCATCTCTACCAGGGTCCTATTCTTCTTTTCCACTATGCCATTTTGCTGAGGGACGTAGGGAGAGGAGAACTGATGCTCTAAACCAGACTCCTCACAGAAACTCTCAAAGTAGGAATTCTTGAACTCTGTGCCATTATCACGTGTATAGCTCATAAGGCACCTGGGAGCTCGATAGACAACCTACTGACCAAACCCCTAAAATGAGTAAAGGACTCATCCTTCGAGGCCATAAAAAACATAAAAGAATACCTCGAAAAATCATCGACAATGACAAGGACATACCACTTCCCACCCGATGACTGCACTCGAGCTAGACCAATAGTGTCCATATGTAAAAGTTGTCCTAGTGCATCAGTTATCACAACAGTGATTGGAGGATGAGAAGTAGAAACCATCTTGCCATGTCGGCAAGGAGAGCAAACTAAGTCTTTGACCATCTTGAGTTTAGGCAAACCACGAATGAGATTATGATTGCTAACTCGAGTCAAATGATCGAAGCCGATGCGACCAAGTCTCCTATGCCAGAAGGAGAGATCACGGGACTTAGAAGCAATCAAACATCGAAGAGAGTCTCCAGAAGGAACAGAAAAATCAGCACAGAAGACTCTCCCAAATCTAGAAATCCCGCAAACTAACTCCCGTGATGAATCAAGGATTCTACAGGCATTACTCTTAAAGCTTACCTCGAAAGAATCATCGATAAGCTGAGAAACATAAAGCAAGTTATACTACAGCTTACTAAGGCAACATCTTTAAGAATAAAATTTTCATTAATGCAGATGTTACCTTTCGCAATGACTCTACCTGATGAAGCATCCCCAAAGGTGATCAACTCATCACCGGGGGCTCGGACTAGGGAAGAGAACCATCTTGAGTCTCCGGTCATATGATGAGAACAACCGGAGTCAACAATCCAAACTTCTCCCTTCCCCATCCGACGAACCTGATCAAGCCAAAAGAGAGAGAGAGATGACTCAGTACTGGGATAAAGTGAAGACCTAGGGACCCAATACTGAACCATAGGACACCTCAGAGTACCAACGACAGAAGAAGACTGGACTCGAGAGACTCTCTGACACTCAACTCTCTCAAGATCAGTAGCAACCATAACAGAAGATCTAGGAACCAAAACTGGATTGGCCCGCCGTGATGCAAAGGCCGGACAATCACAGTGAGGCTACCTAAATCTCCTACCAGAAAACTCCTCACGCCACTGATGTCTACCTCGATAGGAAAAATGAGGAATATCAAGAAGACGGCGGAAAGACTGACCACAAACAGCTCCAGGATCAAAACTCAAATGAATAGCTTGAAAACCGAGTCCTGAACGCTGTCTAAAAATAGGCAACTCTCTAACCTGTCTAAGAGCCGTGTGTGCCTTAGGAGCACTCAGAGTCTGGGGATGACTCTGAATACCCCTAAGAGCAGCAACATGCTTACACCTTGTGATCTTGGCGCTCCTGAAATAGAAATCTACTAGGTGACCATCCTTCTGACAGAAGGTGCATGTATACTTCGCCTTGCTAGAGGCAGAAGCAGCAGGAGGAGCAGCCTTCTTGTCAGAGATCCCATGGACAACCCCAACAAATCTAAACATAGTGGTACTCACCCTGGGAGCTACCACAATCTCACCACTCTTCGAGCCACGCACAATGGTAGGAGGATGAGTCCTAGCATGCTCCAAGTAGTCAAATCCTAGACCCTGATTGAATCGGCTAATCTTGGATTGGTCTAGAATGAGATTGAGCTTCTTCTTACCTCCAACAAACTTCTTGAGAGTACTCATGAGATACTCACACTCCCAGAAGGAAGAGGCACATGAAGAATAGGGAAGAGAAGAGGAAGAAGAACCAGACAAAGAAGAACTACCAGCACGTGCATTTTTCTCCCTCAGCACGGCTACCTCAATCTTGAGGGCCTCACAAGAAACGCAAGGAGCATTTCTAATCCTAAGGGCTTGGTCTTCTAACTTCTTCCTAAGTTCTGAAAGGAGAGGTTTACAAAGCCTCACATTCAAGTGGGCAAAGCTCAAAGGAGCACAAAACCTTAAAAACCTTTAAAGAGGAGAAGGCTACCCCTCCCCCTCTATTTATACTACTCTTGGGCCACCTGCCACCCTTGGATGAGCCTCTAAACCCAAGAGCACTCCATCAAGGGCTAGGATTAACCCACTGACACAGCCATGCAAGGGCTAACCCAAAACCCACAACATAACGGGTTTTCTTGCACGGTTTTCAAAGCATATTACCTAGACCCATATCCTATCAACTAGACCGCGATCCGACGGCCCTCATCGATCTGAGCAGTGTCTAGCTAGCATCTCATCTATTCCTTGTCTTCTTGGCTTGCATGGACTCCGTCTCCGATCATCTTCCGGTGATCTTCGACCGTCTGGACCTCTGACGCTCCTCGCCTAGTCTCGGTCATCCTCCACCTCACCATGACCTAGCACCATCATCCTGCAACCATCAGAAACAAGAAAACACCGCACATAGCATTGCCCACAAAGACATGCAAGAGATTCATCAAAATCCACAAATCAAAATTCAACTTTGTTCATCCTGGCTGGTGCTACCGCACATAGTGGACCGGTGCTACCGCCCCCAGGTCGGTAGCACCGCTCTACGCCAGACTAGAAAAAACACCTTCTCTAGATTTTTCACACAGGACATTTGAGCCGGTGCTACCGCTAGCCCGGTAGCACCGGCTACCATGGGCGGTAGTACCAGACGGCCAAGATGCCCAAAAACGCACCTCTTTGGAAATTTCACACTGCTCTGCATGGCCGATGCTACCACTCGGTCGATAGCACCTGACTACCATGGCAGGTAGCACCGTGTCGACTTTTGTAGTCGGCAATAAATTTATGGGGCAGGCGCTAGATCTCAAACTCGAAGATCACACAAGACAAGGGGTTAGACAGGTTCAGGCCCTCAACGATGGAGGTAATACCTAATCACGTGTCTTTGGGATTATACGGATCTCTTGGATCTAAGATTGCTCAAAGCGCAATGTGCTCTGGGCGATATGAGGTGTGCTATGCTCTATGGCTTGATGCCTTGTTGTTGCCCGCCCTCTCCCTTATATATCGGGGGTGGCGTGACTTACAGAGTCCTGATCGGTTAGGAGATTCCGATCAGTTATTAGATTCTAGTCTGTTATAGGATAGAGTTTACATCTTTGTCTACCCTATCAACGACTCGGATCACAACTGTATCTTTTATATCTAAATATACGTAACTGTCTATAGGATGTGCCCCCCCTTCCATACGGCAGCAAAACTTGGCGCGGTGCACAGCCTTTGGCCCTGTCTTTTCCTCAGGTGATGTTGGGCTGGTCATGAAGATACCTAGTTTCACATATTCCACAGTAGCCCCGGAGTGATTCATGATCCAATTGCTATGCTTCCGGCTAGGCCCCAACTTGAACCATTGTTCTGAACTCGCTGTACAATCCTCCGACTGGTTTCTTCACGTGATTTGAAGGCTTCTTCTTGCGGCGAGTGGATTATGAAGGACTCGAATATAACCTTTGATTTTTGCTTCAACTGAATATAATCTTCTGTCAGACGAGTTTGTTGTGAGTGGCCTCGCGGACTTGTCCCCTATTTCGGATGTGGATTGAATTCTTCTTTCCGCCCAAAGCGAAATTTCCAATAACTTTCCTCTTTATAGATAACCACCAGACAGTCTTCGAGGTCGCCCTGGTTTTCTATGTCAACTCGTTTGTTGAAAAATCCCTTGGCTTCTGAAGTTACATTAACTCCAAATCTCTTCGGCTCCTGATGCATTTACTTCACCCTTACTGTATCGGCTATAAAAGGCGAACCAGCGTTTGTAGAATTTATCCTCTCATGCTTGGTTCTTCATCTTTCTGTTTCACGTTTCCATTTTCTTCATGCCGAGGAGAGGGAGGAGGAACGTTAGGCGCGTCCAGGATCCTAGGCTCGCCGAAGAATGGGTGCTTTTCGAGCTTGCTGTGGCTGAATTGATGGAGGATATCGCCGCCACCCTCGACCGCGTCGCCGTCGATACCTTCCTCAAGATTTTTCCTGCCCTTTACAGGGCCAAGGAAGCCCTTGTGGAGGCGCTCGGCCGCGTGCGTCGGGGTGAAGTGTAGGCCCCCCTGCAAATGTAATATTTTCCCAAGCATAGTGTTTGGGGAATTTTATGCATAATAATAAAAAAAAGTACCTTTCAAAGTGTTTTCCATGATTGTCATTTGACGTAGCTTAGACCCAGCTTGGGGCTCTTCGAAGCTTGCATGGTTCTTTGATCTGGTGACATTCGTTCCGATTGACGTAGGAAATACCTTAGGTCGGACGCGGAGCATCATGTTGGGGTTTGCGCAGCTCTTGGCCGAGCGGCATCCGGATCAGGATTTCTCTGGCTCATGGTCGAGTGATACCCATATCCGACTGGTGCAGGATACGGCTTGGGCTCAACTTGGAGCGTTCCATACATACGTGGCTCTTGGTCGAGTGGTACCTATATCCGACTGGTGTAGGATATAGCTTAGGCTCAACTTGGAGCATACCAGATTTTTCTTGGCTCATGGCCGAGTGACACCTGTACCCGACCGGTGTAGGATACAGCTCTGGTCCAACTTGGGACATATCAAAGTTTCATCCGAATGGTATCCGTACTTGTTTATTACGACGCACAGCTTTTCGACCCTCATGGGGCATACCATTGGATTTGCTCCCGTTTGGGGCTCGACCCGTGACATATGATTCCATCATGCGGTAACCACCTAATGACCCAGCGTGGGGCATATCACGAGCGGATATATTTTTTATCCAAGTTGGAGTACAACCACGCCACGCTTAGCACGGTAAGTGGAGAAAACATCCCATCGTGGGGAGCGACGTGTCCCAAATATGACTTGGTCAAACCACGTCTGACTCCGTGAGTCAGAACGTCAGGCCTGCAAATCATTTATGGGGAATCCGGAAGGGCGAGACATTTCGCAATCTTTTTCCAGCCGATTCGGCGAAAACTCGATTTTCCCCCTTTTAATGGTCAGGCCATGCGTCGCCCGACGGTTTATTCTCTCACCGTGCTCTTGCTCCTTGTGCTTCCTTGTCTCTTCGACTTCTCTGCTGCTAGGGTTAACCGCCGTCGCGCCTGCTCTTTCGCGCCGTTGTTGTTCTCTCCTTCGAAGATGTCTTCTTCTTCCTCCTCACAGCCTCTGCCCCAAGATTGGACAACCTCGACTACAACGGAGGAGAAACTGCAGTCCATGGTGGATGATGGGATTCTCCCAGACTTGGCCTTGATCTCCGCTCGGCTGGCTGCCGGTGAATCCGTCCCCACTCCTCGTCCTGAAGAGGTAGTGGTATTTAAATCCTTTTTCCAGTGCGGGCTGGGTCTTCCGGCCTGTGCTTTTCTTTGCGGCCTCCTCTTCTTCTATCGAATCGAACTGGTGAACTTGAATCCCAACTCTATTTTGCTAATCTCTATCTTCGTTCACCTTTGCGAAGCCTTCTTGGGCATCCGCCTCCATTTTGATCTTTTCCGCCATTTTTACCTTCTGAAGCCCTATCCTCAAAAAGCGACCCCAAGGTAATTGGGGGAGCCGGATTCCAACTTCGGGAGGGGCTAAAGAAGTCGTATTTCGCTATTCCCTTCAAGTCTTAGAATAAAGGTTGGCACCAGGAGTGGTTTTATTGTGCCAATCCTGATCCTGCACTTCCTTCCTTCCTCGGGCACCGGCTGAAGGTGTCCCTCTCTTGGTCCTCTGTCGGCGACGCCAGCAACATGGATCAAGTGCAGGACCTCCTGGTGCTCATTGGCAAATTGAAGGAAGGGGGCCTCACAGGGGTTGGTCTGATCATTCATTTTGTTGTCCGACAGGTTCAACCCCTGAAGGAGCGCGACCACCTGGGGTTTCAGTTTGAGGGCCGAGACGATCCGACCCGGGAATTGCCAGACTTAATAACGAGAAGGCAGATTCATGCTCGAGTTGGCGATTTCTTCGTCCCGAGCGTCAAGATGCCCACCCGATTCCCTAAGGCCTTCTCTGTGTTGAATTCTCCCCCAGAGGTGAGATACTTTGCCGATGGATTCCTGTTTTTGTCTTTGAGTGGCTTCTTACTTTTAATCTTCTTTTTCAGGATCGTGTTGCCTTCTTCAGTGGCGCGCCTCTTCCGGAGATGCCTACTCGTGTAGGTGACTCTCCGAAGCGGCGAGCGAGCTCTCCTGCGGGAGATCCCGTCACCAAGAAAGGGAAAAAGACAGTGGCCAAAGACCCCGCGAAGCCCCAGCGCCCGACTGGTGGTCCTAAGATTCGGGACCCGTCGACCCGAGCCCCAGCGCCTTCGGCTCCCCTTTCCAGTGAGCCTGCGGCTCAGTCGAGTCCAACACCGAAGGACTCAGGCATTCTGGAGGAGCCCCGGGTGCCAATTGGCAGCTCTCCGAGTGGTCCTTCTGGGAGCGTCCCGTCCGCTCGAAAGAAGCCCCCGATGAAAATGAGGAAGTCCGACAGGTTTGTTTCCCTATCGACTCTTATTTGACTCGTTTCGCTACCTTGCTAACAATTCTTATTGTAGGGATCCTTCGCTCGATGTACCTGTCGGGACGCCGTCTAGGGCCCCTGTGGGGGGTGAGCTCTTGGAGGCCACCGAAGTGCCTCCCGAGCCCCTGGCGCCCTCTCCGACTCCTCCCGCTTCGGGATCGAGCCCTACTGTTTCGGAGCCGGCCCCTCGCCCGTCCCCCGAGATCGAGGAGATCCTCCGAGTTCCGCCGACCCCTGATCGCCCTCAGCTCATAATGCAAGCTGCGTGGGTCGATGAGGAGGAAGGTCTGAAGCTCCTGGACGATCCGGAGGAGGAGGAGAAGGAGAGAAATGACTTTTACAGTCATGCCACAGCTTGAGCGCGCCTGGCCCGTGTAAGCATTTCTCGACACTCGCCATCTTCCTGCTTCCGTCATTTATCATGTAGTTACCTTTCCTTGTGATGATTACAGAAAATAGGGGAGCACTCCGAAAAGAAAGCCGAATAATTCCAGAAGATGCTCCCTGAAATCCGAACGCGCCAGGAATATCTGGCCAAATTGGAGCGTATCAAGGCCGAGCTGCGATCTCTTCGGTCAGAGGTCCAGGCACTGCGAGAGGAGCAGAAGGCTCTGCGCCAGGAGAAGCTGGACGTTGTTGGCTCCCTTCGAGGTAGCTATTTCCTAGGCTCCCTCGTGCTTTTAGTTTAATCATGTGGTTTCTTGATCTTCTTATCTCCATGTCAGCTCGGGATTCCTCCGTCGCGAAACTTCAAGAACAACTTAAAGCCGCGGAGGCTTCCAGAACAAAATCAGAGAAGGAGCTTTAAGGTATGACCGACGACTTGGCCCTTCTGTGTCTTTGTTGCCTTCCCTGATGTTTCTGTCTTATAGACTATAAATTCAAAACACGGGCGCAGTATGCCGTCTTCAATGAGAGGGTTGAAGCCCTTGAGACGTCCTGCGCCAAGCTTCAGGAGGCCTCGAGCTCTTTGAGTTCGCTTCATCACAGGGCGAGAGGCCACTCAGCAGGGACCAGGTCATCTCTCGGCTGGAGGAAGCCCCCGAGGCGCTCAAGAGTCTCTTGAAGGAAACAACGACCAATGGTGCCGCCAGGCTTTGGCGATCACCAAGTCGCTTTATCCCCGAGTGGATCTTGAGGCCATTAAGGAAGGCTATGCCTGCAACATAGATGAGGACCGGGCCGCCGAGCTCTGGGATGAAGTCAAGGACACCTCTTTGTCCATTGTAGAAACTTTAAACCTGTAAATTGAATGTATATAAAGGCGTTTCCTCACTCTTGCATTATCTTTCCAAACGTGCATATTTGCCCGAGTGGTTTCGACATATCGTGTCCGACTAGTCCAGCCCCCAGGCTCTGAGGCATGGTTTGCGACGCATGTCTCAGAGTCTAAAAAATCGTAGGAGCAAGGCACTCGGACGCGTAAATCTCGAGAAGATTATGTAGAAAAAAACTTTAATGTCGATCTTTTTCATTCATAAAGGAACAATTTGAATTACAAAGTTCAAGTGAAAAAACGACGTAGCTGTTCTATGTTCTAAGTGTTGCTGATTGTCGTGCCGTCTTCTCGCTTGAGCTTGTAAGTCCCGGGGCGTACCACTTCATCGACGACATAAGGGCCTTCCCAGCTTGGGGAGAGCTTATGCTCGCATTTCTAATTCTTTCTAAGGATCAGATCTCCCTTGGAGAA
The DNA here is from genome assembly GCA_036346275.1 of Otatea glauca. NCBI lineage: Eukaryota > Viridiplantae > Streptophyta > Magnoliopsida > Poales > Poaceae > Otatea > Otatea glauca. The sequence continues at coordinate 43,219,719 of CM070713.1, read as the reverse complement.
TGCGCGGCTCCTCACATTGCGACCGTGATAGTGCCGTAGGCCTTGGAGATATTTTGCTGATTGAATCATTGCGACGTCTCTGGCTTCTTCCAGTCAGTCGAGGTCTTCTAGCCGGCTTTCTTCCGAGGCGACTTCTTCATAGCTCCAAACCCGCGAGGATCCGGATTCTAGCTCGGTGGGGAGGACCGCCTCCGAGCCGCACACCAGGAAGAAAAGTGACTGCCCGGTTGCTCTACTGGGGGTGGTTCGCAGCCCCTAGAGTACCGAAGGCAATTCTTTCACCCACCGAGTGGCGTATGGCTTTAGCCGATCGAAAATTCTTGCCTTTAGGCCTTGTAATACCATGCCGTTGGCTCGCTCGACCTGCCCGTTGCTCCGGGGGCGCGCTACTGAAGCAAAGCAGATTTTTATTCCGAGTTCGTCGCACCAGTCTTGAAATACGCCGCTTCTGAATTGGGTGCCATTGTCCGTGATGATTCGGTTTGGAACTCCAAATCTAACCACGATTTCATTAAAGAACTCTTTGGCTTTTGTTGCTGTTATTGTCACGACTGGTTTGGCCTCCACCCATTTGGTGAATTTATCAATGGGCACAAAAAGATGGGTGTGACCACCTTTAGCCTTTTTTAAAGGTCCCACCATATCGAGCCCCCAGACCGCAAATGGCCAGGTTATGGGGATGGTCTGCAGTTCCTGTGCCGGTTTGTTCATCTGACGTGCAAAGAACTGACATCCTTCACATGTCCGTACGATGTCCTCTGTGTCAGTGACCGCAGTCGGCCAGAAAAATCCTTGACGATAGGCTTTGCCGACTAGTGTTGATGACACCGCATTGTTCCCACAAACTCCCGAGTGGATTTCCTTGAGAAGATCTCTCCCTTCTTGTTCTGATATGCACCGTCGCAGTACACCTGAGGAGCTCTTGCGATAGACTTCTGCCCTGATCACCACATAGCTCTTGCTTCGGTGCATTATTCGTTCGGCTTGCACGCGATCTTCGGGTAACTCGTCCTTCGTCAAATTGTCCAGATACAGGGCTGTACAATCGGGGGTAGTGACCAGGACTTCTGCTTCTACGCTCTTCTCGGCTGGGGCGTTTGTCTTCGTCCGAGTGCTAATCGTGGGCTTGTGAATTTCTTCGACGAATACTCCCATGGGCACTGTAGATCGAGAGGATCCCATTTTTGCTAGCTCATCGGCCGCTTCGTTGTCATGGCGGAGCACATGAATAAGTTCCAGGCCGTCAAAGTTACCTTCTAGCTTGCGTACCTCGTGGCAATAGGCTGCCATGTTGTCTTCAATGTAGGACCATTCTTTCTGCACTTGGTTGACCATGAGCATTGAGTCTCCTTGAACCGCCAAACATCGGATGCCGAGTGATATGGCGATGCGGAGCCCATGGATGAGTGCCTCATACTCGACGGCGTTATTTGAAGCGGGAAAAAATATCTGGAGAACGTACCTCAACCTTTCTCCACTTGGTGATATGAGCACGATTCTAGCCCCTACACCGCTGAGCATGAGGGAACCATCAAAGTACATCGTACAATACTCGAGTTCTTTGGCAATCGCCGGACTTTGGAGCTCTGTCCACTCGACCGTGAAGTCGGCGAGCGCTTGGGACTTGATGGCAATGCGAGGCTTAAATAGAATATCGAAAGCCCCAAGCTCAACCGGCCACTTTGCAATTCTCCCAGTGGCCTCTTGATTGTGAAGTATATCTCCTATTGGGAAGGAAGTGACCACCGAAATATTGTGCTCTTGGAAGTAGTGTTTGAGTTTGCGTGACGTCACGAGCACGACATACAATAATTTTTGAATTTGCCGATACCGCACCTTGGATTCGCTCAGGACTTCGCTGACGAAGTAGACCGGATGTTGGATCTTCTGCACATGGTCCGGCTCCTCCCTTGCTACGACGACCGCCGCGCTGACTACATTAGTCGTTGCCGCGATGTAAAGTAGCAGAGGTTCTTTTGGCATCGGTGAAACCAAGACCAGGGGCGTCGTCAGGAAGGTCTTCAGATCCTCAAACACCTGTTGTGCCTCTGGAGTTCACTGAAACTTGTCATGCTTCTTAAGGAGTTTAAAGAATGGCATACCTCTCATACCCAACCGAGAAATAAACCTGCTGAGTGCGGCCATGCATCCTGTGAGCTTCTGGACGTCCTTTTGGCAAGTCGGCGGTTCCATATTTGATATGGCCCTGATCTTCTCTGGGTTGGCCTCAATGCCTCGCTGTGATACGATAAACCCGAGCAGTTTTCCCGAAGATACTCCGAAAACACACTTCTCGGGGTTGAGCTTCATGCTGAAGGCCCTTAGACTCTCGAATGTCTCAGTTAGGTTGGTGATAAGGTCCTTCTTCTCCCAAGTTTTTACCACAACATCGTCCACGTATGTTTCCACGTTGCGTCCGAGCTGGGCGTGAAAACAACGCTGAATTGCGTGCTGGTACGTTGCACCAGCGTTTTTCAACCCGAACGCCATTGTGGTATAGCAAAAGGCTCCGAAAGGCGTGATGAATGAAGTCTTGATATGATCTTCCGCCTTTAGGCGAATCTGATGGTAACCTGAGTAGGCATCGAGAAAACTCAAAATTTCGCACCCGGCGGTCGAGTCAACCACCTGATCGATTCGGGGCAGCCCAAAGGGATCCTTCGGACATGCCTTGTTGAGATCAGTATAATCAACGCACATGCGCTAAGTTTTATTCTTCTTTTGAACTAGTACAGGATTTGCTAACCAATCGGGGTGATACACCTCTTTGATGAAACCTACAGCTAATAGCTTGGTGATCTCCTACTTGATGGCGTTCCGACGATCTGGAGCGAACCGCCGAAGCCTTTGCTTGATGGGTTTTGCTTTTTCGTCGACATGTAAGGAGTGCTCGATCACCTCCCTAGGAACACCCGGCATGTCGGATGGTTTCCAGACAAAGATGTCTTTGTTAGCTTGAAGAAAGGTCACGAGCGCGCTTTCCTATTTACCTTCGAGCCATGTCCCGATCAGAGTTGTCTTGGACGAGTCAGACGGGTCGAGGTTGATTCTCTTGGTTCCTTCGCCAGGCTTCATTCCTGACGTGGCCTTCTTCTTGGACAGGATGTCGCCTTCTTCCTGCAACGTAACCGCTTCCGCTTGGATTTCCTTTCTTTAGCCGGCTGCCTCCTGCAACTCGGCAAGTTCATGGTTCTCTCGGTCGCACTCCAGGGACCGCTTGACGTCGCTGCGGACCGTGATGACGCTCCTTGGTCCCAGCATCTTCATCGTCAAGTAGGTGTAGTGCGGAACGGCCCTGAACCGAGCCAATCCGGGTCTTCCCAAGATAGCGTGATACGCCGTCTTGAAGTCTGCTACCTCGAAATTTACGTACTCGGTCCGGTAGTTGTCCTTGGTGCCGAAGGTGACGAGCAAAGAAATCTGCCCGAGCGGAAGCGATGACTCTCCAGAGATTACACCATGGAATGGCTGAGTGCTCGACCTCAGCTCAGAGCGAGGAATGATCATGTCGTTGAAAGTTTTGGAGAATAAGACGTTGAGTCCACTCCCTCCATCGATTAAGACCTTCTTGAGCCTCACATTGCGAATTACGGGGTCGAGCACTAGAGGGAACTTACCCGGATATAGAACCCGGTTGGGGTGATCCGATCGGTTGAAGGTGATTGGAACCTCGGACTACCTTAGATATTGGGGGGGCTGGTTCCACCGCATTGATCTCCCGAGTGGTAAGCTTTTGTTTCCGCTTGGACTCGTATCCGGTGGAGCCCCCGTAAATGTAGTTTAGCTCGTGCTCGGGCTCTTGATAGTCATCCTCGTCTGGAAAGTCTCTCTTCTTTGCCGCCTCGTCCCATGCTTGAACTGGCTGCTTGTTGCTTTCTCGCGCAAAGCGCTTCAAGGTGAAGCAGTCTTTGGCGGTGTGCTTTCCTTTAGGGTGGAAGGGACAGATCGCTTCCATAACGGTGCTATAGTCGGGAGCCTCTCTCCGCATGGCTCGGGGCCGGCTGCGCTCGGCCACCGCTACTAGCTCTTCGCCCTTCCGCTTCTTGTCCTTGTGCTTGGAGGACTCGGGCTTATCGCCTTTGTTCTTCGGATGTGGGCATTCCTCTTAGCGCTCAACCAGGGCGTCTGAGGCTGTGGCGTAGCGGTCGGCCAGCGCGAACATCTCCTTCATAGATGTCGGGGGTTTCCTGGACATTTTCTTGATTAGATCAGGATCATTTACCCCATTCTGGAAGGCCGCCACCACCACCGCTTCAGATACATCCCTGATGGTGTTCTTCTTCTGCATGATACGCTGAATGAAGTCCCTCAGCGTCTCGTCCATCTTCTGATGAAGCTGGTAGAGGTCCCACGGGGTGCCAGGCCCCTCGTAGGTTCCCTGAAAGTTCGCGATGAAGTGTTCGCAGAGATCGCTCCAGGAGTCCACCGAGTTCGCCGGTAACCCTATGAGCCAAGCTTGAGTTGAGGGGGTGAGAATGAACGGTAGATAATTTGCCATCACGTTTTGATTGCCCCCAGAAATGAAGGTGGCGATGAATCCGCCGATTGCTGTCATCGAGTCTGTAGGAAAATATTTGTCGGGACACGAATATGCAAATCCGGACCCTCGTGTATTCAGCACTAGTCCAGGATCACGCTAGTGCACACAGTCTCAACATAGATGAAATATCACAATCATACACAACGGAATAATAAATAAAGACTTCATCTATTAATATAGAACTATTGAACGACCTTAAGGTCAAACTTACACTTGTGAGGCCTTGGTGGCTTCAACTCAAAATAAATAAACAACAGCGGAATGAAGAACGTCGACGAATCCCATCAATATACCACAGGCAACTGACAAGGTTCAACTCCTAGATAATCGCCTTCTCGTGGAACTTCTCCTCCTTCGAAGTTGTGGTCTTCTCCTCAACTGATGATTTTGTGTGTTGCAAGGGGGTGAGTACATAAAGCACTCAACAAGTCGTACGTAATGCAATTCTAACATAGCTATATGCAAGGATTATTCCAAAGAAATGGCTAACATGGCTATTTTGCAAAAGCACATTTGTAAATTAATACAAGATATAAATTGGAAAGACAAGAAACAAATAAGCGTATTAGATAGATTCAACATTTCTCAAGTAAAACAAGTTTCCAATCCTAAGTCAAAATCCACTTTCCATGGCATCCCGCCATCCCAATAAGTTTTTGTTTAACAAAAGTCTAACCCTTAACTGTAATTCCCGAGCATTGCCCAATACCGTGAGCACGGCTATTCGAATAGATTGTACACTCTGCAGAGGTTATGCACTTTACCCACACGATACAACCAAACACCACCAAGGCGAGTGATCATAACAAAGCCTTTACAATGCTACACCTAGACCCGATCGCTCGCTAAGGTTTCAACACTGAAGGGTTAAACCACCACAACAGGGCCCCCCTCTTGCGCCATGTGAGTTAAACCGTAACCCGGGACTCACTATTCACCACGACAGTACCGAAATCTAGGTTTCACAAATTATTCAGCTAGGCTGTCCCATTCCAGACATGTGGTTGCAAGAGAGACTCAGGTCAAAGGCTTGCAAGGTTAAGTCCTTAAAGTGATTAAGGCAAGACTTCCACATACCCCGCCAAACTCGCCCACCTTGGCACACCGCCTTGCCACTTGCCTCAATCTAAAATCATTACCACCCCGCTTGATTACCAAGCACCACATGCCATCAACATTTCAATCCCGATGTGTGACCTCCTCGCCACGACAACTTGATATCATTGTGTGACAACACATGACACACCAATTCATAAACATTGTTCCATATTCCATTAGTCAAGATTAAGTATCGACATTCGGACACATGTGATGACGTGGCATGGCTAAGCAATCTATGACGATCTAACTAGCCCATGTTGATTATCAACTATAATTCCACATCCTAGGGTGACAAATAGATCATGGCATATAATTGACAAGGTATGGTTTAATTCAAATAGGCATATTATCTAATTCCCAGTTAATTGAAATCATTTATACACATAAAATATCATGCATAAAGTTTAAAAGACAAAATAGCGATTTGGTGAAAATTAGGTGCAACATGATCAAAGCACAACTTGCCTTGGAGTAGGTGCTGGTCTTGATCTGAGTTTGGGTCTTGGGCGACGAATCTTCCTCCGGATCACCGAGCGGTTCAACGTCTCACGCGAAACGATGCCAAATAGCAAATAAACACCAAACCAGAGAGCAAACAAACTCCAAAAAAATAAAATTCACCAATAAATAGATGTTGATTTTACAATTTTTAGAAATTTGAATCACTCAATTCGAGTTAAAATGCAAAAGATATAGCCTTTTGAAGTTTGAATAAATACTAAAAATACGAAAATAGAATTTCGATTTTTCGAATTATTTTCTATTGGAAAAGATCTTTATTGCGCAACGCGACGTCAGCCCGACTCGGACCAATCGGCGCCGACATCGTCGCTGGTCCATGGACTCGGTCCACGGAACCGCCTCGTCCACCGTGGGCGCGCCCACGGCGCCGCGCACCACGCGCCGACACGCGGCGCAAGATCGATTGGTCGCGACGCCGCGCGCGTGCGATGCTCGACACGCGGCGCGCATCTGCGCGACGATCTGACGGCCACCGATCTACCCCTACGTGGCTCAATCCCGATCGTCTATTCGGATCTAACGGTTAGAAATTTACCCGAGCGAAACACTGATGAAGAAGCGACGTGGCTTGATCTGGACGGTTCGGCGAAGATCCAACGGATGCGCGAAGCTCCGAGACACGGCGGCGGGCTTGCACCGGAGCGGAGGAAGACGACCACCCGAACGGCGTTTCGACGCGACTCCGGCGAGAAGAAGGGGCAGACTCGACGCGACACGACGCGAGGAACTTCGGATCCGAACCGATTCGGCGGGAGGATGCTCGACGGCGGCGGAATGGCACAAAACTCACGGCGGCTTTGCAAAGAACTACGGCGAGCTCTGGCGATGATGGCGTAAACAGCGCGAAGAGGCTAGAGCTACTGGCTGCGCAAGGGAACGAGGAACATCGGAGTGCGGGCTGCGGCTTTTATAGCCTCGGCATGCGCACAGGGAAGGAAACCCTAAATCACGCGGCGGCGGCAAGAAGCGGCGGATTCGGAAACCGAATCGGAGACGACGACTGGAGACCGTCCGATCCAAGATGAGCGGCCAAGATTAGATCCGAAGCGATACGATCCGATCCGCTCTTTCCAAATCCAACGGACGAGATCTAAACTTACCAAAACAACGCGAAGCGATCCCGACCACTTGATCTCGATCCAACGGCTCGCAGCACTAGGGTTTCGCGAAAGGAGGCAGCCATCTGATCTTCATCCAACGGTCACACGCGCGGCGGCGGCGAAGCAGGCTAACGGGCCGCAAAAGAATGGGCACGCCGCGCACGATCTTGGGCTTGGCCCAAGATCTTTTCACTCGATTTTCAAAAGCTTTTGATTTAAAATAATTCCCAAAATTAGATTAATCTATTTTAAGTAATTAAAATATCGGAAAAATCCTTAAAATTCTCATAAATACTTTGAGACATTACGAGCTCAAATAAAATATTTTTGGTAAAACTTTATATTAACTTTATCTATATATATTTATTTTTCACCAAAGGTTCAATATACTTAATTAAAATAAATTTAGATAATTTCGAAAAATCCAATAAATTCAGAAAATCACAAAAATGCACGTGAGCGAAATTATAAGCCAAATTTTGGGATGTTACAATATTATAGCGCTTCCCTACAGCGCATGCGCCGCCGACTTTGTAGTCGGCAATAAATTTATAGAGGCGGCGCTAGATCTCAAACTCGAAGGTCACACAAGACAAGGGTTAAGCAGTTCGAGCCCTCGGCGATAGAGGTAATACCTAATCTGTGTCTTTGGGATTATACGGATCTCTTCGATCTAAGATTGCTCAAAGCGCAATGTGCTCTGGGCGATATGAGGTGTGCTATGCTCTATGGCTTGATGCCTTGTTGTTGCTCGCCCTCTCCCTTATATACCGGGGGTGGCGTGACTTACAGAGTCCTGATCGGTAAGGAGATTCCGATCGGTTATTAGATTCTAGTCAGTTATAGGATAGAGTTTACATCTTTGTCTACCCTATCAATGACTCGGATCACAACTGTATCTTTTATATCTAAATATACGTAACTGTCTATAGGATGTGCTCCCCTTCCATGCGGTAGCAAAGCTTGGCGCGGGGCACAGCCTTTGGGCCTGTCTTTTCCTTAGGTGATGTTGGTCCGGTCATGGAAATACCTGGTTTCACATATTCCACACACCGCCCTAGCAAAATCCCCTAAAAACACCCTCTCTGGAAATATCACACCGGCCATTTGGGCCGGTTCTACCGTCTGCCCGTTAGCACTAGGCTACCATGGCCGGTAGCACTATGAAACTAGAGAAGACTCAAATTGCTTCAAATTTAAATTTCAATTCAAATCAAACTCAAATCAAGGTATACCAAGCTCAAGTTTAGTCAAAATACTCATCACAAACCTGAGTAGACCTCCACATAGTCCTTCATTTACTAGCTGCTTTGACTACATAGGTAATTGGCTTAGCCAACACGCATCACGCGGGCATACGTAGGATGTTTCCTGAACTACACGCTTGTTACGACCGGCTCGTAGAATAAGCATCACTACGCGCAAGAGTAGAATAACGCTATCATATATATATATATATATATATATATATATATATATATATGTATATATATATTTGTATATATATATATGTATATGTATATGCATATATATATGTATGTATATGTATATACATATATATATATACGGTGGTGTTATTCTGCGTCAACGCGTACAACTAGTTATTCTACATGCTGGCCGTAAGCATCGCGCAATGATGTATATTCTACACACGTGTCCCAACAACAGTCGCTCGCATACAGCTAAAAAAATACACTTGGCCCAGTAATTAAAGCGGCACAGCATGTAAACTTTTTACGACCAGTCGTTGAGTGTAAACTCAGATCGATAGTAAACCATTCCACATATATAGCCAGAGCAACTAGAAAATATGTTCCTATAGTTTTGTACATGAATCTTGTTTTTATTAATTTAGCCATATCTTTCAAATGAGAATGATTTTTGTCTTAAAATTTTACAGGGAAGTAGAATCTACCCTCTCCTACTTATGGTAATTTTTTGAGAATTTTGGAAAACTTGTACGTATGATTTTCATATGTTGTAACAGAAATTACTATGTGTACAACATAAAATTACTATATATACAACATGAAATTACTACTCTGTAGCAATTCTACACAGATCAGTTATTCAACAGTAAAGTCCATGAAAATTATATGTACAAGTTCTTAAAAATTCTCAAAAGAATAACATATGTAGAGAATATGAGTTTCTATAATCCTGTAAAATTTGAATACCAAACTCAATAGCATTTTAAATATATGAAATTGACAAGTGCTAATCAATGATGAATAGTAAATTTGTCATTTCACATCTTTCAAATGAGACTGAGTTTGGTATTCAAATTTTACAGAGCTATAGAAGATCATATCCACTACCTATGGTAATGTTTTGAGAATTTTTCAGAACATATACGTATATTATTCTCGGATTTGTACTGTCAAATAACTAAAAAAATATATGTAAATGTTCTAAAAAATTCTCAAAAAATTAACATACATAGGATATGTCACGTTCTACAGTCGTGTAAAATTTGAATACCAAACTCAGTGTTTGTCATTTTCATATCTTTCAAATGCGACTAAGTTTGGTATTCAAATTTAACAGAGATGTAGAAACTCACATTCCTTACCTATGATAATTTTTTAAGAATTTTTCAAAACTTGTACATATAGTTTTTCTGGTCTTTACAACCAAATAACTGATCTGTACACTAAAATATAGTAATATGCAGTTCGGTTAAAGAAATGAATTAGTAAACGATAGTAAAATATAACACATCGTGTCAGTAAATAGTAGTAAAAACTTAACACATGTTGTCATCATTTTACAGAAAGCAGTAAAGAAGTCGAACCACTAAAAAAATGTGTTTTGTAGTTTGTAATGTATTTGTTTGTACTTTATTTTAGCTATAACTTTTTATTCATAGCTTTGATTCATGAATAGTTTTCACCAGTCTCGCTAATAAACAGTAAATTGATGTTCATTTAGTAGTAAAAATTAATTTATGCGAAGTTTATTATTAAAACTTATATTATACTGTTCCTCTCGTCGTCCGTAATCTATCGGTGAAATTCGTTTGTGAATAAAAGTTGCGAATAAAAAGTTATGGCTAAACAAAGAAAATTAGATTTATGTACAAACTAGAGAATGCATTTATTAATTGGTTGGCCACGGTTTGGATGCAGTATTAGTTTCATTAGTTCTTCATAGTAAGATGGAGTGAACAAGGTAGTAAAAGTTAGTATATAAAATAGTAAAAGGCATATTACTACCATTTACCAATGCAATATATTATGTTTTACTATTATTTGTCGATTCATTTCTTTAGCCAAACTGCATATTACTATATTTTACAGTACATATCGGCTATTCGGCAGTAAAATCTATGAAAATTATATGTAAAAGTTTTAAATTTTTTTTAAAAATTACCATAGGTAGGGAATGTGAGTTTCTACATCTCTGTAAAATTGGAATTCCAAACTCAATAGCATTTCAAAGATATGAAAATAACAAATTTACTATTCATCACTGAATAGTAAATTTGTCATTTTCATATCTTTGAAATGCTATTAATTTTGATATTCAAATTTTACAGGATTGTACAACCTGATATCTCCTACGTATGGTAATTGTTTGAGATTTTTTCAGAACATTTACATATAGTTTTTTAGTTATTTGACAATACAAATCCAAACCAATATACTTATATGTTCTAAAAAATTCTCAACAAAAATACTGTAGGTAGAGGATGTGATCTTCTATAACACTGTAAAATTTTAATACCAAAATCAATCGCATTTTAAAGATATGAAAATAACAAATTTACTATTCATCACTGATTAGCTCTTGTCAATTTCATATCCGTCAAATTCTACTTAGTATGGTATTCAAATTTTACAGGACTATAGAAATCAAATTCTCTATATATGGTAATTTTTCAAGATTTTTTTAGAACTAATACATATAGTTTTCATAGACTTTACTACCAAATAATTGATCTTTGCAGAATATGCTGCAGATGTAGTAATTTCATGTTGTATATGTAGTAATTTCATATTATACATGTAGTAAATTCTGTTAGCATCTCGAAAAATTACTATTTAATAGCGAGACTTATATCATTTTATTCCTCTCGTTGTCAGTAAGCTACTAGTGGAAATCATTTGCAAACCCGAGCTACCAATAAAAAGATATGGCTAAAACAAAGAGAAAACATATTCGAGTTCAAACTACAAAATGTATTAACTAGTCGGTTTGACAGGGAGAGTAATAAATGGTCCATGTTTCCATAAGCAAGTAATAAATATGGGTATTTAGCTCGGTCGGACTATTTAAACTGGGCGACGTGTAGAATATAGTATTCTACACGCTGCTAGAGAATAGCACCTCTCTCTCTCTCTTGTAACATCCTAAAATTTGTCTTTAATATTATTTTATTGTTATTTGTGCAATTTATGATTATTATGGAGTTATTGGATTTTTTTGGAATTTATTTGGACTTAGTTTAAGTTATGTATATTGTCTTCTTGGAAAAATTTATTTAAATATAGATAAAGTTAATATAAAGTTGTACCAAAAATATTTTATTTGAGTTCAAAATGTGTCAAAGTATTTTTGAGAATTTTCTCATATTTATCCAGATATTTTTATTGCCTAGAATAAATCAATTGAATTTTGGTGAATATTTTAAAAGAAAAATGCGAGGAAAAATCCAAGGAATAGTACTGGGCTGAGCCCAAGTTCTAGAAAATTTTGGTGAATTTTCTAGAAGGTCAAAGAAGCACTGTTGGATTCTAGATCGGACGGTCGAGTGGTCAGATACCCTAAGGTTATCAACCTTTGGATCAAGTTCGTATGGATGAAGGAGATTGCGCCACATCGACGGAGTATGCGAACCATCCATTCGATGGCACGTGTTCGGCCCGAATTCTACCACGTCGCGGCGCCGCCGTCCCCATTTTGGATACGACTCCGCCGCCGTGTCGACCTTGGAGTCCATGTAATGCGCGTTTGGTAGCACTATTTAAGGAGGGGACTGGACTCGAGGATCGCCATCTTCTGCTACCTCTGTTGGTTCAAGCGCCATTCGACTAGACGCCGCCGTTCGTCGTTGGAAGCTCACTGTAGTAGAGGGCACCGCTGCCGTGGGTTTCGTTCAAAAGCGTCGCCGATCCATTGTCTCCGCCGCTCTAAGGACCGGATCTGAGGCCCTCATTTCGAGTCACACCCATACTAGTCAAAAAACTCGTCGTTGCTCCGTCGAATCGTCGTGTCGCCCTCGTCGTCTTCAACTCCAGTAAAGCACCATCGCCGTGTCTCCATCGTGAAGTTAGAGCTTTTCTGACCGTCAGATCTTGTATGGACGCACGAGATTAGGCCACGTGTGCGCGATCAGCAGTGAACAGCTCGGGTAAGGCTGTGATCGTTGGATCTCAATGTGCAGTCCAGATCGCATCGTCGCTGTGACCAATCGGCGGCTGCCGTGTGGTGGGCACGAGTGCGGCAAGGTCATGGACTAGGTCCACGGTGCACCGGATCCAAACCGTGGACCGAGGCGACGTGTCGGCACGTGAGTGGTTTAGGTGACCGTGACGTCAACATGACGCACAAAAAGGATTTTCAATTTTAAAATAATTCAGATTAATATTTGATTTTCCAATTTTCTGATTTTTAGATTTTTGAATCTTCTACGAGCATGTTCTCCTTCAAACGAGCTTCGATTGAGGTGATTCAAATTTCTAAATTTTGTAAAATTGAGATCTATTTAATAGTGAATTTTATTTGATTTTTAGAGTTTGTTTGGTCTCTGTTTTAGTGTTTATTTGTTGTTCTCTCTCGTTGTAACATCCCATAAAATTCAAAAATATGAAAAATAAAAAGTTTAAAATTTAAAAATGGAATTGAATAAAAATTTCAATTGGAATCAAGATTTTGGTTTAAAATAAATATCTTTTCCTCTTTTTCTTGTATTCTAATTTTAAAAGAAAAGAATATTTCCTTCATTAAAACTATTTCTTCCAAAACAAACAAAATATAAAAATAAATTTGAGATGTAACCTTTAATTTGAATTTTAATTTCTGAGTTTCTGAATTATTGATTTTCTTGAGTTTTTATTAAAAAGAAAAGTCTCATAAATTGAAATGGTAAAATGGTAAAAGTAAAAAGATAAAAATACAAAATCAATAAAATATGTAAAAATATCAGATAAATCTCAGATCTATCTAGAATCATGATTATACAACTTGCACTGATCTAGAATAATTAAATAAAGTAAAAAGACAAAAATGACCCTATCTAGATATTCTGAACCGACCTTGCAAGATTTCTCAAGAATTCTGTAGACCTTAAACAGAGTGAAAACTTTAACCTTGCCGACATACTTACCTTATCTATGTCTGGTAAAAATATAAAGAATTTATACCATCGTTTAATAATTTTAAAAATTCATAAACAGATAATGAGGAAAGTTGAAAAGTTCAATGTCAGAATTATTAAAAATAAAGTATACAAAATAAAATTCTGAAAATTTTATATCCTGTATATAATGTGATTTAAGATCTTTTGAAAAAGTTTCATGAAATAATAATCTCATTTCGATGCTCAATTAAATATAAAACAGAAGGGTCAGAAAATGAAAATCATGCATTGTCAGATTTTTATAAATATTTTTGTTAATAATATTTATCTAAAAATTTTAACACGCCTTTATCTCCTCCTTGCCGACCTACATAAAAATCTTCATAAAATTTCGAGCCTGTCTGTTGTCCTAATCCAGTGGATTTCCCTCAGCCTATCTAGAACTCTCTTGCAACTTAACTTCACCTTTCTTTGACATGCGGGCCCATTCTTTATCTTGGCCCCACAAGCCAGACCAGAACCGCCATTCTTCTCAGCCGCTGCCAACCGGGACCCACCCGTCAGCTCAATCCCCTCCAGCCTCCTCCCGATTTCTCTCGCGTTCAGCCGCCCGAGCCAACGCCGCCTCCTCGCCATCGCTTGTCGCATTGCCACCGCAATGGCACGTATTCCAAGACGCTGACCTGACACCCCTCTATCACACCTCTGTCGCCACTGCCTCAGACTGCCGCAACTCTGCGCCTGCGTCGAGACATGCCTGAGAGATCTCTGCCGTCCGTCTCTCTCTGCCACGACAAGGTTTTGCTTGCGATTTCTCTGGCACGGCATGAGTTGGGCAGCGAGTTGCAACACAGCCCAACCATCGACCGCTCCAAGTTGCCACGACAACCTTTCCTCCAGAAATTTGCCGCCACGGCAGCAATCAGCTCACGCACGTCTCGGCCGTCAATTGCAACTGAGTTCACATCTTGCCCTAACCGACTTCATCGCCTATTTAAGCACCTCAAAGCCTCATGTACCACTTCCACCTTTCCTCAGCCTATTCCACTGCCAAACGCTGTACAAAACAGCCTCATCTTCTCCAACTCCGTGAGAATGAGAAAAGGGGGAAACTTCCAATCGGACAAACCAATAATCTTCCACCCGAACCGGTGGAGCTAGAGCTTCTCGGCACATCTAGTACTCGTCCACGACCCTAATTGAAGCTCATCCTCTCCGAAAATTCCACGCACTGTGCTCCTCCGCGCCTCTGTGCTCGCACGGTGAGAGCTCACCCAGATCTCTTCTTTATGTTTGAACCCAAAAATGAAGACCTCTAATCCTACTGATGCTCACGCTGGTGTTATTTCGCCGCGAGAGCTCCTATTTTTGCCTCGCCACCAACCGGCCATGGCGCCGCCGCCCCTCTCACGGTGGCGCACCGTCTCCGTCCATCTCCGGCCGAACCTCCACCACCCAGGTGTGCGCACCACCCTCCTGATGCTCGCCATGCTATCGATTGAACCTCTCCGGCGAAGCCCTGCCGCCGGCGAGCCTCGGAAGTGCCCTCCTCTGCCTCGGGTCGCCGACAGGCGGGCCACCCTGGTCAGCCCCTCAGCCCAGCCCAAGTCCGAAAGGGAAAGCGTAATCCCAGTTGGAAGGCGTACTTTCCTATTTTGGTAAAATTTCCAGTTTTCAGTATTTTCCTAAACCTAGTACATTCATTTGATAATATCTTTTGCATTTTAGCTCCAAATGGGATGAAATAAATTTCTAAATTCATGATAAATTCAGTACCTTTAGAATATGCAATAATATTTTGAAAATAATCTCTAGGTTAATTTGAAATTCAAATTTGAATAGAAGGCCTAGAGATGTGCTAAATATAAAAATGTTGCAAAAGAACTTAGAATTGAATGAAACTAATTTTAATGGATTCCTTATGTTACCAGCAACTCAAATGTATAAAAATATTTAGATTCTAACTTTGTTTGAATCATTTTACATTAAAGATTGATTTCAATACTATAAATATTCAAAAACGCATACTTGGTACAAAAGAAATCTAAATTAAGCCAAATTGATTTCCAAATACATGAAGACTACCTTATCATGCTGAAACCAGTAAAGTATGAACTTGATTTAGATTTGTTTTATGATTAGTAAATGATCCGAATGGAAAAGGGTATATATGTGTATAATTGCATACAATAATCTGTAGCAATAAATAGAGGCATATGCAAAGTATCTAATAAATTCACAAAGACAAGATTGAGTAAATTATCACCATTTAAATGTTTGAAATGAAATATCATATATGCATAAGTTTGAATTACATTAAAAACATAAGACTTGTAAATGTAGAAAAATATATACATGTAGAGATAATGATAAGTATGATCATGATAAGAAACTAGATTCCAAAACATCTAATATAATCAAACTATTTTATTTAGCAAGAATCATTGTAATAAAGCCATAATCAATACTTAACCAAATAGTGTATCTTTTGCAAACCAAATTAAAATATTGATAAAACCAAGTCCTGGTAACCTAAAATGTATGAAATTAACTTGGAAATGTTCTTTAAAGTATAGAATATAATATTCTAAAGGAATAATCTTATTTCATCATGTTTTGCAAATAAATCCTAATAGCCAAATAACCTTAAGTAATATGTTTTATGGACTCAATTATATGATTAAGCGAACTTTGAAATAATAAACAAATATGTAATTTGTATCACCAGAACCTTCTTAAAAACCAGGAATAAATCCAATAACTTAGTTCAATGGATCTAACAAATTCAAAGACACTTCTTATGCAAAATCAATTAAAGAGGATTAAGTGCTATTCATTTATGGCTTTTAGCTCAATTGTGTAATATGTTAATTCCATTAATCCAAATAATTTTAGCATCTATAATTCGAAATTATAAATGCAAGAATTCATAATTTTAGCCTCTTGAATTCGTAAATTCAAGAATAGATAATCTATAAAAGAAACCATGTTTATTCATCACAAAAGTCATTAACCATATGAATGTATATTTAACTAAACCATGAGATCTTGGGATCATAATTCTAAACCTAAAGTATTCCTGTTTTCTTTAATGAATCTTTATTTGGTTTTCTGCCTGTTTTCTTTTCGTCCTTATTAAAGTTGGATATTTGCTATATTTCCGATTGAACGACGTGTAGAATCCGACGTCCTTTCTTCCGTCGATACCTCCGTCAACCGTGGCTTCGTCTTCGTCGTAAGCAATAAAATAAGCAAGGCAAGCACCCCCTTTGATCATATTGATCCCAGTTTTATAAATGTTTTCATTAAATGTTTTACTGAATACTTTACTTTTATTAAAGTCTGCTATATTTTGGGTATTGGTAGTCGTACCTATTGTCGCATAGAACTTCCTTGATAAATATGGATTTGTGAACCTTGATAACCCTAGAATAGCGTAGACAATATTTGATGTCAATCTGGGTTACTTACATTTAGTGACATGCTTAGCCGTGCTTAAAGAAACATAAAACTTGGATACGATTAAAAATGTTGGATATGACTTTCAAAAGGGTATGACCATCTTATGGTTGGTATTTTGATAAAAAATGAAAATAAATTATGGTTTTGATGCGGGCAATTATTGGCAATAGCCGGGTGTACAAGGGACTTGTACGTAGTGTAGGGTGGAGATTATTGCCCGTGTCGGATTAAGGACCGAACTACGTGTTCGTTAAACCCAAAAATTTACCGTACAACCACAAGTGCTGGTATGGGACAGCTCTAACTTATTAAGTTGCTTAAAACTAGCTTTGCACATTGGTAGGCCGAAGTAGTACGAGCCTCTTCAGTGACTGGTTGCTCGTAGGGGCGCCCACACCGAGGTGTTGGGAGTCACGTTTGCTAATACAACGGTGAATACCATACTATGGACATGCTTAATCATTATTGTGCAAAGGATGTGCAAACATAAACACCATAGTGCGGGTTTAATGTCACCGGTGGTGCAAAGTTAGGGTTAAACAATGTAACGGTTTTGTTATGATCTCCTTGCCGACACACCAAAGGAAGTGTGTTCTTGACACAGCAAAAAGGTTGATCATTACTTGTGGGTAAAGCTGTACAACTCAAGAGTGTCAAACTTTTCGAAAAGCCGTTCCCGCGGTTATGGGAATCTTGGTGCGCCAGCACTAGTTAGATGTTTTTATTTTCATAAAACTTGGAATTTCTACAGGACCGGTAGGAATGGTTACTCGGAAATTTCTGCTGTGATGAGAAATGGTTCTTGGATATGGTCATGATACCTAGGTACATGAGATTTATTTATGCTTACATTCTGTTACTTTCAGTATTAAATTGCTTTTACTTAAATTCCGTTTTGCAATCTACTATTCTGTATTTACATTTCAAATCGGCTTTATGCAAACTAACCGTACTAGCCTTTCCTTTGAAATGACTTGCATATATCATAGGCTTTGCAAAAGTCTTGCGGAGTACGAAAGTACTCACCCTTGCTTAATTGTTGTTTTTAGGTGAAGAATCAGACTAGCTCGATGAAACATAATTGTCGCAGGATTCGGGATATTGACGATGAATTTCTAGGGATTATGCCTTGTCAGTTGCCTGAGGGATTGGATGGGCACACTACAAGACTTTGCTTCTTTGCTGCTATAAACTCTGAATTGTAAGATTATTGTGTAAATTAGCTTCCGCTTTAATAATATGATGTATGGTTGTGATTCCAATTGTTGTAAATGTGCGTACTAGCTACTAATCATGGGACTAGTACCGTTTGCACATGAGATTTCCAATTTTGCATTTATGTGAAAATGGGGGTCATTACACTCGTTTCACGTAGACGTTGAATTGTGCGACGTATCCGAGGAAGATTCGTCGACTCAAGACTAAGGTCTAGAACAAGAATAAGGGCTTCTTTAAGGCAAGTTGTGCTTTGATCATATTGAACCCATATTTGCAAAATAGCTATGTTGTTTTTACTTTATCGCCTATTATTTCACGTGTATAATTGTTTTCAATTAAATTGGGACTTAGCTATTATACCAAATTGATCTATACCCTACCTTGTCATTTGTATTCCATGATCTATTGTCACCCTAGATTGATTCACTATAGTTGGTTAATAATAAAATCAATATGGAAAGGTTAGAATATCATAGTTGCTTAGCCGTGCCACGTCATCACATGTATCTGAATCATCAATGTTTAATCTTGACTAATGGAATATGGAACAATAATATGAACTTGTGTGTCATGTGAGATCACACAATGAGATTGAGTTGTAGTGGTGAGTCATGTCACACAACGATGTTGAATTGTTGATGGCACGTTGTGCTTGGTAATCACTTAGATTGGATCAAGTGACAAGGGGCGAGTATGCCAAGGTGGGCCCGAGGGCAGAGGGTATGTGGAAGTCTTGCTTCGATCATCCTAAGGACTTAACCTTGCAAGCCTTTGACCTGAGTCAATCATGCAACCACATGTCTGGCATGGGGCAGCCTAGCTAATTAATTTGTGATGTCTTAGCTTGGTACTATCAATGGCGGTGTGAGTTCCCGAGTTATGGAGCAACTCACATGGCGCAAGAGGGGGGCCCTGGTTGTGGTTTTCAGACCCACCGGTGTTGAAACCTTAGCGGGTAGTACTAGGTTAATCCAGAGCATTGTAAAGGCTTTGTCATGATCTCTCCGCCAACACACCAAAGGAAGTGTGTCAATAGCTTGGCAACAGAGACGATCATGTCGTGTGGGTAAAGTGCATAACCTCTGTAGAGTGTAAAACTATTCGAATAGCCATGCTCATGGTATTGAGCAACGTTCGGGAATTACAGTTAAGGGTTAGTTTAATTAAATGGAAAACTTGGTTGGGATGGCAGGATTGCCATATGGAAGGTTGGAACTTGACTTAGAATTGAAAACTTGGTTTATTTGGAAAATGCTAAATCTATCTACTACTGTTATTTGTTTTACAATCTTTACAATCTATTTATTGTATTTGATCATAAATGTTGCTTATTGCAAAATAGCCATAATAGCCTTTCCTTTGGAATAACCCTTGCATATAGTTACATAGAATTGCATTCTGTGCACAACTTGTTGAGTGCTTTAAGTACTCACCCTTGCCCACAACAACATCATCAATTGAGGAGTCTGCATCCATGCTGTAGGAGATGTACCAGAAGGAGACGAATGTTTAGAGTGCGAGCCTTGTCAGTTGCCTGTGGTATACTGAGGGGTTTATCTACGTTTTTCATTCCGCTGCAGTTTAATATGTTATTCAGCCTTGCGAGGCATAGTCATGTAAGTTGACCATAAGGTCATTCAACTAGTATTATTTAATATATGATGTCTTTCATAATGTTTTCACTGTGTATGATTGTGATATTTACCGATGTTGAGCCTGTGTGCACTAGTGTGATTCTGAACTAGTGCAGTATACACAAAGGGTCCGGATTTGCATATTCGGGTCCCGACATCTCTCTCTCTATATATATATAATTAAGATGGTACTCGACTTCTGTGAGTGGGCCCAGGGTTTACAAAATCGAAAATTCGATTTTCGAACAATTTTTTATTTTTGAAAATCAGAAAATTTTGAGCAAAAATTGGTAGAAACTGAAGAAGTATGAATTCAAAATTTTTGAACTCGACTGTCAAACAATGGTGAAAAAAACAAATATTGAGCGATTTACACCAATTTTCGATCGGTTTTCTTCGATTTTCAATTTTCGAGTGATTTTTTCGATTTTCAAGCTATGTTTACCGATTTTCGATTTTCAGCACACACATGGAAAATTAAAAAAATGCAAAAAAATCCAATTTTTTTTAAAATTTTCTAGAAATCCATTTTAATATAGAAAATACCCCAGATTAATTTAAATAATTTTTTAAGTCATTTATTACTTTTAAAAATCCAAAACAACAATTAATGAAAATGAACAAAGAAACTATCGTATTTTTATAAATATTTGATTGATTTATTATATTCTGAAATCTTAATGTAACCATAATTAGTGCCAAAGTATGTTGTACTAAAAGTTTCAGAAATATTAGACTTCATTTAGTGCCCATATAAAATAAAAAACAGAAAAGCATATATAATGATAGTAGCACTTTCAAAATTTTTAAAAAATACACATATCTGATGATAATCTAAAAATTTTACAACATCATTATAATTATGTTAGAACATCACATAAAAAGTTTAAGAAATATTATACTTCATTTTGTGCCCCTAGAAAATAAAAAACTAAAGAGCATATATTTTGATAGTATCACTGTCAGAATTTTAAAAAAACCACATGTGTGATAATCAACTGAAAATTTTATAGCATCATTAGCATTGCCTCAGGACCTCACAAAAAAAATTCAAAAAGTTTTAACACTTTTTAATTAAATTTTTATAATTTGCATTTGAACTTCACAGTTTACCGAGTGGTTTCAAATTGCGAAATGACTCGATACAGTCGGTTTTGCAAACCCTGATTGGGCCTAGTATCCTAAATTCGCTTCCCTTTTATTATATTTCCTTTAGCGATATTAGGATAGCAGCCCAACCAATACATGTTACTTCGGCCCCATGTCTATATATAAAGCGTGTCTGGGCTACTGTCCTAGATGGGCCGACAAGGTGGTTTTGAGAAGATGACCGCTGTTGCTTCTCTTCGGCTTTGACGACCCAAAACCTTTTTTTAATCAATTGATTCAATTCGACTGTCTTCCTTCAAAAGAATAAAATTAAAACATGTTATGTGCATTTACTTTCGATGCCGATAAATTAGCGTGATTGCGAGTAGGTGTTACTCGATTTAATACTTTAAAGAGAGAGAGAGAGAGAGAGAGCGCAAACAAATTGGAGCTGGCAAATTATGTCCTCATCCTTCTAAATCGCTTGGATACTACTAACAGGTAGTGGATATAGATAACTACAGACTAGCTTCAAATTAGGCTCCAAAACCTAAATGCTTGACACACAAGTACCATGCAATTTCGATCTTTGCTCACAGCAAGCGGCTTGAAAATTAATCTAGTTTAAAATGCCATAGCACCCTGCATGCGCTCGTGGCCGTGGGTAAGAAATCCAGCGTACGTAGGTACAGGAAACTTACAAGGATTAAACTCCATCGTATTACCTTACCAACAGGCCGGATGAGGACACGAAAACAGCCAAAGGGAGAAAGGTGTTATCCAGGCATCTATGTCTCTGGCTGATAGCGGTTTATTCGGCATATCAAAGCCATGCATGCTGAAGTAGCTAGGTGGCATAGTGACCATTTTTTGATATATAAAAAAAGAGTCTAGTTAGTCCAGCAAAACACGTACGTCAAGGCTTTTGTAGAGAAGAACATGCACGAACATGGAAAAAAAAAGGATAAAGGCGTACAGCCTTTCAGCCCTTGTCTGTTCTGAGAACTAAACTTTTCAACAGCTGGCTGATCGATCCCATTCTAGCCCGTCAACTTAATTATGAGTTCATTCTTGGTTTTCATCCCACGACTTTGACAGTCGAGTTTCTTCCTCTCTTCTGCGGCTCGATTCAGCACGATTGTAATTCCTTGTTATTTGGTGTTTCATAAGAGCTCATTTTGCTTCCCTAAAAAAAGCAAACTCTGCTTAGTTCCCATTTAAATTTAGACGACGAATTTATTACTAGTAAAATTATGGGATAATGACATTATCTGAAAATATCTTTCACAATACAGCGACGAAGGAGTACCAATCTTATTTCTCCGTAGACAAGCACAATATCTAAATCTTCTTGCAACATTTGATACATCTGGTTATTCTCCATATGTGAAGTTAAACATATATAGACCGTTAATCTGGAACCACTCCCAGTGATGAGTTAATCCATTCATGTTCACTTGCACAAATCACAATGAACGGACGAGCCGTAATACAAGCGGCTAGCAGTAGTACGCGGCTGACCAAAAAAGAAGGATTTGACTTGCCCTCTTTACTGCGTCGATCCGACGAAGTGTACAGGTGGTTCAGTACAGGGAAAGCAGCAGTGAGGAAGATTCCCTGGGGACTTTGTTGAAGCTCCCCAGCGGGCAAGAGTCCAAGAGGAACCAACTCTACACTTGCTTACGAGATGTCGCTCGTGCTACCGCGCGCCCGGCCGGGACAGAAACGGCCACGCCTCCCGAGAATTTCAGCAACGTCGTGCTGCTGCTTCCTCTGTGCGCGCGTGCCTGCCGGCCATTTGTTCCATGCTCTTGTCTGCAAGCGCCTGCGACCCCGTGCATTGCAGAGTCGCAGTGCGCGCGCGCACCTAGCCGACGACGTAGGAGACGTACAGCACTGGCGCTGTGGTTAGTCAGGGTCAAAGTAAGCCCCTGTGGGAGAGAAACAAAAAACAGGTGTGTTTTGGGAGCTGCGTGTGCATGCTCCTGTGCTGTGAGCCTGTGCTTTGCTGTGTCCTACTTTGTGGTTGTGACCTTTGTATGCATGTAACTAACTAGATGCATATGGCGGCTGCGAGCGTGCAACCCCTGCATGCATGTGCAAGTGTCGGTTGCCACGGTGTCGCGCTTATTGTCCTGTTGCGGTGGATAGCAATACTGCAGTGTACATGTTGCACATGGAATGGGAAGGAATAATGCATGCACGCATGTTTGGCTCGGTCGCCCGGAAGAGGATTAGCATGCATGGAATACTCCCGCTATATCTTTGCTTCTTCGTGCAATGATTGTACCTCGAAGAAATGGAACTCTGTAACTGGGAATTACCGCGCCTCCCCAGTCCTTATATTTTGCTTCTAACTATGCAATATCAAGGTATTAAATCGCAATTTTTACGGATTTGCGACAAAGTGTCAGAAAAGCTCCGGCAGCTATCGTTAGCTATAACCAAAGCTATCATGTGTCGCGTTTTCAATATTAAATTATTGTAAATATATATATATATATATATATATATAAGTTACCTCCAAACAAATTATAAAAACATGGTACTTTAGAAGGTAGTAATATTTTATAATAAAAATATAAGTTAAGTCCAAAATCAACAAACATATTAATGCATACCCAAAAGATTATAAATGATAACTATATCATAATGTTCTTAACAATAAGTACTTAATCTCACTAAGAAATATAGATGTTCGATTATTGAAAAAGGATGATATAAGGTCTTTTACTAAGTTTACTCATAGTTCAGGTTTATAAGAGATACATTTGGGTCTTTTAGTAATGTTGAATTTCAAAATAGGACTAATATTTTGACCCATGTATACCTACGTAGGATAGTAGAGCTATCGCTAGCTGCAAATTATGTCAAATAATGGAGCTATCGCTAGCTATAGCGTTTGTAGCTAATATAGCGGAACATTGGCCCGTAACTTCGCGTTTTGAGTCTAAAAAATTTATAGCGTAGCTAGCTATTTAGAATACTGTGCAATATATAAGAGTCTTCAGATATGAAAGTGAGGGCCTGTGCTTTCATCGTAAGGGCTAGAGGTGGGCACTCGGGCCGGGCTCTTTCGGGCCGGCCCGAGGCACGACATCACGGCACGGCACGAAGCTCGAACCAGCACGAAGTGGGCCGTGCTAGGCCGGCACGACACTGTAGTACGGGCCGTGCCGGGTCGGCACGACACTGTAGCACGGGCCGTGTCGGGCCTGAGAATCGGGCACGATGGGCAGCACGGCTCGGCACGATACTTAGAATAGGCTGTACCGGGCTCGATGACCCAGGACGTGAGGAAGAAGCCTAGCATAAAGGTCACCAACTCACAGAGCATGAACGCCATGGATGCACACAGTAGCATAAACACCACCCTTATCGCCGACACCTGAGAGAGACAGACAAAATGGGAGAGAGAGCTGAGAGAGATTGAGAGACACTGCAAGAAGCTGCTCTCTCTCGCTCGTCTCTCTCGATCTCTCTCAGCTCTCTCTCTCTCACCTATCTCTCTCAATCTCCCTCTCAATCTCTCTCGCCTGTCTCGCTCATTCTCTTTCTCGTCCATTGCCCCCTCTCTCGTCCATGTTGAGCACATCTCCCTCGCTCTATGTAACTGTTCAAGAATAAATAAATTCTAGTTCTTTTACTCATAATATTTGCACTACTACCTCAACTCCATGCGTTTCCGGATACTTTCCTCTCGTTGCAATAATGCAAATGGGTCGGACCTAGGCCGGCACGGCACGAAGCAGGCACGAAGCGCAAATGGTCCGTGCCTGGGCTCACCGAAGGCGCTTCGGGCCGGCACGGCACTGCACGGCAGATACGACGGGCCGTCATGGCCCGGCACGAAGCACGATGAGCCCGTGCCGGGTTAAACAATATTTCGACAGTGAACAGGTGCTTCTCTATAGATGCCAAATTATTTTCGCGTATAACGGTATACTCCTACGGTGCATGCACTAGCTAGTGGATCACACGGTGCAGGTTAATTAAGCACATACTACTACGTATGCGGCAACCAGGGGAGGGGCCATGCATTGTGAGGCTGAGCGACTGGTGGAGGTGCCGCGCGCGTCGGGATTGCGTCCTGGCATCGCGCGTGCCCGAGGCTGCGCCCCGCGCGGCTGTTAGGAGGGGCCGACAGCGCCGTCGTGTCCCGGCCACGCCTCATTGGCCCGCGCCACTAACCTTGCTGTCGACCCACGCCGGTCGGCCACCAAAAGCCGACGTCGTCGATCGCGCGCGCGGAGCCAAAAGTCAGCGACCCGCCAACGTCACTGCCCCCACTGACATCGCGTGGCGTGGCGTAAAACTCCACCTCTCCTACATCACGCAGACCTAGAAAGAACTTTAGCAAATTAATAACGGAATACTCCTAGATTATTAGTGCCCAATGCTGCTTAATTTATACAGCAACAGGCCAAATTTTCTTGGTTACTCATGTATCCGGAGAATCATTCTGATGGGTCCTATGACTAACCCTGGTTGGGTACGTAGAATTGGCTAAGCCGAGCATCATCCCCCATGGTCGGGAGAGGGTCTATAATTAAACACCTGGACCATATCCTCCAACTGAGAATTAAATCGACTGCAATCAACCATCACTACTGCGGATCGGATATGCACAAGCGGTTCAAAACCGCTTTCAGAAGCGGTTTTAGAACTGCTTGTAAGCAACCGCGAGTGATACCCCGTCGGGTATCACAAGCGGTTCCCAACCGCTAGTGGTTCGACATTTCCACAAGCGGTTGGTGTTACCAACCGCTTGTGGAGAGGTTCTCTCCAAAAGCGGTTGGTGTTACGAACCGTTTGTGGAGAAGCTCTCTCCACAAGCGGTTGGAGTTACCAACCGCTTGTGAAGAGTCTGACAGCATAGCGTTTTGATTATATTCAATATAGAATATGTTTTCAGAGGGGTTTTTGATATAGATTTTGACAATTAAAATAAATAGAACTTCATGAGTTTTTTTGACACACTTAAATATATATATATTAGTCATGAGTATTCATTCAGATAATTACAGACTAAAAAATGAACAAGTTGATGAACACATGAAATAATAAGCCACTTTTACAAGTTTCAAAGAATAAAAAGGCCAATCTTGAGCTCATTTCTTGCGTGCGTCGCTCTTTGTGCCCTTGGTCGTCGACGTTGATGTCAGTTCACCTGTCCTTATTTCAGGACAATCTCTCCAACCATTTGCGTGGAACTCGCCTTTGGTGGATACAATCTCGTCGACAATAAAGCCGATGAGTTGTTCTTGGATTGCTGCAACCCGGTGCGGCGAGATCACGCCTTGCACATCGACGTTGGGCTGACAAAGCGGGAGGTAAATAAATCTCTGGACATGTAATTATTAAAGTGTATGTACTAAGAAATTGACATGTGCACACTACCTCGGCGTTGGTTGTCGGCACATCACCGTGGGTAATACTTTGCATATAGTGGCACACATAATAGCCACATAAGTTGTTTCCACCCGTCTGTTGTAGAAGCTGCAATGAAATTTGAAAAGAACACGATTATTGGGATGAAAACTGTTACGGCATATTAATATTCTTTAATACGTACTCGAGTGCTTAATTGTACATCAAATTCGTTCTCGAAATCTCCTTGTTGCTTCTTTCAAACCGTCATGAATGCCCCTGTGATGCGTTAGTATGAATGGTAATTATCGAGTTGGAATTAGCAAGGTATTTCAATATATATAATAAGGAAAACTATCGTATATATATGTGCTATATACCGCTTAGGGTGTTAATGATAAATTGATATTTTTCACCGAGTCCTTTTGAGTCTTGAACAATGATCCGCCGCTATCAAGCTTGATGACAAGAAGGATCGATGAAACCTATTCATGTATTGCAACATATATGTAACTAGCTAGTAGTATTATAAATGCCTTGGAAAATATAAGAACGAGAGGTTGTATATATACGTACTCGATGTTGAAGGGCAGAAGTATGTACGGTTTGTAGTGCTGTCCCAAGAATGCATCGAGAATGTAATCTTCAACATCCTTTCGGTTGTATCCAAAGACTAACTCGTTAACAATCTACGGTCGATGAAGTCCACGTTGAAGATATTCTCTTTTCTACATCGTTGTATCTCCATTCTACATAGAAAGGTATAAGTTTAAGAGTTGCAATTTTATTGTACGAGGAAGCACACGGTGAAGGTATGAGCTTGACACTTACAGGCACCAGCAGCTCATGAGAGACAAGTTGATGGAGTCGGCATGGTAAATATTGTATAAGTCGTCAAATTCGAGCCATATGTTGTTGTCCCCGTGATAAAAATCATCTTCTTTGAAACGGAGGGGGAACATCGTTCTTCCTTGAGCGGACTCTGTCATGTACCATTCGTGAAATTGCCGCATCTTGGTTGGCAGATCCTTTATCTCATTTGGGTCAATCAGCTCCCAGCCCATCTGAAATTGCCATCTGACCTTTGTTGCCATTGGGATATCATCTGTTAATCCAAGAGCTGCAGCTGTGGAACTGAGTCCTGCCTCCTTCAAAAACCTCTCGAGGTTCTCCTGATCTTGGTCTCTCTTCTTCTTCTTCTTTGCCGCCGCCTGACCACGTTTATTCTTACGTAGCCTTAATTATTGTCCGTTCATAGTTGGGCGGCACAGTAGCGACTTTACGGCATGTCGCGAAGTGTTCTCGCGCTTTTGGATCGATTGGTACCTTTGGCTCTACCTTCTTTTGGCGAAGTGTGTAGCCATACGCTTAGTGACCGCGTCACTCTCCTCCTTATTCATATCATATGCCCTCTTTGGAGGTTCCTTTACCTTGGTCGATCGGTGGACTCCGCCTTCTTGGGAGCGGTGGGGAGCCTTAATTCGCTATCGAGCTTCTTCCTCGGAGGAGATGGTGGGCGTGGTTTTCTGGGGGTTCTTTTTGTTTGAGATCTTTGGTGGTGGAGTAGGGCCTGCGTGGGCGGTGGTGGAGTAGGGCTTCTGCGTGGAGCGGTGGTGGAGGAGGCATGCTGCTTTCTTGGCGAGACATTGCGTGGCGGTGACGTTGGAGGAGGCGTGGGTTGGCGTGGTGGAGATGACACGCCCACAGCAGCTGGAAATATGATGTACCGTTTGCGCCAAAGGATGATATTGTGGAGGGCCTGTCCAAGCTTGGTCACGTCGTCGCCTCCAGCAATATCGAGGTGAAGTTCTTCAAATCCGCTCAGCACCTCTTCCACCGCGACCTTTGAGTAACCAGGGGGTATCTCGTTGCAGTGGAACATCTGGCCCGGCTCCACCGGATATGCCATGCCGTAAGCCACCTTGATGGAGAGGTTACGCGCATCAACGTGTAACTCACACTGGCGGCGAACCCTTATGTCATCCACGGGATAACGGGCTAACAAGGTGTCCGCTTCAGAGGCCCCGGTGGACGCGCAGCTACTTCGCCGCGTGAAGGGGCTGATCACGGCGTCCGGCTGATTGCTCGGACCTAGTCCTTGAAGCTTGCTGAGGGCAATTTGTACATGTTGCGCAACTATGTCGCCGATGCTAGTCTGGGTTGTTCTCTGAGCTCTTGTTCCAATTGGTACACTTTACGTGATTCTCTTGTTTTGCTTCTATGCCGGCTCCTGTACGTATGTGCATCCTTAGCGAAATTAGAAGCGGTTTGAGAAAAGAACCGCTTCTAGAACGCAACATTCAGAAGCGGTTCGTGTCTCAAACCGCTTCTGGAAGCCCTCTCCGGACCGTTGCCAACGAACCACTTCTGGTGCGAACATCACAACGGGTTCGCACCAAACCGCTTCTAATAGGCCGGTTGTGATGCCCAGTTCTGTAGTAGTGCATGTGCAGTAGTAAAAAAGGAACATGTGCCCTTATCTCTCTGATGTAACCGTACGTATAGTCAACCTTCATCCCTAACAATAACCGCTAGATGATGGTGTGTGAGTAAAAGTCTCACTTACAATAACCGATGACCACGTGTGGGATTCACTAACCGACGAGGCTCCTCCCTACGGGCTGCAACTGTCATCCCTTCAACCATTTATAAGGAGTAGCACCAGGACATGGAGGGGAAAGACACACGAAGCACAAGATAGCTGCAAACTCTTTGTAGCCATAGCCACCACTACAGAAAAGGACATCACTGTCGGATCAACATCAGCATCACTGCTGGATGTTGACCCGGCACTCCCTAACTGGCAGTGATAGTCGGGACTATCACTGTCGGTTCTTCAACTGACAGTGATAATAATATCACTGCCGGTTTATATTATATAACCGGCAGTGATAAGGCTTATCACTGCCGGATTTTTATCCAGGTTGTTATTTTTCAACCAGCAGTGATAACACATTATCACTGCCGGTTGTTATTTTTCAACTGGCAGTGATAATCCATATCACTACCACTTAATATTTTCCAACCAGCAGTGATAAGGTGTTGTCACTGCCAGTTATTTCTCTAAAACCGACAGTGATAAGTACAGTGCCATATTATCCTCCAAAACCGGTTACATATTTTTTTTGTATTATATGTATGATGTAACGCTGTACTATATATATATTGTATAGTACATGTATTCTGTACGGTATATGTTATGCGCAATATTAATGAAGTATTGGTAAAGAATAATTCAAATATATTAAACCATCATAATATTTAACATTGAATACTGAATACTCATTTAATCATGACAATATTAATGAAGTATTTGTAAAGCATAATTGAAATACAGTAAATCATCATAATATCTAATTATTACATTGTTCATTGACAATCGTTCACATTTCAGTTAATTGTAGCGTGTGGCTCGTAAAACTCGCCCTTCGGGTTGATCACTTCTCGACGATGAACCCGCTTATCCGCTCGAAGGGCTTCAACTTCACCGTCAAGTAGGTTTTGTTGGTGCCGAGCTTCACGCTACCGTCATTGAAGAAAATAATGCATTAATTAGTGTCGTAGTTTTTATAAAGAAAATTAGGCGTCAACATGTAATGATATACCATCTCGCCGTTGTAGTCGGTACTGTCGATGACGAACGTGTGTATGTGTGTCATTAAGTAGTATGCACATAAATTGTTCCCTTGCGGCTGTCTTAGGCACGAAAAATCGGTTTTTATTCTGAACTTCTTCGTGAATGGACGGTACCGCGTGCTCTTCTTGCGGTATTTTGTGTACACCCTGTGTATGGTTATGAATACTCATTAAACTTAATTAGGTGCAATTAAGTGCAATGGAATGAAAGATTACGGGAGCAATATCGCAACGACCGAGTTTACCTGTCTAGCAATTCTATTACTTCTTTGTAATCGTTTGTCGGTTTCCTCATTGAGTCCAACACAGTGATCGTGCTATCGTCTAACGTAATGACGAGAAGGATCCAGTGAAAGCTGCAGAAGCCCATTAGTCATGACATGGTGTTGCACATGATAAAACTGACTAGTAGGCAGGGAAACACGTACTGAAAGTTGTAGGGTAAAAGTACGTAGGTCTTGTCTTGTAACTTTAGCATCACCTTTAGTACGTACTCCTCGATCTCTCTCTCCATCATTGGATCTTTAATAAGTTTGCAGTTGAAAAGGCCGGGATCGAGGAATCCTACCCTTTCATTTAAGTCCGCTCTGAGTGTCATTGTCTCCATTCTACATAAGAAAGAAGTTAGACACTAAGTTTAAGGGTACGTGAATGTATAGTACGAATTATACAAGAGACTTACAGAGTCCACATTCTTAATACAGACACGTCCAGAGCATCTCGTTGTTACAACTGGTATAATTCGGGGGTTTCTACCCAGAAAACTCCGTCCATATTGTGAAAATCCGTTTCTTTGTATTTGACAGGGAACGCGTCGTTTTTTGTCTCTTGGACAAACCGTCGATGCCATTGATGTAGACGCCGTAACTGTGTCGTCAGTCTCTGCTCCTCGTTTGGATCTACCAATGCTTCCCCGTTAACGAACTTCCACCTTAGAGGGGGCCCCTGCCCTTTAGCACCCTTCTGGTATGCACCAGTAGCTCTTTTACCAACCTGTCCTTTAGATTTCTGCCTAGAGATGTGCTCGTAGTCTGATCGTTAGCTAGGTTGAGGAGATTGATTGCCGTCGATCTTGCTTAATCGTCGCTATGTCTAGGAAGAAATCTCTTTTGGCAGCTTCGATTTCAACTTTATCAGGTGCTGTCGTCTTTTTGAAGTGAGCTGTCACGCTGGCGTCTACTTCCTTTCTAGTTTCTTCTTCGGTCATGTCATATGCTCGTTTCTTACCAGATTGCGCTGGCTTCACAGATGTGACACTTTTCCCCGCTGACCGTGATGAATTTTGAGATCGCGGTGCTCTTTCTTGATTTTTCCGTGGCGCTGGAGCCGGAGCCGGACTTTTTTTAGGTGATGGAGGAGGACTTTTACTACCTGGATAGGCCGCGCCGTCATCATTAGTATCATCATCGCCATTGTCATCATCGGATAAAAACATTATGTAGTGCTTGCGCCACACGATGAATGTGCCCAGGCTTTGTCCAAGAGTATTTCTGCCCTCCTCGCTGGGGATCTGTACCTCAACTTCACGGTAATTGTCAACCACCCTATCTACTGATACTCTGGCGTATCCCTCAGGAATTGGGCGGTTATGCAACATCTGCCCCTCGCCGCATGGCCAAGCCATCCCTTCAGCCAAATTAACGGTTATGTTCGCTAGAGGCAGGTGCAGACTGCAACGTGTCGGCCCTACGATTTTGTCCACGGGAAAACTACAGGCCGAGTCCTCTTCGGGAGGGCACGCGGACACTTGGCTGCTTTTACGAGCAACGGCGGGACTCTGGAGGTCATGTGCCTGACGTTCGCTGAGGACGCTCGCTAGCATTTCTTGCATCTTTTGTATCTATTCTTGAAATTGCATTTCCTTTACCTGCATCCTTTCTTCTATTACTCGTACACGTGCATCCAACTGTTCTTGTCTAGTTAGCTTCGGACGCTTATAGATAGAAGCGTCCTCTGGGAACGCTGCTTTCCAGGGCACCAAGCCTAACCCTCTAGTGCGACCAGGGTGCTCTTTGTTACCTAGGGCGCGTGTTAGCTTGTCGTTCTCTCTTCTTGGTTGGAAGCAGCCCTGGGTAGCTTGGGCTTGGGCATCTACGATCTTCTTTGAAATTTCCTCTTCTTTCTAAGCTCAAGCTTAAGCTGCCATCATCCGACAGAGTAGCGCCCCTCGCAAGCATCCAGTACTTTGATCTTGGGGCCATCTCGGATGTCGCAGGAACAACTCCACTAAGAATTAGCTCTTCTTCCCTTGCATCCCACTTGGGTACTTTCTTCACGTAGCCACCGGTGCCTAGCGTATGGGGGTAAATGTTCTTGTCCGAGTTTGCTTTGTTCTTTTCACTGATAGCTTGGGCTTCATCAGATTTCTTATATTGCACGAATTCATCCCAAAATTGCCTCAACCTCGGGTACGTATCAAAGTTTGGCGTTTCATCCTTCTTCACATACTCCTTATTCAGCTTTGTCTTCCAATTCTTCCAGGAGTTTCCCATGATGGCTAGTGCACGTTTCTTCGCATGCTCCAACTGATCTTCGGGAAACTGAAACTTGGATGTCAAATCTGTCCACAATGCTTCCTTGATTTCATCGGGAACATAAGACGGGCAAACTCCACGACGTGTCCATGATTTGTAGGTGATGGGCACGTTATCTCTAGCTAGGACCCCGCATGCTGTTCGATATGGCCCAAGCAGTGATGCCGGTATAGCTGGTTCGCCGACTGCATTAAGCTCTACGATCACCCGTTCGCAACTTGTTAGGACCTCGGTGACGATGCTGCCTCTGTTCACGTGATGTCTGGCCCTGCATTTTGACTATTTCATTACTCGTCTAATCGGTATACGTGAAGATTTGGTGCAAATAATTACCTCGAATGCGTTTGTTGCCTCGGTTTGCTGTAGGTTGAGGAACCTTGTCGGGCTTTGTTCCGGGCTTTGGTTAGCGGCCATGTGCGGCTAATTTATCTAAAATTTAAAATTAACAAAGGCATGAGATGAATGTGATGGTATACGTATAAATTGGTCACGCACGAAGTTGTGGACCGAAATGGACTAATTATACGTACAATATTACGCCTAGTTTGACGTTTAACTCATTTCACGCATGCATTGCACTAGTATAGAGAACAAAACTAACACATACAATATATAAGGTATTTATTACATGAATATAATAAATACAATGTATCGTTAAAACAACAATAATCTCATTACATGAATATAACAAATACAATATAAGATATTTATTACATGAATATAATACATACAACATAATAAAATCTCATGATGCTCCTAGAAACAAGCTATCAAATTGTCTTTAGCGTCTGCTGCCTCCGTGTATCTCGGTGTAGCCTTGCCATATCATAGCAGTAGCAAAATAAAGTTCTGAAAAGGATAATGGATTGAAAGCTTGCCGAAATCACTCAGGACAACAAATGATTCCATCAACCTTTAAACATACATCATAATAAGAACCATAGTGATATATTCTCGTATAAGTGCCAACTGCCAAGATATCAAAAAATATCTAAATTTTAATGTGAAGGAAACAAATGCTCTCAGTCTCCCACCTATCGCTCATCTAGCAATTTATAACTAATCGAGCTACACTCTAGTTTAAAACAACCACTCCATCTCTTGACATTTTCAGAATACGCATAAACAACAACTCTTGTATGGATGATATTTTGCTCCTAGTCTTAGATGATATTTTGCTCCTAGTCTTAACTGAACACGTGTCTCCAGCAAGCATTCGAAGGCAACTTTCAATGTAATTTTGAGTGAAACATATATGTGATGCATGCAATTCTTTCGTCTACGTCTCATATATATATATATATATATATATATATATATATATATATATATATATCTATTATACTGAGAAAAACTAAGTTCAGAGTAGTGTTGGCTTGTAGTGATATCTGCAGAGGAAACAGAAAGGGGACGACATCACTCGACAAACAGAGGGCTTGGATCAACTCCCCTGGTGGCTTTAAGCAATATCCAATGTCACACAATAGCATTAGTAATTACCAATGGGTTAAATTTCCGTTGTCGTTTCTCGCTTACATAATGTAAAAACTCCAATTACCCGATTGTAATTCGTGAGCCGCATATAAGCCAAACTTTGAGAAGAAAGGAATGTAAAACTCAAATTACCCGACGCCGAGGAGGAGGGCCGCACATGAGGAGGAGGGCGGTGCGGGAGGATGGCGGGGAGAGCGCTGAGGAGGGCCGGCGCGGGGAGGAGGGCCGGCGCAGGGAGGATGGCAGGCGCGCTGAGGAGGGCCGACGCGGGGAGGAGGGCCGGCGCGGGGAGGACGACTAGTCGCGGTGGCTAGGGCACAGAGTGTGGGAAAATCGCCGAAGTGTGGGAAGAAGACCGCGCGCTTCGTTTATATAGAGATAACAATCACTGCCGGTTCACGAAACAAATCCGGCAGTGATATAACTATCACTACCGGTTGAAATTAGAACCGGCAGTAATACCTCCACATCACTGCCGGTTCTAATTAGAACCGGCGATGATGTGGAGGTATTATCGCCGCTCTAATTTCAACCGCGAAGATACTAAACATCACTGCCGGATTTTTCTCTAGAACCGGCAGTGATGTGGAGGTATTACTGCCGGTTCTAATTCCAACCGGCAGTGATACCACAACATCACTGCCGATTTTTTCTCTAGAACCGGCAGTGATGCGGGTGGGCCCCAAAAGTCAGTGGCTAAAGCCAAGCTCAAATTCAAACTAGCATAACTTTTGATATATAGCTCCAAAAAGGATGAAATAAATTTATAAATTTGTATAAAATCATGATGTTTTAGAATATATGAAACATTGATTTTTTTAATCAAAAAAAAATTAAGTGAATTACAAATTTGCTAAGAACCCTACATGGACTTTACATAAAATTGATAACTGAAGATAAAGCATATCCGTATATTACAAATGGAAGCATGTTCTCCATACAAAATAAAGCATATCCATATATTACAAATGGAAGCATGTTCTCCATACAAAATAAAGTATATCCATATATTATTACAACTAAGCAACTATTCGACCTTCGTTATGATCACGGCGTATGTCTGTAGCTTCCTCACTGTCTTCCATGAGACCTAGGTCGACGTGCTCACCAAAAGGAGGAAGCTCATCGAATTGGTTGTAGTCTTTCTCGTCGACTACATTGTCAACTTCGACAATTCTTCTTTTTCCTTGAAGAACCACATGGCGTTTTTTGTCAGCCGGGTGCCGAACAAAAAAGATTTGTGTAACGACATTAGCAAGTACGAATGGTTCTTCTATGTATCCGATGTGCTTGAAGTCCACGGTAGTGATATCGTACTTGTCGATGTTCACGCCCCCAGGGAGCCTGACCCGCTGGCACCGAAAGAGAGGAACCTTCAAAGGCCCATAATCAAGCTCCCAAATCTCTTCTATGAATCTGTAGTAGGTCTTCATATTACCATTGCTATCGTAGGCATCTATAAGGACTCCGCTGTTCTGGTTGGTGCTCTTGTTATCTTGTGCTCTCGTATAAAATGTATATCCATTTATGTCGTATCCTTCAAATGTCTGGATTGAACATGACGATCCCTGAGCCAGCGCTCTCAACTGAGCACACTCTGTCTGCGTATGCATCATGTGTCTAAGCAACCAATCTCCAAAGTTATCTCTGTGGTATCTCGCGATCCAAACCTCAGATTTAAATGGGTTTTTTTCTTCTTAGCATATTCTTGTGCATATCAACATACGGTGCCGCTACAACTGATTGGTGCAGAACTGTAAAATGTGCTTGCATAAATGAAGCACGATCGTTAGTATTCATCGATTTCTGACCTAATGTCCCTTTGCCCTATAGCCTCCCCTCATGGCGAGATATGGGCACACCAATCGGTTTGAGATCCATATAATCGACGCAGAATTCAATGACCTCCTCGGTTCCCCAACCTTCGGCAATGCACCCTTCCGGCGATGTCGATTCGAACATATTTCTTCACAACCCCATGAACCTCTCGAAAGGGTACATCTGATGTAGAAACACAGGGCCAAGAAACTGTATCTCTTTCACAATATGAACAATGAGATGGACCATAATATCGAAAAAGGATGGAGGGAAGCACATCTCAAGTCGACATAGAGTGTGGATCACGTCTTGTCTTGTAGCTTATCCAGCTTTCATTGGATCAATGACCTTTGTGAAATCGCATTGAAGAATGAACACAACTTTATAATTGGGTCTCGCACTTTCTTTGGCGTAACACCCTAATTGCAACAGAAGCATCTGTGTCATTATCACGTGGCAATCGTGAGACTTCATGCCAATTAATTTCAAGTCTTTCATTGAGACTAGCCTCTTTATGTTGGCGTAATAACCGGACGGTACTTTGACTCAGCAAGCGATCACACACGCTAATTTTCTCTTTCTTGCTAAGAGTGTAGCAAGTCGCCGAAGGTACTTTTTCCTTTACCCAAATCTTCATGATGTAGCTCCTTCCCGAGGTTCATATCTTCCGTGTCCATCCGTGCTTTGAGTGTATCTTTTGTTTTGCCAGGTATGTCTAGTAAAATACCGAGCAAGCTGTCACACACGTTCTTCTCTACGTGCATAACGTCGATTGCATGGAGAACATCCAGGTGCGACCAATAAGGTAGGTCCATAAATCCGATCTCTTTTTCCACAAAGGAGTCAGATCACGAACACGGATCGATGTACTACCTTCTCCCTTTCCATGGATAATTTTAATATCCTTTACGGCCGCAAATATCTCTTTGCCGTTGCGATGTTTTGGAGCTGAAGCTGTCTCCTTTGTACCATCGAAACCTCTCTTGTTGTTGCGATACGGATGGTCCTTACAAAGGAACCTACGATATCGCATGTAACACATTTTTCTGTAGTATTTCAGCCACCGGCTACCTGTATCATCCAAGCAATGGACGCATCCGTTGAATCCTTTAATAGTCTGGCCTGAAAGATTACCGAGAGCAGGGTAATCATTGATGGTTACGAACAACAACGCGTGTAGCATGAAGTACTCTCTTTTATACTCATCCCATAGCCATACACCGTCGTTCCACAATAACAGAAGATCTTCAACCAGTAGTTTCAGGTGCACATCGATATCGTTGCCAGGTTGCCTTGGCCCTTGGATCAGCAGCGGGATCATAATGTACTTTTGCTTCATACAAAGCCAAGGAAGAAGGTTGTAGATACATAAAGTCACCGGTCAAGTGCTATGACGACTGCTCATGTTGCCGAAAGGATTCATCCCATCCGTACTGAGCCCGAACCTTATATTCCTCACATCATATGCAAAGTGTTTCTTGTATTTTGTATCAATGTTCCTCCACTGCGCAGAGTCAGCAGGGTGTCTGAGCATTCCATCCTTCTTACGCTCCTCAGCGTGCCATCGTAGCAATTGAGCATGCCTTTTGTTTGAAAACAGACGCTTCAGACGTGGGATTATAGGGAAATACAACAACACCTTGGTTGGGGGTCTTTTTTTTCTTACGATGCACTTCGATGTCGGCATCACCGCGCTTATAACAAGATGCCTTGCAAACGGGACACGCATCCAATTTTACGAACTCATTGCGATACAATACGCAATCGTTTGGACATGCGTATTTTTCGCCCTTCCATCCCAATGGGCGCATAATCTACTTGGCACGGTGCGTGGTTGCTGGCAACACGTTTCCCTCTGGGAGAACGTCTCGCAGGAAACCTAACAACTCTGTGAAGCTCTTATTGGACCAACCATTGCTTGCCTTCAATTGTAGCAGCGTTGGCACAACATGCATCTTTTTGAGGTCCTCCTTGCAGCCCGGGTACAAAGGTGCTGTAGAGTCCTCTACCATACTTGGAACTTCAAAATCCTTCCACTCGTGTGGTCCTCCCCATCATGCAACATCCGTTCTAGATCATCTTCATGGTTATCGATTTAACGATCATCTTGGGTGTACACGAACGTATCCTCGACCGCCGTGGAGTCGTTGTCTTCGTCGTCATCATGAATCAATGATCTTCACGTAAAATCTCATTTTCACCGTGCTCAGTCCAACTGGTATAGGCAGGCTTGAAACCCCTTCGAAGCAAGTGTGCACGAATCGCCTCAAGATTAGAAAACTGCTTCTCATTCTTGCAATCGACGCACGGGCAACAAATGTAGTCCATCAGCTTAGTTGACTTGTACGCCGCAGCCACGCTCATAAAACTAGTCACACCGTTAAAGTACTCTCTATCGCGATGGTCCGCTTCATACATCCATCTTCGGTCCATCTGCAAATATTTATAACAAATAAAATCTCAGTAAATCAATAAGTGGTCACAAATTATTTTATTCATTTAATTTGTTACGTACTGCTAATTAATCAAGAAATCCATTTCCAAATCTCACTATTAAAATCAATTAAATAATTGCTTTTACTTATAATGGTCTGTCCGGCAAATTTGCATTACTTACAAAAAGTATTAAATTAATATACACCAAGTAAAGAA
This sequence comes from Otatea glauca, assembly GCA_036346275.1. Taxonomy (NCBI): domain Eukaryota; kingdom Viridiplantae; phylum Streptophyta; class Magnoliopsida; order Poales; family Poaceae; genus Otatea; species Otatea glauca. The sequence goes on along the minus strand of CM070713.1, from coordinate 43,181,248 downwards.
ACAATAATAAGTAATTAGATACAACAACAATTAATTATGTAGTGCTGTCGTACTTAACATATTAAATGCAATCACTAATTTGGTCCTCATAAAAACTTAAATTCAAGCTATATCGGATGCCTCTTTATGTCGGATCGGATATTTGTCGGATAGTATCGGATCGGATAGGGATACAGATTTTTTTTATAATAATACGGATTCGGATTCGGTACCTCACTATCCGTCGGATATCCGGATATTGATGGGTCGGATATCCGGATATTAGTGTGGGCTGGGCCAAAACTACAATTTTGGCCCAAAAAGGTTTCTTAATTTTAGAATTGTTTTTTAATTTAATTAATCCATAAAGCAAGTTTCAATTATTAAAATTAGCGGACCAACTTCAAAATTATGAATTTTTTTTGAGAAAGTTCCACAAATAATATAACATTTAAAAATTTATTTTCAAGGTTTTATCACATTTTAATTTTTCTCAAAAATTCAAAACTTCCTCTTCTTAATAGGAAAATATTTTAAATAATTAGCTAAAAAGCATAAAAACTCATAAATACATAATTTATTATTTAAAACATAATTCAACAAAGAATATAAATACTTTTTCTAGATACATGATATCTAAATAGTTACATACAACAACAATTAATTATGTAGTGCTGTCGTACTTAACATATTAAACGCAATCACTAATTTGGTTCTCGTAAAAACTTAAATTCAAGCTACATCTTAATCTCACTAATCACTGCACACATAAAAAGGTGGTGAATTCAAATCTAGTCTCTAAATTAGAGCTCTAATTGTGCTCATTATGCAATCGATAATTCTCACAGCCAACAACCATATAGAACGTAATATCCAACAAAAACCAACTACAAATAAAATGTATATCAAGATACGAACCGTAGATCACGAATTAGAAGTGAATTCCACCAAATTTGAGAGCAAAAATTCACCCCCTCTCTTCCCCAACCGAGCAAGAACAGAGCTCCTCTCTGTTTTGGAGGTGGGGCAAGTACGAAGGGTATTTGTAGTGTGGACTTATCACTGCCGGTTCTTTTTCAAAACCCGGCAATAAAATATCAGTGACGGTTCAATAATATAATTCGGCAGTGATACTCTCTGCCGTTCCCACGTGAAAATTTAGGGTAAGTCCTATCACTGCCGGTTATTATTTACAAACCGGCAGTAATATATCACTTCCGGTTTTATAATACGAACCGGCAGTGATATTGCTCTCCTGTTCCCGTGGGAGAATTTAGGTAATCTTATCACCGCTGCGGCTTTTGTTTACAAACCGCAGTGATATATTACGCCGCTTGACAAAATGAACCGGCAGTGATATTGCTTCACTTCGCGCGGGAAAAAAACTATTGTGCCGGTTTTACTTGGAACCGGCAGTGATAATACAATCACTACCGGGTGGGCCTCACCCGGCACTGATGAGGCATCGCGGATATGCCCCTCTGTAGTAGTGAGCCTTGTACACCCTATTGTATTATTTAGCAATACAAGAACATAGGAAGTAGGGTTATTATTCTCTTCAAAGAAGGCCTGAACATGTCTAAAATACCTTGTTCGTCCTGTGTGATCTCGACTGTCGTATTCCTCACATTTACTTCATAAAATCTGTGGTAATTAACTGACAGTTAGCGCTAACCGTGGGGAAGCGGCGGTGAATTTATAGTTCCTGTTGGCCCTCATGTGTTCATGGCAAATGAGTGGAATGAGGAGAAATGGTTTGATCTCGTGGATTACGCACAGATCAACATGGATGCCTACTTTGACGACTTGGAGCATAGTGTCTTCTCATAGGAGGAGAATACCTATTCTTGAGATGTGTCGCTAGGCCACGGAACTCATTTTCCGGCCAAGCGGAGGTGGTATGCCATTGCGAACATCGCTACATCCAAACAGGAACCAGAACCTCAAGAAAACAAGGGCCCAAGTAGCCAGAACTGATGTTCGCCCCCGAGGGCTCCACTCGCTTGAGGCCACCGCCTCTGAGCATCCAGGTCTACCATTCGATGATGGATCATCTATCACTACTACAAAATGGTACATCACTATCGCTTCATCTGGGTCGGTTCTTAAGTTTTTAGGAAATATCGATTGTGATAGATGACTTAGGAGAGGGTGTTAATAATAATCACAATCGATTCTTATGTTAGAAGCGATTGTGATGTAGCACTGGGCACATCACAATCGTTTTTACATAAGAACCGATTATGATGTGCAGTTCTTATGTAAGAACTGATTGTGATGATCATACACATCACAATCGGTTCTTACATAAGAATCGATTGTGATGTATGTCCAAATCACATTCGGTTCTTTTGTAAGAACCGATTGTGATGTGCCCAGTGCTAGATCACAATCGCTTCTAACCTGAGAACTGATTGTGATATGCCTCGCTAGGTTATTTATACCCTCAGGCTGAACTCTCCTCTGTTGTTGTTCCAGAGGCTAAAAAAACACCTGTCACTCAAGAAAACAACACATATTCTGGTTAGAAGCAATACTTGGGTGAGAAATTTTGAAATCCTCGAGGTTGGGTGTAAAGAGGGTAAAGTTGAAGCCCTATCTTGAAGATATTTCCCCTCTTTTTCCCTCAATTGTGGTTTTCTTCAAAATATGACCATTCCTTCAAACCCCTTCAATTTTGCACTAGGTAATTTCGATATGTCGCAAAGAGATTTTAGGTTGTACTGGAATTGTGTGTATCATATCAGATTTCACACCCTTTATTTGACAAGCACACATCCATTTAATTAAACACTCGTGTTAATCTGGGATTATTGTTGCGTCATGTGATGAATGTTAGAGTTTAATTAGGTTGCTAACCTAACGTCTCCCGTTCGAGATCTTTGTTTATAAATATGTTGAAATGGCATATTTATAAGCAAGCACTCTCGAATTGTCCATGTCTTTTTGGACAGTTAAGGAAATGTAGTTCAGACAAGTTCTTGGGCTGTGTACAACTCCATAGAAGGTTTCGGCAGCGTCTTCCTAGTGTTCTTCAGATAAACACCCCTCTTGACCTGTTATCGAGATGTGTATCTAGAGAACAACGGGAAAATACTACTGAAATTTTCTCTAGACTTGTACAACAGCTTAGAAACTTGCCCGAACCACATTTCCTCTGATCGGATTAGGACCTAATCTAGTTAGATATTAGGAGTCATCGTTGGTACGTATTTAGTTGGTGAACAGATACACGTTTCTTTAAGATCATTCAATTCGTCAAATTTGTTAAAGTTGCACCCTCATTTTGTTTCATTGAAGTCATAAAATTTGCAAGCTGCTGCATTAATTAGGTAATTCGATATCATTGTTGATGTTTTAAATGTATGTCTCCTAACTTGGGAATTTGAAGCTCTTAACTAGGGATGAAGGTACGGGAGTAAAATTATTTATCTTGGAACCCGTCCTCTATTTTGCAAAACTAATGAAATGATGTCTCAATATTCAAAATAGCTAGCTAGCTGTCGCTCCAGTTTTTCTTAATTTATTGTGCGTAGTTTAATTGCAGATAGACCGTGAAGAATGGATGTATTGGAAAAAGCTGTGTGAGTGCTGAATTTCAGAGGGGTGTTAAGGAGTTCAAAAATATTGCAGAAGAAGACATGGTGAAGAGGGGTGTAAACTTCATATATTGTCCTTACTTTGATTGCACCAATCTCAGGAGATTTAACAACTCAGCTCAAATTGAAAACCACTAGATTTGACGTGGTTTCGTGAGGAATTACACGTATTCGATCCATCATGTTAGTGTTATGCCCTTGAGGCAATCATTTAGATGATTGTAACATGACTATGTTTATGAATAATAATATGATTATTGGTCCAATGAATGTATATCATTGTATTGATTAACAAGTATGTGACTTTCTTACGAAGCTCTTTACTTATTGATGTAATTCGATAAATATCTCTGATCGGATATCATCGTTTAGGATAACGATGAATAGATCAGCACATGTAGTGATCGATGATCATGCTTCATAAATCATGGGATATGGAGATATCATCTATACATTGTGGACGCATGTTGAAGAACATGAGTTAGATAGACCCCCAATGGGACACTGCGAGAATGTTTCATTCTTATGTGTCATTAGTGTATCTCATACATAGTAGATGTATGATCCTTAGACCTGAGATTGTCATATTCCCTACATGTGTAATAGTTTTCCTTGGGGTTATCAAACACTACTTCCTAACCGGATAGTTATAAAGGCAGCTTTCATGTTTACTATAAAACGTGCAGAGGGAAGTGAGCAGTCAAGATGGAATTTGCCACTCCAATGAAACGGAGATATATGATAAGGCCACTAGTGTGATATGATTAAGGAAGTGCATGGCCATGCCGTGATTGAGGAGTTAATCACAACTTATTAATATATCACAGATACGAGAGATGGATTGAATCATCAAAGGATGACATGCTTCTCGCCTTGAGTTCAATCTTCATATACTTGGCAAATGGATTATTACATGAGTACTTTTGATAGGTTCTGTCCGATTTGATCATAGTATGTTTGGGAGTTGTCATACTTTGCAAGGAGCCGGTACCAACTATTGGATTGAAAAGGAGTTTTTCGAATCCATGTCCAAACGTACGTGAACCTGCAGGGTCACACACTTAATGGGCTAGGACGCATTAATTTGGATTGGATCCATAATTAATGGACCTCGTGGGCTTAGCACGCTAATGGGCCCTAGTTTAGGGTTTCATCTCGTGGCTATATAAGGAGGGGAGGAGGGTGGGCGCAGGGTGTGCTTTCCCACAGTTTAGATGTGATTCACCCAAAACCCTAGCCTCCTCCTCTCGTTGCCCCTGCCGAGCGACCAGATGCTTGCAAACCGACGCACGGCGTTCCATCCCTAGACGTGTGGACTACTGCGGTGATGCTGCTGCGACTGCGGCGTGGGAGGATGATCCACTCCATCGACGCAACGACTGCGGCGAGGACGATCCACTACATCGACGCGCGAAGGATTCCGCAACTACGTGTCTAGTGGTAATCTAATCTGTGATCCCCTTAATGCGAGTAGCTTTTTGGTTATGCGGTAGATTTTTTTTGTGCTAGTGTAGCATACCGCGTTCCTCTTCACATCACGCGGAGACAAGTAGTACCTGTCCAGTATGCAACGAAGACATGGTGGAACCCGATGACGAGTTGCAGCATGATATGTTTAAGGACGATAATTTAGAGCAAATGTTTTGGGATGTGGAGGGAAACGACACGAAAAGAGAGTTTGAAAAGTTTAAAAGCTTGATGAAAGATGATGCCAAATCGGTGTTCTCGGGTTACATAGCGGAATACACCAAGTTGGGTTCGGTTCTTGCATTATTCGAACTGAAGGCAAAACACCGTTGGAAAGATACAAGTTTCAATGCACTTTTAGTTCTTCTATCAGATGTGCTTTCGGAGGGAAACGAGTTTCCAACAAGCATTTATGAAGCGAAGAAGCTACTATGTCCAATGGGAATGGAAATATAAAGGATACATGCATGTCCGAATGATTGCTTCTTATACCATAACACACATAAGGAACTGCACGTTTATCTAGTTTGTGGTGTACCCAGATACAAACAAAAAGAGAAGCATAATGACAAGAAGCGTAAGAGCCAGGGTGACGACGGTGAAGAGGACACTAAAGGGGCACCGGCTATGGTATTGTGGTACTTACCCATTATTCTCCGTTTGAAGCGGTTGTTTGCAAATCCTAAAAAGGCAAAATTGTTGCGTTGGCATTATGAATCTTGAAAGGAAGATGGCAAGCTGAGACACCCCACTGATTCGGCTCAATAGAGAAACATCGATTTGAAACATGAGGAGTTTGGTGCTGAGATGAGGAACATAAGATTTGGATTGAGTATCGATGGAATGAATCCGTTTCATAATATGAGCAGTCATCATAGCACCTGACTAGTTCTGTTGTGCATGTACAATCTACCTCTCCTTGGTTGTGCATGAAGCGAAAGTATATCATGATGTCGTTGCTAATCTCGGGGCCCAAACAGCCGGAAAATGATATTAATGTGTACCTTGCACAACTGATCGAGGATTTGGTAAAATTGTGAAATGAGTGGGGTCGCAGTGTGGGATGCATACAAAAGAGAACACTTCACCCTACGGGCTATGATATTTTGCACCATAAACGATTTCTCGGCCCTTGGTAATTTGGCGGGCTACAATACGAAGGAAGCGAAAGCGTGTCCTATTTGTGATGAGGAGAGTGAGAGCTTGTGGCTGCCGAATTCAAAGAAAACTGTGTACATGAGTCACCGTAGGTTTGTACCTCGAAGTCATCGATACCGTAAGATGGATGATAAATTTGATGGGAAGAGGGAAGTTCGTTTGGCCCCGCATCCTATGAGTGGAAGGCAAGTATATTCACGAATGGAGGATATCGATGTTCTGTATGGAAACAACTGTAAATCTGTTCGTCCCAGGACTATGTGGAAGAAGAGATTGATATTTTGGGAATTATCATACTAGAAGAAGTTAGATGTCCGGCGTTGTATTGATATCATGTACATTGAGAAGAATGTTTGCGACAATTTGATTGGCATCCTGTTAAACATACCTGAGAAGACTAAGGATGGTGTGAATGCTCTCCGCGACATGGCCTACATTGGAATCAGGCCCAAGCTTGTAGTGATAGAGGAGGATGGAAAAGTTCCGTACATTCCTGCTGTATACTACACCTTATACAAGAAGGAGAAAGAAGACCTCCGCATGTGCCTTTAAGGTATTAAAGTTCCATCGGGCTTCTCCGCAAATATTAAGAAGCTTGTGTCCATGGATGATTTGATGTTGCTTGGTATGAAGTCCCATGACTATCACGTCTTGATGACCCAAATACTCCCTGTTGCAATCAGAAATATTCTGTCAGAGGATGTCATATTGGCAATTATGATTCTATGTTATTTCTTCAAAGCAATTTCTTGCAAGGTTATTGATCCCGATGTATTAGACAACTTGCAGAGTGAGGTGGTGCAGACTCTATATCAGCTTGATGCATTTCCCCCAATCATTCTTCAACGTCATGGTCCACCTTGTTGTTCACCTTGTTAGAAAGATTAAGATATGTGGACCTGTATTCCTACGTTACATGTATCCGTTCGAGAGGTATATAGGTATATTAAAGTCATACGTGAGGAATCGGTCGAAGCCTTAAGGTAGTATTGTTGAAGGTTATGTGACTGAAAAGATTATTGAGTTCTGCGTGGACTATCTAGGTAAAAGACAAGCAATTGGTGTTCCTGTATCTCGTCATGAGGGCAGACTTGCTGTCAAAAGAACCATTGGGGTCCAAACTAACGAGTTCAGAGTTTGATATGTATTACAAAGTGCATTTGACAGTCTTGCAGCACAGCACAGAAGTTTATCCATACATCGAGCATCATAAGTTGATATTACGGGAAGAGAATCCACATACAGATGAGCTTTCCATCACGCGAGAACACAACGATCGATTCCTCACATGGTTCAAAGAAAATGCGAAGGTGTAGGATCAAGGATAACTGACTAGAGGGGGTTGAATAGGAGGTTTCTAAATTTTTCTATTCTAATTTTCAATTAAGAGAAACACTAAGATATAGAAGCAACAATTGCAAATTTACAACTACACTCTCTAGTAATCACCAAGACACTTAAGCAATTCAAGTAGAGCAAAAACAATTCTAAGCACAAGAATATCAAAGACAAATCACAAGAGAAAAGGAGGCAAGAATTTTATCCCGTAGTCTCGGAGACTTGCCGGTCTCTCCTATTGCACGTTGAGGTGACTTGAACGCTTTCAAGCCGGCTCGTGGTAGCTCTTTACCACTCCGGTTAGGCGAGCTCCTTGCCTTCACAAATGATCGGGCCTTCTCACAAGCTTCTTTGAGAAGATCACCGATGCCACACTCCTCCAAGCCGTCTAGGAGGCAGCAACTTCCAAGAGTAATGAACTTTGATGTTTGCTTGAGGTGAATCAAGTGTTTAAATGGCTCAACCAATACTCTCACTTGAATGTAACTCAACTACTCCTCAAGAGTGGATTTAATGCAATTGAGTAGAAAAGAGACACACTAGAGCTCAAGGATATGCAAATAGGAGTTCTAGCACTCCAAGAATGCTGCATAAGGGTGTATTTATAGCCCTCATCAAATGTGCTAGACGTTGCTACCAAACCCCAGAAAAATTCAGGGTGGCCGGCACTGCCGCCCATTTGGGGCCGGTACTGCCGGCCTTAGGTTCAACGGTCAACTGTAGATATTAAATGCCCTAACACACTAGCTGTTACCCTGATGTCGGCACTACCGCCCATGCTAGGCTGGTAGTGTCGGCCGAGCGGTAGTACTGCTCGCAAGAGGTCGGTAGTGCCGGCCGACCTAGTCTTAGAAACAACCTTCTCTGGAAAAAGACTACCGCCCCTAGGGTCGATATTGCCGATTGAGCGCGCATCGCCATACATGGTCGATCGCCAATGAGCGGCAAGACCGCCTCGATGGTCGATAGTGCCGCTACGCCCGATAAAAACACCCTTTCTGTAAAATAAGTACCGAGCCTTCGGTCGGTACTGCTGACCTGAGCGGCAATACCGCACTACCATGGGCAGTAGTGTCGGTCAAGTCTAGTCAAGAGTGTTTTGCTTGTTTCTTTTTATCTCAATTAAAATAAACAATTCTTTGAACATTGATTGAGCTATTTTGCACTGAATACACATCAAATTACTAATCACGAGTCCCTCTTAATAGTACGGCATCTATTCCAATAATCCGATCTCTCTTCAAAGACAAGAGAACTCCAAGATCGGTAAAAACTACGAAGAGTCCCTAATTTCATACCTTACCTTCTTAGCTTGATACATTGATCTTCTTTATCCTCATTTTCATGCTTCATTATTTTTCATATCTAAGATCAACCTATTTTCAATCACATTAGATGAAAATTGTTAGTCCCATAATCATGGTTGTCATTAATTACCAAAACCAAAATAATTTAGGGGTCTAGATGCTAAACATCACCCCGTTTTGGTAATTGATGACAACCTCAACATATATAAAGAGATGAAATTTGTTTTGAGTATGCAACAATCAAGACATGTAGTATACTCAAGAATTTGTTTTGATAGAATTTTTTTTGAAATGGAGAAGTGAGCTTGAAGCAACATTTGTGTTAAACTCATTAAATTTGCTGTAAAACTGCCGCTAAGGGTGTGCATATGAGAAGAGTGATGATAAAAGAATTCATTTAAATATTTGGCATGATTTAGTTTGAAAATCGAGTTTGTGTAATACAATCCTGTGAATAAAAATTTCTCAAAAGAAAACATGAGACTAAAGACCACAATCATGAAATATTAAAAACACCCATTATCAACCAAGTTTAACAACCAACACACATATACATATCCAAAAGACAACCAACACACATAATCATATCCAAAAGACAACATCAAAGGTTCATTAGCTTTACATAGATATTTAGAACTTTAAACTAAAGCTAATCCTTATCCTTCGCCTTCACTTTCTTCGATCATCAGTTCTTCATCTATCTTTGCTTCTCTCCCCCTTTGGCATCAAGTACCAAAGAGGAATGATCGTCTAGGAAGGAGGGGGAGTGCCACTACCTCGGCCACGAACACGACGTGTGCACGAATAGGAACAAGCTCATCTCTCAAGTATTCCACCTGCTCACTAACACTGTCCAAACGAGCTGTCATCTCTTGTACAAGGGTTCGAGTCTGAACCTGATACTGATGCTCCTCATCAAATCTGTTTGTGATGCTTGAAGAGAGAGATGAAAATTGTGCCATCATGTCATGGCGAAGGGAGTCAATGCTAGCTGAGAAAATATCCTGAGGCACAACATGAGAGGACTGGGGAAAATCATTAGCTGAATCAGGAATCTCTTGCTACTGCTGCTGCCTTTGTTATGCCGGATGACAAACTACTTGAGGTGGAGCCTCTCGGGGCTTGTACTGCTTGTGAGCATATCCACACCCTTTGTTATAGCCAGTCTTCATCACAATGAGCTTCATAATATAGGGGCCAAAATAGATTCTCTTACCCTGCTCCTTCGCAGATTGGGCTATTTCTCTTATGATGAAATCCACCACATCAAATTTCTCACGATGCATTATTTTGTTGATAACATTCTAGGCAAATCCTCTAATATCATCAAAGTTACCACTTTTGGGATCAAATTTCTCACGATGCATTATTTTGCCGAGAAGTTTGTGCAGACTTTCCCAAAATCGTGATGTGAATTGAGTGCCACGATCAGAAATGATAACTTTAAGAACATCATGGCGTCGAACAATATGATTCAAATATAATTCCGCAAGCTTAGCTTCATTATACGAGACATGCACGGGAATGAAATGGGCCACCTTTGTGAGACGGTCGACAATCACCCATATGGAGTCGTGTCCGTATGACGTCTTGGGTAGGCTGGTAATGAAGTCCATGCCAACTTCATCCCATTTCCATTCGGGAACCCGCACGGGTTGGAGCATTCCTACGGGACGCTGGTTTTCAGCTTTAACACGTTGGCATACATCGCAAATGGCCACATGTGCGGCAATGTCCCGTTTCATACCAGGCCACCAAAATCTTTCTCGGAGGTCTTGGTACATTTTGGTGCTCCCAGGGTGGATAGACAATGGGGTCTCATGTGCTTCCTTTAGGATTAATTCCTTGATTTCGAAATCATTTGGAACACATATTCGTTGACCACGCATGATCAATCCATCGGCATTCTCGGAGAATTCCGATAGCGCATCATCCTTCATATTGCACTTAATTTCAGCCACCCCTTTGCCCTTGAGTTGAGCGGTTTTAATTTGTGATTCAAGGGTGGTTTGGAGGGTTAGGGAAGCCACATACCCTTTCTTAACCATCTCCAAATTGAGTTGACGAAATTCCTTGATCAACTCTGGTTGGTCGACGAGAATGAAGTTGTTGGCAACATGTAGCTTCCGACTGAGCGCATCGGCTACTACATTCGCTTTGCCTGGATGATAATGGATACCCAGATCATAATCCTTAATTAACTCGAGCCATCTTCGCTGCCTAAGGTTCAGATCTGGTTGAGTGAAGAAATATTTCAAACTTTTGTGATCGGTGTATATTTCACACCGATTACCGATGAGGTAATGTCACCATATCTTGAGGGAATGAACGACGGCTGCCAATTCCAAGTCATGAGTAGGATAATTGGCTTCATGAGGCTTCAATTGACGAGAAGCATAAGCTACAACTTTACCCTCTTGCATCAACACACATCCAAGGCCTAAACGGGATGCATCACAATACACGTCGAAGCTCTTGTGTATGTCGGGCAGAGTAAGAATTGGAGCTGATGTGAGCCTTTGTTTTAGCTCTTGGAAACTTTCTTCACAAGCCGAAGACCACTCAAATTTCTTTTCCTTCTTGAGCAATTCAGTCATGGGCTTGGCTAATTTGGAGAAGTTTTCGATAAACCGGCGATAATATCTGGCTAGACCGAGGAAACTTCGGACCTCGGAAACAGTTTGGGGCTGTTCCCAAGCGAGCACATCTTGCACGTTGGTCGGATCAACGGCAACACCTCCCTTGGAGAGAACATGGCCCAACAAGCCAACTTCTTTTAGCCAAAATTCGCATTTGCTAAACTTCGCATAGAGTTGATGCTCGCGAAGCTTGTCAAGCACCTTGCGCAAATGAAGTTCGTGTTCTTCTTCATTATTGGAGTATTCATGAATGTGGCAGGTGCATTGGTGAGTCCAAAGGAAACCACGTTATATTCATATAAACCATAGCAAGTGGTGAAGGCAGTCTTTGAAATGTCCTCTGGGTGAATTTTGAGTTGAAAATACCCAAGTCTTAAGTCAATTTTTTAGAAGACTTGTGCACCATTCATTTGGTCAAACAAGTCATCAATTCAAGGGAGTGGATACTTGTTTTTGATGGTTACTTCATTCAAGGAGCGATAGTCAACGCACATTCGAAGACTATCATCCTTCTTTTTGACAAATAGCAACCGGACTTCCCCATGGTGATGAGCTTGGGCGAATGAAACCCTTGCTTAACTGCTCTTTAATTTGTTTCTTCAATTCAATTAACTCATTTGGGGGCATTCGGTAAGGACGTTTGGAAATAGGTGATGTCCCAGCAAAAGATCAATGACAAATTCTATATCCCGATCCGGTGGCATACCGGCAACTCCTCGGGATAGACATCAGAATAATCACATACCACGGGCACTTGACACACTTCTGAGACTGAGACAGTGTGGGGAGAAGGCTGCTGCAAGGTTGAGGTTCGATCGGAGGTGTAGGTGACACGAACACTGTTGGAATTGACCAAGGATATAGCTCGGTTAGCACAATCAATGTGCCCTTTATTTTGGATAGCCAATCCATGCCGAGTATAACGTCAAGTCCCGGTGAATTGATGTTGATTAGATCACCTTCAAAGTCCACCCATTGATCACAATTCGAACTCCCAAACTTATAAGTTTTGTTCTCATGATAGATCCAGGTGAATAGATTAACATGTTTTTATCTAAGTAGTTGACTGAGATCTTTTGTTGCTCAACAAATTTTGTAGATATGAATGAATGAGATGCTCCCGAATCAAATAAAACCAATGTGGGGGCTGAATGCACAAGAAACATACCCAACACCACATCGGGTGTGTTGCTTGCCTCTTCTGCAGTGACATGGTTGAGACAGCCACGTCCATAGCCTTGGGCTAGCCTGGGACCTGTCTGGACACCTTGAGAATTTCCGCGTACACTTGCTGGACCTTGAGGACGTGGGGAAACATTCTGAGGTTGAGGACGAGTCACGGTCTGCTTCTTGTGCGAACAATTACTCGCATAATGTCCCTTTTCATTGCAAGCAAAACAAGTGACTGATGCAACTTTATTTTGGCCTCCAGAAGGCTGTCCTCTGCGGTTATATTGCTGAACCGCAGGTGGTGAAGGACGAGAAACATGCCCTTGAGGTCTTTGGAATGTCGGTGCAGAAGATCGAGCAGTGGATGGCCGCCAAGCATGCGGTTTTGAGGAACCGCTGCTTGCTGATTTTTGAGTGATCCACTTGCATTTGCGGCTCTCAGCCATGCCTTAGCACTATCCTCCACTCTGATAGCCTTATCCACTAAGGTTTGCATGTTGGGGATGTCAATGGCAGCAAGAGAGTGTCGCACTTCCTCATTAAGTCGCTCCCGAAAGAGAGCGATCTTCCTTGTCTCATTCGGTATTTCATCAGTGACATATCGAGCAAGATAATTGAAGCGATGAAGGAAGTCCATGACCGTCATGGAACCTTGCTTGAGATTGTAAAATTCCCTTTTCTTGATCTACATGATGCTCGAGGGAACATGGGCAGAGCGGAAAGCATCCTTGAAAGCTTCCCAAGAAGTGACTTGACCCGGCGGGCGAATAGCTTTGAAGCTATCCCACTAGGCTGCAGCAACACCTTGAAGATAATATACAGCATACTGCAATTTCTCTTACTCATTGCAAAGCGCGATGTCGAGCTTGCCCTCTATATCACGAAGCCAATCGTCGGCGTCCAAGGGGTTGACCGACGAGGAGAAGCTCTGCGGACGAGTCCGCTGGAACTCGGCCAAGCGCGATTGAGGTTGCATGGGTCCCATTCCACCGTAAGCAGCGGCGACATTGAGGTTCTCAGTGTTTTGTACCATCCTCTCAAGAAGGTGGGTTTGCATCACCAGAACCTGTGCCATTGATGGCGGAGGAGGCAATTCTTCACTTTGCACTTCTTGTTCACGATGAGCACTTTCATGCTCCCGTACTGGTGTACCGGAGAGTTGTGCCTCATGAGAGCGTGACCTTGGGTGCAGAGGATTAGGGTGCACTGGATTGGGCACCTCATCCTCTGGGATGCGGCCTCCACGAGCGGCACCACTAGCCAAGAGTGCGTTTATTGAATGAGTTATCGGCATCCTGTTTCATACATGAGAGTTGAGCAACATGTGTGAAACAATTAAGGTATTAACTTGAGATAGATATATAATGAGGGTAGAACAATTTGGCATGTGATTTCAGATTTGAGAACTGATTTTCACACACAAATAAAATTGCGGACAGCAAAGATGGATTTAGATGATTCCAAAAGATTTTGATAACATTAGCATAATTATACATAACACAGGGTTCAATTACATCATGGGGGTCATCCTAGCGTTCTTGACTCATCCCATTGGCGTCTTTTACAACTTTGGCGCCTCAAAAGTACATCCAAAATTTGCTCACAACAATACCCAAAAGTGAGCCTTACATTCCTAAGTCATCTAGATCCTCCTTTAAGCATCACCACCACCGTTGGCGGCGTCGGAAGTGTCGAGTGCAGCGGGAGGTGATGAGGGTGCAACCGGCATCAGCAACTCGTACTCACGTCCGCCAAAATGGAGTCTGGCCCCGCACAACTGTCATAGGGCCGTCGGTGCGAACGGCTGCGACGCGACATCCAGTGCCTCTCACCGACATTCGAACCTGACGAATGATGCGGCGGTAGGTACCGTAGGGACGTGGAAGATCCTCCGTGTGGTCGAAGGCATCGGGCTCCCCGAACACATCCTCCTGAGTGAAGAAGCCGAGATCGACCAACGGAGGCAAGTGACCCTCGAGCATGCTAATGCGATAGCGCGCAATATTGACCTCGTCATGAAGACAGAGGAGGTACCGGTCGAGTGCAACGAGCAACCCCACATGCCATGCGAGGGTGGCATCTAGAGTGGCTTCTGGCATGGTGTAGGTGTTATCCAAACTATCCCTGTCACGGGAGGGACAATAGGGGCATAGCTGCGCCATCTCCGGAAGGTCGTGGCGAAGCCGAACAATGGTGGCATAAGCCCCATCGTTCAGCGCCATAAGTGGGGTTGGCGCCATCCCGTGGTAGCGTCGTGCCGGCTCCCCACCGTGGTGACCATGAACAATCACCTCAATAGCATACACCCACGAGGCGAGGCTAGTCACAACACTAGAGATAAGATACTCTGGCGGTTCAGTGAAACCCGCGCGGCGTATCATGTCCCAGAGCGTTTGCTGGACCGAGCCTTCCACCATTGCCTGCGTATAATAGCAAGGCTCCCATTGATGAGCCATCTAAGACAAGAAAGTTGATGGTTAGCAAAACCTTATATGGAAGCCAAGGTAGGGGTTATGGAAAAAAACAAGAAACTGAAATTTAGCAATGCAGTTAGTTCTGTCCAGCAGATTCGTAGAATTTTTACATGCTGTTACATACCTAATAAAATTGCAAAACTTTTTGGGTAGCTTCCTAGAACAGCTATATACCCATGGAAAAATTTTCGAAATTTTTTCAAATCCATATTTACCTGAAAAATTGTAGAAGTGGGGTTCTATCCAGAATGGTCGTTCTGCGCGCACTACCCCCCTTTTAAGGTTCTAACTCTCGCTCCTTAGACCAGAATCTCACAAAATTCTATGGGATTAGTCTCAACCTAGTATTGACCCGTTCCAACATTTTTGTGAAATCTTCTATGTCTCTAGGTTGATCAATCAATACCCTAGGCTTCCTTAACCTTTTATCGACTTGCGGCCTATCTAGCTTTTGATACAAGGTGAGGTCTTGAAATTTTTCATCTCCAAGGAGATGGTTCGGAACAAGGTGAGGTTAGAGAGCTTCTTGCTGGTCCTATTGTATTTTAAAGTTCCAAAACTAGCATTCATAACTTTGAAACTTAGTCTTCATCAATTTTTGAATGGCACAAAAAGTAGAGCAAAGTTTTTATGGTGTTGTTTTTCGGAAAACCCACTTTTGAAGTTCAAGATGAGCAAAAATTCCTTTTGAAAGGTAGGATGAGAAAGAAAACCTATGAAGAAGACAAGAATAGCATTCTACATCTTCTCAAATAGCCTTTATATCCAAAATTAATCTTTTGAGAGAAACTTTGTCCTTAACTATCGACCATGCTAACTAAGGCTTTTCCCTACAGTCGTATGGGCTCTGATACCAACTCTTGTGGGCACCCGGAAACGCAAATCTATCCTCGCTTGTGTGTTGGACTCAAAGGTGACACCCATACTCCACTTAAGTGTATGATCACTGTCACCCAAAAGTCCTATGCACGGAGTATTAACCAGATGGCTCTCACTCAAGCAAATCTGAGCCACCTAGTTGCACCGTACACACTTACGCAAACAAGGGAGTTTCGACTCCATTCCGAACAACCATACCGGGATTGAAAGTAAATCATCCAAGCATAGTACTTGCCGTCCGTCTCAGAACCTTAGTATCGCCCACACTCACCAAGGGGAGCACGAGCAATAGTCAAAGAACGACGACCGCTCGAGTTTATGCATTAGATGGTTGAAAACAATTCCAGGTACCCGGATATGTGTCTAGTGCTAGTTCCCAAGATCAACACCTAGCACCCACAAATCCCGCATTCGAGATGTATCGCAACACATACACATGAAACTAAGCAGTTGTTATAGCATAAACATAAACTAGAACTAGTACAACTACTTACTGTTACAAGTAGTGGCCGACCGGCCAAATATTACAAGTCCATAAGTAAAGTGCAACATAAATAACATATATAACAAAAGCGGGACAGTGGTATGCCCATCCCTACCCAAAGGCAACCGACTTGGAAAAAAAACCCAAGTTCATCCGTCAACATGATCGTCGGTCCCCGGAGTATAATAAGCGTCGTCGGGGCATTCTTCCATTTCGTCTTCTATATTATATTGATTAAGCAATCGTGAGTACACGTATGTACTCGCAAGACTTTAGTGTATGGAAATATTGTAAATGCAAGCTAGAACAAGGATTACAAGTTTCTACACTAGTCTCATTTCAGCATAAAGCAGATTTTGTTTAGCAAGTGAATGTTGCATAAAACGGTAACGGAATTGTAAAGAGCATTTAATAAGAAGCTAATAATAGTAAGTACAGTTCATATCCATCATTCCACAGCCCTCCTTGGCTGCGAATAGCAAATAAAAACAGCCATCCTTGGCTCATGAGTTTACCGATCCATTCCAAAACCATTTCCAAAAGTTTTTGCAAAAGCAAGACTATACTTGACATTACTTCCCCAAGTTGCTCATGATCGCGAGCACGGCTAATTGATTAGATTTTAATCTCTGCAGAGAATGTACACTTTACCCACATGACACATTCTAGCAATTATGTCAACCATGCCACGCAGTACTCCCCGTACCCATTTTGCTAGACTGTGACTAAACCGTTCAAATGGCTAAAGCTTAGCCTTGCACCAGCGACAGTGATGTTAAACCCTTGCCATAGTTTCGGAGATCCTGAACCGATGGTGCCCCATCGCGAACTCTCCCCATGGCAAGGCATGCACCGTTGTATTGGAATGCTTGGGCCCCAACACCTCGGTGAAGGGAGCAAACTAGAACGACTCCAGTCCATCGGATCGTCCATACTACTTCGGCCTACCAAAATGCAAGGCTAAACTCTAACTAATCTAGTGAATTTAGGCTATTCCATACTAGCACATGTGGTTGCACAAAAACACTCTGGTGATAGCATCAAGTTCGGTCCTTAACTGACCTGGGCGAGAATCTCCCCCTAACTACGCGTGAGGTCCTTTTCACGCCTCAAGTTAAGTAATAACTCACCCGCATCTAAATCATAAGTTTGAGTTGAATTTTTATCAAATTAAGTGGAAACCATACCGAGGTTCCATCCATTTAAACAAAGTTTGCTCAAAGTAGTTGAAACATCTCCCATCATTTCGAAAGTTGTTCTAATGAGCAAAATACATATGGTAATTTTGCAAGTTTTACCCAAGTGACATTAAGTATTGTCTAATCCAATACTAGGTTACAATGGCAGGTAATCAAATGACAAGGTAAAGGTAATGCATACAAGTGGATTTAGCTACCATTACCCACAACATAGCAAGTTTAAAACATACCAGCATGCATATAGTTTGATAAAACAACATAAATTTGAAAATATGGGATCTAAATGATCAAAGGAGGGTGCTTTCTTGGTTGCTCTTCTTCTGGATTATAGTCCGGGTCGTAGTCGATGTCGTTAATAACCGAATCCGAATTATCGTCGCCTATGCGTCGAATAATAAGAACTGAGACAAAAGCAAATAACACCAATTCAAATGGGGCAAAAAGAAATCAGATGTCAATACCAAATAAAAACTTACCAAGAAGACTATGGTGATTGTGAGTTCTTGATTTATCACTTTCATAATGATTTCATTACACTTTGTTTATGTGAGGCCTTTTCTTGAATGTGTTACTTTCATCCTCTATTATAAGAAGCTAAAGTTATAATCATAGCTAAGGCTATTTAAGAATTCAAGAGGCTAAAATTATGTATCTTTGCATGTATAACTTCGAATTATAGATGCTAAAATTATTTGGATGAATAAAAGTATCATCAGTTAAAAGGTTTTGCCTTATTGGTACTTAGTTTTAAGTATTCATGCATGGGAGTAATTCCTACATGTTGGATCTTAAATTTTTAAGGTATTGGCTGTTACTACTTGGTTATGTGATGGTTCTACATTACCGATGTTTTGGTTTAAGACTTTCGAATTCATTCGTCCATATAAACGATTCTAGCAACGCTATCTTTCAGGGTTTTTGCTCTAGCAAGTTTTATATGATAAGTAAGTTGAAATTAAATTATTTTTCCATATTTTGGTTGTCCATATACTGGTTTACGATTCTGGGTCGATTCCCGCAAAATTTAGGTTTAGCCGAGTTGTTTTTCAAGCTGCTGAAAGTGTTATAGTCTTAGTGCAGTTTGTAGTGTTTGAAGGGTTTTGCTTTAGTAGGATTCAGATGTAAAGCAAGTTATAATTAAGATATTTTTGCAGAATATGGTAGTATATATACTAAACTTTAATTCTGAACTATTTTCCTTTAAATTTGCATTTGTACGAGATACTTTACTGAATACGGTGCAGTTTGTGGTCATTTAAGGTGTTTGCGACGACAAGTTTTATATGCTACACAAGTTTTAAGTGAAATACTTTTCCATATTATGGTAGCATAAACATTATAGGATGCTACTGAGCTATTATCTCATTATTTTTCATTTATACAAGATATTTTATGGTTCGCCGAAAAAGCTTAAATGATTATGCCGATCGCGCAGTTACGGTCCAGTTTTCTTTCTTCGACTTCGACTGCACCTTATGGGATAATCTAACCATTTCTCAGGCATAAGTAGGGGATATCCCTAAAAGTGTTTTAAAGTTGGTCCCACGATATTTCACATTTATTTGAGATGTTTTTCATGTATGTGGTCTTTAAGGCTTAATATGGCTTAACATAAATTGTTCAAAATGATATCATTTCTATACAACAAGCTAGTATATGTTATTTTAAGGTTATAGCATTTGATTTCGTCGAATTTGAGGTTCGTTTGCGAAAGTTATAGCCATTTGATCATTTTGCTGATTGAATGTTTGAACAACAAGCAAATAGTGCATACTTAAGTGAAATCTAAATTTTTTTGTATACTTATGATATATGTAATCTCAGGAGTGCAACTAAACTTGTTCATCAAATTTTGAGCTCATTTAACAGTATTTTAACCATTTGAATCTTGCATGTTAGTAAGGGTTTTAAACAATCAATTTTTGATTCAAAATACATTCAAACATAAATGTTTTTACATAAATGGAGTGCATAGGGTTGCAGTAACTTATGGTATTTATTTCATGATTTATGGATCAAGAGAAAATATACTTCCTTAATAACACCTAATTAGGGCCTAGCATTCAAACCCTAATAAAAATATTTTTCTGCAAGTAACATATAACTTTTTATTTCAGATTCTAATTCCTCATTTCAAAACTTAAATTTAGAAACTGATATCACTTCATTTGGACATCCCTAGAAAAACAAATGAGCATTTGAATCGGTTAGGGTTAAACAAATCACTGAAATTGAAAACTTTCCGAATAAGGAAAGTACGTTTTTCTTCAGAGAATGCACCTTCCCAAAACGGCAAGCGTTTAAAAGCCGTTTACCGCCTGACACCGGGGCCCCCTCGTTAGCGACTACGTGAGGCACTCAGAGGGAAAGGCTAACGGATGGACCCCGCTTGTCATTGAGGGAGAACAGAGGCGCGCGGCTCCGAACTAGCCGGCGGCGACCTACTTCCGGAGCGGCCGAATCGGTAGCACCATGAGAGAGAGGAGGTTACAGCGAACCTGATGTATTGGTCAGCGGCGGCGATGCGGTGGCGGAGCGGGCCGACAACGGAAAGGGGTGAAGCTCGGCGGAGGCGTTGGCCGGAGAGGAGGAAGAAAAAGCGCTCGAGCTTGGCTGGGCGACGGATGAGCTTCCAGGGGTGAAGATGAAGTAGGCTGGCTACCCCGGTGCAGCAGAGAGCGGTCAGAGTGGGCTACCACCGTGCGACCGGAGCGGAGAACGAAAGGTCTCGGCGCGCAGCGGCGTTCCGTGGCGGGTCAGAGGAGTAATGCTCGCGGATTAGGACAGCTAGGGGGCCATCTCGGGGCGAAGGAAATGGGCAGGAGGCTCACCTCACTACCGGTAGATCTAGACGGGGCTTGCCCAGTTTGCTCGAGCTCGGTGATGCTCAGGACGGAGGAAGCAAGATCGGCAAGCGGAGAAATCAAAGGAGTTGGCTGCTGATCTTTATGGCCTGGTAATGGCAGTAGGTGACAGAGGTATGAGCAAGGGGGCAGAGCGGGCGAAGTCAGGCTTGCGTCGGCCACGTGGCTGCCAAAGCCTGCCGTGGCAGTGAATGGGCAAGGCCGGCTCGCGCCACGGCAACGGTCGGGCAGGAGTTGGGAGAGAGAGAGGTAGGGAGGCCAGCCAGTGGGTCCTGGGCGGCGTGGAGCCCACTGTCAGTGACAAAGCAACCAGTTCCATCGAGTTCTACGGTGGTTTGGCAGTTGAAAATAATTTAAGGCTCAATTCGGGTATAGCAATTGGGCAAGCTTGCCGAGGGTGCTAGGTTGGTTCAAATATTTCACAAATCTTTGTGCTGGTAGAGCAAGGAGTCTAGTTTCTATTTTCTTTAGTTTCACTTGATTAACTCTTATAGTTTAAGAACAGTAATTCATCAAACTTAACTGGTTTCAAACAGTTTTTGAATTTTTGAACTATTTAGATGAGGTGCAAAAATTCTGAAAAAATTATATTTATACATCTTATGTGCTCTAGTATTTTACAAAATTATTTATTATAGCATGTTGTTTAAAGTTTTCATGAGTTTCTTTGATGTGTTTGATTTAGGTATTTAAAAGCCATTTAGTTCCAAAACTCAAATCTTCGAATAATTGAATAAAACCAAAGATAAGCTCAAATGAAAATTCAAATGTGCAACAAGATTCATGAAATCTCACTTTATTCATTTTCTTGAATTCGGGATGTTACAGGTCGGTCCCACCGTCAATGGCTATATGCCATGGACTGAGTCCACCGTGGACTCGGGTGCGTTCATCGACCGAGTCCATGGACCGTGGGCCCACATGTCATAACGATTTTCCAGAAAAAGTTTTTATTTATTAAATTAGATTATGATGTTAGCAGTGACATCATAAATATGTTTTTCTTTAGAAAAATTATTTGGCCGAGATTGATTTATGTGCTGATGTCAGCATGACGTCATAAATTCTAGTTTGCAGTATAAAAATAATTCATTTAATTCTGATTTTTATATTTTTTTCTTTTATTTCAAACTTCAAAGGGTTCGTTCTCCCTCATACGAACTCCGATTGAGATGATTCTAGCTTCTAAATTTTTTTTAAAATTGAGCTCTATTTAATGGTGAATTTTATTTAATTTTTTGAGTTAATTTGGCTCTCTATGTTTGGTATTTATTACTTTATCGCTCGTTTCGCATAGACGTTGAAGTGCCCGAGGTATTCGTGAGTGAGGAGTCAAGCTAAGAACAAGGTCCCGAGTAGGATCCAGAGCTCTTTGAAGGCACGTTGTGCTTTGATCATGTTGAACCCATGTTTAAAATATTATATTGTTTCAAAGTATTGCATATTAATTCAGTTATTACCTGTTTCAATTATTTGGGTATAGTTATTCATCCAATTGTGATATATCCACCTTGCCATATTGTATGTCGTATTTCATTTGTCACCCTAGTGTGGTTCTTTACTAGTTGGTAGCTATTAATTGCCAACGTGGGTTAATTAGAACGTAAGTAGTATGCTTAGCCATGCCACGAATCATCATTTTATGTGAAAAGGTTAATCTTGCTTACTAAACTATGGAACATGTTTATTAACTGGTGCGTCAGGTGTTGTCACACAATGTTGTTGATCGCACGTGGTGCATGGTAATCAACTGGGGTGGTAAAATGATTTAGACTGAGGCATGTGTCAAGAATTTGTGGTAGGCCAATGTGGCATTTAGGCGGTCACATTGTTTTTAATAGAAATGGATGGTATATCGGTAATGGTGAATTTTTTGTTAGTCTTGCCTTGGTCAACCTAAGGACTTAACCTTGCAAGCATTTGACCTGAGTCAATCATGCAACCACATGTCTAGAATGAGATGGACTGTCGGGACCCGAATCTGCAAATCCGGACCCTCTGTGTATTCTGTGCCAGTCCAGGGTCACGCTAGCACACACAGTCATACAGGGTTGCACATTACAGACATTCACAAAGATATAAGAATAAATAGTGCAAACATGTATATAAATCGAGTTGTACGACCTTATGGTCTCCTTACAGATAAATCACCACACAGGGCTTACATTATTTAAAGTAAAGAAATAGCAGCGGAACATAAGTAAAGGTCGTGGAAGCCTTCATCTTGCCACAGGCAACCGACTGGGCTTGCCCCCTAGTTGTTCGTATCCTCGATGTACTCCTCCTCCCAAACTGGTGTAGTCTCCTCCACTGATGTTGGGGTTGATAAGCAAGGTGGGGTGAGTACACAAGGCACTCAACAAGTAATGCATGAATGCGATGCTATTACTACATGCAAAGCTTATTCCAAAGGGTTGGCTTAAATGGTTCTTTTGCATCAAACAGCAATTTTAAACCAATATCTTAATTAGATTAAAGCATTGGAACAGTTATAAGTAATACTAATTTCTTCAAATGGTTTTTCTTCGAAGATTCTCGGCACACAGCCTTAACAGTTCATTTTAACACTTGGCACACAGCCACCCTTCCCACATTTTGTTTATGAAAATCTACCCCTTGACTGTAATCCCCGAGCAATGCTCAATACCGTGAGCACGGCTATTCGAATAGTTTGACACTCTGCAGAGGTTGTACACTTTACCCACAAGATACAGCCGCTCACCACACAGGTGGTTGTCTGCAACAAAGTTTTTCAGGAACTTCTACCTTAACCAAAGAACCTCTCCGGTATTGCCTTCACTATCACTTCCCTCACACAGAGCCGAAGTATAGGACCGGCCAATCACCGTTGGATGGGCACCAAGCCGTAGCACAGGTACGCTCCCCCATACAGATACACCCCTGTGTACTGTCACCCCGAGGTATCAGAGGAAAGATATCAGAACCCTAGTCAACTAGGTCTGTCCCATATCAGACATGTGGTTGTACGGGTGACTCAGATCAAAGGCTTGCAAGGTGAAGTCCTTAACTGACCAAGGCAAGACTTCCAACACTCAACATGGCACACACAGCCCAATGTGGCACACAGACTCACATCACTCATCAACCCAAAGCCACACAGGCCCACCAGGCACACAGCCTCTTGCCACTTGCCCCAGTCTAAATCATTTCCCACCCAGTTGATTATTGTGCAACACATGCCAGCAATAACTCAACATCGGTACGGAACCACACAGGTCGCTGTACCTCAATCTCATCATGTGGCATCATCACACCACTTTTCAAAATACATTCAAATTCTTTAATCAGTATTGTAGCATTTTTCCGAAAGATCACTCATGATTCGTTGCAAGGCTAAGCATCTACTCACGGTCTAGCCTCCCGTGTTGGCACAATATTAACATCCAACTAATATAATCAACTTAGGGTGACAATGATTTAGGGCATACAATTAATAATTCAAGGTGGCATAACAAAATAGGTTGATTAACTACATTATCCCGAATCAATTTAAATTCATTTTAAATAAATAAGCATGCATAGTTTCAAAGCATAAACTACATTTTAAAAACCTGGGATCAAAATGATCAAAGCATCACTTGCCTTCAAAGAGTTGCTGGTCTTGTTCTGAAACTTGGTCTTGAGCGACGAATTCGTCCTCGAAACTTTCCGGCAAATTTGCGTCTACGCGTACAAATAAAATATGCAATAAATAGCTAATACAGAAGACTAAATGACCTCAAAAATTCAAATAAAATTCACCATTAAATATCTCACAATTTTATGAATTTTTAGAAATTTTAATCACCCAAATCCGAGTTAAAATGCCAAAGTTATAGTTATTTGAAGTTTGAATAAAATCTGAAAATACAGAAATTAAGAAAATCCGATTTTTCTGAATTATTTTTATACTGGAAATTCGCTTTTATGGCGTCGAGACCGCGTCATGATGACGTCAGACGGAAATGAATTTCGGTCGAAATATTTTATAGATAAAAAATATTTATGGCGTCATCGGACGTCGGCTCGACACGTGACACGCCTGCAGGTCGCCACGTCGTTACAGTCTATGGACTGGGTCCACGGTTGACTCTGTCCACCATGGACTTGGTTCACGCGAGCAGTGCACCACGCGGCAAAATCGCACCGTTCGCTAAAATCGGCGGTCGGATCCTATCTGCGCGCGCTCGGCGGCGCCGATTTCCGTCGACGCCACGCGTCACGCGATCGAGCGGTCCCCTCGGATCAACGGCCAACGCGCGCGGACTCGGCGGCGCCGGATCTGCGGCGACACGCGGCGCAATCGCAGCGGCTCGTTTGAAATCAACGGCGAGATTGGTCATGCCGGTCAAAGGAAACACGCGGCGCCGCGATCGGTTGGAGAATGCGGCGCTATCACGCCGCGCGTTCAAATTTGAGCGGCGCGGATCCTAGACAAAACGGATCCGAACTCAACCGTTCGAGATCCGATCCAACGACTTCGAGTTACGGGTCGTTTACTATACATGGCGCGGCGTGGCTCAATCCTACGCGTCTGATAACGATCCAACGGTGAGATGCAACCAATTCTGAGACTAGATCTAATCTCTACCGTCCAATCCGGATCTAGCAGTGCAGATCTACTCTAGAAGAACACAAAGAAAAGTGACGTGGGCGAACCCGAGCGTGCGATGAAGATCGGACGGACGACGGCTTCGGTGAAGGCAACGGCGGCGCAGAAGAAAAGGCTGCTGGAGTTGAGGAAGATGACGCAGCCCACGGCGCTACGGGGCTTTTCCGGTGTGATGAAGTGGCTCGTTCGACGCAGCTTGGCGGAAGGATTACTCCGGTGACCTTGGCGACGGCGGAGAGAAACCGGCGGCGAAGTAAACGACGAAAAACCGCGGCGGCACAAAGATGCAACTACGGCGAGCTCGCTCAGGCGCTAGAGAGGGTCTCGGCGTGCGTGCGAGGAGTCAAAAGACGCGGTGTGAAGGTCTCTGCACGACGCTATCAACGGGGACTTAAGGGTTGCCTCGACGTGCGCGAAACTGCCGGCGGAAATCACGGCCATCAAAGCCGACGTCTCTCCGGCGATCTCGCGAGGACGAAGTGATGTGGCGCAATCCTGCGCGTCCGTGCGGCGATGATCCGAAGGCTCACACATGCAGGCGACGTGGCGCGCTCTCACAGCGTTCGATCGGACGGACGACTTGGGTGAAAGCGGCGCTAGGGTTTCGCGCGGTTGGGCGGCGACACGCGATAATGGGCTCGGCCCATTCTTGCTTCATATGATTTTTAAATCATTTCACATTTAAAATAATTCTAGAAATTCAATTAAATCATTTGGAGCTTTTAAAATAGCAGAAAAATTCCAGAAAAATTCTAGAAATTACTTTGAGATGTTTGGAATTCCATTAAAATATTTGCAATAAAACTTTGCAAAAACTTTTCTATTATTTAATTGTTTTCAAGAAAAGTCCTATTTGAATAAATCCAAATAAACTTTAATAAATTCCCAAAAATTCAAAAAAAAATCAAAAATACTCCAAACTGATTAATTTGTTTTATCTAGGCTTTGGTACTACTAGTGGTGGTGTGAGTCCCGGGTTGTGGTAACCAGTCCTCGCACAGGTGGTCTCACATAGTGCAAGAGGGGGGCCCTAGATGTGGTAACCAGTCCCAACAGTATTGAAAACTTAGTGAGTAGTACTGGGTTTAGACAAAGCATTGTAAAGATTTTGTCATGATCTCTCTGCCGACAAACCAAAGTAAGTGTGTCAATAGCTTGGCAACAATAGATGATCATGTCGTGTGGGTAAAGAGCATAACCTTTGCAGAGTGTAAAATCTATTCGAATAGTCGTGCTCGCGGTATTGAGCAATGCTCGGGAATTAAGGTCAAGGGTTAGATTTTATTAAAATGAATTGGGAATGGAGGTTATATGCCTATGGAGGTTTGGAATTTGATTTAAGGTCGTGAGTGTGTTTATTTGGAAAATGATTGAGAAATTTATTATTGTTATTATTTGTTTTACTGTCTTTACAATCTATCTATGCTATTTCTTCGTAAATGCTGCTTTGTTGCATATAGTATGTTAGACTTACATTATGTGCACAACTTGTTGAGTGCTTTAAGTACTCACCCTTGCCAACAAACAAATCACCAGTTGAGGAGAAGTCTACACCTTCGAAAGAGATGGATTTCCATGAGAAGGCGAATATCTAGGAGATGAACCTTGTCAGATGCCTATGGCATGTTGATCGGATTCACCAACAATCTTCATTCTGCTGCAGTTTATTTGCTTTGATTCAGAGCCATCAAGGCCTAATAAGTGTAAGGCTGGCCCTAAGGTCATTTAATAGGTATTATCTAATATGTGAGGTCTTTTGTTATGTTTCCGCTGTGTATGATTGTGATATTCATCTATGTTGAGCCTGCGTGCACTAGCGTAATCCTGGACTAGTGCAAAATAAACAAAGAGTCTGGATTTGCATATTAGGGTCCCGACAACTACTATGGGGGACAATGTATATGAACAATATCCTCCAAATGCATCGACTCAACCAATTCGGCCACCTGAGCTTACGCTCGGGGGCAGAATGCCAATTACAAACATAATTGGTAGGCTCCTAATATTGTGTCGGCTAACACGGTAAATTGGGCCAACCATATATTTGCCGTATTGAGAGATCAATTCGGCATACAGCCCAAGGGGAAGGGTGTCGGCTATAGAAAACGATATCCTGATTATATTGATTGTATGCCTTTCTCTAACAATTTTAAGGTTCCTGATTTTGTTAAGTTCTCTGGAGAAGATTCTGTTACCACGTTGGACATTTTATTGTGTAGTGCGGTGAAGCTGCTTAGTCCAACGGGCTAAAAATTAGATATTTCCCGTTATCTCTATCAGGAGCTGCTTTTACCTAGTTTACCAGTTTGCCTCCAAATTCGGTTCACTTTTGGACCGATTTGGAAAGCCGATTCCATGATTACTTTTTCTCTAGCAGTCTAAAACTTAGGATTTTCGACTTGAGCTCTGTTAGCCAGAAGTTTGGGAAATTGGTAATGGATTATATTAAAAGATTTAGGGAGGTGAGGAATCGGTGCTTCAGCGTCACCTTATCTGACAACCAACTAGCCAATTTGGCCTTCCATGGGTTAATTCCCCAGCTGAGGGAAAAATTTGGTGGATAAGAGTTCACCGATTTAAGTCATCTATTGCATAGTGTATTAGCTCGAGAAGGCCATTTGAAAGACCATGTGGAGGTCTATCCTTGATGGTGATGAGTAATTGGCTGTGTTTTATCATGAAGTACTTGAGTTTGAGTTTGATTTGAATTGGATTTTAAAAATGAAGCAATTTGAGTCGTGTTTGCGAGGAGCGGCACTACTGGCCCCAGAGGGCGGTAGTTATTTTCCAGAGAGCGTTCTTGGGTGGATTTCAGGGGAGCGGCACTACCAGCCTCTGGGGAGCAGTTGTGCCAGCAAAAGTGGCACTACCGGCTCCAGGAAGCGGTAGTGCTGGACTCCAAGTGAATTTTTTGGGATTTCAATTTTAAAAATTGTGGGCAATTCTATGTGATGTGTTTCCTTGTTTTTGATGGTTGTAGGACATTGGGTTTTGATCATGGTGAGGCGGAGGATGACCAGGACTAGGCGAGATGCGCCGAAGGTCCAGACGATCGAGGATCGCCAGAAGATGATCGGAGACAGGGTTGCTGTGAACCGTGAAGATAAAGAATGGACAAGATGCTAGCTAGGCGCTGCATGGATCAATGAGGGCCATTGGATCTTGGTCTAGTTGATAGGTTAGCGGGTCTAGTTAGTATGCTTTGAAAACCGTGCAAGAAAACCCATTTGCTTGTTGGGTTTTAGGTTAGCCCTTGTATGGTTGTATGAGTGGGTCAATCCTAGCCCTTAATGGTGTGCCTTAGGGTTTAGGACTCATCCAAGGGTGGAGGATGACCTAGGAGTAGTATAAATAGAGGGGTAGGGGTGCATTCCCCTTCTTGATGGTTTTGACACTACTACAAAATGGCTTATATTAGACGCCTCATCACAGACGGTCTCTCAAAACCGTCTGTGATGATGAACATCACTGACGATTCTATATCGCAACCGTCAGTGACATTATCACACACGGTACTCTTCAAAAACCGCTAGTGATATACATCAATATCACATACGGTTTTAGTTAAAAATCTTCTGTGGTATCATGTATTATCTCAGACGGTTTTATAATAAAACCGTCAGCGACTTATCACAGACGGTTCGTTATAATAAAGATCTGTGATAAACCACATCACAGACGGTTTATCCATACTGAACCGTCTGTGATAATATTTCAACTTTCGAGCTCTCACCAAATTTGAACTTCCCGCTCGACTTATTTTTGTCTTCCTTTAAAATACTAGCCCGTGGCTCTTCTCCTGCTGCTTTCTTCTCACTTCTCTTGCTCTCCTCTTCTCTTCTCTTCTCTTCTCTCTTTTCACTTCTCACTTCTCACTTCCTTTTCCTCTCCTCTTCGAATGTTTGGTAAGTATGGTGTTTGAATCGTTCAACTAAAATATCATAGCTCATCCTCTCCTCTTCCTCTTCCTCTTCCTTTCCCTCTTATCTTCTCTTTTGCACTCTTGATGTTGCGGCGTTTTCGTTTTCGATCCGTGCACCTTTCGGTAAAACGGCCATAACTTTTGCATACGAGCTCCGATCGTGACGTTCTTGTGCTCGTTTTAAAGCTAACGAAAAGTTTGATTTGAAAACGCCACAAAACCAAGTCAGGGGGCTGCATCAGAAGTACAATTCAGGCTCCAAAAAAAGTCGATCTCGAAAAAACGTTGTTTAGGGCCTCAAAACGGCCTCCGAAGTTTGTTTTCGTCGATTTTGCGTTTTCAAGTTCTTCAGAGCAGTGACATGGGATATCTCACATCCAGTAACTCTTCCATTATGCCTGAACTAACACAGAGCAGCTGGATCACAGAAATATCATCTGTACGTGATGATATTTTTTTTGTTTCCAAAAGTAACATCACAGGAGGTTTATAGTGAAAACCGTCTATGATAGTTGTTATCACAGAAGGTTCTTAGTAAAAACCGTACGTGATAGTTTGTTATCACAGATGGTTCTTAGTAAAAACCATCTATGTTGTTTGCATATGATAGACGGTTTTAGTTTGAAACCGTCTGTGATATGTTCTATCACAGACGGTTCATAAACCGTCTGTGATGTTCCGTAACATCACTAACACATGGTTACAGATGGTTCAGAAAACCGTCTGTGATGACGGTTCCGAACCATCTGTGATGACCTTTTCTGCAGTAGTGTGAGGTTTTTGTGCTCCTTTGAGCTTTGCCCACTTATTTGTGAGGCTTTGTAAACCTCCCTTTAAGAAATGAAGATCTAAGTTCCTCTCAATTCTGAATTTACTCATCGCATTTACATTATGTCTTTAAATTCTGCAATTTACATTCATGCAATTTAATTTCATGCAATTTGGATTTGCCTCCCCTCCTTTTAAATGCTTTTGGATCTTTTGCTGAGGATGTATGATTGATGGATGAGTCTTCTTCAGACTATATCCCAATCATCTAGGCAAATCTTGTGTTCTTTCTTGCAAGAAACTAATTTTTGTTTTTGAGAGGATCAATCTTGCAAGATTAGATTTTTGGGAGTTCTTGTCTTGTGTTCTAGCTTGCTATGACATGTGGGAAGACACCTAGGATCATCTTGATCATCAAGAACCCACGAGCTAGTTGAGAGCCAAGTTTTTGATTTTGAACCCGTTCTTGAACACTCTTTCGTAAATTTGAAAAAGGTTAGAACTTTGATGTTGATTCTTCCAATAGACTGTTGGAATAGGTTGCTGACATCCTTAGGAAGGTGTCCACAAATTTTCATTGAGTTTGGATCAGCCGATCAAAAGATTTCTCAAATTTTCCTTTTGAACATGGGCTAAAATTACTGTTTATCGGGCGGTAGTGCCGAGTTTGTGGTAGTGCCGGCCACTGCTGAGAATTTTGGGATTTTCTCTTTCTTTGCTTTGTCTATTTTATGTGAGGATGTTGGCTAGATTGTTTCGAGTGGGAAAATTTTATTTTACGATCATTCACCCCCAACCTCTGATCGCCATCTCGATCCTTTAATTGGTATTAGAGCCGGTTTTGCTCTTTCATAGATCTTGACCGGTCTCAAGAGTCATGGTGATGGACAAATATTCCACCAAGCCTCCTATCCTTTCTGGAGTTTATTTTCCTTTTTGGAAGTCGCAGATGGAGTCGTACATCATTGCCTAGGGCTTCCTGATATGGCAAAAGGTGAAGCTCTCGTATGAGGTTCCTGCCGATAAGCATGTCACGGCCGGCAATATGGCTAACATTGAGGCAAATGCTAAGGCAAAGAACATCCTCATACATGGACTTAGCTGTAGAGAGTACGACAGGATCTCT
This sequence comes from Otatea glauca, assembly GCA_036346275.1. Classification (NCBI taxonomy): domain Eukaryota; kingdom Viridiplantae; phylum Streptophyta; class Magnoliopsida; order Poales; family Poaceae; genus Otatea; species Otatea glauca. The sequence continues at coordinate 43,150,263 of CM070713.1, read as the reverse complement.
CACCTTCATTCTGGGTGACCCTCGATGCTTACCATGAGGGCATCACTCAGATCAGAACAGTGAGACAGGACCAATTCAAGCATGATTATAACAAATTTGAGCAACACGCTGGTGAGAGTCTTGACGAGTGCTTTGGTTGTTTTACAAAGATTTTGAGTGACCTCCGAGCAATCGTTTGCATATACCCTGACTCGGACAATGCTCGACATTTCTTGGCCGCACTCGATCTTCGAGTTTGGGAGATGAAAGTGACCACCATCAAAGACACCACCAATTTGTCGACCCTACTCTTGACGGGCTTTATTCCCGACTCAAGACTCATGAGATCGACGCCGTCTCTCGCAAGACAAAATCTCAGTCGATGGCCTTGGTCACTGATCCCACTGGATCTTCCTTTGATCTTTCTGCTGATTTCTCCCTCTCCGCCCTTAGCGAGCTAAGCGATGACCAACTGAAAAAATTTACAGAAAATGAGCTTGCAAATTCTCTCATGCATACCAGAGGGTGAGAGAGAGGGGAAGAGAGGTGGCACGATCACCTTCTTTGAGTGTGGTGGCCCCAACCACATTCGAGCGAACTGCCCCAAGCGGGAGAAGGGCAAGAACGATGTCGGCGGTTCAGGAAAGAATGACTACACCGACAAGAACCACAACAAGAAGCCTCCAGCTCGTGAGCCGACATGTGAGAAGAAGTACCGCAACTTCTCCAAGAACAAGAAGCTCTTCCACCGTGTCCTCGCCGTGCTTGACGACATCAACTTCTTCGACACGGAGACATGGAGCGACAAAGGCAAGGATGAACCGCAAGAGAAGAAAATCGGTGATGACTTCACCAGCATGTGCTTCATGGTAGACGCAAATGGCATCAGTGACTCTGATCTCTATAGTGACTCGGACGAGGTACCCTCCTATGACCAGCTCAATGAAGCTTTGTGCAAATTAGGAAAATTTCATGCTAGAGCTAGAGCTAGGTGTATGGAGCTAGAGAAGGAAGTAGGTACCTTGACTCGGGAGCTAGCTTCTCTTAGATCTTCTCACTCCCAAGTCACTGATGACTATTCTTTGTGTGATGCCTTGCTTGAGGAGCTAGAGAACCTTAAGACCATACATGATAGTGTGCTTGTTGAACTTTATGGTCTTAGGTTGAAGAATGCTAGCACTAGTTCTGTTGATGCTATTCTTGTTGAGGCTAGTTTTCTTTATGCTCACTCTGCTCCCTCATGTCAAAATTGCCCTAAATTGCTTGCTGAAATTAATGCCATGAGCGGTCACTCTAGGAAGCTTTCTTGTAGAAATGATGAACTTGAAATGCATGTTTCTAAGGACTCAGTCAGCTCATGTGAGGGCTATAGATGAATTTGTTGATGTGATTTATTCTAAAAAGCTACTTTATGAATTGCAACGTTTACAACAATGTGATAAAACTATCAAGGCATATTACGAGGAATTAGAAACTTTGTTGTTGCATTGTGGTTTAAATGAATCTGAAGAAGCTAAGGAAATAAAACTCTTAAATGGACTTCATATGAAAATTCAGGGTATTCTTGTTGATAAGGAATATAATTCTCTCTATAGTTTATTTAATCTTGCTTGTGAGATTGAAAATCAAATTGAACATGAAAGACATCTTGCTGAAATTAATGTCTATAATTGCCAAAGTGAAGAATTTTCTTTGGAAGAACGACATCTTATCGAGTTTTCACTTACTACTAACTTTTCACAGGACATTAAGAACAAGAACGAGAAGGAAAATACGCAAGAGAAGGAGAAGAATGAGATACTTGCTATCCCATGCATGCCTCAAGAATGTAAAGATCATAATATGCCTAAATCGACTAAGATAGAAAACAATGCTAACGACATATGTGCTATTTTCATACGAGGAGAGAATTTTGTTGATATGCTAAATTTGACCACTACTGGTGCTATGCTAGAACAGCAGTTAGTGGACACTCAAACTGATCACCTTTGTGTGATAATATCTCATTTATATCCATGCCTCAACTAGTGAATGAACATATACGTTTTATTTCTGATCTAAACACGTGTGCTGAAAATAAACATGTTATTCACCTTGGTAATGAAAAGAATGAGATTAAACTGTTGTCTTCCTTGAATACTTTGGGTTACATTGGATTTGATGCCATTTGTGATCTCAATTGTTTAGAGGAGATATTTTCAATGCCTGCTAATTTGTCATGGTAATCAAATGTTAGTTTTCATGCTATTGGCAAATATAATGATAAAGGAAAGTACATGGTGCATCGAGTTTATATTTATACCATTTTGAAATCTTCTTTTAATGTGTCACACTATCAACAACAAAAGAATATGGTGGTTTCTTTGTTGCCTCTTGTTACTAAACTTTTGCAGGTCAATGAGCTTGAGTCGAGGACGACTCAAAATAAAAAAGGGGAGGATGATGTGACCATACTGGCCCAGTAAGCCATGCTTCTACCTCAAGCCAAGACAAGGGCCCAACAACTTTTGACGCTCCAAGCCCAGCCTAAGATCAAGACCAATTCGTTCACGAGTCCAGTTCGGCTCCTAGGAGTAGTCCAACTAAAAATGACCATATCTACCGGTGAGTTTTTCTGAAATCCTCTCACGTCATCTCGTGCCATATGGTCAGATCTATCTCTCCACCAAATTTGGTGCAGTTTCATCTAGGAAATCAAAAGTTATGGCCGTTCCAATCTCGAATCTTGCCGTCACCCGTTCTCCTTCGTTTTTGCGAGTTTGACCGTGAAATGTTTTCTGTAGACTCCTCTTGATGTCCTCTACACGGTGCTCACCCTAACTCAAGGTTTTGTCCACGGGATTGCTGCAGAAAATTCAATCTTCCCCATCGATCGCGTCGTCTGGCGAGAAAAATTCGTCGCGCGCGTCCCGTTGATCCAGAAGGTAAAACTCAGATCCGTTCATGTCATATCGTGCCAAATGATCCCAGATAGCTCTCTGTAAAATTTGGTTAGGTTTCATCCATTATTTTAATAGTTATGACCGTTTGATCTATTAGCTTTAGCGGTAGTTCATCGGCGGTTTGTGATCTGTCTGTTGGGTTGCTTCCAAATCCGGATATACCATTGAGTTCGTGTCGCGCGTTCTCGTGGTGCTCACTTCCCTCTACTGTTCCATCCACGAAAATTTTAATATTCGTTACCGTCGCCTTTTGCCACCGCTGCGTGCCTTGTGCCGCCAACCATTTTGGTTTGTCGTGGCCATGTCATTGTGTCCGAAAATCATTATCCCCTGTTTTGCCCACCGTTGAAGTTCATTGATCCCGGTTGCCGTCAAAGCCATGTTCTAGAATCTACCCGACGTCTTTTGGCCTAGTCGCCGTGTCGGTGCGCATTTCGGTTCGCCATCTTTGGAAACCTTTAATCGCAGAGCCAACCCTACCATCCTACCCTATGCCAAGTGTATTCATCCTTGAATCGTTTCGCTCAAACCCGGACTTAACCCTTGGTCCAATTCGTCGTTAACGTCCCGCCGTTAACGTTCCGTCGTTAACGTCCCGCCGTTAACGTTCCGTCGTCAACGCCCGCCGTTAACGTTCCGTCGTCAACGTTCCGTCGTTTACGTTCCGTCGTTAACCTCCCGCCGGTAACGTTCCATCATTAACGTTTCGCTGCTAACGTTTCTTCGTTAACGTTCCGCCGTTAACGCTTTGCTCTCGCTTCGCTATCATCGCATATGCACATTCCAGCAAGAGCGTAGCGCGATGTCATTATCCTTTCTATCGTCCTATCGTGATCTAACCCCATTTCTTGTGAGTCTAGCTTTATCTTTCTATCATCTGCAAAGCCGGACCAAAACCTAACTTAAGACCGGTTTGATGGACTGAGTTCATCGTGAGCCGCGCTGCCGGTATTGCGGTTTTCCACGTTGTGTCCACCGTAGTAAGATATTTGTACTATCTTACTACATATCGTCATCGCCCTATTATCGTCAAGTCTCTTCTTTGATGTATGACTGAACCCCAGATCGGATCGCACTGAATGTCGATTCCATCCGTCCTTGTCTTATCCCTGAAAATCTAATCTGCCATTAACCCAGAATTCATTCGTGGACTTGGTCGATAGACCATTGGCCATATATCATATCCTGGTGCCATATCTATTCTATTAGTCTATCTTTCTTTTGTCTGACTGTGTATTTGTTTAGTCAACAAAAGTCAACATTGAGCATCAGTTTAGTTCATCATGAACTAACATATCTTTATGGACCCGATCTATAGATCAAGAGCCCATATGTCAATATTTGTCCAATCGAGTTAATTAATCTCGAAGGATATCCCCTGGAATATACTCTGTTTTTCCCTAATTATCAGTCGTAACCTTCTCGTTAAATCTTACAAAGCTTTGTTCTCTTTCATCCGATCTTCGATCAAATCTAAGTTCCTAAATTCAATCCCTTCCGTTCAGTACCAATCTAATATTAAATTGGAGTTTGTTTGAATTGCTTTTGAGTTTTGTTGTATTTGTGCTTCTTTGTCGTTAGACGTGTCGTTCAGAAGTTACCCGAAGTAGCTAAAGGGCGAGGAAGTCGAAGCATTCCATTGAAGAGCCAAAGGTTGATGAAGCCGAAGATCAATTAAAAAGAGTAAAGAGCAGTTTATAGCAAGTGCCAGGCAAGTTGTGCTTTGATCATGTTGAACCTACGATTACAAAAACTGCTATATTGTTTTACTTTATTGCATATTATTTGACATGTACAAATGTCTTCAATTAAATTTGGGAATTAGCTATTATACCCAATTGCTCTATACCCTACCTTGCCATTTGTATACCATGATATATTGTCACCCTAGATTGGTTCATTATAGTTGGTTAGTAATAATAATCAACATGGGATGGTTAGACCGTATTAGTTGCTTAGTCATGCCACGCCATCACATGTACTTTAGTCTTTGATAAATAATCTTGACTAATGGAATATGGAACGATGTTATGAACTTGTGTGTCATGTGTGGTCACACAATGAGATTGAGTTGCGGTGGCGAGAGGATGTCACGCAACGAGGTTAAATTGCTGATGGCACGTGGTGCTTGGTAATCAAGCTGGTGGTTATGATTTAGATTGGGGCAAGTGGCAAGGCGAGAATGCCAAGGTGGGCCCGATGGGCGGGGGTATGTGGAAGTCTTGCCTCGATCATCTTAAGGACTTAACCTTGCAAGCCTTTGACTGAGTCAATCATGCGACCACATGTCCGATATGGGATGACCTAGTTGATTAGGGTTACGATATCTTTCCTCCGATACCTCGGGCGACGACACGGAAGTGTACTGCGAGGAGCGTACATGTCTTTGCGGCTTGGTACCCATCCAACGGTGTTGGCCTGTCCTATACTTGGTGGCATCTGCGTGAGAGGAGTGATAGCGAAGGCAACACCGAGAGGTTCTTTGGTTAAGGTAGAGGTTCTGAAAGGCTTTGTCGTGAATTCTCCGTCGGTACACCAAAGGAAGTGTCTTGATGGCGGCACAAAGAGAATATCACGTCGTGTGGGTAAAGTGCATAACCTCTGCAGTGTAAACCTATTCGAATAGCCGTGCTCACGGTATTGAGCAAAGCTCGGGAATTACAGTCAAGGGTTAGACTTTTGTTAAACAAAACTTATTGGGATGGCGGGATGCCATGGAAAGTGGATTTTGACTTAGGATTGGAAACTTGTTTTACTTGAGAAATGTTGAATCTATCTAATACAGTTATTTGTTTTACTGTCTTTCCAATTTAGATACTGTATTAATTTACAAATGCTGCTTTTTGCAAAATAGCCATAGTAGCCATTTCTTTGGAATAATCCTTGCATATAGCTATGTTAGAATTGCATTCTGTGCATGACTTGTTGAGTGCTTTATGTACTCACCCCCTTGCAACACACAAAATCATCAGTTGAGGAGAAGACCACAACTTCGAAGGAGGAGAAGTTCCACGAGGAGGCGATTATCTAGGAGTTGAACCTTGTCAGTTGCCTGTGGTATATTGATGGGATTCGTCGACGTTCTTCATTCCGCTGTTGTTTATTTATTTTGAGTTGAAGCCACCAAGGCCTCACAAGTGTAAGTTTGACCTTAAGGTCGTTCAATAGTTCTATATTAATAGATTAAATCTTTATTTATTATTCCGCTGTTTATGATTGTGATATTTCATCTATGTTGAGACTGTGTGCACTAGCGTGATCCTGGACTAGTGCTGAATACACAGAGGGTCCGGATTTGCATATTCGTGTCCCGACATGAGCTCATGGCTTGAAGATGAATCCCTACAAGTGCGTTTTTGGTGTGTCGGCTGGGCAGTTTTTGGGCTTCATGGTTCATGCAAGAGGGATTGAGGCTAACCAGGAAAGAGTCAAAGCCATAGCCAAAACCAAGCCACCGACATGTAAAAAGGATTTGCAGAAGTTGATCAGCAAGATTAACTATTTGCGGCAATTTATTTTAAACCTATATGGCTATATTAGATCATTTACTCCATTGCTGAAGTTGGAAGAAAAACAAGAGTTTATATGGGGAGCCGATCAGCAAAAAGAATTTGATAATATCAAGGAATACTTGACCAATCCTTCGGTTTTAGCAGCACCTCAAAAGGTGTACTGTTCAAGTTATATATATCGGCTGAGGAGGAAACTATTGGAGTTGTTTTGGCGCAAGAAGTCGATGGGAAAGAGCGAGTAATTTTCTACTTAAGTCGATGGCTAATTGACACGAAGACCAAGTATCCTTTTGTAGAAAAACTCTGTTTATCATTATATTTTGCTTGCACAAAGTTAAGGTATTATATTTTATCATCGGCTTGTAAGGTTATTTGTAAAAACGATGTGATAATATATGTTATCAACTCCAATTTTGCAAGGTCAACTTTGTAAATGGGCCAATATGCTCATCGAGTTCGATCTAACTTATGAATCGGCTAAAGCAATTAAGGGTCAACTAATTGTGGATTTTCTAATAGGACACGAGACTACCATGAATACCAATTTAGTTTCTGTCACCCCTTGGCAACTAGTTTTTGATGGATCGGTATGTCGAGAAGGAGATGGTATTGGAATAGTGCTGGTTTCGCCAAAAGGACACAATTTTGAGTTTGCAATTAAGCTAAATTGCCGATGTTCTAATAATCAAGCTGAGTACGAAGCATTGCTCAAAGGCCTACAGTTGCTCGAAAATATCAAAGTAGATTCGTTGAGGCCTATGGCGATTCCTTGTTAGTGGTCTAGCAGGTTATGGGAGAGTATAACTGCACGATGAAATTTTGATCAAGTATTTGGAGCAGTGCCTCACTTTGATCGGCTCATTTACTTCATTCTCCATCAGCCATATTCCTCGAGAATTAAATAACAAGGCAACTTGTTAGCTCAACAAGCATCGGGTTATATAAAGTTTTTGTCCAATTTGAAGAATGTGAGCCGATTGAGAAAATAGTAATGTGTGTTACCACTAATGACTGGAGGGTAAAAATAATGGAATATTTGATTGATCCCTAAAAACCTACTGATCGGAGAATTAGGTGGTAAGCTTTAAAGTATGTTATCCTCGATAATGTGTTATATTATCGGACTGTGGGGGTTTGTTGATAAGATGTCTTGAAGCCGATGAAGCCAAGATAGCTATGGGAGAACTGCATGAAGTTATTTGTGGATCCCATCAATAGGCTCATAAGATGAAGTGGCTGCTAAGGCACACTGGATATTTTTGGCCAACAATGCTGGAAGATTGCTTTAGGTATTAAAAAGGATGCCGGACTTGTCAAAAATTTGGGAACGTGCAATTGGCACCAACATCAGATTTACATGCAATCATCAAGCCCTGGCCATTCAGAGGATGGGGGATAGATATAATCGGACAAATATTTTCTGCATCGAGCAAAGATCATAAGTTTATTTTGGCCGCAACTGATTATTTTTCTAAATGGGTGGAAGCCATCCCGCTCAAAAAAGATTCAAGTGTTTAAGCCATCGGATTTTTTATAGAATATATCATTCATCGGTTTGGAATTCCATAAACTATTATGACTGATCAAGGAACTTGTTCATGTCTGATGAGTTTCAAGGTTTTGTAAGAAGTTTGGGCATCAAATTATTGAATTCATCACCCCATTATGCTCAAGCTAATGCTCAAGCTGAGTCGTCTAACAAAACATTAATGAAACTAATCAAGAGGAAGATTGAGGAAAAGCCAAGGAATTGGCATACAACATTATCAGAGTCGTTATGGGCTTATCGGCTTGCATATCATGGTGCAACGAAGCTATCACCCTACCAATTGGTTTATGGACAGGAAGCTGTTTTGCCTATAGAAATCAATGTCGACTTCATACGAGTAGCCAGGCAACATGGTTTGTCGGCTCAACACTATAAGGATTTGATGATTGATAATTTGGATGATTTGGTAGAATTACGTTTGCGCACACTGGATCGGCTTAAAAAGAATAAAGCAAGGATTGCAAAGGCTTATAATAAAAAGGTGATGCCTAAGTCGTTCTGTGAAGCCAATTTTGTTTGGAAAACTATAATACCTGTCAGCTCTAGAGATAACTGATTTGGCAAGTGGTCTCCAACATGGGAGGGGCCGTATAAGATCCATTAGCTTGTGAATGGAAACTCTTACATATTAGAGATGATGGAAGGAGTGGTGTTTCCTAAGGCGATTAACGGAAAGTACTTGAAGAAATACTACCCTAGCGTTTGGGTTGGTTCCTGATCAGCTACAAGAAGTTATCGGTTGGGAAAAGGCCAAATTAACTTGTTGCAGTCAATTCTGGCTAAATTAGAAGTATAAAGCTGATTACACACATTGTAAAGGAATTAAGACATAAATAAACAATCAGTTCAACAGCCAATTTATAAAATATTCAAAACGTTTCAGACATTGTTGCAACCGACATTACAAACATTTAGAATAGTTTTTAAGATAACCCATTACAATTATTTTTAAAGGAATCGACTACAGTCCTGAGTTGTGTTGCCTAGCTCCCAAAGCCGATAGAGCAGCACCTGCCTTGGCGATAATTGCCTCCATGTCTTCCAGGATTTTGTCCTCTTCTTCCTAAGACCCAAGGACGGGAGTAATCTTGGCCGTTTGTTTTTTGATCGATGCAATAGCCATGCCAAGACCAAGTTTCTGGTCCTTCAAAGCCGATGCACCAGTGGCCAATTGCTCCTGTGATTCAGCTAGGGAGACATTCACCTTGGCCAATTCCTCTTCCAAGACTTCTTAGCCGATTCTAGCTACAATTCCAATTCTTTGGTGGCTTTGAAGTCCTTTGAGTCTTCATCAAACATAGCTTTGAGAGCTTTGGTGTCAGCCACGAGCTTGTCGAGGAGCTTTTGGTCTTCAGCTTGCGCTTCGTGACGAGCGATCCTTGACTTGGTCGCCTCCACCTCACTCCTCTTGGAGTCTAGATGGCATATTTCAAGCAGAGCTGCCACCATCTTCTCTGGCAAGTCAGCTCACACCACCGCCATGGCATCCCGCAAAGGTTGCGAGTTCTCAAGGAGCTTGGTCGATGGAGAGCAAATGAGGTCGAAAAGGTGGTTGAGTTTCTCCGCCATGCAGGGAGCTGAGCTCACCTCAGCTGATGCGTCCTTTGAGACAGCCAAGATGTTTTGGATTTCCTCTGGGAAACTCTCCATGCCTAGGTCGACGTCGTCCTCCAAGTTGGACTAGTCAAATTAGTGAATGTTGCATTTGGAATCGGTCAGCTTGGCGGAGGAAGTGGCAGCCTTGGGCGATGCAGCTTAAGCAGGAGTAGGCAGGGTAAGCTGGGAAGATGGCGGCGGCAACTCAAACTCTCCAGCCAGTAAATCGGCCAAGATGTTGGCCGCTATAGTAGAAGGAGATAGTACAGGCTGGAAAAGGGATTCAAAAGTAAGCTAAAGCTGGTAGTATCCAGAATAAAGATGGATGGCAAGGTACTTACCTTGGCTGTCTGAGATGCACGAGGGGAACTTTCAGCTGATTGCTCTTGAGGCTTGCTACCCCTTGTGGTCAACACCTTCTTTTGACATGAGCACGTTTTTTTCTATTGATAAAATCTGCTAAGAATTAGTCATCCAAAAATAGCCAATTAAATAAAGAGGACTTGAAGGGTGAAAAACTTACAATGTTGCTATTCTCAAGATCGGATAGGGAGCGAGACTGGACTCCTAGCATATCCGACGAGTAGCCTATTATCACCGTGCTGGAAGAGGGTTTCTTCGGTTGAGGCATCACTTGCGGGCCTCTTTCCGGCCGACTTAGCCTATGAAGCAAGAACAATAGCCGATTAGTGAAGTTTAAAATACTTAAAAATTCTAAAGGGTAAGAGATGAAAAGTCTACGTTAGCTGATACCTCGTCAGTAATATCGACAAGGCTCGTGTTAGTATAGCCTTCGGTGTTAGTCTCACTGCTAGAACTTGAAGTGTTGCCAGCATCAGACAATTCCGTCGGCTCATTAGGAAGGTTTAGAAAGAACCTAGCGATGATAGCCAATGGAGTCCTCTCGGCATAATACAGGGCATCATAAATAGCCAACCACCAAGCAAAGAAGTTTCCTGCCCTTTGAGTGTTCAAATAAAAGTGTGGCAAAGACTGCAGTTGGAGGTCATCAGGTAGATGCAAGACAATGTCAGCCCCTGAAGCACTGTAGATGTGTTCCCTTGCTTGAAGCCGATTAAGGAGTTGGAAAGATAGGGGGACTTGACAAAACCCAAGTTGTTTAGCATAAACCGATGGGTGATAAAACTCATATGACGGTTGTAAGGTATGATTTTGTGTATTGAAGCCGACAAAGAGGGTGCTTGGAGACAAAAAGATCTTGTACATGTCCAGGGTGCTCACAAGCATAGTGTTGCTATCGGATGACAGATGGAGAAAAGATGGGTGAGGATAATCGCCAGCCTCACTATAGCTAAAGAAGTCATGCTGGTCAAAGTCATTACTGTCTAGGTGAAGGAAAGTTATTTCTTTGAGCCAATTGGGGTTATCTTGGACTCACTACCAGAACAAAGAATAAATCTTTCACCAAGAAATCAGCTATTCCTATGAACAACATCCTAGCCCTTAGAGACTTCTTCCAAGGGGAAAGGGGTCATCTCAGTAGAATACAAATTGAAAGATCGGCTAAACATGCAGCAGAGCCAGGTGTGGATGAACCAGAGAGGATCGCCTACATTGCCAACCAAGTGTGATCCCATCCCGGTAAATAGCCAACTGTGGATGATATGCATCATCTGGTATACAACGCCCAAAACATCTTCCCTAGGGCTAGCCGACGGCCTTCTACTAACTGTTCAGGCATAACTTGATAAACTTGTGTCGGCCCAAGGGAAGCTCCGCAGAAGACGAATCGGTCAAGCCACAGGTTAAGGAATGCTATATGTTCCTCGTCTGATATAGGCCCAGTGACCTTATTATTGTTACCGATGTACATGCTCCATCCTTCACATTTAGCCCGGATCAACTTGTACTAGGGCTTGGCACTGAAAGCCAATATTTCTCCCTGCCCGGCCTTAAGCAGCAAATTTTGGTTATGTCTAAGAGGGTTTGGCTGATGGGGCCAGTTCTAAACAGGAAGGCATTAAGAGTGTCTGACAAGAAATAGCAAGCCATGACCACTAAGGGCTCATTGGCCTCTAGATCAGCTAAGGAGGGGGAAGGCACTCTGCTATACCCATTCTTTCCCATTCAACCATCTTATGGGCTACTAGTTGATTAAACCAATCCCTCCAACCTCTCAACGCTATCGGCCAGGCCCTAAAACTCTTTGTCCATCCTTCTATTTTGTACTCTTAAGCCGACAAAGGAATATGAGGTACTTCCTGATCTATTAGAACTGACGGGTTAGGATTTCCTAGTGGACCTAAATAGAACTGGTCATTATTGTCGAGGATGGGAATGAGTACCAGGTTTGGGTCCATGGAAGCTGATTGATGAAAGATGGAATGGTTGGAAGAAAGCTTGCAATCCTGAAGGCTATGGTGAAGCCGATTGCAAGGAATTCGAGACCTCGTGCGTGTGAAAATGGCAGTGTGGGGACCTCATATTTATAGGGGGGTGAAAAAGGTGAAACGGCGGGAAAATTTTTGGAGGGGACGCAGGCAGTTAACAGTGAAGATAAGCGTCTCAAGATTTTACGGCAACATAAACGGGGCAGTTACTAAGGGAATGTTGCGCCAAGACGATGATGATAGAAGCTAATGGAGAAGATTTTTGGATGATTAACATATTATCTCCCAAAAATGGGGGCATATGTTTGCACCAGAATTTGACAAAGTATGGTCAAATTATCAAGCTAAGGATCAAGAGATATTTTGGCCGATGTTGAATATGGAAAGGATAATTCAAATATGGATTATGACCTATATACACATGGGATCTATTCGGGTAGAGGCCGATACGTGTCATGGTGGACAACGTGTCGGAGACAAACATGATCGGCGAATGTGCTATAAAAGATGGTTAAGGGCGAGCGAGGAAAACAACACAATCAAATCAAACAACTTGCATTACTTTTATTGTTCTGTCAATTAGGAGTAGCCTTGTAATTTAGATCCTTTTGTAATTTGATTTCGATCAATAAAGTTGCGCATCACCGATAATTGATCTTTGTCGATTACGCCAGTCAGGTTTGATTTTCTTCGATCTTGTTGCGCATCGCCTTTTTCAGGAAGATCTACCTCTTATCATCTGATGAGCCCTAATCGGCTAATTAGACTAATCGTTACCTTAGATCTTATCTGTTTCTCGGCTGTTTAGATCTTTTGCTGATTGTAATTTCATATCGGCTTTAAGCATATCATCTATTCATCTTACCGATTGTAGGATCAAATCGGTTGGCACACCTCAAACCACAGAACCCGGCAATCGTCACATGTGTTGTTGCTAGGGATGGCAATCTTACCCGATTACCCGTGTACCCACGGGTAAAAACCCTGATAGAGGAGGGTATGTTCCTCTTTTTTTACCCGCGGGCATGTTTATGGGGGTCAAACTGTCGACGAACGGGATCGCCTGACCACAAGAGGAAGGAGGGTATGGTGTAAGAGTGGAACCCGAGATCGTGCTCGCCAGGGGGAGGAAACCTGATCATTGCTAAGGATGAGAATAAGAGAGCGGTTGACACGAAGAATTATACTGGTTCGAGCCCCCAGCACGGGTAACAGCTCTACTCCAGTATTGCCCCGGGGGCGTAAGGTAGGCGATGATGTAATGTAGTTGAATACAAAGGGTGCTCGAGCTGAGGTTGAGTACCGATCCTCTGTGTTGTGTTGCTTCTGTCCCACTATCTCTTCTCTTTATCCTACGCAGGTGAATGTTTTATACTTCTAATACAGACTGTTGTAAGAAATGGCTATGGCCGAAAAACTCGGGATCGTGGAGTTAAACTCGTATCTGGGGCATAGTAAAGTTGGGTGTTTACTGCCTCGAAAATGTACTCTCCACGTTTGGCTTGACTCCATCTTAAAAGCCCTTTACTTGACTTGGTAACCGTTGGCTTCTTTAAACCTGGCCCAGCTCGATTTTGCTAGGTCAAGCTGGGCTCTCATTCTTCTGCTCGAGCTAGAGCTCGTTGGTCAAGAGCTCGAGCTCGGGAAGCGCATGCTCGAGCTCGTGGTATACACCCCTTGAGCTTGAGGGGTGTTTATTTGCACTGAGGTTACTGATCCCCGACAGCTTGCTCCCGAGGCTCAAGGAATGATCCTAAAGCTTGGGATATTCTTGAGTCTGATGACCTTGAGGAGGTGTCAGCTTCCTAGTCGAGCCCAGAAACTCTTGAGCTCAGGTCCGGGATCGCCCGAAGGTCTTCGATGTAGATGTGCCCAGAAACGCTCGGGCTTCGACACCTCATCTTCGAACGGGAAAGTCGAGGGGGCGGTTCACGATGCTTCGTGTTCTCCCCCAGCAGTCTCGGGCACCTTTTGAGGTGTAACCAGCGCCAGCTATTGATAATCGGGCTCTTTTAAATCCTGAACCATCGCCTTCCTTAGAACTTCTCCACTTTCCTTACTGTGCCGAATCCTAGAACTTTTTGCCTCCTTGTTTTCCTGATCTCCATCCGCCATCTTTTCCTCTTCGAGCAAACCCTTCCCAAGAGCAATTGCCAAGTTCGGGAAGAGCACCTTGACCCCGGAGAGGATGAAGGAGCTCGAGGTGCTGGGGATGTTGGACCCGACGACTTGGCGGCTACCAGGCGGAGAGACTGAGCCGCAGCCCAAGGAGGACGAGCTCGTCGGCACCGAGCATTATATGCTCTTCGGGCTGCGAACGCCGGAGAGTGACTTCCTGGCGACTGTTCTCGCGCAATGCGAGATCGAGCTAGTCAATCTGGTACCCAATTCCATCCTTCTCCTTTCCATCTTCTCTCATCTGTGAGAGGGGTTCTTGGGAATTCTTCCCACCCCTTCGCCTTTCTTCCACTTCTACTCCCTGTTCCGTACCTCGAAGGACCCCGTGGTCGAGTGTCTCTACTTTCGGTTGCGGACAGGGCTTCCTTGCTCCTTCCCCCAAATCCAAACTCGGGACTCATTTGGTCCGTGGACGGAGACGTGGTTCTATCTAAAGAAAGGAGAGGAGGTGCGCTCGCGTACAAAGGCGTCCCTGTTGACAGCAAGCGCCAGACCCCCGAGCTCGAGGACTCGGTGGCCGACCAAGAGGCCCTCACCGCCATCCACATCTGTGCAATGCGCGGACTCACTGGCCAGGCCATCGTCCACGACTATCTGTGGAACGAGGTGTTTCCTCTGAGAAAGAGGGTGCACCCGTTCTTCGAGATTCGGGGGGACGATGACCTCACTCGGGAAAGTCCCAGCGGTAAGCCTTCTACAAATTTGATTTCCCTTGAGTTCGTCTGAGCTTCTTTTTAATGGTCACCTCTTTTCCTGTAGCCCAGAAGGAGTCTTGGGTGGCGGCGAGGATGTAGGAGACATTCGGGAAGACGGCCTTCTCCTACACCATCATCGACCCCATTCCCAAGAACGTCTTGAGGTGGAGCAGCGAGGTAACACATCTCTTACTAGCACCGAGGTCATGCCAACTCGAGCTCACACTGACTTTGCTCAATTTATGCAGGAGAGCCAGGAGCTTTGGGAGATGGCGAGGCGCATGCTGCCGCTGCCCAAAGCGGGCCAGAGCAAGAAGGCGGGTAAGAGGCCCGCCCTAGATGCCTCGAGCAACATTAGCGCCCCAAGAAGCCACACATTGAGTGGGCTAATCACGTGGTGGTAAGTCAAATCTCGCTGAGCCCGGGAATGCTCGAGCTCGAGCTTAATTTGTTTCATCGTTTCTTGATCTTCTTCTCTTCTCTTTGTAGCAACAAAGTGCAGTAGCCGCTGCATGGCTTCCGAGCTCGCCATCGGGGCAGGTTCCCCCGACGAAGAGCACCGGGCTGGTCAGCGTGGGAAGCCCGGTGCCCGTGCGTGCTCCGAGGTCTCAGCCGTGGAGCACCCAGGGAGGGGATGCTTCCCCTAGCGCAACAAGACGCCAAGACACCCTTCTCCACCCAGGAGACAGAGGCTCCTCACAAATGTATGCGCGAACCTTGGTTGTAGCGTAGATTTTTCCCTTTTTCTTTCGCTTAGCAATTTACCCCGCCGCAGACCTCGAGCGCCCGACGGGCAATGACCATGATTGTTGTCCAAGGCAAGTCCGAGGACGAGGACACGAACGACTTTCTCCTGGTCCACCGGGCGCGCTCACAGCAAGCCAAGGCCATCGTGGCGCCTTCGAGGGGTAGCTTGGTCGGTGACCCCGACCAAAGGCCCACCGGACCAAGCACCGACCTGGGAGGGGCCGCCACGGGAGTTAAAGCTGTGGACGTCCCAGCTGTCGAAGTCGAGACCACCGAGGTCCACAGCGTCGGGCTAGAGGCCGAGCCTGCCTCAACCGGTGAGGTCGAGGTTCCTGCGGACACTCGAGGTACGTTGAAACTCCCAAGCCTCCTCTCGTTGTTTCTTGTTCTTGTAACTTAGCTTCTTTTTTGCCGCTTCCTTCAAGAGCCTCGGTCCCACCCGAGCTGCCACCTACCTCGGCCGAGACAGCCCAGGTCGAGGCTTCAGTCGGCGGGACCAACTCTACGTCGGAGGGAGTCAACGTGGCCGCCACACCTGAGATGGTGGTAGAACCGGGTGTACGGCTCATCGAACCTCGCCACCAGAGGTTCGAGGAGCGACTTGATCAGGTAAGTCATGCTTGAACTCGCCCTCCTTATCTATTGTCGTAATACCTTTTGGTTTCCACAGGGACTGGGTCTAATTGCCCAGGGGCTCCAAAGCCTACATGGGCACTCCACCGAGATCCAAGTGGTCTTCGACCGGGTGGAGGAGCGCGACATGTACGTCCTCTAGCTTGAGGAGAACATGATGATGGAGCGGGAGGAGGTGGGGCGACTAACCGCGGCCCATTCCTCCAAGCTCTCACAGACCATCAACGCCGAGCGTGAGATGTCGAACGAGGCCTTCGAAGACCTCCGCGCGAAGGCTGCGAGGACCATCGAGTCCGAGCGCACGGTGCTGGCTGGAACTCTTGAGGCCGAACACGCGGAGGTAGAGACGCTTCGCAAGTAGAATGCGGAGCTCTCTGCTGCTCCAGCGAAGGCCTTCGCCGAGCTCGAGGTGATGGTGGCTGAGCTCGAGGAGAAGCTGGGGCAAGTGACCCGGACGGGGAAGAGTGCCCTGACCCAGCTCCAAGACGAGTACAACCGGGCCGCCAGCTCCGCAGCCAAGGCACATCGACTGCAGGGCGAGCAGTCCGTATTGAGGGCGAGGGTCGTTGAGCTCGAGCAGGAGAAGCTCGCCCGCGACATGGCCGACCTATAGATAGGAGAGTAGATAGGAAGAGGGACAAGAGCAACTTGTACTCACTTGTAAGTGTAAATTTGCAAAAAGAAATAAAGTTCCTTTTTGATGTTAGTGTCTAAAATGATGTTAAAGTTCGAAATTGGATGAAGAGACTTAGCTCGTTAGTATCCGCTTGCTCAGCCCTCGATGTGGTCGAGTCCGAGCAACACCGGCCTTGGGCACAGGGGATATACCTTGAGTTCTTGAGTCGTTGAGACCTGTGTTGTCAGATAATACCTTCGTCCTGAACAAAGAACTTAAGACAAAGTCATAATTACGTCTACAAGCGAGGACAAGCTTAACTCCAAAACGTGGTCGAGCTAGCAGCAGGCTCTCGTGGAGCTCGGGGAACTTCATGAGGGCGGTCTCTGGTTCAAGTCCTGCTATAGGGGAGTAGTCGTGATGCGATGAGAATCGGCTTACTGCTGACGTGACCCCTGGAGGTGAACTCTGAGAACGCAACACTCAGGTCGAGGTTCCAGAGGCAAAAAATAAAAAGGACTTAAGCATCTCGAGGTTACGAACACTTGGGCATGGTCTTTGGTTCAAGTCCTGCTACAGGGGACTAACCGTGATACGATAAGAATCAGCCTATTATTGACATGACCCCCTGGAGGTGAACCTTGAGATCACGACATGAGGTCGACGCACTCGAGATGCAAACAAACATGTAAAGAATCATAATCATAGACAATAAAGAAGAGCTTTTTATTGCAAATCAAGGTAAGAATGTTACACATAAAACTTTCGGAGTTGGTCTATGTTCCATGAGTTCGCGAGCTCTCTGCCATCGGGCATCGCCAACCAGTAAGCCCCAGTGAGATCGGCTGAAAAGACGCTGTAGGGGCCCTACCACTTCGGGGATAACTTTTTGGTGTTGGCCTAGTCCTGAATTTGTCTTAGGGCCAGATCCCCAACACGGAGCCCCCTAGGTCGTATCGATTGAGACGCATGCATGCGAAGTGCTTGCAGGTAATGCGTTGATCGTAGTAGCGCACGGCACATTTCTTCTTCCGCCAGGGCGAGGTCGAGAGACCATTCTTGCTCGAAGTCGACTTATTCGACCAAGCTGACCCTAGCGGAGCCCAGTGTGACCTCAGAAGGCAGGACGGCCTCGGCACTGAAGACAAGCTGGAAAGGGGTTATCCCTGTTGCTCGGCTGGTCGTGATGCGTACGGAACAAAGGATGGTGGGAAGCTCATACACCCAGGCCTGGCCACGTTCTTCGAGCTCGTCGAAGACTCGCTTCTTGATGCCCTGGACGATCTGTCCGTTGGTGCACTCGACCGCTTCGTTGCTCTGGGGATGACTTACTGATGTGTAGCAGACCTTGGTGCTCATGTCTTCACAGTACTCTCGAAAAAGCTCGCTGGTGAACTACGATCCATTGTCAGTGATAATTCTACATGGAACCCCGCACCTTGTGACCACGAGAAAGTGAAGAAACTTCACAGCTGCCCGGGCGGTGATGGTCGAAACCGGGGCGGTGATGGTCGAAACCGGTTCGGCCTCGATCCACTTAGTGAAGGTGTCGATGTTGACGAATAAGAATTTTTTCCCCCCGATTGCCTGTGGGAAAGGACCAAGGATATCGAGGCCCCAAGTTGAGAACAACCAAGCGAGGGGGATGGTCTAAAGGGCATAAGCCGGTTGGTGCATCTTTCGAGTGTGGAACTGGCAAGCTCGATAGGAGCAGACATTGTCCTGAGCATCCGGAAGTGCCGTCGGCCAGTAGAATCCCATCCGGAACGCCTTCCCGACCATTGTCCTGAAAGAAGAATGAGCACCGCAGGGGCCCGAATGGATATTATTGAGCAGGTGTTTACCTTCCTCCGGGGTGACGAAATTCGTCAAAGCACCTAAGGTACCTCGACGATATAGCTGTCTGCCTATGAGCTTGTACGAGCTTGCCCGGCGCCTGACTCTGCTGCTTTCGGCTGAGTCAGTCGGGAGCTCGCTATGGTCGAGGAACTTGACGATCGATTCCATCCACGAGGGAACACTCTCGAGGAGGGCGATCGAGTCCTTTTGGTCAGCAATTGAGGGTGTAGACAAAGTTTCGAGGATGACATCCGACGGAACCTTATCTCCAGATGACCCGAGCTTGGATAAGAGGTCGGCATTGGGATTGTCCTTCCTAGGCACATGCCTGATTTGCAAGTTCCGGAACCACCCTTCCATCTTGCGTACCTCGGCAAGATACTTGGCCATCGAGGGCTCCGAGCACTGGTAATCTTTGTTGTACTGGTTGATGACAAGCTGGGAGTCACCCTTCACGACTAGCCAGTGTATGCCCAGTGATTTACAGGCTCGGAGGCTGGCCAAAAGGGCCTCATACTCTGCCACGTTGTTAGTTGCGGGAAAGCTAAAGCGAATCACATAACTCAGTCTGTCTCCCTGGTGGTGATGATGAGAATTCCAGCCCCCGAGCGTTCAAACGACCGGGAACCGTCGAAGTACATGATCCACGGCTCCTCTTCTTTGTCCTCAGGTTTGGGGGTCGGTTGCGATGTCCGCTCGACCACGAAATTAACGAGCGCTTGCGACTTGATGGTGGTGCGTGTGACGAACCGAACGTCGAATTCTGCCAATTCCATGGCCCACTTGGCGATACGACCTCCGGCCTCTGGGTTCCTCAAGATCTCACTGAGCAGAAACCCGCTCGGGATAACCACTGTGTGCACCTGGAATTAATGCCGGAGCTTTCGTGAGACCATAAAGAGAGTATAGAGCAGCTTCTGAACTTGGGGGTAGCGCTCTTTCGGTCCATGAAGCACTTCGCTGACGTAGTAGATTGGCTACTGCCGACCATCTCGTTTGGCCACTAGGACAGTGCTGATGGCCTGGGTCACAGCCGCTAGATAAAGCAACAGCGTTTCGCCCTGCCTCGGTGTCGTGAGCAGAGGTGAGCTCGAGAGATATGCCTTCAGCTCATCAAAAGACCACTGAGCTTCAGGTGTCCATTCGAAGTCCCCATGCTTGCGCAGTGTCTTGAAGAAAGGTAATCCACGTTCACCAAGCCTCGAGATGAACTGGCTGAGGGCGGCCATGCGTTCGGTTAGGCATTGGACCTGCCTTGGAGATGTTGGGAAGCCATCTTTTTTATTACCTCGATCTTCTCCAGGTTCGGGCCCACCCCTAAGCCCCCGATCATATAGCCAAGCACCTTGCCAGAGGTCACATCGAACACACACTTCTCGGGGTTGAGCTTGATGCCGTGCTTGTTTAAGTTGGCGAAGGTCTCCGCAAGGTCGCTGACGTGGTTGTCCTCGGTGGAACTCTTGATGATGATGTCGTCGACATAGACATCGAGGTTCCATCTGATCTACGAGTCGAAGGTCTTGAACATCAGCCGCTGGAACGTTGCGCCCACGTTACAGAGATCGAATGACATGGTTGTGTAGAAGAATGTCCCAAACGGCGTGATGAAGTCCTTCTTGTCCTCATCATCAACTGCGAGCTTGATCTGATGGTAACCGGAGTAGGCGTGAAGGAAGCTTAGTAAAGTGGCATTGGCGGTGGAGTCCACGATTTGGTCTATGCGTGGAAGAGGGAAGTTATCCTTCAGACATGCCGAATTCAAACCTGTGTGGTCGACGCACATCCTCAATTTTCCGCCTTTTTCTGCACAATCACTGGGTTGTCCAGCCACTCGGAGTAAGTAATCTCACGAATGAAACCAGCCTTCAAGAGCTTGTCGAGGTGCTCCCTTATTATCGCCATTTTCTTGGGAGAGAAATTGCGCAGCTTTTGGCGTACAGGACGGCAATCAGGCTTTACTTGTAATTTGTGCTCGATCACCTCCCTTGAGACTCCTGGCATGTCCGCCTCCTCTCAAGTAAATATGTTCTTATTGGCGTGGAGGAAAGTGATGAGCTCGAGTTCCTATTTCGGGTCAAGCTTGGTCGCAATGTGAACGCACTTGCTCGAGCTGCCCTCTTCAAGCTGCACGGCCTTTGTTGGACCACTGGGCTGAATCATCGCCTTTTGGTGGGCGCTCTTCGAGGTTACTTCGGGGGCCCTCTGGGGCAGCATGTTGGCAAGCGCTAAAGCTTTTTCCTTGCAGTCGTGCACTGCCTTGAGATCGCCTCGGACGGTTATGACACCGTTAGGCCCTGGGAGCTTCATGCAGCGGTGGCCATAGTGATTCGCCGCCATGAACTTGATCAACACCGGTCGCCCAACGTGGCGTTGTAGGGCAGATCTCCGTCGACCACTCCAAAGGTAATCAGTTCGGTGCGAAAATTCGTGGAGTCTCCAAAGGTGACAGGCAAAACCACTTGCCTGAGCGGAGTGGTTGAGCTCCCTGGCACAATGCCGAAGAAGGTAAATGCTATACTCCTGATCTTTGACCAGGGAATCTGCATCCGGTCTAGTATGCTTGCCAAGAGCAAGTTGAGGGAGCTGCCCCCATCGACCATGAATCACCCGACCATAGTATTACTTATGGTCGGGGCCACGACCAGAGCAGTCTTGAGGTCCCTGGACATTCCTGGGGAGCATCATCCCAGGAGAAAGTAATTAGAGTGCCAGCCCACTTGTAGGGCTGATCAATGGGCTTCCCAACAGAGGCTTGATACACGGTACGTGCATCAGCCTTAAGCTCACGCCGGGATTGATACGCCGACAAACCGTAGAAGATCATGTCAACATAGCGGTCGCCCTGTTGAAACTCTAGGTCGAGGCCTTCAACGTCCTCGCTGATGTTGACCCTATCGGGCTACTCATCCTCCTTTGGGAGCGTGGGCATCTCTCCACGTCCATCATAGAAAGCATCCAACTTGTACTACCAAGTCCTGCAGTTCCACAGGTCATGGCCGTGGGCCTTATGGAACAGGTAGAACTTGTCAGAGTCATACCTGGGTCGCACTTCATCGCCATGCAATGGCGAGCATCACCCACTAGGGGCCCGGACCAGCGCCGTCCTGCTGCGGTCAGCGTTGGGTTTGCTGAGGTCGTAGTCGACCTCGTTGAGGTCGAGTCCCCTCTTGGTCGGGTTGCGGTTGCCCCTGGTCGGGACGCCGCACTTCCATTACTTTGCGCTCGCTGTTCATCGCAGCGACCAAGCGCAGCTGGCCGCTGCCGTTACCACGGTCTCTCTTCCGCTTTTTGGTGCGCAAATCCGTGCCATCACCCTTGGTGTTGGAAGGCCCGGCCTCACCAAAATTGAGGCCAAGCTTACCTTGGTTGTAGTCACGTTTCCAGCGCACAGCATCGTTTGCGTCTACATATCATTCTGCCATCCGGAATAGCTTGTTGATGTCGATCCTTGCCGTGATCTCCAGGTCCTCGGTGAGGCATCGATCACGAACACCGAACTTGAAGGCCTTAATGACGGCCTCATTGGAGACGCTCGGAATCGAGTTCGTTGTGTGGATAAATCGACGCACGAAGTCGCGAAGGGCCTCATTCTTGCCTTGGATGATTTGATCCAGGTCCTTCTTCAGTCCAGGGTGTTCGTAGAAGCTCTGGAAATTTGACGGAAGTGCGTTATGTACCTAGCGCCATGATCGGAAAGAGCCAGGTGCACACCACGCCGTCCAGGACGGTCAGGAGGTAATTGGCCATCACGGCCTCACCCCCTCCAGCCACTAAATCACAGTTGAGTAAATTGAGAGAAATTCGTCGGGGTTCTTGGTCCCACCAAATCGTTCGATCGCGACGGGTTTAAACTGGGCCGGCCAACGCACCTGATGGAGGCCGACGGAATATGCTGAGCAGCCGTAGACCGGCACAACGCCATGCTGAACATGGAGGTTTTCATTGCTGGAGCCAGAGTCGCCATGCTCGGAGCTGGCGACGTGGTCGTCGTGGCGACCATACCCAGGCCGGTGATACACCCCGCGTCGATCATGGTGATAGGAGCGGGTGTCATTGGCATGATAGCACAAGCGGCTGTGGACATTACGGTGCCTGGGCGGGATGTCCAGAGAAAGGCTTCCGGACCTGCGGTTGCTCAAAGAGGAGCTGCTGCCACTCTGCCGATGCTGAGCACGCCCACAGGATATGTTCCAGATCTGGTGATGTGGGGGTGACCAGGACGGACTCCGGGCTCGTTGGTGTGGGGACGACTAGCTAGAGCGTCGGTTCCCGCGCGAGGAGTTGTCATTGCTTGCCAGAGAGCGAGACTGATGGTTCTGGCTTCACCTTTGCTGTGGAGGCGCGACCTCGTCGGCAGCCCTGTCAAGCTCTTCGACGAGAGCCCGACCGAAGAGAGCCGAGCTCACTCGGGTAGGATCGTCCATAACCCTGGCAATAGCACGCAAGTGCTCCCGGTTGGTGAAGGCGCCTAGGTAGGCAGAGTTAAGCTGCCCGGACAAAGTGTGGATCTCCCTGTGCTCCTCCCGTCGGAGGGTAGTGATAGCCTGGCCGATAGCGGCCCGAGCCAACCGACGCGCCTCCTCCGGGGTGTTCGGGTAACGATCCTCCACTCCCTCGCTCACCCAACGACTGTCTGCCCTGAAGATGAGGCGTTCGCGCAGTGGTGTCAAGGGTGTGAACATAAAGGTGGAGCTCCTGCGCTCGAAAACCGCCTCCGAGTCCGAGCTCACCAAATGCGACATGTTGCTGCTGAAGCTGAAGGTGTTGGTGACATTGGAACAATGAAGTTCCTCCGAGCGAACGAAACTTTTGGGCGCCACGGTGGGTGCCAGCTATCGACAATCGGGATCGCCTGACCGCAAGAGGAAGGACGGTATGGTGTAAGAGTGGAACCCGAGATTGTGCTCGCCAGGGGGGCAAACCTGATCGTTGCTAAGGATGAGAAAAAGAGAGCGATTGACACGAAGAATTATACTGGTTTGAGCTCCCAGCACGGGTAACAGCTCTACTCCAGCCTTGCCTGGGGGCGTAAGGTAGACGATGATGTAATGTAGTTGAATACAAGGGGCGCTCGAGCTGAGGTCGAGTACCGGTCCTCTATTTTGTGTTGCTTATGTCCCTCTATCTCTTCTCTTTGTCCCACGCACGGGAATATTTTATACCTCTAATACAGACCGTTGTAAGAAACAGCTTTGCCTGAAAAACTCGGGATCATGGAGTTAAACTCGTATATGGGGCGTAGTAAAGTTGGGTGGTTACTGCCCCGAAAATGTAATCTCCACATTTGGCTTGACTCCATCTTAAAAGCGCTTTACTTGACTTGGTAACCACCGGCTTCTTTAAACCTGGCCTAGCCCGATTTAGCTAGGTCGAGCTGGACCCTCAATCTTCTGCTCGAGCTTAAGCTCGTTGGTCAAGAGCTCGAGCTCGGGAAGCGCATGCTCGAGCTCATGGGATACACCCCTCGAGCTTGAGGGTGTTTATTTGCACAGAGGTTACTGATCCCCGACACAAACTTTACCCGACGAGCAAATGGGTACGGGTGTGGGGGAGCTTCACCCGCACCCGTTCCGCCCGATTATCTGCCACCTTCTATTGACATATGGGCTAGAACAGGTGCCCAGTTGGCCCCCTAATCCCCAATTTGTGGTACCACATATCAGTAATTGTTGAACTTGAGCATTTGTGTGTTATTTGTCTGCATGTGTTATTTTAATTCTTATTCTCATGTACATTTGAAATTTTGAATAATTGGTAATCATTCTTCAATCTACAGAATGTAGCTAATTCCCATAATTTCATCAAAAGAATTGTATTAATACCATAGCTCATTAGCTCCTAGTGCCATTTGGTTGGAAGGATTGTTGATGGTGGTGGGTAAACGGGTATACCCGCAGGTATCGGGTACCCGCGGGCGACAGGTATGGGTGAGATTCTTCGCCCGCGACCCTTTGCGGGTATACCCATGGGGGAGATTTTGGTTCGCGGGTATGGGTATGGGCAAGCACTACCCGTGCCCGCCGCACTCGATTGCCATCCCTAGATGTTGCCGATAAACCCCTCTTCACGTTTTTGACGCCAACACACTCATAACTCCATTCGATTGATCAAATGTTAGTTACCCCATATACAAGAATATGTCCATACATGTACAGACTGGATCTTGGGAGCACGTAACAGCAAGCAAACAAAACCATGCTTTCCTTATCACTACAGCATTACAAATTTTGTTCCTAAATACTCCTTTCATCTAAGTTTATAAAGGCTTATTTCATCTTGGCATGTAGATCAAGAAGAGTTGAAAATGACTAGATTACCCCTAATTATTATTATTAAGCATTATATTCAATACATGCATGTAGAGAATATAAAGTAAAATTGAATATTTATTAGGGATATAGAGGGAACACCACATTAATTTTGCATTGGAATGTGAAATACACCTTAGATTTATAGACAAAACATTCAAAACATATGCCTTGTAAATTTGAACGGAGGGAGTACATGTCATTCTATAATTTGGATGTGATTTTTTACCATTTCTTCCTTCTATACCCCTCTCCTTTAGATATTTTCAATATCATTACTATTATAGATTAGAGTAAGACACACCATCCAAAGATATACTCGCTCTGGTCATAAATAGTTGTTGTTTTAGACATAGGAGTAACCAAACTTTCGAAAGTTTGTTTGTCAATATTTTTTAAATACATGAAAATCGTATGTGTATATTTGTATCAAAAAATAATTTCATAATATTATAACTTTATTGGGTTTTATAAATATATTATACTAGAAATTATTGATCAAAGCTATGTTTTGAAAACCGTATTGATGTCCAAAACGACAACTATTTGTAATCGAAGGGAGTAATAAAAAGAGTTAATGCAGTCCTTGTATATACTACCTCCATTCTTGAACAGATATGATGTTTTAGGATTTTGTACTTCAACCAAGATGCGTGTAGAAAAGACAAAACCACCCTTATTCATTAGCTCACTTATTGCTTATGGATGATGTGTGTTACTCTAATCCACAATAATAAATAACATTGGGAATAATTAATGGAAGGAGTATGCAAAGGAAAAAATAGCTAAAAGTTATCTCGAAATTGTGGAAGGACAAGTATTTGGAAACTGTTAGCGCTAGAATTTGACAAGGCATGAACAATTTGTTAGGCTAAGGATAAAAAAGCATATTCCTGGCCGATATCAGTTAAAAAAAGGCAAGGATAAGTTAAAGATATAATTATGGCCGATATTGATTCAAGGATGGAATTTTATCTATACAAAGGCTGATACGAATCGCGGTTAGTGACACGTTGGAGAAGGATACAATTAGCCAATACACTATAAAAGGGGGTCAAGGGCAAGCAAAAAAACAGGAATCCAATAAATCAAACAACTCACATATACTTTTATTTACTTTCCTGTCAACTAGGAGCAGCTTTGTATTTTAGAATCTCCCTTGTAATCCGATTTTGATCATTAAAATTACGCATCGCCGATTGTTGGTAATCTTTGATTACGCCAATCAGGTTTGATTTTTCTCCGATCTTGTTGCACATCGCCTTCTTCGGGATAATCTACTTTTATCAATCATGTAATCAGCTATAACAAGTTGTTTAGACTTATCGTTACCTTTGATTTAATCGGCTTTGCGTAGCTGTTTAGATCTTTGATAATTATTACATTAGATCGGCTTTGAGCAAATTTTTTTATCTATCTTGCCTATAACAGGATCAAATCGGCTAGCACACCCTGAAACAACTTGAACCCATCATTCTCATGTGTTTGAGCCGATCAATTCGTCATCAAATCTGGTGGGACCCGATGTCTTCTTCTGGGAAATCAATTCCGCCGTCCGATCTCAACACTAAAACTATAATCATCCCGACATTGGACAATTTAACACCAGAACAGCTCAAAGAGATCGACGATCAGAAAACCGCGCTCAAGGAAATGATGCTAAGTAGTTATCAGAAAACTCGATGTGGTGTCACCCAAAAGACTGCATTGCCGACGGCCAACTCCCTCGGCGACGCAAGGATTACTGATACATTTGTAAGTCAATACATGCCTGCACAAACTAAATTATCTACTATGATTAATCAATCTGTGCACCATGCTCTCGTTAACCAATCATCGGCTTTAGACACAACGCTTAAGCCGATGATAACCAACAGTGTTAAGACTATGACTCAAGAGTTGGCATCGGCTGGAAGCCTGTTCGATCCAATGCAAACCTTGCCGAATTACCTGGTCTATTCAGTAGCATCAAGTATGGAAAGCCCGGTGGTAATGGTCGATCCTAAACCCTCGGCTACAATTCCATCTCTTACTATGATGCCAACCTAGCCGACAGTAATATTGCCGCGAGATTCTCGTACAAGTGGGGCTATGCATTATCAATCATATACCGATGCCTCTAAGTTGGATGCATCAGCAAACTTACCACCATCGGCTCCGTTTTACGCTTTTCCCCAATCAATTCCATAGCCGATTGAATCTCCTAGGTACCACAGTACGCTGAGCCAATTCCACAGAGGAATATAGCTCCATACAAGGTAGTGACGTACTCAGAACCCTTTGTTCTAATACCAGAGTCGATTGCTAGGAAAAACAACGTTGGTTATGAGCAATCTGGTCAGTTCCCATCGGCTCAAGTGACCTATCAACCCGAGCTTACGCTCGAGGCGGAATGCCAATTACAAACGTAATTGGCAAACTTCAAATATTGTATCGGCTAATGTAGTAAATTGGACCAATCAGATATCCACCATTTTGTGAGACCAATTCAGCATACAGCCCAAGGGAAAGATTACAGGCTACGAAGCTGTACCCTAATTACTTTGTTCGGATACCTTATCCTAATAATTTCAAAGTTTCTGATTTTGCAAAATTCTCAAGGGATGATTCTGTCACTACTTTAGAGCATGTCGGATGTTTTATTGCGAAGTGCGGTGAAGCTGCTCAGTCCGATGGATTAAAAATTAGGTTGTTCCAGTTATCTTTGTCAAGAACTGCTTTACGTGGTTCATAGGTTTACCCCCGAATTCGGTCAATTTTTTGACTGATTTGGAGAGCCGATATCATGAGTACTTTTTCTCTGGAAGTCTAAAACTTAAAATCTTCGACTTGAGTTCTGTTCGCCAAAAATTTGGGGAATCGGTTACAGATTATATTAAGAGGTTTAGGGAAGTGAGAAATCGGTATTTTAGTGTCACTCTGCCTGATAACCAATTAGCCAATTTAGCCTTCGAAAGGTTAATTCTCGAGCTAAAGGAGAAATTCGGTGGACAAGAATTTACCAATTTAAGTCACCTGTTACATAGGGTATTGGCTCAAGAGGCCATTTTACCGATAACAGAGGCTTTACAGATAAATTCAAGGTTAATAATAATAATAAAGATAAAGATAAAGCCAAGGTTTACCTCATTGAATATTGTTCAAGTGATTCATCTGAGGACGATGAGGTTGTGATAAATATAGTCGAATGGGTTAAGGGTCTAAGAAGTCCTTAGTTTGTTCCTGGTTTAAGTTGACTAGAAATAAGTCAAAAATAAAATATGCTTTTGATGTTTCTAAATATGACCGTATTTTTTATTTATTGCTACAAGAAAAAATAATACAGTTGCATGAAGGACACATTATATTATCGGCTAACGAAATAAAAAAAGAAGGTATTGCAAATGGCATCATTCTTTTTCTCATAATACTAATTATTGCAAAAAAAAATTGACAGCAGATACAATTGGCTATAGAAGATGATCGACTCAAATTCGTAGAGGAGCCGACGATGCAATTGGACGCTAATCTTTTTCGATTAATATGGTTCAATGTTCTGGAAAGGGAAAAGAGCCGATACATGATATGGGATCAAAAGTTGCGCGTCATGTTGATGTTCAGTCGAGCTCTAGTGGCAAAACGACCCTGAAGATTACAATCGGTTCGTTACAAATAGAAACTGACAGCAAAGGAAAGAGTTCAAGAACCATCAAGCCAAAGGGGGACCTGCCGATCGGCTAGTGGCACAAGGCTGAGAGAGCATCGCCACCACAAAGGCCGATTCACAAACCAAAGTAAACTTTCTCCCAGCTATTAGAAAAATATAAAAGAAGAAGCAATAGGCCATGTTATCCTGCATGTTGGCTAGATAATATGTATTGGCCCGATAACTGGGAAAAGGCTCACCAACGATGCCCTTTTTGGCAGTTCTATTGGGAGAGGGGGTCAGCTTTGCCGTCACCATATACTTGTTCGATGTAACATTATCCACTTCGAGGTGACTGACAATGACGGTCAGTTAAAAATAGAATATGTGAGCCAATGCACGATCGTCATGATAAGTCCATGGAAAATCGGTTCATGAAAGGATTTCCAGACCTATTCAACCTCATACACATTCGAAGGGGTCAAGTTTTACGAATCAGGTTAATCTGGTAGAAAAATTACATGAGCCGATTCAACCTAAACCCAAATGGTGTCCTCTAGGGCTTAGCTGATCACAACGAAGATGACTTCAAAGGCTGAGAACTGAGGAGATGAGAGAGGTCGAGCAGGAAAAACAAAGAGATGAAGAACTCAATGAATTCTGGCCGATTAAAATCGCTAAGAAAGAGTGGAGGTGGAAAAAACCGGTTGAAGAAGAGTTTGATTCAACCGATGATTTGGATTCATCGATGATTCGAGATGATTCTCCACCTCCGATGGACATCAACATGGTGATCACTTCGCCAGCCGAGTTTAAGATTAAGTATTGTATCGGCTAAAGAGACGTTTGCTCAAATGTGCTTAGGGGCTCAAGAAGGAGTTTTTGAAAAGCCTCAAGATGATCATCAACATCTAAAGTCATTATATTTGAAAGGGCATATCAATGGAAAGGCAATATCAAGAATGTTTGTTGATAGAGGAGCAACCATCAATCTGATGCCATATACCACATGCAAGAAACTAGGTAAGTCCGATGATGATCTTATTAAAACTAACATGGTTTTAAATGGCTTCACAGGCGATCCCACTGAAGCAAGAGGGATTATGGTAACAGAGTTAACAGTCGGCAGCAAACATTGTCGATCGCTTTTTTTTGTGGTTGACACTAAGGGTAATTACAGCGTTCTACTAGGGCGAGACTGGATTCACGCCAACTGTTGTGTCCCGTCGACCATGCATCAGATGCTCGTCCAATTGAACGGGGATGAGGTTGAAGTGGTTCAAGTTGATACATCAGCTCACATCACTATGGCGAGTTCAAATGCGAACTGGAAACATGAAGAAGCCGAGTGTATATCGGGTAAAGCCCTAGATGATTGCGATTTCATCTGCATCAACAAAACATGACTTATTTTGATCAACGTAAGGCCAAGCACGCTTGATCGAACAAATGAAATTTTGCGCCGATTGAGTCCAAATTAGCAATAGAAGCTTTACAAGGCAAAATGCAAAGCTATCAGTAGACAACAGATAGCTATGAGGCCATTGAAGATTTTTAAGAAGTCGAGAAGTTAGGCCAAGGTTTTACATTGATTGATTTGCTAGAGGAAGTCGACATAGGTGATGGTGACAGAAAAAGACCAACTTTTATTAGTTCAAAGTTAGCCACATATTATAAAGAAAAGTTGGTCAAGATATTAAAGTATTATAAAGATTGCTTTGCTTAGGAATATCATGAGATGCCTAGTTTAAGCCGACAACTTGTTGAATATCGACTACTATAAAACTAGGTTATCGGCCGTTTAAACAGTATCCTTGACAATTTAAATTGGGCTTTGTATACCATTATAAAAGAAGAAATTGAGCGATTATTGGAGGCTAAGTTTATCAGACCCTATCGATATGATGAATGGGTTTCCAATGTCATTCCTGTCATGAAGAAAAATGGCAAACTCAGGGTATGTGTTGATTTTAGGGATTTAAATAAAGCCACATCAAAAGATTAGTACCCAATGCTAATAACCGATATGGTTATCGACGCTACATTGGGAAACAAAATTATTAGTTTTCTCGATGGTAATGCCAGATATAATCAAATATTTATAGCAAAAGCCGATATACCTAAGATATCTTTTAGGTGCCCTAGGTTTTTTTGAATGGGCAATGATGACGTTCAGCTTGAAAAATGCTAGTGCAAAATATCAACGTGCCATAAATTTGATTTTTCATAATTTGATTGGCCGCATTGTGGTACATCGGTGATGTTGTTGTAAAATCTAAGGAGGATTTGCGACACCTGGCCATTTGGAAACAGTGTTCAAGAATACAAGGGCACACAGTTTAAAGATGAATTCATACAAATGTGCTTTGGGTGTATCAATTGGGCAGTTTTTGGGCTCCATGGTTCATGAAAGAGGAATTCAAGTTAATCAAGAAAGGGTCAAAGCTATAACCAAAAATAAGCCACCACCATGCAAAAAGGACTTACAGAAGTTGATCGGCAAGATTAATTATTTACGATGATTTATTTCAAATTTTTTTGGCCGTATTAGTTCATTTACCCCACTATTGAAGTTAAAGGATAATCAAGACTTTGTCTGGGGAGCTGATCAGTAAAAAAATTTCGAGAGCATAAAGGGGTTATTAGTCTAATCCTCCAGTTTTAGCTACACCTCAAAAAGCTATACCATTTAAATTATATATATCGGCTAAAGATGCAACAATTGGAATTGTTTTGGTGCAAGAGATTGATGGTAAAGAGCGAGTCAGTTTCTACTTAAGCCGACGGTTGTTTGATGTAGAAACCAGATACCCTTTTCTAGAAAAACTTTGCTTATCATTATATTTTTCTTGCACGAAGTTAAGGCATTGTATTTTATCATCGGCTTCTAAAGTTATTTGTAAAACTGATGTTATAAAATATATGTTGTCAGCTCCAATTTTGTGAGGCCGACTTGGGAAATGGGCTTACATGCTCATCGAGTTCGACTTGATGTATGAATCGGCTAAAGCTTTTAAGGGTTAAGTAATTGTCGATTTTATAATAGGAAACGAAACTGATAATAATTTCGATCTAGTATCTATTGCCCCTTGGCAACTATTTTTTGATGGATCGGTATGTCGAGAGGGCGATGGTATCGGAATAATATTGATTTTGCCAAAATGATATATTTTTGAGTTCGCATTCAGGCTAAATTGCATATGTTCTAATAATCAAGCCGAATATGAAGCCTTGCTTAAAGGCCTACAACTACTCGATAATATCAGAGTTGATTCTGTTGAGGCTTATGGCGATTCTATGTTGGTGGTCCAATAGATTAAGGGAGAATATAACTGCTATGATGAAGTTTTGATCAAATACTTGGAGCAGTGTCTCGCTAGAATCGGCTCATTCACTTTGTTTTTCATTTGTCATATTCCTCATGAATTAAATGATAAGGCTAACTAGCTAGCTCAGCAATCATTGGGCTATAAAGTTTTTGACCGACTAGAGGAATTCGAGCCGATAGGAAAAATGAATATGTGCGTTATCACCAATGATTGGAGAACAAAATAATGGAATATTTGACTTAATCCCTCAATACGTACTGATCGGAGAATTAAGCGACAAGCCCTAAAGTATATCCTCTTCTATAATGTACTGTATTATCGGACTTTAGAGGGTTTGTTACTAAGATGTCTTGAAGCCAAAGAAGCTAAAGTGGCTATGGGAGAAGTGCACAAAGGTATTTGTGGAACCCATCAATCGGCTCATAAGATGAAATGGCTATTAAGGCATACTGGGTATTTTTACAAGGGATGACAGACTTGTCAAATATTTGGCTATGTGCAATTGGCTTCAGCATCGGCTTTGCATCCAATTATCAAGCCTTGGCCATTCAGAGGATTGGGAATAGATGTAACTAGACAAATATTTCCTGTGTCAAGCAAAGGCCATAAATACATATTGGCCACGAGTGATTATTTTCCTAAATGGGTTGAGGCAATCCAGCTTAAAAAGGTTACAAGTTTTGAAGCTATACGATTTGTTACAGAACAAATTATCCATCGGTTTGGACTTCTATAGACTATTACGGCCGATCAGGGTAATGTGTTTATGTCCGATGACTTTCAAGTTTTTGGATCGGCATAAGAAAAATAAGGCAAGAGTTGCAGGGGTTTACAATAAAAAGGTGATGTCTATGTAATTTTGTGAAGCTGATTTGGTTTGGAAGACTATGTTGCCTGTTGGCTCTAGGGAAAACTGTAACATCCTAATTTTTGCTTTTTATTAATTCATTATGTAATTTATTCAATTTGTGAACTTTCTGCATTTATTGGATTTATCTGGATTTTATTTGCATTTATTAAATATTGAGTATTAAAGTCTTTTGTGGATACTATTTAAATATTGAGAAAGTTTAAATAAAGTTTTGCTAAAAATAATTTATTTGAGTTCTAAATCTTCCAAAGTATTTTTGAGAATTGTTTTGGCATTTTTCTGATATGTTTGCTATTTTATTTGGCCTAAACTATTTTTTAGAATTATTTTAAACGGGAAAATATTTGTAAAACCAATTAAACAGTGTTGGGCCGGAAGCCCAAGAGCCCAGCCCATGTCTATGCTAGCCCACTTAGCCACCGCAGCCCTTTATCATGAAATCCTAGAGCCGAACATTAGATCGCAATCGTGTAGTGCATATTGTGCCATGTAGCCCTTGTGCACCTAGTCGTGGGATCTTGATCATGTGGCTAGGATTGGTCTTGGATATTAATAACCCTAATCAATCCCCGCTGTTGATCTCATGTGCGGTTCGGATTGGATCAAGCTAGAGCACATTGTGATCATCCGTTGCGACGCATGTATGGCTGTGATTGTGTCGTCCCTACCGTGATCATTCCGAACTTTGCTCCACCATTGGGCCCTCGCCGCCGTAGAATCCACACCAGACACGCCCTCTGAGGTGCTATAAATGCCTCATTAACACCAGTAGGATGTTCCCAAGGTTGATCCGCGTGTTTCGCCCAAAGTTCCGTCGTAGGAGTCATCGTCGTGTGCTCACTAGGGCTCACCGAAGGGGTTCGAGGTTGCCACCGCCTTCTGCTAATCTCTGCCATCGGTGGGATTCAACCTTGTTCATCGATACATCCGAGTTCAACGTGACGTCGGCTACCAATCTGGGGTTTCTTTTCGCCAGCAGGTCGTTGTGGCACTGCATCCCTATCATCTTCTTCAGCTCCGTCAATGGCGCCGTCGGGCGAAGTTTGCCAAAACCTCACCTTCTTCATGGCCATCAGATCCATAGCGATTGGTCATGATCTCACCACATGGACTTGCTCCTCATCTACCACATGTTGCATCACCTACTCCTTGTTGTGTTATTTACTGTCCTATCACGAGCAAGCGGTTCAGATTACGCTGGCGTGTCTCCGTGCATCAACAGCTGTGTCACTGCCATGTGTGCGCCATCGCAGTGTCGTGTTAGCGCTAGCTAGTCCGATCTGCACGCGTGTCAACTAAATCATTGGTTGCATCAGTGTTGACCGTCGGTCAACCTTCCCCGTGTACAGAGTCTACTGTGAACCCGCATGTCAGCGAAATAGAAATATTCTGATTTATTTTATTTTGGGAATTTCATTTATGACGTCAGCTGACGCAATAATTAGGAGTTTCCAGTATAAAAATGATTCATTTAAATAATGATTTTCTATGTTTGTAAAAATTTTAAAAATTCATAAAATTGAGATCTATTTAACGATGAATTTTGTTTGATTTTTAAAGTTTGTTTGCTCTCTGTTTTAGTATTTATTTGCAATTCTCTCTCGTTACGCGTAGACATCGAAGTGTTTGGAGCATCCGAGGAGGAATCGTTGACTGAAGACCAAGGTCGAGAGTAAGAATAGGGGCTTTTCTAAGGCATGTTGTGCTTTGATCATGTTGAACCTAGTTTATAAAATTGCTATGTTGTTTTTCTTTATGCATGTTATTTTATGTGTACAACTATTTCAAATTAGATTGGGATCTAGTTAATCTATCTAATTGAACTATACCCTACCTTGTCATTGTATGCCATGATTAATTGTCACCCTAGATTGGTTCATTACTAGTTGGATAATATTAGTAATCAACATGGGTTGGTTAGACCGTGTTTAGTATACTTAGCCATGCCACATACATCACATGTCTTTTGTGATATCAAAAGTTAATCTTGACTAATGGAATATAGAATGTGTTTATGAATTGGTGTGTCAGGTGTTGTCACTCATTGATGTTGAGTTGTAGTGATAAGGGATGTCACGCAACGATGTTGACTTTTTGATAGCACGTGGTGCTTGGTAATCAACTGGGGTGGTAATCATTTAGATTGGGGTAAGTGGCAGGGGGCAGTGTGCCAAGGTGGGCCGAAAGCGCAGAGGGTATGTGGAAGTCTTGCCCTAGTCATCTTAAGGACTTAACCTTGTAATCCTCTGACCTGAGTCAAGGATGCAACCACATGTCTGGAATAGGACAGACCTAGCTGATTAATCTGTAATGTCTTAGCTTTGGTACTACAAGTGGTGGTGTAAGGTTCGTCCTTTATGAACTCACATGGCGCAAGAGGAGGCCCTGAGTGTGATAACCAGTCCCTTCAGTGTTGAAACCTTAGCGGGTAGTACTAGGTTAAGACAAAGCATTGTAAAGGCTTTGTCATGATATCTCTACTACACACCAAAGGAAGTGTGTTAGTAACGTTTGCACAAAGAGATGTTCATATCATGTGGGTAAAGTGCATAACCACTACAGAGTGAAAAATCTATTCGGATAGCCATGCTCGCGGTATTGAGCAATGCTCGGGAATTACAGTCAAGAGTTAGATTTTATAAAATGAAACTTGGTTGGGATGGTAGGTTGCCGTTGGAAGGTTGAAAGTTGATTTAGGGCTGGATGCCATGTTTACATGGAAAATATTGGAAATTACTTATTACTGTTATTTATTTTACTGTCTTTCAATCTACTTATTGTATTCAATTACAAATGCTGCTTTATTGCAAAATAACCATGTTAACCATTCCATTGGAATAAGCCTTGCATATAGTTATGTTAGAATTGCATTCTGTGTGCAACTTGTTGAGTGCTTTAAGTACTCACCCTTGCCAACAACAAAATCACCGGTTGAGGATGAATCTACACCAGCTATGGAGAAGAAGTATCAGGTGGAGATGAACGTTTAGGGTGAGAGCCTTGTCGGTTGCATGTGGTATACTAAAGGGTTTAACTATGACTTCATTCCACTATAGTTTAATTTGTTATTCTCAGTTTAGCCTTGTGAGGTATATTCATGTAAGTTTGACCATAAGGTAAGTCAATAGATTAATATTTAATATATAAAGTCTTTTATTATGTTTCTACTATGTATGATTGTGATACTCATCTATGTTGAGTCTGTGTGCAATAGCGTGATCCTGGACTAGTGCGGTATACATAGAGGGTCCGGATTTGCATATTCGGGTCCCGACAATAACCGATATGGCAAATGGTCTCCAACATGGGAAGGATCGTATAGAATTCATCTGCTTGTAGATGCAAATTCTTATATTTTGGAAACACTAGAAGGAGTGATGTTTTCTAAAGCGATTAATGGTAAATACTTAAAGAAGTATCACCCAAATTCTAGGAAGGGTAGCTATCAGTTGTGAAAAGCCAAATTAACTCGTTGTAGTTAATTCTGGTTATAGACTATAATAGTAAAAGTAAACTACAACCGATTACAAACATCATACTTAAGCAACAAGATGAAAGCATGAATAATAATTGGTTAAACAGCCGATTATAAACATTTTTACACGACATTTTGAATATTGTTTTGGGACCAACCCATTACAAGCATTCAAGTACGATTTCTGGATAAGCCGATTACATCCCAGGATTGTAAGCTTAGCTCACATACTTGACAGCAACATGACAGCCTTGGCAATAGTTTGCTCCACATCTTTGTCGGGACACGAATATGCAAATCCGGACTCTCTGTGTATATCACACTAGTCCAGGATCACGCTAGTACACACAGACTCAATATAGATGAATATCACAATCATACACAGCGATACATAACAAAAGACTCCATATATTAAATAAAACTAATTGTACGACCTTATGGTCAACTTACATTATTAAGCCACGCAGGGCTAGACCAAAAATATTAAACTAAGACATTGGAGTTGAATAAAAAGACGGTAATAATCCTTCAGTTTACCACAGGCAACTGACAAGGCTCGCAACCTAAACACTCGTATCCTCCTGGTTCTCCTCCAAAACAGGTGTAGACTCTTCAACTGTTGATGTGGTTGTTTAGCAAGGGTGAGTACTTAAAGTACTCAACAAGTTGTTCACAGAATGCAATTCTAACATAACTATATGCAAGCCTTATTCCAATGGAATGGCTATCATGGTTATTTTGCAATAAAGTAGCATTTGTAAATGAATAAAATAAGTAGATTGAAAAGACAGTAAAACAAGTAACATTAAATAATAACTTTCAACATTTTTCAAGTAAACAAGGTATCCAGTCCTAAGTCAACTTCCCAACTTCCAATGGCAACCTGCCATCCCAACCAAGTTTTCATTTTATAAGCTCTAACCCTTGATTGTAATTCCCGAGCAAGGCTCAATACCGCAAGCACGGCTATCCGAATAGGTTTTACACTTTGCAGAGGTTATGCACTATACCCACACGATACAACCATTTCACCACACAAGTGAGTGATTATAACAAAGCCTTTACAATGCTCTGCCTTAACCTAGTACTACCCACTAAGGTTTCAACACTGAAGGGTTAAACCACCACAATAGGGCCCCCTTGCTACGCTATGTGAGTTAATCCGTAAACCCGGCACTCACACCACCACTAGTAGTACCAAAGCTAAGACATTGCAAATTAATTAGCTAGGCTGTCCCATTCCAAACATGTGGTTGCATGTTTAACTTAGTTCAAAGGCTTGCAAGGTTAAGTCCTTAAGATTACTAGAGCAAGACTTCCGCATACCTTCTGCCCTTCGGCCCACCTTGGCACACTACCCCTTGCCACTTGCCCAAATCTTAATGATTACAACCCCAATTGATTACCAAGCACCAAGTGCTATAAACAAGTCAACATCGTTGCATGACATCCCTCGCCACTACAAATCACATCCTTGTGTGACCACAACCGACACACCAATTCATAATCATGTTCCATATTACATTAGTCAAGATTAGCTTTTGATATTTCATGAGACATATGATGTACGTGGCATGACTATGCATACTAAACAAGGTCTAACCATCCCATGATGATTTTAATATTAACCAACTAATAATGAACCAATCTAGGGTGACAATAGATCATGGCATACAAATGACAAGGTAGGGTGAAGATCAATTTTACAAATTAACTAAATACCAATTTAATTTTAAACAGTTATACACATAAAATAACATGCATAAAGTTAAATAACGTAGCAATTTTATAAACTGGGTTCAACATAATCATAGCACAACTTGCCTTGGAAAAGCTCTTGTTCTTGCTCTGGAATCTGCTCTTGAGTCAACGGATCTTCCTCGTATGCTCTGAGCACTTTGACATCTACGTATAACGAGAGAGAATACCAAATAAATACCAAAATAGATAGAAGAAAACTACAAAAAATAAAATAAAATTCACCACTAAATAGATCTCAATTTTTAGAAAATTTTATAAATTTGAATCACCTCAATCGGAGCTCGTATGTGGGAGAACAGGCTCTCGAAAGATTCAAACAAAAGAGAAAATAAGAAATTCATATTTAACCAAATTATTTTTCTATTGAAAGACCCCCTTCATAACATCAACACAGAACCAACGAATCACAGTCCGACACGTGGCCACACTGTGCTGTGGACTCTGTCCACCAAGTCAGTTGGTCCATCGTGAACTCACAGCATTGTGTTGTGCACCCACTGACGCAAGCGCCAGCATCACGCGGCGACGTCATGCTAACGCCAGCGAGTACACACAGCAGCTATCCACTACGACACGTGGTGCGGCCCAAGTAGGATGTGCAGCAAGATCTGAATGGTGGTGCCCAAATCCGATGGCTCATGCTAACTACTACATTCGCCCTAGATCAAACGGCCAAAAACTCACCTGACGTACATTGTAGCACGGCGGTGCAACTTCCGCCGGACATGGAGACGAGGCTTTCTCGATGGTGCTTCCACAACGTTCTAACGACAAGAGCTTGCAGATCAGACGCGGTGCAACACGATGAGTCCAAATCTGGTACCAATGCGGCGAAACACGGCTTGACGACGACGGTCTTGACAAAAAACTGCAGCAGTGCATGCAAAGAGATTCGGTGAGTGTTTGTGAGCAGACGAAATCGATCCAAGCGGCGGCGCTTCAGCGAAAAGATGCAACGGAAGACGACGGTGCCGAAGCGCCCTTTATAGCCCTCGGTGTCCATGCAATGTACGAGGAGAGGAACCGACATGGCGGCAGAGTCCTTGTCCGAGACAACGATGGTTTCTCAAAGATGATGCACAGCCTCCGACTGATCCAAGATGAACAACGGTGATGCGATCCGACGTGGCACAATTTTATCAGCTCCGAACAGACTAACGGTCGTGATTCGTTTGAGTCTCGAAACGACACGACTAATGACAACCGTCCGATCTAACTTTTACAACGATGAAGCATTAGGGTTTCGAAACCTCATCAGCAAATCTCACCCTTCACTCATGATCCAATGGCGATCATGCACTGGTTTTTTCCCCACTTGAAACTGACCGTTCGATCCTTCTAAAAGTAGCATTCATCAGTGAAATTCTCACAATAAAATGTAAATAGAACCATCTTAAGCTGAACCTACGACGATGGCGGCATAGAGGAATAAACGCATGGTGTTGTGGAGCCCGGATGTAGGAGAACCTTGACAGCAGCACCAGGGTCCTCCCGATTTGTCCCTTCCCCTTCCCATTGATCTTCATCACTTCTCCGAGGCCCTCATGCTGCCCTTAGATCCCATCTCGCAGCAACCCCCGCGGCAGCTCCGGTGGCGATGGGGAACCGAGGATCTGTCGTGGTGGCAGGGACTGCCGGGGCGGCGGGAACTTCAGGGAGGTGTGGTGGCGGTGGGGAACCAAGGGATGGTGCGGGGAATATTGTGTCTAGGGTTAGGCTACGGGGAACCGAGGCTGTGAGGATTGTGTCGAGGGCGGCTGCGGGCGAGTGATGACCAAGATGTTAACGATGGAACTAACTAAATATGTAAGATGAGCAATACTATCGGTTTCCAAAAGAAACCGACTGCAAGAACCAATACTTTCGGTTCACAAGAGAAACCGATTGTGAAAAACAGACAATCACAATCGATTTTCCTACAGAACCGATATAGAAAAAAACACATTGCTATCGGTTTCTTTATTGGACCCGATACAAAAGAAAATACATTGCTATCGGTTTTGGAACCGATACAAATGAAAATACATTGCTATCAGTTTTTTATGGGAACCGATACAGAAGAACGTACATTGCTATCGATTTTTTTTAAACCGATCAGATGTAACATACATTGCTATCAGTTTTTTTATTGGAACTGATACAGATGTACATATATTGCTATCGGTTTTTCCAGTAGAACTGATACAGATAAATGTATATTGCTATCGGTTTTAAAGAGAAATTAACACAAATGTAAAGGTGATCACTATCGGTTTTGGATCAAAACCGATACAAATAGCCTTTCTTCACTATCGGTTTTAAATCAAACCCGACACAAATATAGAAGTCAGCTCATGTTCACAAGAGAAGAAATGAGTAGCATGCTTATTTAGAATCAACACACAACAATAC
Organism: Otatea glauca; assembly: GCA_036346275.1. Classification (NCBI taxonomy): domain Eukaryota; kingdom Viridiplantae; phylum Streptophyta; class Magnoliopsida; order Poales; family Poaceae; genus Otatea; species Otatea glauca. Next base: position 43,109,866 of record CM070713.1, on the reverse strand, counting down.
TATGAAGATACTCTGTAATTTTTTTATGAACTTTAAGAATTGAAAAGCTAACATGCCCTAAACTGACCCTTTTAAGGACATGAACAGAATATGAAATGTTGCATTTTTTTGGATTTTCAAGATAAACTGATCAATGTAATCCCATTATTTACATCACAATCAGTTCTCACTTAAGAAGCGATAGTGATGTGCATATACATCACTATCGGTTCTCACTTAAGAGGCGATAGTGATATGATCATGCACATCATGATCGGTTCTTATCTGACAAGCGATAGTGATGTGCATGCTCATCACTATCGGTTCTTATGTGAGAAGCGATAGTGATGAGCACGTGCACATCACTATCGGTTCTTATGTGAGAAGCGATAGTGATGTGCACGCTCATCACTATCGGTTCTCACATAAGAAGCGATAGTGATGTGCACGTGCTCATCACTTTCGCTTCTCACGTAAGAACCGATAGTGATGGGCATGCACATCACTATCGCCTCTCACATAAGAACCGATTGTGATGTGCACGTGCTCATCACTATCGCTTCTCACATAAGAACCAATAGTGATGTGCATGCTCATCACTATCGGTTCTTATGTTAGAACTGTTGGGACCCGGATTTGCAAATCCGAAACCCTCTGTGTATACTGCACTAGTCCAGGATCACGCTAGTGCACACAGTGGAAATATAGATGAAATACCATTCCATACAACGAATTAACTAAGAAGAAGCAATTTATTATTAAATAAAGCAAACGACCTTATGGCCAATGTTTACACCATTATGCCTTAAGGCTTAAGAAACAAATACTATTGCAGCGGAAAAGATAACTTGAACCATTCGACATGCCACAGGCAATCGTCTGGGGAACGCCTTCCTAATCCACGTAGTCTTCATAGAATTCCTCCTCATGATATTCATTATCTCCTTCAGCAACTGATCAACAAGGGCATAAAGCCATGAGTACAAAGGTACTCAGCAAGCCGTAGGGAATTGATGCAATATATTCATGCACGGCTTGACAAGGATGGCTATATGGTTCATTTGCAGAAAGCAATAACTTGAATTGAAAATACAATAAATAGATTGAAAGCATATTTATGAAAACATAAATAAATAACTGGTAGATCAAAGATAGATAACAAAACAATAGTGAACTCCCCGTTCACATCCCAACAATTCCACATTCCACAATTTCATGAAATCTCTATGCCCCGTGTGAAATTCCCGGGCTTTGTCCATGACCGCGGACGGCTATTCGAATAGTTTTACACTCTGCAGAGGTTGTACAACTTTACCCACAAGACATGATCATCTCTTTGTGCAATCGATCTTAACACACTTCCTTCGGTGTGTCGCAGAGATATCATGACAAAGCCTTTACAATGCACTGTCTAAACTCGGTATTGCCCGCTAAGGTTTCGCCCTTTAGGGCCCCCTCTTGCGCCTTGCGAATCTACCCGTCCATCCCGGAACCCACACCACCAACTGGCAGTAGTCAAGGCTAGACATTGCAAATTAATCAGCTAAGTCTGTCCCATTCCAGACATGTGGTAGCACGGCTAGGCCCAGTTCAATGGCGCACAAGATTAAGTCCTTAAATTGTCTCAGGCAAGACATCCACATCCCAATGTGCTAGAAAGCACCCCCTTTACTTCACGATCACTTGCCCGAGGGAAAACAATTTGTTCAACCAAGACCAATGGTAAACCCCTGCCATGGTACAACAAATTTTACAACAGTGGCTACCGGCCACGATTCAATATCTCATTAAGTCAATATTATCATTATTCAAATGTGACATGAATCCCAACGTATATGTAAGCATGTCTAAGCATAGCTACGATAACCCAATGTTGGTATAATGATTATGTCCAACTAGTAATGTCCCAACCTAGGTTTAACAATGGATACATGGCATACAACTAATCAAGGTGGCATAATATCAACTAGGTATACATCTACTCCCATTAAATAAACATTGATACGTAAATAGCATGCAAGTGTATAAAATAAATTACTTTGCAAACATAGAATCAATATGATCAAAGGTTACGACTTGCCTTGCTGATCTAGTGCGGAATCTTGGTCTTCGAAGTCTTCGTTCGCTCCCTCGGGATTAGCGTCTACCGGAAAAGAAAGCAATGAAACCAATTAAATACAAAATAGAGACTCAAACAAGCTCAAAACTGAAAATAAATGGCTATGGAAGATAGATCTTGATTTTAGAAAAATTTAGAAACTTGAATCGCCTCAATCGGAGTTCGTATGAGCGAGAACGGGCCTCCGAAAGATTAAATTCAGAGAAAATACAGAAAATCAGAATTTCTGGATTTATTTTTGTACTGAAAAAGCGATTTATTACGCAACGCTAACGTCAGCCGGCTCACGGAGGACTCGGTCCACGGCGCGGCTCGGTTCACCGTGCACCCGGTGCACGGCTGACGTCGGCGCTTGCGTCGGCAAACGGCTGAGGTGGCAGCTGATGCGGCACACCCGCGGCGGCTAACACGGCGCTTACGAGGTTGTCCATGCGTCGCGCATCTGATGGCGACACAGGATCGAGCGGTGGGGACGCAAGGCTCGGGCAGCTGAGACGTGGCCAGATCCGAGACGTCCAAAGCAGATCGGGTGGCACGATTTGGTGAAGGAGGACGGCGGCGAGCGACGGCGCGGGGCTTACCGGAGGCGAAGAAGGAGACGCGGCCAACGGCGAAGACGCGACGGTTCGGACCCGGGACAAGGCGGATCGGAAAGGGGCGACGCGGGCAAGACGAAGAGGCCAACGACGGCGGCGGAGATGCACCGGCGGCGAAGAACACTGCGGCGGAAGGCTCGGGCACGGCGGAGGAACTTCGGCGAGGCCGCACGGCAACGGCGGCTACTGAGACGGCGAAAGGGGGCAAAAGAAGCGCGCGGAGGCGATCCTCGGGAGGCGGTTTGGCGGCGCTTAAATAGCTGGGAGGCGTGTAGGGCGCGAATCCGAGAGCGCGTCGCGGCGCGAGGACTCCAGCGGCTAGGGTTTCGGTGGCGCGGCGGCTACAATGGCCGGGCCGGGGCGAGCGAGCGGGCCGAGGCGACCGGGCCGAGGCAACACGGGAGGGAATGGGCGCGTGACGGCTAGAAAGGATTCGCCCGACAATTTTGGAAAAATAAAATCATTTTCCGATTTTATATAATTCCAGAAATCCGAATAAAACCAAATAAATTCAAATAAATATCAAATAAATTCAGAAAAATCCCCAAAAATACAGAAAAATTCAACTGAAATTCTTTAGCTTGATGAATAGTTTAGTCAAATTAAATCCTTTCATTATTTCGAAATTCAATTTAAGCTAGACTTAATTCCAGTAAAATTCAAATGGTTCAATTTTGAAATCAAACATTCCAAAACTCAAATTTCTGGGATGTTACAAGAACCGATTGTGATGTGCCCAGTGCTACATCACAATCGCTTCTAACCTAAAAACCAATAGTGATTATTATTAACACCCCTCCTAATTCATCTATCACAATCGTTTTTTCTGAAAAACTTAAGAACCGACCCACATGAAGCGATAGTGATGTACCATTCTATAGTAGTTACATAAAATAACATGCATAAAGTTACACAATATAGCAATTTTATAAAGTGGGTTCAACATGATCAAAGCACAACTTGCCTTGAAAAAGCTCTTATTCTTGCTCTGGATTCTGCTCTTGAGTCAACAGATCTTCCTCGGATACTCCGAGCACGTCAACATCTACGTGTAATGAGATAATACCAAATAAATACAAAAACAGACAGGAAACAAACTCCAAAAATCAAATAAAATTCACCATTAAATAGATATATCCGCCAGCGAGTACACACAGCAGCTATCCGCTACGACATGCGGCGTAGCCCAAGTAGGATGTGCGGCAAGATCTGAATGGTGGTGCCCAGATTCAACGACTTGTGCTAGCTAATGTGATTCGGCTATTGCGCGACCACGCGGCATGATACTGAGCGTTCGTCGTAGATCGAACGTCCAAAAACTCTCCCGACGTACATGGCAACATGGCAGTGCAACTTCTACTGAACATGGAGACAAGGCTTTCTCGACGGTGCTTCCACAATGTTCTGATGACAGGAGCTTGCGGATCAGATGTGGTGCAACACGACAAGTCCAAATCTGGTACCGATGCGGTGAAACACGACTTGACAGCGACGATCTTGACAAAAAACTGGAGCAGTGCATGTGAAGAGCTCCGACGAGCGTTTGTGAGTAGACGAGATCGATCCAAGTGGCGGCACTTCAGCGAAAAAATGACATGGAAAACGGCAATACCTAGGGCGGTGCCGATGCGGCCTTTATAGCCCTCGGTGTCCATGCAATGTATGAGAAGAGGAACCGACACGGCGGCAGAGTCCTTGTCCGAGATAGCGGTGGCTTCGTGAAGACGACGCACAACGTCCGACTGATCCAAGATAAACGGCTACGATGCGATCCAACGTGGCACAATCTTATCCGCTCCCAACAGACTAACGGTCATGATTCGTTTGAGTCCCGAAACAACACGACTAATGACAACCGTTCTATCTAATTTTTACGGCGATGAAGCATTAGGGTTTCGAAACATCATCAGCAAATCTCGGCCCTTCACTCATGATCCAACGACGATCATGTGCTGGGTTTTTCCCCACTTGATATTGACCGTTCGATTCAAGATCTACGGCTGACGCTTCACCTTCTAGAAAACGAGCCACACAAGACCAGGCCGAGCTCGCACATTAATGGGCTTGCGGCCCAAGTACTATTTAGGGATTTTCTCAGGTTTTCTCAACTAAAACAATGCCCAAAATTATATTAATTTGTTTAAGGCAATAGAAATATGAGGAAAAAATCAAAGAAAATTCTCATAAATACTTTAAGACATTTAGAACTCAAATAAAATATTTTTAGCTAAACTTTATTTTAACTTTATTAATATTTAAATAGTTTTCACAAAAGGGCCAATATACATAATATTTAATAAATGCAAATAAATTCCACAAAAATCCAATAAATTCAGAAAAAATCATAAAATGCACAAATAACATATTAAATCAATACAAAGCAAAAGTTGGGATGTTACAATCTACGAGGATCTTCTCGTCCTCTTCGATGCTTCTAGGCATAGTAGTGACCTTGGCCAACTGTTTCTTCACTGCTGCTACAACAAGGCTAAGTTCGTGCTTCTAAGTCTTCATAGTCGTTGCAGAGTCCACTAGCATTTGCTGGCCTTTAGAGATCTGCTTATTGATTTTAGCCAACTCTGCTTCAAAACAAATTTTGGTCGACTCCAGTTTCAGAGTCACCTCCTTGTTGAGCTTATGGGACTTAACATCTTCATCAAATGTGGCTTTCTTGGCCTTTGTGTTTGCTATCATCTGATCTAGAATCTTCCAATCTTCTCACTACGCATCCCAGCATGCAAGTCTAGCCTTGACCGTGTCGACTGCCTCCCGTTTGTCACAATATGGCATACATTTAACAATGCAGCCATCGCCTCTTTAGGCAAGTTAGCTTATACCGTAGCCAATGCATCCCAAAACGGATGGGCATTTCCTAGCAGCTTGGTTGATGGTGTGTGTCGACTTTTGTAGTCGGCAATGAATTTATGGGGTAGGCACTAGATCTCAAACTTGAAGGTCACACAAGACAAAGGTTTAGACAGGTTCAGGCCCTCCACAGAGGAGGTAATACCTTAATCCTGTGTGCTAAGATTATTTGGATCTCTTGGATCTAAGATTGCTCATGTCCCTGTTGTTGCTTGCCCTCTCCCTTATATAATGGGCGTGAGGCGGTTTACATAGTCCCGATCGGTTAAGGGATTCCGATCGGTTATTAGATTCTAATCGGTTACATGATAGAGTTTACATCTTTATCTACCCTGCTAACAATTCGGATTACAATCATATCTCTTATATCTAAATATATGTTCAACTGTCTCTAGGATGTATCCCCTTGTGCATGGCAGCAAGGCTTGGCGCGGAGCTTATCCTCTGGGCCTTCCACTCGGCCCTGTCTCCCCTTCTGGCACTTCTGGGCCAGTTATGAAGACACCTGGGTTCTTATATTCCACAGTAGCCCCCGACTGATTCATGATCCAATTGCTATATCTTTATCTGGGTCTCAACTCTGGATCAACATTTTCAGCTTCCAACATAAACCTCTGACTGGTTTCTCCTTTGATTTGAATGCTTTTCTTTGCATCAAGGGGATTATGAAGGACTCGAATATAACCCCCAATTTTTTGTTCCAATTGATTATAATCTTCCGTCTGACAGGTTTATTGTGGGTAGCTTCATGAATCTGACCCATATCTCATATGAGGATTAGCTACTTCTTCCGGCTCAAAGCAAAACCTTAATATCCTTCCCCTTCAAGGATCAATAACGATAGTCTTCGAGGTTGTTTTGACTTCCTACGTCAATCCAATTTCCGAAAACCTCTTTGGCTTGTGAAACTATATTAACTCCAAGTCTCCTCGGCTTCTGATGTTATTGCATCTTCGCATTTACTTTAACCTTACCGTATCAGTTATAAAAGGCAAACCAGAGCTTTTAGAATTTATTTTCTCACGCTTAGTTCTCCATTTTCCTGCGTCGAGCTCCACCTTCTTCCTGAGGGATTTCATGGACAACCGGGATCCTGAACTTGCCGAGGAGTGGGCGCTATTCAACCTCGCCATGGCCGAGTGGGCTGAAAAAGATGCTGTTGCCCTCGACCGTGCCGCCGTCGATGCCTTCCTCGAAATTTTCCCCGTCCTTTATAGGGCTAGGAAGCTCTCGTGGAGGCGCTTGGTCGTGTGTCTCGCCGAGAAGTATAATACCCCTGTAAATGTAATAGTATCTTTTCCCAGTCATAATGCCTAGGGAATTGATATAATAAATAAAGAAATACCTTCCGAATGATATCTATGACTGTCGTTAGGCATAGCTTAGACCCAACTTGGGGTATATCAAAGCTCGCATGGCTCTTTGTTCTGGTGATATCCATATCCGATCACAGGTGATATATCTTAGGTCCAACTTGGGACATATTAGGATTTGCGCGGCTCTTGGCCGAGTGATACCTATATCCGACTGCTGTAGGATATAGCTCTGGTCTGACTTGGGACATATCAAATTCACGTGGCTCTTGACCGAGTGATACCCATATCCGACTACTGTAGGATATGGCTTAGGCTCGACTTGGAGCGTATCATATTTACGTGGCTCTTGGCCTAGTGATACCCATATCTGATTGCTGTAGGATATAGCTTAGGCTCGACTTGGAGCGTATCAGGATTTTCTTGGCTCATGGCCGAGTGATACCCATATTCGACTGCTGTAGGATATAGCTCTGGTCCGGCTTGGGACATATCAAGGTTTATTCGAACGGTATCCGTACTCGTTTATTACGATGCATAGCTTTTCGACCCATCTTGGGGCATACCATTGGAACCGTGCCTTGTTAGGCTCAACCCGCGATATATAATTCCGCCATGCGGTAACCAATCTGTGACCCAACGTGGGGTATATCGCAAGAAAATATTTTTAATCCAAACTGGAGGATACACACGTCCCGCTTAGTTTGATAAGCGTTTAACCATCCCATCGTGGGGAGCAATGTGTCCCAAGTATGACTTGGTCAAACCATGCCTGCCTCCGTATGTCAGGACGCCAGGCTAGCGAATCATTACAAAGCATAGAGCAGGGTTAGGTGTTCTGCAATCTTTTTCCTGCCGACTCGGCGAAAACCTGATTTTTTCTCCTCTTAAGACAGAGCCGTGCATTGATCGATGGTTCATTTTTCCACTGTACACTCTTGCCCTTCGCTTCTCGCCTCTCGACTTCTCCATCGCTAGGGTTAATCACGCTACACTCGCGTTTTGCGCTGCCGTTGATCCTTCCTCCGAAAATGTCTTCTCATTCTTCCAAAGACACCTCCTCGCTGCCTTTGCCTCAAGATTGGACCACCTCGATAACGACGGAAGAGCGGTTGCAATCCATGGCGGATGACGGGGTTCTTCCAGCCTTGAGTTCGATTTCCGCTCGACCGACTGTAGGTGAATCCATCCCTACCCCTCGCTCAGAAGAAATTGTGGTTTTCGAATCTTTCTTCCAACGTGGGCTGGGCCTTCCTACCTACGCTTTTCTTCGCGGTCTTCTCTTTTTCTATGGTATAGAGTTAGTGAACTTGAATCCCAACTCCATCCTGCAAATCTCCCTCTTCGTTCACCTCTGCGAGGCATTCTCGTGCATCCGCCCTCATTTCAATCTCTTTCGCCTCTTTTACCTTTTAAAACCTTATCCCTCAAAGAGCGACCCCAAGGTAATTGGGGGAGCCGGATTCCAATTACAGGAAGGATTAAAGAAAAATTACTTTGCCATTCCCTTCAAATCTTCAAATAAAGGCTAGCACCAAGAATGGTTCTACTATGCCAATCCTGATCCTGCTCTCCCCTCTTTTGTCGGGCGCTGGCCTAAGGTGTCCCTTTCTTGGGTATCTGCTCCCAATGCTGGCGACATGGACCAGGTGCAGGATCTTTTGGCGCTGATTGAGAAATTAAAAAAAGACGATCTCACGGGAGTTGGTCTACCCCTCCATTTTGTTGCTCGCCGGGTACAACCGCTAAAAGAGCGAGTCCATCCGAGATATGAATTTGAAGGGAGGTACAATCCGACCCAGGAACTGACCAAATCAGCATCAAAGGAGCAAGTATATGCTCTGGTAGGCGACTTTTTCATCTCGAGCGTAGAGATGTCCATTGCCAGATGCCCGAAGTCCTTCACTACATCAAATCCTCCTCCTGAGGTAAGAAAGTTTAGCTGATAGACTCCCACATTCGTCTCTGAATGACTTTTAACAATTATAATACTCCTTTCCAGAATCGATTGGCTTTCTTCAGTGACGCGCCTCTCCCAGAAATGCCTGTTCATAAGAGCGCTCACTGGAAGCGACCTGCGAGCTCCCAAGCCGAAGACCCGGCTGCTAAGAAGGGGAAGAAAACAATTGTCAAGTACTCCCCGAAGCCTCGGCGCTCGACTGGTTGTCCCAAAATCCAAGAACCACCAACAAGAAGCCCCGGTGCCTTGGGCCCCTTCCGCATAAGCCCGTGGTCCGGTCCGAGTCCAACTCCGAGTGACTCGAGCGCCGAAGAGCCTAGGGTTCCTGATCGTAGCACCCGACCGTCCCTCCGGAAGTTGTTCTGCCGCTTGCAAGAAACCCCCAATAAGAATAAAGAAGTCCGACAGGTTGGATGTCCTATCGACTCTTATTCGATGCATTTTGCCGGCTTATTCACCGATCATTCTTCTTATAGGAATCCTTCGTATGATGTTCCTGTCGAGACACCGTCCGGGGCCTCAAGAAACCGAGTCCCGGGACGTACATGTCTTGGTTGAGGAGGCCTCACACCGCCTCGCCTGGGACACAGGGCGCCTCCTAGCCACGACCGCTTTCCATCGACACCCGTGCTTCGCATCGTCCCGCCGCTCAAGAGCCCGCCTCCGCCCATCCCCGAGGTTGAAGAGATCCCGAGATCCGCTGACTCTTGCTCGCCTCAACTCATAATGCAAACCGCGTGGGTTGATGAGGAAGACGGCTTGAAGTCCTTGGCGACTGGGAGGAGAAAGAAAGGAATGACTTTACACCATGCCGCCGCTTGTGCTCGCCTTGCCCGAGTAATACTTTCACTACTCTTATAACCTTCTTGCTTGTGCCGGTTAGCATGTTGTCACCTTTCCCTGCGATGGTTACAGAAATTGGGAGAACGCTTTGCAAAGAAATTCGAATACCTCCAAAAGATGCTCTCGGAGGTCAGGACGCATCAGAATATCCGCCGAATTGGAGCAGATCAAAGCTAAACATGCAGCCGAGCTGCGAAATCTCTGGTCGAGGTCCAAGCCTGCGGAGGAGAAGGAAACCTGCGTCAGAGAAGCTAGATGTTGTTGGCTCCTTCGAGGTAGATATTTCTGGACCATCCTGTTCTCGCTAATCGTCGGTCTTTTGATGTCATCATCTTCGTGTCAGTTCGAGATTCTACTATTGTAAATCTCCAAGAGCAACTTAAGGCCTCGGAGGTCTCCAAATTGAAATCGGAGAAGGAGCTAGAAGGTACGCTCAGCAGCTTGGCCCTCCCTTGCCTTCATTGTCTTCTTGGTACTTCTTAATAATCTGTTTCACTTGCAGACTACAAGTTCAAGACGCGGGCGCAATACGCCGCTTATAACGAGAAGGTCGAGGCCCTTGAAATGTCCTGTGCTAAGCTTCGCGAAGCCTCTGACCCGTTGCTGAGGTTGCTTCAATAGGGACCAAGTTATCTCCCAACTAGTGGAAGCCCCCAAGGAGCTTAAGATACTCTTGAAGGAAACGGCGACCAATGGCGCTAGCCAGGCTCTAGCGATCACCAAGTCGCTTTATCCCCGAGTGGATCTTGAGGCCATTAAAGATGGATATGCCTGTAACGTGGATGAAGACCAGACAGCCGAACTCTGGGAGGAAGTTAAAATGCTTCTTCGGCTGTCGCAGAGACTTTGGACATGTGAACAAATATTTGAAAGTGTTTCTTTGGCCTTGCATTTTTTCTTAAATATGCTGCTTTGCCCGAGTAGTTTTGACATCTTAAATATCATGTCTGACTAGTTCAGCCCCCGGGCTCTGAGGCATGGTTCATGACGCATGTCTCAGAGTCTTAAAATTCGAAGGAGCAAAGCACTCAGACGGCGGCACCCTGTAAGCTTCTAGACGTCCTTTTGGCAAGTCGACGGTTCTATATTTGATATGGCCTTGATCTTTTCTGGGTTAGCCTTAATGCCTCGTTGGGATACGATAAACCCGAGCAGTTTTCCCGAAGATACTCCGAAAACACACTTCTCGGGATTAAGCTTCATGCTAAAAGCCCTTAGACTTTCGAAAGTCTCAGTTAGGTCTACGATAAGGTCCTTCCTCTCCCGAGTCTTTACCACGACACCATCCACATATGCCTCCACATTGCATCCGAGTTGGGCGTGAAAACACCGCTGTATTGCACGTTGATACGTTGCATCAGCATTTTTCAACCCGAACGCTATCGTGGTATAGCAAAAGGCCCCAAAGGGCATGATGAATGAAGTGTTGATATGATCTTCCGCCTTTAGGCAAATCTGGTTGTACCCTGAGTAGGCATCGAGGAAACTCAGGATCTCCCACCCGGCGGTTGAATCAACCACCTGATCAATTCGAGGTAGCCCAAATGGATCCTTCGAACATGCCTTATTGAGATCAGTATAGTCAACGCACATGCGCCAAGTTTTATTCTTCTTTTGAACTAGTACAGGGTTCGCCAACCAGTTGGGATGATACACTTCTTTGATAAAGCCTGCAGCTAATAACTTGGTGATCTCCTGCTTGATGGCGTTCCGACGATTTGGAGCGAACCGCCGGAGTCTTCGCTTGATTGGCTTTGCCTTTTCATCAACGTGTAGAGAATGCTCGATCACCTCCCTAGGAACACCCGGCATGTCGGATGGTTTCCAAGCAAAGATGTCCTTGTTAGCCTAGAGGAAGGTGACGAGCATGCCTTCCTATTTATCCTCGAGCCCTATCCCGATCAGAGTCGTTTTGGATGGATCGGATGAGTCGAGAATAATTCTCTTGGTCCCTTTGCCAGGCTTTATCCCTGATGTGGCCTGCTTCTTGGATGGGATGTCACCTTCTTCTTGCAATGTGGCAGCCTCTGCCTGGATATTCTTCCCCTCAACGGTTGCCTCCTGCAGCTCAGCAAGTTCATAGTTCTCTCGGACGCATTCCAAAGATCGCTTGATGTCACTGCGAACCGTGATGACGCTTTTGGGTCCCGGCATCTTCATCATCAAATAGGTGTAGTGTGGGACAGCCATGAACCGAGCCAGACTGGATCTTCCCAAGATAGCGTGATACGCTGTCTCAAAATCCGCTACCTCGAAATTTATATACTCGGTCTGATAGTTGTTTTTGGTACCGAAGGTGACGGGCAAAGCAATCTACTCGAGAGGAAACGAAGATGCCCCAGGGATCACCCCGTGGAACGGCTGTGAGCTCAGCCTTAGCTCGGAGCGGGGGACGTTCATGTCGTCGAAGGTTTTGGCGAACAAGACGTTGAGTCTACTCCCTCCATCAATCAAGACTTTCTTGAGCTTTACATTGCGAATAACAAGGTCGAGCACTAGAGGAAACTTACCTGGATGTAGGACTCGGTTGGGTTGATCCGAGCGGTCGAAGATGATCGGGACTTCAGACCACTTTAGATACTAGGGGGTTGCCGGTTCCACCGCATTGATCTCCCGAGCGGTAAGCTTTTGCTTCCGCTTGGACTCGTATCTGGTGGAGCCCCCGTATATGTACTTTAGCTCGTGCTCAGGTTCTTGGTAATCATCCTCGCCAGGAGGGTCTTTCTTCTTGGCAGCCTCATCCTTCGCTGGAGTCGGTTGCTTGTTGCTTTCACGCGCAAAACGCTTCAAGGTAAAGCAGTTTTTGGCGGCGTGCTTTCCCTTAGGGTGGAAAGGACAGATCGCATCCATGATAGTACTGTAATCGGGCGCGTCCCTCAGCGTGGCTCGGGGCCGGTTGTGTTCTGCTACCGCAACTAGCTCCTCGCCTTTCTGCTTTTTGTCTTTGTGCTTGGAGGACTCGGCCCTGTCGCCTTTGTTCTTTTGTTGCGGGCGATCTTCTTGGCGCTCGGCCAGGGCGTCTGAGGCCGTGGCATAGCGGTCGGCCAATGCAAACATCTCTTTTACGGAGGTCGGTGGTTTCGTGGATATTTTCTTGATCAGATCAAGATCGTTGACCACTTTTTGAAAGGTTGTTACCACCACTGCATTAGATACATCCCTAATGGTGTTTTTCTTCTGCATGAAGCGTCGGATGAAATCTCTCAGCATCTCGTCTTTCTTCTGGTGAAGCTGATATAGGTCCCACGGGGTGCCAGGCCTCTCATAGGTTCCCTGAAAGTTCGCGATAAATTGATCGCGAAGATCGCTCCAGGAATCCACCGAGTTCACGGGAAGTCGTGTGAGACATGATTGAGTTGAAGGGGTGAGATTGACTGGCAGATAATTTGCCATCACATTTTGATTGCCTCCAGCCGCTTTAACCGCCAGGGCATAGACCTACAGCCAAGCTTCTGCATCTCGATCCCCGTCAAACTTAACGATGCCCTTGGGGTTGACACCTTCGGGCCATACTACTTGGCGTAACTGAGAAGTGAACGCTCGGATTCCGTCGATGGATCTGTCGTCATGATGAGGGGGAGTCCGGCGTGGCGAATCTCTGGCTCAGCGATTGTCATCAATGCATCAGGGTGGAGATCCACACGGCGAGCCCATGACTCGGCGATCGTTGTTGTCGTTCCGACCCCGGCGATGATGGTCTCTATGGTCGTTGTAGTCGTCATACCTTTGATCGCTTCGTTGATCGTGGCCGGTACCGAAACGTTCGTAGCCGTCATAGCGCCAGCGTCGATCTTCTTCGTCCCGCTCTTGCCGTATGGCGGTGATGTCTTGGTGGAGGTCGCGGTTGAGATTCCGACGGGTGTCTCCGATCGTCGCTGGGGCGCCAACGCCGCAGATTCGACCGTAGCAACCGATCGCTAGCAACGCGAGTAGCCGTATGGGAGCGTGAGTGCGCTTCTCCTCTGGCTTTTCTTGATTCTGCTGAATTGCTACCGCCGTCACCATGGCCTTGATCTGGGCCACGATCAGGGCCGCTGAGCTATCAGATGCTATCATCGGGTCCAGCGTGTCGAGAAGTGTCATGGAGGCGACGATGTTCTGCAATGGTGTATGGAAGACAGCTTGGTCTCCCAATTTGGATTGTAGGATGTCCTCATGGACGTTGCGACCGTGAGATCGAAGCGATCGCGGCTGTGCCTCCTTAGCCTTACGAAGAAGGCAATATTCCTCTGTGGCTTATTGAATCTCTTGTTGGCGTTGGAGATCGGTCTTTTGCTTTTCTATTGCGAAGATGCCACGAAGATTGTAGCAATTCCTCGCGACGCCGACTAGTTTGCTGACTGAGTCAGAACGGCATACCTGAGATGGGTCGGCCTGATCTTTACCAGATTGGATCTGGTTTAGATCTAGGCAAACAAGTTCTCCGAGCGCATCTGCGATGAAGTCCAGGTTTCCAAAGCGGAAAGCCTGGCCGGAGACGAAGGTGGCGACGATTCCGCTGATTGCTGCCATCGAGTTTGTAGGAAAAGTTTATAGTGCTTCCCCTACCTGGCACGCCAATATCGACTTTTGTAGTCGGTAATGAATTTATGGGGCAGGCGCTAGATCACAAACTCGAAGGTCACACAAGACAAGGGTTTAGACAGGTTCAAGCCCTCGACGGAGGAGGTAATACCCTAATCCTGTGTGCTGGGATTATTTGGATCTCTTGGATCTAAGATTGCTCATGTCCCTGGTGTTTCCCGCCCTCTCCCTTATATAATGGGGGTGAGGCAGTTTACAGAGTCCCGATCGGTTAAGGGATTCCGATCGGTTATTAGATTCTAATCGGTTACAGGATAGAGTTTACATCTTTATCTACCCTGCTAACAACTCGGATAACAATCATATCTCATATATATAAATATATGTTCAACTGTCTCTAGGATGTATCCCTATGCGCACGGCAGCAAGGCTTGGTGCGGAGCTTATCCTCTGGGCCTTCCACTCGGCCCTGTCTCCCCTTCTGGCACTTCTGGGCCGGTTATGAAGACACCTGGGTTCTTATATTCCAAAGTGTGAATAAGAGTTCAAATAATTTACCAAACATCTCTTTTGCACCCGAAGCTGAGGCCAATGTAGCTGATGTATCCTTAGACACGCAGAGGATCCACTGGATTTCTTCAGGATAGTTGTCCATTCTTACCTCCTCCTCGTCCTCCAAGTCCGACAGGGTGAAACCCATCCTATCGGTAAGGGAGTCTGTCGACTTGGCGGATTCCACAGTGGGAGAAGTAGGTGCAGGCGGTGTCGGCTGTGATGGTGGTGGAGGGAGTTCAGACTCTGACCGTTAGATTGGCCAGAATATTGGCCACCTAGATGGAAGGAGAGAGTGTAGGCTGCAAAAGCAAGTTGGTTAGAAATTGTCAATGAGAGTCAGTCATGAATTGACTAAAGCACGGATTTACCTTATTAGAGACCGATCCGCATGGTGAATGATCGGTTGATCCTTCTTTAGCAGGGGGACCTTTGCTGGTCATGACCTTCTTAGTTGACCGTCCATGTTTTTTCTCTATTGAATAATCAGCTAAAAGTTACTCGATGAGAATAGTAAAATATAAAGCAAGCTTGATGACTTATACTTACTGGGTTTTTGCTTCTCTAGATCGGACAAGGAGCGAGATTGAACTCCCAAGGTGCCCGTTGAATATTTGGTAAGTGCTGTGCCGATGGTAGGTTTCATGGTAGGGTGGCCAGCACTTGATGATTCACCCGCGGGCGTCTTTCCTACTGACTTAGCATGTGAAATAAGAGGAATGACCGATTAGTAAAGTTCATGGATATTCAAGTTATTTTAAGGAAAAAGAGGCCTACGTTAGCCGATACCTCGCCAGTAATATCTACAAGGCTTGTGTTATTATAGCCTCGTGTATTAGTATCACTGCTGTAACTCAAGCTATTGCTAGCATACGTCATTTTTGTTAGTTCATCAGGAAGATTCAGGAAGAATTTGGTGATGACAGCCGATGTAGTTCTTTCTGCAGAATACAAGGCTACAGAGATAGCCGACCACCAAGTTAAAAAAATTCCTGCCCACCAAGTATGAAGATAAAAATGCGTCAAGGTCTGAAGCTGAAGGTCATCGGCTAGATGAAGAATGATGCTGGCTCTAGAAGCACTGCGGATGTGTTCCCTTGGTTGAAGTCGATCAAACAACTAAAAAGTTGGGGGACTTGCCGAAATCCGAGCTGCCTAGCATACACCGATAGGTGGTAGAACTCATAAGACGGCTGGAAGGTGTGATTCCTGGTATTGAAGCTGATAGACAATACGCTTGAGGAAAGAAAGATTTTGTATAAGTCGATTGTGCTTTCAAACATGCTATTACTGTCAGCCGACAGATGAAGAAATGATGGACATGGGTACTCGTTGGCTTCCTTGTAACTGAAGAAGTCACGTTGGCTAAAATCCTCATTGTCCAATTCGAGAAAAAAGGCAAGATACTTTCTTAAGCCGATAGGGGTTGCCTTTGCCTCATTGCCAAAACAAAGGATAAATCTTTCCCCAAAAGATCGGCTATTTCTGTACTTGTTGTCTTGGCCTTCTAGGGTTTCTTCTAAGGGGGAAGGAGTCATCTCAGAGGAATCGATCTTGAATGATCGGCTAAAAAGATAGTAAAGCCAAGTTTGAACAAACCAAAGAGGACCGTCTATATTGCTGACTGTATATGACCACATTCCTGTGAAAATCCGACTATGAATAATGTGCATCATTTAATATATGGCTCTAAGAAATATTTTACCTAACGCTAGTCGATGACCTTCTACCAATTTTTCAACCAACACTTGGTAGACTTGAGTCGGTCCAAGAGAAGCTCCACAGAATATGAATCGGTTCAGCTAGAGATTGAGGAAAGTGATATGTGCTTTGACCGATATTGGGCCGGTGCCTCTGTTGTTCTCAATGTACTTGCTCCATCCTTCTCCCTTGGTATGGATGAGCTTGTGTTGAGGCCTGGAGCTAAAGGCCGATATCTGCTCCCCGTCAGGCCTCAAATAGCAGAGTTGTGCCACGTTCAGCAGTGTTGGGCCTATTGGACCTGTTCTAAACATAAACGCATTAAGCGTGTCTGACCAGAAATAACAGAAGTGGTCACTAAGGGCTTGTTGGCCACAAGATAGGCTAGGGATAAGGGAAGACACTCGGCTATTCCCATCCTTTCCTCCTTTCCCACTTGTCGAATATCTATATATGGGGTATGAGTACGTACCAGAAACACGAAGATTATACCATATATGCTCAAGCAAGCATCTCGAAACTCCGAATATCACGGGCCCGATTCTATGGGATAAGATATACGAGGAGGGGACATCTGCATACTAGGAAGGGTTCGATCACTTTTCCGTTACGAGAAAACCGACTCGAGTACGCCTAGTATCCAAGGAAGTTTGGATATGTGTGAAGATCACGTGACGATGGACTCCTCATCGGCTACGATCTGGTATCCCAAACCGACTACAACTCAACCTAAGGCCGGACTACCCCGGCTATATAAGGCCGGGTGTAGGTATCCTCAGGGGAAGACTTCAAAACCAGAGAAGAAGACAAGACTTTTAGAGAGAGCTTTTACAAGACGTAGAGCAACTAGGAGCCGATGGACCACGCTTTGTCAACCTCCAACCATAGTTTAGCCATTACCTAGATCCAATCTTTATTGTAACTAGGCTAGAAAATCTGCTCTGTACTTGATACACCAATTTCATACATCATTCGCACAAGACGTAGGGTTTTACTCCTTCTGAGGGTTTGAACCTGTATATATCGTGTGCCACTGTCTTCGTGCTTGACTTTGCTAAATCTATGGTACCCGTAATCATAAATTTATTGTCGAGATCTAACCTTCGATACCACTCTACCATCTTTTCGGCTGCTATCCGATTGTACCAGTTTTTCCACCCTTTTAATTATGTCAGCTAGGCCCTAAAACTCTTACTCCATCCTTCTATGTTAAATTCGAGAGCCGACAGAGGAAGACGAGGTATTTCTTGCTCTATGACGGCTGATGAGTCAGGATTGCCTAGCGGTCCTAAGTAATATTGGTCATTACTGTTGGGTATGGGTGTGAGTACCTGACAAGGATCCATTGAGCCGATCTGATGAGGTTGTGCGAGCTGACGAAGGCTACTAAGCAGGAGATTGAAGTATGGAAGACGAAGATGAAGTCGATAGCCGAGGGTTTGAGAGCTTGAGTGCATGAAAATGATGGGTCAATGGACCTCATATTTATAGAGGGTAAAAAAGGTGAAAAGGCGGTAGGTGTTTTTGGCGATTTTTGAGCGGTTATATGACGCCCCCACTTTGCCTGACTAGGCCAGAACCAGTGGAAACATCATAGAGCAGAGTGCGCCAGGATCAGGCTAAGGAAAACAATACATGCACGGATAGAAATTTCCACCGAATAGTACTCAGGGATTATTCTTAATGTACATATAGTACAGTCTTAGGTCCGGCTACGGTGATTCTACACCGCCCACCTAATATTATAGTATTATTCTAAGAGCCTCCCTCTTGATGGTGTTTTATTCCGTCAGGTCTTGATCGTTAGGCCCCTCATATTCATATCCCTCCACAGCAATATCAACATCATCATAAAGATTTATATCATCAAGAAGATCGCCTTCTATCTCATCTGTGTGTGTGGACTCAACATGTTCTGAAAAAATAATAGCGAAAGCATGGCTAAGTACTCCAGTACTCAGCAAGCCACGGAAACTTTATGCATAGGTATATAATTATACTTTTCGGCCACCGAGCCGCTACTCCAAAATAGTGCTCTACCAAAAGTACCCTTTCCCTATTTGTTATAAAAAGTCAAGTTTTAACTTTTAAATCTACTGACTGCAAGACAACGTGGGGTTTTACATTCTGTGTTGGAGGAAAACCCACACGACGCACTTCCAAACCCAGAAGTTAGGGGTGATATCACATTTGACTCTGATCAGAGGTGTACTGCTTTGCCCATAGCATCACTTGGCTTATTGTCACAGTGTGCTTCCTTAGGCACACTAATAAACCAAGGAAACAGAATGTTTGGCCAACCGTACTCTGACCTCTGCCATACCGCCTCGCCTCACCAAAGGCACGCGGGTCGAGACTCCTCCCCCGACGTCTCGCCCTAGGGTGACTGCCCCTCTATGGCACAGTCACCTTTCTCACCCTTGGCAGGGACAGCTACTTGTTGGTTACCTTGTTCAGCCCGTCCTATACCTGGTCTATGGTTAGCACAGTTTGCGCCAATTTTGAACTAAGCACCAGTTTGGTTTGTCCTTATTAGATAATATCCTATGTGGAGGAGCCCTGACTTTCACAACAACCCAACCGGGGTTGTTCATACCCTGAACTCCTCCACCCACCATTTACTCTACAACCCCACCAGGGTTGTGGTTCTAACACTGGATCTAGCTCATCCAATTAGTGTAATTTAATTTCTTTAGAAATTAACTTTTGGGATGAATGCATGAGTTTCAAACAACCCAAGCCACAAAACCATCTCACAAGACATGGTCGAAGGGCGACTTGCCTGGATGAGAGATCCCAGAGCTGTCCACAGCTGGAAGTGGCTCCAGATGACTTCTGGTATTATCGGAGAGTTTTCCTAAATGAGAGAACCAAGGATTTCAATATTCATGAATTCTCAAATTGGGTTGAATTTATAACTTTTTCTGTTGAGCGAATTGCGAAACGATTTTATTTATGCTTACAATTGAAATTTTTAATGTCTTACATGCTCATTTATATATGTTTGATTGGAAGCTGGATCATCAATTAATTTCGAGAAAATAAAAGAAATAAAACAAGAAATAAAATTTTGGATTTAAATTCCACTGTTTTTTTTCTTGATTTATTTTCTTATTCTGATAAATTGGTTCAGGTAAAACATCTGTTATTTTATTCTGTAAATTATTTACTCAATCATTTATTTATTTAATATTATCAATATATATTATTTTATTTTACTTATTTATTTTTTATTTTTTTTATATATTGTTTCGGCCAGGCTGGCCCAAAAACCTGGTCGACAGCTCTACCCTAATCTACCAAACCCCACCCCCCTCTCCCTCTTCACCTGGACGTCGCCCCTTCCCCTCCATCTCTCACTTTCTCGCCTTCTTCGCCTCCCTCCACGCGCGTCGCCGCCTCTCGGCCTCCCAGCGTGTGCCACCACCCGAGCCTCATCGCCGCCCTCTCGGCGTCGCTCCGAGCGCTGCCTCTTCCACGTCGGGTGCCGCCGCTTCTCCGATACCACCACAGAAAGACCATGTGGAGGTCTATCCATGTTGGTGATGAGTTATTGACTGTGTTTGAGCTAGGATTGCTTGGATATGAGTTTGATTTGAATTGGATTTTCAAAATGTAGCAATTTGAGTTGTCTCTGCCAAGGGTGGCACTACCGGCCATGTGGGTGCAGCAGTGCCGGCCAAGCGGCAGTACCGGCCAAGGGGTCCAGCAGTTATATTCCAGTGAGGGTGTTTTCGTTGGTTCTTCAGGGACCGGCACTATCGGCCATGTGGGAGCGGTAGTGCCGGCCGAGCGGCACTACCGGCCCCAAGAGGAGGTAGTGCCGGTCAACAGAGCGAATGTTGAAATTGAATTTTGAATTTGTGTGAGGTTTATTGCATATCATTTTGGTTTGATGGTTGCAGGTTGACGATGCTAGATCATGGTGAGGCGAAGGATGACCGGGACTAGGCGAGGAGCGTCAAAGGTCCAAACGGTTGGGGATCGTCGGAAGATGATCGGAGACGGAGTCGTGGCAAGCCGTGAAGACAAGGAACGGTTAAGATGCTAGCTAGGCACTGCATGGATCAATGAGGGCCATTGGATCTTGGTCTAGTTGATAGGTTAGCAGGTCTAGTTAGTATGCTTTGAAAACCGTGCAAGAAAACCCATTATGTGTTGTGGGTTTTGGGTGAACCCTTGCATGGCTGGTTGAGTGGGTTAATTCTGGCCCTTGATGAGTACTCTAGGGTTTAGAAGCTCATCCAAGGGTGGAGGATGACCCAAGAGTAGTATAAATAGAGGGGAAGGGGTGGCCTTCTCCTCTTGAAGGTTTTGAGGTTTTTGATGCTCCTTTGAGCTTTGCCCACATGAATGTGAGGCTTTGTAACCTCTCCTTCCAAAAATGACAAGTTTTTCATTTATGTTCTTACTAAATTTCCTTTACGCATTTAAATTACGCAATTTAAATTCCACATTTACTTTCTTGCAATTTACATTTACGCAATTTGGATTTGCCTCCTCTTCTTCTACATGCTGACGAATCTTTGTTGAGGTTGATGTTTGAAGAATGATTCTTCTTCTGAACTTATATTCTCAATTATCTAAGAAATCTATGCGTTCTTCTTGCAAGAAGTTCTTCCTTGCGTTTTTGAATGTTTGATCTTATAGATTGTGTTGCCTTGAGTTTCTTCACTGTTTTTTGCATGCTCGAACGTGTGGGGAGTCATTCAAGATCATCTTGATCATCATAGACCCACAACCAAGCCTCGATCGAAGTTCTTTCGATTTTTGTTAAAACTTGGTGCGTTCTTCCATCCCGGGCAAAAAGGTCGAAACTTTGACGTCAATATTTGTGATTGAAGGTTGGAATAAGTTCCTGACATCCCGAGGACTTTATCTGCCAAGTTTCATTGAGTTTGGATCAAAGTATCAAAAGATTTGTTGGGACCCGAATATGCAAATCCGGACCCTCTGTGTATACTACACTAGTCCAGGATCACGCTAGTGCACACAGGCTCAACATAAGTAAATATCACAATCATACATAGCGAAAATATTATGAAAGACATCATATGATACATACTACTAGTCGAATGACCTCATGGTCCACTTACATGACTATGCCTCGCAAGGCTGAACAATATATTAAACTCGCAATGAATAAAACGTAGACAACCCTCAAGATACCACAGTAACCGACAAGGCTTGCGCCCTAAACATTCGCCTCTTCCTCGAATCTTTCCTCCAAAGATTGATGTAGACTCTTCAACCGTGAGGTTATTGTTGGCAAGGGTGAGTACTTAAAGCACTCAACAAGTTGTGCATGTAATGCAATTCTATGTAACTATATGCAAGGCTTATTCCAAACGATAGGCTATCATGGCTATTTTGCAACAAAGCAAAGATTTACTTAACAAATACAATAAATAGATTGTAAAGACAAGAAAACAAATAACAATAATGATAGATTCAACTTTTCTCAAGTAAACCAAGTTTCCAATCTTAAGTCAAATTCTATCTTCCATATGGCATTCGCCATCCCAACCAAGTTGTTCATTTTAATTAAGCTAACCCTTAATCAGAATTCCCGAGCATTGCTCAATACCATGAGCACGGCTATCCGAATAGTTTCACACTCGCAGAGGTTATGCACTTTACCCACACGACATGATCGCCCCTTCGTGCCATGCAATTAACACACTTCCTTTGGTGTGTCGGCGAAGAGATCATGACAAAGCCTTTACAATGCTCGCTTAATCCAAGATTACCCGTTAAGGTTTCAACATCGTGGGTCTGAAACCACAACCAGGGCCCCTCTTGCGCCATGTGAATTACACCATAACTCGGGAACTCACACCACCAATGATAGTACCAAGTTAAGACATTACAAATTAATCACTAGGTCTGTCCCATTACAACATGTGGTTGCATGATTGACTCAGTCAAAGGCTTGCAAGGTTAAGTCCCTAGGGTGATCAAGGCAAGACATCCACATACCCTCCGCCCATTGGGCCCACCTTGGCATACTCGCCTTGTCACTTGCCCCAATCTAAGTTATTATCACCCGCTTGATTACTACACCACGTGCCATCAACAATTCAACATCGCTATGTGACATGACTCGCCACAACAACTCAATCTCATCGTGTGATTCCACATGACACACAAGTTCTTAACATTGTTCCATATTCCATTAATCAAGATTAATTATCAATGATTCTCGACACATGTGATGACGTGGCATGGCTAAGCAACTAATACGGACTAACCTCCAATGTTGATTATAATTATTAATCAACTATATTCAACCAATCTAGGTGACAATGAATCATGGCATATAATGACAAGTTAGGGTATAAATCAATCTGTATATTAGCTAAACCCAATCTAATTTGAAACAATTGTATATTTGAAATATATGCAATAGGGTAAAATAAACATAGCAATTTTATAAACATGGGTTCAACATGATCAAAGCACAACTTGCCTTAGAATAGGTCCCGACCGGTTCGAACTTGATCTTGAGTTGTCGAATCTTCCTCCGGCGCCGCACAATTCAACGCTCACGCTGCATCAAGGAGAAAACCCAATAAATACCAAAATAGAGAGCAAATGAACTTCAAAAATCAAATAAAATTCACAATTAAATATATATCAATTTTACAAATTTTTTAGAAATTTTAATCACTCAAATCCGAGGTAAAATGCAAAAGTTAAAGCCTTTTGAAGTTTGAATAAATACTGAAAATACAGAAATTGGAAAATCGAATTAGCCAATTAATTTTAGATTGAAAACTGATTTATGACGTCGTCGAAGATCTCGAACCAATCACGATGTGCCACGTGTCATGGTCTATAGACTTGGTCCACGGCGTGGCGCTGGACCACGGTGGACTCGGTCCACCACGCTTCGGCTGTTGAACCCGACACATGTCACAACAGGATTGGTCCGAGACGCGGTGCGATCCAGATCGTTCGATCTAATCTGACGGCTCACACGGCGATCTACTCAAGCGCGCACGTGGCTCAATCCTAGCGGTTCACGGATGATCTAACGGGCGATACCTCACGGATGTAGCGGCGACGGCGCGGCGACGTTCCCTTGCCGGACTTGAAGACGATGACGACCCCACGGTGCTCCGGCGACGCTCCGATGACGAAACTCCCCGAATCTGACGCGGCGCAACACGAAGAACTCCGATCTGGGATCCACACGACGAAGACGGCTTGACGGCGATACGTAAGCGCAAAAACAACGGCGGCACAACTAGAACTACAAAGTGAGCTTTTGCGCTAAAACGACGGCGGCTCAGACGCTTGCGGCTAGGGCTACGGATGCGCGACGGAAGGAAGAGCCTCGGGAGGCTAACCTCCCCTTTTATAGCCTCGGCAAGCGTGCTCAAAATGGAAACCTAGGTCACACGGCGGCGGCGACGTATCGGCGACGGACTCCGAGTCCCGATCGGAGACGACAACCGACAACCGTCCGATCAAGGATCAACGGTCACGATGACTCCCAAGCCGATACGATCTGATCCCCTCTTTCTAAATCCAACGTGCACGATCCTCCCTTTCTTAACCAAACGCGGCTCAAACCTCACCGCAAGATCTCGATCCAACGGCCAACGGTCGCTAGGGTTTCCAAATCCACCCTCAAATCTCAGCCATCCAATCCGATCCCACGGCTGATGACGCGCCTTCCGGAAACAGGCCAACGGGCTGACGGCGCAAAGCACTGGGCCGCACAGAAATGGGCCCCAGGAGCACACTATTGGGCTCTAGCCCATTACTATTCACCTGATTTAACATGGTTTCCTGATTTAAAATAATTACAGAAATTCATTTAATTAGTTTTAGGCAAATAAATATTCAGGAAAAATCCAAGAAAAATCTCAAAAATACTTTGAGACATCCTTGACTCAAATAAAATATTTTTAATAAAACTTTATTTTAACTTTGCATAAATTTAAATAGATTTAAACAAAAGGTCAATAAAATTAATTTAACATTAATTCAAATAAATCCAGAAAATCCAAATAAATTCCAGAAAATCATAAATGCACTTCTGAGCAATAAAATAATATTTGGGCAAATTTTGGGATGTTACAAGATTCATCAATTTTCCTTTTGAACCCGTGCTGAAAACACTGTTCATTTGCATGTTTTTACTGTAGCTACAGTAACCCCGGTAGTACCGGCCCCAGAGGGCGGTAGTGCTAGCCGAAGGCTGAAATTTGGGAAAATCTTATTCTTCCGCTTCCATTTGATTGCTAAGGGTTTTGGCTTGGTTTCTTTAGGTGTAGAATTGCATTTGTGATCTTGTTTTGGGGATAAAATATAATTTGGGATCATTCACCCCCCTCTGATCGCCATCTCGATCTTTCAATTGGTATCAGAGCCGGTTTTGCTCTTTCATAGATCTTGACCAGTCTCGAGAGCCATGGCGATAGGCAAGTATTCCACCAAGCCTCCTTTTTTTTCCCGAGTTGATTTTCCTTTCTGGAAATCGCGGATGGAGTCATACATCACTGCCCAGGGCTTCCTGATATGGCAGAAGGTGAAACTCCTGTAAGAGGTTCCTGCCGATGAAAACGTCATGGCTGGTAATATGGCTGACGTTGAGGTGAACGTTAAGGCAAGGAACATTCTCATACAGGGTCTAAGCCGCACTGAGTATGATAGGATTTCTCACCTCCGTTTCGCTCACGAGATTTGGGAGACCCTCAATGCTTACCATGAGGGCACTACTCAAATCAAGACCGTGAGGCAGGATAAGTACAAGCGTGAGTACAACAAGTTTGAACAACACGCTGGTGAGAGTCTTGATGAGTGATTCAGTCGTTTTAACATGACCTTGAGCGATCTTCGAGTAGTTGGTTGCATATACCCTGACTCAGATAATGCTCAATATTTCTTGACCGCACTCGATTTGCGTGTTTGGGAGATGAAGGTGACTACCATCAAGGAAACCACCGACTTGTCGACCCTGACTCTTGATGGGCTTAATTCCCGCCTCAAGACTCATGAGATCGATGTCGTCTCACGGAAGACGAAATCTCAGTCGATGGCCTTGGTCACCGATCCATTGGATCTTCCTCTTCTGATTCTTCTGTTGGTTTCTCTCTTTTCGTCCTTTGCAAGCTATGCGATGAACAACTGGAAAAATTTCCAGAAAATGAGCTTGCTCTTCTTGCTCGCAAGTTTTCTCATGCATACAAGAGGGTGAGAGAGAGAAAGAGAGGTGGCATGATCACATGCTTCGAGTATGGTGGCCCCAACCACATTTGCCCCAAACTGGAGAAGGCTAAGAATGATGCCGGTGGTTCGGCAAAAAATGACTACATCGACAAGAACCGCAACAAGAAGCCTCCAGTTCATGAGACGATGCGTGAGAAGAAGTACCGCAACTTCTCCAAGAACAAGAAGCTCTTCCACCGCGTCCTCGCCGCGCTTGACGACATCAACCTCTCTGACACGGAGACATGGAGCGATGAGGGCGAGGATGAACCACAAGAGAAGAAGGGCGGTGATGACTTCTCCGGCATATGCTTCATGGCCGACGCCAATGGCATCAGCGATTCCGAGCTCTACAGCGACTTGGACGAGGTACCCTCCTATGACCAGCTCAATGAAGCTTTCTGCAAATTAGGAAAATTTCATTCTAGAGCTAGACCTAGGTGTATAGAGTTAAAGAACGAAGTAGGTACCTTGACTCGGGAGTTAGCTTCTTTTAGATCTTCTCCCTCTCGAGTCACTGATGACTGTTCTTTGTGTGATACACTTCTTGTGGAGTTGGAGAACCTAAGAACTATGCATGATAGTGTGTTATCTGAACTAGATAGTCTTACGTTGAAGAATGGTAGCGATGATTTTGTTGATGCTATTCCACTAGATGCTAGTTTTCTTCATGCTCACTCTACTCCTTGTGCTAATTGCCCTAAATTGCTTGCTGAAATTAATGCCATAAGCGAACACCTTAGGAAGCTTTCTTCTAAAAATGATGAACATGAAATGCATGCTTCTAAGGACCAAGTCAGCTCATGTGAGGGCAGTAGGCAACTAAAACTTGACAATGAATCTCTAAATATCAAGTGTGCTAATCTTGCTAAGGACTTACTATCTTAGTCACAAGAAAGTTGCTTGCGATGTAAAGTGATTAAGGGGGACTTGGATAAAATCCATGTCGAACTTAGGAAGAAATTAGAAGACCAAGCTCATACGATTAAAAATGTGTCTTGCGTTTCTTGTGAGGCCCTCAAGATTGAGGCAGCCGTGCTGAGGGAGAAAAATGCACGTGCTGAGAGAGCTCATCTTTCTGGTTCTTCTTCCTCTCCTTCCCCTGTTCTTCATGTACCTCTTTCTTCCGAGATTGTGAGTATCTCATGAGCACTCTCGAGAAGTTTGTTGGAGGCAAGAAGAAGCTCAATCTTATTCTAGACCAATCCAAGATTAGCAGATTTAATCAAGGTCTAGGATTTGACCCCTTGGAGCACGCCCGGGCGCATCCTCCCACCATTGTGCGCGGCTCCAAGAGTGGTGAGATTGTGGTAGCTCCCAGAGTGAGTACCACTCTGTTTAGGTCTGCTGGGGTTGTCCATAGGACTTCGGACCAGAAGGGTGTTACTCTTGTTGCTTCTGCCTCTAGCAAGGCAAAGTACACATGCACCTTCTATTAGAAGGATGGTCACCTAGTAGATTTCTATTTTAGGCGCTCCACGAACACTCGGCGTGAGCCTGTTGCTGCTCTTAGGGGTATTCAGGGTCATCCTCAGACTCTGAGTGCTCCTAAGGCACACACTGCTTCTAGACAGGTTAGAGAGTCACCTATTTTTGGGCAGCGTCCACGACTTGGTTTTCATACTGTTTCTTCGAGTTTTAGTCCTGGAGCTGTTCGTGATCAGTCTTTTTGTCGTCCTCTTGATATTCCTCATTTTTCCCATCGAGGTAGATATCAGCGGTGTGAGGTGTTTTCGGGTAGGAGATTTAGGTAGCCTCACTGGGGTGGTCCGCCCTTTGCACCACGACGGGCCAACCTAGTTCCAGCTCCTAGATCATCTACTAGAGTTGCTATTGATCTTGTTAGGATTAAACGTCACAGAGACACTCGAGTTTAGTCTTCTTCTGTGACTGGTACTCTGAGGCGTCGTGTGGTTCAGTATTGGGTCCCCAAGTCTTCACTCTATCCCAGTACTGAGTCATCTTTCTCTCTTGTGTCTTAATCAGGTTCGTCGGATGGGGAAGGGAGAGTTTGGACTGTCGACTCCAGTTGTTCTCGTCAGATGACTAGAGATTCTCGATGGTTCTCTTCCCTAGTCCGAGCCCTCGGTGATGAGTTGATCACTTTCGGGGATGCTTCTTTAGGCAAAGTCATTGCTAAAGGTATCATCTGCATAAATGAAAATTTTATTCTTAAGAATGTTGCCTTAATAAGTAAGCTGCAGTATAACTTGCTTTCTGTTTCTCAACTTATAGATGACTCTTTCGAGGTGAGTTTTCAGAATAATGCCTGTAGAATCCTCGATTCATCAGGAGGGTTAGTTTGCGGGATTTCTATATTTGGGAGAGTCTTCCATGCTGATTTTTCTGTTTCTTCTAGAGACTCCCTTCGATGTTTGATTGCTTCAGAGTCCCGTGATCTCTCCTTCTGGCATAGGAGACTTGGTCACATTGGATTTGATCTTTTGACCCGAGTTAGCAGCCACGACCTCATTCGTGGTTTGCCGAAACTCAAAATGGTCAAATACTTAGTTTGCTCTCCCTACCGACATGGCAAAATGGTTGCTGCTTCTCATCCCCTAGTCACTGTTGTGATGAATGATGCACCAGGATAGCTTTTACATATGGACACTGTTGGTCCAGCTAGAGTGCAGTCAGTAGGTGGGAAGTGGTATGTTTGCAACATCCCAGATTTTCTGTTGTTCCAAAAATTATTTTAAAATTAATAAATTCAAATTTTGGATTTTTTTGGTGTTCTAATTAACCTGGCATCCATATCCTTCCGAAATTGGAGTTCAATTCTTTATCGTCCGCAAAGTCCAAATTCCAAATTCCGGTCCTTTATTCGAAATTTAACCCGAGTTCCAAAATGCTCCCAAAAATCTCAAAATCCATTGAATTAGGTTTCAAATATTCTATAATGATTTTGGGAATTTTTCCAAGATTTATAGAATCAATTGGCTATTTTATCTCTCGCGCTTTCATCAAATCCATTATATTCGTCCCGAAATTATCTAAATTTCAAAATTCATCCAAAATAAGTGAAACCAATTTTATTGGGTTCCATTTTACTCATTAGGATTTTTAGGATCTTTTCTGGTATTTTTAGATCTTGTTATCTATTTTATCTCGTGTGCTTTAAAATCCGCACTGTTCATCTTCCCCAAAATTTCAGCATCCTGTTCATGTTCTAGCTCTTTGCAAGCAAAAACTTCAATCTCTCATATCTTCCTCCATGAATGTCCAAATCAAGTGAGATCTGAAGCATCGTGACGGCGTCGTAATGGAGATTAAATGCCCTGCTGTTATCCATCTTTAATCCGAGTGAAAAGGCCGCAATTAAGCGTTAATGATAATTTATTGCTCGGTCATTATCTCGGGCGTTTCTTCAACTCACCGGACGTGCGAGTACTCAAAAGTTTCGTCTTGTTGTTCTCTACCCCGTGCTCACCTTGCCCCATTGATTCAGGGTCGTTTCCCTTTCCAATACTCGAGAAAAACCGACGCCCAGCGTTCTCCAAAGGCACCGGCGAACCATCCTTTGCTCTGGTGAGTTTTCGGGTAAACTAACCGCGTCACTTTGTGCCTTTTGCTTCCGTGATCACAACCATTCAATCGGATTTGATTTTCGTCGCAGATTGACCCCGTACTTCAAGTTTGTTCATCGTCGGTCGTCGCTCCGTTCGTCGTCGATTTCTCCCGTTTGGGTACGATTCATTTCAATTCCTTGCACCCTTAGACTCCCCTTGATGCTAGCTATCCTGTGCTCACCTTAGTTTTGAGAAATTTTGCGTTTTGACATGTTTTTGGCCGCCATGCCACCGACTCGTTCATGGTCGTCGCTGAGTGTCGCTCCGGCCACCATTCTTCGTGCCGTCACTTGCCCCGGCACCGCGACGTCGTCCTCGTTACAATTTGTCGCTTGCCGCTCGCCGTCGTTCCCTCTAGCTCCGGCAATCATTTGCGCAAGAAGCTCTAATATGTCTCTGTAACACAGGCGCACAGGAGAATGAAGCATTGTAGCATCGCGATGCTACAATGCAATTTCGCAATTTCGTGATTTCAGTTTTTTCAAACTTTCTTTGACCCGTTCTCCTCCATCCGAACTCAGGATCGAGTGGTTCAAATTTCTAAATTCGTCCTCTATCTGTCAGTATTAGTATTATAATTTTTAGTTTTTGTTTATTTTATTTTATTCATTTTGTGCACCGTTTTGCGCATAGTCGAAGAAGCGGTCGTCATCGTCAACGAAGGAGAAGACCTCCAGAACAGCGCAGCGCACTTCGTCGATGCAGGCAAGTCTCCTTGAAGCATGTTGATCCATGTTTTGAAATGCTTTGTAGATTTACAAACTTGCATGCTATGTTGATTAAAAAAATTATATTATGATAGATTGTAGTTAAATACCTTGTTAATATGTATGTTCGCTACATATTAATCCATCTGTTCTTTGGCTGCCCTAGAATGATTAATTATATTATAAATGCCTTGACACTTTAATAGTAGTGCTTAGTTATGCTAAATACTATTTGTATGTTTAATCGAAGGCTTGTTACTTGAAATTCTAAATGATTGAGTGAAAATATTAATTAAAAAGGGCAGTTGGTGCTGCCAGTTTGGTAAAATAAAAGAAAAGATTTGGTATTTTAAAAATTGAATAAGGTAGAAGGTTGCAAGGCGGGTGCAGAATGCACGAGACTCGGGTTTGAGCATATACCACCCTAGTCACCCTAAGGACCGATCCCTTGTGATTGTCAAACAATGTATAGCAGATGCCGCTGGTTCCTGATTGGATGGGCCCGCCGAGTAACTAGTGAAAACTTAATTAAGGCATGCCAGACGGTGGAGTAGGCGTGGTTGAAGCCACAGGAGTCCTACAGGCGCAAGAGGGGGCTTCCATTATGGTTGTAGCCATTTGGCGGTGAAACCTCAGCGGGCGTGACTTAGTGAAGATGTAGCTAGAGAAATGGCCTTGTGATTTTCACTTGGGGTTATATGCCAAAGGAAGTGTATGACCAAATATAGTGAAATATCTCTCGCGAGTAAAGCGTGCAAACTCTGCGGAGTAAACAAACTTTTCGAATAGCCGTACCCACGGTCAAGGGTAGACAGAGGGCGTTGTCACATGGTAGATTTTCCCTATTTGTTTTCAAAATTAGATTTTTATAAAATGAAACACGGTTGGAGCCGCGACTGTTTTGATTTGATAAAAGTCCGTGGTTGGAGCCACGAGGAAAACATTTCAAAAGAAAACCACGGTTGGTGCTGTGGAAAAGTATTCTTAAAATAAAACCATGGCCAATGTCGTGAGTTGGTTTATGTTTTGTTTTTCCCACGGTTGGAGCCATGTCCTGAAAAGTTTGAACCTCTTATTTTTTAGAAGAAAATAGCTTTGAAAATTGCTCTTCAAAATTCTGGAATAAAATCTTAAAAATTGGGTTTTGGAAATTAACCAATTCCCTCCCTTGAATTAAACTACATACTGCATTTCTTTCCGGACTTGTTGAGTATGTTGCATACTCACCCTCGCTTTTCATTGCGGGGCTGGTTATTCTATAAAGCAAGTCAGGAGATCAGAGATAGCTATCCAAGAGCTTGCATCCCACCGTTCGACATCTGCGATGAAGGCTTTGAAGAGGAGGATTATCCAGACGTCTAGGATCGCGTTTTCTCCAGTCTTTGCCTGTGGTGTTTTGGACTTCGCTTCCTCACGTTTATTTGCCAGTTTAAGGTTTACGCTGCTATATGACCCACGGGTCCAAGTTTTGTAATAATGGGCCATGTCAGCCAGTACTCTGAATTCAATTTCTGTTTATCGCATGGTTATGGTCCATACTGTTATGATCTGTGTGTACTAGCTATTGATCCAAGGACTCGTGCAGTAAACACACCGGGCCTCAGATCCTTTATGGTTCCGACATAATGGTATCAGAGCCAAGACTGTAGAACGTGATCTTGTTAGAATGGCAAAGCCTTAAGGATTAATATTTTTATAAAAATATATTTATAAAATTTTAAGTTCCTTTGCTTCTATCTTTTCTCGCCTTAGCGTCTCGTCCTTACCTCATCCTTCATTTGAAATTTGTTTATCGCCTTGTCCCATTTCAAAATTTGTAGATGTCGGTTTACACCACCTTTGCCGCATCACCGGAGGATTCTGTGAGGAATTATCTTTGATGCTTCAGAGTTGGGATTTCTCATCGTCCGAGTATCGCTGCACTTCGTGCTCACCTTGGTTATAATTCATGGAAAGTCGGGTTGCTTGTCTACGCCAGAGTCGACGACAGCGTAAGATCGCCCTCCTACTTCACCTCTAACGATCGATGCTTGGAGATGCACTTAAGGATGCTGCTAGAGAGGCTCTCATCCACTTGGGTGAGAGTTATCGTGTTCAGCTGGAGACACCCCATACCGGCTCTTTCCCGACACCAAAGTTGGGAGGAGTCACAAACGGGCCCAGAGCTTGGAGTTGAGATCGACCCGACGATAGTGTGCATGGGTTCGCTCATCCGGCGCAGGATGACGCCTATGTTCACATCTCTTGTGAGCTCCAGACATGCGCAGGAGCTAGCTGCAGCAAGGGAGGAAAACCGCTCGCCTTAAGGAGACTCAACGGCAGCGCTCCACTTCCACCATCGCCCTATGCAGAGGCACACCAAGAGCACCGCCTCCGATCGGTGAGGAGCTCACTGGGTTTGACTCGACGCCTCACGAGTCAAGCGTCATAGAGGTCCGCTGCTCCGTGTGACCGCACGGAAGTCCATGCGCCGCGAGCCGTTCTTGGGGATTTCCCGGGGATTTTTGGCTGCTCCTGGAGAGCCAGGACCTTCTCGTGCTGCTTACCCTTCCTGCAGCAGGAGTGAGGAGGATCCCTCCCCTCGTGTTTTTGAGGAGAGCGAGGGGAGTAGTTAGTTTTAGTCTTTGTCAGTAGAACCTTGCGGTTGTTTACACTAGAACGTTGAATAATTCGTGTGATGAACTGTATCGTGCTTTATGCGTTTGTGATACCACCATCTTATCAAAAGCTTTTATTTTATATGAGATTTCAGTTGGTGTTTCTTTCTATGGTTTAGTCTTTGTCGTGTTGTGGGATGATTGCTTATTTTCCCTGTTTTCTTAACTTTGTTTTTCCCTCTTTCTTTGTGATTTTCCTGTTCTCAATTCCAGATGGTGAATACTCGTAGCAGAGGCCAAGGTGATGTTGGAGCTGGTAGCAGCGGTATTGGTCGTGGCAGAGGTCGTGGGCAAACTCAACACCCTGCCAACAATCAATCACCGCACGGACAAGGAAACCCAGTACAAATTCTTTCCCCCGTTGGAGAGCCAACTATCCAACAGCTGCTGACTATGCATCTTCAAGTACTTCAAGGCTTAGCCAATAACTTCAATAATCAAACCCAACCTCACCAGCCGCAGCCCAAGTTCGGAGAGTTTATGCGCACAAGACCTTCTACATTTGCAGGGTCCACTGATCCATTAGTCGCAAATGATTGGATCAAAGAAATGGACCAGAAGTTGACATTAGCACAGTGTGATGACTATGAAAGCGTCAACTTCGCTGGAAATCAACTGTAGGGTAGTGCCGCTGCCTGGTGGGAGAACTTCTGTGCTTCCCATCAAAATGCGCCTGCCATTACCTGGGAAGAATTTGTTCAGGCTTTTAGGGATGCTCATATTCCCAAAGAAGTTATGGAAATGAAGAGGCGAGAATTCCATAGGCTCCAACAGGGTAATATGACCATGACTGACTATTTGCATAAGTTCAACCAATTGGCTCGATATGCTCCAACTAAAGTGGCCAATGAGGTCGACAAGATTTAGAAATTCATGGAAGGAATGGACCCGGAGATCAAGGCTTTATTGGCTACCAATGATTATGCCACTTTTCAACAACTAGTGAACAAAGCTCTAGCCCAATAGGACATACAGCGTCAGCGAAACGAGAATCGTAAGAGAAAGCTAGCAATTCAAGGTCAACATTTAGCCAGTGGGTCTAGGCCAAGGTTTGGACAGTTTCAAGCTAACAAGCTGCCGATTCAGCAAGTGCAAAGGGCTATGATGTCTGTACCTCGTCCGATACAGCAGACACCCCGTCAAAACCCAATTACTCAACTAGCAAAAACTAATAATACAGCAGATGTGCAGTGCTACAATTGTCATCAAATGGGACATTATGCAACCAAGTGTCCTCAAAGGTGCTCAAACATAGCTCCAGCCCATTCAACCTCGGGATCGGCTTCATCAGGCACCAAGTCAAGGTCGTGGTAACCCTCGCACTCCCGTAACCCCAAATCGAGTGGAAGAAGCCATGTGAACCATATCTCTGCTAAAGAAGCACAAGAAACTCAGAATGTAGTGATGGGTACGTTTCTCGCAAACTCTGTACCTGCTACAATTTTGTTTGATTCCGGTGCATCTCATTCATTCATATCCAAGGGTTTTGTGGAAAGGAACCATTGGGATACAATGAACCTAAAGAACCCTATGATATTAAAATCCCCGGGAAAAAAAATGAGGACTAAAAAGGTATGTCCCAAGCCAGAAATAGAAATTAATGGGGTGAAGTTTCTAGCAAACCTTATCCTATTAGATTCCCAGGGAATTGATGTGATACTTGGTATGGACTGGTTAACCAAACATGAAGGACAAATTAATTGTGCCAACCATACCATATCTCTTGTCAATAAAGATGGAGCCCGATTATGCTTCTTATCTGACCTTGCCTCAAGACCGACCAGTTTGTTGAATCAGTTAAAGGAAATAACATTGGAATCAGTACCAGTAGCAAAAGAATACACGGATGTCTTTCCTGATGACTTGCCAGGCATGCCACCAGATCGAGATATAGAGTTTGTTATTAACCTAGTTCCTGGCACAACCCCAATCCACCAAAGACCCTATTGGTTGTCTGCTAACCTATTAGTGAATTAAAGAAGCAAGTTGAAGAACTACAAAAGAAAGGCTTCATTCGCCCTAGTTCATCACCTTGGGGAGCTCCAGTTATTTTTGTGAAAAAGAAGGATAAAACTCTGAGAATGTGTATAGATTATAGATCTTTGAATGAGGTGACAATCAAAAACAAGTACCCATTGCCAAGGATCGATGATCTATTTGACCAACTCAAGGGAGCTTGTGTTTTCTCAAAAATAGATTTAAGATCAGGGTACCATCAGATTAAAATCAAGAAGGAGGATATTCCTAAGATTGCCTTCACCACTCGGTATGGACTTTACGAGTTCACCGTGATGTCCTTCGGATTGACCAATGCACCAGTCTATTTTATGCATTTAATGAACAAGGTGTTCATGGAATTTTAGACAAATTGTAGTTATTTTCATCGATGATATTCGATATACTCCAAAGATGAAGGAGAACATGAGAAGCATTTGCGCTTAGTTTTGGAAAACTCAGGAACATAAGCTTTATGCCAAGTTCAGCAAATGCGTGTTTTGGATAAAAGAAGTCTCTTTCTTGGGCCATGTCATTTCAGCTGGAGGAGTTGTTGTTGACCCGAGTAAAGTAAAGGATGTACTTGATTGGAAGCAACCCAAATCAGTAACTCAAATTAGAAGTTTTCTTGGTATGGCTGGATATTATAGAAGATTCATAGAAGATTTTTCCAAAATCGCGAAACCACTTACACAACTATTAAAGAAAGAAAAGAAGTTTGAATGGACCTTGTCGTGCGAAGATAGTTTCCAAGCGAGCAAGAAGAAACTAACCACTGCTCCAGTATTGACGTTACCAGATATACAAAAGGACTTTATGGTTTATTGTGATGCTTCGAAGTAAGGTTTAGGTTGTGTGTTGATGCAAGAAGGTAAAGTGATGGCCTATGCATCTAGGCAGTTACGCCCTCACGAGGAAAATCACCCTACTCATGATTTGGAGTTAGCAGCCGTAGTACATGCCCTCAAAATTTGGAGGCATTACCTCATCGGGAATCGAATCGAGATATACACCGATCATAAGAGCTTAAAGTATATATTCACTCAACCAGATTTAAATATGAGGCAAAGAAGATGGTTGGAGCTGATAAAGGATTATGATGTTGGAATCCATTATCACCCTGGGAAAGCTAATGTAGTGGCCGATGCTCTGAGTAGGAAGAATTATTGTAATAATGTATTAGTTAAGGAAATCCAGCTAGCTTTGTACGAAGAATTCAAGAAAATGAATCTGGAGATGGTGGAGCAAGGATGCATCAATATGATGGAACTACGACCTACCATGGAGGACCAAATTTGGGAAGCCCAGAAAGAGGATGCGGAAGTTTTGGAAATTATTGAGAAGATGAAGAAAGGAAACGCTCCAGGATTTTCAATAGATGAAAAAGGTACTCTATGGTTTGGGAAGAGAATTTTTGTACCCAATAAGAAAGAAATCAAGGAAATGATCTTAAAGGAAGCCCACGAGACCGCCTATTCCATTCATCCAGGAAGTACCAAAATGTATTTAGATTTGAAAGAATCGTATTGGTGGACCAGTATGAAGAGAGAAATTGCAGAGTTTGTTGCTTTGTGCGATATCCGCCAACGGTGAAAGCTGAGCATCGAGACTGCATGATTACTACAACCGTTAAAAATTCCCGAATGGAAATGGGAAGAGGTCAGAATGGATTTCATCACTGGATTACCAAGGACTCAATCTGGATATGATTCAATCTGAGTTATAGTTGATCGTCTGACTAAATCTGCTCATTTCATTTCTGTTAAAATCACCTACACTGGAGACAAATTGGCAGAGTTGTACATGACAAAGGTAGTGTGTTTGCATGGAGTACCCAAGAAAATTGTGTCGGATAGAGGTACTCAGTTCACCTCAAAGTTTTGGCAAAAGTTGCATAGTTTATTGGGTACGAATCTTAACTTCAGCACAGCATATCATCCACAAACATATGGCCAGACCGAAAGGGTAAATCAGGTTTTAGAAGATATGCTCAGATCCTGCGCTTTGACAAACAAGACAAGTTGGCATAAGAGTTTTCCTTATGCAGAGTTTTCATACAACAATGGATATCAATCAAGTATTCAGCTGTCACCTTTCGAGGCATTATATGGACGCAAGTGTCGAACACCACTTTATTGGAAGGAAACTGGAGAAGGAAAAGTGTTTGGACCAGATGTACTCAAGGAGGTAGAAGAACAAGTGAGATGGATCCAACAAAATTAAAAGTCGCTCAAACCCGGCGTAAAAGCTACGGCGATAACCGACGCGGACTCGAAATTTGCCGAGGGCGACTTCGTGTATTTGAAAGTTTCACCAATGAAAGGAATCAAATGATTTTGTGTTAGTGGAAAGCTTGCACCTAGATATATTGGACCATTCAAAGTTTTGGCCAGAAGAGGCGAGGTAGCATATCAATTGGAATTACCATCACATCTAACTGACGTGCATAATATATTTCATGTGTCTCAGCTAAGAAAATGTCTTCGAGTACCAGAGGAACACATGTCCTTAGAACAGTTAGATTTACAGCAGGATCTTTCTTATAAGGAATATCCAATACAGATTTTGGATGAGGCAGTTCGCAAAACTCGCAGCAGAAGTATCAAATTCTGTAAGGTGCAGTGGAGCAACCATACCAAGAGGAAGGCTACTTGGGAGCGTGAAGAGGACCTACGAGCAGAATTCCCAAATATTTTCCTAGCTCTATCGAATCTCGGGGACGAAATTCCGTTTAACGGGGTAGGTTTGTAACATCCTAGATTTTCTGTTGTTCCAAAAATTATTTTAAAATTAATTAAATTCAAATTTTGGATTTTACTTGGTGTTCTAATTAACCTGGCATCCATATCCTTCCGAAATTGGAGTTCAATTCTTTATTGTCCACAAAGTCAAAATTCCAAATTTCGGTCCTTTATTCAAAATTTCACCCGAGTTCCAAAATGCTCCCAAAAATCTCAAAATCCATTGAATTAGGTTTCAAATATTCTATAATGATTTTGGGAATTGTTTCAACATTTATAGAATCTATTTGCTATTTTATCTCTCGCGCTTTCATCAATTCCGTTATATTCGTCCCGAAATTATCTAAATTTCAAAATTCATCCAAAATAAGTGAAACCAATTTTATTGGGTTCCATTTTACTCATTCTAATTTTTAGGATCTTTTCCGGTATTTTTAGATCTTGTTATCTATTTTATCTCGAGTGCTTTAAAATCTGCACTGTTCATCTTCCCCAAAATTTCAGCATCCTGTTCATGTTCTAGCTCTTTGCAAGGAAGAACTTCAATCTCTCATATCTTTCTCCATGAATGTCCAAATCAAGTGAGATCTGAAGCATCGTGACGGTGTCGTGATGGAGATTAAATGCCCTATCGTTATCTATCTTTAATCCGAGTGAAACGGCCGCAATTAAGTGTTAATGACAATTTATTGCTCGGTCATTATCTCGGGCGTTTCTTCAACTCACCGGACGTGCGAGTACTCAAAAGTTTCTTCTTGCAGTCCTCTACCCCGTGCTCACCTTGACCCATTGATTCAATGCCGTTTCCCTTTCCAAAACTCGAGAAAAACTGACGCCCGGCGTTCTCCAAAGACACCGGCGAGCCATCCTTTGCTCCGGTGAGTTTTCGGGTAAACTAACCACGTCACTTTGTGCCTTTTGCTTCCGTGATCACAACCATTCAATCGGATTTGATTTTCGTCGCAGATTGACCCCGTACTTCGAGTTTGTTCATCGTCGGTCGTCGCTCCGTTCGTCGTCGATTTCTCCCGTTTGGGTACAATTCATTTCAATTCCTTGCACCCTTAGACTCCCCTTGATGCTAGCTATCCCGTGCTCACCTTAGTTTCGAGAAATTTCATGTTTTGACATATTTTTGGCCGCCATGCCACCAACCCGTTCATGGTCGTCGCTGAGTGTCGCTCGGCCACCATTCTTCGTGCCGCCACTTGCCCTGGCACCGCGATGTCGTCCTCATTCCAATTTGCCGCTTGCCGCTCGCCGCCGTGCCCTCTAGCTCTGGCAATCATTTACGCAAGAAGCTCTAATATGTCTCTGTAACACAGGCGCACAGGAGAATGATGCACTGTAGCATCGTGATGCTACAGTGCAATTTTGCAATTTCGAGATTTTAGTTTTTGTCAAACTTTCTTTGACCCGTTCTCCTCCATCCGAACTTGGAATCGAGTGGTTCAAAATTCTAAATTCGTCCTCTATCTGTCAGTTTTTTTTATAATTTTTAGTTTCTGTTTATTTTATTTTATTCATCTCGTGCACCGTTTTGCGCGTAGTCGAAGAAGCGGTCATCGTCACCGACGAAGGAGTAGACCTCCAGAACAGCGCAAGCGCAGCGCACTTCGTCGATAAAGGAAAGTCTCCTTGAAGCATGTTGATCCATGTTTTGAAATGCTTTGTAGATTTACAAACTTGCATGCTATGTTGATTAAAAAAATTATATTATGATAGATTGTAGTTAAATACCTTGTTAATATGTATGTTTGCTACATATTAATCCATCCATTCTTTGGCTGCCCTAGAATGATTAATTATATTATAAATGGCTTGACTCCTTCTTTAGTATAACAGTAGTGCTTAGTTATGCTAAATACTATTTGTATGTTTAATTGAAGGCTTGTTACTTGAAATTCTAAATGATTGAGTGAAAATATTTTTTAAAAAGGGCAGTTGGTGCTGCCAGTTTGGTAAAATAAAAGAAAAGATTTGGTATTTTAAAAACTGAATAGGGTGGAAGGTTGCAAGGCGGGTGCAGAATGCACGAGACTCAGGTTTGAGCATGTACCACCCTAGTCACCCTAAGGACCGATCCCTTGTGATTGTCAAACAATGTATAACAGTGCGGCCGCGAGTTCCGGTATGGGACGGGCCTGGCCGAGTAACTAGTGAAAAGTTAATTAATGCATGCCAGACGGTGGAGTAGGCGTGGTTGGAGCCACAGGAGTCCTACAGCCGCAAGAGGGGGCTTCCATTATGGTTGTAGCCATTTGGCGGTGAAACCTCAGCGGGCGTGACTTAGTGAAGATGTATCTAGAGAAATGGCCTTGTGATTTTCACTTGGGGTTATATGCCGAAGGAAGTGTATGACCAAATATAGTGAAATATCTCT
Organism: Otatea glauca; assembly: GCA_036346275.1. Taxonomy (NCBI): domain Eukaryota; kingdom Viridiplantae; phylum Streptophyta; class Magnoliopsida; order Poales; family Poaceae; genus Otatea; species Otatea glauca. The sequence goes on along the minus strand of CM070713.1, from coordinate 43,070,143 downwards.
CGATGGAAAAGCGTGCAAACTCTGCAGAGTAAACAAATTATTCGAATAGCCGTACCCACGGTCAAGGGTAGACAGAGGGCGTTGTCACATGGTAGATTTTCCCTATTTGGTTTCAAAATCATATTTTTATAAAATGAAGCACGGTTGGAGCCGCGACTGTTTTGATTTGATAAAAGTCCGTGGTTGGAGCCACGAGGAAAACATTTCAAAAGAAAACCACGGTTGGTGCTGTGGAAAAGTATTCTTAAAATAAAACCATGGCCAATGCCGTGAGTTGGTTTATGTTTTGTTTTTCCCACGGTTGGATCCGTGTCCTGAAAAGTTTGAAGCTCTTATTTCTTAAAAGAAAATAGCTTTGAAAATTTCTCTTCAAAATTCTGGGATAAAATCTTAAAAATTGGCTTTCGACAAATTAACCAATTCCCTCCCTTGAATTAAACTACATACTGCATTTCTTTCTAGACTTGTTGAGTATGTTGCATACTCACCCTCGCTTTTCATTGCGGGGCTGCTTATTCCATAAAGCAGATCAGGAGATCAGAGATAGCTATCCAAGAGCTTGCAGCCCACCGTTCGACATCTTCGATGAAGGCTTTGAAGAGGAGGATTATCCAGACGTCTAGGATCGCGTTTTCTCCGGTCTTTGCCTATGGTATTTTGGACTTCGCTTCGTCAAGTTTATTTGCCAGTTTAGTGTTTCCGCTGCTATATGACCCACGGATCCAACTTTTGTAATAATGGGCCATGTCAGCCAGTACTCTGAATTCAATTTTTGTTTATCGCATGGTTATGGTCCATACTGTTATGATCTGTGTGTACTAGCTATTGATCCAGGGACTGGTACAGGTAAACACAGCTGGGGTCCATATCCTTTTTGCGGGTTCCGACAATGTTCTTGTCATTGTTGATAATTTTTCTAGGTACTCTTGGGTGTTCTTCATGTCCTCGAAGGATGAGACTTTTACCCATTTTAGGGGTTTGATTCATAGGTTGTCTTTTGAGCTCCCTGATGCCCTACGAGCTATACGTAGTGACAGTGCCACGGAGTTCAAGAACTCCTATTTTGAGAGTTCCTGTGTGGAGTCTAGTTTAGAGCATCAGTTCTCCTCTCCCTAAATCCCTCAGCAAAAAGGCGTAGTTGAAAGGAAGAACAAGACCCTGGTAGAGATGGTCAGGACAATGCTAGACGAGTACAGTACTCCTAGAAAGTTTTAGGCTGAGGCTATAGCTACTGCTTGCCATATTTCTAATCATGTATTCTTGAGAGCACATTTGCACCGCACTTCTTACGAGTTGAGGTATGGGCGAAAGCCCAGTGTTTCTCATTTTCGTGTGTTTGGTTGCAAGTGTTTTATTTTGAAGTCTGGTAACCTGGATAAGTTTGAATCTCGTTCTTCTGATGGTATCTTTCTGGGTTATTCGACTTCTTCTTGTAGCTATAGGGTCTGGAGTTGCGATGCACATAGGATCATAGAGACCTGTGAGGTGACCTTTGATGAGCTTAGCCCAGGAGCTAGACCTGATATTTCAGGCTCTTCTTCCACCTCTGAGACCATCTTTGTAGAGGATGAGGATGATGGAGATGATGGTGTTACACCTGATCCAGTCCCCTCTACACCTAAGGTGCCACTTGTTTCCATTTCTACACCTCAGGAAGGCCAGCCCTTGCCTTCTGACTCTCATGCAGCTAGTGGCTCTGCTCCTACCTCTTCTGTGCATGAGGTAGAGGCCACTGCCTCGACCTCCCGTCATATTCAAGATTCTCATCCACCCGATCGGATCATCGGCGATCCGCTTGAGCAGTCACTCGCTCAAAATCAGTTTGTCCGGTTCGCCTTCACTCGCCTTTGTTGCCTCGCTTGAGCCGAAGGATGTGACTCATGTATTATCCGACGAGTCTTGGACTAATGCTATGCATGAGGAACTTGAAAACTTCGAGAGGAACAAATTCCTAGAGCTTGTAGAACGTCCATCTGGTCATAATATCATTGGGACCAAGTGGGTGTTCAAAAAAAAGCAGAGTGAGGATGGGGTTGTCATTCGCAACAAGGCTAGGCTAGTTGCACAGGGCTTTTCTCAGGTTGAGGGTCTTAACTTTGAGGAGACCTTTGCCCCTGTAACTAGACTAGAGGCTATTAGGATCCTGCTTGCGTTTTCTGCATCCCGGGGCTTCAAGCTCTATCAAATGGATGTCAAGAGTTCATTCCTCAATGGTTATATTGAGGAAGAGGTTTATATCAAACAACCTCCAGGATTTGAGAGCATCAAGTTTCCGAGTCATGTATACAAGCTTTCTAAAGCTTTGTATGGATTCAAGCAAGCCCCTAGAGCATGGTATGAGAGGCTCAAGTCTTATCTTCTCAGCCATGACTTCAAAATGGGCGTAGTAGATAAGACTCTGTTCATCAGACACCATGAGTCGCATTTTCTTTTTATCCAGATTTATATGGACGATATCATTTTCAGTGGCTCATCTCATTCTCTTGTGTCTCAGTTTTCTGACGTGATGAGCATAGCGTTTGAGATGAGTATGACGGGCGAGTTGAGCTACTTTCTTGGCTTCCAAATCAAGCAGACTTGGGAGGGTACTTTCTTGCATAAAGGCAAGTATACCCGTGACCTCCTGAGGCATTTTGATATGTCTGACGAGAAGCCGGTGATGACTCTTATGGCCACCACTGCTGTCCTCGAGCCGGATGAGGATGGTGAGCCTACTGATCAAAAGGAGTTTCGAAGCATGATCGGCTCCCTCTTGTACCTTACTGCTTCGAGGCTGAATATACATTTCTCTGTGAGTCTGTGCACTCGATTTTAGGCCTCTCCTCGCGCCTCTCAGAGCTAGGCGGTGAAGCGCATCTTCAGGTACCTTCGTGCTACCACTGATTATGGTATCTGGTACTCTTCCTCTTCTTGTCTGTCCCTGAGAGCATTTTTCGATGCCGACTTTGCTGGCTATAGGATAGATAGTAAGAGCACTTCTGGTACTTGACAATTCATTGGCACTTCTCTTGTTTCTTAGTCGTCTAGGAAGCAATCCGGAGTTGCATAGTCCACCGCTGAGGCTGAGTATTTTGCTGCAGCAAGTTGCTGTAGACAGGTGCTCTAGATGAGATCGACCTTACGGGACTTTGGGTTAGAGATAAAGAGTGTGCGACTTTTCTGTGACAACACTTCTACTATTTGCATTGCTAAGAACCCATTGCAGTATTCCCGGACAAGCATATTGATATTAGATATCACTTCCTTAGAGACCATGTGGAGAAGGGTGATATCGCGCTTCAGTTCGTAGAGAGTGACCTTCAGTTAGCCGATATCTTCACCAAGCCTTTGGATAGCTCCAGATTTGTTGCCTTGAGGAGTGAGCTTGGAGTCGTGAGCCCTTACGGCCTTTCGTGAGGGAGAGCTGATTTGTATATTATGTATAATATTGTTTTCTTCTAGGTTTTCTTTTCTTTGTATTTCTTCTGGGTGATTTTAGCTCTTCTCTCTTCTCTCTAGGTTGAGTTCCCTCACAGTCTTATAAGTCTAGCAGGTGTTGGGCCTCCTGGGTAGACAGGGTATGTGTGCACTCTTTAGTTGGGATCTAGAGTCAGCTTCCCTATGTCAGTCACTGGGGAAGATAAGAGCGAGTCTGAGCCGTAGTGAATCTCTTCTATCTTATTGACGAATACTAATAACAGGGGTACCCCAACGGCCCGAAGCAACGAGCCGGCGGCCTCAAGCACATCTCCAGCCCAACAGGCCGCGCCCGTTCCACCACCGACCGAATCGCCTGCGAGACCACACAAGACATCCGCTCCCGACCGGCCAGGGGAAGCGACTCGACCGACAGCGCCCCGACCCCTTGGCGGGCGGGATCTCCCGACTCGACCAACCAAGGTGACGGACGCCGAGGGCCGCGTGTCGCCCTCATCACCTACCGCCACGCACTTACGAACGAGGTCAATCGGAGTGACTATACAAGGGCGGTGGCTCCTTCCCAAGAAGGTCCGTGATCACCAAGACAAAGCTTCCACCCATCAACCGGGCCTCAGACAAGATTTAACGCACGCCCCTCCCGAGGCGCCAACGCCACGCACCGCAACGCCGGCGATTCGTAAGGATCACGAGGGCAAGTCTGCTGCTTTCGGGAATACCTAACCTCCCGACCACCAAGGCTACCGACCCGGATGGGCAAGACGGGTGGCGACAGATCCACGTGACGAAGGGCCGAGCTCTAGCATAGGTCACCTCGCTCTTCCCCGACTCGATGTAACCTGCCCCTTCCTTCTGTATAAAAGGAGGCAGGACTAAACGATTCAGAAGGAGAGAAAAAAAAGGAGGAACACATAAGAACAGGAGGAGCTTAGGTAATTTAGCGCCCTCATCTGTAAAACGTTGTGCAAAGCAATACAATACGGCCATCCGAACTGGAGTAGGGACTTTCAGCCCGAACCAGTATACATCTTGGACTCACGAGTCTAACCATTCAGGGAGTGGAATGCGCGACCCCTTAGACTTACAAATTTACTTGCCGGCGCTCGAAAACGCCGACACTTGTCTACTCAATAGCCATCCAGTTTGCAGTTTCTTGACTTCTTCTTCTCATTCTGTTTATTTGGTTGTTTTCGAGTTCATTTGGGTTTTTCTAATGCCTAATATTGATAATAACTCAAATTTAACCAGATTTGAGCTTAACATTGATTCACTTGTTGAGGGGGAGTTTGGGAATATTTTTCTGCATTGCATTTAGACTGCTTTTCAGTTTTATGAGCTTTGTCTATTATGCAATCGACTCAATCTTCATGAAATACATCATGCTATATCTTTTGAAGAAAATCACTAGCTTAGATATGTCCAAATTCATTTATCATGCTAAGATTAATTAAAATCTGAAAAATTTGAAAGTTTTAAATGAAAACTTGATGAAACATGTTGCTTTTACTTACTAAGTTTCTTCTCTAGGGGTTTTTACCATGAATTATGAAATTTTGGATTTCTCTAGAGTCCCTATAGCAACTTGGGTGAATTTTGGTTGATCCATATTTGAGTCCTTCAGAATTGCTCATATGTGCTAAATTGAAATAAAAAAAATTGACTCTTTTGTGCAAAATTGATCTCAACACTTTATATTCACGAGACTGCTTCCCATTGCATTTGGGATGAACTTGGAATATATTGTGTATGACCAAGGTCATTCTCTTAAGAGTTACTCTTGAGATGATCGCAAATGGCTTAAGTCAATCAATAAAAAAAATACAAATATCAACCCATAAGTGGGTAAAGAATGCAAATAATGTTAAACATTTGCACCCCGCTATGTTTTTCAAAGTCTTAAAATTTTTTGCATAAATTGAAAAAAGAGCTCGAAGGACCTTATATGCACCTCAAAATTCCCCAAAGTGTTGAGTAGGTTGAACTCTAGGTTTTCCATTTGATCCTTGAGTGGTTTTTGCTTCTAGCTTTGAAACTTTGCTAAGTTTTGCACTTGTCCAATCTTGCTAAAATGAAATATTATAAACCAAGCTTGCTAACAAAATGTGTGTGCTCTTGGACATGTCTTAGTTTAGTTATAATCTGAGATTGATAAGCTTGGTGTCATATCTTGTCATTATGATCAATTGGATAATCTTCAAAGCTCCCTTAGGTTGCATTTCATGCATACATAAAAAGGGGAGAAAATTCCATTTTGATGCCTATATTGCCAAAAGGGGGAGAAAACATAGAAAAGGCATCAATAAAAATGTGAAAGCTTATTTGGTTCTTATGATCTTTGTAAAATTTTGCTATTTCTTATGGATCATAATCACATAATCACATCTAGCACTTATGATTGGATTTTAGAGCTTTTGTGGAAAACTTGCTCTTTCCTTGATTTTGCTCTAAATTTCTTCCTGTCAACTTGGTCATGATCTCATATCTTTCTCTCTGGACCAAGTTTTGGCTTTGCATTCAAATTGATTTCTTCCTTCTCTTTCAAACTCAAATTTATACCTATTCGAATGTTTGTCAATATACTCATCAAGGGGGAGATTGAAAGATCATGTGGAGGTCTATCCTTATTGGTGATGAGTTATTGACTGTGTTTGAGGTAGGATTGCTTGGATATGAGTTTGATTTGAATTGGATTTCCAAAATGTAGCAATTTGAGTTGTCTCTACCAAGGGCGGCACTACTGGCCATGTGGGTGCGGTAGTGCCGGCCAAGCGGCATTACCGGCCGAGGGGTCCGGTAGTTATATTCCAGTGAGGGTGTTTTCGCTGGTTCTTTAGGGACCGGCACTACCGGCCATGTGGGAGCAGTAGTGCTGGCCGGGCGGTACTACCGGCCCCAGGAGGCGGTAGTGCCAGTCAACAGAGCGAATGTTGAAATTGAATTTTGAATTTGTGTGAGGTTTATTGCATATCATTTTGGACAATGCTATGTGATGTGTTTCCTTATTTTTTATGGTTGCAGGTTGACGATGTTAGATCATGGTGAGACGAAGGATGACCAGGACTAGGCGAGGAGCGTCGGTGGTCCAGATGGTCAGGGATCGCCGGAAGATGATCGAAGATGGAGTCGTGGCGAACCGTGAAGACAAGGAACGGTTGAGATGCTAGCTAGGCGTTGCATGGATCAATGAGGGCCATTGGATCATGATCTAGTTGATAGGTTAGCGGGTCTAGTTAGTGTGCTTTGAAAATAGTGCAAGAAAACCCATTATGTGTTGTGGGTTTTGGATGAACCCTTGCATGGCTGGTTGAGTGTGTTAATCCTAGCCCTTGATGAGTGCTCTAGGGTTTAGAAGCTCATCCAAGGGTGGAGGATGACCCAAGAGTAGTATAAATAGAGGGGAAGGGGTGGCCTTCTCCTCTTGAAGGTTTTGAGGTTTTTGACGCTCTTTTGAGCTTTGCCCACATGAATGTGAGGCTTTGTAACCTCTCCTTCCAGAAATGAAAAGTTTTTCATTTATGTCCTTACTCAATTTCCTTTACGCATTTACATTACGCATTTAAATTACGCAATTTAAATTCCGCATTTACTTTCTTGCAATTTACATTTACGCAATTTGGATTTGCCTCCTCTCCTTCTACATGCTGACGAATCTTTGTTGAGGTTGATGTTTGATGAATGATTCTTCTTCTGAACTTATATTCTCAATTATCTAAAAAATCTATGCATTCTTCTTGCAAGAAGTTCTTCCTTGCGTTCTTGAATGTTTGATCTTGTAGATTGCGTTGCCTTGAGTTTCTTCGTGGTCTTTTGCTTGCTGGGACGTGTGGGGAGTCATTCAAGATCATCTTGATCATCATAGCCCCACGAGCAAGCCTCGATCGAAGTTCTTTCGATTTTTGTTCAAACTTGGTGCGTTTTTCCTTCCCGCGCAAAAAGGTCAAAACTTTGACGTCAATCCTTGTGATTGAAGGTTGGAATAAGTTCCTGACATCTCGAGGACCTTATCTACCAAGTTTCAATGAGTTTGGATCAAAGGATCAAAAGATTCATCAATTTTCCTTTTGAACCCGTGTCGAAAACACTGTTCATTTGCCTGTTTTTACTTTAGCTACATTAACCCCAGTAGTAACGGCCCGAGAGGGTGGTAGTGCCGACCGAAGGCTGAAATTTGGGAAAATCTGATTCTTCCACCTCCATTTGATTGTTAAGGGTTTTGGCTTAGTTTCTTTAGTTGTAGAATTACATTTGTGATCTTGTTTTGGGGATAAAATATAATTTGGGATCATTCACCCCCCCTCTGATCACCATCTCGATCTTTCAAACACTGGCCCAACCCGTCCTTCCCTCGATGGATCCGGCCACCGGACCAGCCGATCCTTCCGGCGCCGCCTGAAGCTAAGTGAACATCCCCTCCTTATTCTTCTTTCTTTCCCCTCCTTCTTTACTCATTCTACTTCCCTCTCTCTTTTCTAGCCCTAGGTCGCCACCGAGCTCGATCGGCCCCTGTGAGGAGAAGGTCTACGGCCAAGGGGTCGTACCCGTGGTGGCGCTGCAGCCACCCGCGTCGGTCACCACTACTTCCTCGGCTAGGAGCTCGGCGCCCACATGCAGTCGGCCACCGATGCATCCTACCAAAACTCACCCACAGCTCAATCTTCTACTGGCTGCCCACAAGCTAAGTTCTAAACCTAATCCCTTGTCAGAACCATTTTTAGTTTACCCTTTTTGTGATATGAATGATATGTGTATGAGTAAAATTATGATGCTTGGAACATTGGATAAATGTCGGGTTATCTATGATTTAGTCTCTTCACATGATTGTCTATCAAGTGAATTTTATTTCCTGCCGATTGATCTATACCTTGAGTTCATGGTGTTGATATGTGTTCAGAATTGCATGAGTATATTTTTATGCTAGTTAGTGACTTAATTTGTTGATCAACAATTTTAGTGAAGTTTAGAACATGAGGTGCTAAACATGCTGGTGCTTGACAGAAGCATATTTGCATGCTTGCGCTTTGAATTTGATTGGCCTTACAAGGCATAAGGCCATAAGTTGTCTTGATATCTAAAGACAGAGAGAGTTGCATGAATTCTTGTGTTCTGAATTAATATGTGGTTAGGTTTACAAGGTTCAGATGATCGATCTTGATATTTTAACATTAGACTAAGGATACATATGCTAATACTTTTGAAGGTTGGATTCAGGGAGTAGAGTATGTATTCAATATATGGTTATTAAGGCATAGAAGGTTCCAGGTTGCTTTTTGTATTTTGTTAATTGTGAAACTCTCCACTAATATCAAGATACCAACATGCTTTGACCCACCATGCCTTTCAGATTTTCTTGAATCAAACGATGAATGAGTATATGTATAAGTGTATATAGTTTGATCCACTTGTTTTGGTTACCTCAAATGAAAATGCTAGATTATGTATATTGTTGTTCATTTATTTGCTTAGCTCACATGCAAGATCAGTGTGTATTGGCAACATGAGGTTTCAGAATTTCATTGAACTAATATAGACTAGCATTACCATTTGCCACATTATTACTAATTAGTATTGTTGTTCAGTTAGACCTATGCTTTTTAAACCAGTACAACAACATGCATTTACTTCGCTTAGATCAACTAAAAAAGGAAAGAGTAAATGCTAGGCACCTGGTTGCAGGAGAAGAGGAATGAGGTGTTGATTAGGAAATATGGGGACAAGTAGCTGTCGACTGCTCTTTACTCCCTGGCCTACTTCCTCTTCTTTTGACACAGAGAAACAAACGACAGCTGCTATACTGGTGAGTGAAAGTAGGTGTGAGTAGTAAAGTCTTCTAGTGTACTGTTTTGGACCTGTATTTATACTGCTTACTTTCCCTCTTCAACAAGCTAAAACTAGACACTGTGCAAAGAAACCATGGGCTGGATGGCAAGGTGTGCAGCATGCAAAGTTTGGCCTGCTACTTGTCCAACCGATTGGACAAGAGATCTTTGGCCTTGAGCTGGAGGAACGGGCAGTGGAGTGCTGGCAGCCAGCTGCGATGATGGGCAAAGTGGAGGCGTGGCAAATGACTAGATGTGGGAGGGGGTAGGTCGGTTTGGCTCAGCACAGAAGAGATTTTTGTTTTGATGATAAACTATAAATTGTCTGCTTGAATCTGAGTAAAGCTTTGGTTGTAATGCTTATATTTCTGTTAAGATATGAGGATTGAACAAAATTAAGTGGCTTGAGATATCCCTTTGTTCTGCAAATCTGGAAGTAATCTATTTGGTTTTGATTTTGCTTTAGTTTCCTTTGACGTAACAAAAGACTCAATGCTCTCAAACAAATGTTGATGATTTAGACTATTTGGTCTGATTGGAAGCGATATACATCTGACTTGATTCAAAGAGCAGGAGCAAGGTTATATATATACATATATATGTGTATACACGTACTTGTTTTTGTTACGATCTTTGATTGATCAAGTGAATTAAATGTGTCTAGATATAACTCTTTCGGATGGTGTCATTTTGTGTACCGCATTTTGATTTTAACCCAAGATTCTACTGAGGGTGAAATTTGATCGGTCGAACTGGGTCCTTAGAAAATTTATAGATTTGGGGTGGGTTTTACGGGTTAATGATGAAGATACGAGTCTCAAGGTTTTATGGCACCATAAAAAGAGCAGTCCCAAAGACGGCGGTGAGAGTATTGGGCAAATCATGATTAAGCCGATGGTGTTTGAAGTCGACGATGAAGATATTTGGAAGATAATATATTATCTCCCCAAAATGGGGGCATATGTTAGCGCCAGAATTTGGCAAGGCATTACCAATTTGTCAGGCTAAAGATAAAAAAGGATATTTCTGGCCGATATCGGTTAAAAAGGGGAAGATAAGTTAAAGATAGAATTATGGCCGATATTGATTCAGGGATGGAATTTTATCTGTACAAAGGCCGATACGAATCACGGTTAGTGACGCGTTGAAGAAGGATACGATCGGCTAATACACTATAAAAAGGGGTCAAGGACAACCAAAAAATAGGAATCCAATCAATCAAACAACTCACATCTACTTTTATTTACTTTCCTATCAACTAGGAGTAACTTTGTAATTTAGAATATCTCTTGTAATCTGATTTTGATCAATAAATTGTGCATCGTCAATTGTTGGTCATCTCGATTACTCCAATCAGGTTTGATTTTTCTCCGATCTTGTTGCGCATCGCCTTCTTCGGGAAAATATATCTTTATCAATCATCTAATCGGTCGTAACAAACTGTTTAGACTTATCGTTATCTTTGATTTAATCGGTTTTGCGTAGCTATTTAGATCTTTGCCGATTATAACATTAGATCGGCTTTTAACGTATTTTTTCATCTATCTTGCCTATTGCAGGATCAAATCGGATGATACGCCCTGAACAACTTGAATCCGGTGTTCTCGTATGTTTGAACTGATCAATCCGTCGTCATTTTTTTTGGCGCAACAGAAACAAAATTTAAAAGTTAAAATGATATGTATTCAAAAATAGGGAGAGTATGTACCTTGATAAAAGAGGAGTATTCAATCAATTGCAGGCCGGAGGGCCCTATATAAGCAGGAGTGGTAGTGGTACTCCTATTATGATTCACTGGCCAGGGTTTTACTAATTGCACGCATGTGTGTGATTTTAAAGCCGCGGCATGCAAGGCGCGCGCGCGGCTAGCGCATGAGCGTGAGCTTTGAGTTGTCGTGCCGAAAGCCGATTTGCCGGAGCCCGGTGCTCTTTTGGCCAACACCCATAAATGCCAGTCATCCGTTGCTGTTTGTGTTAATTTCTTGCCCCATCATTAATTAATTCTACGTACAACAAGATCTAGTAGGAGTGTACCTAGTGAAAAACAGTTCCTATGCAGTGGGCAGCAGTTTTACTAACGAGAGATAAGAGTCACCGGAGTACTGTTCAAAATATACTTGTCAAAAATACTGTAGATACCACTGCAGCGAATATTACTGTTGCAATATACACGGTAGCAGCAGATTTGGGCGGTTGGGTCCGACCATGGATAGCTGAAATCGCGTGCACTTGCTACCAAGGGTTAAAAAAGCTTAAAAATTTAGAACCCTGGTCAATACCCCCGTTGTAACCGGTTTTCTTCCAGATGGTTCCAATTATCTAATTTAAACTCAAATTTTGAATTTATCTAGTTTTTAGCCGGTTACAGCCCGATTTGACCTGTTACCGCCTGGAATTACTAGTTATCAATTTAAATTCAAATTTCAAAATTTAACTTTAGAACTTTTCGAACCGATATCTTTTTACCGGTGTAGGCTGGTACAATGGCTGGTTACCGCCGATTTTTTTATCCTTGGTCGCTATTATGACTAGAGTCTGTTCCTAAGACAGGATAGGATGACGTAGGAATTAATGCAAGTGCAAAACTTAGGAATACAAAACACAGGAATAGAGGTGGGCATCGTGCCGTGCCGGGCCGGTCCGGCACGGGCCTATCGTGCTTCGTGCTTGAACCGTGCTGGGCCGCGACGGCCCGTCGTGCTCGCCGTGCCGTGCCGGCCCAGCTCGCTTTCGGCGAGCCCAGGCACAGCCCATTTGCGCCGTGCTCGCCGTGCGTCGTGCGGTCCAGTGCCCGACCCATTTGCACTATTTCAACGAGAGGAAAAGAGCGAGATACATATAATTAAGGCGGTGAATGCAAATATTATGAGAAAAAGAACTAAAATTTATTTATTATCGAACGATTACATAGAGCGAGAAGGATGTGCTCAATACTGACGAGAGAGGGAGAATAGGCGAGAAAGAGAGTGAGCGAGATGAGACGAGAGAGAGATTGAGAGAGACTGGTGAGAGAGAGAGCTGAGAGAGATTGAGAGGGACGAGCGAGAGAGAGCAGCTTCTTGCACCGTCTCTCAATCTCTCTTAGCTCTCTCTCTCTCCTGTTTTGTCTGTCTCTCTCAGGTGTTGGCGATAGAGGTGACGTTCATGCTACTGGATGCATCCATGACGGTCATGCTCTGTGAGTTAGTGACCTTCATGCTAAGCTTCTTCCTCATGCCCTGAATCATTAGGCCCAGTATAGCCTATTCTACAGTGTCGTGCCGTGCCGGGCCGCCTATCGTGCCTGATTCTCGAGCCCAAGACGACCGTGCTCTGATGTCGTCGCGGCCGCACGCCCACTTCGTCTTGGGCCGTGACGTCGTGCCTCGGGCTGGCCCAAAAGAGCCCGGCCCGAGTGCCTACCTCTACACAGGAATAGGGTGTTTGGTTCAGTTGAATGAAAAAACATAGGAAAAGATGTGAGCAGTGCTTTAATACTTTTCCTCTTAATACAAGTCGTACAAATCTTGAAACATGCGAAAAAGTAAGTAATCATTATCTACTCTTCATTAATGCTTTAATATTTGTGCAATTGTCAAAAGGAAAAGTATAGAAGCACCTCTTATAAGATATTTGGTTCAGTTGCATGAAAAAAAAGGAAACCTTAAAAATTGTATGTGTAAGAGAGAGAAAGAGAGCAAGAGGGAGATTGCATTGGAATTTTCAAAGGAAATGTTTCTATGACCTCCTACCTCTTTTCTTGTTTCCTCAAAATACATATATAGGAATATGGAGAGATTCCAAAGGAATGGAATGGACATTTCTCCATTCCACACACCCCTAAGGGAAAAAATTGATTTGGATTGCAATTCCTCCGCAATTCGTTCGATCCAAACAAAGCTAGAATTTTAATCGAAATTAGTTATAGAATATTTAGTTCACCACAAGGCAAACAAATGCGAACACCATATTTAATTTTCTACCCCTGTACGATCCAGGTTCTTAAGCGAGGCCAAGTCCTCAGGAAAACAAACAATGAAGAACTAGTAACACTAGCTAACCAATGAATATTTAGAGAAATTTCAAAGCTCGATGGCACTGTGTAATATTGATGGTGAGCTGGTGCGTGTGGCCAAAGCATCATAGCAAGGGTAATGATAGGTTTAGGCTGCAAATGCTGCCATAATTTGCATACCAATTTCGTACATATCCAGGTAGATGTTCCAAAGCAGCACTTTTTAGTAATAATATTTTATATTGAACACTATCTAGATAAAAGTACAATTTGTTTGCTCGGATAGGCGATTAGAGGAGAGACCGTCAGTACAAGCGAAAAGGACACATGTCAGCAGACAAAGGAGAAGCAAACGGTGGCAATTTATTATCACGGACAAAGCAAAAATACAAAAATGGTAAAGTCATCAGTCACATACTAGCACCTCCTCATGGGAAAGCCAAAGGCATTAAAAAGGAAACAAGATAAGAAAACGGCATAAATCTGATGACGTACGCACGATATATTAAGTATTGATATCGATTTTGCATTGATAATTGAGCTATGGTTCTCATAAAATCGCAAGGAATGTGCTTCTGTTCAGCACGCTTTCTGAACCAGAATTAATGTTGTGAGAAGGCGATCGAGATTGCACTGCTTCTAACTGTTTGTTTATTTCGATTTAACAGTGGCACCTTTACCGGCTGCGTGGATATGCATGATGGGTTCTGGCCCTAGCTAGCATGCTGGAGCGGTATCAACTTAAACTGTAAAGTTATCATGCATGCTAGTAATACAAATTTAGCATGGTGAAACAATAACATTATATATGTATGTTCGTAACCTATCTGTCGACATTTTTCAGAACTTACGAGCGAGCTTGCTAGTGCTGACCGATGAAGTTCCAGCAGGTCCAATTAAACAGAATGTAAGTGTACTTATGGTTACACTGTGTTGTACAAGGCACAACACGGTGAGCAGTAAGACAGGTCGTACAAAAAAAAATACCGATGAAAAGTGAGGACACGGAAAGCCAAGTTAATTAACGAGATAAACCTTAAAAAAAAGTTAGAGAGGTGCTTTTATGTTTTTCTTTTTTAAAGTTGCATAAATATTAAATCATCAATTAAAGGTAGATGATGATTACTTACCTTTTTTGCTTGCTTCAAGATTTATGCAAGTTGTATTAAGAAGGAAAGTATGGAAGCATTGCTCAAAAATTTAAGAGTAGATAATACGAATAAGGTGAGAACTAGAGTCCGGACGTCCGATTCCCTAGTGTTGCGTCGGACTCTCGGTACAACATTTTTTTCCAACGTGCGCAACATTTTTTTTCAACGAACATATTTTTCTCGCGCACATTTTTATTGTTATCGAAGGAAAATGTTTCACGTGTAGAAAAAAAATATTATAGAGCATCCGAAAAAATTAAACGTACGACTGTTAGCAATTCCGAACAGATAAACAAAACACTAGAAGCAATTTGAGTAGTAACAGTAGCATTCCAAGCAAGCACATCCAGCGCACGCGCCAAACACCGCATGCGCGCATGCGCTGCACACAACACGGACGGAGGCAGTCGTAGTGAAAAAAACGGACACACCAACCTCCCTCTCTCCTCTCTCTGATCGCACACTCAGGTCAAACTAGTTAAATCTCGCTCACCGTACCCATGGCTCATCTGTCATGCATGCTTGCATCACCGTGTGGCCTGTATCCTATTAGCAGCAGGTAATCGACCAAGTAATCATTAGAGGCAAGTAACATCAAGTTCCGTTACAACAAGAGCAGAGGCTTCCTGTTACGTGCCAACGTCCGGCGGTGGCGACGTACGGCCTAGAGCCAGAGCGCGCCGGCCTCCTTGAGGAGCGGGACGAGGGAGCCGTTGATGTGCGCGGCCATGACGCGGTCCATGGCGCCGACGAGCTTGCCGCCGATGAAGACGACGGGGACGACGGGCGCGGCGGCGGGGGCGAACCCGACGAGGCGGGCCAGGGCACGCTCCAGCTCGCGCCCGCGCGGGTCGAGGTCCAGCTCGTGGACCGTCGGGTGCACACCCATGCCGCAGAAGAGCCGCTTCACGGCGTGGCACATGCAGCAGCTGCTCAAGCTGAACACCACCACCGCGCTCTCAGACGCCAGGCGCTCCACGAGCGCCACCGCGCTCTCCGCCGCCGCCATCGGCGCCGCGGTCGGCATGTACCACGCTTGATCAGCCGCCGCGCCGTACTGCATTGTTGCGCCTACTAGCTAGATCGCTGGTGAAGTGGAGGAGAGGTGTGCTCTTGTTGCTAAGGAAAGGGCGTGAGATCGATCGAGAGGAGCAAGCTCGCTCGCTGTGTGTCTGCAAATATTAGCTGTAAGGTTATTGAGCTGAGCACTTAGGCAGAGAATGAAAGGAGTTGTGTGTATATATAGAGGAGGGAGAGGGGTGATTTGGTAATTTCAGGGAGGCAGGGAAGGTAGGATAGGCACCTCCAAGCCAATGAGGTTGTTCTGGGGTTCTTAGCCAATAATGTCTTTTTCAGGGTTAATTACCACTGGTAATTTAGAAATGCCTATCTGTCAGGTGATGTGAATTTTGATTTGTAGTAGGCATCAGCAATGCATAATTTGTTTTGTTTTCCCTAGTGATCTTTAGTTCATTACAGTAATTTGAGAGTAATCCATTTTATAAACGGATAGATTGATATCACCGTAGCTGCTTTATTTAGCATTGTTACTGTTCAATCCAAATGATCTTTTGTTAGTTCATTGCTGTTTTCTATGAAATTTCAGAAAAATTTCTGTGAAATTTATGCATTCCAAACGGACATAACAATCTCAAATGGAGTACATGTATATAGAGGTCTAGTACGTACTGTGTTTGTAAATTACACAAATGTTTGGCCTTTCATGGCAGTAAATTCATTCGTTGTAAGGATGAGCTAGTGCCTTTCTGGCCTTCTTGGGTTGGGATTCTACAAATAAAATACTACTCCATGCAGGAGTATATCTGCAAGGATTCATTCGCACTGTTTCATTTCACTCCTATGTTGTGTTTAGAGGTGGGCGTAATGCTGGGCGGGCGGCCCGGCACGGGTCCATCGTGCTTCGTGTCTGAACCGTGCCGGGCCGCGACGGCCCGTCGTGCTCGTCGTGCCGTGCCGTGCCGGCCCAGCTCGTCTTCGGCGAGCCCAAGCACGGCCCATTTGCGCCGTGCTCGCCGTGCGTCTGCATCGCCCGTGCCCAACCCATTTGCACTATTTCAACGAGAGGAAAAAAGCCGGAGATACATAGAATTAAGGCAGTGAATGCAAATATTATGAGAAAAAGAACTAAAATTTATTTATTATCGAACAGTTACATAGAGCGAGAAGGATGTGCTCAATACGGACGAGTGAGAGGAGAATGGGCGAGAAAGAGAGTGAGCGAGAGAGACGAGAGAGATTGAAAGAGACTAGTGAGAGAGAGAGCTGAGAGAGATTGAGAGGAACGAGCGAGAGAGAGCAGCTTCTTGCATCGTCTCTCAATCTCTCTTAGCTCTCTCTCTCCTATTTTGTCCGTCTCTCTCAAGTGTTGACGATAGGGGTGACGTTCATAGGGTGCATCCATGACGGTCACGCTCTGTGAGTCAGTGACCTTCATGCTAGGCTTCTTCCTCAAGCCCTGGATCTTCAGGCCCAGTATAGCCCATTCTTCAGTGTCGTGCCGTGCCGGGCCGCCCATCGTGCCTGATTCTCGAGCCCGGCACGGCCCGTACTACAGTGTCGTGCCGGCCCGGCACGCCCACTTTGTGCCCGGTCGGACTTCGTACCGGACCGTGACGTCGTGCCTCGGGCCGGTCCAAAAGAGTTCGGCCCGAGTGCCCACCTCTAGACTTGTGTTGCATGGAGACAAGTAACTGAATGGATCGAACACTAGGCTTTTCAAGCCGAAACACTGCAAGTGTATTACATCACCAAGATGTTTCTTTGCCCCCTCGTTTTTGTGCATAGCACTTTTTTGGGCATATCCTGTCTTTATCAATGCAAACTACAGGCATTACTGAGAATTGTTAGGAGATTTGATGGTGAGAAAGAAAAGCCCTCGAAAGACCGGCTTTTGCATCCTCTGCGGGTCTGGGCGTACTTTTCTTGAGCCATTCCGTAGACAAACATAAAGGGTATGGGTTAGTCTTTTAGGTTTTGAAATGGTATATTAGGATTAGAATTCCTACTTTATTTCACAGTGGAATTCATACTTGTTTTGGAGGAGAAATAAAGAGACTATATAAATCTATGGGATGATTACGAAGAACTCAAAAACAACCAATAAGCCACAAATCAACTCATCCGAAGCAAGAGGTGTACGAGAAGATCAGAGACTAGGTTATTCTTTAGCGGTAGGGCAAAGATCTGAGGATCCTAAAAGGTTCGAAAGTTTGTGAGAAAGCAACAACCCCTTATATTCTTTTAAGGTTGTGCTTAAAGAATTTGCAATCGGCTTCATCAAATATTTATCTCTCATCATAGTTGTTTTAATGTTGTTATTTCGGTTCTATCTACGAGATCTATCTTCTTTGTTCTTGAGACTGTGTACTACTGTGTACTCTCATGCCGTATCTCATAGAACTCTGATCCGATATTGAGGCTGCTGCCATAAGAAGTGGTATCAGAGTGTAACAAGTGATATAAGAGCCAAGACCGAATTAATCGGTTTTATGAAAATGTCAGTAAATCGTCGGGTGGCATAAAATCAAGATTGATATTGACGATGTGGAATTAAGTAGAGAAATTTAACGATAGAAGAAATTT
This sequence comes from Otatea glauca, assembly GCA_036346275.1. Lineage (NCBI taxonomy): Eukaryota > Viridiplantae > Streptophyta > Magnoliopsida > Poales > Poaceae > Otatea > Otatea glauca. The sequence goes on along the minus strand of CM070713.1, from coordinate 43,052,162 downwards.
CTGCTTGCGGTATTATGTGGTGAATGATGTCTTTGTTCAGCAAGAGTTAATTGCTACCCTTGAAGGGGATAAACCGAAAAAGATGCCTGCTTGAGACTAGAAGATAATAGAGCTGAATGTTGTCAATACAATCCATCTATGACTCTCCGATGAGGTAAAAGTACTTGATAATCAAGGAGAATTCGCAAAAATTATAGGACTAAGAAGAATTGCATATGGTAAAGTCACAAAAAAACTAGTGGGTGCTAAAGCGACAACTATACAGGTTGCGCATTGAGGAAGGTACACGTTTGTTGACCATATCAATGTATTCAACAATCTTATCACCCATCTGAATAGTGTACATAAGAAAATTAAGGAGAATAATAAGATCGTCATACTGGCATCATCTCTACCACCACCTTAGGAGGAATTGGTGATGAATAATCTTGTCGAGAAAAGCACTCTCAACTTCAACAAGACAGCTGCATATCTATTAGAGGCGGTGTCCTAGAAAAAGCCATCGGAATCTTCATTCTCGGGTGATCAAGAATTGGCTGCAATAGGTGTTGTAGGCAAATGTAAGAGTTATAGGAAGAAGAAGGGTAAAAGTAAGGGAACATGTGTATGTTATCTATGCGACGAGGAAGGTGATATATATGATAAAGGACTGTCTGAGTTTGAAGCAAATGAAAGGCGCATGCTCAATGACGGTAGCAAAAGATGATTTAGACGTACTTGTCGTTAGTCAATCATGTACTTTTTATGGACGGATATTAGATTTAGGTTGTTTCTTTCACATATGTTCGGTGAGGGAGATGTTTGACGAATGATCTCTACGATCAGTATATGGAACTGTTTACTTCGATGATTGTAAGTAGTACGCAATTATTGAGCTAGGAACAATTACATTAAAGATGTATGATGGAGCACATCACATATTGACAGAAGTTTGGTATGTTCTCGGATTAAAGAAGAATGTAATATCTGTGAGGTCATTTGAACTCAAAGGTTGTGAGGAATCACTTCGAGGTGGAGTCGTGAGAGTTACTTGTAAAGAGAATGTGATCATGAAAAATATCTAGAGCAATAGAGGATACCAATTAATGGGTAAACCTAAAGGAATGGCAACCAATGTGAGGTCTAAAAAATTTTGTTTAGAAGAAGGAAATCGTGTCGACAATGGTAGGTAATCAGTTTCAACTACAGTTATATGCAGAACTGCAAAGACTGTTGCAAATCTAGTAATGCAAATGCGAATGTGTGAGCTGTTGAAAGTAGAAAGACATGCTAGGACCAACCACGTGGTACCAACAAGCAGGTGAAGCTCGGAGGTGGTACACTATGGCATGGACAGCTGAAGGCACAGGAGGTGTGGTTAACCAAACTACACAAAGAAAAAGCATCAGGTAGAGGGTTCGAAAGGCCAAGCTTCGAACACCAACATACACATTGCGGTGATTGGCATGAGCCCCTGTGGTGGGCATACTCCTAAAGGTGGGAGAAAAAGAATGCGGAGTTCTTGGAGCAGCAAGATGGCTTCAACGAATAAGAGTTAAGGGGGGAGATTGTTAATTATAATGACTCATATCTAGTCTTCTAAAATTTAGAAATGTGTGCTAGATGGATCCTAATAGGACTAGGATTCATACTTTCTTTCAGAGTAGGATTCCTACTTGTTTTGGAGGAGGACTAAGGGGCTATATAAACTCATGGAGTGATCATGGAGAACCAAAAAACAACTAATAAGCTACAAACCAATGCATCCAAAGTAAGAGGTGTATGAGAATATTAGAGACTAGGTTATTCTTTAGTACTAGATTCTATTATAGGGCAATGATCCGAGGGTCCTCAAAGGTTTGAGAGGTTGTGAGAGAGCAAATATCCCTTGTACTCTTTTGAGCACTACTACAGATGGGTATATCCGCGATGCCTCATCAGTGCCAGGTGAGTCCCACCCGGCAGTGATTGTATTATCACTGTCGGTTCCAAGTAAAACTGACACAATATTTATTTCCCGCGCGAAGTGAAGCAATATCATTGCCGGTTCATTTTATCCAGTCGGCGGTAATATAGCACTGCCGGTTTGTAAATAAAAGCCGGCAGTGATAAGTTTGCCCTAAATTCTCCCGCGCGACCAGGAGAGCAGTATCACTGCCGGTTCATATTATAAAACCGGCAGTGATATATTACTGCCGGTTTATAAATAATAACCGGCAGTGATAAGGCTTACCCTAAATTTTCACGCGGGAACGGCAGAGAGTATCACTGCCGAATTATATTATTCAACTGGCACTGATATTTTACTGCCGGTTCTTCAAAAAGAATCGGCAGTGATAATTCGACACTATAAGTACCCTTTCAGATTGTTCCCACCTACTGATGCAGAGGAGCTCTGTTCTTGCTCGGTTGGGGAAGAGAGGGGGCGAATTTTTGCTCTCAAATTTGGTGGAATTCACTTCTAATTCGTGATCTACGGTTCGTATCTTGATGTACATTTTATTTGTAGTTGGTTTTTGTTGGATATTACGTTCTATATGGTTGTTGGCTGTGAGAATTATCGATTGCATAATGAGCACAATTAGAGCTCTAATTTAGAGACTAGATTTGAGTTCACCACCTTTTTATGTGTGCAGTGATTAGTGAGATTAAGATGTAGCTTGAATTTATGTTTTTACGAGGACCAAATTAGTGATTGCGTTTAATATGTTAATTAAGTACGACAGCACTACATTATTAATTGTCGTTGTATGTAACTATTTAGATGTCATGTGTGTAGAAAAAGTATTTATATTCTTTGTTGAATTATGTTTTAAGTAATAAATTATGTATTTATGAGTATTTATGTTTTTTAGCTAATTATTTAAAATATTTTCCTATTAAGAGGAAGTTTTGAATTTCTAAGAAAATTTAAAATGTGATAAAACCTTGAAAATAAATTTTTAAATGTTATATTATTTGTGGAACTTTCTGAAAAAAAATTCTCAAAAAAATTTCATAATTTTTGAAGTTGGTCTGCTAATTTTAATAATTGGAACTTGCTTAATGGATTAATTAAATTAAAAAACAATTCTAAAATTAAGAAATCATTTTGGGCCAAAATTGTAGTTTTGGCCCAGCCCACACGTATTGTTTCTTTACTTGGTGTATATTAATTTAATACTTTTTGTAAGTAATGCAAATTTGCCGGACAGACCATTATAAGTAATAGCAATTATTTAATTGATTTTAATAGTGAGATTTGGAAATAGATTTATTGTTTAATTAGCAGTACGTAACAAATGAAATGAATAAAATAATTTGTGACCACTCATTGATTTACTGAGATTTTATTTGTTATAAATATTTGCAGATGGACCGAAGATGGATGTATGAAGCTGACCGTCGCGATAGAGAGTACTTTAACGGTGTGACTAGTTTTCTGAGCGTGGCTACGGCGTACAAGTCAACTAAGCTAACGGACTACATTTGTTGCCCGTGCGTCGATTGCAAGAATGAGAAGCAGTTTTCTAATCTTGAGGTGATCCGTGCACACTTGCTTCGAAGGGGTTTCAAGCCTGCCTATACCTGTTGGACTGAGCACGGTGAAAATGAGATTTTACGTGAAGATCATCCGATTGATGATGATGACGAAGACAACGACTCCACGGTGGTCGAGGATACGTTCGTGGACACCCAAGATAGTACGTTCGTCGATAACCATGAAGATGATCTAGAACAGATGTTGCATGATGGGGAGGAGGACCACACGAGTGAAAGGGATTTTCAGAAGTTCCAGCGTATGGTAGAGGACTCTACAACACCTTTGTACCTGGGCTGCAAGGAGGACCTCAGAAAGCTGCATGTTGTGCTAACGCTGCTGTAGTTGAAGGCAAGCAATGGTTGGTCCGATAATAGCTCACAGAGTTGTTAGTTTTCCTGCGAAACGTTCTCCCAGAGGGAAACGTGTTGCCAGCAACCACGTACCAGGCCAAGCAGATTGTTTGCCCATTGGGACTGGAAGTACAGAAAATACACGCATGTCCGAACGATTGCGTATTGTATCGCAATGAGTTTGTAAAATTGGATGCGTGTCCCGTTTTGCAAGGCATCTCGTTATAAGCGCGGTGATGCCGACATTGAAATGCATCGTAAGAAAAAAAGACCCCAAACCAAGGTGTTGTGGTATTTCCCTATAATCCCACGTCTGAAGCGTCTGTTTGCGAACAAAAGGCATGCTCAATTGCTACGATGGCACGCTGAGGAGCGTAAGAAGGATGGAATGCTCAGACACCTTGCTGACTCTGCGCAGTGGAGGAACATTGATACAAAATACAAGAAACGCTTTGCATGTGATGTGAGGAATATAAGGTTCAGGCTCAGTACGGATGGGATGAATCCTTTCGGCAACATGAGCAGTCGTCATAGCACTTGGCCGGTGACTTTATGTATCTACAACCTTCCTCCTTGGCTTTGTATGAAGCGAAAGTACATTATGATGCCGCTGCTGATCCAAGGGCCAAGGCAACCTGGCAACGATATCGATGTGTACCTGAAACCACTGGTTGAAGATCTTCTGTTATTGTGGAACGACGGTGTGTGGCTATGGGATGAGTATAAAAGAGAGTACTTCATGCTACATGTGTTGTTATTCGTAACCATCAATGATTATCCTGCTCTCGGTAATCTTTCAGGCCAGACTATCAAAGGATCCAACGGATGCGTCCATTGCTTGGGTGATACAGGTAGCCGGTGGCTGAAATACTGCAGAAAAATGTGTTACATGCGACATCGTAGGTTCCTTCGTAAGGACCATCCGTATCGCAACAACAAGAGAGGTTTCGATGGTACAAAGGAGACAGACTTGACTCCAAAACATCGCAACGGCAAAGAGATATTTGCGCCGTAAAGGATATTAAAATTATCCATGGAAAGGGAGCCGGCGAAGACATCGATCCGTGTTCTGTGATACTGACTCCTTTGTGGAAAAAGAGATCGATTTATGGACCTACCTTATTGGTCGCAGCTGGATGTTCGACATGCAATCGACGTTATGCACATAGAGAAGAATGTGTGTGACAGCTTGCTCGGTATTTTACTAGACATACCTGGCAAAACAAAAGATACACTCAAAGCATGGATGGACTTGGAAGATATGGACCTCAGGAAGGAGCTACATCATGAAGATTTGGGTAAAGGAAAAAAGTACCTTCCGGCAGCTTGCTACACTCTTAGCAAGAAAGAGAAAATTAGCGTGTGTGAATGCTTGCACGGAGTCAAAGTACCGTCCGGTTATTCTGCCAACATGAAGAGGCTAGTCTCAATGAAAGACTTGTAATTAATTGGCATGAAGTCTCACGATTGCCACGTGATGATGACACAGATGCTTCCTGTTGCAATTAGGGGTGTTCTGCCAAAGAAAGTGCGAGACCCAATTATAAAGTTGTGTTCATTCTTCAATGCGATTTCACAAAAGGTCATTGATCCAACGAAACTGGGTAAATCGCAGCAAGACGTGATCCACACTCTATGTCGCTTGAGATGTGCTTCCTCCATCCTTTTTGATATTATGGTCCATCTCATTATTCATATTGTGAAAGAGATACGCTTTCTTGGCCTGTGTTTCTACATCGATGTACCTTTCGAGAGGTTCATAGGGGTTGTGAAGAAATATGTTCGTGTCGATATCGGCGTAAGGGTGCATTGCCAAGGTTGGGGAACCGAGGAGGTCATTGAATTCTGCGTCGATTACATGGATCTCAAACCGATTGGTGTGCCCATATCTCGCCATGAGGGGAGGCTACAGGCAAAGGGACATTAGGTCGAAATCGGCGTACTAATGATCGTGCTTCATTCATTCAAGCACATTTTACAGTTCTGGACCAATCAGTTGTAGCGGCACCGTATGTTGATATGCACAAGAATATGCTAAGAAGGAAAAACCCATTTAAATCTGAGGTTTGGATCGCCAGATACCACAGAGATAACTTTGGAGATTGGTTGCTTAGACACATGATGCATACGCAGACAGAGTGTGCTCAGTTAAGAGCGCTGTCTCAGGGACCGTCATGTACAATCCTGACATTTGAAGGATACGACATAAATGGATATACATTTTATACGAGAGCACAAGATAACAAGAGCACCAACCAGAACAGCGGAGTCCGTATAGATGCCTACGATAGCAATGGTAATATGCAGACCTACTACGGATTCAAAGAAGAGATTTGGGAGCTTGATTATGGGCATTTGAAGGTTCCTCTCTTTCGGTGCCAATGGGTCAGGCTCCCTAGGGGCGTGAACATCTACAAGTACGGTATCACTACCGTGGACTTCAAGCACATCGGATACAGAGAAGAACCATTCGTCCTTCCTAATGTCGTCACACAAATCTTTTTTGTTCGGGACCCGGCTGACAAAGAACGCCACGTGGTTCTTCAAGGAAAAAGAAGAATTATCGGAGTTGACAATGTAGTCGACGAGGAAGACTACAACCAATTCGATGAGCTTCCTCCTTTTGGTGAGAACGTCGACCTAGGTCTCATGGAAGACAGTGAGGAAGCTACATACATACGTCGTGATCATAACGAAGGTCGAATCGTTACTTAGTTGTAATAATATACCAGGATATACTTTATTTTGTATGGAGAACATGCTTCCAGCTTGTAATATACTGGATACACTTTATTTTGTATGGAGAACATGCTTCCAGCTTGTAATATACTGGATACACTTTATTTTGTATGGAGAACATGCTTCCAGCTTGTAATATACTGGATACACTTTAATATCTAGCACATTGAAGTTAATCTTTATCAAAAGATTCAAATTAATGCTCATGGTGTTATAGTATTTATGTAAAGTCCATGTAGGGTTCTTAGCAAATTTGTAATTCACTTAATTTTTCTATGATTAAAAAATAAATGTTTCCTATATTCTAAAACTTCATGATTTTATACAAATTTATAAATTTACTTCATCCTTTTTGGAGCTATATATCAAAAGTTATGCTAGTTTGAATTTGAGCTTGGCTTTAGCCACTCACTTTTGGGGCTCACTCGCATCACTTTGCGGTTCTAGAGAAAATCCGGCGGTGAGGTTTAGGTATCACCGCCGCTGAAATTAGAACCGGCAGTAATACCTCCATATCACCGCCGGTTCTAGAGAAAATCCGGCGGTGATGTTTAAATATCATCGCCGGTTGAAACTAGAACCGCGATACTACCTCATCATCGCTGCTCGTAACCCAAGCGGATGATGTGAGGTAGTAATCTTGCCGGTTCTAGTTTCAACCGGTAGTGATAGTTATATCACTGCTGGATTTCTTTGGTGAACTGGCAGTGATCGTCATATCTATATAAACGAAGCGCGCGGTCTTCTTCCCACACTTCGCCGTTTTTCCCACACTCTGTGCCCTAGTCCTCCTCCCCACGCCGGCCCTCCTCCGCACCGCGCCTCAACAGCGCCGGCCCTCCTCGACGTCCGGCCCTCCTCCGCGACTAGTCCTCCGTGCCGGCCCTCCTCCCCGCGCCGACCCTCCTCGACGTCCGGCCCTCCTCCGCGACTAGTCCTCCGCGCCACGCATCCTCCCAGCAGGCCGCCGCCTCGCGCCAGCGCCTCCACCGCGCCGACCCTCCTCGACGTCCGGCCCTCCACCGCGCCGACCCTCCTCGACGTCCAGCCCTCCACCGCACCGGTGCTTCTCCGCATCATATATTTGTCTTGTCTTGAGTGCTGCCATGACAAATGTTTCAATAAAAAAATCTCTCTGATAAATTAAACATGGTTGCCTTGTCTTGATAAAAAAATCTCTGTGATAAATTAAACCTGTGCAAGAACCTTTGGGAAATATGATTACATAATTGTTGTTATCAGAAAAATATGATCTTTGTGCTCTTGACAGGTTTCTATTGTGCGTGCTTGCTTAGCATAACAGCATGAGGGTTGCGGTCTTCTTAGTTGATATGGAAATCAAACAAGATTGCTAATTACCTTTGGAATCTTTGGGATTTGAGGTTGATGTAATATGAATATCTTGTAAGGTTGTAATCTAAAGATTGTGTGCATACCAACAATCATTTGAGGTTGATGTAATATGAATACTTGTAAGGTTGTAATCTAAAGATTGTGTGCATACTCAAGTTCTCCTGAACTGCGATTTTCATGACGCATTTCTTTATGCTACTTAATTTATCTCCCTGGACACATTTCTTTATGCTACTTAATTTGTTCTTTGCTTTACGAAACTATAACACTTAGATAAACAATTACTTACTCAACTTGTTGAATTAATTAGTTTTTAATCTGCACAATTAGCAATATATTGACATTTTTCAGGATCAATTGGTTGCTCTCCAGATTAAATGTATTTTGTTCCTATTTCCAGCTTAGTGAAGTTTTGTTATGAAGAATCTTGTAGAAGTCTTCACACTATATGCAAATTAGATTTAACATTTGAAATCTAAGATTTGCGGAGATTTTCTTGATCGGAGATGCTAAAGTTGGCAAAGCATATTGGATTCTAGGAGCATCATGAGATTTTATTATGTTGTATTTATTATATTCATGTAATAAATACCTTATATTGTATTTGTTATATTCATGTAATAAATACCTTATATTGTATTTGTTATATTCATGTAATGAGATTTTTGTTGTTTTAACAATACATTGTATTTATTATATTCATGTAATAAATACCTTATATATTGTATGTGTCAGTTTTGTTCTCTATATTGTACGTATAATTAGTCTATTTCGGTCCACAACTTCATGCGTGACCAATTTATACGTATACCATCACATTCATCTCATGCCTTTGTTAATTTTAAATTTTAGATAAATTAGCTGCACATGGCCGCTAACCAGGAACAAGCGCCGGATAGCACTGAGCATTTGAACCAAAGCCCTGAACAAAGCCCGACAAGCTTCCTCAACTGCGACAAGAAACCGAGGCAACAAGCGTGCACGAGGTAATTATTCCGCACCTAGGTCTCACGTATACCGATTAGACGAGTAATGAAATAGTCGAAATGCAGGGCTAGACATCACGTGGACAGAGACAGCATTGTCAACGAGGTCCTAACAAGTTGCAGACGGGTGAACGAAAGGTGATCGTGGACCTTAATGCAGTCGACGAACCCGTTATACCAGCATCACTACTTGGGCCATACCGAACAGCATGCGGGGTCCTAGCTAGAGATAACGTGCCCATCACCTACAAATCATGGACACGTCGTGGCGTTTGCCCGTCGTATGTTCCCGATGAAATCAAGGAAGCATTGTGGACAGATTTGACATCCAAGTTCCAGTTCCCCGAAGATCAGTTGGAGCATGCGAAGAAACGTGCACTAGCCATCATGGAAATCTCCTAGAAGAATTGAAAGACAAAGCTGAGTAAGGAGTATGTGAAGAAGGATGAAACGCCGAACTTTGATACGTACCCGAGGTTGAGGCAATTTTGGGATGAATTCGTGCAATATAAGAAGTCCGATGAAGCCAGTGCTATCGATGAAAAGAACAAAGCAAATTCGGACAAGAACGTTTACCCCCATACACTAGGCACCGGTGGCTATGTGAAGAAAGTACCCAAGTGGGATGAAAGGGAAGAAGAGCTAATTCTTAGTGGAGTTGTTCCTGCGACGTCCGAGATGGCCCCGAGATCAAAGTACTGGATGCTTGCGAGGGGAGCTAGTCTGTCGGATGATGGCAGCTTAAGCTTCAGAAGCGAGAAAGAAGAGGAAATTTCGAAGAAGATCGCAGATGCCCATGCCCAAGCTACCCAAGGCTGCTTCCAACCAAGAAGAGAGAACGACGAGCTAACACGCGCCCTGGGTAACAAAGAGCACCCTGGTCGTACTAGAGGGTTTGGCTTGGTGCCCTGGAAAGCAGCGTTCCCAGAGGGCTTCTATCTATAAGCGTCCGAAGCTAACTAGACAAGAACAGTTGGATGCACGTGTACGAGTAATAGAAGAAAGGATGCAGGTAAAGGAAATTCAATTTCAAGAACAGATACAAAAGATGCAAGAAATGCTAGCGAGCGTCCTCGGCGAACGTCACGCAAATGACCTCCAGAGTCCCGCCATTGCTCATAAAAGCAGCCAAGCGTCAGCGGGCGCTCCCGAAGAGGACTCGGCCTGTAGTTTTCCTGTGGACAAAATCGTAGAGCCGACACGTTGCAGTCTACACCTGCCCCTAGCGAACATAACCATTAAGGTGGCTGAAGGGATGGCTTGGCCGTGCGGCGAGGGGCAGATGTTGCATAACCACCAAATTCCTGAGGGCTACGCCAGAGTATCAGTAGATAGTGTGGTTGACAATTACCGTGAAGTTGAGGTACAGATCCCCAGCGAGGAAGGCAGAAATACTCTTGGACAAAGCGTGGGCACATTCATCGCGTGGCGAAAGCGCTACATAATGTTTTTATCCGATGACTACAATGGCGATGATGAAAATAATGATGATGACGCGGCCTATCCAGGTAGTAAAAGTCCTCCTCCGTCACCGAAAAAAAGTCCTCCTCGTGCTCCAGCGGCACTGAAAAATAATGATAGAGCAGCGCGATCTCAAAATTCATCACGGTCAGCGGGGAAAAGTGCCACATCCGTGAAGCCAAAGACGGATACCGTAAGAAACGAGCATATGACATGACCAAGAAGAAACTAGAAAGGAAGTAGACGCCAAAGATGACAACCACTTCAAAAGACGCCAACACTGATAAAGTTGAAATCGGTCGCCAAAAGAGATTTCTTCCTAGACATAGCGACAGTTAAGCAGATCGACGGCAACAGCAATCTCCTCAACCTAGCCAACGATCGGACTACGAGCGCATCTCTAGGCGTAAATCTAAAGGACAAAGTTGGTAAAAGAGCTACCGCAGCACTGTAAGGGTGCTAAAGGCGAGGACCTCCTCTAAGGTGGAAGTTCGTTAACGGGAAGCATTGGTGGATCCAAACGAGGAGCGTAGATCGACGACACAATTACGGCGTCTACATCAATGGTATCGACGGTTTGTCCAAGAGACAAAAACGCACGCGTTCCCGTCAAATACAAAGAAACGGATTTTCACAATATGGACGGAGTTTTCTGGGTAGAAACCTCTGAGTTATACCAGTTGTACCAACGAGATGCTCTAGACGTGTCTGTATTAAGAATGTGGACTCTGTAAGTCTCTTGTATAATTCAATCTTGTACATTCACGCACCCTTAAACTTAGTGTCTAACTTCTTTCTTATGTAGAATGGAGACAATGACACTCAGAGCAGACTTAAATGAAAGGGTAGGATTCCTCGATCCCGGCCTTGTCAACTGCAAACTTATTAAAGATCCATCGACGGAGAGAGAGATCGAGGAGTACGTACTAAAGGCGCTGCTAAAGTTACAAGACAAGACCTACGTACTTTTACCCTACAACTTTCAGTACGTGTTTCCCTGCCTAGTAGTCAGTTTTATCTCATGTGCAACACCATGTCATGACTAATGGGCTTCTGCAGCTTTCACTGGATCCTTCTCGTCATTACGTTAGACGATAGCACGATCACTTTGTTGGACTCAATGAGGAAACCAACAAATGATTTCAAAGAATTAATAGAATTGCTAGACAGGTAAACTCGGTCGTTGCGTTATTGCTCCCGTAATCTTTCATTCCATTGCACTTAATTACACCTAATTAAGTTTAACGAGTATTCATAACCATACACAGGGCGTACACAAAATACCGCAAGAAGAGCACGCGGTACCGTCCATTCACGAAGAAGTTCAGAATAAGAACCGATTTTCCGTTCCTAAGACAGCCGCAAGGGAACAATTTATGTGCATACTACTTAATGACACACATACACATGTTCGTCACTGACAGTACCGACTACAATGGCGAGATGGTATATCATTACATGTTGACGCATACTTTTCTTTATAAAAACTACGACACTAATTAATGCATTATTTTCTTTAATGACAGCGCGTGAAGCTCGGCACCAACAGCCTACTTGACAGTGAAGTTGAAGCCCTTCGAGAGCAGATGGCTGGGTTCATCGTTCGAGAAGTGATCAACCCGAAGGGCGAGTTTTACGAGCCACACGCTACAATTAACTGAAATATGAACGATTGTCAATGAACAATGTAATAATTAAATATTACGATGATTTACTGTATTTCAATTATGCTTTACAAATACTTCATTAATATTGTCATGATTAAATGAGTATTCCGTATTCAATGTTAAATATTATGATGATTTAATATATTTGAATTATTCTTTACCAATACTTCGTTAATATTGCACATAAAATATACCGTACAGAATAAATGTACTGTGCAATATATATATAGTACAGGGTTACATCATACATATAATACAAAAAAAAATATGTAACCGGTTTTGAAGGAGAATATGGCATTGTACTTATCACTGCCGGTTTTAGAGAAATAACTGGCAGTGATACCACCTTATCACTGCCGGTTGGAAAATATTAAGTGGCAGTGATATAGATTATCACAGTCGGTTGAAAAATACCAAGCGGCAGTGATAAGTTGTTATCACTGCCGGTTATGGATAAAAATTTGGCAGTGATACTGCCGGTTGTATAATATAAACCGGCAGTGATATTATTATCATTGTCGGTTGAAGAATCGGCAGTGATAGGGAGTGCCGGGTCAAAATCCGGCAGTGATGCTGATGTTGATCTGGCAGTGATGTCCTTTTCTGTAGTGGTGGAGGTTGTAAAGAATTTGCGATCGGTTTCGCCAAATCTTTCTCTCTTGTCATGGTTACTTCAACGTTGTTATTTTAGTTCTCTCTATGAGATTCATCTTATTCGTTCTAGAGACCGTGCACGTGCCGTATCTCATAAATTTTTGATTGGATCTGAAGGCTGTTGCGCATAAAAAGACGTATCACAGTGTAACAAAATGGGATGGAAGCAACAAATGATATCAGCAACCCCTTCATGCATGTTATACCAAACTTCAGTATACTACTAGTTTCGTCATGAAAACTAGTACTTCATTCTTAGTTCAGACATGCAAACTCAATTCGCTGTCATCGAACGTCAATGTCTCAATTGATACTCAAATTGTATCATAGGTTCTTAAACTTGTACTAGTGTTATAGTACAATCTAAATTTTCAGGCTCAAATTTTAATTGTGCCTACATTTCTACTGGAATTGTTTTTTTTTCAGTTACCTCCACACAATCGACGCTCTGAACAGGCCATGTAGAGATGGAGACCTGGTTGCGCACAACATCTTCTGATTTTTATCCAAACAACCAAAGTACGCAATGCAACGCATCTGTGCTACTTCAATTGACAGCGAGTATGTGGGGTGGTAATAGCGGCTGTCCTAGTCCTTTCTGTCGGACGGTGGGTCCCACCAGGAATAGAATTGCATTGGCCCCACAAGCCAGAACACATATGGCCAAAACGAGCTTTTTGGTCGACCCGGCCGAACCAAAGGATGTGACCGGTGTTGTGATCGATCATCTCTATATACCTACACAATGCTGCTGCTAGTGGCATACAGCATCCCCTGACCTTCCTCCTCGTGTCCTGTTCTTTCCTCGTCACACTAGGGTTTGCACAGTGGATAATGTCCCCGGACCCTCCCTGTGTTGTTTAACTTTATGGCAGCCTAGCACACATTGTTCGTGGGACATATTTATTGCTTTTTGTTGATGTAATTAATGTTAGGACTGGACCATATCGGATGGAACAAGGGTATATGGAGATTGAACCGTGCATGCATGACCAGGCCATCTCCTCTTCCCCAATGGGCGAGCGCTCCCCTACTTTGCTAGCTAGCTCTTGCAGCATCGAAAGTTTAAACAAGTCATAACCTAGTGTCCAGAGAAGCCATAATCACCTTAGTAAATTTAAGCCTCTTTACTACTCCGGAGAGTAGTTACTCTCTATGCCGTATCTCACAACACAGAGAATATCTTGTATAAAAAAACTATATGTACATGTAGTATACGAGTATATAAGACTAGCTAGGTAGTATTTATATTATTTTCAAAGGTAGTATGTATTTTTTTAGGCATACTCTATATGAAGGTATTTGCAAAATATTCTAAAAACTATATGTACTCCCTTGCAATTTTTCATGTGTTTCATATTGGAGTATCTTATAATTAGTATATAAGTATACCCAAAATGATAAAAGAGTATTTCAAATTAGAATAGGTGGTATTTCAAATGTGGGAGTAACTACAATAATAGATAGATTCAGCATTTCTCAAGTAAACCAAGTTTTCAATCATAAATCAAGTTCCAACCTTCTATATGGCAATTCTGCCATCCTATCCAAGTTTCCATTTAATTAAGCTAACCCTCGACTGTAATTCCTGAGCATTGCTCAATACCACGAGCACGGCTATCCTAATAGATTTACATTCTGCAGAGGTTATGCACTTTATCCACACGACATGATCATCTCTTGTTGCCATGCTATCAATACACTTCCTTTGGTGTGTTGGCGGAGAGATCATGACAAAGCCTTTACAATGCTCTGGTTTAACCCAGTACTACCCGCTAAGGTTTCAACACCGGTGGGTCTTGGTTACCACATCCAGGGCTCCCCTCTTACGCCATGTGAGTTGATCCATAACTCGGGACTCACACCGCCATTGATAGTACCAAGCTAAGATATTGTAAATTAATCAGCTGGGTTGTCCCATATCAGACATGTGGTTGCATGATTGACTCAGGTCAAAGGCTTGTAAGGTTAAGTCCTTAAGATGATTGAGGCGAGACTTCCACATACCCTCTGCCCTTCGGGTCCATCTTGGCACACTGCCCCTTGCCACTTGTCCCAATCTAAGTGATTACCACCCCGGTTGATTACCAAGCACCACGTGCCATCAACAATTCAACATCGTTGCGTGACATCCCTTGCCACGACAACTCAATCTCATTGTGCGACCACACATGACACACAAGTTCATATCATTGTTCCATATTCCATTAGTCAAGATTAAACATTGATGATTCAAGTACATGTGACGACGTGGCATGGCTAAGCAACTAACACGGTATAACCATCCCATGTTGATTTTAGTATTAATCAACTATAGTGAACCAATCTAGGATGACAATAGATTATGAAATACAAATAACAAGGTAGCATATAGATCAAAATGGTAGATTAACAAAGTCCCAATTTAATTAAAACAATTGTACACGTGAAATAATATGCAATAGAGTAAAACAATATAGCGATTTTATAAATATAGGTTCAACATGATCAAGCACAACTTGCCTTAGAAAAGCCCTTATTTTTACGCTGGACCTTCGTCTTGAGTTGGTGGATCTTCCTCCGATGCGTCGCACCAAAGTAGAGAAAGAAAGCCAAATAAACACCAAAGTAGAGAGCAAATGAACTCCAAAAAAAAAAAATTCACTATTAGATAGATCTCAATTTTACAAATTTGTACAAATTTGAATCATCTCAATCGAAGCTTGTATGAAGGAGAATGGGCTCAGAGAAGATTCGAGAATTCTAAAACATCAGAAAATTGAAAAATCAGAAATAACCGAATTATTTTTATACTGAAAATTCGCCTTTATGATGTCAGCATGACCTCATGATGACGTCAGCACCACCGATGATTTCCCTATTGAATTATTTTTCAACGGAAAATTCTGATTTATGACGTCATCAAAACTCCAGACTAATCAGAACACGACACGTGGCCTCGATCCATGCACCCAATCCATGAAACCTCCTCTGGACCACCGTGAACCCGGCGCACGGTGCTTCAGAACCCGTACCGCCATGCGTCAGCGCGCTATTGGCCTTCTCGTGCGGCGCGATCCAATCCGTTCGCCGCGATCGAACGTTTGTGGACGGTGGAACACGCGGCAGCACTAGGACCACACGATCTAGATCGAACAGCTACCCAAGATGGTGCAGTTCTCTGTTGACATGGCGACGTAGCGTGATCTCGGTCGTTGGCTGCTGATTTGACGGCTGATGAGGTTCGATCTTGGCGATTGCGATGCAGCGACCCCAGCGACCAAGAGGTGGTGGCACAGATGTGTCTCTACACAACGAGCTCAGATCTGGAACCCACGCGGCGGAGGGAAGCTTGACGGCGGCGAAAAATGAAGAAAACCGCGGCAGCGCCTGACAACTCGGCGAGCTCGCAAGCTTCAACGACGATCTCTCTGGCGATGGAGCTTGCGGGAAAAGGTGCGCGATCTCACGGCGATCCTCGGAGGCCCAACCCCTCCTTAAATAGCGCTAGATGCCACGTGAAAACTGAAACTCTACCCCTACACGGCGGCGAAAACGTCTCGGACTTGGACTTTGGCGACGTAACGAAGAAGTACTCCTAGCGACCATCCATTCCACGATCAATGGTTGAGATCCTCTGACGACGTGGCACAGTCCGGTCCGGATATGGAATCCAACGGCGGTGATTAGATCTTTTCCTTTTTTGACGCACTTAATTCGAGCCGTCCATCCTCAATCCAACGGTCAACAATGATTAGGGTTTGAAGCGGCGCGATCTGATTTCACCCGTTCGATCCTGATCAAACGGCTAACGCTACGGGTTCTAGAAACTAGCAGTGGGCCGTGTGCACAGTGTTGGGCTCTGGCCCAGTACTGTTCGGTGGATTTCCACATATTTTTCTTTTAAAATAATTTTAGATATTTATTTAATTAGTTTTAGGCAATAAAAATATTAGAAAAAATCCAAAAAAATTCTCATAAATTCCTTGAGACATTTGGAATTCAAATAAAATATTTTTAGCAAAATTTTATATTAACTTTATCTATAAATAATTAGTTTTCACAAAGGTTAATTTAAAATAAACCAAATAAATTCCAGAAAATCCAATAAATTCAAAAAAATCACAAAATGCACAAATAACAATAAAATAATAATAAAGTCAAATTTTGGGATGTTACAATTCGCCCCTGCATGCGAGTTTCGCGTGCCAGATTTGGAGGGTTCAGAGGAGGCAGGGGGAATGGGAGCGGCGGTGGAGGGCGGATGGCCACGGAAACAATAGCGGCGCGAAGGCAGCAGGACAACACAGATGATGACGCTGCAAGAGGATCTAGGCAGTGTGAGAGCAGCGCGAGCGAGGAGAAGGGCATCGCGACGACGGCGGGGAAAACGGGATCGGCCCCTCGAGGGCTCCGCGGGGAGAGTGAGAGAGAGTACCGAACGGGGACAGCGCTCGCTCTGGATAGGGTTCGCGATCGCTTGCTCGGGCTAGGGTTCGTGAATTTAGAGAGAAAAAAACTCACGGCCGATGGAGTCTCGAACCCACGATCACTTGATCCCAATTCAGAAGCCTTATCCATTAGGCCATGGGTTCACTTGTGCCGGTTGTGCTCACTTAAACGATATAAGCTATAGCCATTCTCATCACAAACGGTTTTTGGCTAAAACTGTCTGTGATAAGCTCATCACAGACGGTTTTAGCCAAAAACCGTCTGTGATGACACCGTGCTCATCAATGACTATTTTTTCAAAAAAATCGTCTGTGATGATCCCTCGTCACAGATGGTTTTTGCAAACTGTCAGTGATGAGGGGTGTAATATGAGTTCTTTTGTACTACTGAAAAAACCCACACTTTTAATACTTCAATTCACAAAATTACATTCTTTGCGTAAAATTTAATCAAACTACGTACGGTTTGTCCTCTCACTCGTCAAATAACATGTTGGCCTACCAGTAAGCTACATCTCCTCCATCCATTCTCACCGCTGATCAAGTATTCCACGCCAGTCCGCGCTTGGTTGCGTGGCTAAACTCTCCTGCTGGTCCTATTGACCAGAGACAGACAGGAGGAATGTGGTCCTCATTATCATTTCAAACGGAAGAGATGAGTGGCCATGGGAGCGCCTCATCTTCATTTCAAACAGAAGAGATGAGTGTACATGGCATGGGAGGGCTGAGCTCGACATTAACGGGGGAGACAACAGCGGTGACCGGCAATGGAAAAAGAATGCAAGAGGCGATCTGACATGTGGGCCCGCTGCCAGATAACGTTGGTTGTGAAAGAATGTAGTTCTTTGATCAAATTTGATGCAAAGAGTGCAGTTTTGTTAAGCGCAATCTAGAAGTAGTAGTTTTTTTTATATAGTTTGGCCAACATATATGTAGTTTTTGTTAAAATTTACTCTAGCATAAATGATATTTTTCTTTAAAACCGTTCAGGTGTAAAATTCCAGTTACAAAGAGGAGCATGCGTTCCACCAGTAAGGAAACGAAGAAAGCTATACAAAGGAGGAACGGTAATTTATTTAGATGGTCAGCGCGCATAACATGGTGCATGGCCTGTGTATTGTGCAAGCTAAATTAAAACCGGGGATGGCGTTGCACGCCAAACTTTCCTCTGAAAACTATACTTTGGTCGTCGTCGAGGGAGAGAGCCGGAGGCTCCGGATCTCGAGGCACTTGCACTTTAACTTGCATGCAGTCGAGCCGTCGGATCGAGCATGCAACCGTGGCAGGCGATGGGCAAAAGGCTTTCGCACGAGGAAAAAGCAGACGTGAGTATGTAACATGGGAGCTGTACTGCTCGTACTGTGGCCTAATTAACTTGTTCATTTGTGTGTGCATGCGTTCGCAAAGAGCCGATTGATCGGTGCAAGGAGAATAGGAGATATTGGCGTGCATGCAGAGATGATCTGGTGATATGCGCGCGTCTTTGAGCTTTCCCAATGGCGGCGATACGTATCTCTCAATCGCTTCTTTGCGATTTTTTTTCTCTCGCTTATTTTGTACTTGCTTGTTTCTTTGCATGCATGCTTGCTTTGTGTTTGTACTTTCTAGGGTACTTTTGCGGGCGTCGTGCCATGCCGGGCCGACCCGGCACGGGTCCATCGTGCCAGATTCAACCGTCACGGCCGCGACGGCCGTCGTCTCGTCGTCGTCTGCGTGTCGCAGCCCGCTGCTTCGCCGGCGCGAGCCAGCACGCCCATTTGAGCTTCATGCTCGCTTCGTGCCGTCGCGGCCGGATCCGACCCATTTGCACTATTTCAACGAGAGGAAAAGAGCCGAGATACATAGAATTAAGGCGATGAATGCAAATATTATGAGAAAAGAACTAAAATTTATTTATTATCGAGCGATTACATAAAGCGAGAAGGATGTGCTCAATCTGAGGCGAGAGGGAGAATGGGCGAGAAAGAGAGTGAGCGAGATGACGAAAGAGATTGAGAGAGATCAAGAGAGAAATAGCTGAGAGAGATTGAGAGGGACGAGCGAGAGAGAGCAGCTTCTTGCACCGTCTCTCAATCTCTCTTAGCTCTCTCTCTCTTGTTTTGTCCGTCTATCTCAGGTGTTGACGATAGGGGTGACGTTTATGCTATTGGGTGCATCCATGACGGTCATGCTCTGTGAGTCAGTGACCTTCATGCTAGGCTTCTTCCTCATGCCCTGGATCATCAGACCCAGTATAGCCCATTCTACAGTGTCGTGCCGTACCGGACCGCCCATTGTGCCTGATTCTCTAGCCCGGCACGGTCCATACTACAGTGTCGTGCCGGCCCGACACGATCCACTTCGTACCGGATCGGGCTTCGTACCGGATCATGATGTCGTGCCTCGGGCCGGCCAAAAAGAGCCCGGCCCGAGTGCGCACCTCTTTTGCATCGCCGGTCGTCGCCATGCATGCCTCGACAGAATTGGTTAAAAGGTTGGACCTCGTTACTCTCAAGCTAAATCCTGCCCATAACCGGGTTAAGATCACGTCTACGACCGCTTGAGACTTTTGACTACCAACTAGATCGACGATCATTCCTTACGTTTATGGGTTTCCTTGTCAATCGATCTCTAATTCATGTCACATGCAAGATTCGAAGTTTCCGATATACGCACATATATAGGTTGGAAAATGGTGAGGCAATTAATTCCAGTAGCGGGAGGTAGTGTTGGTATTTATTTTACGCCTGTTTTCATACTCTAAAGTCACGGGAAATTGATAAAAAAATATAATCATATTTATAGATTATTACCACTAACCCTAGCTTGGAATCGAAGTTTGTATATTGAGAATATTCTTTGCAGAAATTAACGAAAATACCATGAAAATGTGCAAAGAATACAAAGGGTAAAATAAATACAACTGCATTGGTCCGACGACTTGAGGCAACTGGGTCTTGGGCCGAGGCAGTGAGGGCCAACATAGCCCAAGAGCCACCCCGCGCTCACCCCCACTCGGCACCGACTCACGCCCAAAGAACATACTAGAAGCCTACTTGTCTATATTCGGCCAGGAAGATCAACTTAAGCGGCAACGCTAACGGGCTCTATCTAATTTTTGAAAATCAATTCGAACTTTGGATGAAAACCATAGAGATTCAGACCAAATATACATGGCGCACACACACGAAAACCTCTTGGACTCTAGAGTTGGCCGGCACTCCCTAAGAGCCCACCCACACACGACAAAAGCTGGCCAGCTCTTAGGGGTCTCGGTAGATTTCGACTCTCGAAGTCCGTTCTTCTAGTTGATAGGCTAGTTTAGAGTAGTTCTCAGCGGCAAAGACGTACCACAGTTTCTAGAGCACTTGCTTCAACTTCTATAAAATGGTAACGATGTAATCCTGAGTCGTTATAATCTTTTATGTTCTAGTTGATTTAATCTATTTTAATTGCTTCTATTGCTCATATTATACGATTATCTAGTTATGCAATATTTTCCTCTGATCTACAGATCACATCAGCTACTCGTTGCAATCATGGAGATTAGATCGATTTAGTGGATCCTTGCATACTAATTTATGAGCGTGTTTATAACATCATAAAAATTTAAAAGTAGAAAAAGAATGAAAAAATTGAAAATTAAAAATTTAATTGAATAAAAATTTCAATTGGAATCAAGATTTTGATTTTAAACAATATATTTTCCTCATTTTTTTGCATTCTAATCTTAAGAAAACAATAAGTTGCAATATTAAAACTTTTTCATCCAAAACAAATAAACCATAAATGAATTTGAAATATGATCTTAATTTGAATTTTCATTTCCTGAGTTTTCTAGCATTATTGGTTTTTCTTGAGTTTTTGCATTAAAAGAAAATTCATATATATTGAAATGGTAAAAGTAAAAAGGTAAAAGTAAAATAAAAATTAGTAAAACTATATTTAATTACCAGAGTTACCAGAACCCTAATCATGACGTTTGAGATGACCTGAACCACTAAAATAAAAAAAAGATATGATAATCATGAGATAAGATATGTGATCCAGATCTTGTCGGATTTGTGTAGAATTCTTCAATGCTTATCTAAAGCCAAGATTTTTACCATGCTGACATCAACTTGATATATATCTCTGGTAAAAATATTAAAAATTAAAACTTAATTTGTAGCCTTTAAAAATTCAAAAACAGAAAGAAATTAATATGAGTTTAGCAATGTCAAAATTTTTAGAATTTAAATATAAGATATAAAAATATTAAATTTTTACATAAGGTAACTTGGATCATTAAAAACCATGAAAGAAATCTAAAATAATTATTAAGTTCATTTAAATCCTTAAATAAATGAAAAACAGAATGGATTAACCTGAACAGTACATATTGTCAGAATTATTGTAATTTTTATAAACTATATTTTAACTTGAAATTTTTACTGGATAAGAAAAATTATCTAAATTTCCATATAAAAATATTAAAAAAGTTTGGGACACGTTAGCAAGCACAATTAATGGGCTCAATCTAGATCTGTCCTGAGCAGCGAAATCTGGATTGCTCTTCTGTTTCTCTGTCATGTGGGACCCGCTCCATTTTTTGGACCCTGCCGACTAGTGAACCATTTTTTTATCACAGTCACAGCCAGCTGGGCCCCATGTGCCAGATCTTTCTTCTTCCTCCCTCTCCTCTATGCCTCTCTCACCCGAAACGGCGGGAGAAGAACCGCCTTGTCGCCTGTAGCAAAGTCGGCGCCGCAAATCTCCCGAAGCCTGAGGCTGGGCCACGTCACTGCCACCTATCCCGGCAAGTTGCTGTCAACTGACCATCCTCCAGCCGAAAAATCTCATGCCTGAGACGTCGCCATTCTAGCCGCAACTGAGCCGAGTTCATACCCTGTTGTCACTGCCAATGTCACCTATTTAAGCCATACCTGAGCTTTCATTAGAACATCAACACCTTGCCTCACCTTTCCTCTTGCCAGGCTCTGCCCAATTGCACCCCACTGCCTTCTTCACCTCATTCCCCATTCATCAAAGCTGCAACCCAAACTCCATGATTAACACATCAAACTTCAATTGCTCACACTGAAAGCACCATTACCTACCTCTAAGCACCTTCCTCAGCTTGTCGCTTAAGTTGAGCTTCCCAATAAGGAAGGCTGTTTTGACATTCATCTACCATATTTCATAATCGAAATATGCAGCAATAGCTAAAATGATCCGGACAGACTTGAGCATGGCTACCGGTGAGAAGGTTTCATCATAGTCAACTCCTTGAACTTGTTTGAAACCCTTTGCCATCAACCGTGCCTTATAGATCTGAATATTTCCATCTACGTCTATCTTCTTCTTGAAAATCCATTTGCATTCAATGGTTTTTACACCATCAGGAGAATCGACCAAGTTCCAAACTTGATTATCATGCATGGATTGAATTTCGGATCTCATGGCTTCAAGCCATTTTTCAGAGTTTGGGTCCATCATGGCTTCATAAGTCGTGGGCTCATCATTGTCCAACAATAATATGTCATTCCCATATCTTATAGGTACATGACGTGGCCTCCCCGACCTACGTGGGGCTGGAGTCTCTTCCATAGGTTGTACAACACTTTGTACATCTTGTGAAGGTTTAGTGGTAGCTTGAACATATTCATGTGATTCTCGAACTTCATCAAGATACACATCACTCCTACTGATTTCTTTTGAAAGAAACTCTTTCTCCAAAAAGACACCATTTCGAGCAACAAAAACTTTGTTCTCGCTTCTTTTGTAAAACTAATATCCTTTTGTTTCTTTAGGATAACCCACAAAAAACATTTTTCTGATTTAGGTGCGAGTTTATCTGATTGTAAACGTCTTACATAAGCCTCACATCCCCATATCTTGAGAAATGACAATATGGGTTTTCTCATTTTTTTGCATTCTAATCTTAAGAAAACAATAAGTTGCAATATTAAAACTTTTTCATCCAAAACAAATAAACCATAAATGAATTTGAAATATGATCTTAATTTGAATTTTCATTTCCTGAGTTTTCTAGCATTATTGGTTTTTCTTGAGTTTTTGCATTAAAAGAAAATTCATATATATTGAAATGGTAAAAGTAAAAAGGTAAAAGTAAAATAAAAATTAGTAAAACTATATTTAATTACCAGAGTTACCAGAACCCTAATCATGACGTTTGAGATGACCTGAACCACTAAAATAAAAAAAAGATATGATAATCATGAGATAAGATATCCGATCCGGATCTTGTCGATTGTGTAGAATTCTTCAATGCTTATCTAAAGCCAAGATTTTTACCATGCTGACATCAACTTGATATATATCTCTGGTAAAAATATTAAAAATTAAAACTTAATTTGTAGCCTTTAAAAATTCAAAAACAGAAAGAAATTAATATGAGTTTAGCAATGTCAGAATTTTTAGAATTTAAATATAAGATATAAAAATATTAAATTTTTACATAAGGTAACTTGGATCATTAAAAACCATGAAAGAAATCTAAAATAATTATTAAGTTCATTTAAATCCTTAAATAAATGAAAAACAGAATGGATTAACCTGAACAGTACATATTGTCAGAATTATTGTAATTTTTATAAACTATATTTTAACTTGAATTTTTTACTGGATAAGAAAAATTATCTAAATTTCCATATAAAAATATTAAAAAAGTTTGGGACACGTTAGCAAGCACAATTAATGGGCTCAATCTAGATCTGTCTGAGCAGCGAAATCTGGATTGCTCTTCAGTTTCTCTGTCATGTGGGACCCGCTCCATTTTTTGGACCCTGCCGACTAGTGAACCATTTTTTTATCACAATCACACCACCGGGCCCCATGTGCCAGATCTTTCTTCTTCCTCCCTCTCCTCTATGCCTCTCTCACCCGAAACGGCGGGAGAAGAACCGCCTTGTCGCCTGTAGCAAAGTCGGCGCCGCAAATCTCCGGCTCGAGGTTGGGCCACGTCATCGCCACCTATCCCGGCAAGTTGTCACAATCGACCATCCTCCAGCCGAAAAATCTCATGCCTGAGACGTCGCCATTCTAGCCGCAACTGAGCCGAGTTCATACCCTGTTGTCACTGCCAATGTCACCTATTTAAGCCATACCTGAGCTTTCATTAGAACATCAACACCTTGCCTCACCTTTCCTCTTGCCAGGCTCTGCCCAATTGCACCCCACTGCCTTCTTCACCTCATTCCCCATTCATCAAAGCTGCAACCCAAACTCCATGATTAACACATCAAACTTCAATTGCTCACACTGAAAGCACCATTACCTACCTCTAAGCACCTTCCTCAGCTTGTCGCTTAAGTTGAGCTTCCCAATAAGGAAGGCTGTTTTGACATTCATCTACCATATTTCATAATCGAAATATGCAGCAATAGCTAAAATGATCCGGACAGACTTGAGCATGGCTACCGGTGAGAAGGTTTCATCATAGTCAACTCCTTGAACTTGTTTGAAACCCTTTGCCATCAACCGTGCCTTATAGATCTGAATATTTCCATCTACGTCTATCTTCTTCTTGAAAATCCATTTGCATTCAATGGTTTTTACACCATCAGGAGAATCGACCAAGTTCCAAACTTGATTATCATGCATGGATTGAATTTCGGATCTCATGGCTTCAAGCCATTTTTCAGAGTTTGGGTCCATCATGGCTTCATAAGTCGTGGGCTCATCATTGTCCAACAATAATATGTCATTCCCATATCTTATAGGTACATGACGTGGCCTCCCCGACCTACGTGGGGCTGGAGTCTCTTCCATAGGTTGTACAACACTTTGTACATCTTGTGAAGGTTTAGTGGTAGCTTGAACATATTCATGTGATTCTCGAACTTCATCAAGATACACATCACTCCTACTGATTTCTTTTGAAAGAAACTCTTTCTCCAAAAAGACACCATTTCGAGCAACAAAAACTTTGTTCTCGCTTCTTTTGTAAAACTAATATCCTTTTGTTTCTTTAGGATAACCCACAAAAAAACATTTTTCTGATTTAGGTGCGAGTTTATCTGATTGTAAACGTCTTACATAAGCCTCACATCCCCATATCTTGAGAAATGACAATATGGGTTTTCTCCCAGTCCATATCTTATATGGCGTCTTCTCAACGGATTTTGATAGGACCCTATTTAAAGTGAACGCAGCTGTCTCTAGAGCGAAACCCCAGAAGGATAATGGCAGATCTGTTTGGCTCATCATTGACCGAACCATATCTAATAAAGTTCGGTTTCGCCGTTCGGACACGCCATTCCATTGAGGCGTTCCTGGCGGAGTAAGTTGCGGAACGATTCCACATTGCTTTAGATGATCACCAAACTCTTGGCTCAAGTATTCGCCACCACGATCTGATCGTAAGTGTTTTATTGATTTGCCAAGTTGATTTTGTACTTCATTTTGAAACTCTTTGAACCTTTCAAAAGTTTCAGATTTATGCCTCATTAAATAGATATATCCATATCTACTAAAGTCATCGGTAAAAGTTACAAAGTATTGAAACCCACCCCTAGAAGTCGAGCTCATTGGTCCACATACATCTGTATGTATTAGACAGCTGACCTCTACAAAAGCATTAACATGTTTTTCGTATTCAACCTTCAAATTGCGAGGAGCATTTTCGGCTGGTTCATCAGGAATTGGATTCTCTAGAACATAGTCCTTCTTTTCATGCTTGAGAACAATTCTCAGGTTGCGATACCAATCAACAAAATTAGTTCCATTAAGTTTTTCCCTTTCCAAAACCGATCTCAAAGCAAATCCAGGTGTAGCAGGAGTAGGAGAAGGTGCCATTGAACTACAACAAAGACATGCAAAGATTCTAAGCACTATGTTTATGTAAAAATTTTATTAAACATTTTAATAAAAGACACTCCTATTTTATGTCCCTTTTATAGACACATAGTGAGTATTCAAGATCCATATTCATCAAACACTAGTGAGCTTTGGCATCACTGCTAGAAATTTAATGACATATTTAAGCAACACCTTTGCTAATTACATCTTCTGTAACTCTTGTTTGTTGAGTATGAAAACAAGTAATGAATGCCTCCGTCAACTTGACTCATGGCGGTCACCGCCCCAAGGGCTCACATGAGGAGGAGCACTTCTCGTTTTCGGGTGCCAATTAAGAAACCTGCCTCATGTGTGTTTTCCTAGACACCAATTGTCTTGTATAGGTTCCTTCATTACTGAAATCAAATCCCAACCACTAATGTCCTCAAGCCCAAAACCGTTTTGATAGCTTGATTAAATCTACCATTGTTATGCGTGATGTATCCAACACATCCCTATCATCTATTAAGATAGCCGTTGATATACTACTTTGGCAGTCATATCAATAACGATCTAAATTCTTAATAGGTGCAACAATTGGATGGACATTTTGATTTAAAATTTTAACTATAAGGATGAACAATATCTACTAAGAACATGGCATCACATGCAATGAGCATAAAGAAAATAGCAAGGATTAAACACACATCCATAGAAAATCAAAATAAGCTTTGAAATAGCATGGCCCTTAGCATTAAGATCTCCATCATCATGCTTGTTTGTTCACCTTGCCACCTTGCTTGATTTGTTCACCTAGCCACCTTGCTTGATACCATCGTCTTGATCATTATGGATGCAACACCTTACAACTTTTGATAATGAATTTTACACGAGGGTTTGAATCATCACAAGTCAACACGCAGGTCATTATACAATTTAAATAGCCTTATGGCTTGACACGGCACGCAGGCCATGTGAAAATTACATGCATCACATACACATAGGCCATACTATTTCACATAATTCCTTGCAAAAACGAGTTAAACAAAAGTAACCCTCGACTCGGGTCCGAGAGGCGCGCCCATGCAAGGTCCAAGGGTGGCGCCCACAGCGCGGTCCTACCGGCCGGTCGTGGCGAGGGTTCAAGGCGGCGCCCGACGTGGTCCAAGGGGGCAACGCCCTTGGAATTTTTTTTACAGGCATGTCTTCTGTCATGGGAAAACACCCTCAAAATTTCCACGGATCAACCAGATTGACCCAATCTGATCTAATATGATTGGCTTGGCCCCATATGGTTACGTTTCAAAAACCCTGATGGCGGTAACCCGACCGTAAAAACAACGTCGCACCATGAACGGACTCACCCAAATCAATATTGAATCGGTTTGCGCTTACCATGGATCAACCAGATTGACCCAATCCAACTCAATCTGATTGGCTTGGTCCCATATGGATACATTTCAGAAACCATGATGGCGGTAACCCGACCGGTAAGGGTAACGTCGTACCATGAACAGACTCACCCAAATCAAGATTGAGTCGGTTTGCACTTTCCTCAAACCCTAAACCGATCGATCTCATCGATGGCTGCAGTCACCAATTCATCACATGAACCGGCTGAACATGTAATAGATCCAACCTACTAACCTCACACATCATATGTGCAACATCCAGATCAAAAAATTATACGAGATAGCTCTGATACCACTGAAGAGGAACGCGGTATGCTACACTAGCACAAAAAAAATCTACCGCATAACCAGAAAGCTACTCGCAAGAAGGGGATCACATATTAGATTACCACTAGACGCGCAGTTGCGGAATCCTTCGCGCGTCGATGTAGTGGATCGTCCTCGCCGCAGTCGTTGCGTCGATGGAGTGGATCGTCCTCGCCTTGCCGTGGATCGTCCTCCCACACCGCAGTCGCAGCAGCGTCACCGTAGTAGTCCACACGTCCAGGGATGGAATGCCGTGCGTCGGTGTGCAAGCACCTAGTCGCTCGTCAGGGGCAGCGAGAGGAGGAGGCTAGGGTTTCGGGTGAATCACTTCTAAACCGTGGGAAAGTACACCCTGCGCCCACCCTCCTCCCCTGCTTATATAGCCACGAGATGAAACCCTAAACCTGGGCCCATCAGCGTGCTAAGCCCACGAGGTCCATTAATTACGGATCCAATCCAAATTAATGCGTCCCAGCTCATTAAGTGTGTGACCCTGCAGGTTCACGTACGTTTGGACATGGATTCGAAAAACCCTTTTCAATCCAATAGTTGGTAGCGGCTCATTGCAAAGTATGCCAACTCCCAAACATACTATGATCAAATCGGACAGAACCTATCAAAAGTACTCATGTAATAATCCCTTTGCCAAGTATATGAAGATTGAACTCACGGCGAGAAGCATATCATCCTTTGATGATTCAATCCATCTCTCGTATCCATGATATATTAATAAGTTGTGATTGACTCCTCAATCACGGCAAGGCCATGCACTTCCTTAATCATATCACACGAGTGGCCTTATCATATATCTCCGTTTCATTGGAGTGGCAAATTCCATCTTGACTGCTCACTTCCCTCTGCACGTTTTATAGTAAACATGAAAGCTACCTTTATAACTATCCGGTTAGGAAGTAGTGTTTGATAGCCCCAAGGAAAACTATTACACATGTAGGGAATATGACAATCTCAGTCTAAGGATCATACATCTACTATGTATGAGATACATCGATGACACATAAGAATGAAACATTCTCGCAGTTGTCCCATTATGGTCTATCTAACTCATGTTCTTCAACATGCGTCCACAATGTATAGATGATATCTCCATATCCCATGATCTATGAAGCATGATCATCGATCACTACATGTGCTGATCTATTCATCGTTGTCCTATACAATGATATCCGATCAGAGATATTTATCGAATTACATCAATAAGTAAAGAGCTTCATAAGCAAGTCACATACTTGTTAATCAATACAATGATATACATTCATTGGACCAATAATCATATTATTATTCATAAACATAGTCATGTACAATCATCTAAATGATCGCCTCAAGGGCATAACACTAACACACACAGCTTAACATTGATACATATCACATCATACTTAACGATAGTAATAATAATACTCCGTTTATTGATATAGCTAAGTGTATGATCTTATGACCAACTTACATTATTAAGCCACGCAGGGCTAGACTTGAAATATAAACTAAGAAATAAGCAGCGGATAATAGAAGACGTTGATGACTCGTCAGTTCACCATACGCAACTGACAAGGCTCGGACCCTAAAGGCTCGCATCCTCCTGGAACTCCTCCTCCAACAAAGGTGTAGACTCTTCAATTGTTGATTGTTGTTGTTTGGCAAGGATGAGTACTTAAAGCACTCAACAAGTTGTGCACAGAATGCAATTCTATGTAACTATATGCAAGGCTTATTCCAAAGGAAAAGGCTATTATGGCTATTTTGCAATAAGCAGCATTTATGAACAAATACAATAAATAGATTATAAGACTGTAAAGCAAATAGCATTAATTGGTAGATTCAACATTTCCCAAATAAACCAAGTTCCAAACCTAAGTCAAGTTCAACTTTCCACATGGCAATCCTGCGATCCCAACCAAGTTTTTCATTTAATTAAGCTAACCCTTAACTGTAATTCCCGAGCATTGCTCAATACCGCGAGCACGGCTATTCGAATAGTTTTACATTCTGCAGAGGTGATGCACTTTACCCACACGATACAACCATACACCACAAAGGCGAGTGATTATAACAAAGCCTTTACAATGCACTACCTTAACCTGGTACTACTTGCTAAGGTTTCAACACTAGTGGGTCTGAAAACCACAACCAGGGCCCCCTCTTGCGCCTTGTGAATTACTCCATAACTCGGGAACTCACACTGCCAATGATAGTACCAAACTAAGACATTGCAAATTAATCAGCTAGGCTGTCCCATACCACATGTGGTTGCATAATTGACTCAGGTCAAAGGCTTGTAAGGTTAAGTCCTTAGGATGATTGAAGCAAGACTTCCACATACCCTCTGCCCATTGGGCCCACCTTGGCATACTCGCCTTGTCACTTGCCCCAATCTAAGTGATTATCACCCCAGTTGATTACCAAGCACCATATGCCATCAACAATTCAATATCGTTGCGTGACATGACTCGCACTACAACTCAATCTCATTGTGTGATCTCACATGACACACAAGTTTATATCACTGTTCCATATTCCATTAGTCAAGATTAATTATCGATGTTTCAAGTACATGTGATGATGTGTCATGGCTAAGCAACTATGGCATTCTAACCTTCCATGTTGATTTTAATACCAACCAACTATAGTGAACCAATCTAGGGTGACAATAGATCATGCCAAACAAATGACAATTTGGTTATATATCAATTTGGTATAATAGCGAAGTCCCAATTTAGTTGAAATAATTGTACATGTGAAATAATATGCAATAGGGTAAAAAAATATAGCAATTTTATAAACATGGGTTCAACATGATCAAAGCACAACTTGCCTTGGAATAGGTTCTGGTCTTGCTCTGGAAATTGATCTTGAGTCGATGGATCCTCCTTCGAAGCGTCGCACAATTCAACGTCTACGCGAACCGAAGGAGAAAAGTAAATAAATACCAAAATAGAGAGAAAATGAACTCTACAAATCAAATAAAATCCACCAACAGATAGATCTCAATTTTACAAATTTTTAGAAATTTGAATCACCTCAACCGGAGTTAGAATGCAAAAGTTATAGGCTTTCAAAGATTGGATTAATTCTGAAAATACAGAAAATAGAAAATCCGATTTTCCCAAATTATTTTTATAAAGAAAACCATATTATTGCGTCGGCGTGAAGTCAGCACCGAGCTGGACCAATCGCATGCCGACATGTGGCCTGGGTGTAAGCACGGGTCCACAGACCCCCTCTGGTCCACGGTGAACTCGGTTCATACCGCTTCGGATCACGCGCAACACGTGTTGACACCCAATTGGTTCAAGCCATGGCGTGATCTGGATCGTCCGATGAGTGTGGAATATATGAAACCAGGTGTCTTCATAATCGGCCCAGCATCGCCTGAAGTGAAGACAGGGCTGAGAGGAAGGCCCAAAGGATAAGCTCCACGCTAAGCCTTGCTGCCGTACGGAAGGGGGTACATCCTATAGACAGCTGAACATGTATTTAGATATAAAAGATACGATTGTAATTCGAGTTGTTAACAGGGTAGATAAAGATGTAAACTCTATCCTGTAACCGATTAGAATCATATAACCGATCGGAATCTCTTAACCGATCGGGACTCTGTAAACCACCCCACCCCCACTATATAAGGGAGAGGGCAGGCAACAACAAAAAAATCGAGCATAAGAGCTCACGAGCAATCTTAGATCCAAGAGATCCACATAATCCCAGCACACAGGACTAGGGTATTGCCGGGACCCGGATTTGCAAATCCGAAACCCTCTGTGTATACTGCACTAGTCTAGGATCACGCTAGTGCACACAGTGGAAACATAGATGAAATATCATTCCATACAAGGAATTAACTAAGAAGAAGCAAAATATTATTAAATAAAGCAAATGACCTTATGGTCAAAGTTTACACCTTTATGCCTTAAGTGCTTAAGAAACAAATACTATTGCAGCGAAAAAGATAACTTGAGCCATTCGACATGCCACAGGCAATCGTCTGGGGAACGCATTCCTAATCCACGTAGTCTTCATAGAATTCCTCCTCATGATACTCAGCATTTCTGATCCTTCCTCAAGGAAACGATCAACAAAGGCGTAAAGCCGTGAGTACAAAAAGTACTCAGCAAGCCGTAGGGAATTGATGCAATATATTCATGGACGGCTTGACAAGGATGGCTATATGTTTCATTTGCAGAAAGCAATAACTTGAATTGAAATACAATAAATAGATTGAAAGCATATTTATGAAAAGATAAATAAATAATTGATAGATCAATGATAGACAACAAAACAATAGTGAACTCCCCGTTCACATCCCAACAATTCCACATTCCACATTTTATGAAACACTCTATACCCCATGTGAAATTCCCGGGCTTTGTCCATGACCACGGACGCGGCTATTCGAATAGTTTTACACTCTGCAGAGGTTGTACAACTTTACCCACAAGACATGAACATCTCTTTGTGCAAACGTTACTAACACACTTCCTTTGGTGTGTCACGGAGATATCATGACAAAGCCTTTACAATGCACTGTCTAAACTCGGTACTGCCCGCTAAGGTTTCGCCCCTTAGGGCCCCCTCTTGCGCTTTGCGAATCTACCCGTCCATCCCGGAACCCACACCACCAATTGGCAGTACTCAAGACTAGACATTGCAAGTTAATCAGCTAGGTCTGTCCCATACCAGACTTGTGGTAGTACGGTTAGGCCCAGTTCAATGGCGCACAAGATTAAGTCCTTAAGTTGTCTCAGGCAAGACATCCCCATCCCAATGTGCTAGAAAGCACCCCCTTTACTGCACGATCACTTGCCCGAGAGAAAACAATTCGTTCAACCAAGACCAATGGCAACCCCGTCATGGTAC
Source organism: Otatea glauca (assembly GCA_036346275.1). Classification (NCBI taxonomy): domain Eukaryota; kingdom Viridiplantae; phylum Streptophyta; class Magnoliopsida; order Poales; family Poaceae; genus Otatea; species Otatea glauca. Next base: position 43,019,673 of record CM070713.1, on the reverse strand, counting down.
AACAAATTTTACAACAGTGGCTAACAGCCACGATTCAATATCTCATTAAGTCAAGATTAACATTTATTCAATATGTGACATGAATCCCTTTGTAGAACTAAGCATGTCTAAGCATAACTACGATAACCCAATGTTGGTATAATGATTATGTCTAACTAGTAATGTCCCAACCTAGGTTTAACAATGGATACATGGCTTCCCAATTAATCAAGGTGGCATAATGTCAACTAGGTATACATCTACTCCCATGAAATAAACATTGATACACAAAATAGCATGCAATTGTATAAAAGTAAATTACTTTTGCAAACATAGGATCAATATGATCAAAGGTTACGACTTGCCTTGCTGATCTAGTGCTGAGTCTTGGTCTTCGAAGTCTTCGTTCGCTCCCTCAGAATTACCGTCTACCGGAAAAGAAAGCAACGAAACCAAATAAATTCAAAACAGAGACTCAAACAAGCTCAAAACTGAAAATAAATGGCTCTGAAAGATAGATATTGATTTTAGAAAAATTTAGAAACTTTAATCGCCTCAATCGGAGTTTGTATGAGCGAGAACGGGCCTCCGAAAGATTAAATTCAGAGAAAATGCTGAAAATCGGAAAAACAGAATTTCTGGATTTATTTTTATACGGGAAAATCGGTTTATTGCGCAACGCTGACGTCAGCCGGCTTTTGGTGGACTCGGTCCACGGCACTGCGCCGGTTCACCGTGCACTCGGCGCACGGTCGACGTCAGCGCTGACGCAACGGCGTGGCTGACGCGGCGGCTGATGCAACAAGACTCGCGTCGCGCATCCGGCAACTTGACCAGCTCGGACGGCCGAGAAGTGGTGCTGCGGGCGAAGGCGACGCGGCGCATTCTGGGACGCAGGCGCGAGATCGGACGGCCAGGAATCAGCGAAGGAGGACGACAGCGAGCGGCGGCGCGAGGCTTACTGGCAACGGGGAAGAAGACGCAGCACGCGACGGTTTGGGCATGGCTCAGCACAGATCTGAGAGGGCTCAACACGGGCGACTCAAAGATGCCAACGGAGACGGCGGAGGGGCAACGACGGCAAAGATCTGGGCGATGAAAGGTCTCGACTCGGCGGCGAACTTCGGCGAGGGCGCACGAGACAAAGGCGGCTGCGCGAATGATGGGAGATGGGGCAAACGAAGCGGCGCGAGGAGGGGATCCTCGGGAGGGGTGCGGCGCATTAAATACCGGTCTTGGGAGGCGTGTCGGACACGAACTCCGAGACGGCGGCTTGCGGCGCGCGGACTCCAGCGGCGGCTAGGGTTAGGGTTCGGGACGGCGGCGGCGGGGCGACGTGGAAGCACCTCGGCGCACACGTGGCGCGAATCGAGCCATCGACCTTGCGCGGCGGGCGGGTTAGGCTGCAGCAGGGAGAGGGCCGAGCGGAGAGGAGTTGGGTCGGGCCGAGCGGGAAAAAGGAGTGGGCCGCAGAGAATTCGGCCCGAAGGGCTTTTTGAAATTAAAAACATTTTCCGAATTAAGAAATTGCCAAAAATTCGAATAAATTCAAATAAATAGCAAATAAATTCAGAAAAATCTCCAAAAATACAGAAAAATTCCTTGCAGCACAATGAACCCAACTAAAATTGAAAATCTTTATTTTGATGAATAGTTTTGTCAAATTAAATCCTTTCATTAATGGAAAATTCAAATTAAGCTGGAATTACTTCAAGAAAAATGCAAATAGTTTATTTTTGAATCCAAACATTCCAAAACTCAAGTTTTGGGATTTTACAAACCTCCCTCCCTTAAATGGAATCTCGACCCCGAGATTCTTGCGGGCTAAAGAATAGGTGGGGAAACTCGGACTTCAGATCCTCTTCTCGCTCCCAAGTTGCTTCCTCTTTTGAATGATTGCTCCACTGGACCTTGCAAAAACTGATGATTTTGCTCCTTGTGATACGTTCTGCTATATCCAAAATTTTCGCTGGTTGCTCCTTGTAGGTAAGATCCTCTTGAAAATCAATGGCTTCCAATGGCATCTGTTCCTCTGGCTCACGCAGTCATTTCTTCAACTGCGATACATGGAATACATCATGGATTCCGGCAAAAGACTGAGGTAATTCTAACTTGTAGGCAACCTCGCCTCTTCGTTCCAAGATTTTGAACGGTCCCACATATCTAGGGGCAAGCTTTCCATTTACTTGAAATCTCTTTACTCCTTTGAGAGGGGTGACTCTAAGATAAACATAATCATTGGGCTCAAAACTTAAATCTCTGCGACGATTATCTGCATAACTCTTATGTCTGCTGTAACATCCCAAAATTTGGGTTTTCAAAAATCTTTTGTTTAGTTCATCTTTCCTAAAATCCCCGCTGATTTTCTCGCTTTAATAAAGCTTAACCTGTAATTTTCTAATGCTAAAAAAATTTAATTTGACTAATATAAACTTCAATTAAAATAAATTTAGTTTTATTCGAGTTAATTGTGCTTCAATGAATTTTCTATAATTTTGTGATATTTTTCGGAGTTCGTTTGCTATTTGTTTGGAAATTAATTTAAATTAAGCATTTTGTTAAATTTAATTAACTACTGCAAAATTTTAAATAAAGTTTGGTTCAAAATATTTTATTTGAGCTCCAAATGTCTTAAAATATTTTCTAGAATTTTTTTAGAATTTGTTTGGTATTTTTATTGCTCTAAACGAATTATTTTAATTTCTGGAATTATTTTAATTCGGAAATTGGATTGAATCCACGTGGCAGCTCCAGAGATGGCCACATCATCGCCCAGCCGCAGCCCTCCGATCCGCATCCGATGCACCATAATGCGCCACATCATCGTTTACTGTTCATTGCGCGCCAGGTGTTCGATCCGATCCGTTTTCAATCCAAATCCGGTTTTTCTTCGTGTTTCCTTGTATGGCACGACTCTCTAGCCTATATAAGTATCCTAAGACCCCTCCCACGCACCCCTAATCCCCAGAGAACCTCCCAAACCCTAAAAACCGCAGCCGTCGTCTTTCGGTGCGCTGCCCTCGCCGGCCGATCTTGGCGTCGTGTTCCCTGTCGTTCTGGTGAGTTTTTCTGAACTACGCTTACGTCATCTCGTGCCTTGTAGTCCAATCTACCTCTCCACCAAATTTGGTGCAGTTTCATCAAGCAAATCAAAAGTTACGGCCGTTCCAATCTCTAATCTTGCCGTCACCCGTTCTCCTTCGTTTTTGCGAATTTGACTGTGAAATTTATACTGTAGACTAATCTTTATGTCCTATACCTGGTTCTCACCCTAACTCAAGGTTTTGTCCATGGGATTGCTGTAGAAAATTCAATATTCCCCGATCAGACTACGTATGTACGGCTGAAAACTTCCTCGTGCGTTCCCTGTTGATCCAGAAGGTAAAACTCTGATCCTTTCATGTCATATTGTGCCTTAGGTTCCCAGATAGCTCTCTGTAAAATTTGGTTAGGTTTCATCTATTATTTTAATAGTTATGGCCGTTTGATCTGTTAGCTTTAACAGCCGTTCATTGGTAGTTTGTGATCTGTCCATTGGGTTGCCGCCAAATCCGCTTATACCGTTGAGCCCGTCTCGCCGCATTCTACGTGGTGCTCACTTCCCTTTTGCTGTTCCATTAACCAAAATTTTAATATTCGTTAGCGCGCCTTTAAATGCATGCTGCTGCCGTCTTTTACCGCCAACCATCTTAGTTCGCCATGGTCATGTTGTCATGTCCAGTAGGCCATCATTCTCTGGTTTGCTCATCTTTAGAGTTCATTTGATCTTCGGTTGCCATCAATGCCATATTCTAGAATCTACCCGTCGTCTTCGATCTAGCCCCTTTCATTGTCGGATCTTGTTTCGGTTAGCCACCCTTGGTAATCTTTTACCGCAGAGCCAACCCTACCTATCCTATCCCTATGTCAAGTGGATCTATCTGCGATTCATTCCTCTCAAACCCTAACTTAACCTTGTGTCCAATCTGTCGTTGACAATGCATCATGTCATGTAAACCTCGCAACTCGCAGATCAATCCTGAGCCATATCATAACCTTGCAACCATATCATTGTACCGACAATCGACATCTTATCTTTGCATGAGTGTCCTATCGTCGCTTTGCTATCTTCGCATGTGTGCATGCTCGCAAAATCCCTAGTGCAATATCATCATCCTATCTATCGCCTTATTGTAATCTAACCCCATCACCTATGAGTTTAGCCTTGTCTTCATTTCCTCGCTGTCTTGTCATCGTCAAGTCTCTTGATCGACGTATGACTGATCTCAGATCGAATCGCATGAATGTCGACCCTTGTCCATGTCCTATTCTTGAAAATCTAATTTGCCATTGACCTAGAAGTCATTCGTGGACTTGGTCGATAGACCATTGGCCATATGTCATATCCTTGTACCATATCTAATCTATTAGTCTATCTTTCTTTTGTTTGACTGAGTATCTGTGTAGTCAACAAAAGTCAGCATTGAGCATCAGTTTAGTTCATTGAGAACTAACGTACCTTTATGGACCCGGTTTATAGATCGAGAGCCCATATGTCATTGTCTATCCAATCAAGATAATAACTTCAGAAGAAATATTCTTTGGAATATTATTCTTTCTTTCTCAGTTATCAGTCTTTTCCTTTTCGGAGTATTCCGAAAGCTTGTTCTCTTTTGTCTAATCTGTGATCTAATCCATTCAAGTTCCTAAATTCATCTAAGCCTTTGTGATCCAATACTATCTGTTCTCAATTTGGATTTTATTTGATTTATTTTTTGAGTTGGTTTGTATTTGCTTCTTCTTTAATCGTTAGACGCATCGTTCGGAAGTTGTTCTAAGGAGCTGAAGATCAAGAAGGTAAAGATTGAAGATCGAAGATCAAGAATCAAAGATAAAGAGTAAAGAACAGTAAAAATCGCAAGGGCCAGGCAAGTTGTGCTTTGATCATATTGAACCCATGTTTGTAAAATTGCTATATTTGTTTTACCCTATTGCATATTATTTCAAGTGTACAATTGTTTCAAATTAAATTGGGACTTAGCTATTATACGATTTTGATCTATACCCTACCTTGTCATTGTATGCCATGATCTAATTGTCACCCTAGGATGGTTAATTAATAGTTGGTTAATATTGATAATCAACATGGGTTGGTTACACCGTCGTAGATTGCTTAGCCATGCCATGTCGTCACATGTGTTGAATCATCACTGATTAATCTTGACTAATGGAATATGGAACAATGTTATGAACTTGTGTTTCATGTGTGGTCACACAATGAGATTGCGTTGTGGTGACGAGTGGATGTCACGCAACGAGGTTGACTTGTTGATAGCATGTGGTGCTTGGTAATCAACTGGGGTGGTAATGATTTAGATTGGGGCATGTGGCGAGGGACAGTGTGCCAAGGTGGGCCAGATTTGGCAGAGGGTATGTGGAAGTCTTGCCCTAATCACCCTAAGGACTTAACCTTGCAAGCCTTTGACCTGAGTCTTACTTGCAACCACACGTTTGGAATGGGACAGCCTAGCCGACTAATTTGTGATGTCTAGATTTCGGTACTGCCGTGGTGTATAGTGAGTTTCGGGTGTACGGGTAGACTCACATGGCGCAAGAGGGGGGCCCGGCGTGTGGTAACCAGTCCCTTCCGTGTTGAAACCTCAGCGAGCAGTACAGGGTCTAGACAGAGCATTGTAAAGGCTTTGCCATGATTACCCTGCCGGCACACCAAAGGAAGTGTGCTAATAGCTTGCAACAAGGGACGATCATGTCGTGTGGGTAAAGTGCATAACCTCTGCAGAGTGTAAAATCTATTTGAATAGCCGTGCTCGCGGTATTGAGCAATGCTCGGGAATTACAGTTAAGGGTTAGACTTTTGTTAAACAAAACTTATTGGGATGGCAGGATGCCATGGAAAGTGGAAATTGACTTAGGATTGGAAACTTGGTTTACTTCAAAAATGTTGGATCTATCTATTTCTGTTATTTGTTTTACAGTCTTTACAATCTATTTATTGTATTTGTTCATAAATGCTGCTTATTGCAAAATAGCCATAATAGCCTTTTCCTTTTGAATAAGCCTTGCATATAATTACATATAATTGTATTCTGTGCACAACTTGTTGAGTGCTTTATGTACTCACCCCTTGCAACACACAAAATCATCAGTTGAGGAGAAGACTACAACTTCGAAGGAGGAGAAGTTCTACGAGGAGGCGAATATCTAGGAGTTGAACCTTATCAGTTGCCTGTGGTATATTGATGGGATTCATCGACGTTCTTCATTCAGCTGCTTTGTTTATTTAATTTGAGTTGAAGCCACCAAGGCCTCACAAGTGTAAGTTTGACCTTAAGGTCATTCAATAGTTCTATGTTAATAGATGAAGTCTTTATTTATTATTCCGCTGTGTATGATTGTGATATTTCATCTATGTTGAGACTGTGTGCCTAGCGTGATCCTGGACTAGTGCTGAATACACAGAGGGTCCGGATTTGCAAATTCGGGTCCCTACATCTGCTTTGAGCGATCTTTAAACGGTCTCGAATTAACTGGACTTGCTCTCCGGCTTCTTGCTGTATGGCAGGACCAAACAATTGTTTTTCTCCAGACTCCCTCTAGTTGAGAGGGGTTCTGCACTTTCTTCCATATAAGGCTTCAAATGGTGACATTTGTAGACTGGCTTGATAACTATTGTTGTACGAAAACTCGGCATAGGGCAAACACTTGTCCCACTTGGCACCATAAGTTAAGGCACAAGCTCTTAACATATCCTCAAGAATCTGATTCACATGCTCAGTCTGTCCATCGGTTTGAGGGTGATAGGCAGTACTGAACCTGAGATGAGTTCCCATGGCTTCATGCAGACTCTGCCAAAAACGAGAGGTAAACTGGGTTCCTCTATCAGATACTATCTTCTTAGGCACTCCGTAAAGACTGACGATCCTTGACATATATAATTCTACTAATTTATCTCCTGCATAGGTAGTCTTAACTGGGATGAAGTGAGCTACCTTAGTCAATCGATCCACTATTACCCAGATTGAGTCATAACCTGCCTGGGTCTTAGGAAATCCGGTAATGAAATCCATACTAATTTCTTCCCACTTCCACTCTGGAATCTTCAATGGCTACAGCAAACCTGCTGGCCTCTGATGCTCTGCCTTGACCTTTTGGCAGACATCACAAAGTGCAACATACTCTGAAATCTCACGCTTCATGCTAGGCCACCAATACCTTTCCTTGAGGTCTTGATACATCTTGGTACTTCCAGGATGAATAGAGTATAAAGTCTCATGCGCTTCTTTAAGTATCAACTCCTTAAGCTCTTTCTGATCTGGTACGCAAATACGCTTCTCATACCAAATAGTACCTTGTTCATCTTCAGAGAAACCTGGGGCTTTTCCTTTCTTCATATTGCTCTTAATCTCCTTGACATCGGCATCATCTACCTGTGCTTCTCGAATCTGATCTTCCAATGTAGGGCGTACTTCCAAAGTAGCCAAATACCCTTCCTGAACCAATTCCAAACTAAGCTTCTGAAATTACTTATAAAGGGCTGGCTGACTTTCCTTAATCATCAGAGTATTGCAGTAGCTCTTTCTACTCAAAGCATCAACTACGCCATTGGCTTTGCTTGGATGATAATAAATCCCAATGTCATAGTCCTTGATCAATTCCAACCATCTTCTTTGTCTCATATTGAGGTCAGCTTGGGTAAAGATGTATTTCCAACTCTTATGATCGGTATAAACCTCACAACGATTTCCAATGAGATAGTGACGCCAAATCTTTAAAGCATGCACTACGACTGCCAATTCCAAATCATGGGTAGGGTAGTTGACTTCATGTGGCCTTAGTTGTCGCGAAGCATACACTGCAACCTTCTTAGCTTGCATTAGCACACAACCGAGTCCTTGTCGGGATGCATCACAAAATATCTCAAAATCCTTCCTATTATCTGGCAGGATAAGCACTGGGGCAGTTGTTAAACACTTCTTTAGCTCTTGGAATCTCTGCTCACACTCTGGCGTCCAAACGGATTTCTTCTCCTTCTTTAAGAGTTGAGTGAGCAGTCTTAGCTTTTCTAGAAAACCCTTCTATGAAACGGCGATAATATCCCGCCATTCCAAGAAAACTTCGGATTTGGGGTACCGTCTTGGGTGACTCCCAACTTAGCACATCTCGTACCTTACTAGGGTCAACAGCGACTCCTTCTGCCGATATGACATGTCCTAGGAAAGCAACTTCTTTCATCCAGAACTCACATTTACTGAACTTTGCATACAGCTGATTCTCTCTTAGCTTCGTTAAAACTTGGCGCAAGTGATCCTCATGTTCTTCCTCACTTTTGGAGTAGATCAGAATGTCATCAATGAAAACAACAACAAACTTATCCAAATATTCCATAAATACTTTATTCATCAAGGTCATGAAGTAGGCAGGGGCATTGGTCAATCCAAAAGACATCACGGTATACTCATATTGTCCATACCGAGTAACAAAAGTTGTTTTGGGTTATCCTCTTGACGAATCTTCAACTGGTGGTAACCTGATCTTAAGTCAATCTTCGAGAACACTCCGGCTCCTTGAAGTTGGTCAAACAAATCATCGATTCTTGATAGAGGGTACTTATTCTTGATGGTGACCTCATTAAGTGAGCGATAATCTACACACTTTCTTTGAGTTCCATCTTTCTTTTCAACTAGAAGAATTGGCGCTCCCCATGGCGAAGAACTTGGTCGAACAAAACCTTTTGATTTTGTAACTCTCTAATCTGTCTCTTTACCTCATCTAACTCATTAGTAGGCATCCTATAAGGTCTCTTGGAAATGGGTGGTGTTCCATGAACTAGCTCGATCTGAAATTCTATATCTCGGTCTGGTGGCATCTCAAGCAACTCATCCGGAATTACATCAGGCAATTCTCTAACAACTGGCACATCTTCCAACATATTCCCTTGGCACTGCAAACTTTTATTCCTTCAGACTTCTTTACAACTGGAAATTTTAACTTAGCTCCATTTGGACTGGTGTCAAAGCTTGCTTCCTTAGGTAATTGTTGACATAATGCCCCACTTTAAGGCAGATAAAACAAATGACTCCTGCAGCTAGATTATTGGTCTTCTGAGGTGGATTAATGTTGGTGTTGAAGTTGCGATTGTCCGAAGGAGTTGGGCGGGGTGCTGAATACATTCGAAGGAGTGAAACGAGCAGGCTGTTGAGCATTGGTTCTGACTCTCTGTTGGTGACTTTGATGGGCTCCATGCTACATCATCTTTCTCTTACGGGATTTCCAATTCACGGCGAATTGCGACTAACTCCAGAACGACAGTAAGCTGGTTGATACTCACTCCGGAGTATATCCAAGGGTTTGATAGGTAAGAGGGAAAAGAAATAGATAAGTGGTAAGGACATCTAGGGGAGAAGGTAATACCCAGGGACAAAAGGATACAGCCGAAAAGGCTACAAATTAAAGAGGCAAATAAAGCTTTCAACTAAAGGCATGGTTGCAACACCGTGCTTCGGGCAAGTGTACAACATACCAGCACACAGCAAAGAAAATCTTAGTATACGTAGACTAAACGTAACTAAACTGAAAGGGAAAACATGCTCAAACACCATTGAGCACCAAAAACCTATCTTATATGGAAGCCTTCTCGGATATGTCTTTGATGGCTTGATCATCATCTTCCTTGATTGATCCCTTGCAGAAGACTCGAGGCTTTGAGAAGTTTCATGAGGTAAGATCAATTTAAATTTCAAATCAATATTTCAGCAAAGGAGAGGAATAAGAACCTAAGAATGAGACGAGAGGAGACAAAAACTATTAAGTACCAATTTGTTGGTTTGATTTAGAAAATAATTTTGAAGACCATGCTAACTAGGATAGCGACCTACAGTCGATATGGCTCTGATACCATCTCTGTCGGGACCCGGATTTGTAAACCCAAAACCTTCTGTGTATACTGCACTAGTCCAGGATCATGCTAGTGTACACAGTGGAAACATAGATGAAATATCATTCCATACAAGGAATTAACTAAGAAGAAGCAAATTATTATTAAATAAAGCAAATGACCATATGGTCAGTTTACACCTTTATGCCTTAAGGGCTTCAGAAACAAATACTATTGCAGCGGAAAAGATAACTTGAGCCATTCGACATGCCACAGGCAATCGTCTGGGGAACGAGTTCCTAATCCACGTAGTCTACATAGAATTCCTCCTCATGATACTCAGCATTTCCTGATCCTTCCTCAGCAACTGATCAACAAAGGCGTAAAGCCGTGAGTACAAAAAGTACTCAGCAAGCCGTAGGGAATTGATGCAATATATTCATGCACGGCTTGACAAGGATGGCTATATGTTTCATTTGCAGAAAGCAATAACTTGAATTGAAATACAATAAATAGATTGAAAGCATATTTATGAAAAGATAAATAAATAATTGATAGATCAATGATAGACAACAAAACAATAGTGAACTCCCAGTTCACATCCCAACAATTCCACATTCCACATTTTATGAAACACTCTATACCCCGTGTGAAATTCCGGGCTTTGTCCATGACCGCGGACGCGGCTATTCGAATAGTTTTACACTCTGCAGAGGTTGTACAACTTTACCCGCAAGACATGAACATCTCTTTGTGCAAACGTAACTAACACACTTCCTTTGGTGTGTCGCGAAGATATCAAGACAAATCCTTTACAATGCACTGTCTAAGCTCGGTACTGCCCGCTATAGTTTCGCCCCTTAGGGCCCCCTCTTGCGCCTTGCGAATCTACCCGTCCATCCCGGAACCCACACCACCAATTGGCAGTACTCAAGACTAGACATTGCAAGTTAATCAGCTAGGTCTGTCCCATACAAGACTTGTGGTAGTACGGTTAGGCCCAGTTCAATGGCACACAAGATTAAGTCCTTAAGTTGTCTCAGGCAAGACATCCACATCCCAATGTGCTAGAAAACACCCCCTTTACTGCACGATCACTTGCCCGATGGAAAACAATTCGTTCAACCAAGACCAATGGCAACCCCGCCATGGTACAACAAATTTTACAATAGTGGCTAACAGCCACGATTCAATATCTCATTAAGTCAAGATTAACATTTATTCAATATGTGACATGAATCCCTTCGTACAACTAAGCATGTCTAAGCATAACTACGATAACCCAATGTTGGTATAATGATTATGTCCAACTAGTAATGTCCCAACCTTGGTTTAACAATGGATACGTGGCTTCCCAATTAATCAAGGTGGCATAATGTCAACTACGTATACATCTACTCCCATGAAATAAACATTGATACACAAAATAGCATGCAATTGTATAAAAGTAAATTACCTTTGCAAACATAGGATCAATATGATCAAAGGTTAAGACTTGCCTTGCTGATCTAGTGCTGTGTCTTGGTCTTCGAAGTCTTCGTTCGCTCCCTCAGAATTAGCGTCTACCGGAAAAGAAAGCAACGAAACCAAATATTTTCAAAACAGAGACTCAAACAAGCTCAAAACTGAAAATAAATAGCTCTAGAAGATAGATCTTGATTTTAGAAAAATTTAGAAACTTTAATCGCCTCAATCGGAGTTCGTATGAGTGAGAACCGGCCTCCGAAAGATTAAATTCAGAGAAAATATTGAAAATCGGAAAAACAGAATTTCTGGATTTATTTTTATACGGGAAAATCGGTTTATTGCGCAACGCTGACGTCAGCCGAATTTTGGTGGACTCGGTCCCCGGCACGGCATCGGTTCACCGTGCACTTGGCGCACGGCCGACGTCAGCGCTGATGCAACGGCGTGGCTGACGCAACAAGACATGCGTCGCGCACCGGCAACTCGACCAGCTCGGACGGCCGAGAAGTGGTGCCGTAGGCGGAGGCGACGCGACGCAATCTGGGACGCAGGCGCGAGATCGGACGACCAGGAATCAGCGAAGGAGGACGACAGCGAGCGGCGGCACGAGGCTTACCGGCAACGGGGAAGAAGACGCGGCACACGACGGAAGAGCGACGGTTTGGGCACGGCTCATCACAGATCTGAGAGGGCTCAACGTGGGCGACTCAAAGATGCCAATGGAGACGGCGGAGGGGCAACGGCGGCAAAGATCTGGGCGACGAAAGGTCTCGGCTCAGCGGCGAACTTCGGCGAGGGCGCACGAGACAAAGGCGGCTGCGCGGACGACGGGAGATGGGGCAAACGAAGCAGCGTGAGGAGGGGATCCTTGGGAGGGGTGTGGCGCATTAAATACCGATCTCAGGAAGCGTGTCGGACATGAACTCCGAGACGGCGGCGTGCGGCGCGCGGACTCCAGCGGCGGCTAGGGTTAGGGTTCGGGACGGCGGCGGCGGGGCGACGTGGAAGCACCTCGGCCGCACACGTGGCACGAATCGGGCCGTCGGCGTGGCGCGGTGGCGGGTTAGGTCGCACAAGGAGAGGGCCGAGCGGAGAGGAGTTGGGCGGGCGGCGGGAAAAGGAGTGGGCATAAAGAATTCGGCCCGAAGGGCTTTTTGAAATTAAAAACATTTTCTGAATTAAGAAATTGCTAGAAATTCAAATAAATTCAAATAAATAGCAAATAAATTCAAAAAATCTCCAAAAATACAGAAAAATTCCTTGGAGCACAATGAACCCAACTAAAATTGAAAATCTTTAGGTTGATGAATAGTTTAGTCAAATTAAATCCTTTCATTAATGGAAAATTCAAATTAAGCTGGAATTACTTCAAGAAAAATGCAAATAGTTTATTTTTTAATCCAAACATTCCAAAACTCAAGTTTTGGGATGTTACAGGTATTACCTCCTCCGTTGAGGGCCTAAACCTGTCTAAACCTTTGTCTTGTTTAACCTTCGAGTTTGAGATCTAGCGCCTGCCCCATAAATTTATTGCCGACTACAAAAGTCGACAATGAGGTTCGACGACCACGATCCAATCTCATCTCTGGAACGCGTGGCGAAGCCCGATGCATCCACGCGTCACAAATCTATCGGTTGGCCTCTAGATCTGACGGTTGAAAACAAGCGCGGGTTCACGGCGATGGCACGGCGAAGCTTCTCACCGGCGACAAAGAAGACGACACTCGCAACGGCGGTACATCAGCTCCCAACGGTGTAGTCGCGGTGGCTCAGACGTGTCTTGACACGAGGAGTTCAGATTCGGAGTCCACACGGTGAAGGAGGACTCGACGATGACTTTCATCAGCAAAAATCGAGGCGACGCGAGAAGCTAACTACGGCGAGGTCGTGCGGGCTCTGCAGGGCTCCTCGACCGTCGGCGCTTCAGGGCAGCGATGCGACAACTAACGGGAAACCTCGGGACGGGGTCTATGCCTTAAATAGCCCCTCTACCGACTGTAACCAACGTGGAGACTATCCCATACGCGACGGAGGCGTAGCGGCGGCGATCTACGAGTTCGTTACGGAGACGATGACGCAGCGCCGTTCGATCACCAACGTGCAGCCACGATTCACTCTAACGCGATATGATCCCAACCACTTGTAACGACTAACGGATCGGATTAGATCTAACCTGAAATGGTATGATCTTTCCTATGCCGCACGATCGTGATCCAACGGTCACCGTTGCTAGGGTTTCCATCGCCTTCCCACTCGTTCGATCATGTTCCGACGGCTCACACTGATCCTTCTAGAAATAGGCCGCCAAACTGGGCTGCGTAGGCACACAGTACTTGGGCTCAACCCAGTACTGTTTAAAGGATTTTCACCGTTTAACAATTAAAATATTTGCAGAAATTCATTTGACTTGTTTTAGGCAATAAAAATACCAGGTAAAATCCCAGAAAAAATCTCAAAAATACTTTGAGACATTTTGGACTTAAATAAAATATTTTTGGTAAAACTTTATATTAACTTTTTATATATTTAATTAATTTTCTCAAAAGGCCAAAATACATATTTCAAAATAAATTCAAATAAATTCCAGAAAACTCCAATAAATTCCAGAAATTCACAAAATACATAAATAACAACAAAAATAATAATATGGAAATTTTGGGATGTTACAAACCTCCCCCCTTAACAGAATCTCGACCCCGAGATTCAGGGCTAACTAGATAATAGGTTTGAGAATTTTGACTTCAGATCCTCTTTACGCTCCCAGGTTGCTTCGTTCTCTAAATGATTGCTCCACTGAACTCTACAAAAGCGAACAGACTTATTCTTGGTCTTACGCTCCATCACATCCAAGATATTGATTGGCTGCTCTTTATAAGTCAAATCTTCCTGTAGTTCAATTGCTTCTAAGGGTGTCTGCTCTGTTGGCACTCTGAGACATTTCTTAAGCTCGACACATGAAACACATCATGCACTCCTGCCAATGACTGCGGTAATTCCAATTGATATGCAACCTCTCCTCGTCGGCTCAAAATCTTGAATGGACGAACATACCTTGGGGCAAGCTTTCCTTTAACGTGGAACCTTTTAACACCCTTAAGCGGGTAACCCTGAGATACACATAATCATTGGGCTCAAAGCTCAAATCACGACGACGATTATCTGCGTAGCTCTTCTGCCTTGATTGTGCTATCTTTAACCTCTCCCTGATCATAGCAACTTGATTTTCTGCTTCCTTGAGAATATCTGGCCCAAACACCAAACGCTCTCCTGTTTCATTCTAATTCAACGGGGTACGACAAGCACGACCATACAATGCCTCAAATGGTGACATTTGTAAACTAGCCTGATAACTATTATTATAGCTGAATTCTGCATATGGCAAACACTTATCCCATGTTGTAGAATAGGCTAATGCACAAGCTCTCAACATATCCTCCAAGATCTGATTTACCCTCTCGGTCTGGCCATCTGTCTGCGGATGATACGCTGTACTGAAATTCAGACGAGTTTCCATTGCTTCATGCAACTTATTCCAAAATCTCGAGGTAAACTGGGTACCTCTATCTGACACAATCTTCTTGGGGACTCCATGCAAACACACAATCCTTGACATATACAATTCTGCCAAATGGTCCCCTGAATAAGTCGTCTTCACTGGGATGAAGTGAGCGACTTTGGTCAAACGATCCATGATAACCCAAATAGAATTGTAACCTCTCTGAGTCTTAGGCAAACCAGTAATAAAATCCATACCGATTTCCTCCCAATTCCATTCCGAAATTTTCAACGGTTGTAACAAACCAGCGGGTCTTTGATGCATGGCTTTTACTCTCTGATACACATCACACAGAGCAACGTGCTCAGCTACTTCACGTTTCATGTTAGGCCACCAGAACCTTTCTTTAAGATCTTGGTACATCTTAGCACTTCCTGGATTAATCAAATACTTAGAATCACGATCTTCCTCAAGAATCAATTGCTTAAGCTCCTTCTTATTTGGCACACAAATCCTTTCTTTAAACCACATGGTACCTTGCTCATCCACAACAAAATCCTATGCTAAACTTTCATCCATTCTAGACTTGATTCTGTTGATTTTCTCGTCATCCTTTTGCCCTTCTCTAATTCGATCTTCAAGTGTCGGCTTTAATTCCAATGCAGCTACAAAACCTTGCGGAACAACCTCCAATTTCAGTTTTTGAAACTCACTACACAACTCTGATTGTTCACTTGATATCAGCATATTTGCACTATGGCTTTTGCGACTCAAAGCATCAGCTACCACATTAGCCTTGCCCGAATGGTAATAGATTCCAACGTTATAATCCTTAATCAATTCTAGCCATCTTCTTTGCCTCATATTGAGATCTGACTGAGTGAATATATACTTTAGACTCTTATAGTCTGTATATATCTCACACCTATTTCCAATGAGGTAATGTCGCCATATTTTCAAGGCATGCACTACAGCAGCTAATTCCAAATCGTGTGTAGGATAATTTCCTTCATGCGACCTCCACTATCTTGACGCATAGGCCACTACCTTGCTGTTTTGCATTAACACACAACCAAGACCTTGCTTTGAAGCATCACAATATATATCGAAACTATTCTGCACATTTGGCACTACTAACACAGGTGCGGTAGTCAATTGCTTCTTCAACTCCTGAAAACTCCTTTCACATTCTGGCTTCCATGCAAACTTATTTTTTTCTTCAATAACTGCGTAAGAGGTCTTGCAACCCTTCTATAAACCGATGGTAATATCCTGGCATCCCCAGAAAACTACGAATCTGGGTAACAGACTTTGGTTGCTCCTAATGCAACACCGCTTCCACCTTACTCGGATCAACGGCAACTCCTTCTACAGTCATCACATGACCAAGAAACTCCACCTTATCCCTCCAAAAGTCACACTTGCTGAACTTATCATACAACTGCTGCTCTCGCAACCTCTCTAAAACCAACCTCAAATGGTCTGCGTGCTCCTTTCTCGTCTTGGAATACACAAGGATGTCATCTATAAAGACAACGACAAATTTGTCCAAATAGTCCATAAATACTTTATTCATTATATTCATAAAATATGCCGGGGCATTGGTCAATCCGAAAGACATGACCGTGAACTCATAATGTCCATACCGTGTGGAAAACGCAATCTTAGGAATATCTTCCGCTCTAATCTTCAGCTGATGATATCCTGAATGAAGATCTATCTTGGAGAAAACTCCAGCCCCTCTCAACTGATCAAACAAATCATCAATCCTGGGCAAAGGATACTTATTCTTAGTTGTCACTTCATTAAGTGCACGATAATCGATACACATTCTTAAACTCCCACCTTCTTTCTGACAAACAAAACTGGCACTCCCCACGGTGAAAAACTCGGTCTTATGAAACCTTTTTCATGCAATTCCTCGATCTGCTTCTTCATCTCAACTAACTCATCTGTTGGCATACGATACGATCTCTTCGCTATTGGTGATGTGCCAGGCACTAACTCAATAACAAACTCAATCTCCCTATCTGGTGGCATGCCCGACAAATCATCAGGAAAGACTTCCAGATAATCCCTTACAATTGGCACATCCTCCATACTAGCAACTTCCACGCTGTTCACCATTAATTGCCTGTCATGAATGATCGTCGCACGAATCTTCACTTTCTTGCCACTAGGGCTTTCCAATGACACCACTTTTTGACCACAATCCAATACGGCTTTATGCCTGGATAGCCAATCCATTCCGAGGATAACATTTAAGGTTTGAGTATCTAACAAGATGAGATTTGCTAGGAATTCTATCCCATTCATGAGCAACTTAACTCCCAAACACCCAAGGCTAGATCTAAGCTCAGATCCTAGGGCTTGGACTAAAAGCACACACTTAAGATTCTTAACATCAAATCCATTCTTAGTTGCAAAACTCCGAGAAACAAATGAATGCGAAGCTCGAATCAAATAAAGCAGAAAGCAGTCTTGAGTTAACCATAAACTTACCCAGTACAACATCCGCAGCCTCCTGAGCTTCATCCACTGTGATGTGGTTGACTCTACCACGTACTGTTGATTGGGGTGCTGCTCAAATTTGCCCTAGTGTGCGATTCCCTCTTGATGCAGGTGCCTTAGCAGGTGTCGTGCCCAACTTGAAGCGAACTGGCGTGATTCCTCCTTTCTGCGGATACTTGTTAGCCAAATGTCCTGGCTCATTGCAAGCATAGCAACGTCTGACAGCAGACTGTTGATTTCCTCCTGGTGCATTGTTCCCTTGAGCTAGCGTCTGAAAATTCTGATTAGCAGGGTGAGGTGCAGGGGTTGATGACTTATTTGCTGCTTGCAGCTGAAACCTAGCAAACTGTTGTGGTGACATCCTCAATCTGAACTGATTTGGTCACCCTCCTTGGTTAACCATCCGACGCTTGCGATCCTCTCCAAGCTCTTTGCGTTTATCCTCCCAAATCAAGGCCTTGTTAACCAATTCTTGGAATTCAGGAAAGTTATGGGTGATCAATCCCATTTGCACTCCAGAGTTTAATCCCTTCATAAAGCGTGATTGCCTAGCCTTGTCTGTAGCCACATCCTCTGGAGCATAGCGTGCTAGCTGAGTAAATTTGTTCAAGTAATCGGCCACTGACTGGCCTCCTTGCTTCAAACCTCTAAATTCCTCCTTCTTGAGGTCCATCATGCCTTCAGGTACATGGTACTGACGAAAAGCAGTAGTAAACTCATCCCAAGTGATCTCTTGTGGGGCTTCATGTGCAGCACAATAGTTCTCCCACCATTCTGCAGCAGTTCCTTCTAGCTGATGAGAGGCATAAAGCACCTTCTCATTTTCTTCACACTGAGTAATGTGCAGCTTTCTCTCAATCGTCCTAAGCCAATCATCGGCTTCCAAGGGGTTGACATTCCCTGAGAATGTCAACGGACGAGTCCTCATGAAGTCAAACAGTTTGGAGTAAGGACGCGGTCCATTATTGCCATGTTGAACACTGTTGTTGTTGATAGCTGCTTGGTTGGTCATACCCTGCATCTGTTGCATCATCGTCTGCATAAGCAGGGTTTGCGCTGCAAGAAAAGTTCCCAAATTCTGCATGTCTACAGGCGGCTGAAAGACCATGTGGAGGTCTATCCATGTTGGTGATGAGTTATTGACTGTGTTTGAGCTAGGATTGCTTGGATATGAGTTTGATTTGAATTGGATTTTCAAAATGAAGCAATTTGAGTTGTCTCTACCAGGAGTGTCACTACCGACCATGTGGGAGTGGTAGTGCTGACCGAGCGGCAATACTGGCCGAGGGGAGCGATAGTTATATTCCAGAGAGAGGTGTTCGCTGGGGTTTTAGGCGAGCGACACTACCGGCCATGTGGGAGCGGTAGTGCCGGCCGAGCGGTACTACCGGCCCCAGAGGGCGGTAGTGCCGATCTTAAGCGAAATTAAAATGAGATTTTTGATGATTTTATTGCATATTATTTTGGACAATGCTATGTGGCGTGTTTCCTTGTTTTTGATGGTTGCAGGTCGACGATGCTAGATCATGGTGAGGCGAAGGATGATCGGGACTAGGTGAGGAGCGTCGGAGGTCCAGACGGTCGGGGATCGTCGGGAGATGATCGGAGACGGAGTCGTGGCAAGCCGTAAAGACAAGGAACGGTTGAGATGCTAGCTAGGCGCTGCATGGATCAATGAGGGCCATTGGATCTTGGTCTAGTTGGTAGGTTAGCGGGTCTAGTTAGTGTGCTTTGAAAACCGTGCAAGAAAACCCATTATGTGTTGTGGGTTTTGGGTGAACCCTTGCATGACTGGTTGAGTGGGTTAATCTTAGCCCTTGATGAGTGCTCTAGGGTTTAGAAGCTCATCCAAGTGTGGTAGGTTGCCCAAAGGTAGTATAAATAGAGGGGTAAGGGTAGCCCTCCCTTACTTGAAGGTTTTGAGGTTTTTGTTGCTCCTTTGAGCTTTGCCCACATGAATGTGAGGCTTTGTAACCTCTCCTTCCGGAAATGAAAATGTTCACTCAAATCATTTCTTTCCTTTACGCATTTACATTACGCATTTAAATTTCGCATTTACTTTCTTGCAATTTACATTTACACAATTTAGATTTGCCTCCTCTCCTTCTACATGCTTACGAATCTTTGTTGAGATTGATGTTTTGTTGAATGATTCTTCTTATGAACTTATATTCTCAAACATCTAAGAAATCCATGCGTTCTTCTTGCAAGAAGTTCTTCCTTGCGTTCTTGAATGCTTGATCTTGTAGATTGCGTTGCCTTGAGTTTCTTCATGGTCTCTTGCTTGTTGGGACATGTGGGAAGACATTCAAGATCATCTTGATCATCATAACCGCTCTGATGACCAGTAGTCTTGGGCTACTATTCATCCAAAGCCTCTTGGGCTGCGGCGCGTAGTGCCGCCTCGCTAATATTTTCGGGTTTTTTGCTATCTCCACTACACTTTGATGTTGTGAGGTTGTTGGTTGGAGTATTGGGGTTGAGAAATTTTATTTTGGGATCATTCACCCCCCCATGATCGCCATCTCGATCTTTCAGCGGCGATGGCTGCAGCGGTACTCCATCATTGGGGTTGTCATTATGGCGAAGGCTACTTCCTGAAGAACCATTGTTGCCACGAGTGTTCACCATCTGCTGTTTACTTCTTGGGTTAGGAAAGGTAGATGTAGCATAGATAAGACGCAATAATTTCTAAGGTAGGGAAACAGGTTAAGCCCAAATTTATGAACTTTATTAATACTTCGTATGGTTTCTTACAAAAGCCTAAAAGCTATGCAACACATACTGCACACCCAACAATCAAAGATCCAAACTAAGCACACAACCTTAACGACTGCTAAAAAGGTAAAGACTATCTTAAAGACGCGACTCAACACTTGAGTCTCAACCCAACTCTAAGACACTCACTCCTCTAGCTCGTACTTGACCTCCTCGGGGTCCTCCTCGTCTTCTTTAGCTCCCTCTACTGGCTCCTGAACGCCCTGAGCTCCCTGAGCTGCTTGGCCTTCAGCCTCTCACAAAGCCTCCTCTAGCTCGGTGACCACCTGAGCGGCTGTGGCACGAGTCTCCTGAAGCTCCTGCTCTGTCACCCTCAGTGCCTCGTACACAATCTCTAGCTCCTGCGTGGTCTCTCTCATATGCTCCTCCTGGGCGAGAGCAAACTTCACAAGGTGTACCATAGTAGCACACTCGTCCTCCTCGATCCGTCAACGTCGGCTCGCTCGTACAGTAGGGTGAAGCCAGAACACCGTGTTATGAAGCTCGTCAGCGTAGTCGTGGCAAACGTGGTGAAGTGCAAGTTGAGCAGCCTCCTGAATCCCAACCTCATATGAGAACCTCCTCACGGTGATGTGATTGGCCTGCAGGCGCTCTCGTTCTCTCGGGCGTAGATAATCAACTTGCAGATGAACCCTCGGTGTACACCATTAACTGACCAGCTGCCTCCTCGGTAAAGTGGACGATAGAAACCTCCAAGCATCTGAAGAACTCTCCACAGCTCCTTGGCATAGCCACCCTCTCTCTCCTCAAAGGTCGGGGCGATCGGCATCTGCTCCACAGAACTTTTCAATAAGTCCTCCACCCGAAACGGCAACGGAAAATAGTAAATTCAGCAAAGGCGAGAAGTAGAGAATAAGAAGAGTCAACAGTGCCTTGTTAGTCAAACTTAGATTTTTCTTTAGAAAATAGTTTTGGACACACCTAGGACACCACCATTCTATCTAGGGCCAAGACCTACAGTCAGTATGCTCTGATACCTACAGTCAGTTTGGATTTCGCTTCCCTGAGAGTGAGTTTTTAGCCGATGTGCTAGATCACTGCTTGGCATTCCCCCACCAGTTCGTCTTTTCTACTATTTCTATCAATATACTAGGAATAGCAAAAGCCAGGATCTTTTTGGGAGCACTTATTTTAAGCTCCAAGGTAAAATGGCTTCTCATTATCACCGATTCCTAACCAAGGACATGTGGCGTGATTACTGGTGGGAGTGGTTTTACTAGAATATCCGGGGGGTAGCCGTCTCCGATTTATTGGGAAGCTGGCCCCAACACGGACAAGGGCCGAAGCGAAGAAGGAGAATGATTTGCTGGTCCTTACCAACAAGGAAAATGACATTGTCAAGATCATTACCAAATTGGTGAAGGGAGGCTTGACATGGCAGAAGATCGTCTTCTATTTTTTGTACCATAAAGTGAGCCTCCTGAAGAGGCGGTTTAGATTTGCCTGAAGGATAGAAGGCGGCCAGGATCCGACCAAGGATGAACCTGGAGGTAAGGGAACTCTTAATTATCGACCTCTTCCTTTCTTTATTAAATGATTTTTACTGATGTTTATGTGTATTTTCTCCTATCAATTCTGACCGCCGAAGAGACCTGGTCAAGTATCGCGTATATGCTGTCCGTCTCTTCTGACAACTTGGCTGCTTTGGACAAGCAGCTGTCCATCCTGATCGGGCAAATGGATGTGTTCATTAATGAATGCATCATGGTATGTACAAGAAATTTCTTTGGTTATTTGAGCTAATTGACTTTGATGTTGACAATTGAACTTATTCTTTAGATGCTTGATCGGAAGCGAGCTACTGACTAGTCTGAGGTCTCAGCTTTGGCTCTGCCAACCAAAAAGGTGAAAACCTCAACAAGAGGTGCCTCAAAGATGGTGGATCCGACCACTGTTGGTACAAATGCTGATCTGACCAGCACTAGTCTAGCCTTAGTACTAGTAAGCGCTATATGCTCTAAGTGTATGAACGATCGGTCCCAGGCACAAGACAAAAGGGTTGCGTTTGTTGCAGGGACACAAATGAGGACCTCATCCCATGTGTGCTATAAAAAATGGTTCAACCGCAATTAGTATCATCCATATAGAAATCTTTCGATATTCCCCTTTGTCTAGGGTGAAAGTGAAGATTCAGAGGATAATATTCCCCTGATGATAAGAAGGAAGAGGAAGACTCCCCGACATGGATGTTGGGGTATCGTCTACCCCCTGATATCTAAGATATGGACTCAGGACTTTGTTGTTGGCTAACCCATTGGTCACATTGGCGACGACCAGTGTGGAACAAGCCCCAATGTAAACCGAGGTGGTCATCCAAGAAAACCTGACTAGTGGACAAGCGGATCCGACCAGCGTTGAGAGTGTCAACTACTGTGGTAGACCTACTAGTTAGTCAAGCTTTATTGCCCGCGAAGGATGACCACTGCTGTTGAGGAGGCATCTATGGTTATGGAGACCAAGGACCCCCCTGTTGCTATGGAAGAGGTGGTGGTGCCTAAAAAGGCCATGATCACTTCAGTTGCGCCTGTGTCTTTTCCACAAGCATCTTCTTCTGGTCATTCCAACCAAGAGTTCAAGCAAGTTTTTAATAGCTTGCAAGGAAAGTATACATTGTAACACCCTGGCATCCACGTGCCCTGAATGTCACCTTACCAGGCCTCTACACTAGTATTTAACCCACATTAACTAAAGATTTCAGCAACATTATACATACACTTCTAAACAAAAAAGCAACATCTACCAAGTATTTCCAAAAGTATTGACATTAAACATAACCTCAACAATAACAATTAACCATATTTCACCACATTTTCAGCAACCACCAACTTTAACATCTAGACAAGATATTTCAACTACAAGGTATAAAATGAAGTATGACAATGGACAATAGAGAGGCACAATTATTTAAACAAGCCACAACCATAGCTTAAACAAATAGAATAATAAATCCTTACAGGTTGCACCTACTAAATTATTCCAAGAATGAGTTTATTAATTTATTCATTAACTAAGCATGTTTTAGAATGCTAAACATTATGATGACAGTGGAGCAATTGACATGTGTTGTGTCTGTGCTACTTCCATTCCCATCATGTCGGTCTCAAAGTACATAAAATATTAAGCAAACAAGTGTGAGTCCAAAACTCAGCAAAGTGCATCATACAACAATAACAACACATGTAAATAACCATTGAATAAAATACATCATGTCATGTTATCCATACATAAAGGAGAACTAATCAATTTAAATTTCTTTATCCATTTCATTCATGCAATGCATCATGCTTTATGCTCAAATACATCTCTTTTTCTTTTTGCTTATACCGGTATAGCTGAGTGTACACACTCTCTCTTCCATCCCAGTGGAGGGCCTACGAAGTAGGTCTTACTCCCATCCACATCTCGTGTAGAGGTCTACCGTAGTAGGACTTTTGTGCCCACCACATGTGGGTCACAGAGGCCCACACGGGTAACCTCTTTCATCATGTGTGCACATATGAAAATGACATGAATAGTTTGCAAGTTGCATATTTTTCAATAATAACAAAACCATAAACATAAGCATTATCATTGTCCCAAACACAATCATGCGTAAAAACAATAGTAATGAGGAATATCAAACAGTTAGGCCAGCTAGGTAGCAATCCTCATTCGAACTTCGAGCCAACTATAACCATCAACATATTCTATGCACATGCCTTTACCCACGAGGAGCGGAGTGGTGTGAGGTTGAGGCCACTCCCGAAGTCACACCTTCTAAAATAAATTGCATATATCTCAAAACAATGCAATCAAAACATAGATACAAACATAGCGACGTTGAACCTACCACAACTATAATTTTTAACTTCCACAAACGACGAACAAAACCACACCTTTGCTGTCTCGTTGGTCTAAAGGCTATGAAGGTCCGGAACGACGATTAGAGGGGGGTGAATGATCTCAATTAAATTTTTCCCCCACTCAATGGATCCAACCAAAACCTCACTTGAAACACTCAAACGCAAAGGAGCATAACAGAGAAAATCCTGGTTTTGAATTTGCTCGTGGGGTTGTGATGATCAAGATGATCTTGGATATTCTTCTACTTGTCACAGCAAGTAAGAACACAATAAACAAAAACCTCAAACGCAATCTTCAAACATTTCTCAAAGATTAAACAAAGAGATCGTGTTCTTACAAAAGATTGCCTAGATGATGAGGATATGATCTAAAGAACATTCATCCATCAATCATACATCTTCGGCACAAGAAGCACAAGCAAGTAGAAGGAGGAGAGGCAAATCTAACTTGCGAGAATGTAAAGTGCAAGAAATTAAATTTCAAAAATTAAAAGCAACTAGAAGGAGGGGAGGCAAATCCAACTTGAGAAAATTTCGGCACCATCTCCCCGCTATTCTCCATATACACGTCTCGACAACAGGTCAAGAGGGGTGTGTGTCTGGAGAATACCAGGGAGATGCTACCGAAATCTACTCTGCAGTTGTACAACACAGCTCAGGAACTTGCCCAAACCACATATCCTCGAACTGTCCAAAGAACGTGAAAATTCGAGACTGCTCGCTTATCAATATGCCATTTCGTTCGGTATATTTATAAACAAGCATCCTCGAGTAGGAGACGTAGGTTCCACAGCCTAAACTCAAACATTCATCAGGTGACAGCAATAATAACTCCATATTAACATCAGAGCACTACAAATTAAGATAATTAAATACATGTGTGCTTGTCAAATAAAGGGTGTGAAATCTGATAGGACATACATAATACCAGTGCAATCTAAACTTTCTTCTCGACATATCAAAATTACATAGTGCAAAATTAAAGGGGTTTGAAGGAATGCTCACATTTTGAAGAAAACCACAAATTATACAAAATGAGGGAAAATCTCCTCAAGTTAGGGCTTCAAATTTACCCTCTTAACACCCACCCTTGAGGATTTCAAATTTTCTCACCCAAGTATTGCTTCCAACCATAGAATATGAGCTATTTTTTCGGGTGGCGGCGGAGAAATCTCCTCTGGAACAATAACAGAGAAGAGTTCAGCTCGAGTGGTATAAATAACCTAACGAAGCACATCACTATCGGTTCTCATATAAAAAACGATGGTGATGTGATCATACACATCACAGTCGGTTCTTATGCGAGAAGCGATAGTGATGAGCGTTGTCATCACAATCGGTTCACACATAAGAAGCGATAGTGATGAGCATATTTACATCACTATCGGTTCTTATGTGAGAAGCGATAGTGATGTGCATTCTCATCACTATCGCTTCTTAAATAAGAACTGATAATGATGTGTACGTGCTCATCACTATCGCTTTTTATATGGGAACCGATAGTGATGATCATGCACATCACTATCACTTCTCGCATAAGAACCGATTGCGATATTCCTAGTGCTACATCACAATCACTTCTAACCTGAAAGCCAATAATGATTATTATTAACACCTCTCCTAAGTCATCTATCACAATCGTTTTTTCCTAAAAACTTAAGAACCGACACAGATGAAACGATAGTGATGTACCATTCTATAGTAGTGTGTGCTCAAGCAATATCTATAGAAGATAGTATTGCTTTTCTTTCTCTCCTCCTTAAGTTTTTGCCACATCACCTTCCAATCCTACGTTGCTAGCGAATTAATGCTATAGATATAGCTGACATAAGCCCATTGGGAGTGGCCTGAATGTAGGGAGTATTAAATTAGACAAATTTTCGACACAATTGCAAGGATAAACTTTACAAAATACTCCATCCGGTCATAAATAGTTATCATTTTGAACATAGACGCAGTCAAATTTCTGAAACTTTTTCTTTCAATGTCTTTTTAAATATATAAATTAGATACATGAAAATCATATGTATAGGTTTGTCTCCAAAAGTAATTTCATAATATTATAATTTTGTTGGGTTTTATAAATATATTATAATAGAAATTAGTGGTCAAAGCTATGTTTCGGAGGCTTTGTCAATTCCAAACGATAACTATTTATGATCGGAGAAAGTATATTTTTATATTTGAAAATAAGTTATATTTATTATCCAACTCTAATCCTTATGATTGAAGACGTAAATATATGTATTATACAATTGTAACAGTTCTTGTAAATATAAGTATATTTGATTGATCTACATCGTTATATATAATCTATACCCACCAAAATGAACCGTGTAGATCTTTCTTTCTTTTTTTCTAATTAATATGAGAATTTACACCACTTACGTGTAAACGCGGTGTTTTTTTTTCTTTGTTTTAATAATACAATAGATAAATATTTCAACTATAGCTAGATAGTGAGTCACGCTTCCTTAAAACAAACTCCTTTCCTCCTGCAATATTAGTCTAAAACTCACTATGCACATGGACCAAAGGACACTCAGTCAAATAAAAAGTTAATTTTGTTGCACCATATATACTCCTATTAAATGATATACTGCAACTATTCACAATGTATTTCAGTATTGAAGGAGAGTTATATGATAAAAATATTACAATAAATATACTTTTAATCTTCGTAATAGATTTATATTGTGAAACCTTGTTTCTTAAGAATTGGTATTTATTTATATTGCGGGCTGGAAGGAGTTGTATACTACCACTGTCTATGTGGTGAAACTTGCAGGTGCTTATCCACTAGCTGGCGCCTACAATTGAAAAGAGAGATGGCAAAGGCTGCGTGCGTACAATGTGTTCCCACATGTTCTTTGCGCTTGCACACCTTCTACAAGCACAATGAAAGTTCTCTTTCTCCTCTACCGACGCATTTGTCGTGCTCGGTGCTCCTTCCTACATTGTCCTAGCTGGCCAAACGGGCAGCACAGCACGACCAGATCCGTTTAGGTTCGGCTACTAAACGAGCCGTGCCGCATCGTGTCGATCCACGTGTCGAGGTGGCGGTTCAGATACGACCCGTTAGCCTCTTGGGTCGTGCTGTGCCGGCCCGGTCCTTCGCGGGTCTAACGGGCTGGGTCGGCTCGGTAGCCCGTTAGCGTCAAAAAAATAAAAAAAAACAGAAAAAATTTAGAAAAATAGGAAAAGTATGAAAAAAATAAGAAAAAATTCCGAAAAAATAGGAAAAATTTAGAATAAATAGAAAAACTCGAAGTATGTAGATTTTTTTTAATACTCAAACGGCTATAAAACGAATATTTTTTAAACTAAACGGGCGTCTTGGCAGAATGTCGTCTTGTGGCCCATAAGCAAAGCCGTCTTGCATCGGGTGCCGCCAAGCACGACACGGGCTCGCGGACCGTGTCGGCACGGCCCGTTTACAATCGAGTTGTGCCGTGCCTGGGCCGTGCCTACAGTGGCTTGCCTCGGGCCGGCCCATTAGGCACGGCCCATTTGGCCAGCTCTACATTGTCCCACTGTTGACATTGAATTTTTTTTACTGCAGTAGCCCTTTGACTGTCTTTTTTTTTAAAATAGTCTGACCAAATTATGGAAATAGCCCTCTCAAGGTAAATCCAACGATCGGCTTGCGCTGAATTTTTTAAAATTTTTCATTGCTTTCCAGCGGAACCAATCCACTGAATTCTTTTAAAATATTTTTTCATTGCTTTCTAGCGGAACTAGTCCACTGAATTTTGTTAATATTTTTTTTGTTGCTTTCCAACAGAACCAAACCATGGATATTTAAAAAAATATGGCGCACGGGAGATTTTTTTTTTAATTCCAGCGGAGGGAGTCCACTGGATTCAAAGATTCGAGTTGCAAACTCTCAGAGTTTGTCATTGTTTTCTTCTGTTTGTCAGTTGGAATGTTGGTGTGCATGTTAAGAGCTGCGCAGCAATATGTAGTATTCTGTAGTATGTACCAGGTCAAGCCTGCCCATAGTATGCACGGATTTTTTTAAAAAAGCCAGCGCTTTAGGTTCGCTGGAAATCTTTGAATCCAGCGGACACCCTCCGCCGGAATAAAAAAATACTCTCCTGTGCGCCGATTTTTTTAAAAAAATATCCAGCGGTTTGGTTTCGCTGGAAATTAATGAAAAAATATTAAAAAAATATTGAGCGGACTGATTCCGTTGGAAATCAATGAAAAATTATTTTAAAAAAATTCAGCGCAAGCCAGCCGTTGGATTTGCCTCGAGGGGGCTATTTTCGCAATTTC
This sequence comes from Otatea glauca, assembly GCA_036346275.1. Lineage (NCBI taxonomy): Eukaryota > Viridiplantae > Streptophyta > Magnoliopsida > Poales > Poaceae > Otatea > Otatea glauca. The sequence goes on along the minus strand of CM070713.1, from coordinate 42,991,448 downwards.
ATCACACTAGTAACTATTTTCAGAAAAAAAGACAGCCAAAGGGCTACATCAGTAAAAACTTCTTAAGATTATAGAACGATACCAGCCAATGATCTACATGGTAGCTGAGGTCCAATGAGATCATAAAACAGTGATCTAGCAATGTTTGGAACGGATGAAATTTTCTCGAATCCTATACGGGTTAAACTATTTCACGTAAAATTCTTACGTTCCAAACGAAATCTTAGAACCAAGGTTCTCATAGGAATTCAAGAGTTTTTGTTTATTTGTGTAACACTTTTGAGGAATACCTATATCCCAAATACATGATCTCGATTTCAATTTGATAGCTACCGCTCAATTAAATCAGAAAAAATTTACCTCAATCGGTGAAAAGATCTAAACATAATTACGTATTTTTAAGAAGCTTTTATGGAGATAGGACACGTGGGGTGATCTGACCGGTAAATCTACTAAGTATAAAAAAGATTTTATGATTCGGGTCCTAACCTTGTTAACGAAAATTGCCCTACCTAGGAGTTCGATGCCGACAACTTTAATCATACGTAGCTTTGAACACTTCTGATGTCTTATCGAACATTTTTGCACTATTCACAAACAATCAAACTCTGCTCCATCGGTTTATAAAATTAATACTAATTTTAAGTTAAGGTAATAGTCTATTTTCTCACGTACTCCGCCTGTTTTTTTTTCTTATTAAAGTATTGGAGGTTTGAGAGTAGTACGACATAAGAATAAAACCATTGAAAGAAAATGGAAATTATTTTTTGCGAACCAAAGAAAATGGAATTCGGAAAGAGAGTAGAAAGTGCTCCCTAAAACTATAATAGATGTTTTAGGAACATACATGTAGAACAAGGAAATAGTAGCGACATAGTAATTTGTACCTATTAGTTGTAGAAAAAATTCGGTCCATGCCACTGATGTTCTATTACTTCTGGGTTTTGAAATTGCGTTTGCCTTTTTCCTTTTATACCATCCAAATTGTTAATTCCTTTGGAAAATGCCATTATTGTGAGGTCAAAGCTCTTTGACCAAGCTGTTTTGCACTTTCCAATTCACAAATTTATGTTCAATTGCTTTTAGCTTCTGTCATGTGTCAGCATTTAATCAAACACCTAGAAAGGAGTGAGAAAGAAAGAGATGTGTCATAGGGAGAACATGAGAGGAAAGGGGAGAACAAAATGGTAAGGAAAATTGTGGCATTTTGAGGAAAGATTGCGTCAACAGTGGCATTTTCAGAAGAAGTTTATATTTCTCGGTGGCATAAAATTAATAAGACACAAAGCAATGACAAAATCCAAAAGACCAAAATATCAGTAGCACAAACCAAAATTTCTCATCGTTGTATCATCTAACACTTTACTAGTATTCCCTTCTTTCAAATTTATAAGACATATTTTTTAATGGTTTAGTGTGATGTTCTCTCTACATGCTTGCATTGAATATAATATTTAGTGATAATAATTAAAGATAGTCTATTCGTTTTCAATATCTTCTTGATCTATGTGCTAAGAAGAAATATGAGTATGTTTGCACCAAAATTTGGCAAACTTGGTCAAAATCGGCAATAAAATCAAAGATACGGAATTAACGGACGGGATGGAAAGGTTTGGAGATATTTTGGTAGCTGCAAGATTTTAAAACAACCGTCCGAGATAAGACCGATACGAAACGGACTTGAAGCATGTTGTAACAGGATATGATCGGCCGAGAGTATAAAAGAAGGACCAAAGCGAACTGCAAAGAGATCATCAACACAATACAATCAACAAGTCTATACTTTTCTACTTTTCCTGTCGACTAGGAGTAGCTTCTGTAATTTAGCCTTTGTAATCGATCTTGATCAATAAAGTTGCGCATCGCCGATTGTTGATCTTCGTCAATTACACCCCAGGTTCGATTTGTTCTGATTTTGTTGCGCATCGCCTTCTTCAGAATCGATCTGCCTTTATCCTCTGATTAGCCTTAATCGGCTAGTTAGACTTATCCTGTTACCTTGATCTTGGTCGGCTTCAAGCTGATTGGATCTAAGCCGATTGATCGTCACGATCGGCTTTGTGTGATTATATTGTTTACCGTGTCGGTTACAGGTCAAATCGACTGGCACGCTCTTGAACGGTGTTAAATGCGGTGTCTCTTTGCCGAAACCATACTTCAAGTTTGTGACGTCAACACACTCTTGGCACGCCCGGTGGGACCCGCAATGTCTTCATCAGGGAAGTCGATTCCGCCATCAGATCTCAACGCAGAAGCTATAATCGTTCCAACAATGGACGATTTATCTGCAGAGCAACGTCAAGAAATTGAAGCCCGGAAGGCCGCGCTGGAAGAGATGATGCTAAGTTGCTATCAGAAAACTAGACGCGGCGTCACTCAAAAATCCGCCCTGCCGACGGTCAACGCCCTAGGAGATGCAGGTGTAACAGAAAAGGTAAGCCGATATCTGCCTGCTCAAGCCGAATTATCGGCTATGATTAATCAGTCTGTGCACCATGCTTTGATAAACCAATCATCGGCTCTCGTAACAACGCTTAAGCCGATGATAGCAAATAGCGTTAAATCTATAGCTCAGGAGTTGGTCTCGTCAGGAAGTCTACTCGACCCATTGCAAGCTCTGTCGAATTATCCTGTTTTCTTAGTATCACAAAACACGCAGAGCACAACGGCCGATTCTAAACCATCGGCTGTAACTTCACCCCCACCATGATGCCCACACAACCCACGGTTATACTACCTAGGGACCCTCGGTTAAATGGGATGAACCATTACCACGCCTATACCGACGTCACTAAGTTGGATGCATCAAGCAATTTGCCGCCGTCGGCTCCGTTCTACGCTTTTCCCTAATCGGTTTCACAGCCGATTGGCTCCGAGAGATTCCCACAAGAACCCACCCTGCTAAGAAATCCAGGTCCACACAGGGTAGTAACATACTCAGAACCATTTGTCCCAGTGCCGGAACCTCAAGTCAGACGTAATCGGCACGAGCAGTATGATCGCGCACCGGCAGGACATCATAATTGGCAACCCGAGCTCGCACTCGGGGGGCAGAACGCCGATTATGACAGATATTATCAAGGGCCTGCTATGGCCGATAATGCTAATTGGGCCGATCAGATCTCTACCGTTTTGAGGGACCAATTCGGCATACAACCAAAAGGGAAGGTTATCGGCTATAGAAAGCCGTATCCCGATTACATAGATCGCATGCCCTACCCTCATAACTTCAGAGTTCCAGACTTCGCCAAATTCTCTGGGGATGATTCTATCACCACCCTGGAACATGTTGGACGCTTTATCGCGCAATGCGGTGAAGCGGCCCAATCCGACGGGCTAAAAATCAGACTATTCCCGTTGTCTTTGTCTGGGGCAGCGTTTACTTGGTTTACTTGCTTGCCTCCGAATTCGGTCCATTTATGGAAAGATTTGGAAAGCCGATTCCATGAATACTTCTTTACGGGCAGTTTAGAGCTCAGGATTTCAGATCTGAGTTCTGTCCGCCAGAAGTTCGGGGAATCGGTAACGGATTACATCAAGAGATTTAGAGAAATTAAGAATCGGTGTTTCAGCGTCACATTGCCTGACAACCAACTTGCTGATTTAGCATTCCAAGGTTTGATTCCGCCACTTAGGGAGAAATTCGGAGGACAAGAATTCACCGACCTTAGCCACTTATTGCATCGCGATCGGCCCGAAAGCCGATTCACCGACAATAAAGTGTTCAAAGATAGATTTAAAAATAGCAATAACAAAGAAAGGACAAGGCTAAAGTCAATATGGTTGAATATTGTCCAAGTGACTCATCGGAAGACGAGAAGCGAAATAAACATAGCGGAATGGGTAAAAGGATCCAAAAGTCCTTAGTCCGTTGGCTTAAGCCGACTAGGAATAAGTCTGAGGTTAAGTACTCTTCGATGTTTCTAAGTGCGATCGTATTTTGATTTACTTACGCAAGAAAAGATAATACGATTGCCGAGGGACATGTGATACCGTCCCGATGAGATCAAGAAACGCAGGTATTGCAAGTGGCATCATTCTTATTCGCATAACACTAATGATCGCAATATCTTCCGCCAATGATCCAATCGCTATTGAGGATGGTCGGTTGAAGTTTGCCGATGAGCCGACCATGCAAGTCGATGTTGATCCGTTTCCATCAACATGGTACGTTGTTCGCTAAAGGAAAGAGCCGATGCGATGATGAGCGAAAAAGGATCGACAAGTCAACATCCAATCAAGCTCGAACGGCGATCAAACATCGAAGATTACAATCGGCTCTTTACAAATAGAAGCCGATCGTGAAGGAAAAAATTCAAGAACCATCAAACCCAAAGGAATCTCGTAGGTAAATGGTACAAGCGTAAAAATCTCCATTAAGGCAGCCAAAAATAGTCGACCAACATTTTACAATTAATGGAGAAATACAAGAGGATGAATAGCCGACCACGGTATAAGGCTCACCGGTCGGATAACTTGTACCGCATCGAGAATGTGGAGAGGCACATAGAAGGTGTCCTTTTGGCGATTTCTTTGTCGAAAAGAGGAGTAGCGTTGCCATCACCATACACCGCCCGATGGAACATTATCCCGAGACGATGGGCCAAGGCAATCGGCGAGATAGGCTGGGCCATTATAGAGCAAGGTATGACAAGGCTTGTCCACGAGAGAATATCCAAACGGATCAAGAACCGAGCCAAACCAAGATACACAAGCCCGATTCGATCAAGAAGATTTGGATGGTCAAATCTGGCCGAGAACCCAAACCTGGTGGTGTCCATCCGCCCGAGCCGTTCACAACGACGGCGGCGACTTCAGAGGCTAAGGGCGCAAGAAATCCATGGCCGATCTTTGAAAAACAGAGAGACGAGATGTTTAATGAACCGTCCAATCAAATGCGTCAAGAAAGAATGGAGAAGAAAAGAGCAAATCAAGAAGATTTCGAATCGGTGATGACTTGGATTCTCCATGATTCGGGATGATCGCCTCCATGGATATTAATATGGTGTTCATGTTGCGTGAATTCAAAGTCGAAGCGAATCGGCCGAAAAAGCGCTTGCTCGCTTGTGTTACGGCATACAAAGTGCCATATTCGAGAAGCCTAAAGATGATCATCGGCATCCAAGCCGTTGTATCTAAAGGGATACATAAATGGCAAGCGATATCAAGAATGCCGGTAGACTGAGGGGCCACATGAACCCGATGCCGTATACAACATGCAAGAAACCGTAAGTCCGATGAAGACTTAATTAAAACTAACATGGTTCTAAATGACTTCACAGCGATCCTACAGAGGCAAAGGGTGTTATGGTCACAGAGTCGATCGCCGGTAGCAAGACCTTGCCGGCGCCGTTCTTTATAATCGATGCCAAAGGAAACTACAACAGATCGCTTGGTCGGGATTGGATTCATGCCAACTGTTGTATTTCGTCGACCATGCATCAAGCGCTCGTACAGTGGAACGGAGAAGAAGTTGAAGTCGTCACAGCCGATAAATCGGCCCATATCGCCATGGCTAGCTCTGACGCGAATTGGCAACACGAAGAAGCTGGCTGCATATCGGGAAAGGCGCTGGACGACTGTGATTTCATCTGTGTAAGCAAATCAGGACTCATGCCGATCAGTGTTAAGCCGGGCACTTTTGATCGGGCAAATGAAGTGTTACGTCGATGGGGATAAGAAAAACATTGAAGGCGCTGCAGGACAAAATGCAAAGCTATCGGCAAACAACGGATAGCTACGAAGCCATAGAAGACTTTGAAGAAATTGAAAAGTTAGGTCAAGGGTTCACATCCACCGATTTGCTTGAAGAAGTCGATATAGGTAGCGGTGATAGGAAAAGACCAACTTTTGTTAGTGCAAATTTAGATGTAAAGTACAAAGAAAGACTAATAAAAATACTTAGAGATTATAAGGTTTGTTTCGCTTGGGAGTATCATGAGATGCCAGGATTAAGCTGTCAACTGGTGGAACATCGGCTACCTATAAAATCGGGCTATCGGCCGTTTAAACAGTATCCCAGGCGTTTCAATCCATCCTTTTACCAAGTCATAAAAGAAGAAATAGAATAGTTGTTGGAAGCAAAGTTTATCAGGCCTTGCCGATACGCGGAGTGGGTTTCCAACATCGTTCCAGTCATGAAGAAAAATGGGAAGCTTCGAGTATGCGTCGACTTTAGAGATTTGAATAAGGCAACGCCGAAGGATGAATACCCGATGCCAATAGCCGATATGCTCATCGATGCTGCATCAGGGAACAAGATCATAAGTTTTCTAGATGGTAATGCCGGGTATAACCAGATACTCATGGCAGAAGCCGATATACCAAAGACAGCTTTCAGATGTCCTGGCGCAATAGGATTGTTCGAGTGGACAGTAATGACTTTCGGCTTGAAAAACGCTGGAGCAACGTATCAGCGAGCAATGAATCCGATCTTTCACGATTTAATCGGCCACATTGTAGAAATTTATATTGATGATGTAGTGGTAAAATCTGCAGAAGATTCCCAACATCTGGCCGATTTAGAGAGGGTGTTTAATAACATAAGATCGCACGGTTTGAAGATGAATCCTTACAAGTGTGCGTTCGGCGTGTCGGCTGGACAGTTTTTAGGCTTTATGGTACATGAAAGAGGAATCGAAGTCAGCCAAACGAGGGTTAAGGCCATAGCCGATACTGAACCACCGACATGCAAAAACGAGTTACAAAAATTGATCGGCAAAATTAACTATCTCCGTCGGTTCATCTCGAACCTCTCCGGTAGGATTCGTGCTTTTACCCCGTTGCTGAAGTTAAAGGACAATAAAGAATTTATATGGGGAGCCGATCAGCAGAAAGCTTTCGATGAAGTCAAAAGGTATCTGTCCAACCCTCCAGTTCTAGCTGCACCTCAAAAAGGGGTTCCTTTCAGATTATATGTCTCGGCCGAAGAAGATACTATTGGAGTTGTTTTGGCACAAGAGGTACATGGTAAAGAGAGGGTTATTTTTTACTTAAGCCGACGGTTGTTGGACGCAGAAATCAGGTACCCTTTTATCGAAAAACTATGTCTATCTTTGTACTTCTCGTGCACAAAGCTAAGGCACTACATTTTAGCATTGGCCTGTAAAGTGATATGCAAAACCGATGTTATAAAATATATTCTGTCAGCTCCTATTCTGCGAGGTCGACTTGGCAAATGGGCTTACGCCTTGGTTGAGTTCGACTTATCATATGAATCTGCCAAAGCAGTCAAAGGACAAGTCCTAGCCAATTTTATAATAGGACATGCCACTACGGCAAACTTAGTCTTGGTCGCACCATGGCAGCTGTTCTTTGATGGATCAGTATGCAGGGAAGGTGATGGTATCGGTATTGTACTCACTTCACCCAAAGGGCATAGCTTTGAATTTGCATTCCGGTTAAATAGCCGATGCTCAAACAATCAGGCCGAGTACGAAGCGTTACTCAAAGGCTTGCAACTGTTGGAAAATATTGGGGTGAGCGTTGTTGAGGTATATGGTGATTCAATGTTGGTGGTACAGCAGATAAAAGGAGAATACCAATGTCGAGATGAAATACTACTAAAGTATTTAGAACAATGTTTAGAGATTATCGGCTCTTTCGCATCATTTTCTATCGGTCATGTTCCTCGAGAATTGAACGATAGGGCTAATGCTTTGGCTCAGCAAGCATCAGGATACAAAGATTTTGACCAAAGTCAGGAGACTGAACTGGTAAATAAGGCAGTTATGTGCACGGATATTGCCGATTGGAGAACGCGGATAAAAGATTATCTAGATGATCCATCCAAGCCGACGGAACGAAGGATACGGCAACAAGCATTAAAGTACGTCGTTATGGACGATATACTATATTATCGGACCATGGAAGGCTTGTTGTTAAGATGTCTCGAAGCCGAAGAAGCGCGGGTGGCGATGGGTGAAGTACACGAAGGCATTTGTGGTTCTCATCAATCGGCACATAAGATGAAATGGATGCTCGAATTTAACAGGTTATTTTTGGGCGACGATGCTAGAAGATTGTTTCAAGTACTATAAAGGATGTCAAACATGCCAAAAGTTTGGCAATGTACAACTAGCACCAGCATCGGCTTTACATCCAATTATCAAACCTTGGCCGTTCAGGGGTTGGGGAATAGATATAATCGGCCAAATATTCCCTGCTTCAAGTAAAGGCCACAAGTTTATTTTGGCCGCAACCGATTACTTCTCAAAGTGGGTCGAGGCTATACCACTTAAAAAGGTGACCAGTGTTGAGGCGATTAGTTTTGTGAATGAACATATCGTCCATCGGTTTGGAATACCGCAAACAATTACGACTGATCAAGGTACGGTGTTTATGTCCAACGAGTTTCAGAATTATGCAACAAGTTTAGGTATTAAGTTGTTAAACTCTTCCCCATATTACGCTCAGGCTAATGGACAAGTCGAGTCGTCTAATAAAACACTAATTAAGTTGATCAAAAGAAAAATTGATGAAAAACTAAGGAATTGGCATTCAACTCTATCGGAGTCACTTTGGGCCTATCGGCTATCTTATCACGGAGCGACGAAGCTTTCACCTTACCAATTGGTGTATGGACAAGAAGCCATTCTGCCCGTGGAGATTAACATTGAGTCGATACGAATAGCCAGACAAAATGGTTTGTCGGCTCAAGATTACAATGATTTAATGATCGACAACTTGGATGAGTTAGCAGAGTTACGATTATCTACACTTGATCGGCTTAAGAAGAATAAGATCAGAGTTGCAAGGGCATACAATAAAAGGGTCATGCCTAAGTTTTTCGATCAAGCCGATTTGGTATGGAAAACAATATTGCCTGTTGGTTCTAAGGATAACTGATTTGGAAAATGGTCACCTACGTGGGAAGGGCCATACAAAATTAATCGGCTAGTCGTGGCTTCGTACTTTCTTGGAAACGCTAGAAGGATATGCATTGCCAAGAGCTATTAACGGAAAGTACTTGAAGAAATACTACCCTAGTGTTTGGATTGGAGCCTAGTCGATTAAAGATTTGTTCAGAGCCAAGATTAACACGATCTTTGTTAATCGGTGAAAAGATTGCAAACTCGTGAAGTATAGCGTAATATAAATCGGTTAAACAGTAGATTATAAACATAAACAAATTAAGTTACAAACATTCGTAACAAACATTCAAGACTCATGTTTTCAAAACAACCATCGGTTTTATATTCAATATTGATGCCCGATCCAAGAAGAGTCGCGCCAGAGCCGACAGAGCACCCGCCTCCTTGGCAATGATCTCTTGAATTTCATCCAAGAGACGTTAATCGCCTTTGGCATTCCAGCACCGCTTCACTTTGGCCGATTGTTTGTGTTACATTATCGACAATACCGCAAAGAATATTGAGCTTCGCTCTTTCAATTCCGGCGCATGGTCCCGAACTTGTTGGTTTTCTCCGATTTGTTTCTCAGTTTTGGCTAATTCTTCCAGAAGGAATTTCTTTGTTTTTTCAAGCTTGGAGAGAGATTCCTTGGTCGACTTCACCGAAGTGCACCAAAGATCAAATTTACCTTTTTGCCTTGGCGTCGACAACCAATTCATCTAAGAGCTTTACACGGCTTCAGGGCTTCACGGCGTCGAATTCGGTCTTGGGCCGCCTCTACCGCAGACTTCTTGTCATCCAGATGGCATATGTTGAGCAAGGCTTGCATGGCTTCTGGAGGAAGGTCGGCTTCGACGGCGGCCATGGCATCTCTGATCGGTTGATTGTTGGACAAGATCTCCGATTGGGGACGCATGACTAGATCAAAGAGCTTGTCAAGACGCTCCTTCATGCCCGAGCAGATGTAACAGCAGCCGATGCCACTTTTGACACTTCAAGGATTTTTCTGACCTCTGCATCGTAGTCATCGGTAGCCATGATCTCTGGATCGTCAAGATCGGCCAGGGAAAATCCCAGCAGGTCAGTCGGATCTGATGGTTCTGGCAGGTTGGTGGTTGGAGTTGTTGAAGTTGGCAGCGGTGTGGGGATTGGCGCGGTGGATATGTTTGGAAGATCGGCTAAGATCTTCGCGACTTGGGCAGATTGCGTCGGCTAAAGGAAATTAAGACAAAGGGTGAGCCAGTGCATTAAAATACGTAAGTTACTATACAAAGTATTGTGACCTACCTCTCCCGTAGCCGATGCTGTCGGAGAGCTTTCACCACTCTGCTCAAGAGGCTTGAGAACCTTTTTTGCAGCAGCCTTAGTGTATTTTCGCTTCTTCTCTGAAGATTGTCAGGCAAATGATCTGGTTAGCCAAAGAACAGTTTTATAAAAGGAAGCCGACAATAAAACTTACTAGGTTATTTTTGTTTTTCCAAGTCCGACAGAGATGGGCTCTGTATGCCCAAAGATCCCGATGCATAACCAGTAACGGCAGCCGCCTGCGATTGTTTTTTGGGTTGCTTATCACCCGATGGAGCCGGAGCAGTTGACTTCTACAACAGGTAAAAATTGAGTCAGATGGAAAACAAATCTCAGACGATTCAGAAGTAATGAAAGGAAAAAGTTTAGACTCTAAAGCCGATACCTCGCTAGAAACAACTACATTCGTATTAGTATATCCTGACGATGAAGTATTGCTGCTAGAGTCAGCATTAGATACTAGCGTCGGCTCCGAGAGATTTGGAAAGAACTCAGTAATAATGTTAGATGGAGATTTTGACCGATACAAAGCATCTGCAATAACTGACCACCACTGTGTGTAACCTCCGGCCCGTCTGGTATTCAAGAAGATGTGTGGTAAGGATTGGATCTGTAAGTCATCGACCACTTCAAGGACGATTTCGGCAGATGTAGCACTACGGACACTGGCTCTTGGCTCAAGCCGATCAAGGAGTGGGAAGCTTGGAATTATTTGGCCAAAACCGAGTTGTCTTGCATAAACCGATGGGTGATAAAACTCATATGACGGCTGGAAAGTCCGACTCCTTGTATGAAGTCCAACATGAAGGACGCAGGGAGAAATGAAAATTCTGTACAAAGCAAGAGTCTCGGAGGCATTGCAGAATCGGCAGCTTCGAGTTGAAGAAATGAAGGCCACGGAAAATCGGCCACACTGCTATAACTGAAGAAATCTCTCTGCCTCAAATCTGTGTCTCTCAGATTAAGGAAAAAGAACATATACTTTCTTGAATCGGCTGCTGTGATTTTAGTTTCATTTCCTGAACACATGATAAACCGTTCGCCAAAAGATCGGCTTGCTTGGTATTGCGGAACAACATTTTCAACATTGTCTTCTCTTGGGAAAGCTGTGTCTTCAATAGGTTCCAAATCAAATGGTCGGCTAAAAAAGCAATACAGCCAGACCTGGATAAACCACAGAGGCCCACCCACATTACCCACAGTGAAGTCGGCAAAACACATATCTGATGACTCTAATGATATACATCATCTGATACACTGCTCCCAGAAACGTTTTTCCAAGTGCTAGCCGACGGCCTTCTACTAGTCCTTCAGCGATTGTCTGGTATACTTGGGTTGGCCCTAATGAAGCACCACAGAATAAGAATCGGTCCAGCCAAAGGTTGAGGAAAGCGATATGCTCTTCGTCCGATACTAATCCATTCAATTTATTATTATTTGCAATATACTTAGACCAGCCTTCGCCTTTTGATCGGATAAGCTTATGTTTGGGTTTAGCACTAAAAGCCGACACTGCTTCTCCGTCGATCTCAAGCGAGAGTTGAGCAACGTCTAGCAGGGTTGGACCAACCATACCAGTGCGGAACATGAAAGCATTAAAAGTATCCGACCAGAAATAACAAGCCGTGGCCACTAAGGGCTCATTGGCCTCTAGGTCGGCTAAACTTAAAGGAATGCACTCTGCTATGCCCATCCTCTCCCAAGACTCCCTTTTTTGGGCTGCTACACGATTATACCAATTTTTCCACCCTTTGAGTGCGGTCGGCCAAGCCCTAAAACTTTTACTCCAACCCTCGATATTATATCCTCTAGCCGACAAAGGAAGGCGGGTCACTTCTTGGTCAATAACTATAGCTGCCTCCAGATTCCCCAAAGGACCCAGAAAATATTGGTCATTGCTGTGCGGAATCGGAATAAGTACCTGGCTAGGGTCCATTGTAGCCGATGAAGGAAGCTGGATGAGCTAAAGGTTTGCTTCGGGAGTACTTCAAACGGAAAGCTTAAACCGATTGCAGGTGATTCGAGAGCTTGTGCGCGTGAAGAATGACCAAGGTGGGGGCCGCATTTTATAGCACGGTGAAAATTTGAAGAGGCGGGAAGTGAATCTCAAAAGGCGCGAGCAGTTAAACGCACTACCAGCGTGTCAGAGAATTACGGCGTGATTAAAGTATCAGTTATTGAGGGAAGTTCAATGGTTAGCCGATTATAAAAGCCGATAAGTGAAATTTTTGACAAATGACAAGTCATTTCTCAAAAATGGGGGGCATATGTTTGCACCAAAATTTGGCAAACTTGGTCAAAATCGGCAATAAAGTCAAAGATACGGAATTAACGGACGGGATGGAAAGGTTTGGAGATATTTTGGTAACTGCAAGATTTTAAAACAACCGTCTGAGATAAGGCCGATACGAAACGGACTTGAAGCGTGTTGTAACAGGACATGATCGGCCGAGGGTATAAAAGAAGGATCAAAGCGAACTGCAAAGAGATCATCAACACAATACAATCAACCAGTCTATACTTTTCTACTTTTCCTGTCGACTAGGAGTAGCTTCTGTAATTTAGCCTTTGTAATCGATCTTGATCAATAAAGTTGTGCATCGCCGATTGTTGATCTTCGTCAATTACACCCCAGGTTCGATTTGTTCTGATTTTGTTGCGCATCGCCTTCTTCAGAATCGATCTGCCTTTATCCTCTGATTAGCCTTAATCGGCTAGTTAGACTTATCCTGTTACCTTGACTTGGTCGGCTTCAAGCTGATTGGATCTAGGCCGATTGATCGTCACGATCGGCTTTGTGTGAATTTTATATTTTTTACCTTGTCGGTTATAGGTCAAATCGACTGGCACGCTCTTGAACCAGGTGTTCGTCTGGTGTGCTGCTGTCAGAAACCATACTTCAAGTTTTTGACGTCAACAGAGTACCAACCAACGTTTAACGTGCGTATTTGTCAAAATAAAAATTGCACGCCTAAAAAAGAAAATGGCTAGTATTCACAGACGAAACCCATCGTACTAAATCAACATCTGAGTCTTTTTGGAAGACAAGATTTTCACTTGAATTTCAATGAAACTTCTCATAGAACAGTTTGGTTCCATACAAGTCTAGCAAAATTCACGTGTTTCAAACAGGACCTTCAACCGAGACATATCAGTTGCCAGGGAGTGAATTGCGAGAGGGAGTGTGTGTTTAGCACAATTAATTAAAAATAACATTGGGCAAGAGTTTCTGAGGAACAGGCGGTGCAAGGTCCAAGAGTTTTGCAAAATCTATGCCATGCATGCATCTACCTGATCAATGATCATGGGAGTAATATGATGTGCGCCTCGGATGGAGACCAAGACCAAATCCGACGGTTGCCAAATGACTGGGACAGTGTGGGGCCTACATGCATTTCATTGTCTATGACGTCATACATGCTTTGGGCAAGGGGCCCGCAACACCAGGGTGCTTCTCTAGGGCCTGCATGTCATCGACGCTGGCGACATATGTGCTAAAAGTCTAATGGTACTATTGAGAAACCACGTGGTCCACGAAGGTTCACGATGGTCCCTTAACCGAAACCCTAGGCAGCTACTATATAAGGAGGAGGTGGGTCCCCCTATTATACAAGTAATCAGAAAGCAATAAAGAATTCTCTCACCGTTCCCCTCTAAACCTGTGTCTCTCTTTTTCTCTCTGTTCTTCACTTCAGATCTATTTGAGAACCCCGGACTATTCGATAGCGAGGTTCCTTAACACGTTATCAGCACGAAGCTCCACCGGTGAATGGATTGAAAAGGTGAGATTCGGCGATTGAATCTAATCACTTGTGGTTTTTTTGCATGCATCTAACCTACGCATAGTACTTGTTCGTCGCGTGGCATGAAGCTACAGGCGGTACAATGCTACAGTACATACAGTTACTGTTCATCCAGAAAAAAAAGAAGGGGCAACGTCGCCTCAACTTGCGCGCCCGTAGCGCGCCGCCGCAGCCGACATAGCACACCGTCGCCTCGGCCGGAGCCGCCCGCGCCGCCGATGGTCCCGCGCAGCGCCGCGTAGCGCCCGTTGCGCTTGCGACCTCCTTCGCCAACGCTGCGCTTGAAGCGCCGCCACCACCACCCTCATCGCCCCACGCCGGCGCCGCCGCCATCCCTCGTCGGCTTCACCCGCGCCAGTCGCGCCACCCCGTCGCCTCGTGGCGCTTCAGCCAACGCGCCCGCCGCGCCACGACACCTCGGCTTCCGTCGCCTCGGTTTCCTCGGCTAGCGCCACGCGCATGAAGCGCCGCCACCGCCCGCCCTGGCCTCACCGCGCCTCGGCCCGTGCGCTCAACGGTTCGCCGCTCGTGGAAGTCAGAACGCGAGCGATGCGGCACAAAGGCGGCGGGGCAGCGGCTAGGGTTTGAAACCCTAGCCACCGGGCTTTATGGCCCATGGAGAGCAGCGCGGCCCAAAGGTCGTTCGGCCGAGGAAAGAAAAGAAAGAAAGAAAAAAGAAAAGAAAAGAAAAGAAAATAAAGAAAAAAAATATAGCAGAATATTTTTGGGAAAATTGCTAAAAAAATCCAGAAAAAAAATTAAATAGCTCTGTTTTAATTTTCTAGCATTATTCTCTACATTCTTTTATGATTTTTGAATTCGTTGCTTTGTTCAGTATACTGGAAATTCATGAGAATTTATTTGCTGCATTTTCTGAATTTTGCAACCTCTTTCTAATAGATTACACGCAGTAACCTAATAACGGGTTTTGAAATCATGTAGATGTCCGGCATCGTGAACCGTGAGTTTAAAGAATTGGCCCCACATGGTCAAAACTACCTCACTTGGGCATCGGACGTGAAGATCGTACTTGGGGGCAAGAAGCTCCGTGCTGCGATCGGTCTAGGGTCCTCGAAGGACGCGCAACCTACCGCCGAGCAGAACGATCAAGCCTTGCACTTCCTCAGGCACCACCTCTCAGCCACTCTGAAGAATGAATACATGGTTGAAGAGAGTGCACTTGAGCTCTGGACTGCACTTCAGAAGTGGTTCGAAAAGCTCAAGTACACCATCTTGCCCCAAGCACAGCAAGATTGGGTTCGCCTGAGGTTTGCGGACTACAGAATAGTGGCCGAATACAATTTTACCTTGCACAAAATTTGTACCAATCTCTCCTTATGTGGTAAGAAGATCACTGACGAGGAGAAGATTGAGAAGACTCTCTCCACTTTTCACCCAAATGCTATCCAGAGTGCCCGCAGCTATCGTCAGGACACATACAAGGAGTATAGCGAACTGATTGATGTCATGCAAGTTGCGGAGTCACAAGACGATGTTCTACGCAAGAACTTCGTCTCGTAGCCATCTAGAAGAGGTATGGGCACAGAAGTCAATGCCAACAGCTATAAGGTGAAAAAGCCCACTCATAGAAAGAAGGGCAAGCAGGGTGGAAAAGAGAAGTACCAGGGCAAGGAAAAGTCCAAAGCCTCAGTGAAGAAGTATGACAAGGCACACACCAAGCTGTATGGACAGCAGAACCAAACATGCTTCAGATGTGGTACTTGGGGACATTGGTCAAAAATATGCTGGGAATCCAAGGAAATGATCAATGCATATCAGGCCAAGAAGAAGGCAAAAGAAAACGCCCTAGCAGAGGCACACTTCGCCAAGATTGGTGATAACGATTTCATGGATCTGGATACCCCACTTGCCTCATCCTCACAGACTAGCCTGGACATCGATGCTGCAGCCAATCTTATGGCAAATGAAGAGAAAACTTTGTCGATGACATAGAAGCAGAAATTAATGCATATTTTACAGATTTCGTTTAATGCATGAATCACATTATTTTTAGATTGTGGTTGTTAGTGAATTTCTTTTGAATAATTAATTGTAACCTCTAGAAGAGCATACTTTTCTCATGAATAAATATGCAATTTATTCTTTATTCCAGTATTCTTTAATTTGCAAGCAATATTTGATTTTTTTGCCACTGTCTGATTGGAATTATTCTCCTTTTTAGAAATCGTGTAGTGCCCAAATAGAAGAGATATGCATTGTTGATAGTGGCACAACAAATACCATCTTAAGAGAGTCCAAATACTTCCAGTCGATCACGAAGAATGCTGGAAAGATTACTATGATCGCAGGAAGCGATTCCTATATAATAGACTCCGGAAGAGCCACAATTATATTGCCAATGGGTACAACTTTGGTAATTGAAGAAGCCTTTTTGTACCCTGAATCAACGCGCACTCTCTTAAGTTTCAAAGACATCCGCGCCAATGGGTTTCACGTAGAAACCAATGAAGAAAATGGCAAAGAATACTTGTGCATTATGAAGCACGCGGTATGTGTAAAAATGGTATTAGAAAAATGTCCCTCATATGAATCTGGGTTGTACTACATGAAATTCATGCACCCGAAGTGTATACTTCCTTGAAGACTGTCTTTAGAAGCTTTGAATTATTTTGTTTATGGCGTTGTAGATTAGGTCATCCTGGTCTTAGAATGATGTGAAATGTAGTTAATAACTCACAAGGTCATGGCATTAATGTTAAGAATTTCCCGAATCATGAAGATTTTGTGTGCCCTGCATGTGCCACCGGGAAATTAATAACTAGACCCTCTGTCATGAAAGTGCAAAGCGAAATCCCTGCATTCCTGGAACGCATCCAGGGGATATTTGTGGCCCAATTCAGCCCTTGTCAAGGCCATTTCGGTACTTCATGGTGCTCATCGATGCTTCCTCAAAATGGTCGCATGTATGCTTATTGTCAACAAGAAACCATGCTTTCGCAAAGCTGATCTCGCAGATCATAAAAATTAAGAATGCTTTCCCTGATCATCGCGTGAAGTCCATTAGAATGGACAATGCTGGAGAATTTACTTCAAAGGCATTCGATGATTATTGCACTGCAACAGGGATAGCAATTGAGCACTCCGTACCGTACATCCATACGCAGAATGGACTAGCTGAAGCACTAATAAAGAGGATTAAATTCATTGTCAGACCGCTTTTGCAGAGTTGTAACTTGCCCAACACTTGTTGGGGACACGTAGTCCTGCACGCAGCAGCTCTCATCAATTTCAGACCTTCGCCCTACAACATCTATTCCCCTATGCAACTAGTGCACGGGGTCATCCCGAAAATCTCCCATCTCAGAAAATTTGGTTGTATGGTATATGTTCCTATACCACCGCCACAGCGGACTGCAATGGGCCCTCTCCGCAAGTCTGGGATATACGTTGGTTATGAGAGTGCATCCATAATCAGGTATTTGGAACCCATGATTGGAGACTTGCATACAACCCGATTTGCTGATGGCATATTTGACAAGGATCGTTTCCCGTCATTAGGGGGAGGAAATCAACCTTTGGATGAAAAATACCGAGAAATCATATGGTATTCCACTGGGATCCCCGCACATGACCCCTGCACTAATGAAGCAAATCAAGAAGTCCAGAAGATAATTGATTTGCAGAATTTTGCAAATGAACTGCCTAGTCATTTTTGTGATCTGAAGGGCGTGGTTAAATCGCATGTACCCGCAAGAAATGCACCAGAGAGGGTGGAAATACCAAAGAAAACAGAAGGTATCTCTCATCCTGTTCAGAGGCCGCAAACAAAAAGAATAGGAAATCTGGCTCCTCAAACCCAAAGTACCCGGAGACGTATGGAGAAAACTGGGCGAGAGGACTTACCACAACCAATCACAAAAATGCCCCAAGGAAAGAAGGGGAGCCAGTTTTGACCTAGCACTGGAAAGAAGCCCACGGAAAAGGCAATTCCAGACTTGAATCTTCCACTGCAAGAAAACACCGGAAATAATGTGTGCGCACACATGGGCGATGAAAAGCTAAAGGAACTTGCCCCTGCGATGGGAATTAGCAGCGAAGAGCAAGTAGAAGTGCATGAAGCACCCCATGATGAAATGGCCATAAACTTTGTAATAACAGGAGAATCCCTGAATAGAGTAACAGCCAATGTTGATGCATACTTTGCAAAGAAGATTGCGTTAACCATTGATTATGATTCCGAGCCTGCATCTCTTGCAGAGTGCAAGAAAAGGCTAGATTGGGAAGAATGGAAGAAGGCAATCATTGCGGAATTAGTCTCTCTGAACAAGAGAGAGGTGTTTGGGCCCGTAGGACCCACACCTCCCTATATAAACACTGTAGGTCACAAATGGGTCTTTGTTCGGAAGAGGAATGAAAACAACGAAGTTGTAAGGTACAAGGCAAGGCTAGTAGCTCAAGGTTTCACTCAACGTCCTGGGGTTGATTATGAAGAAACCTATTCTCCGGTCATGGGAGGAATTACTTTAGATATTTGATCTCAATGGCAGTCAACTTGAAGTTGAAAATGAAGCTAAAGGATGTTGTCACAGCATATTTGTATGGGAACTTGGATTCAGAAATATACATGAAATTACCTGAAGGTATTCCTATCCCGAACCAAGACAGAGCAAATAGAAACACATGCAGTGTGAAATTGGAGAAATCAACGTATGGGTCAAACGATCGGGAAGAATATGGTACAATCGCTTGAGCGACTTTCTCTGCAAGAAAGGCTACACGAACAGCGAAGATTGTCCATGCGTGTTTATACAGCGATCCCCGAATGGATTCTGCATAATCTTTGTCTATGTAGATGACTTGAACATCATTGGGACGGATGAAAAAATTGAAGAAGCTTGCTCATACTTGAATTCTGAGTTTGAAATGAAGGACTTGGGTAAAACCAAGTTTTATTTAGGCTTGCAGCTTGAGCATGTCTAAGGAGGAATCTTGGTACACCAATCAACCTACATGTAGAAAGTGTTGGAAAGATTTGGTTTTGAAAAGGCATATCCTGCAAAGATTCCAATGGTCGAAAGGTCACTCCATGCAGACCTAGACCCATACAGGCCTAGAGAAGAGGGGGAGGAAGTCTTGGGAACGGAATTCCCATATCTGAGTGCAGTTGGAGCACTCATGTACCTTGCAAATAGCACCAGGCCGGACATTGCGTTCGCCGTGAATTTGATAGCTTGATACAGTGCAGAACCCACCAAAAGGCATTGGAAGGGGATCAAGGACATCTTTCGTTACCTCCAAGGAAGCAAAGATCTCGGTTTGTTCTTCAGAAGAAACAATGAACTGAATTTGGTTGGCTTTGCCGATGCTGGGTACTTATCAGACCTGCATACTGGCAAGTCCCAAACTGGGTATGTTTTCCTATGTGAAGGAACAGCAGTTTCCTAGAAGTCGTTTAAGCAGACTCTTTTCTCGACGTCGACAAACCACTCAGAAATCATTGCTTTGTATGAAGCCTCTCGTGAATGTGCATGGCTCCGAAGAATGGTTCACCACATCCAGAAGTTATGTGGCTTGAACATTGAGCAAACTCCCAAGATCATCTATGAAGATAATGCAGCTTGTGTTGCTCAAGCACAGATGGGTTATGTGAAGAGCAATCTCACGAAGCACATCAACCCCAAGTTCTTCTATGCTCACGAATTGCATAAGATGAACGAGATCAAGATACTACATACTAAGTCATGTGAAAATCTTGCAGATTTATTCACTAAATCACTCCCAGCATCTACCTTTGAAAGGTGCGTAAAAGGGATTGGGATGATGAGACTTAGAGAAGTGCATATTTTAGGGGGAGATATTTCACATACTCCCACATAAATCTTAAATATGAGGTTTGAGTACCCAATATGAATCTCGAAGATTAGCAATTGAAGTTCGGGTGAATTGTACTCTTTTTCCTTAGCAAGTTTTTCATGAAGTTTTTCTTGTATAAGGTTTTAATGAGGCAATTCGTGCAACGCAGTAAGTGTATGCTATGTACTCTTTCTCCAAGTATTTTTCCCACTGGGTTTTTCTGGAGTTTTAATGAGGCATATGCATCTCGCGGTAAAGGGCCCAAGGGGGAGTGTTGGAAAACCACGTGGTCCACGAAGGCCCATAATGGTCCCTTAGCCGAAACCCTAGGCGACCACTATATAAGGAGGAGGGGGATCCCCCCATTGTACAAGGAATCATAAAGCAATAGAGAGTTCTCTCGCCATTCCCCCTAAACCTGTGTCTCTCTTTCTCTCTCTGTTCTCCACTTCAGATCTGTTCGGAACCCCAGACTATTCGATAGCGAGGTTCCTTAACAGGTACTACTAAAACTAGGGCAAGAAAAGCAAAGGCTCGCTCTCTTGCAACGGAGACTGGGCAAAGGAAGAGCGGGCCCAATGGGGCTCCCTGTCTTTGCTTCGGCCTACCAAGAGGAGGAACATGGAGTAGGATAGTATAGAAGGAGTATGAGTCTCTAATGAGCTGGAGTGCTCGCATGGGCTTTCCATCGACTCCTCAGTTTTTCTAGTTCGGTTGCATTTGTTTTTCAAATCTTGCTTCTTTGCGAATATAATTACAAATATAGCATCCTCTCTAACCGCGGAAGCGTCGACAAATAACACGTAGTAGCAGCCGGTGAGCCCACCACTGTAGGCTTGCTACCACTCCCTCCTAACTCGGTAGTAAGGTGCCAAGCTCCCTGGGTGCGATAGCAGGTCCTATCAAGTTGCCTTGGCTCTGGAGCTAGCTCTTGCCGCACTCGCCCTCCTCCTGCCACTCGCGCGGGTTCCTGTTGTGGTTTGGTGGCGTTCTGCTATAGGAGAGAGGGTTATTTTTAGAATTATATTTGTGCATGCTCAAATTTTCAAAAAAATAATAAAAAAAGAAAACGTGTCCAGGGGAATGGAAAAGGCAAGGACTCCTTTCCACCTTACCCGATTGGCTCTAGTGGAAAGGGTGTTTAGCAAGACCGGGGTACCTATGGGCTATGGCTATGTGGATTGCGGAATCAACTTGATTCATTGAGCAATGTTAGGGCCCGTTTGTTTTAGCTTTTGATTCTGGATTCTAGCCCCAAAAGCAGAATCAGAAACAAACAGCCTGATTCTAGAATCCAATTCTCACAATCCAGTCCACTCATATACACTAGAATTCACAATCCACTTCATATGTGCTTTTGGATTCCAACTTTTGGAGAATCAGCTTCTCTACAACCACAATCCAGAATCAGCTTTTAGAGAATCCAAAGCTGAAACAAACATGCCCTTAGGACCGTATAGGCAAATAGCTCAAGGGAGAAAAGTTTGCAAGGCTAAGATGATTGGATTTTTTGTTTTGAAAGCGTACTAGGAGTGAAACATTTTTTAGAAATGTACACTAGTAATTGCCTAGGATCTTTGTGTACATCAGGGCAGTTTGTGCTCTCTGTGTGGCATTCGTTGCATACGGACGTGGACACCCGGGATGACGTGGTGCAAGTTTGCGTGCTCCTGTAGCTAACGAATGTTTATGTTCGATGTGTTAGTGAGTAAGCAATGCGACAGAGTTGCATTAGTTTATAACGCCCTAAAATTTCATTTTCTGTTTAAATTATTTATTTCTCATTTTTCTGGTATTTTATGTGAATTTTAAAAATGTTTTCCTATTTTCAGAAATTAAAAGGTAATTTCTGTGTAAAAATAAAAAGCATGTTTAAGTTGGAAATAATTTTATTATGCTCAAAATATCTCAGGGAATTTTTTTGATTTTTTCCTAAATTTTTGAGCTCTATTTACTGTATTCTAAAAGCTTCTTTGAATTTCTTTAAAATTTTAAATTCAGAAATGGTTTTAAAATCACTAAAACATCTCCTGAGACGAAGCCCATTTCCTCCGGCCCAACTAATCAATGGATTGCCCTGGCAGCTAGCCTCTTCCTCTTCTTTCCCAGTCACACCCCTCCCGCCTTCTTTTTCTTTTCCACCGGCCCAGCCCATCCCCAGCCTTTCCCCCTTGACCTGCCAGCATGCGCAAGCCAGAGCCTCCATGAACATTCGGCCGAAGCTCCATGCGCCGCTCGTTTCCTCTCCCATTCATACGCAATCAAAGGTAACCATGACCACCTTCTCCACCACCTCCACTCCTGGCAGTTTCTTCTTGCATTTGAGCACAATAACTCGCAATTAAGCAGTTGACTGCCACCGTTTCTTCTTGCTTTTGTGCACAATAACTCGCAATTAAACAGCCGGATGCCACATTTCCCGCACCCAATGCCATCATTCTAGTGCCCCGTTTGCTCTATAAATTGGAGCACCGAGCACGCCTCGCCCTCCCCTTTCCATTTTTCCACTTCCCAAGCTCTATCTCCCCTCTGTTTGCTCGGAATGTGTGAAAGACAAAGCTCCGTTCCCAGTGCCGACCGCTGCACCACGCAACACCCCCACCACCTCGAGCCTCTCCTTTCAGTGCCGTTCATGTCCAATGGTGCGCCTAGGTCTCCTCTCTTTTTCCCCTAAATCAATTTTGGGATTCCTCTTCTTTTCTCAGTGAATTTCGGTTTTCCCCATGTTCGGCTATGTGCTGCTCACTATCACATTGCCGCCGCCATGGAGCTCCCCTGTCCCTGCCGACGCCACCATGAGCTTTGCCTCATCGAGTCGATTGTCATGCGTGCCCCGCTTCTCCCTGACCGTCCTCCTTCGCCGTCAACGCCGGGACTAGAGCCACACCGCCGCCTTCGTCCATGTGTTGTAACATCCTAAAATTTGCTTTATTAATATTTTATTGGTTATTTGAGCATTTTATTTTTCTGGAATTTATTGGATTTTTTTGGATTTATTTGAATTTACTTTAAATTAAGTATATTGATCTTTTGTTTAAAACTATTTAAATTTATGCAAAGTTAAAATAAAGTTTTGTCTAAAATATTTTACTTGAGTTCCAAATGTCTCAAAGTATTTATAAGAAATTTCTGAGATTTTTCTTGATATTTTTATTGCCTAAAACAACTCAATCGAATTTTTGTAATTATTTTAAATGATATAATCGGGAAAATCAATTAAACAGTAACGGGTCGAGCCCATTACTTTGCGCGTGTGCGGCCTGTGTATACGCGGCCCAATCGCTCTGCGTCGTCGGCTGCTGTTGGATTTCAATCGAAGGGCCTTCATCAAGCCGCGTCGCTATCTTTGGATCGGCCGTCGGATCGTGATTTAACGGTCACGACTTGAAGATGAGGTTTCGAAACCCTAGTGCGTGAGAGCAGTCGGATCAAGATCGTGCGGTGCTAGTGGAATCGCGTTGGTTTGGAAAGGTTAGATCGTATCCGTTGATTTTGAAAAGAGTGAATCGGATCGTATCGTCTCGGAAGTTATCTCAGCCGTTGATTGCAGATCGGACGGTCCTCCATCGTCGTCTCCGATCGGGTCTCCGGATTCGCCACCGATTCGCCGCCGCCGCTGGTAGGATTTAGGTTTTCCTTTTGTGCGCATTTGCCGAGGCTATAAAAGGAAGGCGGGTACTCCGAGGTTCGCCTTTGTGCGCCGCAGCTTTTGATCGGAGCCATTTCGCGAGATCCACCGTAGAACACGCCCGGGAGCTCGTCGTGGTTTGTCGCAAGCGCCGCCGCTCGTTTCTTGCCGTTGTGCCGCCGTCAAGCCGTCTTTCCCCGCTTGGGTTCCGGATCTGAGGCCGTCGCGTCGCGCTTCATCTGAGCTGGGAAGAAACATCGCCGTTTCATCGCCAGAACACCATTGCCAAGGTCGTCGTCTCCAAGTCCGGTGAAGCTGCGCCGCCGCACCATCATCGCCGGTTTGAAGCTTCGGGAACCATCGGATCTTCAGCGAACGGTCGAGATCGTGCCACATCGCCGCGTGAGCAGTAAACCCCTCGGGTAAGTGACGAATACTCATACCAGGGGTACCCCAACGGCCCAGGGTGACAAGCGAGCTGCCTCAAGCCCAGCTCCGACCTAGCGAGCTTCACTGTGCCCTCTGCGGCCAAAGTACCTGCGGGGCCACTAAGGACGCCTTTGTCCGACCGACGGGACAAGCGTTCCCGACCAAGTAGGGCTCTCGACCCCCGCGGCAGGTCGGGATCCTCCAATCCCGACCAAGCTAAGGCAACCTCCGCCAAAAAGCCGCACGACGAGCCTCCACGACCATTGGCCACGTGCCCACGGGAAGGATCGATCGAAGATCAGACGAGCGGTGGCTCTTTCCCGAGATGGTATAATGGCTGCTGAAGTCAAGCTTCCGGTCCCATCAACCAGTCACGTACAATACGAAGGCACGTTCCCTCCCGAGGCAGCACCAACGTCATACACTGCAACGCCAACTATCGTCAGGCTCACAGAAGGTAGGTGCGCCATTTCCCGACGCAGCAGCTAACTGCCCTGCCCACCAGGACTACCGACCCGGCGTGGGCAAACCAGGCGACGACCAATCACTGAAGCGAAGGAGACTAATGCTCCTGGCATAGGTTTTCTCATCCTTCCCTCTCCCAACTTCCTGTGTAACCTGCCCCCTCCAATTGTATAAAGGGAGGCAGGGCCTCTGGGAGAAAAAGGGGCGAGTGCGAAGAAGAGTGTGAGAGTATGTGCGCGCACGCCTTTGAGATCTCCTCTTCTCGCTAGGTCTTTATGAACACTTTTGTGTTCAAGCCCTCAACCCTCACTTGTAAACGTTGTGCAGTCATCTGCACCTAAGGCAATACAACACCACCGAACGAACTGGAGTAGGGACTTTCGGCCCGAACCAGTATACACCTTGGGCTCTCGAGTCTAACCATTCAGGGACAGGGAACGCGTGGCCCTTCTGACTTACAAATTTACTTGCCGGTGCTCGAAACGCCGACAGTAAGCTTTGGCCGTTAGATCTGAGATGAAGCGGTCAGGATAATGCCGCGTAGGAGTAGATCGGTAGCCGTCGGATCGTTGCGCAGATGTGCGACGCGTGTCAGCACAGAAGCTGAGGCGTCATGCACCGGGTGCACGGTGGGCAGACGCTGTGCCGTGGACGCGGTCCGTAGATCGAGCAATGTGGCGCAATCTGATTGGTCCACCTGTTGCAATGACATCATGCTTACATCAGCCGGTCCACAGCACAGTACCTCGAGTCCACGGTGGACCAGCGAAGTTTCTTGGACTGAGTCCATGCGCCGAAGCCAAATGTCAGCCTCTGGTTGGTCCATGTGTCGCTGGCGCAATAATGCGGTTTTTCTTTATAAAAATAATTCGGGAAATTCGGAATTTCTATTTTTTGTATTTCTAGAATTTATTCAAACTTTGAATAGCTATATCTTTTGCATTTGAACTCGGATTTGAGTGATTAAAATTTCTAAAAATTTGTAAAATTGAGATCTATTTAATGGTGAATTTTATTTGATTTTTTGAGTTCATTTGCTCTCTGTTTTGGTATTTTTTTGCTTTTCTTCTTCGGTACACGTAGACGTTGAATTGTGCGACGCTTCGGAGGAAGATCCGTCAACTCAAGATCAAGTACCATAGCAAGACCAGAACCTATTCCAAGGCAAGTTTTGCTTTGATCATGTTGTACCTATGTTTATAAAATCGCTATATTGTTTTACTCTATTGCATATTATTTCAAGTACACAATTGTTTCAATTTAAATTGGAACTTAGTTAATACACCTTTTGACCTATACCCTACCTTGTCATTTGTATGCCATGATCTATTGTCACCCTAGTTTGGTTCATTATAGTTGGTTGGTACTGAAATCAACATGGGAAGGTTAGAACGTTATAGTCGCTTAGCTATGCCACATCATCACATGTACTTGAATCATCGATAATTAATGTTGACTAATGGAATATGGAACAATGTTATGAACTGTGTGTCATCTGTGGTCACACAATGAGATTGCGTTGTGGTGACGAGTGGATGTCACGCAACGAGGTTGACTTATTGATAGCATGTGGTGCTTGGTAATCAACTGGGGTGGTAATGATTTAGATTGGGGCATGTGGCGAGGGGCAGTGTGCCAAGGTTGGCCAGATTTGGCAGAGGGTGTGTGGAAGTCTTGCTCTAGTCACCCTAAGGACTTAACCTTGCAAGCCTTTGACCTGAGTCATACTTGCAACCACATGTCTGGAATGGGACAGCCTAGCTAATTAATTAGCAATGTTTTAGCTTTAGTACTACCATTTGTGGTGTGAATCCCGGGTTCACGGATCAACTCACATGGTGCAAGAGGGGGGCTCTGTTGTAGTGGTTTAACCCTTCAGTGTTGAAACCTCAGCGGGCAGTACTGGATTAAGGCAGAGCTTTGTAAAGGCTTTGTCATGATCTCTCCGCCGACACACCAAAGGAAGTGTGTTAATTGCATAGCACCAAGAGACAATCATTTCATGTGGGTAAAGTGCATAACCTCTGCAGAGTGTATAATCTATTCGAATAGCCGTGTTCACAGTATTAAGCAATGCTCAGGAATTACAGTTAAGGGTTAGACTTTTGCAAAACAAAACTTGGGATGGATGGCAGGTTGCCATGGGAGGTTGGAAACTTGACTTAGGATTGGAAACTTAGTTTATTTTAGAAATGATGAATCTATCTGTTACTGTTATTTTTTTTACTGCCTTTACAATCTATTTATTGTACTTGTTCATAAATGCTGCTTTGTTGCAAAATAGCCATGATAGTCGTTCCTTTGGAATAAGCCTTGCATATAGCTATGTTAGAATTGTAGTCTGTGCACAACTTGTTGAGTGCTTTAAGTACTCACCCTAGCCAACAACAACATCACCAGTTGAGGAAGTCTGCATCAATTCTGGAGGAGAAGTACCAGGAAGAGACGAATGTTTAGGGCGCAAGCCTTGTCAGTTGCCTGTGGTATGCTGAAGGGTTGTCTACGTTTTCATTCCGCTGCAGTTTAATGTGTTATTCAGCCTTGAGAGGCATAGTCATGTAAGTTGACCATAAGGTCATTCAACTAGTAATATTGAATATATGATGTCTTTCATAGTACTTCCGCTATGTATGATTGTGATATTTACTGATGTTGAGCCTGTGTGCACTAGCGTGATCCTGGACTAGTGCGGTATACACAGAGGGTCCGGATTTGCATATTCGGGTCCCGACACGTGTTCGGACACCGTCATTGTCCTCTAGCTCCAAACCCCATGCACATCGAATTCCTGGTGCTCCGCACACCCTCCCACTACTACACAAAGGACTATATTAGACCCCTCCTCACAAATAGTTTTTAAAAATCACCTGTGTTAAAGCTAATCACAGGCAATTTTAGAAGGACCGTCTGTGGAGAAGTTATATCATATACAGTTTTTGGCTAAAACCGATTGTGATGTGTAGTGACATCATCACAAACGCACATCACAATCGGTTTTAGCCAAAAACCGTTTGTAATATAAATTGATATCACAACCTGTTTTTGGATAAACCGTTTGTGATGATGTCACTACACATCGCAGTTAATTTTATCTAAAAATCGTCTGTGATATAAATTGATATTACAGACGGTTTTAGGATAAAACTGTCTGTGATATATTCTAGCAATATATAAAATAGAGCCCTCACCCACCTAGTGGTTTTAGGGTTTCCAGATCTGTCTTTGATGTAAGGACATCTGTCAAGCGATCTGGTGAAAGAAGACCATAGATTTAGAAGAGTGATTTTATATCCATTTGTTCTTGGTTATCTAAGTTTAGCAATTGGTTCTAATTATATTATATATTCAAGATCTAGCTTGGTAAAGAGAGAATTGTAGATGGTTTAGATCCAGCTTTGTGTAGATCCATTTGTTCTTTGTGATCTAAGGTAGTAATTGGTTATAATTGTTTGTGATATATCCTAGCAATATATAAAACAGAGCCCTGACCCACTTAGTGGTTTTAGGGTTTCTAGATCTGTCTTTGAGGTGTGGGCGTCAGTGAGGCGATCTGGTGAAAGGAGACTGTGGATTTAGAAGAGTGATTGTAGATCCATTTGTTCTTGGTGATCTAAGGTTCGTAATTGGTTCTAATGATATTATATATTCGAGATCTAGCTTGGTAAAGAGAGTATTGTAGATGGTTTAGATCTAGCTTGGTGTAGGTCCATTTGTTCTTTGTGGTTTAAGGTAGTAATTGGTTAT
This sequence comes from Otatea glauca, assembly GCA_036346275.1. NCBI lineage: Eukaryota > Viridiplantae > Streptophyta > Magnoliopsida > Poales > Poaceae > Otatea > Otatea glauca. The sequence continues at coordinate 42,963,408 of CM070713.1, read as the reverse complement.
AATTGCACTATATTCAAGATGTAGCTAGCTTGGTAAAGAGAGAATTGAAGATGCTTGGCTTAGATAGCTAGCTTGGTACAGAGAGATTTTATGGATCTAGCATGGTATATGATTTAGGGTAGGGTTTAGCTAGTTAATTTATACTCCAATTTAAGAATGTGTGCATGTGCAGTCCTAGTGTACTTCAATATTTAACACTAATTGTTATATGCGTAGCATAGATGGACCGAAGCTGGATGTACACTAAGAACCGTGCGAGTGCCAAGTACATTAATGGCGTCTATGCTTTTAGAAGTGCTGCAGAGGAGGATATGTTTAATAAGGGTGTGCAATTTATATCTTATCCATGCATTGACTGCGAGAATCTGAGAATGTTTCAAAACTTAGCTCGGATCAAGCATACTTGATTCTATGGTGTTTCAAAAGGGGTATACATGTTGGACCAGTCACGATGAAGAGCAGATTACATAGGAAGTAGGTAGTATTAACATCACCGATGAAAATCAATGATATGCCGGAATATTGATTGAGATTCTGATGAGGACAGGTTGCACGATGACAATCTAGGTCAAATGCTGCATGAAGCAGAAGGAAACCGTGATGACAGAGAGTATGGTAAATTCTGAGGCTTGATGGACAACTTGGAGAAACCTTTGTTTCCAGGCTGTAAGTTGAAATAGATAAGGTTGTCTTCTATGCTTGAACTGCTGAAATTGAAGACAAGCAATGGTTGGTCCGACAAAAGTTTCACGGCGTTGTTAGGTCTATTAGCGAACATGCTTCTAGATGGAAATGAGTTACCGAAAACCGCCTACAAAGCCAAGAAGGTTCTTTGTCCCTTGGGAATGGAAGTAGAAAGAATACAAGTATGTCCGAACGACTGTATCCTCTACCGCAAAAGAGTACGCAAACTTACATGTATATCCGGTGTGCAACGCATCCCAGTACAAGCGTAAGAATCATTTAGATGATAATGGTGAGGGCATCGATGTGAAGAAAGGAGCTCCTGCTAAGGTGGTGGTATCTACCTGTAATTCCCCGTTTGAAGCATTTATTTGTGAACCTAAAGGAGGCAAAACTGTTGCGTTGGCACTCGGAGGAGCGTAAGAATGATGAAATGCTAAGGCAACTTGCTGATTCTGCCCAGTGGAGAAACATCGATAGGAGGTTTGAAGAATTCAGTGTAGAACCGAGGAATATAAGGTTTGGATTGAGTACATATAGAATGAATCCTTTCGGTAACATGAGCAGCCGTCATAGCACTTGGCCCATGAAACTTTGTATCTACAACCATCCTGCTTGGTTATCTATGAAGCGGAAGTACATTTTATTGTCTATACTTATCCAAGGCCCGAAGCAACCTGGAAACGATATTGATGTGTACCTAACACTATTGGTCGAAGATCTAAAAACACTGTAGGTTCCTGGGGTACAGGTATGAGATGCGTACAAACGAGAGAACTTCATTTTGCACTGCTTGTTGTTCCGCACCATAAAGGATTATTCTGCCCTTGCTAACCTGTTGGATCAGAGTATAAAAGGAGACAAAGCCTATATTCACTGCTTAGACGATACCTAGAGTGTGTGGCTAAATCAATAGTGCAAAATCATGTACATGCACCACCATAGGTTCCTTCAGAGGAATCACCCATACCGCAAGATGAAGGAACAATTCGATGGAAGGAACGAGGACGGTTCAGCTCTAAGGCCTTTAAGTGGGAGAGATGTTCATGATATGGTTACAGAGCTAGATGTTGTGCCTGGAAAGGGATGTAAATCGAGGACTCGTGAGAAGAGCATCTAAAAGAAGAGATCAATATTTTGGGACCTACCTTATTTGGAGCACCTAAAAGTTTGCCACTGCATCGACGCCATGCATGTAGAGATGTAAGAATGTATGTGATAGCTTGATTGGTCTCTTATTGAACATTAAGGGCAAAATAAAGGATGGTATCAACGCACGGCTTGACTTGGCTGATATGGGCATTAGACCTGAGTTATCACCGAAATAAACCGATAAAGGCTGAACATATTGTGAACCTGCTTGTTACACTCTGTCTAAGGCTGAAACCACCCTTCCTTTTGGTATAGAATACCAAGAAGGATGATCTATGTGCATACATTACTAGTCCCATGATCAATAGCTAGTAAGCACATGCATACTCATTATTACATATGATAATGGTAATTTATACAATAAGGTCTTATAAAGTAGAGTACATTGCAGCGGAAAGAAGCAAAAGTCTTATAGTGTGCCCATCCAACCCTCAAGTAACTGACAAGGTATAAACCCTTGAAAATTGCATTATCGAGATTCCTGTATCCTGTGACGAAGCATATATCTTCGAGGGCCTCTTCTTCAACTAAACCAACAAATAAGCAAGGGTGAGTACTTTCATACTCAACAAGACTTAAGGTGTATCGCAAAAGTGCAATAAATGCAGGCTATGTCAAAGGAGGCTTCTACAGTTAATTTGCATAAAGCGAATTTGAACAGGTAAATCAAGTAGTAATTTGCGAAATAGAATTTTGTAAGAGCAAGCTGACAGGTATATGAAAATAACAAGTATGCAAGCATAAAGTAACAACTCACAGTCCTCCATGACGTGAGCAACAATTCGAATCATTTTCTACCAACACATGGTATAAAACCAGTCTTTACCAACACATGGTATAAAACCAGTCTTTACCAACACATGGCATAATAGCTGAAACCAATCCTTGCCAACACATGGCATAATATTGAATCATTTGAAGGGTAAGCTTTCCAACTCATGTTTCCAATTCCAATCCATTTTTATGAAAATATGAAATATCATTTAACTAGTGTTAGTTCACCAAGTCTCCCATAACCGCGGACACGGATTTTCGAAAAAATTTACACACTGTAGAGGTGTATAACTTTACCCACAAGTCATGACCTTTTCTTTTTGCCACTATTTTCACGCTCCTTTGGTGTGTAGCCAGAATGTTCATGATGAAAACCTTTACATCACCTAGGTTAACTTTGCACCAGCCCGGTGACAACAAACTCTTTCTATGATAGGACAAGATATTTGTACACCTATTGTACTCTCAATAGGCTATTCCTGATGAATCCTCACATTCCCATGTTCTAAAGTGGTAGAAGATATTTGTACAATGTTGTACTCTCAATAGTCGCTCATGTTGAGTCCCACTTCCCCTATCATAGCAAGGCGTATACCGTTGCATTGGTATGTAGAAACCCTGTAAGCAAACCTACCCAGAATGCATGTGCTACTCTAGCCTTTCAATGTGCAAAGTTAAACTAGATAACTTAATTGGTTTAAGGCTATCCCATACCAGTACTTGTGATTGTACGGATATCTCTTGGATCATACAACACTACATCCGGTCCTTAATTTGACAGAGGCGATAATCTCCCCTTACACTATGTGCAAGTCACATGCACATCCGGCTATTGCCAGTAATCGCCCGTATCAAAACCATAGTTTTATTTTCATTTTTACCAAAAAATCAACAACATTAGTCATATCCAACCTTTTTAAATTCTCAAGAAACATTGTAATTTGATTAATTCAGTTTCTTTTACTAAAGCATGGCTAAGCATGATCATTATGTAATCGCATATACCTATGTTGACATTATGTATTGTCTAACCTTATTTTAGTGTTATCCAGGTTCACAGTTCAATATTTATTACGGAAGTTCCATGAGATAGGGTTATAGCTACCTGTACCATAATAGAAATCATTTATAGAAAATATACGCATGCATAAATAGATTTGACAAAACAAAACAAAATTAAAACTCAGGGATCAATATGATCAAAGGGGGTGCTTGCCTTGCTGGTTGATGTTTGTGTCGAAGTGGAGGTTGTAGTTAGTGTCGTCGACGACAGTGTTGGAAGCGTCGGTGACTGCACGTCGTTCAACAAGAAATAAACCAAATAGCAAATCCGATAAGGGCAAAAGAAGTCGGATAACATCAAATTCAAATATGAGTTGAAATAAAAGGTCCTCAATTTTTAAATTTGTTTGTTTATATTATGAATTCTTAAGTTCATATTATGATATAGATTCTTAGTTGGGTCCAAGTTCAATATTTGCCTGAATACCATTACCTGTATAGCATCAGAGGGTCCCGACCTCTGGAAAATATCGAAGCTGGTTTCTTTTTCTAAAGCACGTCCGAGTACAATTACCTTAATATCATCAAAGGGTCCTGACCTCTGGGAATATTGGAGTTGGTCTCATATTTTAGTTTCATAATTAAAGCATGTTTTACATTTGCATGACTGTCTTTATAGGGTATATATATATATATATATTAAGACAAGGTTACGACGAAGTTTATTTAAGCTCAGTCAAATTTTATTTAACTTATGACCTTGATATTTGATTTCAATGATTAATCGAAACAATTAAGTCAATTTATGATTACAGATCCTAATTAAGCTACAGGTTATGAACTTACCTCCTCATGATTTTAGATTTTTGGCTAACCAACTAGGAACAAACCGAATTGGTCCCACTTGCCATGAAAACTAACTAAAGATGCTTACTGTCATCACCTTTGGATGGATGGAGGGCCCACTAGTCAGAAGAACAAAACCAGAACAGAGGAGTCGAGCTGCTCCCAGGCGCCATGGGCACCTCCTCTGTGAGCTTGGCCGGTTGTAGTGCAAGCACAAGGAAGAAGGAGCGATGACCAAAATGGAATCTTAGGACTTCACTGATGCTACGGGTGGCAAAGGCTTGAGCTAGGATAGCCTGTAGCAGTGGTGCAACTGCGAGGAGTGGCAGCTCATGGTGACTAGAGCCAAGCATGGAGGTGGCATAGCTCCAGATTGAAGTTTGGCTTGGGTTTGGATGGATGGAGGATGGAGTTTGCTTCCTACCCACTCAATTGGAAAATGGTGCAAGGAGCAAGGAGCTCAGCTGGCTTTATAGGTGAATAGCGAGGCTAGTAGGTGGACCCCTCTGTGGGTAGGCCCCACTTGGTCATGATGGAGAGAGAGAGGTGAGGTTCATCCCCTATCCACTAATGGAACTCGCATTAAATGGTCCATCAAATAATGTCTAAATTTTTGATAATTTTTATATGAAGTCTCAAGATAGTTATCAATATCTTGTAAATATTTCAAAATAAAATGTGTTGCAAATAAATTATAAAAATTATGACAGTCCACATTGCTGATTTTCTCCTTCTCTATTTTCAATTTTTATGAGGATAAAAACATTGTTTAAAATTTTTGAAACTTTTACTGGTAATTCATAATGACTTAAGAATGTTACTATAAAATATTTAAATGATGGACCCTTTCATTTATTTTATAAAAATTATGACATTGTATTTACTAAATTTTCAAGGTTTCTGTTTTTGAATTTTTAAGGGCACTAAATAATGTTTATTACTATTTTTAATTTTACTATAGTATACTGTAGTAATTTATATGATTTATTAAAATTTTTATATAAATATAATGTCATACAATTTTAATTAATTCAGATAAGGTTTCTGTTACTAGTCAAAATTACTGTTTTAAAACTCTTATCCATATTAAATGCATTCATACCTCCTTGGGGTTTTGCAAGGAGTGTATAAGGATAGCCTTATAATTAAATATAATTTTTATAGATTTTATTATTATGAAATTTATTTTTCCCTAGTTTATAACTCAAGAATCAAATGCCAAAAACAATTTTCTTTGAGAACAAAATGCAAGAAATCAGAGAAATTATGGAAACTCAGAAATAAAATCCTAATGCCACATGAATTCTTATTTTATCTATTTTGCAACTTTGGCTTTCTTTAACCACTCTATTTTGAAAATGGTTTTATAAAAGGCCACAAATTCAAGAAAGCATATAAATGAAGGGAATCCAGAATAGAGTAAAATTTAAATTTGATTTTGTATTTTTACTTTTTTTGAAATTTGTGGATTTTTAGTTTTGAATTTTTTTTAAAGGCATCAAAATTGATTAATTATTGTAATATTTTTACTAGTGATTGACCTATCCCTGTACAAGTGTAACACCCCAGAACACCACAACCAGCCTGGGATGCTACTAAACGACACAACCTACAACTGAATTCTTTTTTTTTAAAACAGTGGCATCTCCTTTGAAAACAAAGCGCAACGCGGAAAAAGGATTATTGCATAACAAGATAACAATAAAAACATAATTTAATAACAGTACGAGGAACAAACGTTTTACAAAAGCATCTCACTTAAACTCTAGTTACACGACAACTAAGTTTTAAACATTACACATAGAGTATCATGGTGATAAAGATTGTAGACATAAAGTGTAAGTCCGTGCAGCTACTCCCAACCCTTCATGACATGCTCCAAGCACCTGGGAAAGAAAAATTGCAAGGGTGAGATTTGAAAAAAAATCTCACCAAGAGTTATTGCTTTGACAAGTTAATTTTACATCTACTCAAGAATTATAACATGTTATGGCATCAAAACATTAGAATATAGAATCATCACAAGACAATGCCACAGTTCACTGCATAACCACAAAAGAATACTTCATACTGCACTTCTTCAATGAATGCATATGAATGCAATGCCATGATCACTACCTGCATACCCGAAGGTATGGAGCTGCATCACAAGATGCTGTACCGGTACGGTCTCAACCATAGGTCCGCGACATAACTTCAAATGCATATGCTTATACAAGTGCACATGTTATGCTGCTTCTGTGCACAAAGAAATAACATATCCTTCCAAACATGCTTCAACATTATTCACAACCGTGAAGAGATAGCACACTTCATGAATATACATAAGGCAATGATCATACTTGCTTGAAATTGAAGAATATATCAATATTTCAGAATATAAATAAACATCATGGTTCTGAAATTTTAAATATGAGTGATGAAAATTAACAAGTCAAAGATGTAGCAAAGCCACCACTACATTTACTTGCCTCTAACGACGAGGATGCAATCCTCAAGTGTGGCTCGAAGCACCACCACCTGTTTCACAACCACCTCTCAGAACCAACACTTTAAACTAATAAACAAAAGGTAAACAATATGATCCTACACCCCAAAACTCCCGCAAAGGAAGAAATGCCCACAAACTGCACGCTTCGCAAATCGATCGATAAAAGCAGCAGTACTTGTCTTTTTCGTATCTATTTTTATACCACATCTATGAAAGTAAACAAATACATTTCTGAAAAATACAGAACGAGGGCTACAACTTTAATGGAGAAGCCATAATTGTATCATGCCTGCAAGATTGCCTAAATGGCCTCTAAAGACAACACTAAGAATCTTTCAGCAATCTCGACCAGCAGACATTCAGACTTGAATATCTCCAAACTACTCATCCTAAAATTCTGAAATTTCACTAGGAAAAATATTTTTTCATCCTCTACAACTTCTTATTTATGAGTCTTTGGAGGAAAAATAAATAAATTGGCCTAATCAGGGTCTGAACCTCGGCTACAGAATCTGATAGCAAAACCAAACAGCCCACTTCCAAAATTCATATCTGGAGTTCTACCCAATGAAAAATTCTGAATTTTACCAATCTGAAAAGCTTAAGAAATACTATACAAGTTTTCTATAGGTGGACAATACAATTCGGCCCCTAACTTGGTCTAATTCCAGATCAATCTAATACTGTTCGGTTTTCAGCATCACAACGACAGCAAACTTTGATAATTTATAACTCCTAAACCGCATTGTAAAAAATCATGAATTAGGACTCCGTGAAAAGATCTCAGAGTCCTCTCTAACAAACCTAGAACCCCAAAATTTTATTTGGCCACTAACATGCTGATAATCACGGAAAAACAGAGACTGCTCAATCTGCCCTGAACTGAAACAGGAAAAGAAACGAGTTTTCCAGCACTAAGACCTTCCTCTAACCCACAAATTCGACAAGTCCTGAACGGAAACAAAGCCAGCAGTGGGGAAACTCACCCATGGAGATCTTACCTCGCTCCTCCCCCAAGCCCTTAGAAAAGGATTGAAGGGAGGGGGCGGCTAGGAGAGGGAGGGTGAGGGGTGGCTGGGCAATCCAGAAGAGGGGAGAAGGGGATGCGCCTGGTGAGGGAGAAGTGAAGGGGTGGCCAAGAAGGGGAAAAAGGAGGAGGCGGCCCCCTAGGGTTAGGTTAAAACCTTTTTTTTATCTCAAGCGTCCAATCAGACTTCTACGATCTGAACTCCAAATAAAATGCATGAGAAGTCAAATGAAATCATTTCAATGAGATCTACACATCCGCGGTCTCCGATCGTCCAACCGGCCATCGGATAATTTTTTTTTGCCTCTTCTTTAAAGCACCCGATTGAAACCCTATTTTTTTAAAAGAAATTCTAGGCGTTACAACAAGATACGATAAAAATTTCAAGTCATGATAAGGTCTTTGTGGGCACCTAGAAATATGAATTGAGCTAGACTCATGCGCTAGACTAGAGGTGACACACATACTCCATTTAAGTGTATGCTCACTGCCACCAATAGTCCCATGCATTGAGTATTAACTAGATGGCTCTCACTCAACCAAATATCAGCCACCTAGTTGCACCGTACACACTTATGCAACAGAGAGAGTTCCGATTCTTTGTCGAAGAACCATACCGAGATTAAAACCAACCCATCTGGGTGTAGCACACGCCGTCCGCCTCAGAACCTTGGTATCGCCCACACCCACCGAGGGGTGTGCATCGCAACAGTCAAGGAACGACGATCGCACGTGCACATGCATCAGACGGTTGAGAACAATTCTGGGTACCCGGATATGTGGCCAGCGCTAGTTCCCAAGATCAACGCCTAGCACCTACATATCCCGCATTCGAGATGTACCATTTCTCATACACACATGTCTAAGCATTTGACATAGCATAAACATAGACTAGAACTATTACAACTACTTAATATTACAAGTATATGGCCGACCGGCCAAATATTACACACAAAAGTGGATCGCAGCTGAAATTAACCATAAAGCAAAAGTAGGATAGCGATATGCCCATCTATAACCCAAAGGCAACCGACTAGGAAGAGCCCTAGTTCATCCATCCAAGTAGTCGTCGGACCCCGGTGCGAAATACGAATCATCTGGGATTTATTCTGTACCTTCATCTATATAATATGAATTAAGCAACAGTGAGTACACGTATGTACTCGCAAGATTTTATTGTATGAAAATAAAATACATACAAGGTTAGTCCAACGAAATCAAGCCACTACACTAAGTCACATTTTCAGCATAAAGCAGAATTTATTTGCAAGAGAGTAGTTCATCCAACGGTAACGGAATTGAAAAGAGCACTTGATACGAAAGTAATAACAGTAAGTAGGGTTTAACATCATCATTTCACAGCCCTCCATGGCCATAAACAGCGAGAAAATCACAACTAACCTTGGCTCACAAATAAACCAACCCGTTACAACACGTTTTCCAAAACCTTTGCAAAAACAAAGCTATACTTGACATGACTTCCCTAATTTGCTCATGACCGTGAGCACAACTAATTAATTAGATTTAAATCTCTACAGAGAATGTACACTTTACACACATGACACATTCTAGCAATCAAGTCCACCATGCCTCGTGATACCTATGGTACCCAATTTGATAGATTGTGACGAAACTATTCAACTAGCTAAAGCCTAGCCTTGCACAGCCCGGTGATGACAAACCCTTACCATGGTGCTGAAAATAGGGACCCGTACACATAGTACTAACGATGGTTTACGTCCCATCGCGTCCTTTCTCCCATGGTAAGACATACACCATTGTATTGGAATACTTTAACACCAACACCTCGGTGAAGGGAGCACCTACGAGCAACACCGTACCCCGGAGTGCCCTTAATACTTCGGCCTACCAAAATGTAAGGTTAAACTTCAGCTAATCTACTAAGCTAAGGCTATCCCATACTAGCGCACATGTGGTTGCACCATTTCACTTAGGTGATAGCGTCAAGTTCAGTCCTTAACCGACCTGGACGAGAATCTCCCCCTAACTACATGCGAGGTCCCACCTCTCGCCTCAATTTTAAATAGTAACTCACCCATATATAAACCATAAGTTTTCAGGTTGGATTTTATCAAAATAAATGGAGACCATAACTCACCTCCGTACCATTAAAAATTTGCTCAAGCCTGAACAAAAGTGCAACTCAACATTTCAATGGTGTTCTAAGTGAGCATGGCTAAGCATATGTATAGAGTATTTCGCAATCATTATCCATAGTGACACTACCTAATGTCTAAACCATGAGCTATACTTGACATTACTTCCCTGACAACATGATCTGGGTGTACCGGGGTAACTAACAAGTGCCAAGGTAAGGGTGATCAATACAAATAGGAAATATCTAGTGGCACCCACAATATAGCAAGTTTAATATAACATACACGCATGCATATAACATTTGATAAAACAACATAAACTCCATAAAATAGTGGGATCAACATGATCAAAAGAGGGTGCTTGCCTTGCTGTTCGTCATCCAGTATGTAATCCGTATCGTAGGTGTCGTCGTCATCAGTGAGCACTGAACCGTTGGTGTCTACTCGTTATTCAACAAGAAGCATGGCAAATAGCAAACAACGAATTGTCATTAAGGGCAAAAAGAAATCAGATGTAAAACCAAATTGAAATCTATTAAAAGAGTTGAGGGTGTCTTTAGGGTTCTAAAGTTACTGTTTCATACATGACGGTTCCTTTAGTTCTTTATTCGTGATTTGGCCCTTCTCATTATCATTCGGCCAAAAGATATTTCTGGTTTTTTATAAGTCAGGGCTTCTTGATTCTTATGGATACATTGTTTTTAGCTTTCGAATTCAAGTGGCTAAAATTATGTTCATGCATGTGAGTATTTTCAAATTCAAGAGGCTAAGGTTATTCGGATTACTATTAAACTGTTTAACTCCTACATGGCATAACATGTATACACTCAGCAGTTCACCCGAAGTATTTTTGCATATCTGGGTTACTTACTAACTTAAAGGTATATAGAAATTGTTTATACTCAATTTAAAGCTCCATTGCATAAGTTATGATTATTTGTACTTCCTACATTTTGAATCTACCTTTTTTATTGGAGAATGGTCTAAAACAAGTTGACACTCAAATATTTTTGTATATTTGGGTTACTTGTGAGCTAAGGGTTCTAAAAAAACAGTTTCATTCTATTCCGAGCCCATTTTGCATTAATCTAGTACATGGCACATTTGAAGCCCTTACTTTACTTTTAAACCTTATATTTTACCCAGTGATCACATGAAAATGTTTTTGCATATTCTAGAACTAAATGGGTCAATATGAACTTACAACTTTGTTTTACTGAATTTGGAATTCATTTGCACAAGTTACAAACATTTGAATTCTTGCATGCACTGAAATTTGTCTATTTATACATTTGGTGCAAACTAGGTCAAAATTTAAATGTTTTTATATATTTGGAAAGCTTGTGATCTCATGAATATGGTAAAATTTGTTTCATCATTTTTAGACTTGATTTGTGGAAATTTTGTATTAAGCACATTTTAGTCCTAAATCATATATTTGATCTCATTTACTATATATTGACCAAAAATAAAATGGTTTTCCATATTCAGATTCTACATGAATTTACACAAATTTATAAATTTATTTCACTAAATTTGGAGTTTCCTTGAAAACGTTATAAGCATTTGAATACACTAGAGTTTACAAAATCACTGGAAAAAGAAAAATTTCCGAAAATGGAAACTACGCTTTCCTTTACGGAATACGAATTTCCCTTTTAGGCATGTTTTTAATACCCGTTTACCGCCTGACAGCCTGGCCCCACTGTTAGTGGCTACGTGAGGGGGAAACGCATGTGCGGCTGACAGCTCAGGCCCGCGTGTTAGCGATGGGGAGGGAGCGTGTGCGTGAGGGAGGCTTACACCACGGGCCCACGCGTCAGCGGCAGAAGATAGGGGAGGAGCCAGGGGAGGCTATCGGCGATGGAGCGGCAGCAGTAGAGCCTGGCCAGTGGCTCGGTGAGCAAGAGGGGATGGGCGCAAACCTAGGGGACCAGTCAGCGACGACCGGGCAAGGCCACGATGGGCTGGCGGAGGAGAGGGGCGAAGCTCGGTGGAGGTACTTGCCGGAGAGGAGGACGAAGGGGTGCTTGAGCTCGCCGAGGTGGGGGAGAGCACTAGTGAAGGATCGAAATAGCGATCGGGGGGGGTGAATGATCCCAAATGAAATTTTCACCCATTCAAAGTACTCCAAACAATCTCGCAATAAAAATCTGAAACACCCAAAGATTTTCGTTCAAACTGGTGCTTCTCAGATTCGCACACCCTCCAAAACCCGAACAACTAAACAACTATGTGTACCCCTAGCTTACATGGTTGAGAACCATGAACCATGTTAGGGATGTTTTAATCACAATCCTGGTTGTCAAGTGTTCAAACAAAAAGGAATCAGTTCAAAGACTTTTTTTCTAAAAGAGATAAAGCTAAAAACAACAAAATCTCTTTTCAGAAAAGTAAAAGCAGATTTTCCAGGAATTATACTCATTTAGAGCAGGTGGTTGGTGAGTTTCTGTTGCTCTAAAATTTTTGGGAATTTTGTTCCCCATGAACAGTTGAGTCGTGAAATGGTCCACCAAAAATCACGTTAAAAAGCATTGTATAATAGATATGAAAAATCAAGTATTACAGACAGTCAGGAACTTCGATCAGAAAGTTTGAGGCTCGGTTTTCACTTCATAGCGCTCAAACGGTGCAACCAGTGGACTCACAGATTTTTATAGAGATGGATATATGAGTCACGCACCTTCTCCAAGGATTTTTCTAGTTTTCTCTAAAAATTAAAGACTGACTACTGCGCGAAGAACAAGTTTTGGACAGAATGACAACTTGATAGAAAACTTGGTCTTTAGTCTATCCTAGGGTGCAAGAGAAGTGTAAAACCATATAAACAGCCTCAAGACATCTTAGAACAACAGCAATTAGAAGTAGGGGAAGCAAATCCAAATTGCGAGAAAGTAAATTGCGAGAATGTAAATGCGGGAAAGTAAATGCTGAATTTAAATTGCGTAAAGTAAAGACATAATGTAAATGCGCAATTTAAATTCACAATAAGGTAAAGAAAGATTTTGTATTTTCTGGATGGAAGGTTTACAAAGCCTCACTTGATGTAGGTAAAGCTCAAAGGAGCAACTCAAACCTTCAAGTGGGGAAGGCTACCCCTCCACCCCTATTTATACAACTTTTGGGTCACCTACCACCCTTGGATGAGCCTCTAAACCCTAGAGCATCCATCAAGGGCTAGGATTTACCCACTCAACCAGCCATGCAAGGGTTCACCCAAAACCCACAACACATAATAGGTTTTCTTGCACGGTTCTCAAAGCACACTAACTAGACCCGCTAATCTATCAACTAGACCAAGATCCAATGGTCCTTATTGATCCACGCAGCGTCTAGATAGCATCGCATCTATTCATTGTCTTCACGGATTGCCTCAACTCCGCTCCGATCATCTTTTGGTGATCCCCAACCGTGACCTCCGACGCTCCTCGCCTAGTCCCGATCATCCTTCGCCTCACCATGATCTAACATCATCGACCTGCAATAATCAAAAACTAGAAAATTCCTTACATAGCAATGCCAACAATGATATGCAATAGATTCATCACAATCCACAAATTAAAATTCATTTTTATTCGTCCTGGCCGGTACTACCGCAAAAACAGGAGAAGACTCAAATTGCTTCAAATTCCAATTTAATCAAACTCAAACCTGAGCACACCTTGCTCAAATAAAGTCAAATACTCATCACAAACATGGATGGACCTCCACATGGTCCTTCAATCTCCTCCTTGATGAGTATATTGACAAACCACCCAAAAGGCATAAATTTGAGTTTGAAAATAAAAGAAGAAAAGCAATTTGATTGCAAAAATCATACTTGGTCCAATTGAAAGAGAAAGCAAGTCCATGACCAAGTAGATCAGAAGATTTTCAAAGCTCAATACAAGAAAGAATAATTTTTCGATAAGAGCTCAAAAATCTATCAAAAAGCTCAATATTACTCATGATCCAAATGCAAGGACAACTGTTCAACATGATCATGATAAAGCATTTTTTATTTAAATTTTCTTCCCTGTAAGATGCCTTTTCTACATTTTCTCCCCCTTTTGGTAATATAGACATCAATTTTTTATGTATGCATGAAATGCAATCTAAAGAGCTTTGAAGATTATCCAATTGATCAAAATGGAAAGATATTATACCAAGCTTGTCGATTTCAGAATATGACTAAACTAAGACATGTCCAAGACCAATACATTTTATGATAAAGCTTAGTTTACAATATTTCATTTTAGCATGATTTGACAAGTGCTAAACTTAGCAAAGTTTCAAAGCTAGAAGCAAAACCACTGAAGGATCAAATGGAAAACCTAGAGTTCAACCTACTCAACACTTTGGGAAATTTTGAAGTGCATATTAGGTCCTTCAAGCTCATTTTTAAATTTATGCAAATTTTCTTTAAGACTTTGAAAAACATAGCGGGGTGCAAATGTTTGACATTATTTGCATTCTTTACCTACTTATGTGTTTGATATTTGCATTTTATTTTATTTTATTGATTGACTCAAGCCATTTTCGATCATCTCAAGAGTAACTCTTAAGAGAATGAGCTTGGTCATACACAATATATTCCAAGTTCATCCCAAATGCAATGGGAAGCGGTCTCGTAAATATAAAGTGTTGAGATCAATTTTGCACAAAAGAGTCAAATATATTTTTAATTTTCAATTTAGCATATATGAGCAATTCTGAAGGACTCAAATATGGATCAAACAAATTTCACCCAAACTGCTATAGGGACTCTAGAGAAATCCAAAATTTCACAATTCATGGTAAAAAGCCCCAGAGAAGAAACTTAGTAAGTAAAAGCAACATGTTTCATCAAGTTTTCATTTAAGACTTTCAAATTGTTCATATTTTAATAAGCTTAGCATGATAAATGGACTTGGACATATCTAAGCTAGTGATTTTCTTCAAAAGATATAGCATGATGTATTTCATGAAGATTGAGTCAATTGCATAATAGACAAAGCTCATAAAACAGAAAATGCAGTCTAAATGCAATGCATGAACAGATTCCCAAACTCCCCCTCAACAAATGAATCAATTGTTGAGTTATTATCAAGATTAAGCATAAAGAAAACCCAAATGAACTCAATAACATCCAGAAAAAAATAGAGTGAGGAGAAGAACTCGAGAAACTGCAAACTGGAAGGCTATAGAGCATAGAAAAGATAGAAGAGACTCACTACGACTCAGACTCGCTCTTATCTTCCCCAGTGACTGACATAGGAAAGCTGACTCTAGATCCCAACTAAGGAATGCACACAGACCCTATCTACCCAGGAGGCCCAATACCTGCTAGACTTATAAGACTGTGAGGGAACTCAACCTAGAGAGAAGAGAGAACAGCTAATCACGCATGATAGCAACCTAAAACACAAGATAAGAGGTCCATGCAAAGCATGCCAAATCTAAGTGAGTGAACTCAACTAAAAAAAACCCAAAGTCACCCAGAAGAAAACACAAAAAGAAAACAAAAGCTGGAAGGGAACAAT
The DNA here is from genome assembly GCA_036346275.1 of Otatea glauca. NCBI lineage: Eukaryota > Viridiplantae > Streptophyta > Magnoliopsida > Poales > Poaceae > Otatea > Otatea glauca. The sequence continues at coordinate 42,947,814 of CM070713.1, read as the reverse complement.
ATTTTACATAATATACAAACCAGCTCCCCCTCACGAAAGGCCGTAAGGGCTCACAACTCCAAGCTCACTCCTCAAGGCAACAAATCTGGAGCTATCCAAAGGCTTGGTGAAGATATCGGCTAACTGGAGGTCACTCTCTACAAACTGAAGCGCGATATCCCCCTTCTCCACATGGTCTCTAAGGAAGTGATATCTAATATCAATGTGCTTGGTCCGGGAATGTTGTACTGGGTTTTTAGCAATGCAAATAGCAGAAGTGTTGTCACAGAAAAGTGGCACACTCTCTATCTCTAACCCAAAGTCCCGCAAGGTCGATCTCATCCAGAGAACCTGGCTACAACAACTAGCTGCAGCAACATACTTGGCCTCAGCGGTGGACTGTGCAACTCCGGACTACTTCCTAGACGACCAAGAAACAAGAGAAGTGCCAATAAATTGGAAAGTGCCAGAAGTGCTCTTCCTATCTATCATACAGACAGCAAAGTCGGCATCGAAAAAGGCTCTAAGAGATAGACAAGAAGAAGAAGAGTATCAAATACCATAATCAGTGGTAGCACGAAGGTACCTAAAGATACGCTTGACCGCCTAGCGGTGAGAGGCGCGAGGAGAAGCTTGAAATCGAGTGCACAGATACACAGTGAAATGTATGTCCGGCCTCGAAGCAGTAAGGTACAAGAGGGAGCCGATCATGCTCCGAAACTCCTTTTGGTCAGCAGGCTCACCATCCTCATCGGGCTCGAGGACAGCAGGGGTGGCCATAGGAGTCATCACCGGCTTCCTATAAGACATATCGAAGCGCCTCAGGAGGTCACGGGTATACTTGCCTTGATGCAACAAAGTACCCTCCCGAGTCTGCTTGATTTGGAAGCCAAGAAAGTAGCTCAACTCGTCCATCATACTCATCTCAAACTCTGTGCTCATTACCTACAAAAACTGAGACACAAGCGAATGAGATGAGCCACCAAAAATGATATCGTCCATATAAATCTGGACGAGAAGAAAATGTGACTCATGGTGTCTAATGAACAGAGTCTTGTCTACTACGCTCATTTTGAAGTCATGGCTGAGAAGATAAGACTTGAGCCTCTCATACCATGCTCTGGGGGCCTGCTTGAGTCCATACAGAGCTTTAGAAAGCTTGTATACATGACTCGAAAACTTGGGATTCTCAAATCCTGGAGGTTGTTTAACATAAATCTCTTCCTCAATATAGCTATTGAGGAATGCACTCTTGACATCCATTTGATAGAGCTTGAAGCCCCAGGATGCAGAGAATGCAAGCAGGATCCTAATAGCCTCTAGTCTAGCTATAGGGGCAAAGGTCTCCTCAAAGTCAAGACCCTCAACCTGAGAAAAGCCCTAGCAACTAGTCTAGCCTTGTTGCGAATGACAACACCATCCTCACTCTGCTTGTTTTTAAACACCCACTTGGTCCCAATGCCATTATGACTAGATGGACGTTCTACAAGCTGCCAGACTTTGTTCCTCTCGAAGTTTTCAAGTTCCTCATGCATAGCATTAGTCCAAGACTCGTCAGATAATGCATGAGTCACATCCTTCGGCTCAAACGAGGCAACAAAGGCAGAGTGAAGGCAAAAACTAGACAAACTTGATTTTGAGCGAGTGACTCACTCAAACAGATCACCGATTGTGGAATATAAGAACCCGGGTACCCTCATGACAAGCCCAAGAGGGAGGCCCAGAAGATACTCCCCGCGTCAGGTCCCGCTGCCGTGCGCAAGGGGATATATCCTAAAGGAAGTTGAACTTATATTTAGATATGATAGATACGGTTGTAATCCGAGTCGTTAATAGGGTAGATAAAGATGTAAACTCTACCCTGTAACCGACTAGAATCTTGTAACCGATCGGAATCTCTTAACCGACCAGGACTCTGTAAGCCGACCCACCCCCACTATATAAGGGAGAGGGTGGGCAACAACATAGGAATCCAATCATCCAAGCATAGGGCGATCGAGCCATAGAGCATAGAACACCTCATATCGCCCAGAGTATATTGTGCTTTGAGCAACCCCAGATCCAAGAGATCCGCATAATTCCAGCACACAGGATTAGGGTATTACCTCCATTGCTGAGGGCCTGAACCTGTCTAAAATCCCTGTCTTGTGTGACCTTCGAGTTTGAGATCTAGCGCCTACCCCATAATTTCATTGCCGACTACAAAAGTCGACAGTTGGCGCGCCAGGTAGGGGAAGCGCTATAATCTTTTCCTACAGACTCGATGGCAGCGATCGACGGAATCGCCACCACCTTCATCTCCGCCAAAGCTTTCGCCGGGAGCTCGACTTCGTCGCAGATGCGCGCGGAGAACTTGTCCGCCTAGACTTGAACCGGATCCAATCTAGTAAAGATCTGGCCAACTCATTTCCGGTATGTCACTTTGACTTGGCCAGCAAACCAGTCGGCGTCGCGAGGAATTGCTGCGTTCGTCGTGGCATCTTCGCGATAGAAGAGCAGAAGACCGATCTCCAACGCCAACAAGAAGAACAAGAAGCTGCGGGGAAAGATCGTCTTCGTAAGGGTAAGGAGGTGTAGGTGCGATTGCTTCGATCTCGCGGCCGCAATGTTCGCGAGGACATCCTGCAATCCAGGTTGGGAGATAAAATCATCTTCCACACGCCAATGTAGAACGTCATCACCTCCAAGACGCTTCTCGACAAACTGGACCCGATGATTGCATCGGATAGCCCGATGGTCCCGATCGTGGCCTAGATAAAGGCCATGGTGATGGCGGCCGCAATTCAGCAAAATCAGGAAAAGCCGGTAGGTGAAGCGCACTCGCGCCCCGCGCTGCCGCAAGACGCCACGAGCCTACGCCTAAGCCCGAAGCGCCACTTTCGGACGCCACGAGCCTACGCCGCGCTTCGAAGCGCCACCTTCGCAGACGGCCACGAAGCTTACGCTTGCGCCCGAGTGCCACCTTCGACGGCCAGAGCCACGCCGCGCTTCTATGCGCCACCTTCGGACGGCCACGAACCACGCCACGCTTCGAAGCGCCACCTTTCGCACGGCCACGAGCCTACGCTGCGCTTCTAACCGCCACCTTCGGCGACGCCACGAGCCTACGCCGCACCCCGAAGCGCCACCTTTCGGACAACCACGAGCCATGCTCGCGCTTCGAAGCGCCACCTTCGGCACGGCCACGAGCCTACGCCTGCGCCCCGAGCGCCACCTTAGGCACGGCCACGAGCCTACGCCTGCTCCCCGAGTGCCACCTTCGGCACGGCCACGAGCTACGCCCGCGCCCCGAGCGCCACTTTCGGCATGGCCACGAGACATGCCTGCTCCCCGAGCACCACCTACAGCTCATCTACAAGCCTACGCCACGAGCAAAGACAGCATGGTCGTCAGCAACACATGGAGTATAAAGCAGCTAAGTCGCTTTTTACTCAATTATGTCATTATAAATAAAATTGTTGACTTTCCTGACTTGCTACTTAGTTGACCCTCAACTAAGCATTAAGTCGGGGGCTACACCTAATAGTGTGCGCATGCGCACACCTTTTTCTGAGTTTTATTTTTCTTCTTTTGCTTACGATTGCAAGTGAATCCGAGTGCGATAACTCCAAGTTGTGAAGCTCTGAACCCATGAACGGCGAACTTTAGTCACCCAAGACATGTTCCTGGGAAAAAGAGCCATGAGCCGACTCGCAACGCTCGGGGGCTAGACTCGTCGGGCAGAGTGCTTAAACAAAAAGAGTCAAACCACTCGGATGAATTCAAAATCAATAAGGAAAAAGAGTAAAAAACTCTAAAATTATATATAAGCCAGTCAGACATCACATCCGAGTGAATTGTTTTTACATTGCCTAAGTTCTGCATATACATGATTTCAGGGCTACTAAATTTGGATGCGACGTGTATGAGCCAACGCTTCAACGACGACATCAGCAACTTCGGCGACGAATGAATTTAAAGGGAGCGGCACTGAATTTTGCTTTAAGCGGGAAAAGCGTTTTGACTTTTGCATATCATTTGGGATACAGTATGTCCCAAGATGAGCCGACTGCCAGAATTCCAATAATGGGGCTAGGAACCACTTGGAAAGTTTAACGCGTGGAGCTCTATTGAGTCCTTCACGATCTCTTTGCCTCGACAGTGGCACTCTACCAGAAGGAAAACTAGTTGGGAAGTCGATCAAGAACTGGAAGCACTCGGCATGAAGCATGACTCGGTTGGCCGCAACCGTGAAGGCGCAACTCGATCGCAAAGGACTCGGGGCTACTGTGGAATATAAGAACCAGGTACCCTCATGACAAGCCCAAGAGGGAGGCCTGAAGATACTCCCAGCGTCGGCCCATTGCCGCGGCGCAAGGGACATATCCTAAAGGAAGTTGAACTTATATTTAGATATGATAGATACGGTTGTAATACGAGTCGTTAATAGGGTAGATAAAGATGTAAACTCTACCCTGTAACCGACTAAAATCTTGTAACCGATCAGGACTGTGTAAGCCGCCCCACCCCCACTATATAAGGGAGAGGGCGGGCAACAACATAGGAATCCAATCATCCAAGCATAGAGCGATCAAGCCATAGAGCATAGAACACCTCATATCGCCCAGAGCATATTGCGCTTTGAGCAACCCTAGATCCAAGAGATCCGCATAATTCCAGCACACAGGATTAGGGTATTACCTCCATTGCTGAGAGCCTGAACCTGTCTAAAATCCCTGTCTTGTGTGACCTTCGAGTTTGAGATCTAGCGCCTACCCCATAATTTCATTACCGACTACAAAGTCAACACCGATGATCTGATCAGGTGGATGAGAACGCTGAATATGAAAGGGAGGACCAGAAGCAGAAGTGGCCTCTACCTCATGCACAGAAGAGGTAGCAGCAGAGCCACTAGCTGTAGGAGAGTCAGAAGGTAAGGGCTGGCCTTCCTGAGGTGCAGAAATGGAAACAGATGGCACCTCAGGTGTAGATGGGACTGGATCAGGTGTAACACTATAATCTCCATCATCCTCATCCTCTACAAAGATGGTCTCAAAGGTGGAAGAAAAGCCTGAAATGTCAGGTCTAGCTCCTGGGCTAGCCTCATCAAAAATCACCTCACAGGTCTCTATGATCATATGCGCATCGCAACTCCAGACCCTATAGCTATGAGAAGAAGTCGAATAACCCAGAAAGATACCATCAGAAGAGCGAGACTCAAACTTATCCAAGTTACCAGACTTTAAAATGAAACATTTGCAACCAACACACGAAAATGAGAAACACTAGGCTTTCTCCCATACCTCAACTCATAAGAAGTGCGGTGCAAATGTGCTCTCAAGAATACGCGATCTGAAACATGGCAAGTAGTAGCTATAGCCTCAGCCCAAAACTTCCTAGGAGTGCTGTACTCGTCTAGCATCGTCCTGGCCATCTCTACCAGGGTCCTATTCTTCCTTTCCACTACGCCATTTTGCTAAGGGACGTAGGGAGAGGAGAACTGATGCTCTAAACCAGACTCCACACAGAAACTCTCAAAATAGGAGTTCTTGAACTCTGTGCCATTGTCGCTGCGTATAGCTCATAGGACACTAGGGAGCTCAAAAGACAATCTATGAACCAAACCCCTAAAATGGGTAAAAGTCTCATCCTTCGAGGCCATGAAAAACAGCCAAGAGTACCTCGAAAAATCATCAATAATGACAAGAACATACCACTTCCCACCCACTGACTGCACACTAGCTGGACCAATAGTGTCCATATATAAAAGCTGTCCTGGTGCATCAGTCATCACAACAGTAACTAGGGGATGAGAAGCAGCAACCATCTTGCCATGTCGGCAAGGAAGGCAAAATAAGTCTTTGACCAATTTGAGTTTAGGCAAATCACGAGTGAGATCGTGGCTGCTAACTCAGGTCAAATGATCAAATCCAATGTGACCAAGTCTCTTATGCCAGAAGGAGAGATCACAGGACTTTGAAGCAATTAAACACTGAAGGGAGTCTCCAGAAGAAACAGAAAAATTAGCACGAAAGACTCTCCCATATCTAGAAATCCCGCAAACTAACCCTCCTCATGAATCGAGGATTCTACAGGCATTACTCTTAAAACTCACTTCGAAAGAGTCATCAATAAGTTGAGAAATAGAAAGCAATTGTATTGCAGCTTACTCACTAAGGCAACATCTTTAAGAATGAAATTGTCATTAATGCAGATGGTACCTTTAGCAATGACTCTACCTAAAGAAGCATCCCCAAAAGTGATCAACTCATCACCGGGGGCTTGGACTAGGGAAGAGAACTATCGAGAATCTCCGGTCATATGACGAGAACAACCGGAGTCGACAATCCAAACATCTCCCTTCCCCATCCGATGAACCTGATCAAGACACAAGAGAGAAATATGACTCACTACTGAGATAGAGTGAAGACTTGGGGACCTAATACTGAACCACACGACGCCTCAGAGTACCAGCCACAGAAGAAGACTGAGCTCGAGTGTCTCTCTAACGTTTAATCCTAACAAGATCAATAGCAACTCTAGTAGATGATCTAGGAGCTGGAAGTGGGTTGGCCCGCCGTGGTGCAAAGGCCAGACCACCCCAGTGAGGCTGCCTACATCTCCAACCCGAAAACACCTCACGCCACTGATATCTACCTTGATGGGAAAAATGAGGAATATCAAGAGGACGTTAGAAGGACTGACCATGAACAGCTCCAGGACTAAAACTCGAAGAAATAGCATGAAAACCGGGTCCTGGACGCTGCCCAAAAACAAGCGACTCTCTAACATGTCTAACAGCAGTGTGTGCCTTAGAAGCACTCAAAGTCTGGGGATGACCCTGAATACCCTTAAGAGCAGCAACACGCTCACGTCGAGTGTTCTTGGCACGCCTAAAGCAGAAATCTACTAGGTGACCATCATTCTTATAGAAAGTGCATGTGTACTTCGCCTTGCTAGAGGCGTATAACAGAGTAACACCTTCTCGTCAAGTCCTATGGACAACCCCAGCAGACCTAAACACGGTGGTACTCACTTTGGGAGCTACCACAATCTCACCAGTCTTGGAGCCGCGCACAATGGTGGGAGGATGCGCCCGAGGCTCTAAGGGGTCAAATCCAAGACCTTGATTAAATCTACTAATCTTGGATTGGTCTAGAATAAGATTGAGCTTCTTCTTGCCTCCAACAAACTTCTCAAGAGTGCTCATGAGATACTAGCAATCTCGAAAGAAAGAGGCACAAGAAGAACAGGGGGAAGAAGAGGAAGAAGAACCAGAAAGATGAGCTCTCTCAGCACGTGCATTTTTCTCCTTTAGCACAGCTGCCTCAATCTTGAGGCCTCACAAGAAATGCAAGATGTATTTCTTATCCTATGGGCTTGGTCTTCTAATTTCTTCCTAAGTTCGATTTGGATTTTATCCAAGTCCCCCTCAATCACATTACATTGCAAGCAACTTTCTTGTGACTCAGCTAGTAAGTCCTTAGCAAGATTAGCATACTTGACATTTAGAGATTCATTGTCAAGTTTTAGTTGCCTACAGCCCTCACATGAGCTGACTTGGTCCTTAGAAGCATGTATTTCAAGTTCATCGTTTCTAGAAGAAAGCTTCCTAAGGTGATCGCTCATGGCATCAATTTCAGCAAGCAATTTAGGGCAATTAGAGCATGATGGAGTAGAGTGAGCATGAAGAAAACTAACATCTAGTGGAATAGCATCAATAGAATCATCACTAGCATTCTTCAACCTAAGACTATCTAATTCAGATAACACACTATCATGCATAGTCCTTAGGTTATCCAACTCTACAAGAAGAGCATCACACAAAGAACAGTCATCAGTGACTCGAGAGGGAGAAGATCTAAGAGAAGCTAACTTCTGAGTCAAGGTATCTATTTCCTTCTCTAGCTCCATACACCTAGCTCTAGCTTTACCATAAAATTTCCCTAATTTGCAGAAAGCTTCATTGAGCTAGTCATAGGAGGGTACCTCTTCCGAGTCGCTATAGAGCTCGGAGTCGCTGATGCTGTTGGCGTCGTCCATGAAGCACATGCCGAAGAAGTTGTCGCCTCTCTTCTTCTCTTGCGGTTCATCCTCGCCCTCGTCGCTCCATGTCTCCGTGTCGGAGAGGTTGATGTCGTCAAGCGCGGCGAGGACACGGTGGAAGATCTTCTTGTTGTTGGAGAAGTTGCGGTACTTCTTCTCACACGCCGGCTCACGAACTGGAGGCTTCTTGTTGCGGTTCTTGTCGATGTAGTCGTTCTTTGCCGAACCGCTAGTGTCATTCTTTGCCTTCTCCAGTTTGGGGCAATTAGCCCGAATGTGGTTGAGGCCAACACACTCGAAGCATGTGATCATGCCACCTCTCTTTCTCTCTCTCACCCTCTTGTATGCATGTGAAATTTGCGAGCAAAAAGAGCAAGCTCATTTTCTGAAAATTTTCAGTTGGTCATCGCTTAGCTCGCAAAGGGTGGAAAGAGAGAAACCAGCAGAAAAATCAAGGGAAGATCCAGTGGGATCAGTGACCAAGGCCATCGACTGTGATTTCGTCTTGCGAGAGACGATGTCGATCTCATGAGTCTTGAGATGGGAGTAAAGCCCATCAAGAGTCAAGGTCGACAAGTCAGTAGTGTCCTTGATGGTAGTCACTTTCATTTCTCAAACTCGAAGATCGAGTGCGGTCAAGAAATGTCGAGCATTATCCGAGTCAGGGTATATGCAACCGACTGCTCGGAGGTCGCTCAAAATCTTCGTAAACCAACCAAAGCACTCGTCAAGACTCTCACTAGCGTGTTGCTCAAACTTGTTGAACTCACGCTTGAACTGGTCCTGCCTCACGGTCTTGATTTGAGTATTGCCCTCATGGTAAGCATCGAGGGTCACCCAAATCTCGTGAGCGGAACGGAGGTGAGAAATCCTATCATACTCACTGTGGCTAAGACCCTGTATGAGAATGTTCCTTGCCTTAGCATTCGCCTCCATATTTCCGGCGGTAATGTTTTCATCAACAGGAACCTCATACGGGAGTTTCACCTTCTGCCATATCAGGAAGCCCTGGGCAGTGATGTATGACTCCATTTGCGATTTCCAAAATGAAAAATCAACTCTAGCAAAAATAGAAGGCTTGGTGGAATACTTGTTCATCGCCATGGCTCTTGAGACCGATCAAGATTTATGAAAAGAGCAAAACCGGCTCTGATACCAATTGAAGGATCAAAATGGCGATCAGAGGGGGGTGAATGATCCCAAATAAAATTTCCCCCACTCAAAGTACTTCAAACAATCTCGCAATAAAAATCTGAAACACCCAAAGATTTTCGTTCAAATTAGTGCTTCTCAGATTCGCACACCATCCAAAACCCAAACAACTAGACAACTATATGTACCACTAGCTTACATGGTTGAGAACCATGAACCATGTTAGGGATGTTTTAATCACAATCCTGGTTGTTAAGTGTCCAAACAAAATGGAATCAATTCAAAGACTTCTTTTCTAAAAGAGATAAAGCTAAAAACAACAAAATCTCATTTCAGAAAAGTAAAAGCAGATTTTCCAAGAATTGTCCTCACTTGGAGTAGGTGGTTGGTCATGAAACAGTCCACTAAAAATCACGTTAAAAAGCTTTATATAATAGACATGAAAAATCAAGTATTACAGAAAGTTAGGAACTTCGACCAGAAAATTTGAGGCTCGGTTTTCACTTCATAACGCTCAAACGGTGCAACCAGTGGACTCACAAATTTTTCTAGAGATGGATATATGAGTCACGCACCTTCTCCAATAAGAATCACTCAAAAAGAATTTTTCTAGGTTTTTCTAAAAATCAAAGACTGACTGCTTAGTCTATCCTAGGGTGCAAGAGAAGTGTAAAACTATATAAACACCCTCAAGACATATTAGAACAACAGCATTTAGAAGGAGGGGAGGCAAATCCAAATTGCGAGAAAGTAAATTGCGAGAATGTAAATGCGGGAAAGTAATTGCTGAATTTAAATTGCGTAAAGTAAAGACATAATGTAAATGCGCAATTTAAATTCACAATAAGGTAAAGAAAATTTTTGTATTTTCTAGATGGAAGGTTTACAAAACCTCACTTGATGTGGGCAAAGCTCAAAGGATCAACTCAAACCTTCAAGGGGGAAGGCTACCCCTCCACCCCTATTTATACAACTCTTGGGCCACCTACCACCCTTGGATGAGCCCCTAAACCCTAGAGCATCCATCAAGGGCTAGGATTTACCCACTCAACCAGCCATGCAAGGGTTCACTCAAAACCCACAACACATAATGGGTTTTCTTTCACGGTTCTCAAAGCATACTAACTAGACCCGCTAACCTATCAACTAGAGTAAGATCCAATGGTCCTCATTGATCCACGCAGCGTCTAGCTAGCATCTCATCCGTTCCTTGTCTTCAAGACTTGCCTTGACTCCATCTCCGATCATCTTCCGGTGATCCCCGACCGTCTGGACCTCCGACGCTCCTCGCCTAGTCCCAGTCATCCTTCGCCTCACCATGATCTAACATCGTAGACCTACAACAATCAAAAATAAGGAAATACCTCACATAGCAATGCCCACAATGATATGCAATAGATTCATCATAGTCCACAAATTAAAATTCATTTTTATTCATCCTGGCCGGTACTACCGCAAAAACAGGAGAAGACTCAAATTGCTTCAAATTCCAATTTAAATCAAACTCAAACCTGAGCACACCTTGCTCAAATAAAGTCAAATACTCATCACAAACATGGATGGACCTCCACATGGTCCTTCAACTAGGGGGTGAAAATGCATGGACTGAGCTACCCTAGTGCGTTGGAGAGTGGTCGAGGAGCCTCATTGTGCGGTCGATGATGGGGAAGGAGAAGCTGCGGCAGTGCTATTGTTGGCTTCGACTGCAATCAGGTAGAGAACAGGTTAGGGTAGGATCGAGCGGGGTCTAATGGCACAAGAAATCGGCTGATGAGCTCACACGGTGGAGTTTTCGCATGGAAATCGCTCACCGGCCTCTCTCTGAGCTTGGCGAGCTCTCGACGAGCTGGAATGAGGCGCAAGCGAACAAAAGGCTGCAGGGTCTATCGGCTGGTTTTAAAGCACGACCATGGGGTAGGTGAAGCACGGCATGGGCTGTGACAGAGCGGGCAAGGTTGGCCAACCGCGACCGCGTGGCAGGAATTCTCTGTCGTTGCAACGCGTGGCAGGGCGAAACTTGTCACGATAGAATTCGGGTAGTGGTGGGGAGAGGAGAGGAGAGGCTGGCCGATGGCCCCTCTGGCCAACGCGGCCCACAGTTAGTGAGAGTCTTGGAGGCATTTTACCGAACATCTGGCCACCACACTGTAGCAGAGTTAAAAATTGAGTTGAATTCAGTTAGGGTAGTTGGGTTAGCTGAAAAATGGCTTTAAGTGATTTGAAAATTTCTAGAAAATTTTTTGTAGGTAGACCAATGTTCATGGTTTCCATTTTCCTTGGTTTCATTCAATTTTATATTGTATTTTGCAAACTAAAATTCCTGAAATGCTACTATTTTTGAATTTTTAAGGCACCTAAATTTTATGTAAAAATTCTAAAAATTATATATTTATTCATCTAAATTTCTTTATTATTTTGTAAAATTATTTTTCAGATTGGGTTGTTTGAAATTATTATTAGTTTGTTTTGTATGTGTTAAATTAGGTGAAAAAGGAATTCAAATATGGAAAAAGTAAAACTTCTAAGTAAATAAAATCATAAGAAAATCCAAATATACATTAAAGGGCAGGCTAAACCACTTTACTCTATTTTCTCAATTTCTTGGGATGTAACAAACCTACCCCACTTACATTAATCTCGTCCCCGAGATTAGCTACATTCGTCGAAAAGGATGGAATTCGGCCCTAAGGCGGTCTTCGCATTCCCACGTGGCCTCTTCTTCGGTGTGGTTACTCCACTAAATCTTGAGCATTTTGACAATATGGTTTCAAGTATGACGCTCAGCTTCGTCAAGGATGCGAATTGGATGTTCGCAATATGAGAGATCGGGCTGCAAATCGATAGTGTCCAAAGGAGTGAGTTCGGTGGGAGCTCGAAGGCACTTCTTTAGTTGAGGAACATAGAATACATTGTGCACATTTGAGAGCTGTTCCGGAAGTTCTAATTGATATGCCACTTCACCTCTTTTTGCAACGATCTGATATGGACCGATGAATCGAGGGGCTAATTTTCCATGGACTTGAAACCGTCGAGTGCTACGCAGCGTTGAGACCATGAGGTAAACAAGATCGTGCACAAACGACTTCTTATAAGTCTGACATGGTCTTCAGCCTCTTGGATTATGGCTGGTCCAAAGAATTGTCTTTCGCCTACTTCAGACCAAAATAGAGGAGTTCGGCACTTTCTTCCATATAGTGCTTCAAATGGCGACATTCGAAGACTTGTCTGGAAGCTATTGTTGTAAGAGAATTTGGCAAACGCCAAACATTTCTCCCAATTGGTACTATATGATAGCACAGAAGCTCTCAACATGTCTTCCAGAATTTGATTTATCCTTTCAGTTTGGCTTCCTTTTTGTGGATGAAAGGCCGTGCTGAACAATAGCTTGGTCCCGAGGAGTTCGTGTAAACTCTCCCAGAACCGAGATGTGAATTGTGAGCCACAGTCGGAAATGATGACTTTAGGGACACCGTGAAGTCGAACAATATTGTTCATATAGATTCGGCGAGTTTGGCCCGTTATATGAGACATGCACGGGGATAAAATTGGCCACCTTAGTCAAACGATCAAATAATAACCCATATAGAGTCATGCCCGTTTGACGTTTTGGGTAAGCTGGTGATGAAATCCATGCCAACTTTATTCCCATTTCCATTCAGGAACCCGCAAGGGTTGGAGCATCCCCGCTGGTCGCTAGTGCTCTACTTTAATGCGTTGGCACACATCACATATAGCAACATGTGTGGCAACGTCTCGTTTCATACCGGGCCACCAGAATTTTTGTTGGAGGTCATGGTACAACTTGGTGCTCCCAGGATGGATTGAAAGAGGGGATTTGTGAGCTTGTTTTAGGATCAACTCCTTAATTTCTTGGTCATCCGGTACACATATTTGTTGTCCATGCATGACCAACCCATCGGCATTCTCAGAGAATCCCGATTATGCATCTTCATTCATCTTGTGCTTAATTTCAGCCACTCACTTGTCCTTGAGCTGAGCGGCTTTAATTTGTGATTCAAGGGTTGGATGTAGGATCAGGGCTGCCATGTACCCCTTTTCAACCACTACCAAGTTGATTTTACAGAATTCTTCGAGTAGTTCTGGCTGATTGACATGAATAGCGATATTGACAGTATGTAGTTTTCGACTGAGCGCATCGATCACTACATTTGCCTTACCCGGGTGATAATGGATGCCCAGATTATAATCCTTGATTAGCTCGAGCCATCTTCATTGCCTAAGGTTCAGATCTGGTTGGGTAAAGAAATATCTCAAACTTTTGTGATCGTTGTATATTTCACACCGATTGCTGATAAGGTAATGCAGCCATATCTTGAGAGCATGAACGACGGCTGCCAATTCTAAGTCATGAGGGGGATAATTGGCTTCATGAGGCTTTAACTGACGGGAAGCATAGGCCACAAGCTTGACCTCTTGCATCAACACACAATCGAGGCCTTGACGAGATGCATCGCAATACATGTCGAAGCTCTTGTGTATGTTGGGCAATGTGAGTATTGGGGCTGTTGTGAATCTATGCTTTAGTTTAGCTCTTGAAAACTTGCTTCGCAAGCTGGTGACCACTCAAATTTCTTCTCTTTCTTGAGTAGTTCGGTCATTGGCTTGGCAAATTTGGAGAAGTTCTCAATAAACCGGCGATAGTATCCGGCAAGACTGAGGAAGCTTCGAATCTCGGGAACAGTTTGGGGCTGCTCACAAGCGAGCACATCTTGCACCTTGCTTAGATCAACAGCGATGCCTCCTTCAAAAAGGACATGGCCTAGGAAGCCAACTTCCTTTAGCCAAAACTCGCAGCCAAAACTCGCACTTGCTAAACTTCGCATAAAGTTGATGCTCGCGAAGCTGTTGAGCACCATGCGCAAGTAAAGCTCATGCTCTTCTTCACTCTTCGAGTAGATAAGGATGTCATTGATAAACACCACCATGAATTTGTCCAAGTACTCCATGAACACCTTATTCATAAGATTCATGAAAGTGGCAGGTGCATTATTAAGTCCAAAGAAAACTACGGTGTACTCATACAAACCGTAGCGAGTGGTAAAAGCGGTCTTTGGAATGTCCTCTGGTCGGATTTTGAGTTGGAAGTAGCCAAGTCTCAAGTCGATTTTTGAAAAGACCTGAGCCCCGCTCATTTGATCGAATAAGTCATCAATTCACGGGAGTAGGTAATTGTTCTTGATGGTGACTTCATTCACTGATCGATCGTCAACACACATTCGGAGATTGTTGTCTTTCTTCTTGACAAATAGTACCAGACTTCCCCATAGTGACAAGATTGAGCGGATGAAACCCTTGTCCAGCTGCTCCTTGAGTTGTTTCTTTATTTCAACTAACTCATTTGGGGCATATGATAAGGACGTTTGGAGGTAGGTGCTATTCCGGGCAGAAGATCGATAACAAACTCCATGTCCCGGTCCAGTGGCATACCCAGTAGCTCCTCAGGGAAGACATCGGGATAATCACATAACACAGGCACTTGTTGTACCTCCAAAATTGAGAGAGTGTGAAGGGATGGCTGCAGTAGAGTAGAGGCTTGATTGGAGGAGTAGGTGACATGAACACCATCAGAATTGACAAAGGAGATAGCTCAGTTAACACAATCAATGTGCCCTTTGTTCTTGGCTAGCCAATCCATGCTGAGGATAACATCAAGCCCCGGTGAATTGATGTTGATTAGATCACCCTTGAATTCTACCCCATTGATCACAATTCTAACTCCCAAACTTATGAGTTTTGTTCTCATGATGGACCTGAGTGAATAAATTAGCATGTTGTTATCTAAGTAGTTGACTTTGATCTTCTGTTGCTCAACAAATTTTGTGGATATGAATGAATGAGATGCTCCGAAATCAAATAAAACCAAGATGGGGGTTGAATGCACAAGGAACATACCCAGCACCACATCGGGTGTGTTGCTTGCTTCTTCGGCGGTCACATGGTTGAGGCGGCCACGCCCATAGCCTTGGGCTGGCTTAGGGGCTAGCCGGCCTCCTTGTGGGCCCCCACATCCACTTGATGGACCTTGAGGATGAGGCAGAGCATTTTGGGGCTGAGGATGAGTCATCGGTGACTTCTTTTGTAGGCAATTACTCACATATTGCCCCTTCTCATTGCAAGCAAAGCTTGTGACGGCAGTGACTTTGTTTTAACATACAGATGGCTGCCCTCTGCGATTATATGGCTAAACCGTTGGTGGAGTGTGACGAGAATTATGCCCTTGAGGTCTTGGAGGTGGCGGGGTAGAGGAACGAGCATCGAAGGCTTGCCAAGTGCCCGGTTTTGAGGAACTGCTGCTAGCAGATTTTTGCGCCATCCACTTGCACTTTTGGCTTTAGATCACAGCTTTGGCGCTATCCTCCCCCGAATAGCCTTGTCATCCAACACTTGCATGTTGGGAATGTCAAGAGCAGTGAGGGAGTGCTGCACTTCTTCGTTGAGGTGCTCCAAAAAGAGAGCAACCCTCCTTGCCTCGCTCGATATTTCATCAGTGACATACCGGGTGCTTTTTCTGGTGATAACTTTCGGGTGGTTACGTGTACGTGTTAGATAACTATCCGCACGGAGACATGTGGAGGAAAAAAAGCTTGCCCTCGACCAGTTTGCTAGTCAGGGCAGCCATTTCACTTGTCGAAGACGACCAGTGTGAAGCTAGGTTTGACCTTCTTTGACTGAACTGGTCAGAGACCTAACTGTTCGGACAGGGATGGGCTTTGTTTCAATGTATTACGGGCCTTATATCTCATAGGCCCATTACCAGCGCATAGCCATGAATTATTCTAGAGGGCCTAATTAAAAACATGGTTTTTATCCTCGTCAGCTAGCCCCAAGTCTTGAGAAATAAAAGTTTATTGTTAGAAGCTTTTCATCGTTTGTGACCTTCATGGGGTTATGTGCCCATTATTTGACTAGTTTGAGCACTGATAAAGAGGAGATCTTTGTGATTCTCTTGATAACTGGACTGACACCTGGTCATTTTTAATGCGTGTGGTATATAAAGGGGATGAAAGCCTCCTTTTGAATTAAAAACATATTGTTTTTCAAAAAAACTCTTAAGTTGTTTCAGCTCCTCATCATCTTCCTCTATTTCTCCTTCGTTAAATATGACAAGGGTATGATCAAGAGGAGATGATGTGGAGTTGATGTATCTAAAGGATTTTTTTAAGGATTTGATTCCTTCGCACTTTCAAACTTCAAGCCCTCTTAGTTCTTCAAGCTTTTCATCTTTCGTCCTCTTTTCCTCTCCCATCGGACATGACGGAGAGTATGATCAAGGAAAGGAGGTGAAAAGTTTGAAGATCTAAGAGGGAGTTCGAGAATATAAACCAAATTTTAGGAGAAATTACTTGAAAATCTTTTGATTTAAGCCTTCTTTTAGTTCTTCAGGCATTTGATCTTTCGTCCTTTTTTCTTCTCCCGTCGGATATGTTGTAGAGTATGATTAAGGAAAGGAGGTGAAAAGTCTGAATGTCTAAAAGGAAGTTCGAAGATATTAGACCTAATGTCAGTTACCATTTATGAAAAGAAGTTTAGTTTTTCTTGGAAACCAAAATGGTGTCCGAAACTGTTACTTATTAGGCTATATAAAGGGTGTAAATCTGTTTGGATTTCTCACTCCCTTACTATTTTCAAGAGCAGAATTTTCTTAAACCCTTTTGCGACCTCTAGCCTTCATCTTCAATCTTTCTTCTTCTTCCCGAACGAAATGTCCATGGATAGGTCAGTCCTAACCAAGGTCTGATCCCTCCTTGAGCAATGCTATGATGGGACCCTAGCGGGGATGACACGAAGCCAGTGCCGCAAGAAGGGCACCTCGTGCTATTCGCCGCTCAACTGAGGTTAGGGTTTCGCCTCCCAGAGAGTGAGTTTTTGGCTGATGTGCTTGATCATTATGAGATTGAGCTGCATCATATTCCTCTCAACTCTACCCTCATTTTGAGTGTTTTCTCGCAACTTTGTGAAGCTTTTTTGGGAACCCCTCCTCCAGTTTGCCTTTTTCGCTTGCTTTTATCAATATAATAAAAATAGTAAGAGTCAAGATCTCTTCGGGAGCGCTTATTTTAAGCTTCAACATAAAATGGTCTGCCAGTATCCTCCTCTCCCGACCAAAGACACATGGCATGATTACCGAAAGGAGTGGTTCTACTCGAAAATTCTCAGGGGGAGCCATCTCTGATTTACCGGGAAAGCAACCTCAAGCTGGACCAAAATCGAAATGAAGAGGGAAAAGGACTGGTTGGTCCTTACTGAGGAGGAGAAGGACATTGTGAAAATCATCGAAAAACTGGTGAATGGAGGTCTGACGGGGCAGAAGATAGTTTATGATTTCCTGCTCCATAAGATAAGTCCACTGAAGAGGCGTTGCCGATTCTCCTAGAGAATAGAAGGCGACCAGGATTCGACTAAGGATGAACCTGGAGGTAAAAATTCTTTCCATTACTGACCTCTTTTGATTGATCAAAGGACTATGAAAAAGATTTTTTTATTTCTCCTGTTAGTGCTGACCATCGAGGAGACCTGGACGAGAGTTGCGTCTATGTTGCGCATCTCTACCAACGGGTCTGACCTGGCTGCTTTGAATAAGCAGCCATCCAGCTTGATCAGGCATACAGATGAGTTCATAAATGAATGCATCATTGTACGTACCAAAATTCTTTCCTTTTTTTATTTAATCTAATTGCCTTTTCCATTTGATAATCAAAATTTCTAAGATGCATGGTCGAAAGAGACCTGTCGAGCAATCTGAGGTCTCAGCCTCAGCCCCTCTGATCAAGAAAATGAAGATCAGGGGTGCTTCGAAGGTGGTAGACCCTGCTACCGCTAAGACTAGTGCTGATCTGACCAACACTAGTCAGGTTTTGGTGCTAGTCAGCGCTATACGCTCTAAGCGTGTACATGACCAGGCACAAGACAAGAGGGTTTTGTTCATTGCGGGGACGTAGACAAGGACCTCATCCCAGGTGCCGCTCAAAAAATGGTTCAACCATAGTTGGGATCGCCCATTTCAACATCTCCCAAACTTCCCATTTGTTCAGGGTGAGAGCGAAGACTCAAAGGACAATGTTCCTCTGATTATAAGAAGGAAAAGAAAGACCTCTCACCTGGATGTTGAAGCATCTTTAATTATATTGTCCTAGGAAATAGACTCAATACTTCAATGCATGTATGTAAAAAACTTTTTATACCTTTATTTCTGAGTACTTATCTTAAGAGTTCTTTTTAGATTTTGGGTTATTTGCTCTTAGTCCCCAGGCAACGACTCATGGTCCTTCTGAAGATCAGGGTGCGGTTGCGCAGGTTGGTGCTGAGTCTAACCCACCGACAACTAGTGAGGAACATGCCTTGGTTCCAACCGAAGAGGCTGCTCCGACCAGCGAGCAAGCAAACCCACCCAACATTGAAGGTGAAAACCTTCCAGTTGTCGGTTTGAACTGCTGGTCGATCAAAATCCGACGACCATGGAGGAGGTTGAGCCTCCTCCGGTGACGACAACCGAGGTGGTCAAGATGACCACCATTGCTGGAGAGGAGACTTCTGCTGGTGGGTAGATCGAAGACCGCCCTCCCATAGAGGAAACAATGGTCATTCCGACCAGTGGGGGGTACCACCTGAAAGGGCGATTATCCTATCAAAGATTCTCCCACTGGCCTCTTCCTCTGGTCAATCCGACCAGAGAGACTTCAAGGAAGTTTTTAATAACTTGCAAGCGAAGGTATTTTATTTTTTCCTCTCTTGTCCTTCTTTTTTGAGGAGAATAGCCCTTAACTCATTTGCCTTTTTGCTGTTTTCCAGCATTTGCAAGAAATTTTTGACATGCTAAGCCAACAGGCAAGGATCTTGGCAAAAGCTGAAATAGAAAAAACAAAAAAGTAAGTATAAACTTTACTATTATTTTTTCCTTCTTTTCTCTCATCCTTTCTGTTCTATCATAGCTATTCCGACATAAACAAAAAGAACAAATGAGAAGCAACTCTTGGTGGCTCAAAATACCGCCAAGGGATACAAATTTGATTTTGTTGCTGCAAAACATTATTATTTGGACAAAGCTGCTAGTCTCCATGAAGTTTTCAAAAGAAATGAAGACAAAGTCCAAAGGCTTTCCGAGGAGTATAAAAGTACTGTTCAAGCAAAGGAGTCTAAAATAGCAGGTATGAATAAGATTCCGACCTAATTATTTTGAACTCAATTTTGTTTGGAAAACTGAAAACCAAAAAACAATTTTTGCTGACTTAAAGAATATAATAAGGGCCAAAGATTCTCAACTTCCGAGTGGGAAGAAAAAACTGAGGAACAAAGATCGGTCATGAAGAATGAAATTGACAGACTAACTGACCAGCTGAAGATTTTCACAAAAGATTTGGCCAAAGTTCAAAAAGGTAGGAAATCTACTCTGAACTTCATTCTTGAATAGCTTCAAAAGATTGCCATGGATTTAAAAGGAAAAAAGATAGAACTTACAAATCCATTAGTTGATGAATTGGTCGAGGGGTAAACGATCAGTTGAAAATCATTGAAAAGCAGATCCCCATCATGGTTCAAACCATCAAAGTAGCGCTCCGAGCTTCAATTTCTTCCCAAGTACGTACCCTCTTCGTAACATTAAGGCATTTATACAAGGACGTGGTCGAACTGGAGAGACTTGTGCCCGACCTGAAGCTTATTACTCAAGAAGAGATCAATAGAAAATGTGCAGAAATCGCTTCTGCCATTGAGACATACATGAGCAATGTAAAGATTATATATAAATAGAATGTATGATCTTATTGAAATGAATGAAAAAAGATCTATTTTTGTGTTATATTCTTCCTTGTATTTATTCTGTGCATATTTTTCTGAGTACATTACTAGCCCCCAACTATTTTTGTACTGAATAGCGATGTGTTCAGAATACAAACAGTTTTATGAGTGACGACCAGCTCTCTTCACGTAGTACTTAGTATTAACAGGCAGCAGATTGGAGATAAGTTCATGCTAACGAGTTTCAATACAATAAGAACTGGCTTACATGAAAAGTTTGTAATATCCTAATTAATTTTGAGCCGTTTTGGGCTGCAGTGTGGCGTGTGTGGGCTGATTTGGTCTTAAGGGACCGTTTGGGCCATCTGTAGCTAGTTTTGGCCCAAGAGGAGAGGGAAAGGTTAGTCAAACCCTAGCCCATTTCCCCTCCCACTCCCCAGCCACACCTAATCCTCCCCCCTAGCCACCTCCCTGCAGATCAACTCCCTCCCCTTCCTGCGCCCCCTCCCCTTCATGCGCCCCCTCCCCTTCCTACGCCCCTCCTCCATCCTGGAGTCTCTCCTTCAGGTTTGAGTTATTTTGTGGATCTGTTTTGGTGTTTTATTGATAGAATTTCAGGTTTTAGTGCAGTGATTAGATTGGTTTGGGAAGAATTTTTATTGTGGGGCGAGATCTGGGTTCAAGCAGTGCTGATATGGAACTTAGGGCAGAGATTAAAAATAGTTCCAATCATTTCCAGAGGGGTTGGCTATTGGTAAAGTGGTAGATCATCGTCTTAAGTTTATTTAGACACCAAGAGTTATGGCTGTTTGTCTAACTACTGTCCAGAATCTGTCTCTGCTGGCAGCAGTCGAGAAAAGCTATAGAGTAGGGCTATCTAGAAGTTGAATTAATTTTTCTAACGACCAGATTAAGTTAGGAAATGTTCTGTATATTTCAGAAATGTCATCCTTTACTTCATTTGGATTTTTATAAAATTAGTTATGCTATTTTGAAGTCTGCTGTCCAGAACATGCTGCTGTTGTCAGTAGTCTCGGTTTGGTATTATTTTGGCAATCTAGTGCCATTTCCTGAGAGGTTGGTTGTACAATAAATTGTAGATCATGGTCTTATATTTAATTAGAGTCCAAAAACATGATTTTTGGTTTAGCCGTTTAGAAGTTATGCTAGTTTGAATGCCTGTTGTCCTGTTTGGCATTGTTACTGACAGTAGCTTCAGTGTTGTGCTGTGCATGACTAGCTAGAGGCCGAATCAAGAAAATGTTGATGCACTGTCTTATGCTGAATTAACTATCAGGTTGAATGTGCTTAAAATATTGACATGTTTCTCTTTGCTGATCATGATGAGGTAGACTTGGTTTGATGTGTTATGATATGCATCATAAACTTTTGTTATCATTATTGGAGAAGGTAATTAATGGAAGAATTGATTTTGTGAATTATGTTAAATCCAGATGGGGTTTCCTAAGGGGAAAATTGTGAGTATTGAAACCTTTAATGGTAAGCGTATTAGAATACTAGAGATGGTGGGATTTGAGGTGAACCTTCTTTTAAATGTATATGGATTGGTTAGTCCGTATAGTCTTTTGGATTAATGTATCTTACTAAGGCATTCTATATTATATGCATTAGATCTTCCCCAGATTAGTGGTAATGTTGTCAAATTACAGAGTTAACTTTAAGGTTTGAAATTGAGGATGAAATAAAGAATATCTATCAAGTAATGTATTGATGGTTTTTGGAATACTTTATTTCATTGATCAACGCCATTCATCTATCTTTGCTAAGAGCTCAGCTTAAGATATGATTGTGGAATTTATCCTTAAAGTTGTATGACTAGATTGTACTCTTTAGCGTACAAATTGAGCCATTTTTTTGGTATTATCAGTTAAAGGAAACAACCGAACCAATGTAATGTTTGGAAGTTCTGATTGGAAATATTTGTATCTCTAGTTTGACTAGAGTTATATTTATTTAAAATGTGCACAGTGTTGAGAATGTTTCTTAAAGGTGATCCTTATGATTGTATCATAAGAGATTTGGCCTGTGAAGTGGTTTTCTATTGAGAAACGTGTTTCCCTTCCTCTTGAGAGAAAAGATGGTGGTTGTGTGGGAGAGGTTTGATTCTATGATCGGTTTCTTCTTTCAAAATGATTTGCTTTGGTAAAAGTGAGATGATTTGTTTTGGTAAAAGTGGTATTCATCTATAAAATATTTATGTGGTGCTTCTCTTTTGAATTGAGTTTCTCTCGTATGTGAATTTTAGCGCCTTGGTTTTAAGTTGATGAAGTGGCTTATATTGATAAAGAGAATCGAGATTTCCTTTGCGTTCTAGCATGTGAAAAGAAAAGGAATGATCATGGATAATTGTTGAGTACAATAAGGGATTGAATTCTTTGACCTTGTTTGTTGAGTAAAAGAATGTGGGGTGAGACTTTTTTGGAAATAGAAGGCAAGTGTGGGTTGGTAACAACCCAAGATCCTAGCCTTTGCTAGTTGTTGATCTCTGATGGTTTTTGAGTAGTGAGTAATGGGGGTTTTCGTGTGTCTCAGTATGGTGCTTGTTTATGCTTTAAAAGTTGACCACTAGGATGTTGGGTGCAATTAAATTTCCATTTTGTAGTGTGCCTGACTATTTGGTGATGTTGGTTGTAGCTATTGTTATGACTTTCGGAAGTGGATTCTTCTGTTGTGAACATTTTATTTCTTGGTTAGTTGTCCCTTGGAGCAAAGTAGGTCTAGAAGAAGATAGAGTAAAATTTTATATTGCGAAGTTCTGGTGGAAAAAGAATTTGTGCTATAGTGGGCTATTCCTTTCGATGGTATGATCCTTTTGTTAAAAGGTCAACCAATTGGAGAGAGATAGGAATCTTTGTTTTGGTTCCTAGGAATATAAGTTTGGAACCCCGTATTTTCATGACGGTGGTATGATTTGAGAAAGCGACCTATCGTTTAGATCATTCTGAATCCTTGGAAGGATGCAATGTGTTTCCTTATTGAGAAAGTTCTTGCAGAATCTTGAACGCGAGGTTTTGGTAGAGCCGTTGGTTGTTGACCTTAGGCACCTTGCTTTTGAGTCCCGGCCAGTACAAATCCTAGGGAATTATAAGCGAGTGTTGAAAAATGAAACCTTCAAGTTTGCTGAGAGGGCAGCAACTTGGGAGTTGGAGTCTCCGATGCATGAGAGGTATCCAGAGTTGTTCAAATCTGGTATGTGCTAGGATTCAATTGTCTGGTTGTTTATCTTGTTGCATAGAGGTGGGTTTTGAATTCGGGGTCGAATTTTGTTAAGAGGGAGAGAATGTAATATCCTAATTAATTATGAGCCGTTTTGGGCTGCAGTGTGGCGTGTGTGGGCTTATTTGGTCTTAAGGGGCCGTTTGGGCCATCTGTGGCTAGTTTTGGCCCAAGTGGATAGGGAAAAGTTAGTCAAACCCTAGCCCATTTCCCCTCCCACTCCCCAGCCACACCTAATCCTCCCCCCAGCCGCCTCCCTGCAGATCAACTCCCTCCCCTTCCTGCGCCCCCTCCCCTTCCTGTGCCCCTCCTACCTCCTGGAGTCCCTCCTTCAGGTTTGAGTTATTTTGTGGATCTGTTTTGGTGATTTATTGATAGAATCTCAGGTTTTAGTGCAGTGATTAGATTGGTTTGGGGAGAATTTTTATTGTGGGGCGAGATCTGGGTTCAAGCAGTGCTGATATGGAACTTAGGGCAGAGATTAAAAATAGTTCCAGTCATTTCCAGAGGGGTTGGTTGTTGGTAAAGTGGTAGATCATCGTCTTAAGTTTATTTAGACACCAAGATCATGAATTTTGGTTGGGTAGTTTAAAAGTTATGGCTGTTTGTCTAACTGTTGTCCAGAATCTGCCTCTGCTTGTAGTAGTCACGAAAAGCTGCAGAGTATGGCTATCTAGAAGTTGAATTAATTTTTCTAATGACCATATTAAGTTGGAAAATTTACTGTAGATATCATAAATGTCATCCTTTACTTCATTTGGATTTTTATAAAATTAGTTATGCTATTTTGAAGTCTGCTATCCAGAACTTGCTGCTGTTGTCAGTAGCATCGGTTTGGTATTATTTCGGCAATCTAGTGCCATTTCCTAAGGGGTTGGTTGTAGAAGAAATTATAGAGCATGGTCTTATATTTAATTAGAGTCCAAAAACATGATTTTTGTTTAGCCGTTTAGAAGTTATGCTAGTTTGAATGCCTGCTGTCCTGTTTGGCATTGTTACTGACAGTAGCTTCAGTGTTGTGCTGTGTATGACTAACTAGAGGCCAAATTGAATTATTTCAATATCAAGAGAAAACTAGAAAGTTTTCTGTAGATTTCAAAAATATCATCGTTTTCTTAATTTGGAGTTGCATAGAAATTGTTATGAGTTTTCAAAGCCTGTTGTCCTGTGAGTGGACACAGCAGTCTTCGGAGTTGTTTTAGAGAAGCTTGATGACCTAATAAAGAAAAGTGGGAAACTAGAAAATTGTGGTTTATTTCCTATAGATTACTTAAATCTTTTGGTCTCATAAGTTTGGGCACTAGAGGTTAAAATTTTGGTGTTTTGTCCAGCGGGACTGTAAGGGACGTGTAGTTGTGAGGTCACTTTGTTGTGTTTAAATTGTTGATGCCAAATGTTATGATTGCATTATTTTGATATGTATGTAATTGTTATTTAAGAAAGTGTGACTTCGGGGGTGGCCTCAATCCCGCGCCACCCCGTTCTTCGCGGTTAGAGGCAAGTGTATCAACTAGAATGATGTTAGGATGTTGGTTGCTTGCTTGTGATGATATGTGGTTTAAAGTTATTCTAAGTGCGTAGAGGTCATGCTGAATTTTTTAGTATTTTGGTTGTTTTGTTGTATGTTGGTGCTAGTGGGGGTGACATCCGGGACACACGGGTGCGGGGTATTACAAAGTCTCTATTAGATGTTACCTCACAATCCGACCAGCAACCTTATACGTTGTGCTTAGAGAAGTAAGTAAAATAATGACTTTCGTGAATTACCAGAGGATTATCAAAATAGACATTGTGTAGGAAAACAACAACTAAAGAGATGACATATATAAATGAATAGAAGAAACTTATTGACATATAGAACCTGCGAAGATGCTGAATATTCCAAGTGTTGGAAAGAATTCTTCCATCTTCCATAGGAAGACGAACAGATTCTGGTCGCGTAATTGATATTACAGTAAAGGGACCTTCCCATTCGGGAGAAAACTTATTCAAGTTAGACTGATTCTGGATACGCCTTAGAACCAAGTCTCCCACATTTAATGTTCGTAGTTGTACATTTTTATTGTAATATCTTCTTAGGCCTTGCAGATAGGTCGCTGACCTGATCAATGCTTAGTCTCGCTTTTCTTCTAAAAGATTGATGTCATCTTCGCATTGGTCTTCTTGATTGATCTGTTCATAGAAAGAGGTCCATGTAGATCCTAAATGAACTTCATTTGGCAACACAACTTCTACTCTGTAAACCAGTTGGAAAGGAGTTTCTCCTATTGCTCTACTGGTTGTCGTTCCGATGGCCCATAGCACATAGTAGAGGTCATCTACCCAAGCCTCCAAGCGTTAGGTAAGACGATCAAACACTCTTTTCTTTATGCATTGTATAATCTGGCCATTAGCTCTTTCAACTACTCCATTACTCTGAGGATGAGCTACTAAAGCGTAACAAATCTTTGTGCCTATTTCATCACAGTAATCTTGAAACAGACCACTAACGAATTGTGATCCATTATCAGTAATTAGTCTACTAGGTACACCAAATCTAGTGACTATATTTTTCACAAAGAATTTCTTCGCGGCTTGGGCCGTAATGGAAACTACAGGCTCAGCTTTGATCCATTTTGTGAATGTATCAATTTCAACAAATAGGAATTTGAATCCATTAGTTGCTCTTGGTAAAGGTCCTACTATTTCAATTCCCCATATCCAAAAAGGCCATGACAAAGTTATGACTTGAAGTTGATTAGCAGGTAAATGTACTTGTCGAGCATGAAATTGACATTGCTCGCAAGTTTTCACAAGATGCATGGCATCCTGCAAAACAATTGGCCAATAAAAACCATGTCGGAAAGTTTTACCGACCAGCGTTCTGTATGAAGCATATGCTCCACACAAACCCCCATGTATCTCATTAAGCAATGTTTTTCCCTGCTCCTGGCATATACATCGCATAAGAATACCATGTGTGCCTTCCTATATAGGGTATTGTCGAGAATTTTGTACATTTGAGCCTTTCGAATTAATATGTCTTTTTCGTGAATATCCTCAGGCAATGTCCCATTTTCTCGATAGGCTTTAAATGGTTTAGCCCAATCTAGTTTACGACCAATTGCGAATCGCCCACCGCAAGTAGCCGATGGACTCCAAGGGATTTTGCTGCTCGGAGCCCCATTAGAAGACTTTGATACTCGGCTACATTGTTCGTAGAAGGGAAGTGTATCTGGATTACATATTTTAACCGGTCGCCTTGAGGCATAACCAATACTATGCCAGCTCCCGAGCCTTTTATTTCTCGAGAACCATCAAAGTACAATTTTCAATGATCGGTATTGGTCTTATCCTCTTGTATAGAGGGTTCACTGTTTGTCCATTCAGCAATGAAATCTGCCAAAATATGAGATTTAATTGCTGTTCGGGCTACGAAATAGATATCAAATGATCTAAGTTCAACTACCTACTTAGCAATCCAACAAGTTGTGTCTTAGTTGTGTAAAATACTACCCAATGCAAAACATGATGGTATTGTAATCCGATGTGATTAGAAATAATCTCTCAATTTTTTAGAAGCCATTAATAGAGCATAAAGTAATTTTTGAACCTGAGGGTATTTGCTCCTTAGGTCCGTGTAAGACTTCGCTTATGTAATAAATGGGTTTTTAAATTTGGTCTCGTTCAACGATTAATACAGCACTGACCACACTGTTTAAAGCCACTATATATACCAACAAGAGTTCTCCAGGGTTGGATGAGACCAGAATGGGCGAACTTTGCAAATAAGTCTTTATGTTATTAAAGGCTTTATCTTCTTCATCTGACCAGTGAAATTTGTCGAGTTTTCAAATTATCTTAAAGAAAGGCAAACCACGCTCTCCTGATATTGAAATAAAATGACTGAGAGCAACCATCCGACCAGTTGAATCTTGAACCTCCTTTAATGTAGAAGGTGGTTTTAATGATTCAATGGCCTGAATCTTCTCAGGATTTATTTCAATATCTCGTGAACAGACAAGAAAACAAGCAACTTTCTAAAAGAAACACCAAAGACACACTTTCCTGGATTAAACTTAATTTCATGTTTATTCAAATTATTGAAGGTTTCAGCCAAGTTTGACAAATGATTAGAGCTAATTTTGATCTTTACAACGAGATCATCAACATAAGCCTCGATATTATGCCCTATTTGACTATGAAAAGTCTTCTGCATAAGTCGCTGGTACGTGGCTCCAGTATTTTTCAACCCGAATGGCATCTTCCTGTAGCAGTACACACCGAACAGGGTTGAAGGAAGTCTTCTCTTCATCTTCACTTGTCATGCTTATTTGATGATAACTTGAGTATGCATCTAGAAAACACATCAATTCACAGCCCGCTGTAGAATCTATTAATTGGTCAATCCGAGCAAAGGAAAATCATCTTCTGGATAAGCTTTATTTAAACTGGTGAAATCAATGCACATGCTCCACTTACCGTTTGCGTTCTTGACAATGACTTGGTTTGCAAGCCAATTAGAGTGATCAACTTCACGAATGAAACCAGCCTCCAAGAGTTTATCCAACTCTTGTCGAATGGCTTCTTACCGATCAGGAGAGAATCGTCGTAGATTTTGCTTTGCTGGTCGTATGTTAGATCATATGGCTAATCTGTGCTCTATCACTTCCCTTGGGACCCAGGCATATCGGATGATTTCCACGTAAACAAATCTGTATTAGCCCGGAGGAAAGCAACGAGCGTGTCTTCCTATTTGGCATCCATCGATGATCATATCCGAATAGTTTTTGACTGGTCGGTAGGATCAATGGAAACTTTCTTTATTTGCTCATTGGGCTGATGAGTTGCCTTCAGCCTCTCTATTTTGCTATACTTGCTGGTCTTTTCTGCATCATTAACATTACTTAATGATAATTGGTCAACAATTGCGAGTGATTTGCAATCACAATTAAGTGCAGCAAGTTGGTTACCATGCACATTAATCACACCTTTTGGACCAGGAATCTTTAAACTCTAGTAGGTGTGATGAGTTGCTGTCATAAACTTGGTTAGTGAAGGTCTACCTAGAATGGCATTATATGCTAGCTCAAAATCAACAATTTCAAATGAAATTAACTCTGTTCTGAAGTTGTGAGTATTTCCAAATGTGACAGGTAATACTATCTATCCCACTAGAGTTATTAAGGGTGTGTTTGGTTGCCTGCATGGGTGCCTGAATCGTATAAATGGATGCAACTGGATCTATTAGACAAGTGTTTGGTTTCCTGTTTATCCAGGCCAGGTGGATGCAATTGCATCCACTCATACAAGATGAAGGAAACACAAAAATTGGTCTTCTCTCTAATGCAGGCCCATGAGATGCATAAACAAGCAACCAAACAACTCAACCTGTATCCACTCATATAGGCTAAGGCTAGCCTGGATGGCTCATACGGAATAGGCTAGGGTAGTGCAGACAACCAAACACACCCTAACAGACCAGGTACAATCCCAAAAAATGGGTTCGTAACAGGTCTTATCTTAGAACGAGCGATTTGCATCTCATCCAAGGTATGAATAAAAAGTAAGTCCAAAGAACTCCCTCCATCAATTAAAACCCTTCCCACTTTGCAATTACTAGTAGTGGAAGAAACTACTAGTGGAAGTTTTCTAGGGACTAACATACCTTCTGGGCAATCTTGCTTGTTGAAGGTGAGGTCGACATCCGACCACTTGGGGTACTCTGGCTTTTCGGTCCGATTGTCAATGTTGTTGACCTCCCACCATGCAATTTTAAATTGCCTCTTTGAGGTGTACACAGATGATCCTTCGAATATGACATTAACGTGGTTACCGGGCTTCTGAAATCCCATTTCTTCGTCAGCTTCCACATCTTTATTACTCGAATTGTCTGGTAAGGTAGGCATAGGACCCTTGCCGGAGTAGAAATCTTCCATGCACTTCTGCCATGTACGGCAGTTCCGTAGGTTGTGTCCTGATACCCTATGCAACAGACACCAACGACCATTGCCATTGGTTGCACCAGGATTTTTGGAACCAGAGTAGTCATCCTAGCGACCAGCTGACTTCTTCTAAGGTGTTTTCTCCTTGGAGTATGTTGGTCGTTCTGCAATTCCTGTAACTTCACATTGGGCGTTCTGTTTATTCTTCTTCTTTTTATTCTTTCCTTTGCAATCTTAAGATTTAGAGACCTTTTTCATCTTCTAGTCTTTCGATATTAGGAGGCCAGGTTGGGGGGAGCATGGCCTTTATCAACCATTTGGTTCCATTCAATAGCCTCATGTGCATCTGAGTATCGGTCTGCCATATCGAATAGCTCTGGTATGGTAGACAGTGGATGAATGTTGAGATCTTTAGTAAACCTTTCATAATGGACAACCTGTTTAAACGCATGAATCACAGAACTATCAAAGATATTAGGAATGGTGTTGTGTACTTCTACAAACCTTTTAATAAATTATCGCAAATTTTTGCTAGAAGTTTGGCGAAGATGATGTAAATCATCTTCTTTACCTGGCTTGGCATATAAACTTTAAAATTGTTTAAAATGGCATGGCACAAATTTTCACAACTGTAAATAAAACCTTATGGCTGATTAAACAACCAAGTTCGTGTTGATCCCTTTAGAATAGTAGGAAGGTAATTGGCAATTACCTTTTCATCACCTCCAACAGCCTGGATGATGGTAGTATAGACCTCCAAGAATTCTGATGGATTCTGAGTTCCATCAAAACTCTCCAGAGATCCCTGCTTGAATTTTTTAGGCCATGTTAAGTTTCTGAGCCTAGGGAGAAAGCTTTACGTCCTGTATACAGACCGGATCGTAATCATACGTTTGGAGTTTGGTCCATATTTTCAGGAGAACGATGTCATCGCTGACCACAGATAGGAATTTCACCTAGGGTAAGACGTTCAAAGACACTTCTCTGTCGCGGACCTCCATATTTCTGTTGGCTAAAGCCTTGCTGGCACCGACCAGATGAGGATCCCTCCACAAGAGATTCGATCTGAGTCCTTGTAGACATAGACCTTACTTGCACTTCACTTGCGGCATCTTGAAGGTCAACAGTGATAGATCATATGACGGTTGCATTCAATACATCCTCCCCCTCCGTTGGATGATTAAGAATTGCATTTGAAAAAATGTGAATTTTCTCAACGGGGATTGTTTTCTGCAAACTGCTTTGAGAAAAGTTGGGGTCTCTTGTCACCGCCTATGGAGGTGGGGCATAATGAAGGTATATTGATGAGGTTGTCCTTCAGAGACTTGAAATCTTTGTAAGTTCAAGCTCCATGGGTTTTGGTGATTGGTTTTAGACTAATTTCTAATCATTGTTTAATGACAAATCAAATCATTATGAGACTAACATGTTTAATTGAGCTACATTCTTATTAGTCTCAAATTTGGATGCAAAATAGAAATCTCAAGGTATGCACTCGTATTCATTTCTATTATCATAATGCATACTTAGGATTCAAGTTAAAAGATGAACTCTTCCATTGCTTATATATTAACGATGTGCATTATGTTTTCAATTCCATACATTACATGAATGCACACATCTAGCGGGAGTTCATAATTTAACTTGATGCTTCAATTGTATTGATCCATATCCTCTTGCAAATTAATATAAAGGATCAAAACTATTGAAACAATCCTAGAGTATATATAACTTGTGTAGTTGTAGTATACTCATGTTAATATAGGATAAACTCAAATGCTATCTAAGATTGATTATGTGCATATTGATTCCAAGTTAAATTATTTACACGCACATACTTAATGGAGTTTATTCTTTAGTTGATGGTCTCAAGAGTATTGATCATGTTCCATTCTACTCCAACAAATTGGATCATTACTAACCATCATATTGATTATATGAAGCTTGTGTAGTTAACATATGCTTATGTCAATTTAAATAAAATTTAAATTGAGTTTGGTTGTCTTTCAATCAATCAAAGAACGCTTCATCATGTGTTGATGGTGTCTCTTTGTTGATTAAGGACAAGCGGAAAGTTCTTGAGTATAATAAAGCATTAGTTGCATCAAAGTGCTGAAGACACCAACTAATCATTCGAATTGATTTGGGTTGTGTTCAATCGATCTTGGAGGCATCCATTATGTGTTAATGGAGTACAAAATATGGTTGAGACAACCGTGTTTGTGGGACTAACAATCTTTCATGAGTTGTGAAGTAGGTTGAGTCCAAGATGATAAAGAATCGGAAACGAGAAGTCATCATGTGTTGATGAGCTTCAAGAGGAGATCCCGAAGAGAGAAGAAGAGCTAGAAAAGGTTCATCATGAGTTGATGAACAAGAAGAAGAAGATTCGATCCTGGAGAAAAGATGATTGGAAATCATAAAAGCTCCAAGTGGATCGCTAGAGATAAAGGTATAACTATCTAGGGCTAAGGATGTGTTCCTAGTCTTTTATCGGTCTCGGTGTTTGGATGGGAGACCGGGTTGCTAATTAGGTGCCGTACTATTAAGAGGGGTTGAGTCATTTAACTTGAGCTTCATCATGTGTTGATGAACTCAATCCGGTTCATTCTAGCTCACTCTCTTGATTGGTTTTTGCATGGAGCTAACCATTTGGCATGTGTTGCGAATGAGTGAAGCTCGTGCATTGGTTTTTGCATCATACTTTGATTTTCATGTGTTGCAAATAAGGGAGCTCATGCTTGCTTCTTATTTGAATTCTCAATTTGTTTTGGCATTGCTTGGACCTAAGTTTTGCATGTGTTGCAAAAGGAGAGAGCTCAAGCAATTTAGTTTAAAGTGGTTGCATGGAGCTAGAGATTTGCATGTGTTGCAAATAAAGAGCACATGCACCTTAGTTTGATTTGTGATTTGCATGGAGCTAAGTTTTGCATGTGTTGCAAAAGGAAAGAGCTCATGCAACTTGATTTGAATAGTTGTTGTTTTGCATAGTGCTAGAGATTTGCATGTGTTGCAAATAGAGAGCTCATGCATTTGAGTTGAATGCTTTGTGTTTGCAAAATGTGTTTTTGCAAAGTGCTGATTTGTTATTTGCAAATGTGTTTTGCAAATAAGCTGGAAGTTATGGGTTTCGATCCTAGAGCATGTGTTGGCATTCGCGAATGTATTTTGCAAAGTGTCGAGATCATGTGTTGATCCTTACATGGCTAGAGGATTGATCTTATAGGTTCTTGGGTTATTTGCAAATGTGTTTTCAAAATAAGTTGTGCTTAATGTGATTCTTTGGAGAATGTGAATTCGGTCTGCAAATGTGTTTTGCAAATTGCTTGATCATGTGTTGATCATCACATGGCTCAAAGAATCAATCATTATTGATTTTTGATTTGAAAAGAAAAGATCTTTGTAAAAAATCTGTCTAAACTGGGTGGCCGGTGCTACCGGCCATGGTAGCCCCAGCCTCAATGCGGTGTATAAAAACTCGAGAGGGTGTTTTTGGGTTTCAGGCAGGCCAGTGCTACCAGCCATGGTAACCTAGTGCTACCGGATGAGCGGTAGCACCGGATGAACCCTTGGTGTGGAAATTCCAGAGGGGTGTTTTTGTGGTTGACTCGAGGCCGGTGCTACCGCTCGAGCGGTAGCACCGCTCCCAGTTGGCCAGTGCTACCGGATTTCCTGTAACGGCTAGTTTTCTAGGCGTTGGCCTGTAGGCCGGTGCTACTGGGTCTAGTAGGGCGGTAGCATCGAGAATTCTGAGTTTTTCCAGATTTGCTACCCAACGGCTAGTTTTGGCTTGGAGGCTATAAAAGGAGGCCTTGGCTGGTTGTTGGAGTTATTGTGAGTGTGTGGGAGTTGTGTGTATGTGTTGCTCTCTCCCATTTGCTTCTTTAGCTAGTGTGAGCCTCTAATTGCATGTGTTGCAATTAGAAGAGGATTGAGAGCCTCTTGTGCATGTGTTGCACTTGAGGAGGATCCTAGTGCATGTGTTTGCACTTAGGAGGTCACCGGAGTGCATGTGTTGCACTAGGTGAAGTTCAAGCTAGAGGACTTGACTTGTTACTCTTGGTGTTTGCCAACACCTAGACGGTGTAGCGGCGTCGTGTGCGCTAGCTCTCAACGGAGGTTGTGAGAAGCCCTAGCAAAGTTTGTGAAGGTTGGAGCTCGCCTACCCGGGAGGGAAAAGGAGCTACCACTAGTGGATTCGAGGAGGGTACTCAATTCGTGGAGCCGATCCAAAGTGGTTTGGACTAGCCTCAACGTGGATTAGGGGAGACCGGCAAGTCTCCGAACACCACGGTAAAAAGTATTGTGTCTCCTTGTG
This sequence comes from Otatea glauca, assembly GCA_036346275.1. NCBI lineage: Eukaryota > Viridiplantae > Streptophyta > Magnoliopsida > Poales > Poaceae > Otatea > Otatea glauca. Next base: position 42,914,424 of record CM070713.1, on the reverse strand, counting down.
TATGCTTGCAATTCCTTATTTACATTGTTGCAATTTACATTCCTAGAATTAAATTGCTTGCTTGTCTTTAGGATTGTAATTTATTGTTAGAGACATAATTAGCTAGTGCACTTAGTGAGCCTAGTTGACTTAGGCTTTAATTGTAAAAATCTTAGTTTATCGCTTTCGTATTGATTATTGTTTAGTTTTTTACATAGGGATCAATAGAGCGTGTATTTAGTGAGAAGAATTTTTAAAGCCGCCTATTCACCCCCTCTAGTCGGCGTCCTCGACCTTACAAGTGGTATTAGAGCTTGGTCTCTCATTTATTAGGCTTTACCGCCTAGATAGTAAGGATGGCGACTAGTGGTTTAGTGCACTACACCGATTCACATATTTTTTATGGCTCAAATTATGCTTCATGGAAGTTATTTATGATTTCTCATTTTAAATCCATGAGTCCCCAAATATGGTGGATCGTAGATGTGGGCTTTTCTCTTCAGTTGAATGACTTTACTCCAACTAAAGGAGAAGAGAAATGCCTACATCTCGACGCTCAAGCCACTAACGTTTTATTTAGCGTTGTGAGCGTAGATGTATTTAATAAAATATGCAATCTCAAGAGCGCTCATGAGATGTGGAGAAAACTTCAAGATTTATATGACATGTCCACATCCCCAAGTGAGAATTGAATAGAAGAATGGGTGTCAGGAGATGAAACCTAAAATTCTATCTCAATTGATGAAGAACCGACTACACCATCAACCTCAACTTCTACCTCAAGCGATGATGAGCCTACTATTCCATCTCTTTCATCACGTTGCTTCATGGCAAAAGGTAAAATTGAGGTAAGTGATAGCAATGATGATGAGCCCTCTTATGATGAGTTGATGAATATGTTAGAGGAGCTCAATGAGTATCTTGGGAGAGAAAAATCCAAATTAAGATTTTGAAGCTTGAGCATGACTCACATCAAAATGATTCTAATGTGCTCAAAAGTGAGCATGAGTCTCTTCTCCTCAAGGAACTCACTAGGCCTAGGGTGGATATAGGAATTAATTGTGATTTGATTGATGAAATACTATGCTTAAATGTTAATCCTAGTATTTCATATAAAATTGACATGTCCACCTCTAGCAATGATATGCTTTGTTGCTCTAATGAAATTGCTTCTGATTCCTCTATGTCTTTAGAGACTATTCTTGTAGTGGAGAATAAAAAGCTCAAGGCACAAGTCACTCAATTAAAAAGTGATTTGAAGAAGTCCTATCAAGGAAAGGTCACTCTCGACAACATCTAAGCAATCCACGAAAGTTGGTTGACAAGAGAGGGATTGGCTACATCTCCAAGAGGGAGAAGAAAATGAAGGGCCACTATGACTCTGTGCACCCTCATCAAGTGGAATTCAAGCCACAAGCATCAACCATGAGGCAAATCGGCAAGGATCAAGTCAAGAAGGTCAAGAGAGGGCCAAATAGCGTGACATGTTTCAATTGCCGGGAAAGGGGATATTTCGGTAAGAATTGTCACAAAGGTATCACTCCTAAGCCTATTGTTGTCAATGATTATTATTTCCTTAGGAAGGAAAAAAATGGCAATGTGTTTGCCAAGTTTGTCAATTCTCCTAAGGCTATGCAAAATAGTGATAATAATTTGCTTAGGGGATATAAATCTAGAAATGTGTTTGCTCAAAATGCTAGATTTCCTAAGACTGAAGAATCATGTAAATCATGTGCTTAGGAAAAATAACAATAGCAAAACATATGCTAGAAATATTAGATCCACTAAGCGTCCTCATTATAATGATTATTATGTACTTAGAAAGGATCAAACTAGGAATGGATTTGCTAAAAGTGCTAAAAATCCTAAGCCTCCTCAATTCAATGCTGATAAATCGTTTAGGAGTAATAACAATCACAAATCCATTGCTAATCATGTTAGTTCACCTAAGACAATTAATGTAATGGCCATTTGAGTCCCTAAATCTATTGTGAATAACATTAGTGGACCACCTTGACTGAACCGATCAGAGACTTAACCGTACGGATAAGAGTGGTTCGTTTTATATATTATGGGCTTTATGTATTGTAGTCTCATTAATAGAGTATAGTCACGAATAATTGAGGGCCGAAATAAGTGACAAACTTTTAATCCTCGTTAGTATGATCCAATGGGTGATCCAAAATGGGAGGCAAAGTCTAAAGATCTAGGATGGAAGTATGGCTTTTGGCCAGTGATTAGCAACTGAGATTTGGTCCAATGTTCCCTTTGTGACAGAAAGGTAACAGGAGGAATGAAAATGTTAAAGGAGCATCTTGCAGATGAGTTTGGATATGTTAAAAAATGTGCCAAGACTACAACAACAATCATGAAAGAGATACGGGAGGCTCTTTATTTACAGTCATGGGAGGCTTCTTAGTGCAATACGGGAGAAGACAGGTGGGATGATCTTGTGAGACCCGTAGCTACTCGATTTGCCACAACATTCCTTACTTTGTGGAGTTTGCACAAGCACAAAGATGAGTTGAGATATATTTTTGTCAACCACGATTGGACTATGTCCAAATTGGAAAACCTAAAGGCTAAAAAATGTGTATGACATTATTCTTTCTAAGGAGTTCTGGAATTCAACTGAGGATTGCCTTAGAGCTTCACAACCACTTATTCTTGTGCTAAGAGTGGTTGATGGTGATGAGAAGCCCGCCATGCCGGAGATTGCAGTATTCATGGTCCAATCAAAGGAAAAGATCAAAGTAGCCTTCTCTACCTAAAACAAGAAAGTTTTTCTCAAGAGCATCATGAAAATTATTGACCAATGTTGGGTGATGCAAATGGATACCCCATTATATGGAGCTGCTCTCTATTTGAACCCCAAGGGAATTTTTTCCCATCCAAAAGAAGAATGATGATACATATGTTGGGGAGCTAAGGGGTTGTTTCATTGATGTGCTTGCAAGAATGGTAAAAGATGACGATCTTCGAAACAAGATCGATAGGCAAGCCATTCTCTATGAGGACCAACGCGGTTACGTCTTTTCAAATAAAATGGGAACTTAAAATATAGATTCATGGAGTCCTAGTAAGTGTTTCTAATTTCAGCATGTTAATTTAATTCCTAAATCCTAATATATGCATGTATTTTCAATTTTAGTTGATTAGTGCCGTGCTTATGGTGGCTGAGCAATTGAGCTATAATGGTTTGTGAAGCATATCGTTAGTCTTTGTACTTTATCATCCGGTTGTAAGAGAAATTGGAGTACCTTTCAAATTGTAAGTTAAGTTAATGAGGTGTTTAATATTCATTTTGTTTGCTTTGCTTGCCATTTGTAGATCCATACCAAGAAAAGAACCCGATTAGAGCACAATAAATTGAATGATTTAGTATTTTAGTCTATGTTACATACAATCGGAAGATGACAAGTAGGTTTCAAAAGCGATGCGATGAAGGGAGCAAAAGCTATGACCATTTGGTTATAGAAGAGTTTGATTAGGACAATGAATGGGCTAAACTATTGGCCGAACCAAAGGTGGTCATGGGTGTGACCTTACATAGGACTATATTGATGAAGCCATTGGTGCGTCATGCGAGCTTTGAGATCGGAATGTTCCTATGAGAGGTAATGGCGAGACTTACCTACACTCGGTGTGCAAGATCTACACCAAGGGTGGTTGAAGAAGAGGAGACACACTCTAGGCAATGAAGAGGAAAATGAAGAAGAGATCATGCTTGATGATGACGATGTGGGCGATTATGGCAAAGCTCTAACTGATGTTATCGAAGATGGTGAAGGAGAGAACATGGTTGCTACTAACAATTTAAATGATTTTGATATGGATGACTTTTGAAAGATGAGAGAGTTGGACTTATGTTATGCCATTAGGCATTAGATTCTAAGCTTGTGGAATGTGGACTTATGTTATTGTTATGGATTTATGTTGGTTGTTGCTCATTGTTTATGTAATCATATATTTAATTCCCAATTCTTTACTTCATTGTTGTTCTATCTTCGTGTAGTTTGTTGCTTGGGAGAAGAGAGAAGAGATTATCAATAAGGTATGTCACTAATCCATATTTACTCAATTAATTGAAAATTTGGAATATGAATTATTGAAATGTTTTGTAACAGACTACATGTTGGAACTTACAAGGGGATGTGTGCTACATAGAAGAAGATAAATTGGAAGGAGAATGGGTGCTACATGGGTTCAAGAACCAGAAATATTAAGGTATGCATGACCTACAAAATTGCTTATTTGTTTGTTGCTATATTAGGTTAGGATATGTGTATGGCATCGCCTCGCAGCACGCCTTAAGCGCTTCAACGGTAAAAAGATGGTGAGTCGCTATGCCTCACCTTATCGCTTCAATAACCTTAGTTGGAGGTGAGACGGAGGAACGGCAACGCTGTGGAGCCGAGTGACGACTCCAGGATGATTTTCGGGGAGGTAGTTTATGGTGGGGCGAGGGGATACGACTGCTAGATTGATCTTTAATGTCGCTTCTCACATCAGCGGCATGCACCAGACATTTCATCAAATTTGATAATCCCCTGAAATTTGATTTGATCGAGTAAGTTTGTGTCATACTATCACAATCGTCGTGAAGTTGAAAAAATATCATTCTAATCAACCTCACTTCGTAATATCTTCGCAAAGGCAAAAAAAATCTAGAAGATACCATGAACGTAGTATTTTCCATCCATGAGCTCTGTTAACATGCATATTAGTGAGAGAAAAAAAATCACAAATGACAGTTTTGCCCCTATGGCTTTCTCCTCTCTACTCTTTCTCTCTTCTCCGATCCTTGTTTTTGAAAAAAAATCATAAATGATAGTTAAAGGTGGGACCAACCCTAAGAAAAAAACTAGCATCGGTTTTCCTAATTGCTCATCCGATTCATAGTATTGTCGTTAACATGGCCAAGATTCAAATGTCCTACGCCTTTTGCTCACTCCACCTCTAGTGTCGCCCACAATGTCATCGGGAACACGGTTGACGAAATCATCGATTATCGACCGAAAATTGCGAAAATCGAACGTATTGAGCTGGTTTGGCTTCTAAAATCGGTCGGTAAACTGGTTCATTTCAAATTTAAAAAAAATCCAAAATTTCCCTAAAATTAGTAATAATAGCTCTGTGACTTCTGGTATGAAATTGTTTTAAAACCCCAAATTTGGGAGATATATTTGAGTTAAAACTGAAAATAGAAAATAGAAAATTGAAAAGGCAAAAAAAAAGAAAAAGCAGTACCAAGATTACAGCCCACAGTACAGGCCCAAAAGCCCAGTCCAGCCCATGAATGAAGCAACGGTGTTTTAAGATGGTTAGTGGTCGTTCGAACACAATCATTGAGCTTCCCACTCCATTCTACACCCTAACGTCCAGATCGAGACACCTTCAACCAGATCCGGGCACCGTCTGCGTGAAAATCGCCGTTGGAGCTCGAAAATCGACTAGCTTTGGTCGATAATCGCCAGTCCAGTAGCGAAAATCGAAGGAATTGTGGGCGCGTTGATTATCGTCAAAAATCGACGATTTTCTATGGAAACTGAGCGATTTTTGGTATATTTGTTTGATTTTTGACTCTTTGTGAATGAATGGCAATATATGATGTCTCATTAGCATGTTTTTAGGGTTCTTTGTGAATGAATGGCAGTAGATGATGTCTCATTGCCGCCTTGGACAGCACATTACCATGTGGTTAGGGTTAGTGTCATCGAGGGTTAGGGTTTGGGTTAGCAGTACAAAATTGATCGGTAGACAGGGTTAGGGCCAAAAAATAGTTTAGCAGTTGTGTGTGTATATATATATATAATATATATAATTGAAATCGTTGAACCACTGATGTAGCAATTTAGCATGTACATATAATTCTTAGAATTCAATGATGTAATGCCTTTCATTGCTAGCACATATATATAGTTGTTAGCAAGAACTCACATTAACTTGAAGTTTTGTATTAACTGACTTCTTGTTGTTTTGTATTAGCAAATGGCAGACTAGGGCGACGTTGTGTGGGAGCACGATGACAAGATGGGGACCGGATTTCGATGCAAGCGCTATCAACAAGAGAAAAAAAGAGGCGATGCAACCCGACTGAGGCACCACTTGGTAGGGCGTGGTATGAATGTCATCCATTGTAGTCAGTTCCTAAGGAGGTTCACAAGTACTTTCAGCGTGATCTAGACCAGACGAAGGATAAGAAGAAGGGAACGAGGGAAGAGAGGCTCAGAAAAGAAGCAGCAGCTGCAGATTCCCCACCGAGAAGAAGTGTATATTCAGAGTACACGAGTGGTGCTGGTGAGGAGGACCAACTCTAGCATGCCATGGCTGCCTCTAGGGTGCAGGCAGGATTTACCAGTGGGGTAGGTGGCAGGTATGAGCACAGTTGATGTAAGGTTGTGTCCCGATCTTTCGACGAGAGCGATAACTTCGATTTGGTGGAACTGACTTTGACGATCCGACTACAACGTACGATGACGATGCACTTTAGCAATCGCTAAACCAACTCCAGATGGTTATTGATCTTGCCGTTGGCACGATCAACCTGAACACGAGGTTCAATTCCTGCAAGCAACCGAAGAACAAGCAAGAACAATAGTAAAAGCAATCTGAAATTGCGAATATGAATGAAGGCAAAAACAGGGTGGGGTTCTATTGAAGATCTTAACAAGGTGGCTGTCTAGCACAACTCGAAGATTTAAAGTTTGCACTTAGCTAAACTAATCAAACAAAACCCAAGCCCTAGATGAGGGTGCGGCTGGCTATTTATAACATAAGAGGAGGAGGAGGTCGTCCAAAACCTAGGGAGACCGAATACAACTTGATTACAAGGCCCAAGGCCCACTTTGACTCAGACTAAAAAAGTAACGTGATTTGTTTTGCAGATTTCGGATAGCTTAGAAGGAATTTGGAGGTGAAACAGGATCCATTGGAAAGAGGGTGAAGAAAGCTTTCAGTCAAGTACTCATTTTCCCCGAACACCCTTGTGGATCAAAAGTTATGCCATTTTAAGTTGGTGCTATCAGGGAGGCCGAAACCTAGTGGAACTCGAAGTAGTGTTCAAATCGGAGTCCTTTGGTCGATACCGAGTCGTACTCGAGTTGGAGTTCTTGGTCGATGGTCGATGGATCATGCTCGAGCAACCTTGGTCGATGGTCGATGGATCAAGCCTGAGTAACCTTGGTCTGCCTATGGTTCTTGCCCAGAATGATTCATGCCCGAGCATCCCTTGGTTGGCTTCTTGTAATTCCGATTTAGTTGAGTTGGGCTTTCTCATGGGCCTTCCTTGAACTGACGTATCTTATTTGAGTTATGGTAGAGGTTGAGACACGCCTTTCTTAACTATGCAATCAAGCATGGGAGGCGCCCGAACTAATGAAGGTGATGGCGCCATGTCCAAAAGCCGAGGATGCCAACTGTGTGATCGACCTCGCCCTGGTGGGGATCGGTGAAGCCATGTAGATGCAGCCATCCTAGTAGATGTAGACGATGCAGAGAATGCTGTGAAGTGTCGTCAAACAGATATAGCGTTGCTCTTATCTAGGATGAGCATGGTCTCATCAACAGTGGTGGTAGCGGCACCTCTAGGGGCTAGAGGAAGGGGCGGTGGTGTGTTACCGAGGATGTTTTGGAGTTCCTCGCAATGGGAAAGACTGGCTGTGGGGATTACAACCTTGGTACGGCCTGTGGCCGAGTGCAAACAAGGATTGGCTCGGCTTAGGCTAAAGTTTTCCACACGGCTGGTATCGCAGGGAGGAAAGTAGACAATCCCTACTTCATTAGCACCGTCAGCCGTCAGGGAAACCAAAAATGGGGTAAATGAGCTTTAAATTTTCGTCCAGTTATACGTCGATTAATAGCTCACATTTTCATCCTATGTTTTCTTTGCAGGCGAGGTGGGGTGTGTTCGGTTTGGACACACCCACACTCCAGAAGTTTTCGTTTTGGCTGGTTTCATATTGCACTTCTTCTAGTGGGAGTGCAATTGGAGTACGTTCACGTTCATCCATACTAAAGTTATTGAAATGTGGACTTGTTGGATTCATTTGTAAGTGGTATTGAATTGAAATGTTATTTATTGACCTATTATTACTACATGCCTTACAACTTGAGATTACCTAAAATATAGCAAAGGTCATGCCAAAATTCTCGTATTTTTAATATATTTCTATAGTTGTTCTATTATTGCAAAATATGTACTTTACAACTTGACGTTGTCTTAAAATGTAGGAAAGGTCATGCCGGAATTTTGTCCTATTTTTTCATTTTCTATACATTCCCAATGTCTTTCCTGATTTTTGGGCCTTTATCACGTTTTTATAAAATTTACATCATTTTCTGTAATTTGTTTTCCAATTTTACTATTTTTCCCAACATTCCTTCAGTCTCCCGATTTTCGGCAAAAACCGATCAAAAATCACTGCTTATCGTTCAATAATCAGGGCAAACCGGTCAATTTTTCGTTTGAACTCGATTTGAAATTCAAATAGGTTTGAAATTCAAATAGGTTTGAAATTGAAATTCATTTGATTTCTACCGATTTTCAATGATTTTCGGTGCCGAGCTGCTAGCGATTTTCAAGCCCAATTTGGTAGTGCAAACCCTGATCGGGAACACACCCTCAATGAGAGAACAACCAAACTGAGGATTGAACTACCACAACCCACAAAGCAACTTCCTAACCAAGGTTACAGATTTCGTTTTTGGGCCACATCTCGGAGGCGACCAAAATCTGAAATTTCGGTGAGATTTCAGAATTTCGGCCAAAATCCGACCAAATTTCAAATTTGGTATTTTTGAGGTTAGCAAAACTGAAATTTCAACCGCACTCACCGAAATTTTGTGCCTTTTCAACCTCCTGTGAAATGGTCTTCCAAGGCTAGAAAAAATTAGGAAAAAATATGAAAGAAATCATGCAAGCATTTATCTACATTTCCTATCTGTTTAAATGCAAAATACTAAGTATTAGCACATAAAAAAGATTTGGAATTGAAGAATTATAGCAACGAGCCACACTTCTTAGTTCTTCTGTGTTAAGAACTCAAGATAGCATCTAGTTAAGTGAAGAAGATGTTTAGAAATTTACCATGACTTGGATGCTCAAATTTTTGGCTAAGTCTGAAAATTTGCCATGGCACAATTATCACATTTTCAGACTTAGCCAAAATTTTGGTTGTCCAAGCCATGGCACATTTCTCACATGTTTGTATATGTATTTGTTTTTGCAAAATTTTCACATGTATTCATTAGAAAAGGCATTACAATTAGCTAAGTCTGAAACATGAAAACCGCTCAAAAAAACCCGAAATCTCGCCGAAAAAATCTTGAAATCCAAGTTAAAGTTTAGGGTTAGGATTACATAATTTATATATGTATTTTTCTTCGCAAAATTTTTACATGTATTCCTCATAAAATCATTACAATTCGCCACAAAAAATATTGGTACAAAATCCGGTCCAAAACATATGAAAACTATTCGAATTTGTGATCATCTTAGTCTAAAAAGCCGAAATCTCGACGAAATTGATCGAAATCTCGCCAAAATTCACTGAAATCACTGTAGCATTTTGAAAAAAATTTAAAAAATTATCCCGCCGAGATTTGAAATCTTGGCCTCGACCGAAATTCGAAATTTTGACCGGGATTTTGAACCAATTCCTAACACAAAGACAGGGTGCAGCGTCACACACGATAAACCTGAAACCTTGGTCATTATTTGTTGGCCACTTCAGTCTATCTGCACTATGTGCCAGGTGGGTGGGGGCGGAGTAGGGGGTAGCTCGTATTTCTAGGTGAGATGGCCTTGCCGATGTTGAAGATTTGTCGCCTCCATCCCCATGGCACATAGGGGCCGCAACTTTCTTTTGCCGAGTTGCCGCGCTGCCACCTTTGCCATGTCACCTTCTTTTTCCCACATTTGCATAAGATTCACATTTCATTATCCACCGATTTTGATTCAATAACATTAAGAGAGTTCACTTTTCCGTCGCCTACTATGTGTGTGTAGAGTTCACACGGAGAAAAGATATGCGGTGGATTGGGTGTCTGACACAGATATATTGGTTTCATGAAATGGTTCAGTGGATTTGGGGTGTGGACGAGAAGGAAAAGAATTGGATTAGCGAGTAGGGCGATGAGGTCAAGAGGTGAGTTAGATGTTCGGGACAGTGGGTAGAAGGTGGACCTGGTGCAACAAGGCGACAGTAGGATGCAACCGCACCGACGATCGTATTAAAAGTAAAAGGTGAGCTGCTGAAAGAGTTAGATGCGACGAGCTAAGTGTAAGTACAATAGTATAAACGGCAGCTGTCTGTAATATATCTCTATATTATCTATAGACTACATTAAAAATAACTTATACAATGGATCGTTTATATAGTTGTCTGTAATGGTCGCTCATCCAATTAATAGACTGTCTATACAATGGTATATAAAATAGAAAGTCGTTTATAAGATCATCTATTAAATAGTATACAGCAGTTTTCTCTTTCCTCCATATCACCTAAAATCCTACATGTTATAGTCTTACAGACAGCTGGCAAGTACCATTGTACATGCCCAATGCAGTAGCACCCCCGACAAACGCAAGTCACTAATAGACTAATTCCGAAATTCTTCTAACTATTTCAGAAATCCATAGTGTGCTTAACCAGGGTTCACAAAACCGTTTAGGACCTCTCGAAAACCGTGGTTTTCAACTTTACCGAACCGGTTCAAGATTTAAAGCGGTTAGTAAAACAGTCTAATTCAAAAAAATTGAAAAATTTTAAGCGTAAACTGATCGAAAATTAGTGAAAACCTCGATTTTCGATGAAATCGAGCGAAAATCCCTCAAAAATCGGCTCTAAGGAATATTAAATTGGTCGGAAAAACCGACCAGTTGTCAATCTTTTTTTAAAAAAAAGTTTCCAAAATTTTTTATTTCTTAAACTTTTGGTTTCTGACAATTTTTAAGCGAACTTAAAAAACGGTTTTGTGAAGCTGCGCTCAACCGCTCATCCATACTAGACCTGTCCAAACGGACGGGCCAAATGGTAAACGCGGACAGTTCTTGTCGTGGCACGCGGCACGGCACGCGACACGACGCGACCCGGCGCTAAGCGGGCGTCTTGCGCACGCCCAACTCACGATCTTGTGCTTGGGCGTAGGGGCGGCGCGCGGCGGCACGGCACGGTCCGACCGTTAGGCCCGTTTAAAAAAAATAGCCGTTTATAGCCGTTGCAGATTTAAAAAACTCATAAAAAATTCGAAAAAATTCAGAAAAATCCTGAATTTTTTCCTATAAATAGGTGGCTGCCCCCTCCTCATTTTTACACCAGCAACCTTGCATTATCTTCTAATCATTCTCTTGCGGAAATTCTTTTGCTCTTAGTGGTAATTTGGCAAAATTAAAAATAGTTTTGTCAAAAATCCGAAATTCGACTTTAAACACATCAAGAAATCAAGATGATAATTGTGATTTATTATTTTATTTTGTTAGTATTTTAAATCATATTTTAGTATTAATAGCGTCATTATTTCTTGTAGTTTGCTTTATGGAGCAGGGATTTTCCGTCGTTCCGACTTGATTTGGTATTTCACCGATGAGCTTCTTGCATCATATGCAGAAGAAGCTGCGGAGGAGCTGCCATCTTCGAGCTCTACAAGTGCTCTTTGCGTCGGCAAGCACCGGGCGAAAAGAGCAAGACGCAGACATCGAGTCAGGGAAGATTTCGACCGATTTTTGAGATATCAAGCGACGTCCAAATCGGTATCTTTGTTTGTAAATATTGCAAGCATAAATTAATCTGCGAAATCTTGGTGGAACGGGGCACTTGAAGAGGCATGCTGACAGCTGTAGAAAAAAAGCGGGAATGGCTTCGAGGCAGACGCATCTGCTGTATAACCCCGACGGTACGGTACATAACTGGGACTACAATCCTGAGGTAGCTCGTGAATCTCTTTGTCGTCTAATCGCTTCTCAAGATCTTCCTTTAAACTTTGGTGAGTCAGCTGCGTTTGAAAACTTTATTAGGACCGCTCATAATCCTAGATTTTCTGCAGTTTCTAGCCAGACAACAACTAGAGATTTGATTAAATATTATAATAATTGTCGCAATAAGCTAAAAGAAAATTTTAGTACCTGTACTTTTTCTGTGTCTTTGACATCTGATATATGGAGTGGTAGAGCTAAAAAGGATTACCTTAGTGTAGTTGCTCATTATGTAAACGATGATTGGCAACTAGAAAAGAGAATTATAGGATTCAAATTAATTGATGTAGCACATCTTGGTGAAAATATTCTTGATTGTATTGTAAAAGTTGTGGAAGATTTTGGACTTAATGATAAGATTTACGCAATAACATTAGATAATGCTTCCGCAAATACTTACGCCATGAACATACTTACTCGCTTTTCAATTCATATCTTTGAATCTTTCTTATTACATCGCGTTGTGCTTGCCATATTATTAATCTTATAGTTAAATCTGGTTTAAAGAGGTTAAATCGATTATATTGAACCTTTTAAATCGCAATATCTTTCTTAACTCATTCTAATCAACGAGTAGCAGCATATAAAACTTATTGTATTGCAATGAATGTACGTCTGCGTAAGTTTGGTTTGGATATGCTTATTAGATGGAACTCTACTTACTTGATGCTTAAGAATGTCATACCATATGAGAGCACATTTTCTATTTTTATTAACACGCACTGTCGTACACGGGATGGTCAACCGGTACTCACAGCGCAACATTGGTATGTTGCTAAATACTTGCTTTCATTTTTAGAACTTTTTTTTGATTCCACTGTTGCTTTATCTGGAGTTTATTATTCAACCTCTCCTTTAATTGTGCATCATATTTTAGAAATTGCTACCCACTTAAAGAGCCACAAAAATGATAATATATTGCGGGAAGCTGTTTATGCTATGAAAACTAAAATTTTAAAATATTGGCAAGAAATTCCTATGTTATATGCATTTGCATTTATTTTAGATCCTAGAGCTAAAATTCGGGGATTCGATAATGTTCTCTCACTTCTAAGTGATGCGGTAGGTACTGATTATTCTAGTTATTTTTCAACTGTCCGTGCTAACTTAACTGAAGTTTATGATAAGTACGATCGGAAGTTTGCTGGAGTTCGCATGCAGCGACCTCCACCAGCACCCATAACAGGTAAGAAGAAAACCGCGTAGGGAAAGATATGGGGTACAGGTGGCTCTTCCTCAAGGAGTTCAACTACATCAACGACAAGTGCGGACACATCAAGTGGTGGGGAGCTAGCTGCCTATCTCAACAGCGACACTGTCAACTACCAAGAGAAGGAAGAGGAGGACTTCAACATTTTACAGTGGTGGCACGAGCACAAGATAACATATCCGATGCTTTCCATACTAGCACGGGATGTGTTAACAGTTCCTGTCTCCACGGTTTCTTCGGAGTCTGCTTTCAGTCTATCCGGAAGAATAATCGAGGAGAGAAGAACAAGTCTGACTAGTGAGATGGTGGAAATACTTCTCACTGTGAAAGATTGGGAACAAGCTGATCAACGAGCTCAACATACTGCAGAAAATACTGAGCTGGCGGAGACGTTCAAAAATCTTTATCTAGATAATGAGGAAGAATAATTGTAATCTTCACTTTTTTATTGTATCACTAAGCTATAGGCCGTACTCTTTTTTCTTTGCCAAGGTTTTCTCGTGTTGAGTTTTTACTTGGCAAAGTTTTTAACGAGGCAGCCAAACATCAATAAAACTCATTATTTAATTCAAATTATTTGTCTTATTTTAGAATTTATCTTGTATTTTAGCTTTTTCTTAATTTATATATATATTTAAAAAGTTTTTATTCATCATTCGAGTTTTTCTAATTATTCTAAATTTTCTTATTTTTCTGAATTTTTTCATATTTTTTTACCATATTTTATCTATTTTTCTATTTTTTTTCTAATTGTTTTCTAATTTCTTGACGCTAAACGGGCTACCAAGCCTAAACGGGTCATATCTAAACGGGTCGTGCCTATTTTCAAACGGACCGTGACGTGCCGGGCAACCCGTTTGGACAGCACTTCATACAAAGAAAAATACAAAGAATCAATGGACCACTAGCAATTATAGCAGTTCTGGGCAGATCCGATGGCCACAATTATTCTGCGTATCGATCAGGACAATCCAAGGCACTCGCACTGTCGCACACGCGTCCCTGACACGATTCGTCCCTCCACCCCGCCCCTACGCACGCACGGGCACGGCAGCGGTTGTTTGCTTCGACCTTCGAGCATCTGTGCGGAGCTGGGAGCTGTAGGCTGTAGCCCCCCAAATTGAAATTGGGTTGGGGGATTTGGGGGAGGGTTCTAGCCTTGCCTTCTTGGTGGGAGGAGCCAGGGAGGGAATGGCGGAGGAGGAGGAGGGGCAGAAGGCTGAGGAGGTGAAGGTCAAGTTCCGGCTCTTCGACGGCTCCGACATCGGCCCCTTGCGGTGCGACGCCGCCGCCACCACTGTCACCGCGCTCAAGGACCGCGTCGTCGCCGACTGGCCCAAAGGTCGAAAGTTTATCTCCTCTCCTCTCCTCTCCTGGCTACAACCAAATCTTTCTCGGGTTATTGGTTCTTGTAGCGCACGGTTCTTCCTTCCTGGATGCTACTTGATGCCGATATGGATCTGATGGTGATGAGGGCTAGTGCTAAAATCCTCGGCGCCCTGATTTCCTTTTCCTCTTTGGTTAATTACGGATTTCGTTTTTCTTTTATGAGACTATGACAGCATGGAGAGAGCTCTTGCTCTTTATGTTTGGGTGGTTTGTACATAGGAATGTACGACTGGCACTTGAGGTTCTTCCCACTAGGTTAGTTCGATGAACAATATCAAACTACTATCGTTTACTTCTTTATTCTTATGGTATAATAGAAATGTAGAATTCTTGTTTGCATGAGTTTTTCTCCGCTCTATGTATGCTTCTGTTGTTCTTGCTTCTTGGCTCGTCACCTGTCATCATAACTAGTGGCACAATATCTGGTTTGTTTGTGTGGTTCATTGTGAAAATGACACATAAAGGTTTTAGGGGTTCAAATACTCAGAAAAGATCTGTCAAATTTGTTTAACTATAGGTTGTTAAGTTTCTGTCTGTGGGTCCGGTTATGTATACATGTGTAATACTCACCAAAAATGGGTGTTGAAAAAAATGTTGAGAACCTTCTGGTATACATTTGACTTCAAATTGAATATTATTATATTAATGATCCAGAAAGAGACATCAGTTTTGAAGAAAAAAAATGCTGCATGCCACATTAAGAAGCAGAAAGGAGTTCCAGATATACCATGCCATTGACTTCAGCAGCAAATTTAGGATGATGGATGAATTGATCACTGAGACATCCATTGCAGGATTGTCTAAAAGCGAGGCAAAGAATTTTCAAGAAGTGTTATTAATTTTTTGCGAAGTAAAGTGTGATTAATTGGTTAGGCATGTTTGGCCAAAGATAAAGTTGTTACTTTTCTTAAAAATACCTATAAATTTTGACCTTCCTTAGAGCTTGCCTTTATCTATGTTGTGAAGTTTTGTTATTGAGTGATACTCTTTCCTGCACACTGGGCATCCAAATTTAGTATGTCAGTTTGATGGCATTCATTGTTTTAAATCCCTGCACTTCTCTGATGCAGCAACCTGTCTAATGGGTAGTTGCTGATGATGATTAGTTTTGAATGCAGTCTGGGTCCATTAGTACTTGTTCTTTTACCCTTTTTTTAAGTACTGGCTCTTTTACTTATTCCTAGAACATTTCTGATTTTTACAATGTTCTGGTTGCAGATAGAAAGATCTTTCCAAAGTGTGTTAATGATGTGAAACTTATAAGTGGAGGCAAAATTCTAGAAAATGACAGAACCATTGCACAGTGCAGTGCACCTTTTGGTGATCTCCCCAGTGGTGTTATCACCATGCACGTTGTCGTTCAGCCAGCATCAGCAAAATCAGAAGCAGGTGAACTATTATCTTCATATTTTTGTTATGCAAAAAAGTGTTACAAATTTTTGGTGCCTCCATACTGTCCTTATATCTCATTGCAAACTGAACATTGTTGACTGTATTTACTATGTGCATTCAAATTTCAACTGTGTTATTTAGAGTATCAATTTCTGCTTCATCCATTGTTTGATTAGTTTACGTCTGGGAAAGAGTAATACCTAATATGCCATTTCAATGTTATTTGTCTAGAGAACTGTAGAAAGTCAGCTGTCATACATTACAAATGCCAATTTAGTGTGCACCATATCAGTGGCAAATCCAAGATAAAAACAGAGAGTGGGTTTAAAAAATTAGGTTAAATTGAGACAAATATGTTAAACAACTTGTGTTGTATTCTTATCGGTTCGAGTGTTAATACTTGTAGTTCATTATTTGAGAAATACTTGTGCAATATTCGCTTGTTAAACTTTTGAAAATCTATAAACAAATTAACATCAATCAATCAAATAAACCGGCTATTGTCTCTTTCAACCCACTGACATATTTACAATTGATAAAAGAAATTATGGGCAGTGCTTCATGCTTTCCTTTCCAATACTAGTTGCAAAAATCTTGAGTAAGCAAAAAGGTAAGTAATCACTATCTACCTTTCATTAATGCTTTAATATTTCTGCATCTGTTAAAAAGGAAAGCATTAAATTAATATTTCTACATCTGTCAAAAAGGAAAGCATTAAAGCACCTCTCAAAAATCATATATTAGAAGAGTGGCTAACATTGTCTATTTGTTGTCATGGTCAGTCCACTCAGCCGGTTAAGCACTCGCCAACACATGCTACGTCACCTTCACAATCTGCTCACCATCGCCGTAGTGGGTTGTCCGTTGCCACACGCCCGTGCCCTCGCTAGCTCCCCGACATTCACTCGACGTCCTCACCATGCCCTCACAATCGCCGAGTCCCTACGACATGCATCAAGTGCCCCCTACTTGATGGGCTGCTATATCCTCGTAAAGAAGAGATGTCGAGTCACCTCTCTCTCTCTCTATAGTCTCTGCGTGCATCAATGATTCAAGTCCAATTTTGCAGACAATAAGTGAAGTTACCAATTGCA
Source organism: Otatea glauca (assembly GCA_036346275.1). Lineage (NCBI taxonomy): Eukaryota > Viridiplantae > Streptophyta > Magnoliopsida > Poales > Poaceae > Otatea > Otatea glauca. Next base: position 42,897,386 of record CM070713.1, on the reverse strand, counting down.
AAATTAGGCACTCAACAAACAGCGGCCCATGAAACCATATAGTCTAAAAAGCAGCTCACTACCCAGCAAAGTTTTTTGTTCCTCTAGACGTGCCTGAGTGCGTGTACATTCTCCACTGCTAGAAAGGATACATAAAATCTGGCGATCAGAGGGTGGGCTCTGGCCCACTGCACCATATTCAGTTGGACTTTCAGTGAGTGATATTATGGGCTTGCCCATTTGCAATACAAAACTTGTATGGGCAAAGTATATTTGTAGCATATGATTTCTTTGAAGCATGAACAAGTAATGTGGAATACTATTTGTATGACTTCATCTTACTAGGATGGTAGAGAAAACCAGCTACGCAATATATTGTTCATCTGAAATCTGGATTCTACTTTCACAACATTGCTTATGGCAGATAAGAAGACCAATGCCTTGCGTAAGACCACTCGCTGCACTTGCACCATATTATGAAGGTCAAGCGTCTACCAGCAACTATAAGTTGCCCATCTGCCAAGTTCCTGTAGGAAGAGAACTGAGTTAACTGCAGAAAGCATGCTTGGTAGGTTCTGTAGCTCAGGATGAGGATGGGTGGTTAAGGGTGAGTTCCACTATCGTAAGCTACTAGTGCAAGCTAGATATGATGGGTACATGTGCTAATAGCAGAAATAGTTGTCATATGGTTGTCGTCTCTTTTACATTACAAATTGTCGTTCAACATGTTTTGTAAGATACGAATTATTCTTGAAGGTGATCCTGTTTTTCAACTTCTCAATTTGATCCATAGATTATTTTTATGTGCCAGTATAGTGTTACTGCAATAGCGTAATACGCTGAATTTTCAATGCTGATGCATAAACTGCTGCTTAAACTGTAATTTTGATGTGCTGCCGTTGTCAAGATAGACCAGTAACATATTCTGACCATAGAGGTTCACAAGATTAGCTTCATAATTCCATTGTACTCTGTTTTTGATTGGGGTAAACAACAGTCGAGAATATATAGCAGCATCAGGTAAAGAATATAAAGCAACAAGGGTTTTCATATCTGCCAATTGAACTTGCTGATCAGTAGACAAATACATCCTAAACATCTTCCCAGAGTCTAGTAGTCACAGTAATTTCCTTTTCATCTGTGAAGTCATCAAGAACAGGGAATTTAACAGATGAAGAATATTCAACCCAATCATCTTCACAAATTCTAGGAAGTGAGCACTTTTCTAGCCCCCTGTCACCGTTTTTTGCAAATCTAACCCTTGTGGGAACACAATTGTAAAAATAGCTCCCATCCTAGCCGTGAAAGGACCTGAACCTATAGCTAGCCAGGTACCAAGCACCATAGGTGCAGCAGCAAAGTGGCAATGGCTCAGCAGGCAGCAGCATAGGCGGGGTGGCAAAACCTGCTGTGGTGCCCAAGCGTGGCATATTCCTACCTATTGCCCTAACTCGACAGTACCTCCTACCGTGTTACATGAGTGCGGCTAGTGATACATGTCATATACCGGCGTTTTCGCAGTCTGGGAGAGAGCTATTTTTGCAATTGCGTTCATAGTAGGGCTAGATTTGCGCACAAAAAAAGTGCGAGGGGGTTAGTCTGGGGGATACTCGTCCTAAAATGGAAGGTAAAACGTAAAAATGACATGTTCAGTTCTTCATAATACAGAAACAAATACAGTTTCTTTACATATCCCTACTACCTCCGCAACAGAGATGTAAGGCCGTTGGTTGCCGGATGTTCCAAGCTGCATATTTCATCCGCTAGCATACCTCAACATCTGTGCTGGAAGAAAGAACTTTCTCAGATTGTCACTTGTCAGTGTCAAGAGCCCCCGCTTTCTTCTTCATTGTCCTCCACTTGGTCCTCAGGTGATCTGGGCGACGTGCCTTGTGAAACACATCCCTGCCGTATCCAAGTATCTGAACCCATGAAATTGGCCTGTTGTCCAGTCGGGTAAATTCTGCCATTGCTTCCTGAATCAGCAGTTCGACACAGCGAGGACACAAGTTATACACACATGAATCGCTTGGGGAATCCCCAGGTCACCAGAAGATGGCGCAAGATTTCAGCACCTCTAATGAAATTTAAAGGCTAAGTGTGCTTCCTTCAAGGGTGCTGCTTCTTCTTTCGTCCAGTAGAGCCTCGAACGCCTTCCAGTCGGTGCAACAGCATTAGAACTGCGAGACAGATGTGCCTAGTTCTAGTCATTGAGTAAAAACACACACTGCAACAGGATTAGGAGTCTATGCTAATAAAAACTAGTCTTCTAGAAGAAAAATGCATGGGTCGAAATTTATATTTCTTTTTTCATGTGTGCAGAATATTTTGATATGGCTATTGGCACACAACAGAGGGTAATGCCGCTAATTCTATCTGTGGTCGTTCAACGTTTCTTAATGACTATGCCAGCACCATATGCAACCGAGTACAATCTAACTTCACTTAGTTCACTATCCTAGATATGGCTGCATTAGAACTAACCATGTGTTCACAGAAACTCCTACTGTTATGGAATTACCCATGAATAGAGATGATAGACTTTCCTCCATATCAGTGTCATTACATGGTTATTGTCTCTGAAAAGACTAAAAGGCCTTCAAAAGTTGAACCCATCTAAAAGCTGGTGGGCACTATGTTATCCATGATACTGAAGTAAGAAACTTAAACAATGGAAATTGTTTGCGCAAGAGCACTGGAACATGGTATAGCTTTATTTATCCATATCTAAACTAGGGGCCTCAATGCCATTTGATTCTAAATTAACTGTTGGAAAGTTAGTATAAGAGTCCAAGTGGTGTGGGTCTAGAATTAATCCAACGAGGAGTCGTGTTAGAGTTGGATTAGAGTCAAATTTGAGATAAAATTTGGTTGTAGATCAGTTGTGATTGACACTATATGTATAAAGGTTGTGGGTATCCAATAGGACACAAATGAACATATAATATTTAGCAAAATTTAACATGGTATCAGAGCCAAAACCTAATTCATACCTCTAAGTCACCGCTGCTTCCAATCCTGCCCTCAATCTAGATCCGCTCCAATCAATCGCTGCCCTCCATAGCAATTCACCTTGGGATTACCGTGTCGCTAGCACCACCTTGCCCGGGTGGGAAGACCACATCACCGCCCGCTCGGGATCTCACCAAGCTGGACGCCATCACGACTCGTGGGCGCCATTGTCGAAGCTTCGGGGCCGAGTCGCTGCCCGCTCAGGATCTCATTGACCTGGGTCGCCGCTACCGCTTGGTGGGGACACACCACGCGGTTCATCAACCATTGTCATCACTCGGTATCTGACCATCACGAAGTCGCTTGTGGGCACCCGAAAACACAAATCGATCCTCGCTCGTGCGTTGGACTCAGAGGTGACACCCATACTCCACTTAAGTGTATGATCACTGTCACCCAAAAGTCCCGTGCACGGAGTATTAACCAGATGTCCCTCACTGAAGCAAATATGAGCCACCTAGTTGCACCGTACACACTTACGCAACCAAGGGAGTTTCGATTCCATTCCGAACAACCATACCGGATTGAAAGCAACTCATCCAAGCATAGTACTCGCCGTCCGTCTCAGAACCTTGGTATTGCCCACACTCACTAAGGGGAGCGAGAGCAATAGTCAAAGAACGACGACCGCTCGAGTTTATGCATTAGATGGTTGAAAACAATTCCAGGTACCCGGATATGTGTCTAGTGCTAGTTTCCAAGATCAACGCCTAGCACCCACATATCCCGCATTCGAGGTGAATCACAACACATACACATGAAACTAAGCAGTTGTTATAGCATAAACATAAACTAGATCCAGTACAACTACTTACTATTACAAGTAGTGGCCGACCGGCCAAATATTACAAGTCCATAAGTAAAGTGCAGCGGAAATAACGAGTTTAGCAAAAGCGGGATAGCGGTATGCCCATCCCTACCCAAAGGCAATCGACTTGGGAAAAACCCAAGTACATCCTTCAACATGATCGTCGGTCCCCGGAGTATAATAAGCGTCGTCGGGGCATTCTTCCATTTCGTCTTCTATATTATATTGATTAAGCAACCATGAGTACACGTATGACCTCGCAAGACTTTAGTGTATGGAAATATTGTAAATGCAAGCTAGAGCAAGGATAATAAGTTTCTACACTAGTCTCATTTTCAGCACAAAGCAGATTTTGTTTAACAAGTAAATGTCGCATAAAATGGTAACGGAATTGTAAAGAGCATTTAATAAGAAGCTAATAATAGTAAGTACAATTCATATTCATCATTCCACAGCCCTCCTTGGCTGCGAATAGCGAATAAAAACAGCCATCCTTGGCTCCCAAAGTTTTCCATACCAACCCAACACCGTTCCCAAACGTTTTGGCAAAAACAAAGACTATACTCGACATTATTTTCCCAAGTTGCTCATGACCGCAAGCACGGCTATTTAATTAGATTTTAATCTCTGCAGAGAGTGTATACTTTACCCACATGACACATTCTAGCAATCATGTCAACCATGCCACGCAGTACTCCCCGTACCCATTTTGCTAGACTGTGACTAAACCGTTCAAATAGCTAAAGCTTAGCCTTGCACCAGCGACAGTGATGTTAAACCCTTGCCATAGTTCCGGTGATCCTGAACCGATGGTACCCCATCGCGAACTCTCCCCATGGCAAGGCATGCACTGTTGTATTGGAATGCTTGGGCCCCAACACCTCGGTGAAGGGAGCACCTAGAACGACTCTAGTCCATCGGATCGTCCATACTACTTCGGCCTAGCAAAATGCAAGGCTAAACTCTAACTAATCTAGTGAGTTTAGGCTATCCCATACTAGCACATGCGGTTGCACCAAAACACTTAGGTGATAGCATCGAGTTCGGTCCTTAACTGACTCGGGCAAGAATCTCCCCCTAACTATGTGTGAGGTCCTTTTCACGCCTCAAGTTAAGTAATAACTCGCCCGCGTCTAAATCATAAGTTTGAGTTGGATTTGTATCAAATTAAGTGGAAACCATACCGTGGTTCCATCCATTTAAACAAAGTTTGCTCAAAGTAGTTGAAACATCTCCCATCATTTTGAAAGTTGTTCTAATGAGCATGTCTAAGCAATACATATGGTAAGTTTGCAAGTTTTACCCAAGTGACATTAAGTATTGTATAATCCAATACTAAGTTACAATGGCAAGTGTTCAAATAACAAGGTAAAGGTAATGCATACAAGTGGATTTAGCTACCATTACCCACAACATAGCAAGTTTAAAACATACACGCATGCATATAGTTTGATAAAACAACGTAAATTTGCAAATATGGGATCAAAATGATCAAAGAAGGGTACTTGCCTGGTTGCTCTTCTTCTGAATTATAGTCCGGGTCGTAGTCGACGTCGTTAATAACCGAATCCGAATTATCGTCATCTATGCGTCGAATAATAAGAACCGAGACAAAAGCAAATAACACCGTATCAAATGGGGCAAAAAGAAATCAGATGTAAATACCAAATTAAAACTTACCAAGAAGAATATGGTGATTGTGAGTTCTTGACTTATCACTTTCATATTGATTTCATTAGCACTTTATTTATGTGAGATCTTTTCTTGAATGTGTTACTTTCATTCTCTATTATAAGAAGCTAAAGTTATAATCATAGCTAAGGCTATTTACGAATTCAAGAGGCTAAAATTATGTATCTTTGTATGTATAACTTCGAATTATAGATGCTAAAATTATTTGGATGAATAAAAGTATCATTAGTTAAAAGGTTTTGCTTGATTGGCACTTAGCTTTAAGTGTTCATGCATGGGAATGATTCCTACAAGATGGATCATAAATTTTTAGGTTATTTTCTGATACTACTTGGTTATGCGACGATTTCTTGCATTACCAATGATTTGGTTTAAGTCTTCCGATTTCATTCATCTATACAAGTGACTTTAACAACGTTATCATTTAGGGTTTTTGCTCTAGCAAGTTTTATATGATAAGTAAGTTGAAATTAAAATGTTTTTCCATATTTTAGTTGTCCATATACTGGTTTACGATTCTGGGTTGATTCCCTCAAAATTTAGGTTTAGCCGAGTTGTTTTTCAAGTTGCTGAAAGTGTTTAGGTGTTATAGTCTTAGTGCAGTTTGTAGTCTTTGAAGGGTTTTGCTTTAATAGGATTCAGATGCAAAGCAAGTTATAATTAAGGTATTTTTGCAGAATATGGTAGTATATATACTAAACTCTGATTCTGAACTATTTTCCTTTAAATTTTCATTTGGACGAGATACTTTACGGATTGCCGAAAAGGCTTAAGCATTATGGTTTTGGTGCAGTTTGTGGTCATTTAAGGTGTTTGCGGCGACAAGTTTTATATGCTACACAGGTTATAAGTGAAATATTTTCCCATATTATGGCAGCATAAATACTATAGGATGTTACTAAGCTATTCGCTCATTATTTCCCATTTATACAATATATTTTATTTGTTGCCGAAAAGCTTATATGATCAATAAGGCTTAATATGGCCTAACTCAAAATTGTTCAGAACCATGTCATTTCTATACAGCAAGCTAGTATATGTTATTTTAAGGTTATATCATTTGATTTCGTCGAATTTGAGGTTCGTTTGCGAAAGTTATAGCCGTTTGATCATTTTGCCGATTGAATGTTTGAACAACTAGCAAATAGATTAAACTAAAGCAAGGTCTAAATGTTTTTGACCATTTATGACCTATGCAATCACAGCAATGTATCTAAATTTGTTTCATCAAATGTTGAGCTCATTTGAACATTATTCTAACCACTTGAATCTTGAATGTTATTAAGGTATTAACCAACAATATTTGATTCAAAATACATTCAAATTTTAAATGTTTTTGCAGAAATGGAGTGCATAGGGTTGCAGTAACTTATGATATTTATTTCATGATTTATAGATCAAGAGAAACTATACTTCCTTCATAACACCTATTTAGGGCCTAGCATTCAAACTCTATTTAAAATGCAAATAACATATAAATTTTTATTACATATTATAACTCCTCATTTCAAAACTTAAATTTAGAAGTTTGTTTCACTTCATTTGGACATTCCTAGCAAAAGATATGAGCATTTGAATTGGTTAGGGTTAAACAAATCACTGAAATTGAAAACTTTCCGAATAAGGAAAGTACTTTTTCTTCAGACAAAATGCCTTCCCAAATCGGCAAGTGTTTTAAAACCCGTTTACTGCCTGACACTGGGGTCCCTTCGTCAGCGACTGCGTGAGGTAGACAGAGGAAGAGGCTGACAGATGGGCCCCGCTTGTCATTGAGGGAGAACAGAGGCGCGCGGCTTCGAGCTCGCCGGCGGTGACCTACTACTGGAGCGGTCAAATCGGTAGCACCATGAGAGAGAGGAGGTTACGGTGAACCTAATGGACCGGTCGGCGGCGGCGATGCGGTGGCGGAGCGGGCCGGCAATGGAAGGGGTAAAGCTCGGCGGGGACGTTGACCAGAGAGGAGGAAGAAGAAGCGTGCGGGCTCGGCTGGGTGGTGGAGAAGCTTCAGCAGGTGGAGGGGAAGTAGACTATCAGTTGCAGCTCGGCGGAGACGGCTCGAAGAGCCCCACCACCGTGTGCCGGAGGTGAAGAAGAAGACAGGGGCGGCGGCGATGGAGCGGTCAATCTTTGCGAAAATGAAAGGGAGGGGAGGGATCAGCATGTGCCTAAAGTGCTACAACTTTGCAAAATCGAATTAGTTTCCACCGGGTCGCCAGATTCAACGTTGTCCTGCTCGTGCTCTCGCGGGAAGCAATGGTGCAGTTGCTCGGTTCGGTGGAGAGGGAAACGGAGCACAAGCACGACGTTGGTTTGCTTATAAGCTAGCCCAGTGGAGAGGGCAAGGTGAGGTATGGGCAGGAGGCGGAGCGGGCGAACCAGGTGCACGACGGCCGCGTGGAGGCGAGCTTCTGCCGAGGCAGCCCGTGGACGCAGCGTTTCGGCGCCATGGCAGCAAGCGGGCAAGAGCAGGAAAGAGAGAGGAGGGAGAGAGAGGAAGGGAGGAGACATTGACCGGTGGGTCCAGGGCTGCGTGGAGCCCACTGCCAGAGACTGAGAAGCTGCATTCATCGATTGCATCAGATGATTTGGTAGATGGATTCCATTTATGGCAATTTCAAGGTTAGGTATTAGGCAAGCTGATTGCGAGAACTAGGTTGATCCAACAATTTTGAAACTTTTTGTGTTGGTAGAACAGGGAGTCTACTTTCGATTTTCTTTGGTTTCACTTGATTATCTCTTGTAGTTCAAGAACAGAAATTCTCCAAATTTGACTGATTTTCATACTGTTTTTAAATTTTTGAGCTATTTAAATGGTATGCAAAAATTCTGGCAAAATTATATTTATACATCTTATGTGGTCTAGTATTTTAAAAAATTATTTACTATAGCATGTTGTTTAAAGTTTTCATGAGTTTCTTTGTTGTGTTTGATTTAGGTATTTAAAAGTCATTTAGTTCCAAAAGTCAAATCTTGAAATAAATGAATAAATCCAAAGACAAACTCAAATGAAAATTCAAATGTGCAACAAGATTTATGAAATCTCACTTTATTCATTTTCTTGAATTCGGTATGTTACATCGCTACCGGCGCAGATCTGATCGGATATGGGAGGAGGCGGGCGAAAGAGGTGGAGAGGGGGCATGGCTGCGCTAGGAGGAGAAAAAGAGAGGAAGGAGGTAGCTGCGGTTAGTGGGGAGTGGTAGATGGAGAAGAGAGAGGCGAAACTTGAGGCTGGGGTTCAAGCATGAGAGAAAGAATAAGAAGAAAGGAAGAGGAAAAAGAAAAAAAGGGGGGCTCAAGAGAGTGTGGTAGCTGCTGCATTGTTGCTACTATTTGAGTTGGATCTGACCTGGGAAGAGAGAAAGGTTGCTGCTTGGAGAGTTTGATTTGAATGAGGAGAGACACACAGGGAAAGATTGCTTGCTTCTTGAGTTTTCTATGTGACTACTGGATATATTGTTGACTTTGTTCAGTTGAGTCAATTTGTGGGGATTGCCATTGATGTGGATCGTGTGTTGCTCCTTATGAGTAGTTGGATGGTTGGAAGATCTATTGGAGGGAAATGAGAGAAGGAGAGAAGTTCGTAGAAGAAGAAAGTCGATCTGGTGTTGCTTCGAATTGGATTTTTTACCTGTTCACTTGATCCAATCCAATGTGGGTGTGTGGCTGTTTCTTTGCTCTTAGCTTGCTTGGAGAGAGGGAAGAGCCTCCATAAAAAAAGAAAGGTAGAAGTTTCGGGTTGATTGCTATTTTTTATGAGGCTATGTTGGGACCCGAATATGCAAATTCGAACTCTCTATATATACTGCACTAGTTCAAGATCACGCTAGTGAACACAGTGGCAACATTGATATAATATTACAATCATACACAGTAGAAACATAATAAAATACTATATTTATTGAATAAAATAAAGTTGAATGACCTTAAGGTCAACTTTACATTATTAGGCCACATAGGACTTAAACTCTAAGAAAAATAACAACAACGGAATGAAAAACTTCGTAGATGACCCATTAATATGCTATAGGAAACTGACAAGGTTCACTTCCTAGTAACTCGCCTCCTTGTAGAACTCCTCCGCCATAGCAGGTGTAGACTCCTTTTTAACTGATGATTTTGTTGTGACAAAGGTGAGTACATAAAGAACTCAACAAGTTGTGCACAGAATGCAAGCCTATTATAACTATATACAAGGTTTATTCCAAAGGAATGGCTGATATGGCTATTTTGCAGTAAAACAATATTTTTAATTGAATACAATAAATAGATTAAAACAACAGTAAAACAAATAACAATAATAATAAAGCTTTCAGATATTTCTCAAGATAAATTAGCACACAGCCTAAACTAATCCATTACTTCCATTCACACATAGTCTCTCTTCCCATGTTTTATTTTATAAAATCTAGGAAAAAGTCCATATAACACCCTGAACTTTACTCAAAAGTCCATCCAACACCCTAAACTTAGAAACCAGTTATCTAGTACCCCGAACTTTCCAATCCTATTCGTTTAATACCCTAAATTGGTTTTGTAGGGGAAAAGGTCTATATAATAACACTTTGAACTTTGCTCAAAAGTCCATCCGATACCCTAAACTTTGAAACCGATTATCTACCACCCCAAACTTTCCAATCTCGTTCGTTTAACACCCTAAGCTTTTAACTGATTTTGGGGTGTTAAACGAATAGGATTGGAAAGTTCAGAGTGCTAGATAACCAGTTTCAAAGTTTAGGATGTCAGATAGACTTTTGAGCAAAGTTCAGGGTGTTATATGGACTTTTTCCCTCTACAAAACTAGCTTAGGGGGTTAAACAAATGGGATTAGAAAGTTCGGGGGTGCTAGATTATCGATTTTCAAAGTTCGAGGTGTTGGACAAACTTTTGACCAAAGTTCAGGGTGTTATATGGACCTTTTCCTAAAATTTAACCCTTGATTGAAATTCCTGAGCATTGTCCATAGCCAGAGACATAGCTATCTGAATAGATTGTACATTCTACAGAGGTTATACAATTTACCTACAAGATATGATCAATCTTATAATGTCGACCAAAACACATGCCCATCGACGTGCGACTAAGAAGATGATAATAAAACCTTCCGAAAACTCTATCCGATCATAGATACTCCCGATAAGCTTGATCTCACTATCCCTCTCTCACACAGAGCAGAAGAATAAGAGGGACTTATCGTTTGAATAGGAACAATCATTGTTCAAGATATAGAGTCACTGCAACACATATTTTCCCCAATAGCGCACATACCTTGGTTATTCTCCTAAGATATCAAATGTCAAGACTTGGTAACTTACTAAGTTAGGTCTGGCCCATAACAGAAATGTAGTTGTATGATTAACCTAGTTTAATGGATTACAAGGTTAAGTCCTTAATTGACCGAGGCAAGACTTCCAATTAAATCTCAATAACCATTATCAAAAAAATTCACTTAGAATCTTCAACTCAAATGTCACATAGACCTACCCTAACACACATCCTCTTGCCACTTGTCTCAATCTAAATCATTTACCACCCCAGTTGATTATCGTGTAACACATGCTATCAACAACTAAACATCATTGTGTGATAACACATGACACACCCTTTTTATAAATATATTCCATGTATCATTAGTCAAATTTGAATTTGCACTTTCAAAAGATATCAGTTATTCGTGGCATGGCTAAGCATAGTGAACACGATCTAACCAATCCATATTGGTATCTATTAGTAACCAACTAATAATTATCCATCCTAGGATGACAAATAAATATGGCATAGCAAATTTAATTGGGATGAATAACTAATTCCTAAATTACTTGAAAATAATATAACTTGAAATAACATGCAATAGATTTAAAACAAAATAGCATTTGTAAAATTGGATTCAATATGATCAAAGCACAACTTGCCTTGAAACAACTCTTGTTCTTGATCTAGATCTTGAACTTGAGTCAACTCTTCACCTTCATATGCTCCCGGCATTTCAACGTCTACACGAAACGAAAGGTGAAAACCAAAGTAAATACAAAATAGAGAAAAAAACAAACTCCAAAAATCGAATACAATTCACCAAAAAGTAGATTTTGAATTTAGATGAATTTAGAAATTTGAATGGACTCAATCGGAACTCGTATGAAGGAGAACAAACTCTCAAAAGATCCATAGGACAAATAACCTGAAAAAGAATATAGAATATTCTTAGGCAAGTGGGCCCGGCTAATTTTTAATTAAAATAAAATTTGATTTTTTTTCAGAAAATAAACTGCAAAGGTTGATATGTGGGCCCCACATGTTAGTCACTCAAACTAACGTCAGCCGACAAGCGTCGCACACCGTGTGCTCCACGTCACTGCGGTTACGCTTGCAACCCAATGGTCACTAATGGCCAACCCCGACAGCTCCGGGTGGTCTCATCTTGAAGCTCTTGTCATGGCGAATGTTTTTGACATAGTTGTGGGCTTGGGCGACGGCGGCGTCGGCAAGAAAAGCGGTGGCAGCTCGAGCTTGAAGGCGACAGCGACTTACCGACTCCCTCCCGATGAGATCATGCGCACATAAGCTAGAACACGATGAGGCGAACATAGGGATGAGATCCAAGGGCTCAGAGACTCACCATTAGTAGCTAATCAGTGATTTCTTCTCCTCGGCGGTGCAAGGGCAAATCTTCAAATCTCAGCAAAACGACGGCTGCTTGAGAGGAATAGACCTCGGGCTTTGGTTGCTTAGCTCATTGCGATCCTGATGTGCCCCTTTTAAACCCCTCAGTAGTCATGTCATGCATGAGGCAGCTACCATCTTTGTGGCGGACTCTGTGTCCTGCTCGAACACGGAGGCGACGACCTAACAAGTAAGCCCCACTGCAACGTCTTAGTGGGAACAGACAGGTGAACCGGGCTGCGCACTGGACTGGCTGGGCCAGACGACTGATCTGGACCGGACTAGGCTGGATTTGGCACAACGCTTTTTTCGGAATTTTAAATACTTTTTATTTTTAAATAAATACAAAAATGCAAATAGGCTCCAAATAAATAGCAAATAAATTTAGAAAATTCTGTATAATACTTTAGAGCATATAGAACTCAAATAAAATATTTTTGATAAATTTTCACTTGAATATTAACCATATTAAATCCTTTTTGTATTAGAAAAATCCACATCATGATTTTGCAAAAAAAAATTCTGAAAAGTCTCAAAAATGCTTAAACACATAAAACCAATTCAAAGATGCAAAAATTGAAATGTCACAAGCTACGTGTGCTCTGCAGGGGAGAAAGATTGGAAATATTTTTGGGTTGTTTGGCTAGGTGCACACAAGGTGCACTAGAGTCAGTTTGGCGCATGTGGTGGAGTTGATGGTAAGCAGGGGCGAATCCAAGGGGTGGGCTCCATCAGGCTCGAGCCCACCCTCCGACGTTGCTGAGCCCCCTCAGCCGCTTGCCCGCTCTGTAGTCTGGACCAGTGTTTCGGATTTCGGTTTCGGATAAAATACCGTTCATGCCCAGAAAACGAAATTTCGGCGAAATTCGGTAATTTCGGACAAATCTCGTTCGAAATTCAAATTCAAAATTTGAATCCGGTTTTTTTTCTACCGGTAAATACCGAATTTCTGCGAGATTGGGCGAGATCTCGCCGAGAATGGGCGAAATTTCGGCTATTTTGACAAGCCCAAAAATTGGTCCAAAAGATGGAGAAAAATTTCGAATTTTTTTGTGGAGAGTTCTGACGTATTATTAATGTTTTCATAAAAATTTCAGATTTTTTTGAATCATGTAAATTTTTTAAAAATTGAAACATTGGTACTGTCGTAATGAAACGCTCACCGGCAATTTTGAACTGAATGAAAAATGGGACAAAGCATGTTATAAATATTTGAAATTTTAATAGCATGATTCTGACATGTGAATAATATTGCCATAAAATTTTCAGTTATTCTTTGAAGCTCGAGGAATTTTACAAATTCGGGAATTTGGGTATCGTGAAGTATGAAATTTCGTGACATTTTGGTGAAATTCAAGATTGAGAGTCACAATTCGAAACAATTAATGTATATTGGCATGACATTTAATAAGAATGTAATAAAATCGATACACACAACAAGTCTTCACATATTTGCATATGACAATTAAATGAATGTATGTTTGCATCACATACCTACGAGTAGTAAAGGGCCCGTGGTGCAAACTTCACCTCCGCGTTGTCGACAATGATCTCGTGGTACCTCCTCTCGTGTTGTTGCTTGTATTCCTCCCGTGTCATGTCTCGTGGTAGCGAGCGGACTTCCAATGTTGGTAATGAGACTCCAGTATCGGGTTTCTCGATGGTGAAGGTACATGACATTGGCGGATGAGTGCCGTGCGTATGGATCGACATATGGATCATTGTAGTCAAATGGCAAAGAGATGCTCGATCCATCATAACTCGTCATGCATGCACCCCCCAGATCCCATCCGTACCCACCACGATCCCATCCGTCGTCATTTGACTATACCCGTATGCTCAATGGAATGCCCAAATGGTGGAGGACTCATTGCTACACCATGATTGAGCACCATCCTGTGGTTGTCTTTGCTGGCGTCCACCCCACCACGCGACGTGCCCTTCCGCTCGCGGTCTGCGCTACCGAGTCACCTCTCGGGCGATACCCTCGATGCGATCCTCCTGCCGGTGATTGTGACTGTGGACGGGGCCGGAGGGAGTACCGGTCAGCTTCCGTCCCGTCATCGTCGGGAGAGTCTGTCGCAGTCGCTGAGCTACTACTAAGGTACTGCACATTATCAGAAAGTGTTGCCGTGTCGTCCTCACTACCGACAATAGGCTCATCATCAATTCGGCCTTTTCCTTTTTCCTTACCACTCTGGCTGCCCGATAACTTTTGTAATCCGCCTAAAGCTCCTGCTAGAGTGTCATCATCCTCGGCGTCGGTAGCACGCTTTCTCTTCCCTGTGTGCGTGTCTCCGATGTTCCACTCCGCCCAATCTGGGAGGCTCTTCCCTCTGTGGCCAATTAGAAGTAAGGTTAACATTGTTCTCGGGTTTGGACATACATGGTTAAAAGTGGAATGGAAAACAATTGCATTGTTTACTGTTGCCTTATACATCTCTTCATTGGGATGGAGTCAACCACGAATCTCGTTGGGAGGGTGGGTCGTCTGACCGTCCTCGTCGAGTAGAGGCTCCCGAAGAGACTGGATGAGTCGAACCACTCTGCAATTGGGTCATGGCGGGATGCATCGCATCCTCGATCGGCGATGCACGGGTCTTCGTCTTGGAGTGCAGCGAGTGGATTCATAGTCTCGGCGGCGTCGCAGTTGTAGTGCACGAACACGAGCTGTTGGAGCTTCGCATAACTTAAACGGTTTCGCAGCTGCGTGTGCACCAAAGCAAATGTGCTCCAATTGCGTTCACACCCACTCGACGATGCGCACTGGGACACCAACCTCAAGGCGAACTTTTGCAGCGTTGGTGTCTCATTCCCGAAGGCCATCCACCATTGAGCTGTGAACAACACGAAGAAAGAAAAGTCAGTGAGTGCTACACAACAACATACCAACCAACCTCAGTTTATGTACTTACCTGCCGTCATTTGGTTATCAACGGCGCTGGTCTGTGCAAGCTGGGTGGCAAAATGTCCCCGTCTAAGACGGTATGTGTCTACTTCTCGTAGAGCCTTCACCGCGGTAGCGTCGTCATCAGCCATAATGCTTAGTGCAGTCGAGAGCGCTCCCATGTCTTTGGAGTCTTGCATATGTTGTATGAGACACGGGACTTGGTCCGGGCGGAGGCTACAATTGATGAAAAGATTGCATAGTTAGTATAATAGATGCGAACATTGCATACTTAGCATAATAGAACTGAACATGTTAATTTCACTTACCGGCTTGCACAAATGTGGTTTCCCTTATTTCGGCAAATCTCTTTTCCATGACTTGTAGGAATATCCTATCTTTATTCTCCATGCTCCGTAAGTTATTGTTGTACTCATTCCGTGCAATTGCGTACTGCATCATTACACCGCTGATTGTTGGTAACTTGTCTTGATCCGCGAACCTCAACAACTTGTACAAGGGTTCTACGGCCACCACGGTCCACTCCACCCATGTCCGAAAATCCACCTTACGAGGTGGTCATATGCGTACTTGCCCTTCGCCATTTCAGCCCACCTACTACCTATCCAGTCAGGATGTGTCATCCACTGCTGGAACTTTTCCTTTTTTTTTGAAGAAGCTATCAAGGAAAACAAAGGTCATCCCAAATCTAGTGGCATTTGGCCTCACCAACTCTCCACCAATATGTTGCCTCATCTGCGCATGTAGATTCTTGTGGTTGTATAAAAATCTGCAGATTCTCTTGGCCTGTGCCACAATATCTTTGATACATTCCTCATCGCACACGTCTTTTAGCATAAGATTTACGGTGTGTGCCAAGCAAGGCTGCCATACTATACGAGGGTACTGCAATCGTAACATCTGGCATGCTTTCTTGAAGTTGGCACCATTGTCAGTAACCACCTGCACAACATGCTCCACCCCAATCTCCTCGGCCACCACCTTTGTTATCTCGGCTAGTAGGTATTTGTGGTTCTGGACCTTAGCTGCGAATGAGCAAGCAAGAAGTTAGTACGTGTGGCAATGACGATCATACGGAATAGGAAAAATAAATGAATTTTGTACCTGTGGCATTTACGGTCTTATGGAAGAACATCATCCCATTACAGTATACCATGAAGTCGATAATACTCTGCTGTGTAGGTCCCGTCCAGGCGTCGCACATCACTGTAACACCAAAGGTGGCCCAGTCGTCCCTGAACCTCTGAAGGTACTTCACAATCTCCTGCTCATTCGCGTCCAAGTACTTACCGTCTATCTCGTATCCTCGTGGTGCACGAACCCCTGGGCCTAGCTCCTGCGTCAGCTTAATTGCAGCTATGACCGCATGCACAAGAGATTAGTACAATCATCACACGACGTGTAACTTACAAACATACAATTGTTTCATACCTGTGAAATACGGGCAGTCCACCTTCCTTCCGGGAACTGCATTAGCATGTAACCACTTTGACCATCCCCTCCCTAGCTTCTCTCGCTTCCCCTGCTGGAATGCAGTGTCAATCTGAGGTTCTGCGGGGCACTAGCCCGTGCAAGGTCGACATCCATGGAGGCATGGCTTTCCCGTGTCGATTTGGACCGACCGAACATTTTGCTGATAGTCGACTGAATTGAAGACTTCCGTGCACCACTCCCGGAACCCGAACCTTACGTCAAACCTTGGCTCCTGAGGTAGGCCTCTTCTTTAGAGGCCTTTATGGCCATCTTAAGCTGCTCGTCCTCCGTGCCCATGGTGGCCCATTCGGTGCAAGCCTCCTCCTGACGCAGGCGAATCGCCTGCTTCTCCTTCTTTCTATCACGGCCACCACGGAGGTCGCGATCATGGCTGCCTAATCACTTTAGGCACGTTAGGCGAGCCTTCACATCACCGCGCGGCCACCAAATGTTCCTTAAGACGGGTCGCCCCTCCACCCTTCATAACATGCGTGCAGTAGTTGCACCTTGACCCTGAGCCGATGCGCTCCCCGTGGTCCCATACGGTACCCTGAGGCTCCGCCATCACAACGACCTACAGCCTGCATCATTACGAAAAAATGCATGATATATAAGATTGTATGACCATGTGCTTGTTTGCATGCAATCAACATTCTTAACTCACTGATGTTTGCTAAAATGCATGATATGTGCCTTTCGTTGTGAGGCTTACTAGCTGTACCATGCTACCATACAAGTGACCAAGTGAGTAAGTGACATGGTCTTTTGAGTTTTGAATACATACTGACATATGAATCCCACATGAGTATATGCATTGTTAGTTCTTACTAGACTATATCCCACATGAATACATGTCTAAATAAGCAAAAAAATATAGCTGCACTTAAAATCCAACAAATCAATTTGTTCATACCAATTTTTTTGGAAGCCCGAAATTTCGCCTTCAACCACCGAGATTTCGCCTTATAGAACAGAAATCTCATACAGGAGGCCGAGATTTGCCTCCTGAGCCTTGGAGCTGGCGGATTTGGCGAATGTTGGCCGGACGAGAGAGGAGGAGGTGGAGAAGGGTCTGCGAGGGAAAGTAAAATGGCGAGTCTCTCGGTGGAATGAAGTGTGAAGGAACTTCAATGATTGTGATGTATTAAAACCAGTGAGTTGTCAATGTATAAAATG
Organism: Otatea glauca; assembly: GCA_036346275.1. Taxonomy (NCBI): domain Eukaryota; kingdom Viridiplantae; phylum Streptophyta; class Magnoliopsida; order Poales; family Poaceae; genus Otatea; species Otatea glauca. Next base: position 42,879,678 of record CM070713.1, on the reverse strand, counting down.
AGTTATTTCTTATCTCTAGAACACATGAGCACACATATCTCGGTGGTAAGGCTTAACTCCATGAAACAAGAGGTCACGAGTTGAATCTTGAGCGACATTTCTTTGCTACTTTTTTTCCCATAGTTCGGAGCATGTAAAAATTACCAAATTTTTTTTACATAGTTGCAATGCATCAATGATGCTGTCATAAAATTTTGAGAAGATGATCAAACATAAAATAATCACAGAAAACATGAAAGTGTTACTTCATAATAGTTTTTTCCAATAGTTTCAACAATGTAAAAATTACAAAAAAAATTGGTACATATTTGGAAAGCATCAATGATCTTGTGATAAAGTTTTGAGGTCATGATCAATCACAAAAAATTACCAAAAAAATGTGAATGTAGTACATCACTGTTTTCGAAATGTACATCACGTCCTTGTACCACATAAAATTTTTATTGACTCATCAAAACTGGTTGAAATTTTTTTAAACTTTTAGAACAGGGTTATGAGAGAATTTTTAAGCTCCCATAAAAATTTTAGGTAATTATCAGACATGAATAAATTTATAAAATTCTAGCACTGTCACTGCCTCATTTATCCTATTTCTGATTTTTATTTTTAAAACATAACAAATGATGTTAAAATATTTTTATAAATTTTATGTATTATCCTGAATATCTTATGATACTCCCATAAATTTTTCATAGCATGAAAATGCATTCTCAATTTTTTAAAATTCAGACAGTGTTTCTGCCGAAATGCCAAAAATTCTAAAAAATCAACTTTTTCGAAATATTATCATTGAAGATCACTTCCTAAGAACTTATTGATATAATTCCGGTCATATCCGGCCAAAAAAAAATCAAATTCCGGTTTAAAATTCCAAAATCTCGGCGGTTTTTGCCGAAATCTCGCCGAAAAAATTTAAATTCCGAAATTTACTGTAGCAATTTCAATTTTTTTTCAGAATTTTCCATCCGGCCGTTCTTTGCAAACTCGTTGGGGTCCAAAATCCGAGATTTCGGCGAGATTTCGTCGAATTTCGCCGGTTTTTGTAACCTTGGTCTGGACTCTCCGACGGCTCCACCACTAGCAGCCCGCACTGACCACTGTGGCACATAGATGGTCTTGCTGATAGTTAATGGCACATAGAGGGTATCAGACATCCTAGAGGTCACTGCATCAATCGCGGTCTCTCTTCTAGTATCCCTATGGGCTACAAATGGTAAAATGGGTAAATGAGATCACTTAGTAAATGGGTAAATGAGTAAATTGGTAATATAGTAAATTAGTAATATAATATATACTGTCAAATATCAATATATCGTATCCATACTGTTATACACTCATATTGTCATCCATTGATAAAAATTACAAATATACCATACAAATGTACAACATACTCTAGGCTCTATTGTTGGGAATATAGTTGTATTACGCTTACACATTTATAGTTGTATTTATTTGTAGATTTGCAATAATGGAGAAACGAACTTTGCGCAATTATTTCACAAGTAATTCAAGTAGTACTCCCCTAACCGATGAGAGCGCAACTCAACTAAAGATGTTTCGACTAGAATTGAATACGAATGAAATTATTGCCGATCCAGCGCTTCGCATGCCAATAGAAGATTATGCTAATGAAATTAGAGATCAAGTGAGGATTTTTGCTTTTTTCTATGCTTTTCCTTTCTTTATGTATGAATTTTAATTGTACAATACTATAGTTGTTATGCTTGTCTCAATTTAGTTTATTTCTATGAGACTTTGAGCCCACCCTCTATTTCAATTCTGGCTTCGCCACTGATGGTAAGTGTTGGATGGGTATGGTGAGTTCAATGATGGTGATGAGTTCGACGATAGTGATGTGTGATGGAGTCAGAGCTGGTTGTAGCTGCAGTTGAGGTTATGGAGAGGTCTAGAGACGTGTTGATAGAAGATGGAGGTAAAGGTGGTCGAGGGCGTGTTGGGAGAGGTGGTTAGGATAAAGGCCATGGTGACGGGCTGCGTTGCCATCCTAGCCTGGAGGGTACCACTCCATAGCACTGACACATCAATTTGGTGTCGTATCACCGACACGCCACTCGACACGTATCGGTTATGTATTGGATAATTAGATAGCCAAAATAAATAATTTTAATATTTGACACGACCTTGACACTTCATCGACACGTATGCAACACATATGATGACACAGCCCGGCTCAGCTTAGCAACCTAAAAGGATAACCCTAGCCACCCGAAAGAAGCAAAACACCAACATAAATGCTTCATTGTGGAATATATTGATGTTCTAGATAAGAGTGGTATGTCTAGAGAAAATGTGAAATGAAGATGCAAGTATTGCAAATATGTTGATACTAGTAGCTACTCTATATTCAAAGTGCACTTGCTGAAAATACTAATAGTGATTGAAAGATATATCCTAAGGTGACTATACCTATTATTGCTCAGCTTAGAAGTGAAATTGCAAAGTCTGAGGTACATATTCCTAATTTACCCTTTACATTATTTCAGTTTGATGAGCAGGTAGAAAAATGAAGAATAATACATATGCATATTATTACTATTATATAAATATATATAGCCGTGTCGCTGTATCGATATTTTTTAGAAAAATAGTGAATTCTGTATCATTATTATATCGTGTCGACGTATCAATGTATGTGCATTACAGGGTACCGGTTGCGGTGGGGATTGGAGGAGCGCGAGGACGAGGGACTTGAGCTTTGGAGGTTATTTTTTTCTTTTCTTTGTAGTAGGTGAGGCGAGCAACGGTCAAGAATTCGGCCACCGGTTCGATGCATGCCTTTGGCAGCCGGGGGTTGACGGTAACTTACCCCTGGGCACCCAGACGATGCACATCCCTACTGCAGCAGCGAGTGAGAGCTAGAGAGACTGGCGAATTGCAAGGCGGTTAAGTCAGTGGAGAATGAAGAAGAGTGTGTGCTTCTGACGTGTCGCTGTGCGGGTCCCATTAGCACACGTGGGACTCGAACTCGGACTCTACAACGCTTACCGTTGGAATGGTCGTGTCAGTTAATTTGCCCGATCATGTATGACTGAATTCAAATGAAACGAAATGTTTCTTTTCTCGGGAAGGTACCAGAATATCGGTTACCGACGTTAGCCGAGCGAGATTGTTAACCCTAACTTTGATTTGCCTGGGCTAGATTTCTTTTTGACTCCAGCACTGTTTATGATCTTACTCCCTCTATTCTATTCTACGTGCAAGTCGTCTTAGAATTTATATAGATCAAATATTTTTTAGTTTGATCATTAATATTAAAGAATTATTAAGATTGACAAGATGAAATTAGTATTACTAGATTCATCATTAAGTATACTTTCATAATGAATAATTATTTTTAGTTGAAATAACTTATTTACATAGAAATTAATGGCCAAAGTGTCACCTTGAAAACCGTGTCATATCCTAAATGACTTATATTTGGAATAAAAAGGACTACACCATTGCAACAATTTTTAAACGTGTATAGGACAACACTCGCAATAAATTGAAATGAACTAGACATATTTTTTAAAAAAAATTATCACTACAACATCCAAATATTACACGACTACTTGAGGAACATTTAGAAGAAATTGATGCAACATTTGCGGAACCAAATGCATTTATCAAAGATTTGTTGCTACAACATTCCGAACAAACAGAGCCTACATCTCAAATTGCTGCTCCGACATCCCTAAATGAACTATTTTTAACATTTCACATCCTTCTATCAAGAATTACATGACTACTTGAGCAACATTTAGAAGAACCTGATGCATAATTTGCGAAACCAAGTGCACTTATCAAAGATTTGTTGCTACAACGTTCTGAACAAACAGAGACTACATGTGACATTCCAAAATTAGAGTTTTAGAATGTTTAAATTTGAAAATGAATCATTTGCAATTTCCTTGAATTAATCAAAGCTTAATTTGAATTTTATATTAATAAAAGGATTTAATTTGGCTACTCTATTCATCAAATAAAATATTTTTAGTTTTAATTGTGTTCATTATGCCTCAAGGAATTTTTCTGTATTTTTGGAGATTTTTCTGAATTTATTTGCTATTTATTTGAATTTATTTGCTTCTTGTTGAATTTCTGGAATTATATTAATTTGAAAAAGGTTTTTATTTCAAAATTCCCTCCGTGGGCCGAATCCGTCTGCGGCCCATTTCTATTTTCCTTCGCCGCTCGCTTCTGCTTTTCGCGCTCGCGTCGCGGTCGGGCCGGCCAGCTCTGCATCCGCCGTCGAATCCGCGCCTCATGTGCGGCTGCGATGCAGCCACGTCGCCCCGAGCCGTCGTCGCCCGAAACACTAACCCTAGCCGCCTTCGCGTCGTTTTCGGCGTCCGTGCCACGCCCGCCTTCCGAGGCTATTTAAAGCCCCGAGGACCCCCGCTCGAGGTTCGCCTCGTTGCGTCGCCTCTTTTGCCCTAACCCTTGCTGCCCGAGGTGCCACCGTCTTCTCTCGCGGGCTCGCCGAAGTTGCGCCGCCGTCCCGAGCGCTTCTCTTCCGTTTTTCTTCCTCGCCGGTGAGTCTCCGCCACCGTCGCTCGCATCTCCGGTCTCCCCGCGTCTCCCTCTCTCCTTTTCCCTATGCCCCTCCCCGAATCCGTCGCAGTTTCGCCCAGGCCGTCACCTTCTTCTCCCGCTCCGGTGGGTCGCTGTGCCGTTGCGCTGCCGTCGAGTTTGTCGCCGTCGCTCCGCCGCGCCTCAGCCGTTTGATCATCCTTGCCCGTGCGATGCGCACCACACGGACGGGCCCGATTGTGCCACGTCGGCCACTCTAGCCATGCCTCGTCAACGCCGTGTGGTGGCCGCGTCATCGCCGAGTGCCGCGTGGCCCTGCCACATCAGCCCTAGCCACCGCGTGGTCGCCTCGTCAGCGTGGTCCGCCACGTCGGCATCTCCTCTCCTCGGTGCTCCCGGTTCACCGTGGACCGAGCCACTGACGCGTGGGTCCCACGTGTCAGTCGGCATTTCTTTTTATTTTTCTGATTTTCCAGAAAATCCGAAATTCCAGCCAATCAGATCTTGCCACTTGTTAGCCCTTTTGATTTTTCAGAATTTTTGATCTGAGAATCTTTCAAGAGCCCGTTCTCCTTCGTTCGAGCTCTGATTCTAGTGATTCAAATTTCTAAATTCATCTAAATTCAAGATCTATCTTTCAGTATCATTCTTTTCAATTTTTGAATTTTGTTTGAATTTGTTTTATTTATTTGCTCTTGTTTCGCGTGTAGACGATGCAGTCGAAGCTCAAGCGAATCAGCAGTCAGAGGTAGATCTAGCAGGAGGCATCGAAGGCAAGTATTCCTTGAACATATTGATCCCAAATTTTATAAAAAGGCTTATATTGTTTTAAATTATGCATGCTTACTTTTATGCAATGTACTTTAAATATAGTTTTAGGGTTTAGTTAAATGCCAGCTTTGTTATACCCTCATTGACATTAATCGTGACAAACCTTTGACACCCTAGGTGATACTAGATATTTTATTTGGTGATAACCAGTAGATTAGTATGAGACGATAGAATTGCTTAGTCCAGCTTAAACGTTTCGGTATTATGCCTGTATGGGAATCATTTCAATCATTGTTGAATCTTATTTTTGAAGTCGCGGCTATTGGTGTTGTTGCTGTTATTTAAATGAAATAAAGTGGAAAATATGGTTTAGACCAGGGCGAATGGATGTTTGGCGGGTGCAAAAGCACGAGACCTTGGTATGTGAATATTCCGCCCTAGTCAATTAAGGACTGAAGCATGTGTTATCGTGGACCAAGCACTACCTTACAACCACAAGTCTATATAGGTACGACCTAGCTAAATAATTTGTGCGTCTCATTGTTAGCTTCGCCAGTTGGTGAGTGCCAGATGTTGGAAGGCACAAGAGGGGACTTCTGTACTAGGCAGCTAGAACCCTAACACTGGTGAAACCTTAGCGGGCGATGTTAATAGTGGGGTTGTACATTGTAAAGGCATTGTCATGATCTCTCTGCCGACACACCAAAGGAAGTGTGTTGATAGCTTGGAAACAAGAGTCGATCATGTCTTGTGGGTAAAGTGTACACACTCTGCAGAGTTAAAACTACTTAAGTAGCCGTGCCCACGGTCAAGGGCAAGCGAGGTACGCTTGCACATTGTAGATTTCATGATTTTGTTTTAAATGAAAATGATGGTTTGGGAATCTATGAGCAGATGGAACTCTCGGGTTATGGTTTGGCAGATGGAGCTAATCAGGTAGCTAGAACCTGCTTTAGTTGTCATATCAAATTCAATTACTATGCTATTAACATTTTGGTCAAATGATGCTTTGAGAAATTACTATTGGTATTTAGAGTTAAACTTTGCTTTATGCTAAAAGAGCCATATTATGCCTTCAATTGTTTAGCCTTGCATATAGTTATCATGCATTATGTTCCCAAGACTTGCGGAGTACATTTTGTGCTCACCCTTGAAACATCCCCAACCTTCCACAGAAGAGTGTGCAGAAGCTGAAGGTGACTACGATTTCTACGCTTGTGGTTACGACGAAGGCGATCCAGAATGCTAAGACGCGAACCCCAGTCGATTGCCTGTTGGGCAAATGGATGGGCTCACTTTGCTGCTTTTGTTTTTTCGTTTCCGCTATTTCTTATTGAACTCAAGCTGTGATGCTGCTTATTTGTAATAATTGGCCATAAGGCTAATACTCTTTTGCTTAATTAATATTATGTGCTTTGTGATATGGATGTGTTGTCATGACTATTTTCACTGTGTGTGCTAGCTTTTTCTGGACTAGCACAGGTTATACACAGAGGGTTCAGATTCGGAAATCCGGTCCCAACACTACATCTCAAATTGCCTACTCCAACATCCCTAAATGAACTATTTGCAACATTTCACATCCTTCTATCAAGAATTGTGCTTTGCATCTTCTTCATTTTCAATCTGGCCTAAGCTCCTATTCTGTCACATGGACACCCATCACAGCTTACCACTCCTCATAGTTGAGCTTAGAGGATACGGTGTTGACACACATTGCGGAACTCAAAGGATGTAGTGGCACTGCCCACCTCTCCCCACTCACGAAGCTTGGGAGACCTCACCACAATCATCGGTGGGGTTAGAGTGCGAGCTACTATGGCACAAAGATGGATAGTCATCTCTGCAATGGACCATTAATGGTGGAGTGGAGTGGAGTGGAGTGGAGTGGGATGGAATAGTAAGACCTCAGGAGAGAAGCAAGTGGACTGACATTGACAGAGGGTGGGGGACTCTTTGAGGTTGCTTTGCTGGGGATGTGGGGTGGTGATAGTCGGAGGCATGGATGAAGTGAAAGGAGTACATACAAAGGGATGCTCTCATGAGGATAAGGATGGGATGTGTGGTTGTATCTGTTGGTTAACTCAGCAATTGGGGGAGGGGAGTGAATGGAGTGGGTTGAGGTTACTTTTTTGCGGATGTGGGGTGGTGACGTTCGGAGGCATGGAGATGGAAGAAATGAAAGGAGTACAAACAATATAATGCTCTTATGAGGATAAGGACGGGACGTGTGGTTGTATTTGTTGGTTAACATAGAAAATGGGAAGGGAGGAAATGAAGTGGGTTGAGGTTGCTGTTACAGGGATATGGGGTGGTGATGATGGGAGGCATGGAAGAAGTGAAAGGAGTATAGACAAAGAGATGCTCTCATGAGGATAAGGATGGGATGTGTGATTGTATGTAATAGTTAAGTAGCTGTTGACGTCAAAAATTTGATGTAGGGTTTCTGACAACAGCACACCAGACAAACACCGGGTTCAGAGCGTGCCAGTCGATTTGACCTGTAATCGACAAGGTAGAAAATATAAAATTCACACAAAGCCGATCGTGAGGATCAATCGGCTTAAATCCAATCAGCTTGAAGCCGATCAAGATCAAGGTAACAGGATAAATCTAACTAGCCGATTAAGGCTAATCAGAGGATAAAGGTAGATCGATTCTGAAGAAGGCGATGCGCAACAAAATCAGAATAAATCAAACCTGGGGTGTAATTGATGAAGATCAACGATCGGCGATGCGCAACTTTATTAATCAAGATCGATTACAGAGACTAAATTACAAAAACTACTCCTAGTCGACAGGAAAGAAGAAAGTAAAAGCTGGTTGATTGTATTGTGTTGTTGTTGCAGCTTGCTCTGGTCCTTCTTTTATACCCTTCGGCCGATCGTGTCCGTCTACAACACGTTTCAAGTCTTGATCCGTATTGGCCTTATCTCGGACAATTATTTCCTTAAAGATTTGCCGTTACCAAAATATCTCCAAACCTTTCCAATCTATCCGTTAATTCCCGTATCTTTGACTTTATTGCCGATTTTGACTAGACTTGCCAAATTTTGGTGCAAACATATGCCCCCTATTTTTGAGAGAGGACTTGTCATCTGTCAAAAATCGCAATTTATCGGCTTTGACAATCGGCTAACTGTTGAACTTCGCTCAATTACTGCTACTTTATTCGCGTCGTAATTCTCTGACATGCGGGTAGTGCGTTTTAACTACTCGCGCCTTTTGAGATTCACTTCCTGCCGCTTCAAATTTTTACCTTGCTATAAAATACGGCCCCCACCTCGGTCATTCTTAACGCGCACAAGCTCTTGAGTTGTCTGCAATCAGCTTAAGCTTCCTATTTGAAGTACTTCTGAGGCAATCCTTTGGCTCATCCATCTTTCTTCATCGGCTGCAATGGACCCTAGCCGGGTACTTATTCCGATCCCGCACAGCAATGACCAATATTTTTTGGGTCCATTGGGAAATCTAGATGTTCACACCGTAACAAACCAAGAAGTCCCTCGTTTACCTCTGTAATTCTTGGTCACAACATAGAGGTTGGAATAAAAGTTTGAGCAGCCCGCCGACGACTCTCAAAGGATGGAAGAATTGGTTTATCGAGTGCGGCCCAAAGAGGGTGAATGGGAAAGAATGGGCATAGCCGAGTGTATTCCACTTTCCTTAGCCGACCCAGAAGCCAACGAGCCCTTAGTGGCCACGGCCTGTTATTTTTGGTCGGACTGTTTTAACGCCTTCTTGTTCCGTACCGGTCCCATCGGCCCAACTCTTTTAGATGTTGCTCAATTGTGCTGTCTTCGGCCAGATGGAGAACAAGTATTGGCTTTTAGCGAAAAACCAAAATATAAACTCATCTGATCTAAGGGCGAAGGTTGGGCCAAATATATTGGAAATAATAACAAGATTAATGGCCCAGTATCGGACGAAGAGCATGTTGCCTTTCTGAATCTTTGGCTAGACCGTTTTTTGTTCTGTGGAGCATCTCTTGGACCAACTCAGGTTTATCAAGTGATAGCAGAGTAGCTTGTTGAAGGTTGTCGGCTAGCACTAGGAAAACTCTTCTTGGACGCTGTGTATCAGATGCTTTATGTAATAAGGAGTCGGCTTTATACCGGTTTTGGGAAATTCACCGTCGGTAATGTAGGTGGTCTGATGTGGTTTATGCAAATATGTCTATACTGCTTATTCAGCCGTTCTTTTAATTTGGATTCAACCGACGAGACTCCTTTTCCAAGGGATGACGTACCAAAGGGGGCACCTATCCAATTTAGAGAATATCGACCTTTTGGTGAGAGGTTTATGATGTGCTCCAGTAATGAAACAAGGATTTCACCCGACAGCTGCAGAAGATTCTTGTCGTTCTTTTTGCAATTGGACACCGAAGATTTCAAGCAGCAAGACTTCTTTAGTTATAGTGCTACAGCCAATTTTTCTTGGCCTTCATTTCTTCACCTGGAAGCCGATAGTTCTCTGATGCCTCAGGAGACTTTGGATTTGTATAGAATTTTTATTTCTCCGTGCATTTTCCATGTCGGCCTCCATACTAGGAATCGGACATTCCAACCTTCATACGAGTTTTACCATCCTTCAGTCTACGCAAGACAGCTCGGCTTCGGCCAGGTAGTTCCAAGTTTGCCACTTCTAGATCGGCTTCAACCTAGAGCCAGGGTTCGCAATGCCACATCAGCGAGGCTAGTCTTGGAATTAGCCGATGAGCTTCAACCATGATCTCCCACACTTCCACCGAGCATTTCACGGGGCAAGGGTTTCACAACATGGTGGTCGGCTATTGCTGAGTGTTTGTACATGGAGAAGACTCCGTCATTTATAATCAATGAATTCTTTCCAAATCTGCTAGAGCCATCTTTAGTGTCTAACAGCGATTCTAGTAGTGAAGCTAGCTCATCGGGTTACACTAACACAAGTTTAGTAGATATTGATAAGGTATCGGCTTGAATAATCTTGTCTTGCACATCGGTCTTTTACCAGATGCATTTTCTAATCACTTTTTACTACGCGTATTGCAGGCTAAGGATGTCGGCAAGAAGCCCGTCTCTGGCCAATCGGGAAGTGGCCAAGGCAAAACGCCACATCAGTTGACTGGTCTTACTGGTTATACTTCAGGTACTCTAGGGGTCCACATTCCATCCTTATCGGACATTGAGAAAAAACAACCAAGTAAGTATAAACACAATCGACTAATACTATTTTCTCTTTCGCCGAACTGACCTTTAGCCGATCTATATTTTCAGAAAAGAAAAAGACAAAGTACACCAAGGCTCCTGCGAAAAAAGGACTCAAGCCCCAAGAGCAAAGCGGCGAGAGTTCGCCACATGCTTCGGTTACTGACAAGGTAGGTTGTTGTACTTCTTCGCTAAGAATCATGTCCTTCAGTACGTCGGCTTATCTTGCATTTCTTATTTTAGCCGACGCAATCGGTTCAAGCCGCGAAGATTCTGGCCGATCTTCCAAAAATTTCTTCTACACCGCTCTCCCCGCCACGGCCGATTTCAACAGCTCAAATCGCCGACCTGCCGGAGCTCTCCGACCCAACAAATCTGTTGGGTTTCTCTTTGGCCGATCTCGATGATCCGGAGATCATGGCCACTGATGACTACGATGCTGAGATCAGGAGAATCCTAGAAGTTTCGAAGGAGGCATCGGCTGCGGTCACTTCCACCCCAGGCACAAAATAAAAACTGAACAAGCTATTTGATCTAGTCACGAGGCCACAATCGGAGATCCTGGCCAATAATCAGTCGATCCGCGATGCCATGGCGGCCGTTGAAGCCGACCTACCCCCAGAAGCGATGGCGGCACTCCTGAATGTATGCCACTTGGACGAAAGGAGGTCTGAGGTTGAGGAGGCTCAACCACGCATAGCGCAGCGCGAAGCTCAAGAAGCCGATCAGAAATTTTTGGATGAGCTCGTCGCCGACGCCAAGGCGAAAAAACGCAAGTTTGACACCGACGCACTGCAGCTAAAGACATCCAAGGAAAACCTTTCCAAGCTTGAGTCGACAAAGAAATTTCTCTTGGAGGAACTAGCCAAGACAGAAAAATTAATCCAAGATGGCCAACATTCCATTGAAAAAAACATGTCGGCCATGAAAGAACAAAAACTTGGCATTGCTGAAGCCATCGCAGATGTGACGAAGCAGTCGGCCAAGGTGAAGCCAGTACCCGGGAACGCCAAAGACGATGAGCGCATTCTTAACGAAGTTCAGTGCGTGATCGCGAAGGCAACGGGCGCTCTGTCGGCTCTAGGCGCGACTCTTCCTGGTTCAGGCATCCAATATTAACTTCCTGAGATGTAAAACTCTGTTGGCCATTTTTCAGAAACACTTGTTTGAATACTTTGTAATTTTGCTATGCTTGTCATCGGCTGTTTAACCGATTTAATTTTACTTTCCTGTAATTTTAGTCTGCAATCTCTTTTAGCGAATAACGACATCGTGTTAACTTGGCTTTTGAGCGAAATCTTTAGTCACTAGGCTCCAATCCAAGCGCTAGGATAGTACTTCTTCAAATACTTCCCATTAATAGCTTTAGGCAATACATATCCTTCCAACGTTTCTAAATGCGTGCAATTTCCACCGACTAGCCGATTAACTTTGTATGGTCCTTCCCACGTAGGTGACCATTTTCGAATCGGTTATCTTTCGAACCAACGATTAATATCGTTTTCCATACTAAATCGGCTTGATCGAAAGATTTAGGCACGACCTTTTTATTATACGCTTCGCCACCACGATTTTATTCTTCTTAAGCCGATCAAGCGTGAGCGATCGTAATTCGCCAACTCATCCAAATTATCGATCATCAAATTGTTATAATCTGAGCCGACAAACCGTTTTGTCCGCCACTCGTATAGATTCAATATTGATTTCAGCGGGTATCGGCTTCTTGACCATACACCAGCTGGTAAGGTGAAAGCTTCGTCGCTCCGTGGTAAGCTAGCCGATATGCCCAAAGCGACTCCGATAGAGTTGAGTGCCAATTCCTCGGCTTTTCATCGATCTTTCTTTTGATCAGCTTAATTAGCATTTTGTTGGACGACTCGGCTTGTCCGTTAGCCTGAGCGTATTATGGGGATAAATTCAATAGTTTAATCCCCAGACTTGTCGCGTAAGTCTGAAACTCATTGGACATGAATACCGTGCCTTGATCGGTTGTAATTGTTTGCGGTATTCCAAACCGATGGACAATATGTTCATTAACGAATCCAATTGCTTCAACACTGGTTACTTTCTTGAGTGGTATAGCTTCAACCCATTTAGAGAAATAATCAGTTGTGGCCAAAATAAACTTGTGGCCTTTACTCGATGCAGGAAATATTTGGCCGATTACATCTATTCCCCAACCTCTAAACGGCCATGGCTTGATAATTGGGTGCAAAGCCGATGCTGGTGCTAGTTGTATGTTGCTGAACTTCTGACAGGTTTGACATCCTTTATAATACTTGAAACAATCTTCCAACATCGTCGGCCAAAAATAACCTGTCCGTGTGAGCATCCATTTCATCTTATGTGCCGATTGATGAGAACCACAAATGCCTTCATGTACTTCACCCATTGCCACTCGCGCTTCTTCGGCCCCAAGACATCTTAATAGCAATCCTTCTATCGTCCGATAATACAACGTATCGTCCATAACAATGTACTTCAAAGCTTGTTGCCTAATCTTGCGTTCTGTCGGCTCAGATGGATCGATCAGGTATTTCTTTATCTGCGTCCTCCAATCTGCGATATCCATGCACATGACGGCTTTATCCATTAGCTCAGTCACTTGATATCGGTCGAGGTCTTTGTACCCTGATGCCTGTTGAGCCAAGGCATTAGCTCTATCGTTCAACTCTCTAGGAACGTGACCGATAGAAAATGACGTAAACGAGCCGATGATCTCTAGGCATTGCTCCAAGTATTTTAGCAGTATCTCGTCTCGACATTGGTATTCTCCTTTGATTTGCTGTGTAATTAGCATAGAATCCCCGTATGCCTCAACCATACTTGCTCCGATATTTTCCAATAACTGCAAACCTTTGAGCAACGCTTCATACTCTGCCTGATTATTTGAGCATCGGCTATTTAGCCGAAATGCGAACTCGAAGTTATGCCCTTTAGGCGATATGAGCACTATACCGATTCCATCGCCTTCTCTGCACACACACCCATCAAAAAACAATTGCCAAGGGGCTACAGATACCAAATCAGTAGTAGTATCATGTCCTGTTATAAAATCGGCTAATACCTGCCCTTTGACTGCTTTGGCCGATTCATAAGAAAAGTCGAACTCAACCAAGGCATAAGCCCATTTGCCAAGTCGACCCACAGGTTTGGAGCTGACAACATATATTTTATAACATCGGCTTTACAGATTACTTTACAAGCCGATGCTAAAATGTAATGTCTTAGCTTTGTACATGAGAAGTATAAAGATAAGCATAATTTCTCAACGAAAGGGTACCTGACTTCAGCATCAAGAAGGCGTCGGCTTAAATAAAAGATAACCCTTTCCTTTCCATCAATTTCTTGTGCTAAAACAGACCCAATAGTCTCCTTTTCAGCCGATATATATAACATGAATGGAATCCCCTTTTGTGGTGCGGCCAAAACCGGAGGATTAGCTAAATATTTCTTGACGTCATCGAAAGCCTTTTGCTGATCGGCTCCCCATACAAACTCTTGATTATCCTTTAATTTTAACAGTGGGGTAAAGGCGCGGATCTGTCCGGAGAGATTCGAGATGAACCTTCGAGATAGTTAATTTTGCCGATCAATTTCTGTAACTCATTTTTGCATGCCGGGGGCATTGTTCTGACTATGGCCTTAACCCTTGCTTGATTGACTTCAATCCCTCTCTCATGCACCATAAAACCCAAAAATTGCCCAGCCGACACACCGAACGCACATTTGAAAGGATTCATCTTCAAGCCATGTGACCTTATGTTCTGGAAAACTTTTTCTAAATCGGCCAAATGCTGCAAGTCCTCTGCAGACTTCACCACGACGTCATCGATGTATATTTCAATGATGTGGCCGATTAAATCGTGAAAAAATAGATTCATGGCTCGCTGATATGTTGCTTCAGCGTTTTTTTAATCCGAAGGTCATAACCGTCCACTCGAATAAACCTATTGCACCAGGACATCTTGTAACATCCCAAAATTTGGTCTAATTATGTTTTTATTGCTTAAATGTGCATTTATGATTTTCTGAATTTATTTGGATTTTTCTGGAGTTATTGGAATTAATTTTAAATCAAGTTTATTGCCTTTTGTTCAAATCTATTTAAATTTATGCAAAGTTAAAATGAAGTTTTACCAAAAATATTTTATTTGAGTCCAGAATGTCTCAAAGTATTTTTGAGATTTTTCTTGGATTTTTCCTGATTATTTTATTGCCTAAAACAAACAAAATGAATTTCTGTATTTATTTTAAATGAAAAATCTGTTAAAAAGCCTTGTGAACAGTGTTGGGCCGAGCCCAACATCATGCGCTTGAACTGCGTCGGTCGGCCCACCCAATACAGTCGCGATGGGAAACCCTAATTTGCGCAGCCGTTCGATCGAGTTTCAACGGACCAGATTGCGCCGCGTAGAAGCCGTTTCGTGGCCGTCGGATCGCGACACGTGTCGGTGGCACGTCGTCGTTCCGATCACGAACTTCGAGTCCGCCGCTATGCGTCGCGGATTCTTTCGCCGTGTAGAGCTCGAACGCCGAGGCTATAAAAGGAGGGGGTAGCGCCCCGAGGTTCATCTGTGTGCGCCGCATCTTTTGGTCGGACGGGTTTGGCGTGAATCGTCGTCAAGCGCGCAAAGGAGCTCGCCGGAGTTGGAAGCGTAGGACATCTCGGTTTTTGCCCGGTTTCGTCGCCGCCGTTGGGTCTCCGCCGCCACGGGGGCCATCTTCGGATTCGCCGGACCACGCCGCACAGAACCAGCAGCGTCTCGTCACCGGAGTCGCGCCAAAACGCCGTCGCCTTGGTCTTCGTCTTCAAGTCCGGTAAGATCTCGCCGTCGCGCCGCCATCGCTGGACCAGAAGCTCGGGGGCCATCAGATCTAGATTGGATGGTCGATCGTTGCCGCGTCGCGCGTCAACGCCGACCGTCCGATCTACCTTCTACGGATCGACGAGCGGCTGGGTTGAGCCAATCACGCAGACGGCGCGTGTCGGGCTCGATGAATCGAGGCGCCATGGACCGGGTGCACCGTGGACTCAGTCCATACGCCCGGGACACGTGTCGCTTCCTGATTGGTTGGCGCCAGGGCTGACGCCAGCGTGACGTCATGCTTGCGTCATAAAGGGATTTTCAATTGGAAAAATAATCCGATTGGAAATTCTGTGATGATGACGTCATCATGAGGTCATGCTGACGTCATAAATCGCTTTTCAGTATAAAAATAAATCTGTTAATTCCGAATTTCTGATTTTCTGATTTCAGTATTTATTTCAAACTTCAAAAGGCTATATCTTTTGCATCGTAACTCGGATTTGAGTGATTCCAGTTTCTAAAAATTTGTAAAATTGAGATCTATTTAATGGTGAATTTTAATTGATTTTTGGAGTTCATTTGCTCTCTGTTTTGGTATTTATTTGCTTTTCTTCTTCGGTACGCGTAGACGTTGAATTGTGTGACGCTTCGGAGGAAGACCCAGCAAATCAAGAGCAAGTTCCAGAACCAGATCAGGACCTATTCCAAGGCAAGTTGTGCTTTGATCATGTTGAACCCATGTTTATAAAATTGCTATATTTGTTTTACCCTATTGCATATGTTTCAAATATACAATTGTTTCAAATTAGATTGGGCTTAGCTAATATACCAGATTGATCTATACCCTACCTTGTCATTGTATGCCATGATCCATTGTCACCCTAGATTGGTTAATTATAGTTGGTTAATAATTATAATCAACATTGGAGGTTTAGACCGTATTAGTTGCTTAGCCTTGCCACGTCATCACATGTGTCAGAATCATTGATAATTAATCTTGATTAATGGAATATGGAACAATATTATGAACTTGTGTGTCATGTGGGATCACACGATGAGATTGAGTTGTTGTGGCGAGTCATGTCACGCAACGATGTTGAATTGTTGATGGCACGTGGTGCTTGGTAATCAACGGGGTGATGATAATTTAGATTGGGGCAAGTGACAAGGGCGAGGAGGCCAAGGTGGGCCCGATGGGCGAGAGGTATGTGGATGTCTTGCCTTGATCACACTAAGGACTTAACCTTGCAAGCCTTTGACGAGTCAATCATGCAACCACATGTGCAGTATGGGCGACCTAGCCGAGTAATTTGCAATGTCTTAATTTTGGTACTATCGTGGTCGGTGTGAGTTCCCAAGTTATGGTGTAATTCACATGGCGCAAGAGGGGGCTCTGGATGTGGTAACCAGTCCACGTGTTGAAACCTTAGCGGGTAGTATCCGGTTAAGCGAGAGCATTGTAAAGGCTTTGTTATGATCACTCGCCTTGGTGGTGTTTGGTTGTATCACGTGGGTAAAGTGCATAACCTCTGCAGAGTATGAAACTATTCGGATAGCCGTGCTCATGGTATTGAGCAATGCTCGGAATTACTGATTAAGGGTTAGTTTAATTAATTGGACAACATGGTTGGGTTGGCGGAATGCCATATGGAAGATGAAATTTGACTTAGGATTGGAAACTTGGTTTACTTGAGAAATCTTGAAGTTATTTATTATTGCTATTTGTTTTACATTCTTTACAATCTATTTATTGTATTTGTTCACAAATGCTGCTTATTGCAAAATAGCCATGATAGCCTATCCATTGGAATAAGCCTTACATATAGATACATAGAATTGCATTTTGTGCACAACTTGTTGAGTGCTTTAAGTACTCACCCTTGCCAAACAACAATAATCAACAGTTGAGGAATCTACACCTGTGTTGGAAGATGAAGTCCAGAAGACACGAGTCATTAGGGTCCGAGCCTTGTCGGTTGCACGTGGTGAACGATGAGCTATCTACGTTTTCTATTTTCCGCTGCTTAATCATTAGTTATATTTTCAGTCTTGCCCTGCGTGGCTTAATAATGTAAGTTGGTCATAAGATCATACATTTAGCTATATCAATAAATGAACTATTATTCTATTATCGTTGTGTATGATGTGATATGTACCAATGTCAAGCTATGTGCACTAGCGTTGATCCTGGGACTAGTGCAAGAAACACAATGGGTTGAATCGGTGGATTCGGGTCATTCTGAAGGTGGTATCGAGCATCTTGACCGTGTAGGTCTTGGCCCTAGATAGTGTGGAGGTGTCCTGTGTGAGTCCAAACTATTTTCTAAAAGAAAATCTAAACATGACTAATAAAACACTCTCGACTCATCTCATTCTCTACTTCTCGCCTTTGCTGAATTTACCGATTTACTTGTCGTTTTGGGTGGAGAACTTATTCAAAGTTCTTGTGGAGCAGATGCCGATTGTTCCGACCTTCGAGGAGTCAGCTGGCGGCTACGCCATGGAGCTGTGGAGAGTACTTCAGACGCTTGGGGGCTTCTACCGTCCGCTTTACCGAGGAGGCAGCTGGTCAGTTAATGGTGTACACCGAGGATTTATTTGCAAGCTGATTATCTACGCTCAGGAGAACGAAGAAGCTAGCAGGCCAATCAACATCTCCGCCAGAAGATTCTCGTACGAGGTTGCAATTCAGGAGGTCGCTCGACTTACTCTTCGCCGTGTCTGCCGCGACTACGCCGACGAGCTTCACGACTCAGTGTTCCGGCTTCACCCAGACGTTCAAGCATGCCGACGCCGACGGATCGTGGAGAACGAGTGTGCCACAGCCACACACCTTGCAGAGTTCGCCCTTGCCCAGGAGGATCATATGAGAGATACTACTCAGGAGATGGAGACTGTGTACGAGGCACTCAGAGTGGCAGAGCAGGAGCTTGAGGTGACCGTGCTTGACCATCGGGATGATTCTTGAGTGGGAGAGGCCACGGAGGCGGTCGAGGACGAGTTGGAGCGCGTGACTCGAGGAGTTCAGGAGCCAGCAGAGGAGTCCGAGGAGGATCCAGAGGAGCGAGAGTGGGAGCCCGAGGGGAGTGCAGACCCCGTGGTTGCAGAGGACCCAGTAGTAGGTCATCAGGATAGGTTCGCTCCTATGCCCGCTCATCCGCCGGTGTATGCGCCGGATCAGCCTCAGCCAGGGTGGCTGGATGAGTGAGTGTCAGCCTTGGAGCTGTGTTGAGACTCGAGTGTGAGTCGCGTCTTTAAGTTAGTCTTTACCTTTCTAGTTGACGTTAAGGTTTCGTGTTTAGTTTGCTTCTTTGTAATGCTGAGTGTGCAGTATGGGTTGCAAAGCTTGTAGGCTTAAATAAGCAGCCATACCAAGAATAATAAAGAATTATTTCAGTTGGGTATAACCAATCTCCCCGCTTTAGAAATTCTTGCTTCTCATCTATGCTACATCTACCTTTCCTAACCTAAGAGGAAATCATCAGATGGTGAATACTCGAGGGAACAACGGAGCTTCAGGAAGTGGACTGCGCCAGAACGACAACACCAATGACAGAGGCAGCCCTCAACCACCGCCAGTCGACATGCAGAATCTGGGAGCATTTCTTGCAGCGCAGACTCAACTGATGCAGACTATGATGCAAACGGATGCAAAGAGATGACCAACGCAGCAGACCAACAACAACAACCTCAGAGCTCGAAACAACCATGGTGGACCCGACCTCACTCAAAGCTATCGATTTTATGAGGACTAGGCCACCAACTTTTTCGAAATGTGAACCCTTTGGAAGCCGATGGCGGCTTAGGACAATTGAGAAGAAGCGCACATCACTCGGTGTGAGGGCAATGAGAAGGTGCTCTCGCCTCTCATCAATTGGAAGGAACCGCCGCAGAATGGTGGGAGAATTCTTGTGCCGCTCATGGAGCCCCACAAGAGATCACACGGGAGGAGTTTACTAATGCTTTCCGCCATATCATGTCCCGAGGGAATGATGGACCTAAAGAAGGAAGAGTTCGTGGCTCAAACAAGGAGGCCAACCAAAGGGCGAGTACGAATAAGTTTACTCGCTTAGCTCGCTATGCCCTCAAGACGTAGCGACGGATAAAGCTAAGCGCCTCGTTTCATGAAGGGACTGAATTCAGATCGCAGTGGGGTGATCACCCACAATTTTCTAGATTTTCAGGAACTAGTCAATAAAGCTTTGATCCTAGAAGATAAGCGCAAAGAGCTGGTGAGAACCGTAAGCGCTTAATGACTAATCAGGGTGGACGTCCAAACCATCTACATTTGAGGATGTCACCACAACAATTTGCTAGATTCCAACCACCAGCTGTGAACAAGACATCAACCCCTACACCTCGCCCTGCCAATCAGAACTTCCAGACACCAGCACAGGGCAACAATGCACCAGGAGGGAATCAACAGTCTGCAGTGAAAAGATGCTATACATGCAATGAGCCAGGGCACTTTTCTAATAGGTGTCCACAGAAGGGAGGCATCACGCCAGTTCGTTTCAACTTGGGAATAACACCTGCCAAGGCACCAACCTCAGGAGGAAATCGTGCGCCAGGTCAAGCTGGAGCAACCCCGCAATCAACAATGCGTGGAAGGATCAACCACATCACCGCTGATGGAGCTCAGGAAGCTACAGACGTCGTACTAGGTAAGTTTCTGGTCAACTCGATTACACTTCTGACTTTGTTTGATTACGAGTTTCGCATTCGTTTGTTTCTCAAAGTTTTGCAACCAAGAATGGATTTAAAGTGGTGAATCTTAAGTGTGTGCTCTTAGTCCAAGCCCCAGGATCTGAGCTTAGATCTAGCCTTGGGTGTTTGGGAGCTAAGTTGCTTATGGATGGGATAGAATTCCTAGCGAATCTTATCTTGATAGATGTGCAATCCCTAGACGTCATCCTTGGAATGGATTGGCTGTCTAAGCATTAGGCCGTTTTGGATTGTGGCCGACGGATCGTGACTTTGGAAGGCCCTAGTGGCAAGAAAGTAGAGTTTCAAGCGACCGCAGTTCGAGATGGGCAGTTAATGGTCAACAGCGTGAAAGCCATCAGCATGGAAGATGTGCCAGTAGCCAGAGAATACCCGGATGTGTTTCCAGAAGATTTGCCAGGATTGCCACCGGACCGTGATATCGAGTTCGTGATCGAGTTAGCGCCAGGGACAGCACCGATATCAAAGAGACCATATCGGATGCCTACTGACGAGTTAGTGGAAATGAAGAAGCAGATTGAGGAACTGCAAGAGAAAGGTTTCATTAGACCAAGTTCATCGCCGTGGGGAGCCCGGTTTTGTTTGTTCGTAAAAGGATGAAGTCTTAGAATGTGCATCGATTATCGTGCACTGAATGAAGTAACGATCAAGAATAAGTATCCGTTGCCTAGGATCGATGACTTATTTGATCAGTTAAGAGGAGCTGGAGTTTTCTCCAAGATAGATCTTCGTTCGGGATACCATCAGTTGAAGATCCGAGCGGAGGATGTGCCTAAGACTGCGTTTTCTATGCGATATGGACATTATGAGTTTACAGTCATGTCATTTGGATTGACTAATACCCCGGCATATTTTATGAACATGATGAATAAGGTTTTCATGGAATATTTGGATAAGTTCGTTGTAGTCTTTATAGACGATATCTTGGTTTACTCGAAGACAGAGGAAGAGCATGCAGAACATCTCAGAATGGTTTTAGAGAGGCTGCGAGAACATCAGCTATATGCTAAGTTTAGCAAGTGTGAATTTTGGAAGGAGAAAGTTGAATTTCTTGGTCATGTAATGACTACTAAAGGAGTAGCAGTTGACCCAAGCAAAGTGGACGCAGTGTTGCATTGGGAGCAACCAAAGTCTGTTACCCAGATCCATAGTTTTCTGGGAATGGCGGGATATTACCGTCGGTTCATAGAAGGATTTTCGACAATTGCTAAACCCCTTACGCAGTTGTTAAAGAAAGAAAAGAAGTTTGCATGGACGCCAGAGTGCGAGAAAAGCTTTATGGAATTAAAGAAGCGTTTAACAACAGCCCCCGTATTAGTGTTGCCAGATGTGCAGAATGGATTTGATATTTATTGCGATGCTTCAAAGCAAGGCTTGGGATGCGTGTTAATGCAAGAAGGCAAAGTCGTTGCTTATGCGTCAAGACAGTTAAGACCGCATGAAGTGAATTACCCAACGCATGATTTGGAGTTAGCTGCCGTAGTGCATGCTTTAAAGATATGGCATCATTATCTCATAGGAAATAGATGTGAGATATATACTGCACCATAAGAGCACAAATACATATTCACTCAAGCGGATCTGAATATGAGACAAATAAGGTGGCTAGACCTAATTAAGGATTATAATGTAGGAATCCATTATCATCCGGAAAGGCCAATGTGGTAGCGGATGCTCGAGTCGAAGGAGCCATAGCGCAAATACGCTAACAATGGAGGATCAACCAGAATTATGCAAGGAATTTCAGAAACTAAGGTTGGAGGTCGTTCCGCAAGGAATGGTAGCTACACTGGAAGTAAAGCCAACGCTGGAAGGTCAGATTAGAGAAGGCCAGAAAGAGGACGATAAAATTGCTAAGATTAAGGCTAAAAAGGAAGAAGGCCTAGCCGTAGATTTCACTCTGGATGAGCAAGGAACCATGTTTTTCAAAGGCCGAATTTGTGTGTTGGGATAAAAGGAGCTAAAGCAATTGATTCTTGAGGAGGCTCACGATTCAAAATACTCAATTCATCCAGGAAGTGCTAAGATGTACCAGGATTTGAAAGAGAGATTTTGGTGGCCTAATATGAAGCGTGAAGTAGCCGAGCATGTTGCTTTATGTGACGTATGTCAGAGGGTAAAAGCCATGCACCAAAGACCAGCTGGTCTGTTGCAGCCGTTGAAAATTCCGGAATGGAAGTGGGAGGAAATCGGAATGGATTTTATTACCGGTTTACCTAAAACTCAGAGAGGTTACGGTTCCATTTGGGTTATTGTGGATCGTCTAACCAAGGTCACCCATTTTATCCCAGTAAAGACCACTTACTCAGGAGATCGTTTAGCAGAGTTGTACATGTCAAAGATTGTATGTTTGCATGGAGTGCCCAAGAAGATTGTGTCAGACAGAGGTACCCAATTTACCTCAAGATTCTGGAATAAGTTGCACGAAGCCATGGGAACTCGTCTGAATTTTAGTACAGCATATCACCCGCAGACAGATGGTCAGACGGAAAGGGTAAATCAGATTTTAGAGGATATGTTGAGAGCTTGTGCTTTAGCTTATGCTACATCGTGGGATAAGTGTTTGCCATATGCGGAATTTAGTTACAACAATAGCTATCAAGCTAGCTTGCAGATGTCACCATTTGAAGCATTGTATGGACGTGCTTGTCGTACTCCGTTGAATTGGAACGAAACGGGAGAACGTTTGGTGTTTGGGCCAGACATTCTCGAAGAAGCAGAAAGTCAAGTTGCAATGATCAGAGAGAGGTTGAAGATAGCACAGTCAAGACAGAAAAGCTACGCAGACAACCGTCGTCGAGATTTGAGTTTTGAACCAGAAGATCATGTGTATCTTAGAGTTACCCCTCTTAAGGGCGTTAAAAGATTTCATGTTAAAGGGAAGCTTGCACCAAGATATGTTGGTCCGTTCAAGATTCTGAGCCGTCGAGGCGAGGTAGCTTATCGATTAGAGTTGCCTCGACCCTTGGCGAGTGCATGATGTATTCCATGTGTCGCAGACTTAAGAAGTGTCTCGAGTGCCAACAGAGCAAACCCGTTGGATGCAATAGAGCTGCAAGAAGATTTGACTTACAAAGAGCAACGAATGAAATTTTGGATGTTATGGAACGCAAGACCAGAAACAAGTCTATTCGCTTTTGCAGAGTTCAGTGGAGCAATCATTCCGAAGGTGAAGCCACATGGGAGCGCGAAGAAGACTTGAAGTCAGAATTTCCGAACCTATTCTCTAGTTAGCCCGGAATCTCGGGTCGAGATTCTGTTAAGGGGGGGAGGTTTGTAACATCCCAAAATTTGGCCTAATTATGTTTTTATTGCTTAAATGTGCATTTATGATTTTATGGAATTTATTTGGATTTTTCTGGAGTTATTGGAATTAATTTTAAATCAAGTTTATTGCCTTTTGTTCAAATCTATTTAAATTTATGCAAAGTTAAAATGAAGTTTTACCAAAAATATTTTATTTGAGTCCAGAATGTCTCAAAGTATTTTTGAGATTTTTCTTGGATTTTTCCTGATTATTTTATTGCCTAAAACAAACAAAATGAATTTCTGTATTTATTTTAAATGAAAAATCTGTTAAAAAGCCTTGTGAACAGTGTTGGGCCGAGCCCAACATTTGTGCATTGAACTGCGTCGGTCGGCCCAATTTACCCCACAGTCGCAGATGGGAAACCCTAATTTGCGCAGCCGTTCGATCGAGTTTCAACGGACCAGATTGCGCCGCGTAGAAGCCGTTTCGTGGCCGTCGGATCGCGACACGCGTGTCTGTGGCACGTCGTCGCTTCCGATCGCGAACTTCGAGTCCGCCGCCGTAACGTCGCCGGATTCTTTCGCCGTGTAGAGCTCGAACGCCGAGGCTATAAAAGGAGGGGTAGCGCCGAGGTTCATCTGTGCGCCGCATGTTTTGGTCGGACGGGTTTGGCGTGAATCGTCGTCAAGCGCGCAAAGGAGCTCGCGGAGTTGGGCGTGGGACGTCTCGGTTTTGCCGGTTTAAATCGCCGCCGTTGGGTCTCCGCCGCCACGGGGGCCATCTTCGGATTCGCCGGACCACGCCGCACAGAACCAGCAGCGTCTCGTCACCGGAGTCGCGCCAAAACGCCGTCGCCTTGGTCTTCGTCTTCAAGTCCGGTAAGATCTCGCCGTCGCGCCGCCATCGCTGGACCAGAAGCTCGGGGGCCATCAGATCTAGATTGGATGGCTGATGCGTTGCCACGTCGCGCGTCAACGCTGACCGTCCGATCTACCTTCTACGGATCAGATCGAGCCGCTGGGTTGAGCCAATCACAGACAGCCGCGTGTCGGGCTCAGTAGCCGAGGCGCCATGGACCGGGTGCACCGTGGACTCGCACTGCGTCGTGGACTCAGTCCATACGCCCGGGACACGTGTCGCTTCCTGATTGGTTGGCGCCAGGGCTGACGCCAGCGTGACGTCATGCTTGCGTCATAAAGGGATTTTCAATTGGAAAAATAATCCGATTGGAAATTCTGTGATGATGACGTCATCATGAGGTCATGCTGACATCATAAATCGCTTTTTCAGTATAAAAATAAATCTGTTAATTCCGAATTTCTGATTTTCTGATTTCAGTATTTATTTCAAACTTCAAAAGGCTATATCTTTTGCATCGTAACTCGGATTTGAGTGATTCCAATTTCTAAAAATTTTTAAAATTGAGATCTATTTAATGGTGTATTTTAATTGATTTTTGGAGTTCATTTGCTCTCTGTTTTGGTATTTATTTGCTTTTCTTCTTCGGTACGCGTAGACGTTGAATTGTGTGACGCTTCGGAGGAAGACCCAGCAAATCAAGAGCAAGTTCCAGAACCAGATCAGGACCTATTCCAAGGCAAGTTGTGCTTTGATCATGTTGAACCCATGTTTATAAAATTGCTATATTTGTTTTACCCTATTGCATATGTTTCAAATATACAATTGTTTCAAATTAGATTGGGCTTAGCTAATATACCAGATTGATCTATACCCTACCTTGTCATTGTATGCCATGATCCATTGTCACCCTAGATTGGTTAATTATAGTTGGTTAATAATTATAATCAACATTGGAGGTTTAGACCGTATTAGTTGCTTAGCCTTGCCACGTCATCACATGTGTCAGAATCATTGATAATTAATCTTGATTAATGGAATATGGAACAATATTATGAACTTGTGTGTCATGTGGGATCACACGATGAGATTGAGTTGTTGTGGCGAGTCATGTCACGCAACGATGTTGAATTGTTGATGGCACGTGGTGCTTGGTAATCAACGGGGTGATGATAATTTAGATTGGGGCAAGTGACAAGGGCGAGGAGGCCAAGGTGGGCCCGATGGGCGAGAGGTATGTGGATGTCTTGCCTTGATCACACTAAGGACTTAACCTTGCAAGCCTTTGACCAGAGTCAATCATGCAACCACATGTCTAGTATGGGCCAGCCTAGCTGAGTAATTTGCAATGTCTTAATTTTGGTACTATCGTGGTCGGTGTGAGTTCCCGAGTTATGGTGTAATTCACATGGCGCAAGAGGGGGGCCCTGGATGTGGTAACCAGTCCCACCAGTGTTGAAACCTTAGCGGGTAGTATCCGGTTAAGCCAGAGCATTGTAAAGGCTTTGTTATGATCACTCGCCTTGGTGGTGTTTGGTTGTATCACGTGGGTAAAGTGCATAACCTCTGCAGAGTATGAAACTATTCGGATAGCCGTGCTCGCGGTATTGAGCAATGCTCGGGAATTACAGTTAAGGGTTAGTTTAATTAATTGGACAACATGGTTGGGTTGGCGGAATGCCATATGGAAGATGAAATTTGACTTAGGATTGGAAACTTGGTTTACTTGAGAAACACTGAAGTTATTTATTATTGCTATTTGTTTTACATTCTTTACAATCTATTTATTGTATTTGTTCACAAATGCTGCTTATTGCAAAATAGCCATGATAGCCTATCCATTGGAATAAGCCTTACATATAGATACATAGAATTGCATTCTGTGCACAACTTGTTGAGTGCTTTAAGTACTCACCCTTGCCAAACAACAATAATCAACAGTTGAGGAATCTACACCTGTGTTGGAAGATGAAGTCCAGGAAGACACGAGTCATTAGGGTCCGAGCCTTGTCGGTTGCCTGTGGTGAACTGATGAGCTATCTACGTTTTCTATTTTCCGCTGCTTAATCATTAGTTATATTTTCAGTCTTGCCCTGCGTGGCTTAATAATGTAAGTTGGTCATAAGATCATACATTTAGCTATATCAATAAATGAACTATTATTCTATTATCATTGTGTATGATGTGATATGTACCAATGTCAAGCTGTGTGCACTAGCGTTGATCCTGGGACTAGTGCAGTAAACACAGTGGGTTCGAATCAGTGGATTCGGGTCCTTACACATCTGAAAGCTGTTTTTGGTACATCGGCTTCTACCATGAATATCTGATTGTATCCGGCATTCCCGTCCAGAAAACTTATGATCTTATTCCCCGACGCAGCATCGATAAGCATATCGGCTATAGGCATCGGGTATTCATCTTTTGGTGTCGCTTTGTTCAAATCCCTAAAGTCGACACATACTCGCAGTTTTCCGTTTTTCTTCATAACTGGAACAATATTGGAAACCCACTCCGCATATCGACAAGGTCTTATAAATTTAGCCTCCAACAATCGCTCTATCTCTTCTTTTATAATTTTATACAGAGCCGGATTAAAACGCCTAGGGTACTGTTTAAACGGCCGATAACCTTGTTTAATGGGTAGCCGATGTTCTACCAATTGTCGGCTTAAACCAGGCATCTCGTAATATTCCCAAGCAAAGCAATCTTTATATTTTCTAAGAATTTCGATTAATTTCTCTTTATATTTTACATCTAAATTTGTGCTAACAAAAGTTGGTCTTTTTCTATCACCACACTACCTATATCAACTTCTCCAAGCAGATCGGTGGACGTAAAGCCTTGACCCAACTTTTCAACCTCTTGAAAGTCTTCTATAGCTTTATAGCTATCCGTTGTTTGCCGATAGCTTTGCATTTTGTCTTGTAATACCTTCACTGTTTTTCTTGTCCCCATCGGCGTAGCACTTCGTTTGCTCGATCAAATGTGCCTGGCTTGACACTGATCGGCATAAGTCCCGTCTTGCTCACGCAGATGAAATCGCAATCTTCTAATGTTTTTCCCGATATACATCCTGCTTTTTCATGTGGCCAATTCGCATCAGAACTGGCCATGGCAATGTGAGCCGATGTGTCGGCCGTGACAATTTCAACTTCTTCTCCGTTCCATTGGACAAGCGCTTGATGCATAGTTGACGGGATACAACAGTTGGTATGAATCCAATCTCTTCCAAGCAGAACGCTGTAATTTTCTTTGGCGTCAATAACAAAAAATGCGGTCAACAAAGTCTTACTGCCGACGGTCAGTTCTGTAACCATGACGCCTTTGGCTTCTGTGGGATCGCCTGTGAAGTCGTTTAAAACCATGTTAGTTTTAATCAAGTCTTCATCGGACTTACCCAATTTCTTGCAAGTAGTGTAGGGCATCAAGTTTACTGTGGCTCCGCCGTCTACCAGCATCCTTGATATCGGCTTTCCATTTATATATCCTTTCAGATATAATGGTTTCAAATGCCGATGATCATCTCTTGGTTTCTCGAAGATTGCGTTTTGGACTCCCGAGCAAGATTGGGCAAAAGTTTCTTTAGCCGATTCAGTTTTGATTTTGAATTCGGCTGGCAACGTGAACACCATGTTGATATCCATTGGGGGTGTATCATCCCTAATCATAGGAGAGTCTAGATCGTCTGCCGATTCAAAATCTTCTTCAGCTTGTTCTTTTTTCCTCCATTCTTTCTTGACAATTTTGACCGGACGAAGCTCATTGAAGGTTTCATCCCTCTGTTTCTCTGCGTCGGCTTCCCGGATCTCTTGAGTCCTTAGCCTCTGAAGTCGTCTGCGTTGCGACCGGCTAAGGCCAGACGGACACCATCTAGGCTTAGGCTCTACTGGTTTTCTTATCTTGCCGACTAGATTTTCTTGGTCCATGTTCGACCTTCGTGTTTCGACCTGGTTTGGTACTTGCTTTGGTCTAGATATCCTTTCGTGAACAGGCCTTCTGAAACCTTCGCTGTAACCCCGAATCGGCCCAGACAGCCTATCTTTAGCCGATTGCCTTGGCCAATCGTCACGGGGGTAATGCTCCATCAGCACGATACGGGATGGCGATTACTCCCTTTCCCAACAAAACTGCCAAAAAGGACATCTTCTATGGGCCCTCTCCACATTTTCAGTGTGATATAAATTATCCGACCGGCGAGCAGGATATCGTGGTCGGCTATTCATCCTTTCATATTTATCCATCAATTGTGAAAACGTTGGTCCCGGCCTTTTGGCCGATTGCTTTGATGGCGATTTTTCAGCCTTGTACCATTTACCCACCCGAGGATTACCATTGGGTTTAATGGTCCTCGAATTTTTTCCTTCGTGATCGGCTTCTATTTGTAATGAGCTGATCGTAATTTTCAGCGTTTGACCACCGTCTGAATTCGGCTGAATAACCTGCTGATCCTTCTTCGGCTCATCATGCATCGGCTCCTTTCCTTTAGCCGAACATTGAACCATGTTGATTGGAAATGGATCAGCATCAACTTGCATGGTCGGCTCATCAGCAAATTTTAGCCGACCGTCCTCAATAGACGTCTGGATCTGTTGACGGAAAATATTGCAGTCATTAGTATTGTGAGAAAAAGAATGGTGCCACTTGCAATACCTGCGTTTCTTGATCTCGTCAGCCGATGGTATAACATGTCCCTCGGGTAACCGTATTATCTTTTCTTGTAATAACAGATCAAAAATACGATCACATTTGGAAACATCAAAGGCATATTTAACTTCCGACTTATTTCTAGTCGGCTTTAGCCAAGAAACGGACTACGGACTTTTAGTGCCCTTCACCCATTCGGCTATATTTATTTACGCTTCATCGTCTTACAAGAATCACTAGGACAATATTCGACCATATTGACTTTGGCCTTGTCCTTCTCCTTATTATTATTGTTCTTGAATCTATCTTTAAACGCTTTACTATCAGGGAATCGGCTTTCTTGAGCCGATACACGATGAAGCAAGTGACTTAAGTCAGCGAACTCTTGCCCTCCAAACTTTTCCCTAAGCGGAGGAATCAATCCTTGAAACGCCAAATCAGCAAGTTGATTATCGGGCAAAGTGACGCTAAAACATCGATTCCTAGTTTCCCTAAACCTTTTAATGTAATCAGTTACCGATTCCCCAAATTTCTGACGGACAGAGCTTAGATCGGAAATCCTGAGCTCCAAACTGCCCGAAAAGAAGTATTCGTGAAATCGGCTTTCCAAATCGTTCCATAAGTGGACCGAATTCGGAGGTAAACAGGTAAACCAGGTAAAAGCTGCTCCGGATAATGACAACGGGAACAGTCTTATTTTTAGTCCATCGACCGAGCCGCCGCGCATTGAGCGATAAAGCGTCCGATGTGTTCCAAAGTTGTAGTTGAATCATCGCGAGAGAATTTCGCAAAGTCGGTACCACGAAATTGTGAGGGTATGGCATGCGATCTATGTAATCAGGATACGGTTTTAGTGTCGATAACCTTCCCTTTGGTCAGATGCGAATTGATCCCTTAAAACAGCGGAGATCTGATCGGCCCAATTTACATTATCGGCCATTAGCATAGCAGGCCCTTGATAATGTTGGTCATAGTTGGCAGCTTGCCCCCCGAGTGCAAGCTCGGGTTGCCAATTATGCTGCATCGTCGGCAACGACCATACTGATCATGCCGATTATGCCTGACTTGAGGTTCGTCTTCGGGACAAGCGGTTACGAGTATGTTACTACCCTATGTGGACCTGGGTTTCTAAGCACGGTAGGATCTTGTGAGAATCTCTCAGAGCCAATCAGCTGTGGAACCGATTGGGGAAAAGCATAGAATGGAGCCGATGGCGGCAGATTTATTGATGCGTCTAACTTAGCGGCGTCAGGTAGGAGTGGTAATGGCTCACCCCACTTGACCGAGGATCTCTAGGCAATATTACGGTCGGCTGAGTAGGCATCATGGTAGGGGGTGAGGTTATAGCCGACGGTTTAGGATCGGCTGTTGAGCTCTGCGTATTTTGTGCTACTGAAAAAACAGGATAATTGTGAGCTTGTAATGGGTCAGCGGACTTCTGATGAGGCTAACTCCTGGGCTATAGATTTAACGCTATTTGCTATCATCGGCTTGAGCGTTGTCACGAGAGCCGATGATTGATTTATTAAGGCGTGGTGCACAGACTGATTAATCATAGCCGATAATTCGGCTTGAGCAGGCAGATATCGGCTTACCGGTTCTGTGACACCCGCATCTCCAAGGGCGTTGACCGTCAGCAGGGCGGATTTTTGAGTGACGCCACGTCTGGTTTTCTGATAACAGCTTAGCATCATCTCCTCTAGCGCAGTCTTCCGAGCCTCTATTTCTTGACGTTGTTCCGCAGTTAAATCGTCCATTGTTGGGACGATTATGGCTTCTGCGTTCAGATCGGATGGTGGAATCGACTTTCCTGATGAAGACATTTGTCCCACTGGGCGTGCCAAGAGTGTGTTGGCGTCAAAAACTTGATGTAGGGTTTCTGACAACAACACACCGCATTTAACACTGGTTGAGGCGTGCGGTCGATTTGACTCAGAATCGACAAGGTAAAAAATATAAAATTCACACAAAGCCGATCGTGAGGATCAATCGGCTTAAATCCAATCAGCTTGAAGCCGATCAAGATCAAGGTAACAGGATAAATCTAACTAGCCGATTAAGGCTAATCAGAGGATAAAGGTAGATCGATTCTGAAGAAGGCGAACAAAATCAGAATAAATCAAACCTGGGGTGTAATTGACGAAGATCAACGATCGGCGATGCGCAACTTTATTGATCAAGATCGATTACAGAGACTAAATTACAAAAACTACTCCTAGTCGACAGGAAAGAAGAAAGTAAAAGCTGGTTGATTGTATTGTGTTATTGTTGCAGCTTGCTCTGGTTCTTCTTTTATACCCTTCGGCCGATCGTGTCCATCTAGAACACGTTTCAAGTCTTGATCCGTATTGGCGTTATCTCGGACAGTTATTTCCTTAAAGATCTTGCCGTTACCAAAATATCTCCAAACCTTTCCAACCTGTCCGTTAATTCCCGTATCTTTGACTTTATTGTCAATTTTGACTAGACTTGCCAAATTTTGGTGCAAACAGTAGCACTTAGGGGAGGGAGGGAGTGGAGTGTGTTCGCGTTTGATGCATTGCCATAGCGTTATCCTTTCAATATATCATATGCCTATACACCTGTGGTCAAAAACTATAACTGTGAAGATAGGTAAGTTCAGTAGTACCTCTCTATGGCATTGGTGGCAATAAGATCCTTTAAATATATACCATATGCCTATACACGTGGCCAAAAACTGTTATTGTGAGGATAGATAAATTCAGTACGACCTCCCTATGGTAAGAAAAAATATCATCAATTTTAATTGAACTGGAAGGTGTGTAAGCCAAAAAAGAGAGTAAATTGTACTTCGCACCCTAAGTCGTATGAGTTTCACTTCACACTGGTTTATGCGAGTACTCTGAAGAGTTGTTGCAGAAAGCATCATTCCTGTTACTGCCCGTTAGTCCTAAGTGGATCTTGACAGTGGGTCTTACATGTCATTGTTTAAGGGTTTTGTTCTGTTGGTCCACATGTCATCCAACTACTCTCTTCTTTTCTTCACTTCTCCTGAATGCCACTTCCTTTCCTCGCTTGCCTACCGTCGGATCCCACCACCGCTGCTAGCACACCCCCCCCCCCCCCCCACCCACCAACCCACCCATGCCCCCCCTATGTAAGATTTGGAATTTCAGCCTTTCAATTTAGTAATACTATAAAAGGAAATTGTTCACTAGTTAATTAGCTGGCGAATACCCCCCAAAAAATTGCAGGACTGTAGTTTATGCAATATGCAAGACATTCATCTGCACTTCGGTCAAGAACTGTACGAGTCCGAAGACAGGTAAAAACCGTTAGAAAGATATGTTTATTTGCCAGAAAAGAATACAGTTCCTTTACATAGCCCCACGACCACAACAGCAGAGAAATGAAGGCCCCTAGTGAACTAATGGTTCAAAGGTACATGTTTCACCCAGTTTCATGCATCAACATTGTTGCTGGAAGATGGAAACTTTCTAGTTTCTAGTAGTGCTCAGAACACAGCACGCAATATTTACACACTTATAAGAGGGTGGCACAGAACAGGCTCAAAGAGGCGAATAAAGGGTTGAACCAGTTGACACAATGGCTGCATTAGGTGCGAGATTGTCGGTGTCAGGAGCCTGATTTCTTCTTCATGTTCCTCCATTTGACCCTCAAGTCACATGGGAGGCGTGTCTTGTGGAACACATCTCTGCCGTATTCTAGTATCTGAACCCACAGAATTGGCCCGTTGTCCTTTGGGGTGAATTTTGTCATTGCTTCCTGAACCAAAACAGTGAATAGTTTTAAGTATACGAGACACAATTGCATACACATTACTAGCTAGAGAAATCCCAGCTCAGCAGAAGATGGTGCAAGATTTCAGTATTACTAATGAAATTGTACAGCTGAGGTGTGCTTACCCTCAAAGCTGCCTCTTCTTCTTCCGTCCAACAGAGCTTTGAGCGCCTTCCAGTTGGTGCAACAGGATTAGAGCTGCAAGGCAGAGATGCTCAGTTTTTGGAATTACAAAACACAACCATTAAATGGGGCATTTTCAAACAAGGAAAATTTCACGACAATGAGCATCTGAATAGATGATGCTAACAAAAACTGGCATTCTAGAAGAAATATGGGTCAAAATTTCTTTCTTGTTTTATGTGTGCAGATTATTTCGATACATGCATTGTCACACAACAGAGAGTAATACCATCAAACTGTTAACAAAAAGAAAATGCCATTAGCTATGTCAGAACCGAATGCAATTAAGTACAGCCCAACTTCACTATCCTAAATATAACTTCATTAGAACTAACCATGAGTTCACAAAAGCTCTTGTGAATTTGAAATTATCCATGGATAAAGAGGCTGACTTTCCCTCATATCAGTATCATGACATAGTTACCGCCCCCTCTAGATATTTAAAGCCTTTTAAAGCTTAGACCATCTCAAAGCTAATCAACACCATGATATCCATAATATTGTACTAAGAATTTTAAATAACACATCGAAAAAAATATTTTAAATGATGGAAACTTTTTGCGCGAATACTTGAACTCGGCAGGCTCAATCCCACCAATACAGCTTCATTTATCGCAAGTCCAAATCAGGGAGGTTCAAGGTCATTTGATTCTAAACTAACCACAGTTCACAGTCATGTTTAATTATTCCAAATAATACGACTAGGGAAAGAAGTGCTTATGAAGTTCCTTTCTAACACTTACTAACGCTTGGGTGGATATGCAGATTTCCTTTTCTTGATGGTGAAGGCATGTGTTGATCCTTGCGCCCAAACGCTTTTTTAGAATTGCTTGATACCACTGTCTCCTTTTCTTGAAATCTTGCTTTGCGGTGTCTCAAGTTTCGCCAAGGGGGTGATGATCTCTTGCCAGAGTCATTTGAAGATGTAGCTTCTATTTCATCGGATTCTTCGGAGTGGTGAGAAT
Organism: Otatea glauca; assembly: GCA_036346275.1. Lineage (NCBI taxonomy): Eukaryota > Viridiplantae > Streptophyta > Magnoliopsida > Poales > Poaceae > Otatea > Otatea glauca. The sequence goes on along the minus strand of CM070713.1, from coordinate 42,845,987 downwards.
TTGTAAGACCATCATCTTTATCAGCCACAACATTCAGATTTGCAGCAGGACTGCATCTATTCTGAGATGAATGGCTCGTTTCATGACATGAATTTCCATTATTAGCTTCTTCACGAGCTTCTGCATTTTCCACTGGCTGCTCGTGCTCTGCGACCTGAACTTTATTTCTGTTATTTTGGTTTACACTTTGTTTATTCATAGGTGCAACATCATAGTTCCGACCAAAAGATTCCTTTTCAGTGACTACCGCCTCAGGACAGGCATCACTTGCAGCATGTGTTTTCTGCTTCTTCCTCTGCCGACCAGGCTCTTCATCCCTATGAGAAATGTTATCTGCTTCAGACTGATGCTTATCTTGCCTTATAGGTGTATTACACCCATTAAAGTGATCCTCGCCATTGGCAGCTCTTTCCTGCACTCCAGTAGGTTGCTCATTGTGTTGCTTGACCGATTTCTTTGTGCCAAGGAAAGCAGATAGGTTCTTCCTAGCTTCAGAATATGTTTTCTCTGCTTTTTGATATGCTTCCGTGGCTTTTGTATAGAAGCATACGGGACAATAGAACTGGCCAGAGTCATCAAATGTCACCGAAGAACCAAAACAGCTATCATGAGCAGCTAACAAGCAGCTGCTACATTTCAACAACTGGCCATCTTTACCACATTTTACGCACAAATCTTGTTCTGTGAAGTCCTCAATGGGACCATTGGTATCTTGATCCTGAGCACGGAATGGCGTGTTGTCAGTCATCGACAGAAGACCAGCAGCTGCAAAGCCACTGAAACTATCATCTGAGGAATGCACATGTGATGTTTCGGCAACAGTATTCCCAGCGATTTTCTTGTTTGAAGCTCGCTTGGCTCTTTCTTCATTCCCATCACGAGGTGAGTCTGGAACAGATCTACTGCAACAAGGGTCAGTCATGTTCTTTCCAGTATTCTTCTCAGATAAATGATTGCCTTCTGAAATTTTATTTTGTATGGCCACGTTGCAGCAATGAGAATCTAGAGCAGTCAGCCCACCACAGACCGTATCCTTGTTCAAGATGTTGCCATCATCATTTAGAGATTGATTAACCTTGTCGGCAGAACTGAATTCTAGACGAGCCTTATCACCATTCTTCTGCTCAAACATTTTAGTATTCTCTGTAGCATTCCCTGGCAGATGGTCGATTTCAGATTTATCTCCTTGAATTGCTCCATTGCAGCTTACAGAAGGTAAAACGCCAGCAGTTCGCAGAGTCAGTTCCTCATGACCGGGATTTTTTTCCACTGGCTGAATCCTGGTACTTCCATCATCCAGATCTTGACTTACTTTCTCACCACTGTCATGCTGAGGTGAATTTGGTTGAGTTTTGCTGCTGTGTGGTTCTGCAATCATTGTTGTATCAACTGCAGTAATAAACTCAGGTAAGTGCCTTGTTTCAGATGTATTTGTCGGTAAAGCATCACTGCTTCTGTCAAAGTCTGGAGTCACTGTAGCCTGCATGGTCGGTCCTTCATGGACAGGATCCTTCGATGACTGACTGCTGGTGCCATCATCATGTGGTCTCTCTTCATCATTGTAGTGAGGTGGATTTGGATATTTGTCTCCACAAGATTGTGGTTCAACCATGGTTTTATGATCCACCACATCCTGCTTTGACATGGGTTCAGTATTACCTCCCAGCAAAGACGAATTGCAGCTAGCTGATGCAGGCTCAGCTGCAACTGACATGTTTCTATCCACATTAGTTGGACTCTTTTCTGGGGACCTGACACTGACACCAACATCACCAATACTATCTTCATGAGGTTGATCGTAACACCTAAAGTCTGATGTACATGGCTGGTGAAAATAAGGAGTTGATACCATTGGATCCTTCTGCACATTTATTGTGTCAGTTTCATTAACCAAATTTGCTAAATTCTCTTGCTGGAGGTGAGGACTATCTGTAGGGCACCCAAGGTTCTCTGTATTTACATGATCATGACCAATATTGCCCAAGGATTTGTCATTGTCATGTTTGTTGTTGCCATTCTGCTCCACTGGGGACGGTGGGACCATAGATGTGACCTCTGGATTCACTTCTCTGAGCTGAACATAAAACAAACAGGTTAATAAAATGTGAAGAGGAGTCATTTTTTCTATTTTTAATTTTGAAAATAGCTTTTTAACATACCAACTCCAAAGAAGTTTCTGGTAATGCCGGTTTCTTAATACATATAAACTTATGTACATCTTGAATAAAAGGCAGAAGCATGTCCTTCTCCATGCTTCCCGAGCTACCGACCTGCACATGCCACATTTTATTTTCATGTGAAGCAAACCTGAAAATCATCTGGGCACTGGGAAGGACTTGATGACAACCAAATTGCAGAATGTCTTAGCTTCGAAAAAATTAAGCAAACAAAAATGCATGAAGATTTTTTCACCAAGTGGTAAGCTGAGCTTAAGCACAAAGAAAAACCAAAAGCCATTAAGTACATGCATAATTATGTGATACATAACATCGAACATGGCATCCCTGGCCGCCTACAAAACTGAAGCATTTTAAACATATCACCTGCAAGGTGATGCAGTCATGATCTTTGTGAACATCGTAAACATATAGCATACTAGAATAACCTTTGGTAGGGTACCAATCCATTGGCAAGACTTAAAACAAAATAGCCAAGGAAAATATCATGTTTCCTCTCAAAAGAACACATGAGCTCAAATAATAGCATGGTTTAGCCTAGCAATGTTGCACCAACCAGAACATTGGATCAGTGATCAACTCATTGGATAGAGGCAGATTTAAGCAGAAGTTCTCCACAGATAACACAATAGATTAAAAGGTTAAATACTTTTGCTTTCATGCTCACAAAAGCCCACTATTATTTGCTTGAATACCAAGAATGAGTTGCCTGTTAGAATGTTCCCATCAATTTTGAGTCCTCGATAAATAAATATTATTATATACGACAATATGCAAAATCTTCCTCTTAAGTTCACTGCTATTTTCACTAAAAACAATAATTTAATTCTATCAAAAAAATCATAACACCACAACAAATGAAAGAGTTAAAAAAACAATGAGAACCATCCATGGGATCAATTGTTGTATAGTGGAGTCTGTCATATCCAACTTTTAACTGCAATGACCACTCTTTGGCCATTGGAAGAATCAAGCCCTGATGAAAGTAATATTTTAAGGGCATGTTTAGAAATTGTGATTTTCAATCGAATTTTCATCATAATACTGTGTTGGACAATCTGGACAGCAGTTTAATATAAGTAGCACAATACTGAGGAGGTCTCTTCCATAATACGTCTTCGCCTTTTATGTTCTACTTACAGAAACATGAATTTGTTTGCGGCTTTGCGCTTGACACACATAAAGGATCATAAAGCGCTTACATTCAGACATAATCAGAAAGTGTATTATACTTATGAAAATGTGTGAACAAGGTTATCCTTTAATGCAACATCTCACAGTAGGACTGCTCTCGAATAAACAGCACAAACAAATCCAAATTTCTTACTTTATTAAAGGGAATCTTTGAATCAATTTATCTGAAAATGCACATCTAGTCAATGCTGGAAATGCAAATTCCAGTCTCTATCATGGAATGCAGATTATATAAACTCTTCCCAATTTGTTATTCTTCATTTACTTTCAACCCATTGTGATAGTGAGTTAGTGACACAGAGTAGCAAGAGGAGCTTGCAATTGGATACTGTATCTAGATTCCAAGAGTAGGAATAACACTTTCATCTATCCATTCATTCAACTCCCAAAACCACACTTCCTAGTTTTAGCGCATCCCCTTGCTGCCTCAACCATGATTCTACTAATGACTAACCTACACCAACACAATTGCAACCGACACAGAAAACAAACAGCTACTGATGACTATCTACATCACTGTTCCAGAAATGTTTCCAACGACGGGGTACACTTATCCACCTGAACAAAATTGAAAGCACTCAACTAAACAAATACTATTCGAAGGGTAAAAGGCAAATAAGAATTTTGAACCACGAGAATGTACGTGGTCGCATAGGCACTACATGCCTCTCCAATGAGCTCAAGCAGCAAGCCCTCGCAAGAGCAGGCGGCGTCAACCCTAAGCATCCCCGCCGACATCGCCGCCTCCTCCGGCGCTGCCGCGGCCTCGCCCTCGGTGGCGACGGCGACGACCTCCTGCAGGCAACGGAACGCCACCCGCTCCCGCGTGACCTCCGGTGCGCCGGTGAGGGAATCCGGCGAGACGCCCACCAGCGCTGCGGAGAACCAATAACCTAGGTCAGTGAATGAAGGTGTCGGGGCGAACGGAGGATCGAATGATCCAGTTAAGGTCTGGCGCTTACCCTTGATGACGGATAAGTCGAGGGTCTCGTCGCCGGCGAGGGCGTCGGCGACCCAGTGGGCAGCCAAGCGGGAGGAGGAGGCGGAGGGGGGCGGCATTGCGAGCGCCGAAGGAGTTCGAGGGGGCAACCTGCAAAAATACTCGCGACGGAGATGCTTTGTTCTCGGGGTTCCGTCTTCCGTGATGCTTTGTTCGAGGGGCCAACATGCAAAAATACTCGCGACGGAGTTTCTGGGGGCTCCGTGACGGAGAAGATTCAATGATGGCCGACCGAGACCGATCATCCGTCGCGGATCTTAAAGCACCTCCTGGAGCCTTTCTTTTAAGGAATCAGTCGAAGTATCGAATTGCAGTTACTACTTACTAGTTTAATTCGTATACTCCTAGAGCCTTTACAATGCTGCCTAAATCCAGTACTGTCTGCTGAGGTTTCAACACTGATGGAACTGATTACGACATTCAGAGTCCCTCTCTTGCGCCATGTGAGTCTACCCGTACATTCGAAACCCACATCACTAAGACAGTACTAAAATCTAAATATTACAAATTAATCAGCTAGGCCTATCCCATATTATACATGTGGTTGTATGATTGACTCAATACAAATGCTTGCAAGATTAAATCCTTAATTGACCAAGACAAGATTTACCAAAAATTCACAATTACCATTATCCATACCATCATCTTTCATTTAGCAAAAATAAAAATGTGACCGCCCAAATGCCACATTTGCCCACCATAAAATCACAACTCTTGCCACTTGCCTCAGTCTAAATCATTTTACCACCCTAGTTGATTACCATGCACTACGTGCCATCAACAACTTCATCAACATTGTGTGACAACACCTGACACACTAATTCATAAACATGTTCCATATTCCATTAAGCAAGATTAAATTGCTCACATAAAATAATATCAATAACTCGTTGCATGGCTAAGCAAACTATTCGCGTTCTAACTATTCCACATTGGCAATTAATAGTTACCGATTAATAAAGAACCTTACTAAGGTGACAAATGAATCATGGCATACAATGACAAGGTTGACATAACTCAAATTGGTTGAATAGCTAATCCCAAATTAATTGAAACAATTATATATTGAATTAGCATGCAATAGTTGAAAACAATTTAACTTTTAAAACATGGGCTCAACATGATCAAAGCACAACTTGTCTTCAAAAAGCACTTAATCCTGCTATGGACCTTGTTCTTAGGTTGGCTCCTCGCTCAATAACACCTCGGGTACTTCAACGTCTACGTGAAACGATAAATAAAACAACAAATATCAAAAACAGAGAGCAAAATAACCTCCAAATACTAAATGAAATTCACCATTAAATAGACCTCAATTTTACAAATTTTTAGAAACTGGAATCACCTCAATCGGAGTTCGTATGAGGGAGAACGAGCTTTCTAAAGATTTGAATAAATGAAAAAAAAATCAGAAAATATTAAATAAATAAATTCTCGAATTAAATCTATACTGGAAAATAGGTTTATTACGTCAGCATCCACTTGGACCAACCAGAGCCCGACACGTGTCACCGGTGCATGGACTCAGTCCACTACCGTCTCTAGTACACGGTGGACTTATGCTATTGTGTGGTGGACCAGCCGACGCAAGCGCTAGTGCCAGCATGCACACGAGGCGTGACACGCGGCAAACACAGATTGGTCACCAAAGCAGCACAATCTAGACCGTTGCACTCAATCCAATGGTTGGGATCTACGATGAAGACCATCTACGACGTGGCAACATCGCAACTACCCGCATCAGATCGGACGGTTAAGGTTTGCATATGAGATTATGACTCACAACTGCTACGGTTGCGACACGCGACAGCATCTAGATCGTCGAGACTAGATCAAACAGCTACGGTTGAACATGAGCAGATGAAACGATGGCGCTAGCGTGACTGCATCTAGATTGTTGGCTACGGATCAGACGATCACAGAGCTCGGGCCCAGATTCATGGCGATGGCGGCACATATCTCACCGATAACAAAGATGAAGACGTAAAGCACAGCATTGTGGGCTTATCCGACGACGTTAACTGGCGGATCCGAGTGATCTTGAGATGGCGAACTCGGCAACACCAACGGCGACGGCGGAATCTTGCGCAAAAGAACGGTAGTGCACTGAACAACTTCAGCTAGTACGAATGGCGGCGCTTGGTCTCCTCGACGAGCATGCTCTCAGGCACTTGGGCTCCTCGGCGAGCGTGCTTTGAGGCAAAACGTGCGGCGCGGGATGGGGCTTTCCAACACGGGTGGCGCTGTCTTAAATAGGACCCTGGGGAGGCATGAACGACCCGAGATACGCGGCGGATTCGAAGGCGGCAGTGGAGTCCAGCGGCGACACAGCTTGGTGACGTGGCAGCATCGAAGGCATCCGCGTGGGCAAGATCTAACAGAACACGTGCAAGCGCGACGCGGCGAGTTCCCACGCGTTGGATTTGGATCCAACGGCCCGAATTCATTGTGGCTAGGGTTAACGCTAGGCGGGCTGTGCTGGGATTTTGGGTCAGGCCCGCACAGGTTCGGCCCAACACTATTCAGAAGGCTTTTCTAAATATTTTTTATTTAAAATAAATCCAAAAAATAAATAAAATAGCAAAAATACCCAAAAAATCTGGAAAATATTTTAGGGTATTTGGAACTCAAATAAAATATTTTCAACAAAACTTTATTTAAAATTTTTAGATTTTCAAAAAGACTTTAACAAAAGGCTTAATTCAATTAAATTCAAAATAATTTAAATAAATTCCAAAAAATTCCCAAAATTATAAAATGCACAATTAATCCAAGAAATGCAAACATTGGGATGTTATAAACCTCCCCCTTAACAGAATCTCATCCCCGAGATTCAGGGCTGACTAAGGAACCTAGGTTTAGAAATTCCTACTTCAGGTCCTCTTCACGCTCCCATGTAGCTTCACTCTGCATGATTGCTCCACAGCACTCTGCAGAAACGCACTGACTTATTTCTAATTCTGTAATCAGCTACATCCAAGATAAACCTTCGGAGATAGTTAATCTTGCCGATCAACTTTTGCAATTCATTTTTGCATGTTGGCGGCATTGTGTCGACTATGGCTTTAACTCTTGCTTGATTAACTTAAATACCTCTTTCATGTACCATAAAGCCCAAAAATTGCCCAGCCGACACTCCAAATGCACATTTGAATGGATTCATCTTTAAGCCATGCGATCTTATGTTTTGGAAAACTTTTTCCAAATCGGCCAAATGCTGCATGTCATTTGCAGACTTCACTACAACGTCATCGATATATATTTCGACGATGTGACCGATTAAGTCATGAAAAATTAGATTCATGGCTCGCTGATACGTTGCCCCAGCGTTCTTTAAACCGAAAGTCATAACCGTCTACTCGAATAAACCTATGGCACCTAGGCATCTAAAGGCTGTTTTTGGTATATCGGCTTCTGCCATGAATATCTTATTGTATTCGGCATTCCCGTCCAGAAAACTTATGATCTTATTTCCTGATGCAACATTGATAAGCATATCGGCTATTGGCATCGGGTATTCATCTTTTTGTGTCGCCTTGTTCAAATCTCTAAAGTCGACACATACTCGAAGTTTCCCGTTTTTCTTCATGACTGGAACGATGTTGGAAACCCATTCCGTATATCGGCAAGGCCTAATAAACTTTGCCTCCAACAATCGTTATATTTCTTCTTTTATAATTTTATACAAGGCCGGATTAAAACGCCTAGGGTATTGTTTAAATGGCCGATACCCTGGTGTGATAGGTAGCCGATGTTCTACCAATTATCGGCTTAAACCAGGCATCTCATGATACTCTCAAGCAAAGCAATCTTTATAATCTCTAAGAATTTTGATTAACCTTTCTTTGTATTTTACATCTAATTTTGTGTTAATAAAAGTTGGTCTTTTCCTATCGCCGCTACCTATATCAATTTCTTCAAGTAGATATGTAGATGTGAAGCCTTGGCCCAACTTTTCAATCTCATGGAAATCTTCTATAGCCTCATAGCTATCTGTTATTTGCCGATAGCTTTGCATTTTGTCTTGTAATGCCTTCATTGCTTTTCCTGTCCCCATCGGTGCAATACTTCATTTGTTCGATCAAACATGCCCGGCTTGACACTGATCGGCATAAGTCCTGACTTACTAACACAGATGAAGTCGCAGTCATCCAATATTTTTCCCGATATACACCCAACTTCTTCGTGTTGCCAATTCGCATCAGAACTGGCTATGGCGATGTGAGTGATGTGTCGGCTGTAACAATTTCAACCTCTTCTCCATTCCATTGGACAAGTGCTTGATGCATTGTCGACGAGATGCAGCAGTTGGCGTAAATCCAATCTCTTCCAAGCAGAACACTGTAGTTTCCTTTGGCGTCAATGACAAAGAATGCGGTCGGCAAAGTTTTGCTACTGACAGTCAATTCTATAACCATGACGCCTTTGTCCTCTGTGGGATCGCTTGTGAAGTCGTTCAAAACCATATTAATTTTAATCAAGTCTTCATCGGACTTACCCAATTTCTTACAAGTCGTGTAGGGCATTAGGTTTACTGTAGCTCCACCGTCTACCAGCATCCTAGATATCGGCTTTCCATTTATATACCCTTTCAGATACAATGGTTTCAGATACCGATGATCGTCTCTTGATTTCTTAAAGATTGCGTTTTGGATGCCTGAACATGATTGAGTGAACGTTTCTTTAGCAGACTCAGTTTTGATTTTGAATTCGGCTGGCAACGTGAACACCATATTGATATCCATTGGGGGTGTATCGTCCATAATCATAGGAGAATCTAGATCATCCGCCGACTCAAAATCTTCCTCGACTTGTTCCTTTTTTCTCCACTCTTTCTTAACAATCTTGATCGGATGAAGCTCATTGAAAGTATCATCCCTCTGTTTTTCTACGTCGGCTTCCCGGATCTCTTAAGTCCTTAGTCTTTAGAGCCGTCTGCGCTGCGATCGGCTAAGGCCAGATGGACACCATCTAGGTTTGGGCTCTACTGGCTTTCGTATCTGGCCGGCCAAATTTTCCTGGTCTGAACTAGGTCTTTGTGTTTCGACCTGGTCTGATGCCTGATTTGGTTCGGATATTCTTTCGTGAACAGGCCTTCTGTAATCTTTGCCATGGCCTCGAATCGGCCTAGACAGCCTATCTTTAGACGATTGTCTTGGCCAATCGTCTCGGGGATAATGCTCCATCGGGCACGTATATGGAGACGGCAACACTACTCCTCTCTCCCAACAAAACTGCCAAAAAGGACACCGTTTATGTGCTCTCTCCATGTTTTTGGTGTGATATAAATTATCCGACCGACGAGTAGGATATCGTGGTCGATTATTCATTCTCTCATATTTCTCCATCAACTGAGAAAATGTCGGTCCCGGTCTTCTTATTGGTTGCCTTGACGGTGATTTTTCGGCTTTATACCATTTACCCACTTGAGGATTGCCTTTGGGTTTAATGGTTCTCGAATTCTTCCCTTCATGATCGGCTTCTATTTGTAATGAGTCGATTGTAATCTTTAATATTTGGCCGCCGTTTGAACTCGACTGAATATTGACTTGCCGATCCTTTTTTGGCTCATCATGCATCGGCCTTTTCCCTTTAGCCGAACATTGAACCATGTTGATAGGGAATGGATCAGCATCAACTTGCATAGTTGGTTCATCAGCAAATTTTAACCGACCATTTTCAATAGCCGACTGAATCTGTTGACGGAAAATATTGCAATCATTAGTATTATGGGAAAAAGAATGGTGCCACTTGCATTACCTGCGTTTTTTGATCTCGTCAGCCGATTGTATGACGTGTCCTTCAGGCAACCTTATTATTTTCTCTTGCAATAATAAATCAAAAATCCGATCGCACTTGGAAACGTCAAAGGCGTATTTGACTTCCGACTTATTCCTAGTCGGCTTGAGCCAAGAATAGACTAAGGATTTTTTGGATCCTTTTATCCATTCGGCTATGTTTATCTCTGCTTCGTCGTCTTCCGAAGAATCACTCGGACAATAGTCGACCATGTTAACTTTAACTTTATCATTTTCTTTATTACCGTTATTTTAAATTTATCTTTGAACGCTTTATTATTTGGGAATCGGCTTTCTTGAGCCGACACACGATGAAGCAAATGACTTAGATCTGTGAACTCTTGCCCTCCAAACTTCTCTCTAAGTGGTGGAATTAACCCTTGAAAAGCCAAATCAGCAAGTTGGTTATCGGGCAATGTGACACTAAAACACCGATTTATGATTTCTCTGAATCTTTTAATATAATCAGTCACCGATTCTCCAAATTTCTGGCGAACAGAACTTAGGTCGGAAATCCTGAGTTCCAAATTCCCTGAGAAAAAGTATTCATGGAATCGGCTTTCCAAATCGTTCCATAAGTGGACCGAATTTGGAGGTAAACAAGTAAACCAAGTAAAGGCTGCCCCGGACAATGATAACAGGAACAATCTTATTTTTAGCCCATCGGACTGAGCCGCTTCGCCGCATTGCGCGATAAAGCGTCCGATATGCTCTAGGGTAGTGATTGAGTCGTCACCAGAGAACTTCGCAAAATCTGGGACTCTATAATTGTGGGGGTAAGGTATGCGATCTATGTAATCAGGATACGGCTTTCTGTAGCCGATAACCTTTCCTTTTGGCTATATGCCGAACTGATCCCTTAAGACGGCGGAGATTTGGTCGGCCCAGTTTGCATTATCGACCACTAGCACTGCAGGCCCTTGATAATATTGGTCATAGTTGGCATTCTGCCCCCCGAGTGCAAACTCGGGTTGCCAATTATATTGAGCCGATGGCATACGAGTATACTGATCGTGCCTATTATGTCTAACTTGGGGTTCCGGTACTGGGATAAAAGGTTCTGAATAAGTTACTGCCCTATGTGGACCTGGATTTCTAGGCAGGGTAGCTTCATGCGGTATCTGTCAGACCCAATCGGCTGTGAAACCGATTGCGAAAAAGCAAAGAACGGAGCCGACGGCGGCAGATTTGTTGATGAGTCTAATTTAGCGGCGTCGGTATAGGCATGGTGATGGTTCACCCCACTTGGCCGAGGATCTCTAGGCAATATGATGGTGGGCTGAGTAGGCATCATAGTAGGGGGTGAGGTTATAGCCGATGGTTTAGGATCAGCCAGTGTGCTCTGCGTATTTTGTGCTACTGAAAAAACAGGGTAATTCGGCAGAGCTTGCAATGGATCAAGTAGACTATCGGACGATGCTAACTCCTGGGCTATAGTTTTAACACTGTTTGCTATCATCGGCTTAAGCGTTGTAACAAGAGCCGATGATTGGTTTATTAAGGCGTGGTGCACAGACTGATTAATCATAGCCGATAATTCGGCTTGAGCAGGCAGATATCGGCTTACCGGTTCTGTGACACCCGCATCTCCTGTATGTTGACCGTCGATGTATGGATTTTTGAGTGACGCCACGTCTAATTTTCTGATAGCAGCTTAGCATCATCTCCTCTAGTGCAATTTTCCGATCCTCGATTTCTTGACGTTGTTCTGGGGTCAAATCGTCCATTTGTTGGGACGATTATAGCTTATGTGTTGAGATCGGATGGCGGAATCGACTTCCCTAATGAAGACATTGGTCCCACTGGGCGTGCCAAGAGTGTGTTGGCGTCAAAAACTTGAGGTAGGGTTTCGACAACAAGACACCGCATTTAACACTGTTCAGAGCGTGCGGTCGATTCGACACAGGCAAACAAGGTAAAAATATAAAATTCACTCAAAGCCGATCATGAAGATCAATCGGCTTAAACTCAACCAGCTTGAAGCTGATCAAGATCGAAGTAACAAGGTAAGTCTAATTAGCCGATTAAGGCTAATCAGAGGATAAAGGCAGATCGATTCTGAAGAAGGCGATGCGCAACAAAATCAGAATAAATCAAACCTGGAGCGTAATTTGAAGAAGATCAACAATCGGCGATGCACAACTTTATTGATCAAGATCGAATTATAAGAAAACTAAATTACAGAGACTACTCCTAGTCGATAGGAAAAAGTAATGTAGATTGGTGTATTGGATTGTGTTGTCCTGCAGCTTTGCTTTAGCCTCTCTTTTATACCCATCGGCTGAGCGTATCCTTTTACAACACGTCTCGAGACTTGATCCGTATCGGCCTTATCTTGGACAGTTATTTCCTTAAAGATCTTGCTGTTACTAAATATCTTCAAATCTTTCCAACCCGTCCGTTAATTTCCGTGTGTCTGACTTTATTGCCGATTTTGACTAGACTTGCCAAATTTTGGTGCAAACAGATACTCTTCATTTTTATATGTAGAAGACAACTCTCATGAGACCTCAACTTAAAACAAGGAAAATGCGAAAATTTTTAGCAAGCGTAGGAAGCAAGAAAGAGGATAAGTCAAGAACTTATTGATATTTTAAGTTAATTTTAACTTTCGAAAATAGTTTTGGACACTCCTAAAACAACCAGTCTAGCTAGGGCATGATCTACAGTCAATATGGCTCTGATACCACCTCTGTCAGGACCTGAATATGCAAATCCGGACCCTCTGTGTATTTTGCACTGTCTAGGATTACGCTAGTGCACACAGTCTCAACATGAATGAATATCATGATCATACACGACGATAACATAAATAAGATTTCATCTATTTAATTATAACCTGTTGTACGACCTTAAGGTCCATCTTACATGAATACGCCACACAGGGCTCAGGCTAGGAAACTGCAGCGAAAATAATTTCTTCGTAGCAACTTTTTAATTTGCCACAGGCAACTGACAAGGTTCGCACCCTAACTGATCGTCTCAATGCAACAAGAACGAGCTATAGATACACATGTATGTGTTGTTGTATCTTCAAAAACATGTTGCTATGGCTCATAGCAACACAATTGACAAGTTTTTATATGTGGTGTTGCTAAGATTGGTCTACTACAACATATAATATGTGTTGTTATGTAAAAATTTAAGTGTTGCAACGTAGCAACCTACAACACCTTTTATTACCATTAGAAACACCTTTTGTTAGCATTAGAAACACCTATCATTTGCTAGGAGTTAAGTCTACGGTTCCTAGCATCACTATTTTTAGACCTAATGCAACATAATCAAAATATACATATGAATTTTCATATATTCAACGCATAACACATCACTGAAGAATGTATACACCAAAAAGACGAATATTTCTCATTGCACAACGCACAAGCTCTCAAATATATTCTTCACATCATTCATATATAACCATAACCAAATCTGTTGAATACATCAAGTTGTGAGAAGAAATTACATGATTTAGTCTCAAAAATGTAAAATCTTTACTAGCCTCTTCTATCTATTATTTACAGGTTTTTCTTTTGCATCTCTAGTATAAAAATATCAACAATCATCAACTCATACTTCCAATCTGCACCATCTCAAAAATCGTACAAAGCAGATAGAGCCATCAAGACCATATAATGTTAACATCCAATGATTATCTGCACCAGCTTGTGTCCTATTTGAAGAGCTATCAAGACCACATAATGTTAACATTGAAGCTCGTGAGCACAACGCACCAGCCTGCAGAGTTGAGGTGTTGTTAATTAACTTATTACTATAAAATTTGTATTAGATGGAATACATTCAGAAAGCATAAATAGGCAAAAGCATACATAGTATTGGTGCTTAATTAAACCGATCAACTACAAAACTATACAAAAGAACTTACCCAATAACTGTAAGAAAACAATGGTATGTACTTGGACTTAAATAGATAGAAAAGTATATGATAGAAACCAACAGAGACTTACTAATCAATAATTATATTTTGTATGGGAATGTAAACGAAGCTGTTTACATGTAATTTTCTTTCTATAATCTATAGTCTTTGTTGACATGTCATTTCGATTATGTCCCCACCAACTTTATAAAAGATGTTATACCTTTTTCTGCAATGCCACTTAACTTCTTAACGTCACCAAGTTTCTAGGTCTGATCTTGATCAGCAATTCAAAAGGACGAACTTTATTGGACAGATATAGGAATGCATCTAGGTAACACATTATGAAAAATGGTACCATGCTAAATCATAACAGGGGACCAAGACGAGTTGAAGGATATTTCTGCAACACTATTTTCTTCTATTCAGTTCTAAAACTAATATGAATATACCATTATTCTAGCTAAGTCATACTCCAAAACTATAAGATTATAAAATAAGTAGCAAACTACGATAAAATAGAAATAAAGGGTACTTACAGAGCAAGCATAGCACTGATAAAATGGAACTACAGAGCATATTTTGCGGTTTCTGCAATGGACATAGGTTTCACAAGTGAAATAGAAAGGCAGCTCTCAGAAATTATTGTCAAATGAATCAAGCACCTTACAGATTCCTTTAGGTAACGAATGAAGCTTCCTAAAAGAGCTACGAAGTACCAAGTGCCAACTATTGCTTCAGAATGAGTGAAATTTATAGTTAAATACCCCCTCTATCCAAGTTTGTAAGGTTTATTTTTTGAATGGTCTTATCCATAAAAATAGGACATATTTCATATTCCAATGCAAAATTAGTGTGATATTCTCTCTATGCCCCTAATAAATATCCATCTTTACTTTTATTCTCTACATGCATGCACTAAGAATAGTGCTTAGTGATAATAATTAAGGGTAATTTAGTCATTTTCAATGTCTTCTTGGTCTATGTGCTAAGAAGAAATACGCCTCATAAACCTGGACGGAGGGAGTAACTCTCACTGAGTCCTCATTATCTAAGCCATATTTTCCTGTTTACAAGCAAAATAAATGAGAAATTAATCTAACTATAGAAACCAGTGCAAAGGTACCTTGTCACCATACCCCACCCATGAATCATTTGTACTTACAAAAAATCATTTTTAGAGTGAGATAACTGGTGCTATTTCTGAATCAACCATCAGGGAAGACAATCACTACACAAGTATCACAATATAACAGGTTTCCTACACAACAAAGAAGTCAAGGATGACAACTAGCGGCTGAATTAACAGATCAGCTCTTACAGGATGAAACTAATTTCACAGATATGATCAAATCAATGACTGAAATAACACAGATTCAAAATATATAAACACTAAAGTACAAGTATGCAGTTAGATACTTACAATAGCATACAGGGTATCTACAAAATAATACTAGTTCAGTTATCTGTTGAAAGGAAGATGAAACATTCAGGTGAAGAAAAATTGAACCTGCAAATGTACGAATTGGAATTGGGGAGGAAGTCGATAAGGCACTCGCAGTCGGTGCTGATGAATCACACACACACACACAATCAATTAGTGAAGTAGTTAGGTCCTTTTAAGGTGCGTTTGGTTGCCTGGGCGAGGTTAGATGGGATATAACCATCCAATTTGGATTGGATGGAGCCATCCAGGTGGCTGTTTGATTGGATGAATAGGGATAAACCAATTTTTTGTTTGGTTGGATGGATGAGAATGGATAGGATGAGTTAATTTTTTGTTTGGTTGGATGGATGAGAATGGATAGGATGAATCAATTTTTTGTTTGGTTGGATGGATGGGCTAGATGTAATCAAGATTTTGAATTTCGGTTTGAATTTTTTGGATAAAATTTGACCAAAATTTGATCGAAATTTGAATTTTCGAACAAAATTTAACCAAAATTTGAATTTTCAGACATATTTTGACTTTTGGACAAATTCGACCAAAAAATGATTTTTTGGACAAAATTTGACCGAAATTTTAATTTTCGGACAGAATTTGACTTTTGGACAAATTTGACCGAAATTTGAATTTTCGAACAAAATTTGACCAAGTAAACTTCTGCGAAATTTGAATTTGACCGAGTATATCTCTTCATGCAACAAACTGGATGAACCCGTCCGACCTTTTTTTTTTTGGGATAGCTCTATCCAGCATCTTGAGGGAATATTCCAAAAAACTGGATGACCATATCCCACCCATCTACTCGTCCAAACAAATGGATGACTCCAAATCCATGGATGATCATATCCCATCCACCCTCATCCACCCAACCAAACACCACCTTATAGAAAAGAACCAATTGGATTGATCCATAGGTTTTACCAGCTTTTTATATCAGTTGCATTTCATTGTTCAATGTTCAAGTGTTCCTTTTCAATATGCTTGAGAATAGTGCACTAATTACAAACTTTTGACAAGAAATACTATGCATCTGATATGTGTATCACTTGAGTGGTTGAGCCTATGCATTAGAATCATGCTATATAACTTCATGATATCTAGTCGATAACTACTAGTGATTACAACTATAAAATCGTTGGCATGTTAAGCCAACACAGATCCAATAGTCACATGGGTATACAGACAAGGTAGCAACTGGAATTATTCTTGTCTAGCAGGTTACTCCAGAAATTAAGCATCTAAGACACTAATCACAACAGATATAAAAATATGGGATGTTTGGATAGATCTTTACCAGTGGATCTGATAGATCCAGGCCAAAACTCAGGGAAAAGTACTCCATCTATTCTTTTTGTTCTTCCCTTCCTCTTCTTCTTCCATGGATAGAAGTTCCTCCTATCGTTATGCATGGCAGCATCTATGGTTAGAAATCAGCAGTCATCAAACACAGTAAATGAAAAACAGAGCTCCACACAATTTCTACTAAACAATTCATCAAACACATGGTGGGCACAAAACAAAAATAAACAATTACCACAATATCTCAAGAAACTTTGCATGTCCTCCCCCAAATTAAGCATGTACAACACTAATCCCAGCACATACTACAAGATGGGAGGTTTGGATCAAAGTTTTATCCGTGGATTGGAAAAATCGGGGCCAAAACATGGGCGAAATGCGTCCTTCTCCTCTCCTTTGTTCTTAACTTCCCATTGCTCTTCCATGTACATCATAATCAGTAGTACTGAGATGGAGGGGGTGGAGCTAGTGGTGGGGATATGAGAAGAGGATGCGTGGGGGAGGTGGGAGCTGTGGCAGCACGGGAGGTGAGGCAGAGGGGACGAGGTCACGGGATTCACGGGGCTGGTGGCGGCTAGGTTGAGGGGCGGAGCGGAGGGGGCAGGGGCTGTGGGAGGCCGCGAGTTGAGGCTGCAGTGTTTAGGGAGAGCTGGCCAGACGGGCCGCCCGCACGACTCGTCTAAAAATGGGCACGGCCCGTTTAGGCTCGGCTCGTAAACGGGTCATGCCGTGCTGGCCCACGTGCCGGGTTGGCGGCTCAGGCACGGCCTGTTGGCCTCTCGGACCGTGTCATGCCGATCCGGTCCTTCGCGGGCCAAACGGACCGGATTGGCTCGGTAGCCCGTTTAGCGACAGAAAATTTGAAAAAAAAAAAAAATATGAAAAAATTAGAAAAATAGATAAAGTATGGTAAAAAAATGCAAAAAAATATGAAAAAATTCAGAAAAATGGAAAAATTTAGAATAATTAGAAAAACTCGAAGGATGAACAAAAACTTTTTAAATATATATATAAATTAAGAAAAAGCTAAAATACGAGATAAATTCTAAAATGAGACAAATAATTTGAATTAAATAATGAGCTCTATTGATGTTTGGCTGCCTTGTTAAAAACTTTGCCAAGTAAAAACTCAACACGAGAAAACCTTGGCAAAGAAAAAGAGTACTACCTATATCTCGGTGATCTGATAAAAAGTGAAGATTACAATTATTCTTCCTCATTATCTAGATAAAGATTTTCGAACGACTCACCAAATTTCGGTATTTTCTGCAGATGTTGAGCTCGTTGATCGACTTGTTCCCAATCTTTCACGGTGAGAAGTATTTCCACCATCTCACTAGTCGACTTGTTCTTCTCTCCTCGATTATTCTTAGGATAGATCAAAACAGACTCAAGAAACCGTGGAGACAGGCTGATAACACATCCGTGCTAGTATGGAAAGCACCGGATATGTTATCTTGTGCTCGTGCCACCACTGCAAAATACTGAAGTCCTCCTCTTGCTTCTCTTGGTAGTTGATTATCCATTGTTGAGATAGGCACTAGCTCCCACCACTTGATGTGTCCGCACTTATCGTTGATGTAGTTGAACTCCTTGAGGAAGAGCCATCTGTACCCCATATCTTTCCCCACGCGGTTTTCTTCTTACCTGTTGTGGGTGCTGGTGGAGGTCGCTACATGCGAACTCCAGAAAACTTCCGATTGTACTTATCATAAACTTCAGATAAGTTAGCACGGACATTTAAAAAATAACTGGAATAATCAGTACCTACCGCATCACTTAAAAGTGAGAGAATATTAGAGAATCCTCGAACTTTAACTCTAGGATCTAAAATAAATGCAAATGCATATAACATAGGAATTTCTTGCCAATATTTCAAAAATTTAGTTTTCATAGCATAAACAGCTTCCCGCAATATATTATCATTTTTGTGGCTCTTTAAGTGGGTAGCAATTTCTAAAATATGATGCACAATTAAAGGAGAGGTTGAATAATAAACTCCAGATAAAGCAACAGTGGAATCAAAAAAAAATCTAAAAATGAAAGTAAGTATTTAGCAACATACCAATGTTGCTCTGTGAGTACCGGTTGATCATCCCGTGTACGACAGTGCGTGTTAATAAAAACAGAAAATGTGCTCTCATATGGTATGACATTCTTAAGTATCAAGTAAGTAGAGTTCCATCTAACAGGCATATTCAAACCAAACTTACGCGGACGTACATTCATTGCAATACAATAAGTTTTATATGTTGCTACTCGTTGATTAGAATGACTTAAGAAAGATATTGTAGTGCGAAAAGGTTCAATATACTGAGTTAACCTCTTTAAACCAGATTTAACTATAAGATTAATAATATGGCAAGCATAACACTGATGTAATAAGAAAGATTCAGCATATGAATTGAAAAACGGAGTAAGTATGTTCATGGCAGAAGTATTTGCGGAAGCATTATCTAATGTTATTGCAAAAATCTTATCATTAATGACAAAATCTTTCACAACTTTTACAATACAATTAGCAATATTTTCACAAGTATGTGCTACATCAATTAATTTGAATCCTATAATTCTCTTTTCTAGTTGCCAATCATCGTTTACATAATGAGCAACTACACTAAGGTAATCCTCTTTAGCTCTACCACTCCATATATCAGATGTCAAAGACACAGAAAAAGTACAGGTACTAAATTTTTCTTTTAGGTTATTGCGACAATTATTATAATATTTAATCAAATCTCTAGTTGTTGTCTATCTAGAAACTGCAGAAAACCTAGGATTATGAGCGGTCCTAATATAGCTTTCAAACGCAGCTGACTCACCAAAGTTTAAAGGAAGATCTTGAGAAGCGATTAAACAATAAAGAGATTCACGAGCTACCTCAGGATTGTAGTCCCAGTTACGTACCGTACCATCGGGGTTGTACTGCAGATGCGTCTACCTCAAAGCCATTCCCGTTTTTTTTTCTACAACTGTCAGCATGCCTCTTCAAGTGTCCCGTTCCACCTGAAGATTTCGCAGTTAATTTATGCTTGCAATATTTACAAACAAAGATACCGATTTGGGCGTCGTTTGATGTCTCAAAAATGCAGTCGAAATCTTCCTGACTCGATGTATCTGCGTCTTGGTCTTTTTGCCCCGGTGCTTGCCGACGCAGTAGCACTTGTAGAGCATGAAGATGGCACAGCTCCTGCAGCTTCTTCGGCATATGATGCAAGAAGCTCCTTGGGTGAAATCTCAAATCGTAAGTCGGGAACGACGGAAAATCCCCGGGCTCCATAAAGCAAACTACAAGAAATAATGACGCTATTAATACTAAAATATGATTTAAAATACTAACAAAATGAAATAATAAATCACAATTATCACCTTGATTTCTTGACAGAAACCGAAAGCCGAATTTCGAATTTTTGGATTTTTGACAAAACTATTTTTAATTTTGCCAAATTACCACTAAGAGCAAAAGAATTTCACAAAAGAATGATTAGAAGAGAATGCAATATTGCTGGTGTAGAAATGGGGAGGGGGCAGCCACCTATTTATAGGAAAAAATTCAAGATTTTTTGAATTTTTTGAATTTTTTTGGAATTTTTTAAGTATGCAACGACTATTTTTTTAAACGTGCTAAATGGGCCGTGTCGGGCCGTTGGCATGCCAGTAGTGTCGTCGTGTCGCCCGGCCATAAACAGTAGTCTTGGCCGTGTGCCTCCTCCCGCCCAAGCACGGCGACGCTTGGTTGGAGTCGTCTTGCCACGCCCGCTTAGCTCGGCCGTCTTGTGCGGCCGGCCCACATTGGGTGCCACGTCTCACCCGCTTTGGCCAGCTCTACTAGGGACGTCGGGATGTGGATCGGGGTGGATGGGCCAGAGGGCCAAACGGTGGCACGGCATGGCCTGCCCGTTAAATGGGCGGCACGATTCGTTTTGGCTCAGCTACTAAACGGGTCATGCTGTGCCGGTCCGGTTCTTCTTAGTCTAACGGGCCGAGTCGACCCGGTAGCCCGTTAGCGTCAAAACAATTAAAAAAAATCAGAAAAAATAGAGAAATTATGAAAAAATGCAAAAAAAGAAAATATAAGAAAAATTTAGAATAATTAGAAAAACTCGAAGTATATATAATTTTTTTAAAAATATATACAATTAAGAAAAAGCTAAAATATGAGATAAATTCTAAAATGAAACAAATAATTGAAATTAAATTTTGTGCTTTATTGGTGTTTGGCTACCTCGTTAAAAACATTGCCAAGTAAAAACTCAACAGGAGAAAACCTTGGCAAAGAAAAAAGAGTACAGCCTATAGCTCAGTGATACAGGAAAAAAGTGAAGATTACAATTATTCTTACTAATTATCTAGATAAAGATTTTCGAACGTCTCCGCCAACTCAGCATTTTCTGAAGTATGTTGAGCTCGTTGATCAGGTTGTTCCCAATCTTTCACAGTGAGAAGTATTTCTACCCCAAATTTATGTTCCTGGGTGTTCTTGAGGCCCCAGATTTATGTTCTAAGGTATCTTTCTTTATCTTTGTTTTGCAAATTGTTGCTGTGAGAGGAATTCATAATCTGCAATATGATTGTGAGTGTGAATCTAATCGAGTAAAAGTCCAAGAAGCAATTTATTTCTGTGCCAAAATTTTAGTTCTAAGTTTGTGTTCAAGGCTAGGATTAATGGATGATGCATGTGGGCAAAGGGTGGATGATTAAGTGGATTGGAATGGACACTGGAGATTACTATAACACCTGACAAGTAACGGGCAATCCATAGTGCTCTTTATAGTTCATACAACCAAAGCAAGGAATTGATTCAACGAGCAACACTATTCCTTGTTCATATGAGATGACAAATATGCATTGGTAGGAGTATATACATTGGTGAAAAAATAGAGTATGGTAATACAAAAGAGTTTGTTTTGCATCCAAACTGAATAGATAATTCATGTGTGCTTCATCGACTTCATTAAGAGATTAGAAACATTAATCATAATCCTCTGCAAACCACATACTGCTTGCCTTGCCGTGGAGCAAACATGCTGGTTTGCCGTCAAGCGATGTGAGACCAGACACAAGTAAACTTCTATCTTGGTTATTAGTCTACCTTGCTCCATGACTAGCTCGTATTCGTTACTGCTTACTATTCTTGCTTAATCAGTTAGGTCATGGAAGCAGCACATGATAGTCATAAGTTCATAAATCCAAATTAAGTAATCCCTGTTTTGTGTTTTCTTGTGCACTGTAATGCATATAGATGGATAAAGAATTGAAGAAAGTCAGTGAAGTGCATGCCTGGACAATTAATCGTATAGAGGAAATCGCATGTGATATTAAGAATATAGTGAATGAAAAATTTTCTCCTTGCTCATGCTCAAGCGCGAATGAACTCAACCAACTCTTACTTAAGATCGAACACACTGCTCGCCGCCTTGATGAACTTGCCATACAATCGGAAGACTTGGTGCGAACAAATGGCGTTGATCCACCTGAAGAAGAAGACACTTCGTCCAGCGATAGATGAGCATTTGCGTCCATACGACTACGAGACCGATGATTCGGGTAAAAGTGATGATCATCAATTTAGAGAGGATGAAAGTATCAAGTCCGGTGACTAGTGTTATTCGTGTTGTTGTATTATGTACATTAAGACATATTCTGCTTTTAAGGCCTATTAATGTTCTACTTATGAAAGTATATTAAGACGTGTTCTGCTTTTACATGTGTTGTTATGCATATTTGCTTAATGAAATATTGATGTCCACAGCTTGTACAATATGGATGACTTTTATGCTTGTCTGTTGAGTGAGGGGGGAAGTGAAATACCTTGGGATGAAAGCACAATTGGGGAGCAACCTTCTCCAGTTGACCATTCCAGTCCCGAGCTAAGAGCTCACAATAAAAGATCAAAAAAATTCAGAGAAGGAAGACAATATGTTGGTGTTGGTATGGCTCAATGTTAGTTTGGACCCAGTGCAAGGGACACAACAAATTCATGCCACATATTGGAATAGAATACATGATTACTTCCAAGAGAATAAAAATTTCTTCTCAGAGCGTAGTCAGAATTCACTTATGCACCAATGGTCATCTATTCAAGAACATGTCAACAAGTTTAGTGGATGTTATGTTCGCATTGAGCGTAGAAGGCAAAGCGGGATAACAGAGCATGATAAGGTTGGTCCATATACCTTTTTTCATTATAACTTCATATGTTTTGTCCATGTTAATAAGTTACTTGTGCTTCTGTAGATTGTCCATGCTAAAGCTTTGTACCAGGAAGAAGAAGGGCGATTATTTGCATACTTGCATTGTTGGAACGTATTACAACACCATCCAAAGTGGACTGATCATTAATCTAAAAAAAGCAGAAGACATCATCTAATGCTTCTCCGGGTAGTTCCAGTCCTGTTAGCTCCAATGCAAGTCATCTTCATGAAGATGCTCCTACTGCAGAAACTGATGTGTTGAGAAGGCCAACTGGTAGGAAGGCCGAGAAAGAACGGTTACACCGCAGTAAAGCTTCAGTTGAGAGTGTTGCAACAGGTTCACTCTACATAGAAACATTAGAAAACTTTAAGAAAGACATGAAAGAATTGGAGGTTATGAAAGAGCAGAAGAAGGAAGAGCGGTATGGACGAGCATTTGCACAAGAACAAGAGAGGATTGCTCAAGAGAAAGAAAAGATTGAGATAGGAAAAATGAGTTTGAATTGAAGAGAATGGTTGAAGAAGAGAGAATTATGAGCGTTGACACCAGTCACTTGAGTGGGCCACAACAACAATACTACCTTACTTTGCAGAATGATATCATCGCTCGAAGATATAATAGGTCCGGTTGAGCACTAGTTATGTTGTATGAACTAATTTATTGGAACCTTTTGTGCTACTGAACCATTTTATGCTAGAACATATGTATCCATTATTTTGAATTTAAATTTCCTGCATTCAAATATAGCCGTTCAAAGATAACCATTACAACGTGGTCGTCACAATAAATTTTAATTTTTAAAGTCCCGCATTCAAATATAGCTGTTTGAATTTACTATCAAAAACCGTTTCTGTTATGACGTTTATATGGAATATGATTAGAATATAGGAGAG
Source organism: Otatea glauca (assembly GCA_036346275.1). NCBI lineage: Eukaryota > Viridiplantae > Streptophyta > Magnoliopsida > Poales > Poaceae > Otatea > Otatea glauca. The sequence goes on along the minus strand of CM070713.1, from coordinate 42,822,107 downwards.
AGAAAATAGAGAGTGTGATATGGAGAGTGCTGTTGGAGAGGGAGGAGATATGAAGAGGTATTTTTTGAAGAGTTCTCCAAATAAGACTTTTGGAGAGTGGGTTTTGGAGAACGCTTTTGGAGTTGCTCTTGGTGGCTTTGTTAGGGCTGGGGGCGGTGGCTTTGTTAGGGTGGAGATAGGTTGGGGATTGGGGAAGCTGGAGTGGATGGTGGATGTTTGAGTAGGCATTTTTTGGTTGCCGTGTATAAGAGAGCGACTTTCTAGGATAGATATTGTGTGGTGTGTTTATTTTATTAGAGTATAAATGTGTATGTAATTAATGTGAAAGTGTATGTCTACCCTCCGTGTGGCTTTAGATCCTTTGCAAAATTTTGTAGCGTTAGCAATGGATGCACATGTGTATATATATGCATGTGTGACATGTGGGGGGTGCATCGTTGTATACTAGCAAACGTGGCAAGTATTTCAACAAAAAATGTTATCCTATGTTCTTACATATTCATATAAGATAGTATCAAATAGTTAATTGCGGATCAGATTGGATACACAACACATAAATCAGTGTGACACATATCATGTACTGCAATAGAGTTTTATCTACAACACATCCTCAATGTGTTGCAAGGAATATGTTACCAAAACTGAGTCCTGTTGTAATCAAGGATTCAAATTTCGTTTTCGGATAAAATACCGTCTAGGACCGGAATCCAAAATTTCGGCAAAATTCGAATATTTCGGACAAATCTCGTTCAAAATTCAAAAACTAAAATTCAAATCCGGTTCGTTTTGTACCGAGAAAAAACGAAATTCGTCGAAATATAACGAAATTTCGAGCGAAATACCCGAAATTTTGGTCTTTTTGCAACGAAAAAAATAGGTCAAACGATGTCAAAAAATTTTGAAATTGTTTTTGGAGAGTCCTGACATATAGATGGTATTTAAATAAAAATTTCAGATTATTCTGAAGTTTGTGGAATTTTTACAAATTCAAAAATTGCTACTATCCTGATAAAACACTGACCGACAATTTTGAACCGGATGCAAAATGGTTCAAACCACGTTATAAACATTTGAATTTTTTTTCATGGTTATGATGTATCTCTAATGCTCTCATAAAATTTTTAGATGATGATCAAACTGTATGAATTTTTAAAATTGAACAAAGACTACGCCTCTATTAAAAGGATTACCGGTAAACTTGAACAAAATGAAAAATTATCTAAACCATGTTAAAAACTTTTAAAATTTTTGTGGATATTCCTGATGTAACATTAATTTTTATTTAAATTTTTTTGTTATGATAATTCTCAAATAATGTTTTAAAATTCAGACAGTGCTACGTCCTCATAAAAGCCTCATGATCAATACATAGATTTGTTTTAGCAATAATTTTTTTTTTGAAAATTTTGAAAATTTTACAGAAGGGTGATAAGTAAGTTATTAATATATCATAAAAATTTTGAATTATGATCACACTCCAGTGAATTTATAAAATTCTTACAAGGCACAGTACCATTTATGTTCTTTTCTTTTTGATTTTTGAAATATAATATAACAAGCGAAGTTCAATGCTTACATAGATTTGATTGATCAAAACAAACAAAGTTGTTTTTTTTAAAATTTATATAATGGTATTAAGGCAATTAGTAATCTTTCAAAAAAAATTTAGATCATAATCACGCTCAAGAAAATTTATAAAATTCTGACAATGTAACTGTCCCAATTATGTTCATTCTATTTTTGATTTTTTAAGGATAAAAAATTAATTTAAATTATTTTGAAATTTTTTATGTATGATCCTAAGATACTAAATATAGTACCATAAAATTTTAAGCTCATTATAAAGCTTGTATAATTTTATAAAAATCTGACAGTGTTTCTGCCAAAATTTTAAAATGTCTCAAAAATTTGGTTTTTCAACAAATTTTGATAGGAGATGACTTTCCTAAGGGTTATTGGACCAAATCCGGTCAAATAAGGCCTTAAAAGATTCAAAACCGGCCAAAAAACATGAAATTTCGCCGAGAAAAAAACGAAATTTCGGTTTACTGTAGCAATTTCAAAAAAATTTTAAATTTTTTTATCCGGCCGGTAGTTTAGATTTCGGGGTGGTCCGAAATCCGAAATTTCACCGAAATTTGGAACCCTGGTTGTAATGGCTACACATAGGCCCTACAACATATATGATGTGCTGCAATAGTGTTTTTCTACAACACATGTTATATGTGTTGCAAAGCATGTGTGGCCAAAAGCCAGTTTTGTTGTAGTGTGTCCTCATGGAACTACTTCTCGTAAGCAAATGTAGACTCCTCTCCAACTGGTGATTTGTTGTTGCAAGGGGGTGAGTACATAAAGTACTCAACAAGTTATGCGCAGAATGCAAGTCTATTATACTATATGCTTGGATTATTCCAAATGAATTGTTGAATTGGTTATTTTGCAATAAAGCAGCATTTATGAAAAAATACAATAAATAGATTGAAATGACAGTAAAAGAAATAATAACAACAGTAAATTTCTCAGTTATTTCCCAAATATTCCAGGCTCACAACCTTAAATCAATTCCAATTACTTCCATAGGCATACAACATCCATTCCCAAGTTTACTTTATCAAAATCAAACCCTTGATTATAATTCTCGAGCATTGCTCAATACCGCGAGCACGACTATTTGAATAGATTTGACACTCTGCAGATTTTATACACTTTACACACAAGATATAATCATAACACCACAGAGGCGAGTGATCGTAACAAAGCCTTTACAATGCTCTGTCTAAACCCAGTACTGCTCGCTGAGGTTTCAACACTGATGGGACTGGTTACCACATTCAGGGCCCCCCTCTTGCGCCATGTGAGTCTACCCGTGCACCCGGAACCCACACCACCAAGATAGTACCAAAATCTAGACATTAAAAATTAATCAGCTAGGTATGCTTGCAAGGTTAAGTCCTTAATTGACCAAGGCAAGACTTACCAAAAATTCACAATTACCATTATCTATACCATCATTTTCATTTAGCAAAAATAACAATGCGACCGTCCAAATGCCACATTGTTCCACCATAAAATCACAACTCTTGCTACTTACCTCAGTCTAAATTATTTTACTACCCCAGTTGATTACCATGCACCACGTGCTATCAACAACATCATCAATTTTGTGTGACAACACCTGACACACCAATTCATAAACATGTTCCATATTCTATTAAGCAAGATTAAATTGCTCACACAAAACGATATCAATAACTCGATGCATGGCTAAGCAAACTATTCACGTTCTAACTATTCCACATTGGCAATTAATAGTTACCAATTAATGAAGAACTTTACTAAGGTGACAAATGAATCATGGCATACAATGACATGGTTGACATAACTCAAATAGGTTGAATAGCTAATCCCAAATTAATTGAAACAATTATATATTGAATTAGCACTACTACAGAATGGTACAACACTATCGCTTTATCTGGGTCAGTTCCTAATTTTTTAGGAAAAACCAATTGTGAGAGATGATTTCGGAGGGGGTGCTAATAATAATCACAATCGGTTCTTAGGTTAGAACCGATTGTGATGTAGCACTGGGCACATCAAAATCGGTTCTGAGATAAGAACCGATTGTGATGTGCCCCATGCACATCACAATCGGTTCCCATTAAAGAACCGATTATGATGTGCATGAAACATCACAATTGGTTCTAACATGAGAACCGATTGTGATATGTCATGCACATCACAATCGGTTCTAAAATGAGAACCGATTGTGATGTGCATTGTACATTACAATCGGTTCTTATCTCAGAACCGATTGCGATGTGTCTCACTAGGTTATTTATGCCCTTGGGCTGAACTTTCCTCTGTTGTTGTTCTAGAGGTGAGAAAAACCGCCGTCGCCCCAAAAAACACCACATACTCTTGTTGAAAGCAATACTTGGGTGAGAAATTATGAAATCCTCGAAGTTGGGTGTTAAGAGGGTAAAGTTGAAGCCCTAGCTTGAAGAGATTTCCCTTCAATTTTTCCTCATTTGTGGTTTTCTTCAAAAGGTCAATATTCCTTCAAACCCCCTCAATTTTGCACTAGGTAATTGGATGTCACAAAGAGAGTTTAAGTTGCACTGGAATTGTGTGTATCCTTTCAGATTTCACACCCTTCATTTCACAAACACACATCCATTTATGTGCTTTTTAGTACTCTCTTGTTAATATAGAATTATTGTTGCTGTAATATGACGAATGTTAGAGTTTAGATTTCACACCCTTTATTTAACAAACACACATTCATTTAATTATCTTTGTAGTACTCTCATGTTAATCTGTAATTATTGTTGTTGTAATATGATCAATGTTAGAGTTTAGGTTGCGTAACCTACGTATCCCGTTCGATGGTGCTTATTTAATAATATGTTGAAATGGCATATTTATAAGCAAGTACTCTCGAATTATCCATATTTTTTAGACAGTTCGAGGATATATGGTTCGAGCTAGTTCCTGAGCTGTTGTACACTTGAAAGAAAGTTTCGGCAGCATCTCCCTGGTGTTCTCTGGATACACACTCCTCTTGACTTGTTGCTGAGACGTGTATTTGGAGAACAGTGGGGAGATGCTGCCGAAATTTTCTCTGAGTTGTACAATAGCTTAGGAACTTGACAGAACCACATATCCTCGAATGGGATTAGGACCTAATCTAATTAGAGATTAGGATCAGTCATTGTTGGTACGTACTTAGCTGGTCAACAGATTGATGTTTCTTCAAGATCATTCAATTGTTAATGCTTCCACCCTTATTTTCTTTCATTGAAGTCAAAAGGATTTCAAGCTTACTGCATTAGATAATTCGATATCATTGTTGATGTTTTGAATGCATGTCTCCTAAGTAGGGAATTGAAAGCTCTTATGTAGCGAAGAAGGCCATCGGGAGTAAAATTATATATATTGGAACCTGCTCACTATTTTGCAAAGGTAATTAAATAATATGCAATATATATTTGAAATAGCTAGCTGTCGCTCTAGTTTTTCCTTAGTTTATTGTGCGTAGTTTAATTGCAGATGGACCGTAAAAAATGGATGTTTCAAAAAAGCTGTGTGAGTGCTGAATTTCCAAGGGGTGTTAAGGAGTTCAAAAAAATTGCAGAAGAAGACATGGTGAAGAGGGTTGTGAACTTCATATATTGTCCTTACTTTGATTGCACCAATCTCAAGAGATTTAACAACTCAGCTCAAATTGAAGACCACTTGATTCGACGTGGCTTTGTGAGGAATTACACGTGTTGGATCCATCACGGGGAGACAACTAGTACTCGTCTGGTATGCAACGAAGACATGATGGAACCCGATGACGAGTTACAGCGTGGTATGTTTGAGGAGGATAATTTAAAGCAAATGTTGCGGGATGTGAAGGGAAATTACACAGAAAGAGAGTTTGAAAAGTTTAAAAGTTTGATGGAAGACGATGCCAAACCGTTGTTCTTGAGATGCAAAGCAGTACACACCAAGTTGTGTTCGGTCCTTGCATTGTTCAAATTGAAGGCAAAACACCATTGGACAGATACAAGTTTCAATACACTTGTAGTTCTTCTATTGGATGTGCTTCCAGAGGGAAACGAGTTGCTAACAAGCATTTATGAAGCGAAGAAGTTACTATGTACCATGGAAATGGAAATAGAAAGGATACATGCATGTCCGAATGATTGCATCTTGTACCATAATGTACATAAGGAACTGCACGTTTGTCCAGTTTGTGGTGTACCCCAGTGCAAACAAAAGGAGAAGCGTAATGATAAGAAACGTAAGAGCCGGGGGGCGACGGCGGTGGAGAAGCTATTAAAGGGGCATCGGCCAAGGTATTGTAGTACTTGCCCATCATTCCCCATTTGGAGCAGTTATTTCCAAATCCCAAAGAGGCAAAATTATTGCTTTGAAATTATGAATATCAAAAGAAAGATGGCAAGCTGAGACACCCCGCTGATTCGGCTCAATGGAGAAACATCGATTGGAAACATGAGGAGTTTGGTGTCGAGATGAGGAACATAAGATTTGGATTGAGTATCGATGGAATGAATCCGTTTGGTAATATGAGCAGTCATCACAACCCTTGGCCAGTTCTGTTGTGTATCTACAATATTCCTCCTTAGTTGTGCATAAAGTAGAAGTATATCATGATGTCGTTGCTAATCTCGGGACCCAAATAACCGAAAAATGATATTGATGTGTATCTTGCACCACTAATCGAGGATTTGGTAAAATTGTGGAATGAAGGGGTCACGGTGTGGGATGCATACAAAAGAGAACACTTCACCCTATGGGCTATAATATGTTGCACCATAAATGATTTTTCGGCCCTTGGTAATTTGGCGGGCTACAGTACAAAGAGAGCCAAAGCGTGTCCTATTTGTGAAGAGGAGTCTGAGAGATTGTAGCTGCCGAATTCTAAGGAAATTTTGTACATGGGTCACCTTAGGTTTCTACCTTGAAGTCATTGATACCGTAAGATGGATGACAAATTTATTGGGAAGAGGGAAGTTCGTTTGGCCCTGCAGCCTATGAGTGGAAGGCAAGTATATTCACGCGCGGAGGATATCGATGTTCAGTATGGAAAGAGCCGTAAATCTGTTCGTCCTACGATCATTTGGAAGAAGAGGTCGATATTTTTGGAATTACCATGGTTTGAAGTTGTTTGGTCCGAAGTCTCATGACTATCATGTCTTGATGACCCAAATGCTCCCAGTTGCAATCAGAAATATTCTGCCAGAGGATGTTAGGTTGGAAATCACGAAGTTATGTTATTTCTTCAATGCGATTTCTTACAAGGTTATTGACCTCGATGTGCTAGACAACTTACAGAGTGAGGTGGTGCAGACTCTATGTCATCTTGAGATGCATTTTCCCCTGTCGTTCTTTGACGTCATGGTCCATCTTATTATTCACCTTGTTAGAGAGATTAAGATATGTGGACCCGCATTCCTACGTTACATGTATCCGTTCGAGAGGTACATGGGTATATTAAAGTCATACATGAGGAATCAGTCGAAGCCTGAGGGTAATATTGTTGAAGGTTATGGGACTGAAGATGTTATTGAGTTCTGTGTGGACCATTTAGGTAAAAGACAAGCAATTGATGTTCCTGTATCTCGTCATAAGGGCAGACTTGCTTGCAAAGGAACCATTAGGTCCAAACTAACGAGTCCATGGTTTGATATGTATTGCAAAGTGCATTTGACTGTCTTGCAGCACAACATAGAAGTTCATCCATACATCGAGCAACACAAGTTGATATTACACGAAGAGAATCCACACATGGATGAGCTTTCCATCACAAGAGAACACAACGATCGATTCCCTACATGGTTCAAAGAAAAGGTGACGGTCTCCGTCAGTGAGGATGTCAAATGATTGGCTGACGGATCAAGATTTAATGTACAGACATGGCAGGGGTACAATATTAATGGTTACACCTTTTACACTGAAAGTCAAGATGCAAAGAGTATTGTCCAAAACAGTGGTGTGAGCATAGATGCTTTGTCCGATGATCACTCGAAACGAGAATCCTCAACGGCAATGAACTCGTACTACGGTATGATCGAAGAAATTTGGGAGCTCGATTACGGAATATACTAATTCCATTGTTCCGATGTAAGTGGGTGAGACTTACACATGGAGTGAAGGTCGACAAGAGAGATTTTACTCTTGTGGATCTCAATAGACTCGCCTACAAAGATGAATCATTCGTCCTTGCGAAGCAAGCAACTCAAGTCTTTTACGTGCGTGATCCGGCCAATCCGAGGTTGCACGTCGTCCTTCATAGCAAGAGGCAGATCGTTGGAGTTGAAAATATCGTAGATGAAGAAGAGTACAACCAATTCAATGAAATACCTCCGTTTGTAGATGGGGCACGTCTTAGCGGTGACGACAACACACATAGAAAAAATTACATGCGTGTGGATCATCAAGAAGGGTTTCATTGTAAATAAAGGGACTACGTCAATGTTTGTTCGTTTTAACGACCGTTACTGTTTAACAAGCCCGTTTTATTGTCCCATTTATTTGGGTAAAGTTGAAAGATTGCCATGTGACATGGAACATTATGACATACCTGGGATGAATGCTAGCTTTGCTTTTGAAAGCCACTTGAGCTGTTCATTCATTCAATTATGATTCTTAACAAATCTCGTATTCGAAAGATACCTTTCGAGGAAATTCTTTTTGGGAAAGCTTCTAACTAATCCAAAGTTAATTTTTGGAAATATTTAAACAATTTGGACTTTATTTGAAAAATATTTGACTTTTGTGCGCTTTAAGCAAAAATCATGTCTACAAGATAAAACTTGGCATATCTTTCGAATAGGGACTCTTTTTTCGAAAATTCTTTTTGCAAAAGCTTTTTAGTATCCCAAAGTATGTTTTTGAAAATTTTTAAACAATTTTAACTATATTTGACGAATTTATGGCCTTTTCTCTCTTTGATCAAATGCTGAAAAATAGAACTGTTGTATTGCTATCGGTACATAACAAGAACCGATAGAGATGATCTTCATATTACTATAGGTTCTGGAGAAAAACCGACAGAGTAAGTGCCTCCATGTATTGCTATCGGTTCTTAACCACAACCGACAGAGAAAACATACATGCATTTCTATCGGTTTTGGCGAAAAACCGATGGAGCAAAATATGCCTGGCGCAATTCTATGTTTCCATCTATTGCTATCGGTTCCTAACCGAAACCGACAGAGATAAATAGACTTGCATTTCTATCGGTTCTTGCAAAAAATCGACAGAGATTAATTTCCATCTATTGCTATTGGGTCCTAACCTAAACCGATAGAGATTAAGATACCCGCCATTTCTATCAGTTCCGCTGAAAAGCTGACAAAGTAAGTGAAGCTATCAGTGTCAGTTCTTTTGTTTGAACTGACACTGATAGCAAATCCGCCCCATAAATACACTGAGTAATGTCTCGAGTTCGGACAGATTAGGCAATTCACTCCACCGCAAGCCTCCGACCCCCTCCGCCTCCAAGCCGTTGTCCCCCTCCATCTCCAAGCCGCCAGGTCTCCCTCCACGTCGACTGGGTCTCCCTCCACGACGACCTTGTATCCCTCCAAGCCGCCCGGGTCTCCCTCCACGCCATCGCCCCCTCGGCATCCAGCACCCCCTCCCACAGTCTCCCTCCAGCTCCCCCTCCTGCAGTAAACCCTAACTCACCTGGATTTGTGATAAACCCTAGCTCACTTGGATTTGCGATAAACCCTAGCTCACCTTGATTCAACAAATGGTGTGTGGTCCTAAGAGTTACTTTGGAGGCATTTTTTGCTCATTTTAAAAATAAGTACTAAGCAAGAAGATTAAGTTCATTTTTTCTTCATTGGAGGATCAACAACGTTTACATTTCTTACATGAAGATAGGAAAGTTAAAAGAAATGACAATGCAATGTTCAAGCAATATCTGTAAACCAAAATTTGCAAGAATGAGCTGTTCAGACATAGTGCGTTCACTGTAGGAGGAAAGGAAGTAGTAAGTAATGCTAGGTGAGGCTGACTATATGAATTTCAGGTATCGTAGCACAGAAGGTAAAAGAAATCACTTCTTAAACCTATTTTGTTCCATGAACCAAGTTCTAAATTTTCTGTGCTGCCACTAAAAACTCGAAGAAAGGGAAAAAAGGTTATATAGGGTCATATATTCCTTATCTGAGTTAGGTCTAACTGCCAGTGTTTGGTGCTTGCTATGTGAAACCATATCAAATAATCAGAACAATTATAGTTACCAAATCTACAAAGTGTATGTTAACAACTTTCTACCATTGCATATTGCTGCTGCAAAAGTTTTGATAAATGCTAAGCATACCACTCCTAAATTATAAACTATGTACCGTCTATTAGTAAAAAAGGGTAGGAAGCCCACATATCTGTCATTATTGCTCAATTTCATATTCTAATGAATTTAGTTGTGAATCAATATGCTCTAGAAAACCATCATATGCAGAACAATTCTTTATGTTATTTGTTGGGTCATCATGCAGAACAATATACTTTTTGTTGAGCATATCTACTTTAACTTTGTATTTATTGTTGCTGTAATATGATCAATGTTAGAGTTTAGGTTGCGTAATCTACGTCTCCCGTTCGAGGGTGCTTGTTTATAAATATGCTGAAATGGTATATTTATAAGCAAGCAGTCTCGAATTGTCCACGTTGTTTGGACAATTCAAGGATATGTGGTTCGGACAAGTTCCTGAGCTGTTGTACAACTCTAGAGAAAGTTTCGGTAGCATCTCCCTGGTGTTCTCCGGATACACACCCATCTTGACTTGTTGTCGAGACGTGTATTTAGAGAACAACAAGGAGATGTTGCCAAAATTTTCTCTGAAGTTGTACAACAGCTTAGGAACTTGCCTGAACCACATATCCTCGAATGGGATTAGGACCTAACCTATTTAGAGATTAGGAGTTATCGTTGGTACGTATTTAGTTGGTCAACAGATAGACTTTTCTTTAAGATCATCCATTAATCTGTTATTCTAGTACAATATGCTAGAACAATTATATGCTATAAGTTATCTATTAATCTGTTTCTTTACATGATTCTTTGTCAAGTCCATATAATAGCTATGAATTGCTTCTCTCAAGTCAAATATATGACCATGTCAGATATACATATTGGAAATGTCGCAAGTAGAGAGCATCGGCTCATCGCTAGACATAATAGAAGTTGTTGCTGAGGGGCCAAGCAAGGTTCCAAATGTTAAGGGGCTGGGTAAGGTGAAGAAGGCCCGAGCACCGAATAAGGGGCCACAAGGAGAATGCCGCAGGTTCTCCACATCAATGCCACAGGGGTTTGCACAGGTCCTCCCAAGTACAAGGGGCGCTACCGATCTTTTCTCAGCCAATTGATGAGGGAGAGAGTGCCGATCACTGTTAAGGATTGGAGGAAGGAAGTCAGCACCAAGCAGAAGAATCGACTATGGGACGAAGTTAAGGGGAAATGGATTATACAAGAGCAAGATGAAAGCAATGCGAGGTGGTATGCCTTGAAGAGAATGGGTGTGGCTTTGAGGCACTTAAAGGTCTTTCTGCACGGTGAGTACATGCTGAAAGGTCATACTCCATTCGAGAGGTATCCGTTTGTGACTCCTATGTTTGGGAGGAGTTCACAAGGATGAAGAGTACGCCCGAGGCGGAGGAGTTGAGAGAGAAGAACATCGTTATCTAGAGGCAGAACACGCACGTGCATGTAACATCCCAAAATTTTTGCCTTTAATACTATTTTATTGTTATTTGTTCATTTTGTGATTTTTCTGAATTTATTGGATTTTTCTGGATTTTATTTGGATTTATTTCAAATTAAGTATATAGGCCTTTTTGAGAAAACTAATTATTTATAGATAAAATTTATATAAATTTTTGTCAAAAATATTTTATTTGACTTCAAAATATCTCAAAGTATTTATGAGAATTTTCTTGGATTTGTCCTGATTTTTTATTGCCTACAACTAATTAAACTAATTTTTGGAATTATTTTAAATAAAAAATACGGGGAAAATCCCTTGAATAGTGCAGGGCCGGAGCCCAATGCTGTGCGTTCATGGCCCATCGTTGTGCGGTCCATTTGGCCTGGTTTCTAGAAGCTTAGTCGTTAGCCGTTAGATTCGAATCTAACGCTTCGTGTGAGATCTAAACCCTAGCGCCTTCGAACCGTTGGATCAGCATCGTGTGGTAAGGATTGAGTCGTACCAGTTTAGGTAAGTGTAGATCATGATCGTTGATTAGATTCGGGCGGATCTGATTGAGCCGCGTCAGCGTAGATCGGGACCGTTCGTTTGCCATCGGACGGTTGTTCGTTGTCATCTCCGCGTAGGACTCGAAGCACCACCGTCATAGCCGAGATGGACTCCGCCGCCGTGTTGATTGGGTTTCCTGGAGCTATGCACGACCGTCGAGGGGTATTTAAGGACGCTGCAGCCTCCCCGATGTTCGCCTATGCACGCTGCAGCTTTTGGTTGGAGCCGTTTCACGAGAGCCGCCGTAGAATGCGCCCGGAGCTCGCTGTAGTTTGTCGCAAGCACCACTGCTTGTTTTCTCGCCGTTGTGTCACCGTCAAGTCATCTTCCGCCGCTTGGTTTCCAGATCCGGGATCGTCGTGTCACGCCGCATCGGATCCATGTGGTCTCGTCGCCGTTCTGTCGCTGCAACGCCGTCGTCTTTGTCGCCGGTGAAGCCACGCCATCGTGCCACCATCGCCGATATCAAGCTTCGCCGACCGTCAGATCATCATCCAACGCTCGAGATCACGCCGCGTCGCCACGTTAACAGTAAACTCCATCGTCTTGCGTGTGCCGTCGGATCTAATCTACAGGTCAAGATGCTGCCACATTAACAGTAAACTTCATCGTCTTGCGAAGCCACGTGGCAGGCACAATCGCCGAAGAGACATGGACCGGGTCCACGATGGACCAAATCCAAATCGTCGACCGGGTCTGTGGACCGAGATGACGTGGCGGCACGTGATTGGTCCGGTTGGTAGTGACGTCATGCTGACGCAATAAATACGATTTTTTTCAATATAAAAATAATTCGTTTTATTATTTGATTTTCAATTTTCTGATTTTCAGAATATTTGAATCTTCTCTGAGCCTGTTATCCCTCTTATGAGCTCTGATTGTGGTGATTCAAATTTCTAAAAATTTTTAAAATTGAGATCTATTTAATGATGAATTTTATTTGATTTTTTGAGTTCATTTGCTTTCTGTTTTAGTATTTATTTGCTTTTCTCTCTCGTTTCGCATAGATGTTGAGTTGTGCGACGCATCGGAGGAAGATCCATCAACCCAAGAGCAAGTTTCAGATCAAAACCAGAACCTTTGCCAAGGCAAGTTGTGCTTTGATCATGTTGAACCCATGTTTACAAAACTGCTATATTGTTTTACCCTATTGCATAATATTTCAAGTATACAATTGTTTCAAATTAAATTGGGATCTAGCTAATCTACCAATTTGATCTATACCCTACCTTGTCATTTGTATGCCATGATCTATTATCACCCTAGATTGGTTCATTATAGTTGGTTAATACTAAAATCAACATGGGATGGTTAAACCGTGTTAGTTGCTTAGCTATGCCACGTCATCACGTGTACTTGAATCATCAATGTTTAATATTGACTAATGGAATATAACTTGTGTGTTATGTGTGGTCACACGATGAGATTGAGTTATTGTGGAGAGGGATGCACGCAACGATATTGAATTGTTGATGGCACGTGGTGCTTGGTAATCAACTGGGGTGGTAATCACTTAGATTGGGGCAAGTGGCAAGGGGCAAGTGTGCCAAGGTGGGCCCGATGGGGAGAGGGTATGTGGAAGTCTTGTCTCGATCATCTTAAGGACTTAACCTTGCAAGCCTTTGACTTGAGTTAATCATGCAACCACATGTCTGGTATGGGACAGCCTAGCTGATTAATTTGTAATGTTTTAGCTTAGTACTATCACTGGTGGTGTGAGTTCCGAGCTTATGGATCAACTCACATGGCGCAAGAGGGGGGCCCTGGATGTGTTTACTAGACCGGCCAGTGTTGAAACCTTAGCGAGTAGTACTGGGTTAAGGCAATGCATTGTAAAGGCTTTATTATAATCATTCGCCTTTGTGGTGTATGGTGGTATAATGTGGGGAAGTGCATAATCTCTGTAGAGTGTAAAACTATTCAGATAGCCATGCTCGCGGTATTGAGCATAGCTCAGGAATTACAGTCAAGGGTTAGTTTAATTAAATAGAAACTTGGTTGGGATGGCAGGATTACCATATGGAAGGTTTGAACTTGACATAGGATTGGAAACTTGGTTTACTTGAGAAATATTGAAATTACTACTTATTGTAATTTGTTTTACTGTCCTTACAATATATTATCATACTTGTTCATAAATACTGCTTTATTGCAAAATAGCCATGTTAGCCTTTTCCTTTGGAATAAGCCTTGCATATAGTTACATAGAATTGCATTCTGTGCACAACTTGTTAAGTGCTTTCAAGTACTCACCCTTGCCAAACAACCACAATCAACAGTTGAGGAATCTACCCATATCTTGGAGGAGGAGTATCAGGAGGACACGAGTCATTAGGGTTCGAGCCTAGTCAGTTGACGGTGGTAAACTGATGGGTTATATACGTCTTCTACTTTCCGCTGCATATGTCTTAGTCTTTATTTCAAGTCCAACCCTGCGCGGGCTTAATAATGTAAGTTGGCCATAAGATCAAACACTTAGTTATAATTAATAAATGGAGTATTATTACTATTGTCGTTGTATATGATGTGATATTTACCAATGTTGAGATGTGTGCACTACCGTTGATCCAAGGAGTAGTGCGGTAAACACAGTGGGTCCGAATTAGTGAATTTGTGTCCCGATAGCGCACCACCTCGGTTCCGTCGGCTATGAAGGGAAGAAGATAGAGTGGGCGCAACTAGCCGAGGGTGTGCGAACTCTGGGACTGCGATGCCTTACTCCCACATATGTGAGGAGCGAACATGTGACTGAGTATTAGCAAGGACAAAGAAAACCTCCGATGGGCGGCCTGTAGTTCCAAACCCCAAGACCGCGCTCGTCGTCTCCACCATCGTAAGACATCTAACTTAGCACATTACAGTTGATCCTTCCTGTTGTATTTTATAACTAATTTGTACTCGCTTCTTGCAGGAGGAGGTAAGCCAGCAGAAAGAGCAGGGGACATTTTTGAGCCAACGGTCGAAGGACATCCTGTCTTCGGCGATTAGGAAGCCCGACTGTAAGGGCTGGGTGCTTGCTGCATGGGTGGGGCATACGAATAGGTCGTTCTTCCAAGAGGACGCTGCCAGTGCCAGATCAAGATCATGAGAGGCACGTGCGGAGAGTCTCAAGGACACACTGAGGAAGGAGCTGAGGGAGGAGATCAAGGAGGAGATGAGGGAGGAGATGATGACACATGATGAGTGCCTGAGGGCTGAGATGATGGCGAAGATCTCCTAGAATCAGAGACAGATGGCCTCACCTCTCGTAGAAAAGCCCGTGCCACGCCCTAGCAGCTGCGGTTCTAAAAATGATCAATCCGGTCCCCAACTGAAGGTAATAATTTTTTATAACTTAAAGGTACGAGAGTAACTCCTACAATGTTTCTAATCAAGTTGCGCACTTCTTGTAGGCGCCTGCCAAATGCCAGCTCACTGTGACAGAAGACGGATTTCCCGTTGAGGCTGGACGCGGGTTTGCATTTCCATGCAAGGAGACTGACACGGTGCATGGTAAGCTTTTGGGGAAGGGCTACATGAGGGTGCAGATCGACTATGTCCATGTAGACTTCCTATATCATGTGCTAGAGTTCTTCCCGAACGAAGATATCACCACTCTCGGGCAAGCACGGATGTCGTTCATCAAGTGACCCACGACGGGTGTCGTACTACTCAAGGTAAAAATCCCCTGCGTCTTCTCGATCATTCTAGTACTGTAACACGTTACATATGCATGTGCTTCGTAGGTTCCTATCGTACCTGTGCCTGCTCCTGCTCCCACCACCATGACGAGTCGTATGCAGAATGCAGAGCTGGTGCACAAAAGGACTAGCACGACAGCCAAAGAACCACAGGAAGCCTTAGAGACTCCTTCTGTCAAGAAGGCAAAGTTGACACAGGCCACAACGCCCCCTCAAATACATGGAAAGTCCCTTGTTCCGACCTCGAAGACTTCTTCTATCCAGAAAGAAAAATTGGTAGAAGCCACAGAGCCTCCTCAAGATTTTAAGGGGTAAGTAAATGGAAATCCCCTTTTGCCTGCAAATGAATTGAATTCTCTAGATAATTGGACTCGCTTGCTCTATGGATAGTACATTGACAAGATGAATGAGGCCGAGTGTCATGTCGATTTCAATGTGAGGTATAGAGGGGGACATTTCCACTGCGAGGAGCATGGGACATTCCCAGTTAGTTTTGAGGATCTGTTCCGTTTGTACCAACTGATAGCCATCGGTATTTCTATTGTATGATCCTGCACAATGTGAGTATCGCACCATACAGCAAGAGCCTACAACTTTTATAGAATTTTGTATTATGTTTTTTAACATTCAACACAAGTTGCAGGATAATGAGGCAGCGAGCCATGACGGGTCAACACCTAGTTGGGTTTGTCCACCCTGAGCTTGTGTCTGCGATCATGACTAGGCTTCAATCGGAGTTCCTTGCTGACTACATTAAGTGGGCATTGCAGGCTGAGTCGAAAAAGAACTTCATTCTATTCCCGTACCACGAGAAGTAAGTAGTACTTTACCCTTCAATTACTTGTACGCACTTAAACCGTATATGAACTTATTTTCTTGCACTGCATACCATTTAATAAGTAACCATTAGGTTCTACTCGTTCTCGCTCAGAGTAAAAATAAAGTCTACACTTTTAACTCACTCGAGAAGAGACTAATGGTCTATGTGATCAAGCCTGTTTTGCAGAAATAAGTACATTGCTCTAACCTAACACTTTCTGTATTTAACCACGTTCATTTTTTTGCCTCAATGGCATCTCTCCAATGTATGTAGGGGTTTCTCGCCTTACGTCACTGAAGAAGGGCGACACGGTAATAAACGAGGCGACCAGCTGGAGTGGAAGCGCTTCAAGGTACAAGTGCCTAGCATAGGATTAATTTTTTCTGATATCTATACTTCATCTCTTAATTTCATTTTCTTTGTTCACAGTGTCATCAACAGGGCAACGACGACTTGTGCGGCTTCTATATCATACATCACATGCTGGTAGTGGTCGGCGGTGTAGACCTTTTTCCTAAAGTATATGTACATGCATAATAATACACTTAGCCTTTTACATACAAATTTTAAAACTTAAATTAGTGCACTCATTTCTATTTTGCAGAAGATCGATATCCCCCCTTAAGAGCTTACAAAGCAAAGATCTCAACAAATTACGAGATCACTTATACCAGTGGTACTAGATAGAAGTTATAATGGAGGATGGTAGGTTTAGAGACCCGACAGGCCCCTACTAGTACATATGTAAACAATATTATATCATGTGAATGTGATATGTGTACTGACTGTTAAACATGTTTTTGTTCTATAGTGTGAACAAATGTGATGTATACTGTAAAATGTTTGTGTTCTATATATATTGTGAATGTGATATGCATAATGTGTGTAATCTGTGATATATATTGTGGATGTGATGTATATTGTAAAATATTTGTGTTGTATATATATTGTGTAATCTGTTTCAGGAGGATGTACAAAGCCCCAATCCCTCATCACAATCGGTTCTAGCTCAGAACCGATTGTGATGATAATTAATCACAATCGAGTGAAAATCGACTGTGATAGCGCCCCCTCATCACAGTCTAATGATTTTATATCGCCATCAATACCGACTGTGATAACGAAAAAGAAACGATTGTGATGTACATTCGTGTAGTAGTGTAGCATGCTATAGTTTGAAACAATATAGCTTTTAAAACATGGGTTCAACATGATCAAAGTACAATTTGCCTTCAAAAAGCTCTTGATCCTACTTTGGACCTTATTCTTGGGTTGGCTCCTCGCTCACGAACACCTCGGGTACTTCAACGTCTACGTGAAACGATTAATAAAGCAATAAAGACCAACAATAGAGAGGAAACTTAACTCCAAAAATTAAATAAAATTCATCATTAAATAGAGATCAATTTTACAAATTTTTAAATCTAGAATCACCTCAATCGGAGTTTGTATGAGGGAGAATGAGCTTTATAAAGATTTGAATAAATGAGAAAATTAGATAATATTAAATAAATAAATTTATGAATTAAATCTATACTGGAAAATAGGTTTATTGCGTCAGCATCCACTCGGACCAACCAGAGCCCGACACGTCTTACCGGTGCATGGACTCGGTCCAAGGCCGGCTTTGGTCCACGGTGGACTTACACTACTGTGAGGTGGACCAGCCGACGCAAGCATTGGTGTCAGCACGCACATGCGGCGCAATCCAGGCGCGACACGTGGTAGACACGGATTGGTCACCAAAGCAGCACAATCTAGACCATCTGCACTCAATCCAACGGCTAGGATCTATGGTGAATACCAACTACGACGTGGCAACATCTCAACCACCCACATCAGATCGGACAACTAAGGTTTGCAGATGAGGTTGTGATTCACATCTGCTACGGTTGTGACACATGATAGCATCTAGACCGTCGAGACTAGATCAAACGACTACGGTTCAACATGAGCAAATGAAACAGCAGCGCTGGCGTGGCTACATCTAGAGCGTTGGCTACGGATTGGATGGTCACAAAGCTCGAGCCCGGAGTCATGGCAATGGCGACAGAGATCTCACCGACAAGGAAGACAAAGACGTACAACTTGGCATTGCGAGCTTCTCCGGCGACGTTAACTGGCGGATTCGAGAGATCTTGAGACAACAAACTCGTCAACACCAACAGCGACGGTGGAGACGGCTTGACAATAGCAAAATCTTGCGCAAAAGAATGGCAGTGCACTGAACAACTTCAGCGAGCACGAACAGTGGCACTAGGGCTCCTCGGCGAGTGTCTAAGGCAAAACGTGCGGCGTGGGACGGGCTTTCCAACACGGGTGGCGGTGGCTTAAATAGGACCCTAGGGAGGTGTGAACGGCTCGAGATAAACGGTGGATTTGAAGGCGGTGGCTGAGTCCGACAGCGACACGGCTTGGTGACGTGGCAGCTTCGCATGCGTACGCGTGGGCATGATGTGACGGCTCACATGCAAGCGCGAGCGGAGAGCTCCCACGCATTGGATTCGGATTCGACGACCTGGATTCATCGTGGCTAGGGTTAATGCGAGGCTGGCTGTGGTTGGGATTTTGGTCCAAGCCTGCACAGGTTCGGCTCAACACTGTTCACAAGGCTTTTCTAAGTATTTTCGATTTAAAATAAATCCAGAAAGTAAATAAAATAGCAAAAATACCCGAAAAATTCTAGAAAAATTCTAAAAAATATTTTAGGGCATTTGGAACTCAAATAAATTATTTTCAACAAAAATTTATTTAAACTTTTTAGATTTTCAAAAAGACTTTAACAAAAGGCTTAATTCAATTAAATTGAAAATAATTTAAAGAAATTCCAAAAAATCCCAAATTTATAAAATGTACAATAAATCCAAGAAATGAAAAAAATTGGGATTAGCAACCGTAGGCACCAAATAAACAAGTCGGGTCGAGAGTACCGGCAACAAACGGAGGAAGCACGAATTTGGCTAGGTCCCACGACCCTGGTTCGTGGGCACCTTGACTAGGCCCGTAAATCTGGATCTACCGCCCCACCACTTGTGATGCCCCACATGTGCCCACCACCGTGCTAGCCACCATGCGTGCACGCCGATGCACAACGGCCTTGAGCCCCCACCGCAACTCAACCGTGCGGGATATCATCGCTACAATAGCTCACGAAGAGCCCATGGTCGCCTCTGCTTTTCTCGACCGGCTGCCGAGTGGTCAAAGGTTGCTTAGGTAATAAACCCTAACCACTCCTTCGACTGCCCGAACGGGCCAAGTAGGCCCTGTAGGCAGCCCTGGCCCATGCATACGCGATGCCTATGGACCGGACGGTCGTTTAGCATTTTGACCTGAAAGTCAAAATTTTTGGACTTTATATAATTATGAGAAATTGTTTTTTTTTTCTAAAAAATTAGTTCGTAGAAATCATATCTATGCTTAGAAAATTAGCATAAAATTTTGGAAAATTCATGGAATTTCATAGACTCATGTTTACTATTCAAGTAGTTTATTCTAACATATGTTTTGACTCACGTGACTTACGATAAGACTATTGATAACTTTTGTTAATTAACTAAGTGACTCGATCTATCGGCCTATAGAAAATTTATGAAAACTATAAAATGAGTATTTTTTAGTAATTACTAATATAATTATGTGTAGATTACTAAGCGTATATTATGTTTATTTAAAATCCGTTGTAACGTACAGGCATTTGGCTAGCTGTAATTGAAATGTGATATAGGATGTATTGAGGTGGGCTTGGAACTGAGATGTAATTTTTTTTTGTACGTTCCTGTTTGCACCAGAATTTGGCAAGTCAGTCGGAATCGGCAAGAAAGTCAAACATACGGAAACTAACAAACGATTTGGAAAGATTTGAAGATATTTGGCAAATGGTAAGATCTTTGAGGAAAGGCTATCCAAAAACAAGGCCGATACGTATCAGGTTTCGAAACGTGTTGTAATAGGACACGATCGGCCGATGGGTATAAAAGAAGAGCCAAAGCAAGCTGCGAAAACAACAACACAATCAAACACACCAATCTACATTACTTTTTCCTGTTGACTAGAGTAGTTATTGTAATTTAGCCTTTGTAATTCGATTTTGATCAATAAAGTTGCGCATTGCCGATTGTTAATCTTCTTCAAATTACGCCCCAGGTTCGATTTATTCTGATTTTTTGTGCATCGCCTTCTTCAGAATCGATCTGCCTTTATCCTCTGATTAGCCTTAATCAGCTAATTAGACTTACCCTTTTATTTCGATTTAATCGGCTTCAAGCTGATTGAGTCTAAGCCGATTGATCTTGACGATCGGCTTTGAGTGAATTTCATATTTTTACCTTGTCAATTACAGGTCAAATCGACTAGCACGCTCAACGGTGTTAAATGCGGTGTCTTGTTGTCGAAAACCCTACTTCAAGTTTTTGACGCCAACACACTCTTTGCACGCCCAGTGGGACCAATGTCTTCATCAAGAAAGTCGATTCCGCCATCCGATCTCAACACAGAAGCTATAATCGTCCCAACAATGGACGATTTGACTCCAGAACAACGTCAAGAAATCGAAGATCGGAAAACTGCGCTAGAAGATGCTAAGCTGTTATCAGAAACCTAGACGTGGCGTCACTCAAAAATCCGCCCTGCCAACGGTCAATGCCCTGGGAGATGCGGGTGTCACAGAACCGGTAAGCCGATATCTACCTTCTCAAGCCGAATTATCGGCTATGATTAATCAATCTGTGCACCACGCTTTAATAAATCAATCATCGGCTCTCGTCACCACGCTTAAGCCGATGATAGCAAATAGTGTTAAAACTATCGCCCAGGAATTGGCCTCGTCTGGTAGTTTGCTTGACCCATTACAAGCTCTGCCAAATTACCCTGTTTTTTCAATAGCTCAAAACACGCAAAGCACGATAGCCGATCCTAAACCATCAGCTATAACCTCACCCCCTACCATGATGCCTACTCAGCCCACCATCATATTGCCTAAAGATCCTCGACCAAGTGGGGTGAACCATCACCATGCCTACACCGACACCGCCAAATTAGATGCATCAACAAATTTGCCACCGTAGGCCCCATTCTATGCATTTCTGCAATCGGTTTCACAGCCGATTGGGTCTGAGAGATACCCACATGATTCTACCCTGCCTAGAAATCCAGGTCCACAAAGGGTAGTAACTTATTCAGAACCTTTTGTCCCTGTACCAGAACCCCAAATCAGACACAATATGTATGATCAGTACGCTCGTATGCCATCGGGGACATTGAACCCTAGATTTAGAAGCTTTCCCAAACAAAAAAACCTGGCTCAACCTAATTGGCAACCCGAGTTTGCACTCGGGGGGTAGAATGCCAACTATGACCAACATTATCAAGGGCCTATTGTTCCAGTAGCCGATAATGCGAACTGGGCTGATCAAATCTCTGCTGTCTTGAGGGATCAATTCGGAATACAGCCAAAAGGAAAGGTTATCGGCTACAGAAAGCCGTATCCTGATTACATAGGTCGCATGCCTTACCCCTACAATTTCAGAGTCTCAGATTTTGCGAAATTCTCTGGTGACGACTCAATTACTACCCTGGAGCATATCGGATGCTTTATCACGCAATGCGGCGAAGCAGCTCAGTCCGATGGGCTGAAAATAAGACTGTTCCCGTTATCATTGTCCGGGGCAACTTTTACTTGGTTCACTTGTCTGCCTCCAAATTCGGTCCATTTATGGAACGATTTCGAAAGCCGATTCCACGAATACTTTTCTCAGACAGTTTAGAGCTCAAGATTTCCGACCTAAGCTTTTTTCGCTGGAGATTTGGAGAATCGGTGACTGATTACATTAAAAGATTCAGAGAAATCAGAAACCGATGTTTCAGTGTTACATTGCCCGATAATCAGCTCGCTGATTTGGCTTTTCTAGGATTAATTCCACCGCTTAGAGAGAAGTTTGGAGGGCAAGAGTTCGCTGATCTAAGTCATTTGCTTCATCGCGTGTTGGCTCAAGAAAGCCGATTCCCAGATAATAAAGCATTTAAAGATAGATTTAAAAATAGCAGTAATAAGGAAAAGGATAAAGCTAAAGTTAACATGATCTATTATTGTCCGAGCGATTCTTCAGAAGACGATGAAGCAGAGATAAACATAGCCGAATGGATAAAAGGGTCCAAAAAATCCTTAGTCTGTTCTTGGCTCAAGCCGACTAGGAATAAGTCGGAAATCAAATACGCCTTTGACGTCTCCAAGTGTGATCGTATTTTTGATTTATTATTGCAAGAGAAAATAATACGGTTGCCCGAAGGACACGTCATACCATCGGCTGATGAGATCAAGAAACGCAGGTATTGCAAGTGGCACCATTCTTTTTCTCACAATACTAATGACTGCAATATTTTTCGTCAACAGATCCAGTTGGCTATCGAGGATGGTCGGTTAAAATTTGCTGATGAGTCGACTATGCAAGTTGACGCTGATCCATTCCCAATCAACATGGTTCAATGTTCGGCCAAAGGGAAAAAGCTGATGCATGATGAGCCAAAAAAGGATCGGCAAGTTGACATTCAGTCAACTTCAGATGGTAGCCAGACATTGAAGATCACAGTCGTCTCATTACAAATAGAAGTCGATCATGAAGGGAGGAATTCAAGAACCATTAAACCCAAAGGAAATCCTCAGGTGGGTAAATGGTATAAAGCCGAAAAATCACCATCAAGGCAGCAAACAAGAAGGCTGGGACCGATGTTTTCTCAGTTGATGGAGAAATATGAAAAAATGAATAATCGACCACGATATCCTACTTGTCGGTCGGATAATTTATATCACACTAAAACGTGGAGAGAGCACATAGAAGGTGTCCTTTTTGGTAGTTTTGTTGGGAAAGGGGAGTAGCGTTGCCATCTCCGTATACATGCCCGATGGAGCATTATCCCCGAGACGATTGGCCAAGACAATCGGCTAGAGATAGGCTGTCTGGGTTGATTCGATATCATGGCAAAAGTTACAGAAGGCCTGTTCATGAAAGAATATCCGAACCAAATCAGGCACCAGACCAGGTCGAAACACAAAGGCCTAGTTCAGACCGAGAAAATTTGGTTGGCAAGATACGAAAGCCAGTAGAGCCCAAACCTAGGTAGTGTCCATCTGGCCTTAGCCGATCGCAGCGCAGACGACTTCAGAGACTAAGGACTCAAAAGATCCGAGAAGCCGACGCAGAAAAATAGAGGGATGAGACTTTCAATGAGCTTCGTCCGATCAAGGTTATTAAGAAATTATGGAGAAAAAAAGAACAGGTCGAGGAAGATTTTGAGTTGGCGGATGATCTAGATTCTCCTATGATTAGGGACGATACACCCCCGATGGATATCAATATGGTGTTCACATTACTAGCCGAATTCAAAATCAAAACCGAGTCGACTAAAGAGACTTTTGCTCAGTCATGTTTAGACGTCCAAAATGCAATCTTCGAGAAACCAAGGGATGATCATCGGCATCTAAAACCATTGTATCTGAAAGGATACATAAATGGCAAGCCGATATCAAGAATGCTGGTAGACGGTGGAGCTACAGTAAACCTGATGCCCTATACAACTTGCAAGAAGCTGGGTAAGTCCGATGAAGACTTGATTAAAACTAATATGGTTTTAAATGACTTCACAGGCGATCCCACAGAGGCCAAAGGCGTCATGGTTCTGAAGCGATCGGCGGTAAAAAAACTTTGCCGACGCATTCTTTGTCATTGACGCCAAAGGAAATTATAGTGTTCTGCTTGAAAGAGATTGGATTCACGCCAACTGCTGCATCCCATCGACGATGCATCAAGCGCTTGTCCAATGGAATGGAGAGGAAGTTGAAGTTGTTACAGTAGACACGTTGGCTCACATCGCCATGGCCAGGTCTGATGCGAATTGGAAACACGAAGAAGCTAGGTGTATATCGAAAAAAACACTGGATGACTGCGACTTCATCTGCGTAAGTAAGTCGGGACTTATGCCGATCAGTGTCAAGCCTGGCACGTTTGATCAGACAAATGAAGTATTGCGCCGATGGGGACAGGAAATGCAATGAAGGCATTAAAAGATAAAATGCAAAGCTATCGGCAAATAACAGATAGCTATGAGGCTATAGAAGATTTCCAAGAGATTGAAAAGTTGGGTCAAGGCTTCACGTCCACAGATTTGCTTAAGAAGTCGATATAGGTAGCGGTGATAGGAAAAGACCAACTTTTGTTAGCGCAAAATTAGATGTAAAATACAAAGAAAGGTTGATCAAAATTCTTAGAGATTATAAAGATTGTTTTGCTTGGGAGTATCACAAGATGCCTGGTTTAAGCCGACAATTAGTAGAACATCGGCTACCTATTAAACCAGGATATCGACCGTTTAAACAGTACCCTAGGCATTTTAATCCGGCCCTGTATAATATTATAAAAGAGGAAATAGAATGATTGTTGGAAGCAAAATTTATAAGGCCTTGCCGATATGCGGAATGGGTTTCCAACATTGTTCCAGTCATGAAGAAAAACAGAAAACTTCAAGTATGTGTCGACTTTAGAGATTTGAATAAGGCGACGCCAAAAGATGAATACCCGATGCCAATAGCCGATATGCTTATCGATGCTGCATCAGGGAATAAAATCATAAGTTTTCTGGACGGAAATGCCGAATACAATCAAATATTCATGGCAGAAGCCGATATACGAAAAACAACTTTTAGATGTCCTGGTGCCATAGGTTTATTCGAGTGGACGGTTATGACTTTCGGTTTAAGGAACGCTGGGGCAACATACCAGCGAGCCATGAATCTGATTTTTCATAACTTAATCGGTCATATTGTCGAAATATATATCGATGATGTCGTAATAAAGTCTGCAGATGATTTGCAACATTTGGCCGATTTGGAAAAGGTTTTTCAGAACATAAGATCGCATGGCCTGAAGATGAATCCTTTCAAATGTGCATTTGGCGTGCCGGCTGGGCAATTTTTGGGCTTTATGGTACATGAAAGAGGTATTGAAGTCAATCAAGCAAGAGGTAAAGCCATAGTCGAAACAATACCGCCAACATGCAAAAATGAATTACAAAAGTTGATCGGCAAGATTAACTATCTCTGAAGGTTTATCTCAAATCTCTCTGGTTGGATCCTTGCTTTTACCCCACTGTTGAAATTAAAGGATAATCAAGAATTCGTATGGGGAATTGATCAGCAAAAGGCTTTCGACGACGTCAAAGATTATCTAGCCAATCCTCCGGTTTTGGCTGCGCCACGAAAAGGGATTCCTTTCAGGTTATATATATCGGCTGAGGAGGAAACTATCGGATCTATTTTAGCACAAGAAATTGATGGAAAGGAAAGGGTATTCTTTTATTTAAGCTGACGCCTTCTTGATGCTGAATTCAGGTACCCTTTCATCGAGAAATTATGCTTGTCTTTATATTTCTCATGTACAAAGCTAAGGCATTATATTTTAGCATCGGCTTGTAAGGTGATTTGTAAAACCGATGTTATAAAATATATGTTATCAGCTCCGATTTTATGAGGTCGACTTGGCAAGTGGGCTTATGCCTTAATAGAGTTCGACCAGATTTACGAATCGGCTAAAGCAGTTAAGGGACAAGTTCTGGCCGATTTTATAACAGGACATGATACTGCTACCAACTTGGTATCTGTAGCCCCTTGGCAATTGTTTTTTGACGGGTCTGTATGCAGAGAAGGTGACGGAATCGGTATTGTGCTCATATCACCCAAAGGGTATAATTTCAAATTTGCATTCCGATTAAACAGTCGATGCTCAAACAACCAGGCAGAGTATGAAGCATTGCTCAAGGGCTTGCAATTGTTAGAAAACATCGGAGTGAATGCTGTTGAGGCATACGGGGATTCAATGTTGATTGTGCAGCAAATAAAAGGAGAATACCAATGCCAAGACAAAATACTGCTGAAATATTTGGAACAATGTTTCGAGATTATCGGCTCATTTACATCATTTTCTATCGGTCATGTCCCTCGAGAATTGAACGATAGAGCTAACATCTTAGCCCAACAGGCATCAGGGTACAAAGACTTTGGCCGATATCAGGTAACCGAATTAGTAGATAAAGCCGTCATGTGCATAGATACTGTGGATTGGAGAACACAAATAAAAAATTACCTGATCGACCCATCTAAGCTGACATAACGCAAGATTAGGCAACAAACTTTAAAGTACATTGTTATGGACGATATATTGTATTATCGGAGGATGGAAGGCTTGCTGTTGAGATGTCTCAGAGCCGAAGAAGCACGGGTAGCAATGGGCGAGGTACATGAAGGTATTTGCGGATCTCACCAATCGGCTCATAAGATGAAATGGATACTTAGACGAACGGATTATCTTTGGCCGACAATGCTAGAGGATTGTTTCAAATATTATAAAGGATGTCAGACTTGTTAGAAATTTGGCAATATACAACTAGCACCAGAATCGGCCTTGCACCCAATTATCAAGCCATGGCCGTTTAGAGGTTGGGGAATAGATGTAATCGACCAAATATTTCCTGCTTCGAGTAAAGGCCACAAGTTTAGTTTGGCCGCAACCGATTATTTCTCTAAATGGGTTGAAGCTATATCTCTTAAGAAAGTGACCAGTGTTGAAGCAATTGGTTTTGTTAATGAACATATTGTCCATCGGTTTGGAATACCACAAACAATCACGACCGATCAAGGTACGGTGTTCATGTCTAATGAATTTCAGAGTTACGCGACAAGTCTGAGAATTAAGTTATTGAACTCATCCCCATATTACGCTCAGGCTAACGGACAAGCCGAGTCGTCCAACAAAATGTTAATTAAGTTGATCAAAAGAAAAATTGATGAAAGACCAAGGAATTGGCACTCAACCCTATCGGAGTTACTTTGGGCCTATTGACTAGCTTATCACGGAGCAACGAAGCTCTCACCTTACCAGTTGGTATATGGTCAGGAAGCCGTTTTACCTTGGAGATTAACATCGAGTCTATAAGAACGGCCAGGAAAAATGGTTTGTCGGCTCAGGAGTATAACGATTTCATGATCGATAACTTGGACGAATTAGCAGAGTTGCGTTTGTCTACGCTTGATCGGCTTAATAAGAATAAAGTCAGAGTTACAAAAGCATATAATAAGAAGGTCGTGCCTAAATCTTTTGATCAAGCCGATTTAGTGTGGAAAACGATACTACCTGTTGGTTCGAAAGATAGCCGATTTGGAAAATGGTCGCCTACGTTGGAAGGGCCATACAAGGTTAATCGGCTAGTCGGTGGAAATTCGTATATACTGGAAACGTTGGAGGGGTACATTTTGCCTAAGGCTATTAACGGAAAATATTTGAATAAATACTATCCTAGCGTTTGGATTGGAGCCTAGCCGATTGAGAATTGCGTTAAAAGCCAAGTTAACACGGTGCTGTTAATCGGCTAAAAAAAAGATTGCAGACTTATAAAAGATGAAATTACAGAGGTAAACTTAAATCGGTTAAACATCCGATTATAAAGAGTTACAAAGTATGCAGATAAGTATTCCCAAAAATCAGCCGACAAAGTTTTACATCTTTAAAGACTAGTTTTGAATGCCTGAGCCTGGGAGAGTTGCGCCCAAAGCCGAGAGAGCGCCAGCAGCCTTCGTGTAACACCCTAATTTTTGCTCTAATTTAAATTTTGAGAGTATTTTTGATTTTTGTGAATTTTTGGGAATTTATTGAAATTTATTTGGAATTACTCAAAACTAGCCTTCCTTGAAAACAATTAAATAATGGAAAAGTTCTAGCAAAGTTTTATTGAAAATATTTTATTTGAGTTCCAAATATCTCAAAGTATTTTCTGGAATTTTTCTAGAATTTTTCTGCTATTTTAAAAGCCCCAAATGATTTAAGTGAATTTCTAGAATTATTTTTATTGAAAAAGGTTTTAAAAGTGGCTATGAGCAGATGTGGGTCGAGCCCATTCTTGCTGCCGCCGCCCATCCGCTACGAAACCCTAGCGCCGCCAGCCAAGCCGTTCGATCGGATCGCTTTTCGCTCGCGACGATCACACATTGAATCTCGTCAATGATGCGATCATCTTCCTTTGTAGATCCTGGCACCGGTACTACTTTGCCGATTGCTTTTTTATGCTCACGACGGCCATGGCGATACCAAGCTTCTGGTCCTTGATCTCCGATGCGTCGCGATTTTTCCATGGTTTGTCGCCTTCTTAGATTTGCTTTTCGATTTGAACTCTTGGCCAACTCTTCCAAAAGAAATTTCCTTGTATTCTCGAGTTTGAAAGGACTCTTTGGTCGACTTCAATTGTCGCGTGCATCAAAGATCAAATTTGCGCTTCTTCGCCTTAGCGTCGTATATATTTTGGCGGAAACTCATCCAGAGCTTTTGATCGGCTTCTTGAGCTTCACGACGATTGATTCTTCTGTAGCTATTTATTGTATGCTTTGTTTGTACGGCGTAGACGTAAATTTGCGCTTCCACTTCACGACCACAACTCTTTGAAGGCAAGTGATGCCTTTTGATCCCAGGTGATGCTTTGAAACTATGACATTGAGAAGAGCTTCCATGGCTATGCGAGGCGGATCGGCTTCAAGTTCGACCGCCATAGCATCACGGATCGGCTGATTGTTCGCCAGAATCTCGATTGCGGCCTCGTAACCAGGTCAAAAAGCTTGTTGAGTTTTTCTTTCATGCCTGGAGCAGAGGTAACGGCAACCGACGCTTCCTTCAACACTTCAAGGATCTTCCTGATCTCAGCGTCGTAGTCGTCGGTGGCCATGATCTCTGGGTCATCAAGATCGGCCAAGGAGAAGCCCAACAAATTTGTCGAGTCAGAGAGCTCCGGCAGGTCGGCGATTGGAGCTGTTGGAGTCGGCCATGGTAGAGAGTGGCGCAGATGAAATGTTGGGGAGATTAGCCAAAATCTTCGCCACTTGGACTGATTGCGTCGGCTAAGATGAAGTAAATTAAAAGTAAGCCGACGTATTGAGGGATAAGTAGCCAACACATGTGGCCAATTAAAGGTACGATTAACTCACCTGTGCAGTAGCCGACGCATGTGGCGAACTCTCGCCGCTCTGCTCCTGGGGCTTAGATCCCCTCTGATGAGACCATGCTCGTCTTGGAAATGACCAACGCGATATCAGTTTGGCGACACTTCACGACATCCTCTGCATCGTCTACATCTACTAGGATGGCTTTCCTTCATGGAGAGGAGGAAGCATCTAAGAGTGCTAGCATTCATCAAGCCTTTATATGCTGGAAAGAAGTGTTGAGCTATGTGGATAATTATCAGGACAAGCTAAAAGATGAGCATGAGTCGAGGACGACTCAAATTCAAGAAAGGGAGGATGATGAGGACATCACTACTACGGATATGACCATATTTGGCTGTGCCAACTCCAACACGTCATCCACGGGCCAAGAAGAGAGAGAGATCAAATCCATCACGTTCTGGAATCCAATTCGGCCTCGTGAGACAGCACCGACTTCAAATATGAATAACTTTTGCATACGGACTCCGATTTGGGTGATCTTGGACTTGATTGAAATCTTACAATGAGATCTTTCCAATGGATCTAATCCCAGATCCAGATTCATCGTGGATCAGTCAAAATCATCAAACAAATACACTATAATACTGTTTTGTGCTGTTTCGGGCCTTGTAAGCGTGTGGGTGCCCAAGCCCAAGTTGTGTGCGCCCCCCCTTGGCTGCACACAACCCTAGGACGTCCCTCTCACATCCATCCCTCTTATAAACTCAGTAGCCGCCGCTTTAGACACATGGGTTTTGTTTAATTAGTTTAGCCAAGTGCAAGGCGAACTCTCGCCGCTCTGCTCCTGGGGCTTAGATCCCCTCTTTGCAGGAGCTTTGGTATATTTGGTCTTCTTCTTTTCTGAAATATAATCGGCTAAATGGTCAGTTCGATAAAGAGAGAAAGAAATGATAACCGATTATATTATGCTTACTTGGTTGTTTCTTTTCCAAGTCTAATAAAGTTGGGCTCTGAATACCTAGAGATCCTGAAGCATAGCCCGTGATAGCGGCCGATTGTTTCTGTTTTTTCTGTTGGCCGTCGCTCGATGGGCCTGAGGGTGCCCTCTTTCCAGTAGCTTTGTTCTACAAGGAAAGTGAAACAAGATTAGATTCAAGACATACGTCAGAAAATAGTGAAAATAAAAAATTAGACTCTAAGCCGATACCTCTACAGAAAAATCTACGTTCGTATTAGTGTATCCAGACGAAGTAGCATCACTGCTAGAATCGGCATTAGACTGTAATGAAGGCTCTGGAAGATTTGGAAAGAATTCGCTAATAATAGTCGACGGAGATTTGGACCGATAGAGAGCTTCCGCAATGGTTGACCACCATGTAGTATAACCCCCTGCTCGTCTGGCGGTCAGGAAAAAGTGCGGCAAAGATTGGACTTGAAGGTCATCGGCTACTTCTAGGACAATCTCGGCCGATGCAACATTTCGAACTCTGGCTCTAGGCTGAAGCCGATCAAGAAGTTGGAAACTTGGGATTACTTGACCAAATTCCAGTTGTCTTGCATAAACAGACGGATGATAGAATTCATATGATGGCTGGTATGTCCAATTTCTTGTGTGGAGACCAGCGTGGAGAATGCAAGGAGAAATGAAAATTTTATATAAGTCAAGTGTCTCCTGGGGCATTGAAGAATTGTCGGCTTCAAGATGCAGAAACAAAGGTCATGGAAAATCGGCCACACCGCTATAACTAAAAAAGTCCCGCTGTCTCAGATCTTTATCGCTCAAGTGAAGGAAGAAAGACATGTACTTTTTCGAATCGGTAGATGTGATTTTTGTCTCGTTGCCAGAACACATAACGAACCGTTCACCAAATGATCGGCTTGCTTGATATTGAGGAATGGCGTTCTCCGGGTTGTCTTCTCTTGGGAAGGCCGTGTCATCGGCAGGCTCTAAATCAAAGGGTCGACTAAAGAAGTAGTACAGCCAAACCTGAATAAATCATAAGGGACCGCCCACATTGCCTACAGTGAAATCGGCAAAACCCGTATAAAGTCGACTTCTAATAACATGCATCATTTGGTATACCGCTCCCAGAAATGTTTTTCCAAGCGCCAGCCGATGGCCTTCTACCAATCGTTCTGCAATTGTCTGATATACTTGAGCTGGTCCTAAAGAAGCCCCGCAGAACAAAAATCGATCAAGCCAGAGATTAAGGAAAGCAACATGCTCTTCGTCCGATACTAATCCATTTACTTTATTATTATTGGCAATATACTTAGACCAGCCTTCACCTTTGGACCGAATAAGCTTATACTTGAGTTTGGCACTAAAGGCCGATACTTGTTCCCCATCTGGTCTCAGGCAGCAAATTTGAGCGACATCCAGCAAGGTTGGGCCGACTGGGCCGATGCGAAACATGAAGGCATTGAAGGTGTCCGACCAGAAATAACAAGCCATGGCCACTAATGGCTCATTGGCCTCTGGATCGGCTAAACTCAGAGGAATGCACTCGACTATGCCTATTCTATCCCAAAATTCCCTTTTTTGAGCCGCTACTCGGTTATACCAACTTTTCCACCCTTTCAGTACAGTCGGCCAAGCCCTAAAACTTTTACTCCAACCCTCAATGTTATATCCTCTGGCCGACAAGGGAAGGCGAGTTACCTCTTGATCAATAACCGTAGCAGTATCTAGAGTTCCTAATGGGCCAAGGAAAAACTGATCAACACTGTTGGGAATTGGGATGAGTACCTGAGAAGGATCCATTCAGTCGATCTTGATGCAAAAGCCGACTGAATCAAAAGGTTGGTGTGCTGATGAGAGGCTGGCAAGAAGCAGAAGGAAGAAGCCGATTATGAAGGTCACGAAAGCTTAAGCGCGTGAAGAATGATAGTGTGGGGGCCGCATTTTATAGCGAGATAAAAATCTGAAGTGGCGGGAAGTGAATCTGAAAGGATGCGAGTAGTTAAAACGCACCACCTGCATGTCAGAAAATTACGGCGCAATTAAAGCAGCAGTTACTAGGTGAAGGTTAACAATTAGCCGATGGAGAAAAGCCGACAGTTGTAATTTTTGAAAGATGACAAGTCATCTCTCAAAAATGGGGGCATATGTTTGCACCAGAATTTGGCAAGTCAGTCGGAATCGGCAAGAAAGTCAAACATACGGAAACTAACAGACGATTTGGAAAGATTTGAAGATATTTGGCAAACGGTAAGATCTTTGAGGAAAGGCTATCCAAAAACAAGGCCGATACGGATCAGGTTTCGAAACGTGTTGTAATAGGACACGATCGGCCGATGGGTATAAAAGAAGGGCCAAAGCAAGCTGCGAAAACAACAACACAATCAAACACACCAATCTACATTATTTTTTCCTGTCGACTAGGAGTAGTTATTATAATTTAGCCTTTGTAATTCAAATTCGATAAATAAAGTTGCGCATCGCCGATTGTTGATCTTCTTCAAATTACGCCCCAGGTTCGATTTATTCTGATTTTGTTGCGCATTGCCTTCTTCAGAATCGATCTGCCTTTATCCTCTGATTAGTCTTAATCGGCTAATTAGACTTACCCTTTTATTTCGATTTAATCGGTTTCAAGTTGATTGAGTCTAAGCCGATTGATCTTGACGATCGGCTTTGAGTGAATTTCATATTTTTACCTTGTCGATTACAGGTCAAATCGACTGGCACGCTTTGAACCAGGTGTTCGTCTGGTGTGCTGTTGTCAGAAACTCTACTTCAAATTTTTAACGCCAACAGATCCTTTATTTGGATGTTTAGAATTGTGATATATGAACCTACGGGCTACGCTTTGTAGATGAATTATACCCCTCCAAAAGTCCAAATACTCTCCCTGGGAATAACAGGGAGGAATAAGTACATTTGAACCGCACAGCCCTCAACTATTGCCCGATTCTGGAAATCAATTTCGAACCCCAAAGTACAAAACTAGCTGTTTTAACCCCACAACTATTAAAAACCGTTCACTTTCGCCCTTTGACTAGTTCCATCAGTGTGGTTTTCGCCACATGGACGGCCACGTTATTATTTAGACAGCCACATCACCAAACTTTGCAACCAGGACAGGTGCTGAGTCAATGTTGACGGTCGCTACGCCTCACAAATATAAATACCCGCAAGTGCACGGTTTACCGTTTAGTATTTCGCATTGGAGTATTCCGTATTTATCCACGAGAAAGCAAAAAATAAGTTGGAGATATCAAGCAAAACAGATTATCTAGATATTATGCCGACTTTCCAGAACATGAGTAAAGTGTAATGGGTATATAGAGAATTTATCCACACATACACTTTATCCAATCAAATACAACACCACCAACTGTTGGTAGCTAGCCCGAGTTAAGTAGCAGCAGGTACGAGCAAGGAGCGAGTACAGTGGTTCTAAAAGCAGTGAACCTTGGTAATTATAATAATTAGGAAAATTATCATCAAACGATTATTTGTATAACTGGGATTTTACTCCTACCTAAACTATATGGTGACCTGCCCTATCACCCTGTCACGATACGTAAAGGTTTGTTGTATATCAACATGTTTGCACCATGGCAAGTCTAGTCAAAATCGGCAAGAAAATCAAACACGCGGAAACTAACAGAAGATTTGGAAAGATTTGAAGATATTTGGCAATGGCAAGATCTCTGAAGATAAACTATCCGAAACAAGGTCGATACGGATTAGGTTTTGAAACGTGTTGTAATAAGACACGATCGGCCGACGGGTATAAAAGAAGAGCCAAAGCAAGCTGCGAGATATACAACACAATCAAACACACCAATCTACATTACTTTTTCCTGTCGACTAGGAGTAGTTCTTGTAATTTAGTCTTTATAATTCGATCTTGATCAATAAAGTTGCACATCGCCGATTGTTGATCTTCTTAAAATTACGCCCCAGGTTTGATTTATTCTGATTTTGTTGCGCATCGCCTTCTTCAGAATCGATCTACCTTTATCTTCTGATTAGCCTTAATCGGCTAGTTAGATTTATCATGTTACCTTGTTCTTGATCGGCTTCAAGCTGATTGAGTTTAAGCCGATTGATCGTCACGATCGGCTTTGAGTGAATTTTATATTTTTTACCTTGTCGATTCCAGGTCAAATCAACTGGCACGCTCTGAACCAGGTGTCCGTCTGGTGTGCTGTTGTCAGAAACACTACTTCAAGTTTTTAACGCCAACACAACCCAATAATAGGTGTTATTTCAAGGTAATTCAAGACCTAGACACCACATTCTACCCTAATGCTTCATACTAGTGATTTAAATAGCCTGCTATATAGCTCCACGATAACTTTTTTAGACATAAAATGCAACCTAATTGAATAAAATTCTACAATCATAGCTACAACTACTATAAACGCTATATTGGCTGCTATTTTCGCTAATTTTTTTAAGGCACAATTGCTCCTCTATGCTACATGTGTCAATTCTCTTTATATTTTTAAACATTAATTGTGTTTTGTTGGTGATTGTCTTCTTTTATCATATTTTTTATACTTATGTTGAATTAATTTGGTTCCTAGAAATAATAAATATTAGCTAAAATCCAAATTCATCTCCTAAATTTACATAATTATATAGATTGTTTTCTGTTACACATTGTACGACTAATATATAACAATCATAACATGTACTCCAAAATTAAATATAGTTCATTATATATAAATTATAGATACCACATACTTCAAATAGGAAAAAAATATATTATAGTAAACCGTGATGTGTAACATAGCTTCCGCAATAACCTGCTACAACCGCGATAGCTTTGTCATATCTCTCACCACAATGGTTGGCGGACCGTGGTTTAAATCCATGGTTCATACTCAACAGTAGAATAAGAGTGAATGTCGTAAAACAGTGACAATAAAACATGCTCATAATGATCACTCTATATTCGACTAGTATAGTGCCATGTTTTCCAGTTTCCTTTTCCCAGCACGTAATATATAGTCTTTTCCTTTTCTAGAACGTTTGTTTCCTTTTCCTTAATTCCAGGATATTTGTTTCCTTTTCCTTGAGATGATACTGGAGGTGGGAGGAGATCTGTTGTGGGCCACAGAGATGAGTTAGACACATTAAATAATGGCCATCGGATGTGGGTGAGTAAAGCTGAGGAAAGATCTGAGAGGTTAATTTTGATGGAGGCAAGTTTCTGGGGACGTTTCGTTGGGTGCATGAAGGTTGAGCCATCTCTAGTGAGGTGCATTATTTAGGGTGGACCTAGAAAAGAATGCTTAGGTGCATTATAAAGAAGTATAGATACAAATTACTCATACAATAGTAGATAGATACATAGAGTTAGTCACACACTGTACTTCCAAAATGACTATAGAAACTTGGCTTTGCAAAGTTAACTCTTCTCCTAACTCACCTCCTAACTACTACAAGTCCAGCGTTGCCTACACTACACAATGAAGTGTGTGCAAGTGGTGGAAAATATTGTGGGATGGATTGAATGTGTGTTTGTAATGAGAGGTGTAGGGGGTATTATTTATAGCGTCAAGGGGGTGTTTCAGCCGACGGGGGTGTGAGTCAGCCAACGCACCTCTCGCGATGTGTAGTAGTGGTGCGAAAGGTTGATTTTGTTATGAGATAAGATATTCGTAACTGTATTCGGTTAGACTCTATCTCTTATGTGTGGACGAATCCGAATCTATCTCTTGGTACCTTCTACTATATATTGGGCACCCCCTTGTACAAGAGATCAATCTAATAAAGCAAGAGAGCTCCATCCCTATATTCTGTGTACTCCAATTCTTGTTCTTGTGATTTCGTTAGCATGCTGTTGATTGATCATGGGTGAACGACTACGTTTTACAACACGTTATCAGCAAGAAGCTCTACCGAGGCCGATCGTGATCATCTACCTGCGACAATCTACATTGCATCGAAATACATCTGGCTACACGCGATCATTCTCCGTCAAGCCCTATGTAAGCTAATTGCGTTTTTCGCAAACCTTCGATCCAGCAGATCATTCTATATCATTCTTTACATATCAATCTGTTCATACCTAAAAATTAAAAAATTTGAGCTGCCTCGGTTTGTGTGCCCGCCGATCTATGCCGACGAAGCCGTCGACCTCGCTAGCAGTCACGCTCATCACCGTGCGCCTTGGTCACCGGCTCCACGCCCGCCCGGTCGCGTTTGGTGCCACCGCCGCGCCCGTCATGCCGTTGGTGCTGTCGTCGCGCATGCCCGGCTGACCTCCGCATCTCCGCACCCAAAGTGCCGCACCGAGCCTTCTCGGCTCCCACGCTGGTGGCCGCAGCTCTACGCCCGAAGAGCCGCACCGAGCCTTCTCGGCTCCCACGCCTGTGGCCGCACCTTCCGCTCATGTGCCTCGGTTCTTGCGCTCGCAGCCGCGCCGAGTGCCACCGGCATCGGCTTCTCCTTTTCTGCGCATCATCTGCCGCCTGTCGCGAGCTCGCCCACCGCCGTTGCGTCGCCAGCCACCACCTCGCGCGTGGCTAGCTCGCCCGCTGCCGGCCGCCACCTCACGCGTGGCTAGCTCGCCCGACGCGAGCTCTCCCACCGCCGTTGCGTCGCCTCATCCCACCAGACGACACATCATCTCGGCCGCTGGTCGCGCACCTCGCGCTCTGCGCCGCCGTCGCGACGTTTTGGCTCCACGCCATCTCGTCTTTCGTGCCTACGCGTTAATGGCGGCAGCGGAAAAATCTTCTCGCGTGGAGGAGCAGGTGGCTAGGGTTTCAAAACCCTAGTCGCCAGAATATTAATGGACCATGCAAACCTATTGGGCCGGAAGCAAATTGGGCCAACCATTGGGCCGAATGGACAGATCGAGCCATATTGCCCACCTCTTTTAATAAAAATACGAAAAATCCATTTATTATTGCTGAAAAATTAATAAATGAATCCTAGAAATTAATTTTTCTAAGTCATGTTCTTCCGAAATTTTGTCAAATTGATATTTAGGACATCATTGGAAGTTCCATCCTCTGGGTTTATTTTCTAGCTTTGTGCCATGTTTAATATGTTATGAAATTTGTTTTCTGCTATATAAGTAATTCTGAAGATTTCTTAGTAATTAACACAAAATGCTAGAAAATTTTATGTGACCCATTGTTCAGTGGCATGTCTCTGTATTAATTTTCTCAACATGATTTCATATGCTGGACATATTATTTTCTGTTATTCAATAGTTCTGAAAATTGCTTGGAAATTAACAAAAAATTATGAAAAATTCTAGGAAAACTTTATATAACATATTGAAAGCTCCCTATCTCTAGATTGTCCTAGCATAATTCCATATTGATATATGCTGAAATTTGTTTTGTGTGTTACATGGTAATTCTAAAAATTGTTGAATAATTAGCAGAAAGCCATGAAAATTGCTAAGAAAAATTCTGGGAAATTTTAGATAATTATCTACTGAATAGATATAGACCAAGCTTTACTGATTGAAGAGTGAGCATGCAATATAATGATTTTACTAGTAGTAAAAGTCATTTTGCATAAATAGAAATAGGATGTGATGGACATCGCAAAGAGGGAACTTATCAAGCTTGCCCTGAATGGCAACAATTACCTTACCGAGGCAATGAATACTATATTCTACAATTTGTTCCTGATGCAACAATTGTTTGATTGTTAAATCATACTTCCGATATAGAATAAAGTATAATCTGATGGCGAAGGAGAAAATCTGTCTAGAAGACAGTTGTACCACACTAAGTGAATTGAAAATATTATGACTATCGCCAGAAGCGATACTCTCATAGTTGGCACTGGAAGAATGCCATATTATACCTTGAGTCCAGTCGTACTCCCTTAAGTTTTAAAGACATTGGTCTGAATCGTTTCCATAAAGAGATAAAGAATGAGGATGGTACAGAATACCTACTCATGACTAAGTTTAATGGGTGGTAACAAACGTGTGGTTAAAAAGCTTCATTCATTCTCCTTCGGATTATACTATGCACATATAAAACTTGAAGTTTGTGTTACGATAAAAACCCAGAAATATTTAAGATCTGGCAGATCGACTGGGTTCCCCTGAGTTGAATAGTATAAGAAGAATAATTAATATTTCTGCTGGCCATAGCATAAAGTCTTTCCTAGACCTGAAGTTTTTCTTATGCCCTGGTTGTGCTAAAGGAAAGCTTATTCTTAGATCTTCTTACCTAAAAAGTTAGGGAAGAATCACTGAATTTCCTAGAGAAAATTCAAGGTGATATCTATGAACCTGTTCAACCCCTGTCGGGCTCCTTTTAAGAAATTTTATGGTATTGATAGATTGTTCTACTAGATGGTCCTATGTATGTCTTTTATCTACTAGGAACCATGATTCTGCCAAAATTAATTGCCCAAAGTATGAAATTAAGAGCCTATTTTCCAGAAGAAATGATCAAGTATATTCGAATAGGCAATGCTAGCGAGTTTACCTCAAAAGCATTTAATGATTATTGTATGGCTCTGGGAATTAATGTAGAGCATCTCGTACCTAATGTCCACATTTAAAATGGCCTTGCAGAGTCATTATATTAAAAGAATAAAAAACTTATTGCTTGGACAATCTTGCAGAATAGTAGGCTTCCCACCAGTTGTTAGGGCCACACAGTGCTGCATACTGCGGTAATAATTCAACTCAGAACAACTGCACATTATGAAATTCCCCTGTTACAGATAGTGTGTGGGAAGAATTAAGTATTTCCCATCTGCGAAAATTTGGCTGTACTGTATACATGCCAATCTCTCCACCACAGCGTACCACCATGGGACCTTACCGTAAGTTGAGGATCTATGTAGGTTATGAATCTCCGTCATGTATTAAAATAACGAGAGCCTATGACAAGGGATCTGTACAAGGCTCGGTACGCTGATTGTACTAAGGACATTTTTCGGCATTAGGGAGATAAGTACCACATTAGAGAATGCCGAGTCCTTAGATCCACGCACTACAAAGACCGAACTTGAAATTCGGAGGATAATAAATCTGCAATAAATAAGCTTATAATCTGACAAATGCCTTCACTGTTCATAAGGGAGTGAAAAGATCTTATATACCTGCAGTATATGCACTTGAAAGAGTGGAAATACCCTAAAAGGATATTGAACCCACTCTTGACCCTCATGATAAAAGGAGGGAGAGGCCTCCAGGTGCACGGGACTCAATTCCACGGAGACGTCCGTAGAAGTAGAGAACCGAACAAATGAGAACACTACCCATGACAGTGGAAGAAGCTCAACCTGTAACACCCCGGCACCTCCAAAGCCCCGAGTGTCACCAAAAACAAAGAATAAATGACTAAGCAAGAAGATTAACAACAAAGTAGTCATGAAACAAGCTACCAAACAAGTTACAACACAAAACAATTCTAAAACTTCGAAATCCTACTTAAAATTTGGCGGCACCTCCCTAGATATCGGACATCCACTATAATCATGATAACATAATAATCATATCATGCTTAAGCATAAATAACTAGCGCTACTTTAAATAACGACTACACTAACAATTTCCATCAACTAATTACAACAACACATAGAATCATAAAGGCTACTTCGGAAGAATTTAGTTTGGATCAACACAAAGCAATCCGCATCCAACAATGTGGATTGATCATGGCATGATGTGAAAGTGAATCTATGTCCCAACCGGCAACACGACTTGGATACCTAAAACATTAAACAAACAAGCGTGAGTCAAGACTCAACATCCAACAATCATAATTAATGCATTTAACTACAACATACTCATAATTAGCAAAACAGTTCATAAAGCATTTGTATCAATACCATTTACCTCCTTTACCTCATTGCTTATGTCAAACACATACCTCAATAAACCTCTTGGGAGGAGTCCACGGCTCTATCCGAAACCACACATCACCATTAACACAATAATCATTATTAGCGATGCAATGCAATATGCATGCTCATGAATGCATCTTTTCTTTGCACATACGGTATTGCCGAGTGCACACCGTCGATGTGCACCCTCTCAATCCCTTCCATCCCGTGGAGGTGCCTACTCTTCGGACTCGCTCCCATACACCCGTGTGTATGGGACTACGAGTAGGACTTTCGTACTCACTACATGTAGTCTGAGGCCCGCATCGAATGGGTCGCCTCTTCCTTTATGAATGCATATATGTAATTTAACATGAGTAAATCATAGATTTCGTTCTCAAAGCCATAACCAATTACATAAGCATTAACATGTCTTCATATCCATCAACTCACCGTTCACGTTATCTTATCATACTCATGAGAAAAAAATATGGTAACAAGTCATATAAATTCTATTTAGCGGTTAAGTCGCAAAACAATAATCAATCAATGCCCTACCAACCACAACCATCATAATGCATTTTCATCATCATCACATGTTCATCATTTTAGACATACCCATAGATACAACCATAATCCTTAGCAAAGTCAGCATATTTATATTCACGCACAACATCATGGTAATAAGGCTAATCAATTAGTTAGAACAATGAAATAATATTCATTAAGCAAGTTTACATAAACCATATTAGCAACATTTCTTAAATCGATACACTTGCCTCAACAGCGGGCGAGGTGGTGTGAGGAAAAAGGCCACACCGGAGCTTCTCCACGAAAACAATATTACGGTTGCATACTCATTCTCGGACACTAAATAAAAACACCACATTACAACGCGCCTTCGCCCTAATCCAAACAAGCCCCAAAACCTAATTAAATGACCATTTGGACGGTAATTAGAAAAACGAGCACAACTTCCAAATGGCTAGACCAAAATTAGATTTCATGTGATCAAAAATGTCCACAAGAGGATAAACTACCATCATGATACAGCCATTTAAACAGGGGATGCTTAAAAAGCCCCCAAATCATAACCTAAACCTCAGCCTTCCACTCTGAAATTTCAGCAAACACATTTTCAGGACAGCAACTTCTACCTGTCATATCTTTTGATTCTTGAACTCAAATCAAGCAAACAAATACTTTTTCTTGATGTACAGGAAAAATCCTAGCTTTCTCTAGGCAACAAGAAATTCTAATTCGGCATGCAACTAGCTCAAATCGACAGATGAACAATCAGCCTTACTCTCTGAAATTTCAGCAAACACATTTCTGGACAGCTACTTCAATCTGTCATATCTTTTGATTGGTTTAACCAAAGATTCTAATTCGACATGGAAATAGCCCTAAACAACAGTTCAAAATCCCAGCTACCAACATGAACTAAATCAGAGCAGCTCGCACTAAAAAAGTCATAACTTTTAATTGGCTGAATGGAATTTTGTGTTCTTGAACTCTCTTGAAATGCACTAAAAAGAGTGGAAATTTCTCTAAAACTACTCAGATATTGAACCCACTCTTTGACCCTCATGATAAAAGGAGGAGAGGCCATCCTCCAAATCCCCAAATCCAAAAACCTAGTGCATTAGCACAGCAAGGACTCAATTCCACTTACCAACAAAGGAGAAAGAAATGGAAGAAGCTGTTGTCTTCTTTGATCTTCTGCTGCTTCTCCTTCTCCTGCTGCTGCTTTGGCTCGAGAGGAAGGGAGGAGGCGTCCGACCATGGGAGGAAGTAGAGAACGCCACCGAACAAATGAGAACACTACCCATGACACGGAGGAAGAAGCTCAACATGTTGAGTAAATAAACCAAGGACATCAAAATAAATGTGAGCCACCACCACGGAGATGATAACATCCTGAAGTGATCAATCTGAAGATGATAACCCTAGCGTATATTTTTGCGCACAATCCCACGCTGGGAAATTGGAACACCTAGACTCCATCGTTGTGGGAAATCACGAGGAGCTGAAAGAAACTTATAAAGAGATATCCCTGAAGTGATGCAGAAGAATTGTATAAAAGAAAGACTACAATTGTCGATATATAATTGCCTCTAAAATTGCTAAAGCTGGATCTAGAACTAAAGTCTATAGCTGAGTGCCAGAAGCGCTTAGATAGGGTCAAATGAAAAGAAGCAATTGAGGCAGCTCGCTTAATAAAAGGAAAGTATTCGATCCTGTTGACCGAACACCTCCTAAAGTGTTCCCTGTAGGATCAAAATGGGTTTTCATCCGGAAGAGAAATGAAAACAACCAGGTGGTGAGATATAAAGCGAGGCTTGTAGCACAAGGGTTCACGCAGAGACACGGCATCGATTACGATGAAACCTATTCTCCTGTAATGAGTGGAATAACGTTCCGATATTTAATATCAATGGTAGTTGGCTTAAATTTAAAAATGCAGTTGATGGATGTAGTGACCGCATATTTATATGGGTCACTGGATACGACATTTATATGAGAGTCTTTAAAGGAGTCAAAGTTCCGGATCCTAATAATCGCAACATGTATAGCGTTAAACTGTAGAGATCGCTATACGGGTTAAAACAGTCGGGGAGAATGTGGTATAACCGGTTGAGTGCGTTCCTTCTGAAGAAGGGATACTCGAATAATGATGATTGTCCCTGTGTGTTCATAAAGAAATCCCAGAATAGATTCTGTATCATCTCAGTATATGTTGATGATCTGAATATCATCGAAACCACAGAGGAGATAAAGGAAGCAAGTGCTTATCTCACGACGGAGTTTGAGATGAAAGATTTGGGTAAAACCAAATTTTGCTTAGGCCTGCAGCTAGAGCATTTCCCAGGAGGAATCCTTGTACACCAGTCTTCCTATACCCAGAAGGTATTGGAAAGGTTTAATATGGATAAATCGCATCCTTTAAAAAACCCC
Source organism: Otatea glauca (assembly GCA_036346275.1). Taxonomy (NCBI): domain Eukaryota; kingdom Viridiplantae; phylum Streptophyta; class Magnoliopsida; order Poales; family Poaceae; genus Otatea; species Otatea glauca. The sequence goes on along the minus strand of CM070713.1, from coordinate 42,779,122 downwards.
ATGGTCGTGAGATCCCTTGAAGTAGATAAAGACCCTTTCAGACCAAGGATGGAAAATAAGGAGGTCTTAGGACCTGAAGTCCCATATCTAAGTGCCATTGGAGCGCTTATGTATCTCGCGAATTGTACAAGGCCTGATATTAGCAAGACACAGTGCAGCTCCAACCAGAAGACATTGGGCTAGTGTCAAGACTTTACTCGGATACCTCCATGGTACTCAAGATCTTGGATTATTTTTTCAGAAGAACCAAGACTTAACCATGGTGGGATACACGGATGCTGGCTACCTGTCTGATCCCCACAGTGCCAAATCACAAACTGGTTTTGTGTTTCTCTGCGGTGGTGCAGCCGTTTCTTGGCGGTCTTGTAAACAGACTTTGGTGGCTACTTCTACCAACCACTCAGAGATCATAGTTTTATATGAAGCTTCACGTGAATGTGTTTGGCTGAGACGTGTAATTAACCATATCCAGAAGTCATGTGGTCTTAACACCGTCGATGCCCCCACAATTATCATGAAGATAATCACTACAAGAATCAGGGAAAAATTCGTGGGCCAAAAACCCACGAATTTAAGCTAAAACCCACGAATTTAACTTAAATTCGTGAGCAAACCGTCGAATTTAGTTCACGAATTTAACTCGACGAAATTAATTAATTAAATTCGTGGGTACCACAATTTAAGTTAAATTCGTGAGTTTCTACTAAGCCCACGAATTTAATTGAGTTTCGAGTTAAATTCGTGGGTTTAAAACCCACGAATTTAATCGATTAAATTGTAAATTTGAAAAACCCACAATTTAATCGATTAAATTGTAGGCTAAAAACCCACGATTTAATCGATAAATTCGTGGGTTTTTTTACCCATTAATTTAATCGATTAAATTCAATGGGTTTTTTAAATTAATTTTTTCACCACAATTTAACTCGCATTTTACAAAAAAATGTATATATATCCAAATGATTTATATATATATATATATGTATCGCACTCAATACATATATGTATATATATCCAAATGTATGTATTTTATATATATATATGTATCGCACTCAATACATATAACAACTAAAGAAGAAAAGAAAAGGCAAAAGAAAATTGAAACTAAAAATTGCTAGCGAAGAATAAATAAGATCATCTATTTTGTTCAAATCGATCGTAAATCAGTAACACAAAAGACAAACTCCACAATGAAGTTGAAGCGAGCGAATAATTAACAAACGAGACACCAAACCTATTACGATTACTAAAATACTGAAACCAACCTTTTAACTCTTCAAAACGGCTTAAAACTAAGTCTCAAAATGTACAAAATTTCGCATGATCTCTCTTGTAAATAGGACATCCACTCGTGAGACAAAAAACATTTGCGATTATAATATATATATCAATCTCTCAAACCGTAGGAGACATTCTAGCGAGATCCTTAGATAATCCAATCACACATCCAACGGCAATTTGTAAACTACGCAATGACGTACAACACATTACAACCACAATAGATACAATCCACACCCATTAAAATAAGTCCATCACAATAAGTCGATCACAACGTATCCATCACAACAAGTTATAAAATACAACAGATTATACACCAATCGAGCTCACAATGGAATTCATGCCTCGGGGTTGTTGGAGTTGTGGCGCTACCACCACCGTCGTTATTGTTGAAGATGTCTTCTATGATGTCGTCGTTAGAACGTCTTTGGGGCGTGACCTAGAAACACCGCAAGTTCAAGATTAACTTAGGTTGTGCTACAAGTAACATTATCTTTGATTCACATGAATGTCAATATGAGAATATCAATAGTACTATTCAACCAAGACACAATATGAGAATATCAATATGACAGTCAAGCTAAACAAGAATAGGTATTATATATAAGAACTACACGCACGAGCTAGTCAAGATATGCTGCAATAATCATATGAACATCAATCTCATATTCAATGAAGTATCAAAGTAATACTCTCTAGTATTAACATAAGGCCAAGATTACAACTACAATTATTTAATTCAACTTCCAAAGACCCCAATTGCATCACCGAGTATTCAAAAGATAACAAGCAGTGAAAATAGTTCAAAGAAGCAATAAGAGTTTTGGTAGTCATTTTAAGAGTTCAATATACTGAAGTACAAATATAAAGCATTCTACAAGGATAAACAATCGATTGTACATGGGCAAACAACATTCTACAAGGATGCCATATGAAGCATTTAAAACATAAGTTCACAATTGAACAAGTTGTCTTAAGATAACTTTTCAATTCCAAGAAATCGACACAATATAAGGTTCAAATCAAAAAGTTATTGTGTAAAGAAAAAAATCAAATAGCACGTAATGGGTTCATAATTTGGTAAACCATCACTTATCTACATGAGCACAGTAATGAACTTTCATAAGCACACAAGTTAACCTTTCCAAGTATGAACATTGAGATGATTTGTGCAAGGTTTAAGAAAGAGTTGCCTAAATATCCTAAAATCGACTCAGTTGTGCATTTCAACAAAAATTATCACTTTTGCAACAGATTACTAAGATTGATATATACTAAAAGAATGAACTAGATTTCCTACGGAAGTATATGTCCATCCATTGCACACGTAATCTCATATTCAATGAAGCATATGTAATCTCATATTCAAAGAATGAACTAAAGTTCCTCGGAAGCATATGTTTCTAAATTTGAGCAAGAGAAAGGAAGGGATGGGGCGGGTAGCTCACCAAGTAATCAAACTCCACAACAAAGTTCAAGCTAACGAAAAATTAACAAATGAGACACCAAACCTACTACCTCTACTAAAAGACTGAAACCAACCTTTCAACTCTTTCAAACCGGCTTAAAACTAAGTCATTGAAATGTACAAAATTTCGGCATGACCTCTCTAGTAAATAGGACATCCACTCGTGAGACAAAGAAACATTTGCGGTTATAATATATATACCAATCTCTCAAACCAGAAGGAGACATTCTAGCAGATCCTTAGATAATCAATCACACATCCAAAACGGCAATTTGTACAAGAATTGACAAACTTAGCTCGTGTCGCAAACTTATAATATTTTCGACATCCATACATGTGGTGTCGTCGAGGTGGCTGCAGGGCCCACGGGATGAAGTACATAGGCATTCCTTGGCTTGGCATAGGTGGTGGGTACATGTAGAACGGGTTTGGAGGTGAAGAGCCCTGTAAGGCATAGACAGTACATCATGCCACATATAAATCATTCATTCAAATTTTAAATAACGAATTGAACCGATCCGTCTTTACCGTGGTGCCTCTCCTGTAGAAGGTGGTGCATCACGTGGATTGAACATGTAGAAAGGAGGAGGAGGTGGGAGCTCTGTGGATCATAGTTTGTGATATGAAGTACACATAATAGAGTTTTTTGAAAATAAAGAATGCACGAGAATATCATATAACCTGAGGTGCATCTCCTTGGGGTGGTGCCTGCATCCCAGTAGGGTTTATGAAGGACGCCGGGGGAGGCTGAGCACCCTGTGATGCTTCTCCTTGTGGTGGTGGCTGCATGTGCGGAGAAAACATGTAGAAGGGAGGTGGCTGGGAGCCCTATAACATAATAGTCCAGTTTGTGAATTCGTGATTTTACGAGCTAAGTGAATTAAAGAGTAATGAACTCAAGTATCTTTACTGCGAACAGAGGGCGAAACACCGCACGTTAGGTCCAAGAGATTGTGACGATTCTTGCATATAGATTGTTTGTTAGGTTTCAATCACAAATGTAAACTTGAGCGTTTTGTTCAAAGTTGAGATTGTACCGCAGATACATTTTCATGTATTACGAGTCTTCTCGGCCTGCGAGCTTCCTCTCGTGCTTGACGAGACTCTTCTCGTGTTGACGAGCCTCCTCTCGCGCTTCACGAGCCTCCTCGTGCGCTTGTGCTTCCCGTCACGGACCTCGACGAGCGAGCACTCCCCGTGAGGAAACCGAGCCTCGTGGAGGACGATCGCATTCCACAACTCCATCCCCATGGCCCACCTACAAGCGATATATCTTGAAATGTGACCATGCAATTTTTTCCCTTAGTAGAGCGAAAACAAATAAAATCAGTTTTATTAACGAACCTCCCATGCTTTAGGCCCCCTCCAGCGTGGTACAACGCTTCCACATCGACCGGTGCGACCCTCCAATCAACCTCCGCCCCATGACGTTGTGTCATTTGTTCCGCATATGACGCCTACAAAACAACGATTTTGGTGCTCCTGGATGTAAATTTGCACAAAACATATTGTGTCATTTATACTTACCATCCTCTCACTAGCCCCGTCGTCGCACAACACATCCGGGTTCTGTGGATCCTCGCCTTGGTGCCCCCGGATGTAAACTTCCACAAAATTGGGAGTACTCCCACTTTCAGCCTCCTACGATGAAAAGTTGTAAACATAGTGACAAATTCACTAACAATTATAATACCGATACTTACCATGCGTTGCTCTAGGCCAATGTGTCCGTCTGCCACGCATTTGTGCTTCCCCAATCTACTTCTTCATTCCCTCGATTTCTATTTGATTTTTCTTGAAAATCCTCCACCCCAAGACGCACATCCACCTCCAAGCCTCCATGTCCTTCATTATCCAATCGACCGAGCTCGAGATACTCTTGTTCTGTCAGTGTATCCTCCTCGCCTCTGTCCTCTTCTCATGTTCACCTTCTTCACCCTCTTGTAAAATTGATGACAGCTTGAATGCGTGCATTCTTTGAATGAATCTCCGACAACCTTTTGTGCCGCTCGTTGAAGACACTTTTGGCGTCTTATTTGTGGCGTCTTCTGAACGAACGAAATTTGGCGAGATAACCCCGCATGTGTTCTCCAAACGCACGCTGATGCTGGTGCGCCGGAGAACAACAGGTTATGTGGCCGAATCACGTTCGATCGCTCGCACGCCACGTGCCCTATGCAACAACCAACATTCTCGCCGTCCAAAATACGCCGGGACAATTCGAACGCGCACCTCACAAGCAAATGTGAGATGCGCCGTTCCCAACGGGTGACGCCTATGCTCTCTACTGCTCGACACAAACCCTAAACTCTAACGTTACATACAACGGCAATGAAAAATAAAAAATATATATCATATGCAGTGAATATAAAATGAGATGAAATAACTTTAAACGAATATAAAAGAGACGACATATACCTTCTCCAACGCCGGTGGGGCGTCGCGGAGGGTCCGGGAGGGCGGGGTGGCGCTGGCGACGCGCGAGGCGGCGGCGATGGCGCGGCGATGGCGCCAGCGATGGCGCCAGGCGGATGAGCGCGAGTGGAGGCGGTGGTGCGAGGCGGCGCGGACGAGCGGGCGGGGTGGGGCGCCGCCATCGCGCGCGCGGCGGCGTCTCGGGCGGCCGAGCGAGCGGGCGGTGGCGGGCGTGGGCGTAGCGCAGCGGGCGCGAGCGCGGCCGCGGCGGCCGGCGCAGCGCGCGGGCGCGGCAGCCGGCGGCCGGCGCCGCGGGCAGATCGCGGGCGGGCGGCGGCCGGCCGGCGGCGGCGGCGCTGCCGGCGGCGGGCGGCGGGCCGGCGGCGGCGACCACAGGCGGGCCGGCCGTGGGGCGAGGCGGCGGCGGGCGCAAGACGGGCGGGTGATTCGCCGGGGCAGCGGCTGGCGGGAGCGGCGGGCCGGCCGAGGCCGGGGGAGGCGGCGGGCGGTTCGCCGGGCGCGGCGCGCGGAGGTCTGGCCGGCCGGCCGGCGGGGCGTGCGTGGCGAGTCGGCGGGCGCGGCGCGGCGCACGTGTGCGCCGACCGGCGCGGCGCGGCAGTGGCAAGGGCGGCCGCGGTGGCACGGCCGGCCGGTCTTGGCGCTTAAGCAGTCGAGCGGCGGGCGGCGAAGCCGGCGAGCGAAGGCGAAGGCGGCCGAGTCAGCGGCGCGAAGCGGCAGTCGAGCAGGCGGGCGGCGGGCGAGCGAGCGGGCGAAGCGGCAGGCGAGCGAGCAGGGACAACGGCGGGAGGGCAGGGCGGGCCGACAGTGCGGAGGGCGCGGGCCGGGCCGACGGCGGCAGGCGGGCGGGCGGGGCGGGGCGCCAGGCGGCGGCAGCGGTGGGGATTTTAGCCTCAATTTGGAGTGCGTCTTGTGAGCGCTGAGGGTTTTTTTAAATTAAATTGTGGTATGCGGGCCACGAATTTAAAAGTTTAAATTGTGGGTATTGTTTGGCCCACTTAATTTAAATATTTAAATTAAGTGGGTAATTTTGGCCCACGATTTAAAAGTTTAAATCGTGGGTATTGTTTGGCCCACAATTTAAATATTTAAATTGTGGGTAATTTTGGCCCACTAATTTAAATATTTAAATTCGTGGGTTTCATTTTGTACCAATTTAAATGTTTAAATTGTGGGTTTCATTTTGGCCCACGAATTTAATTAAAAACGTGCGTTTTATTCAAACCGACGAATTTAAATAAATAAATTTGTGAGTTTTTTTTGGGCCCTCGAATTTAAAAAACCCACGAATTTTTGCCTGATTCTTGTATTGAATACTGATTGTGTTGCACAAATGCAAATGGGTTATGTGAAAAGCAATATCACGAAGCATATTGCTCCTAAGTTTTTCTATCCTCATGAACTCCAGAAGAATGGTGAGGTAAAGATTTTGCAAACTAAGTCAGGTGGAAATCTTGCAGATTCATTCACTAAGTCTTTGCCAAAATATACATTCTAAAGATGTGTTAATTGTTTTGGAATGAGACGACTTAAAGATATGCAAAGTTCAGGGGGAGTAAATCCCTGAACCATGACCCTTTGCATGATCCTGAAGGTCATATTTTAAATCCTGAAGATTATAAGTTATACTCTTTTTCCCTTAGTGAGTTTTCCTGAAGTTTTCTCACATAAAGGTTTTTAATGAGGCAACTAGTGTAACACGGAGTGCGAGTGCAATGTACTCTTTTCTCCATCCTTTTTTCCCATTGGGTTTTTGGGAGGAGTTTTTAATGAGACATATGCATTACGCAATTTTTGCCCAAGGGGGAGTGTTATGAGATAAGATATTCGTAACCGTATTCGGTTAAACTCTATCTCTTATGTGTGAGCGAATCCGAATCTATCTCTTGCTACCTTCTACTATATATTTAGCCCATCCTTCACCTTTGGATTTGATAAGCTTGTACTTAGGCTTGGCGCTATAAGCCGACACTTGATCCCCATTAGGTCTTAGGTAGCACAGTTGGGCTACGTTAAGAAGAGTTGGGCCGACAAGACCGGTGCGAAATACAAAAGCATTGAAGGTATCCGACCAGAAATAGCATGCCGTGGCCACTAAGGGCTCATTGGCCTCTGGATCGGCTAAGGAAAGGGGGAGACATTCGGCTATGCCCATCTTTTCCCATTCACCCCTCTTTTGGGCTGCTACGCGAATGTACCACAATCTCCTGTCGGCCAAGCTCTGAAGCTCTTACTCCAACCCTCTATATTATATCTCGTAGCCGATAGAGGTAGACGAGGAATCTCTTCATTTACTACTGAATCGGCTTCTAAATTTCCTACTGGACCTAGATAGAATTGGTCATTGCTGTTTGGGATCGGGATGAATACCTGAGAGGGATCCATTGAGACGGTTCTGACAAGAAGCTGATTGGAAGCAGTGAGCGCTGGAGAGCTTGAAGACCAGAAGCCGATTGCAGACAACTCGAGAGCTCGTGCGGGTGAGGAATGGATCTGTGGGGGCCGCATATTTGTTGCACGGTGAAAATTTAAAGCGACGGGAAATGAATCTCAAAAGACACGAGCAGTTAAAACGCACTACCTGCATGTCAGAAAATTATGGCGCAAATAAAGCAGCAGTTACTGCGTGAAGATTAACAGTTAGTTGATTGGAAAGAAGCCGACAGTTGTAATTTTTGAAAGATGACAAGTCATCTCTCAAAAATTGGGGGCATATGTTTGTACCAGAATTTGGCAAGTCTAGTAAAAATCGGCAAGAAATTCAAACACAAGGAAACTAACAAAAGATTTGGAAAGATTTGAAGATATTTGGCAACGGCAAGATCTCTGAAGATAAACTATCCGAAACAAGGCTGATACGGATTAGGTTTTGAAACGTGTTGTAATAGGACACGATCGGCCGACGGGTATAAAAAAAGGGCCAAAGCAAGCTGCGAGATATACAACACAATCAAACACACCAATCTACATTACTTTTTCCTGTCGACTAGGAGTAGTTCTTGTAATTTAGTCTTTGTAATTCGATCTTGATCAATAAAGTTGCACATCACCGATTGTTGATCTTCTTAAAATTAAGCCCCAGGTTTGATTTATTCTGATTTTGTTGCGCATCACCTTCTTTAGAATCGATCGACCTTTATCCTCTGATTAGCCTTAATCGGCTAGTTAGATTTATCCTGTTACCTTGATCTTGATCGGCTTCAAGCTGATTGAGTTTTAGCCGATTGATTGTCACAATCGGCTTTGAGTGAATTTTATATTTTTTACCTTGTCGATTCCAGGTCAAATCGACTGGCACGCTCTGAACCAGGTGTTCGTCTGGTGTGCTGTTGTTAGAAACTCTACTTCAAGTTTTTGACGCCAACACAACCCAATAATAGGTGTTATTTCAAGGTAATTCAAGACCTAGACACCACATTCTACCCTAACGCTTCATAGTAGTGATTTAAATAGCCTGCTATATAGCTCCACGATAACTTTTTTAGACATAAAATGCAACCTAATTGAATAAAATTCTACAAACATAGCTACAACTACTATAACCGCTATATTGGCTGCTATTTTCGCTAATTTTTGTAGGCAAAATTGCTCCTCTATGCTACATGTGTCAATTCTCTTTATATTTTTAAACATTAATTGTGTTTTGTTGGTGATTGTCTTCTTTTATCATATTTGTTATACTTATGTTGAATTAATTTGGTTCCTAGAAATAATAAATATTAGCTAAAATCCAAATTCATCTCCTAAATTTACATAATTATATAGATTGTTTTCTGTTACACATTGTACGACTAATATATAACAATCATAACATGTACTCCAAAATTAAATATAGTTCATTATATATAAATTACAGATACCATATTATCGTAAACCGTGATGTGTAACATAGCTTCTGCAATAACCTGCTACAACCGCGATAGCTTTGTCATATCTCTCACTACAATGGTTGGCGGACCGCGGTTCAAATCCATGGTTCATACTCAACAGTAGAATAAGAATTAATGTCGTAAAACAATGACAATAAAACATGCTCATAATGATCACTCTATATTCGATATAAAGTACTCATACACTAGTAGATAGATACATAGAGTTGGTCACACACTGTACTTCCAAAATGACTATAGAACCTTGGCTTTGCAAAGTCGACTCTTCTCCTAACTCACCTCCTAACTACTACAAGTCCAGCGTTGCCTACACTACACAATGAAGTGTGTGCAAGTGGTGGAAAATATTGTGGGATGGATGGAATGTGTGTTTGTAATGAGAGGTGTAGGGGGTATTATTTATAGCGTCAAAGGGGTGTTTCAACCGACGGGGGTGTGAGTCAGCCAACGCACCTCTCGCAATGTGGAGTAGTGGTGCGAAAGGTTGATTTTGTTATGAGATAAGATATTCGTAACTGTATTCGGTTAGACTCTATCTCTTATGTGTGGGCGAATCCGAATCTATCTCTTGCTAGCTTCTACTATATATTGGGCACCCCTTGTACAAGAGATCAATCTAATAAAGCAAGAGTGCTCCACCCTTATATTTTGTGTGCTCCAGTTCTTGTTCTTGTTATTTCGTTGGCATACTGTTGATTGATCGTGGGTGAACGACTACATTTTATAATAGATTTGACCTGCATCAGTTGATCGTGGGTTGTTTCAGCTAACCCACAGGTGGTCGGCCGATCGGCATTCCACGTGTTGCCCGGTGCACATTTTGACATAGAAGCCTCCCTCCCCATGCTTGGTCTTCGGTTGATGTGGACCATCCTGATCTCTCGGCTTTGGCATGAAGAAATCTTGGTATATCGACCGGAAAGGAGCGCTTTGGCAAGAACACCAAGTCAAGGTTGTACTTAGCCTTGACAGCATCTGAGGAGAATCCAATGTTTTTCGGCCGACTCATGAGTGTGATGGCCGGAACACCATGTTGGCTTTGTCATGGTCTTGACTTGGTTGAGTCGGAGCACGAGTGCACTGGCCGATTGGGTTGTGAACTTGCCCTTCAAGTGTTGGTGATGTTGTTTCGGCTGCCACACATGTGCGTCGGTTGGAACATAGTTCATACCACATTTTGAAATCCTCATGTGAGTCTTGATTGGGTGTTTCGGCTGACCTATGTGTGTGTGGACCGACCACCTCCTCGATCATGTTGGCACGGTAGTGGCAGAGGTGTGTCGAAAGACTCATGCATGTGTCAACCAACCACGGCTGCTGCTATGTCAGCCCGTGACCAAGATTTTTCTTGCCGTGGTAGCCATTTTGCCTATCGAGGCAACCACAAATGATGAGCCTCGATATTTTCCATCTTTTTGCATGTTTTTGTTCATAAGCCTGCATGGTTAGTTGACACGACCCTAGTGGAATTATGAGTGTAAAGCAATAGATTTGTACCAAAACGTCATTATACCTTGCCTTTTTAGGATATTTTAGGGGTGAAAATGTGCAAATATTGTGTGTCAACAGTAAACAACTCCATCTCTTCTCCATTTCTCCTCTCAGCTCTCGCTGCACAAACCAAAACTTTGGGAGACACCACTCTAGGCAATGGTGGGGTTCCAATGCTATTCTAGCGAATAAGGCTGCGTATGAGATGTTCTGGGAGATGAAGGTGCTTGTAATGTCCCAAAATTTCCAAAACATAATTATTTCAGTTCCAATATCTTTTCCTACAATTATCATGAATTTTCAAAAATTTCTGCATCAAAGAAATTATTTTTCTAAATTTAAGGCTCTGTTTATGAATTTTAAAAATTAATAAAACTTGAATCAAACCTAGAAATAATTTATGTAGGTTCTAAATAATCTAACGTGCTGTCAGGACCCGAATATGCAAATCCGGACCCTCTGTGTATTCCGCACTAGTCCAGGATCACGCTAGTGCACACAGGCTCAACATTGATGAATATCACAATCATACTCAACGATATCGTAATAAAGACTTCATCAATAATAAATATAGCTGTTGAACGATCTTATGGTCAACCTTACATGAGTACGCCTTGCAGGGCTAAGACTGAAAAGTAAATAAACAGCAGCGGAAATAAACATAAGCGTATAAACCATCCAATCTGCCATAGGCAACTGACAAGATTTGCACCTTAATTGTTCGCTTCTTCCTGATAATCTTCCTCTAAAGCAGGCGTTTCTTCTTCCCCAACTGGTGATGTTTTGTTGCAAAGGGGTGAGTACATAAAGCACTCAACAAGTCGTGCACAGAATGCAAGTCTAATATACTATATGCATGGCTTATTACAAAGGATAGGCTAACATGGTTAACTTGCACAAAACAACATTTGTAAAGGAGTAGCATAAATAGATTGAAAGACAGTAAAATAAATAATAACAATAATACATTCCTCATTTTTTTTTCAATAATCAACTCATAACCTTAAATAATAATCCGACATCAATACCCATATTTGTTTTTAATAAAATCTAACCCTTGACTGTAATCATCGAGCAATGCTCAATACCTCGAGCACGGCTATTCGAATAGGTTTTACACTCTACAGAAGTTATACACTTTACCCAAAAGGTACAAACATACACCACAAAGGCGAGTGATTATAACAAAGCCTTTCCAATGCCTATCTAAGCCCGGTACTACCCGCTAAGATTCTAACACTGGTGGGACTGGTTACCACATGCAGGGCCCCCCTTTTGCGCCATGTGAGCAAACCCGTGCAAGGACTGGTTACCACAACCCGGGTCTCACACCACCATAAATAGTACCAAAGTTTAGACTCAACAAATTAATCAGCTAGGTCTATCTCATACCAGACTAGCGGTTGTATGAATGACTCAGTTCAAATTCTTACAAGGTTAAGTCCTTAATTGACCAAGGCAAGACTAACTAAAAATTATCATAACCATGAACCAACAATTATCATAAAAAACAATGCGATCGCCCAAGTGCTACATTGGCCCACCACAAATACATGCCACTCGCCTCAGTCTAACTCATTTTACCACCCCGTTTGATTTACCATGCACCACGTGCCATCAATAACAACAACATTGTGTGATAACACCTGACACACAAGTTAATAAACATGTTTCATAATCATTAAGCAAGATTAATCATTTTTACATAAATTGATGACTCGTTGCACGGCTAAGCATACTACTTGCGTTCTAACTACCCATATTGGCAATTATAGCTACCAACTAATATGAAACCATTCTAGGGAAATACGACATACAATATAGCAAGGTGGATGTATTTCAAAGTGGACAAATAACTATTCCCAACATATTTGAAACAAGCGATAATTGAATTAACATGCAATACTTTGAAACAATATAATATTTAAAGCATGGGTTCAACATGATTAAAGCACAACGTGCCTTCAAATAGCTCTGACTCCTACTCTGGACCTTGCTCGGGCGCTGGCTCCTCAACCACAAACTCACCAGGCAACTCGACGTCTATGCATAACGAAAGAGAAAGCAATAAATACCAAAAATAGAGATAAATATCAACTCAAAAAATTAAATAAAATTCACCATTAAATAGAGCTTCATTTTAAAAATTGTTAGAAATTAGAATCACCTCAATTGGAGCTCGGATGCAAAAGATATAGCTATTCAAAGTTTGAAATAAAAGATAAATCAAAAAATTGGCAAAAAACAAAATTATTTTTATACTAAAAAATAGCATTTATGACATCATGCTGACGTCAACACCGAATATGATTGTCGGCTAATTATTTTTCTGAAGAAAAACTGAATTGTGACATCATGCTGATTTCAGCGGACACGTAGCCCAATCAGATGCTGACACGCGGCGCAACCACAGTGCGACATGCATCACCGATGTATGAACTCGGTCCACAGTCGACGCTGGTCCATGGTAGACCGGCGGTACTGTGCCCGTGCACCAGCTGACGCAAGCAGCACACGTGGCACCATTGGATTGATGACACGTGGCACAAAACCAACGTACACGATTTAAACACGCGGCGGAGAAGATTTTAACCGTTCACAATAGATCAGACGGTAGATATTAAAAGCGATGAGGTCAGCGGTGACCGGCGGTGGTGAATCCAAAGATCCAGATCTGACGACACGGCGACAACGACGGGGACACGCGACACAATCTGATCCGATCAGCATGTATCCAATAGCGGCGGCAGATAGAGCAGCGGCACACACACGGCAAAATCTCGACCAGCCATCCACAATCCGAGAGCTGAGACTTGCCTTAGCGTGATACTACGCGATGCAATCATCACCGCACGATTTAGATCCAACGATGGTGCAATCTCGCGAAGGCAGCAATGAAATATTTATAAAAAATAATTTAAGACATTTAGGACTCAAATAAAATATTTACAACAAAATATCATCAATTCTTTTCAATAAATAAATAAAGACAAAGGCTTAGTTCAACAATTCCAAAATAAACTAAATAAAATCCCAGAAATTCAATAAAAGGGAAAAGCATAATAAATTCAATAAAAGCAAAATTTGGGATGTTACACGTGCCTCTCCAAAAAGTTTCATAATTTGTTGAGTTCATTTGCAAATTTTAAAGATTAGAACTTAGCTTCTGCAATTGTATCAATTGGAAAAATTGGTTTCTTGTTTGTGGGCCGGATTTAACACTGTTGGCCTAGCCCATTTACTATTTTGGCCCAGCAGCAACTCATGCACTGTCCTTCCCAAAGCCGCTTCTATTGTCCTGTTTCTTCCGCACGAAGGCTTGTTTTGCTTGTCCCGCCTTCCCTCTCTTCTCTCATTCTCTCTCGCTGATGCGCTGCCCCACCTATCAGATCCCTTTGTCCACCACACACACAAGGAGAGCCACTGTCGCCTGCCCTACCTCTAGCTTGATGCTGGCAAATGGGCCTATGGGACCCTGTCGCAGACCTTGGCCACCACCTCGCCGCCACAAAACACCATGTGCGCCTATTTGCCAGTCACCCCACCTAGCCGCTCCGTACGATGCCCCGACTGAGCAGACTGGGCATGGTCAACCATGCACGCCTACCCATCCCATCCCATCGCTGCTCAGCATCTCCCCCTCCTTGTCCTTTTCTGCACATTGCCAGCCAGAGGAAAGCACTAAGCCGCTACACTGTTGCTCTAACTCGCCTTGAGAACTCGCGAACCTCCTCGAGCTTCTCACCCTTACTTATGGCCCACTGAGCGTGTCATCTCGTTTAGCTCGCCACCTGTAGCATCCCTCCCAAGCGTTAGGAAGGTTGGTCCATTGGATCGCAGGGAACATCATTGTCTCATTCAACGTTGGCGAGCATGCCTCCACGCCAGCCTTGCCCAAGGGGTCGCAGCAGAATGAGACCATGCCGTCATCATCTTCCACATCTTCGGTGCACGTACTCAATCCAAGTCACCATGACACCTTGTTTCCGGTGAGCTCCTTCCCTGTTTGTTCACATTATCTTATGTTCTATACTCTACTAGTGAAAACCGCTCACTTGATTGCTTGGATTCGAGAGCAAGTCATCGTCGTCGTTCATGTCCTTTGTTTTCAAGCCATCTCCACCATTATCACTGTCACAGCTTCTCAGGTGAGCTCCACGTCGATTCCCTACCCTTGATCCCTCATTGGCATGCATGTAAGCTGAATCGCACCATCTTGCAGCCCCTCCTTTGTTACAACCCATTGATACTGTGGGACCCCACCATAGACCTTGTCTGCCACCTCACCACCATGGAGCGCCACGTGCGCCTGTTTGCTAGTCGCCCCACACAATTACATTGTATGTCGCTTGGACCAAGCAGACCAGGCATGGTCAACTATGCATGCCTGCGTGTCCCATTGACGCACAACATCTCCCTCTCCTTGTCCTTTTCTATGCGTTGCCAGCTGGAGGAGAGCACTGAGCCACCACACCATTTCCCTGACTAGCCATGAGAAATCATGAACCTCCCTGAGCTTCTCACCCTTACTTAAGGGCCATTGAGCATGTCATCTCATTCAACTCGCCATCCCTAGCATCCATCCCAAGCGCTAGGAAGGTTGGTCTTGTGGATTGCAGGGAACAACATTGTCACCTTCGACGCCGTTGAGCACGCCTCCATGCCACCACCAGGATTTGACAGGAAATCATCATTGCAATGCCTATCCTTTGTTTTCAAGCCTCCACCGCCATTATCACAATCATAGCTTCTCAGGCGAGCTCCGTGTTGGTTCCCTGCATTGGAGCCCTCCTTGGCATGTATGTAAGCTGAAGCGCGCTATCTTATAGCCCCTCCTTCACTGCAACCCATTGGCACTATGGAGTTTCCATAACCGCCCCTCCTCACCGTTGACCCATAGCCCCTCGCTGCTTCAGTCAATGCTAGATGATCCAGAATTAGATTTGTAGGAGCAGCATTGGAGCTGAGGTTTCACCGTTGTCATCCATGGCACCGCTGCGGAAGGTGTCACCGCCATAGCTCCGAACATCATAGGGTCCCGCAACCATTGCTATAGCTTCATCGAGGACCTCTATTTCATGGGCGATGACTAGGTCCAGCCGCTTTTCCCTCTTGTTCTGAGTTTGCCACTGACCTAAGACTCCCCGCCGCACAACATCATCGCGTCGTACCCTAGTCCACCATTTCAACCTCCGCCACATCCCAGAAGTGCGCAAGGATACCAGTTTTCCATTTTTTCCTAAGCCCAAGGCTGCTCAGCCACTGTGATGCCATCAACGAGCTCAGAAACGAGCCCTATCACAATGCTTAAGCTCGCAACTATTGTTCTCTCTAAGACATGTGGGCCCATAGATTAGCGTTAACGACAGTAGTTAAGTTAGTAAAACTCAGTTTGATATAATGAGTTGATGACATATGGGCCTGATTCAGTTATGTAAACTATTTTATAATTCAAACCAGTGTTTAGTTATGTGTTACTAACATATGGACCCACCTGTCAACCCCGACAAAAAATAATAAAAATCCAACATGTAGGTCCCACCTACAAAGCCAAGAAGGTTCTTTGTCCCTTAGGAATGGAAGTAGAAATAATACATGCATGTCCAAACGACTGTATCCTCTACCGCAAAGATACGCAAACTTGCATGTATGTCCGGTGTGCAACACATCTCGGTACAAGAATAAAGATTAATCAGATGATGACGATGAGGGCATCGAGGTGAAGAAAGGACCTCCGGCTAAGGTGGCGTGGTATCTGCCTATAATTCCCCGTTTGAAGCATTTGTTTGCGAACCCAAAAGAGGCAAAACTGCTTCCGTGGCACTCGGATGAGCGTAAGAATGATGGAATGATAAAGCTGACCTGCTAGGTATTCGAGGACAACTCTATGCCTTCTTGATGCATGAGGTCGTAAATCCAAAAGGTGAATGCCACTCAAGCATCACCTGATGAGTTGTGAATTTGTTAGTTACTATTTCGATTAATTTGTGAACCTTGTGCTGTGAATTTGTGACTTGTAGTTATGAATTCAATTGTTTTTTATATATGTGAGTTGATTCTTGAAATGGATGCGTTGTACATTGTAATGTGCGATCAGAGTTGATTTCTAAAATGGATGCGTTGTATGTTGTAATATGTGATCCGAGTTTATTTCTGAAATGTATGTCATAATAACATGCTGGTGATGCTATGTACTGTCTTTTATTTTAGAGGGCATAGCTAGCATTTCCTGAGACTAGCCAATAAATCAAAATTAATAAAAAAATGGAAAATCAACAGCACAGACGATTCTAAAGAAGAACCGTTTGTGATGTGGGTTGTTCCAATTTGGAACTGTCTGTGATGTGGTCTCATCCCAGACGGTTCCAAATTCCGTCTGTGATGACCTATAGTCATCACTGACAGTTTGATATAGACGATTCACAAAACCGTGTGCGATGTGGTTTGTGAACCGTCTGTGATGTGGATGTGCGCAGTAATGAGTTTTAATATTGGTTTAGAAAGCCAGTAAAGCTGTGAAAATCATTTCCACAGTGAACTGGGGACAAAAAAAATAGCCAATTCAGTGTTGGATACAGGTTACTTGTATGCATGCATGTCCTAAATTTAGGAATTAAAATTATGACAGTTTGATGTGTGCTTTTTTTTTATCCCCATGAGCTAGCATGCAGCCTTTTTGACTCTCTG
The DNA here is from genome assembly GCA_036346275.1 of Otatea glauca. Taxonomy (NCBI): domain Eukaryota; kingdom Viridiplantae; phylum Streptophyta; class Magnoliopsida; order Poales; family Poaceae; genus Otatea; species Otatea glauca. The sequence continues at coordinate 42,761,875 of CM070713.1, read as the reverse complement.
AACTAGCATGCTGGTATGGACTCTGACCATCAGCTTATCATGTGAAAGGACATCACTCAGTAAATAGTCAACTACTATTGTAATAAAATCAGAAAGATAAATTTTCTATGCTAACTTTGATGATGTATGCTATTAGCAAGCAGCTCACATGATCATGTATATGGCAAATTGATATTAGTATGTCAAGTACAATATTTTGAACGTTCTCATCTGGAATGTGTATATCCTCATGTGATTATTGTGTTTCATTTACACACGCCTTGCACCTAAAGACTGTTAGTATCATCTTATTGTATTTTTTACTTGTTGGATGATGGGTGGATGAAATTACTCCAAGGACATAGTGGGGCTTTTCAGTATTTGTCCCCATTATCACCAACCCTCCACTTCCATGATTCTTCTGTAAAACGAGTGATTGACATATGTGAACACTTGTTGTAGAAGGGAAATAGTTCATTAATAACAGAACATGATAAACATCTTGAATGACTCTAGTTGGCAATGACTATTCTAAGAGCACTATATGTTTCAAATATTTTGTTCTTCCATACTTATTTGCACTGTCTTGGCATACCTGGTAGCTATTTTCAAAATACTATCCGCATGATTTCCTTCTCTTAACTTTTCTTCTCTTAACTTACCTTGTCTTAACATACCTTCTCTTAACCTTGAACTACTTTAAACCTTGAACTATGAATACCCTTTTGACATCTCTCAACTTTCAAAAAAGGTATAAATAACCCAGTGGCATCCAAATCATTTTCTTTTCCAAAAAAACAATCACAAAAGACTTCTGACCCCATTTGTCATCACTATTGGATGCTGTATATAGAAAAAGATGACTAGGAGGGTAATTTACAGAAAACAATAACAATCTTAAATTTACTTTCTTTCCCCCCATCTACCACCGTCTGTGAATTGTTCATTTACCAACTAGCCTGGTCTTTGAAAATCTAACACAACCTAGTTCAAAAGAAGATGGCATCCCCTCATTCCTTGTCGCCAAATGGATCCGATGAGACGAACGTTGGAAAACCAAGACGCGGTCCAAGAGGGCTAAGTAAAAGGCCCCAGAGCCGATATAACATCACAGCGATTGATCCGCGGGATGGGGCTCCTATTGCACCTCCTAAGGTAGCGGTAGCATTCCGGACAGTGTGCGGGATCGTTGGACGGGACAGGGTCCCCATCACCTATGCATCATGGAAGACGTTGATAGATGAGGAGCCCGACAGCCTAGTGACATAAATTTTCACATCCTTCGAGCTCCCAAAAGATGCCATGCACGCACTGCGACAGTATGGTTTGCTAGTCACGGGAAGGCGTGAAAAATTCAAGAGCATCCTTGTCAGTAATTATGTGAATAAGGAAATGACTCAGATCCAGAAGTACAGGTTCATCACTGAAGACGTGTGGCAACGATTTGTTGAGGTGAAGATGACAGAAGAATTTGTGCGTCAAAGTGCATCACACAAGATCGTCCATGCAAAAAACACCCACCTGCACAAACTTGGCTCTACTAGGTACACGGGTAAGATCAGGCAACAGAGGAGTGAGGACGACGAGGCAATCCAGAAGGAGGTGTCGCCGCCATTTGCCTCAATCTTGGACCCGCACGCACGAAACTGGGCAAGAGCGAGGTCACGTCCCACATCTTCGGGCGACGTGTCCTTTGCCAACCCCGTAGACGAGGAAGTGTCCCAACGCTTGGTAAGATATCGAACTACATAGTTTGTAGGAAGACCATATATACCTTCATATGTGAAATAACTTGTTGGGATGTTGGATGTAGATAGCGTTGAGCATAGAATCTTCCCAAGGCTCTTTCACTTCAGACAGAGAGAACGATATACTCTCCACGGCCTTGGGAAATAAGGAGCACCAGGGTCGCACGCGAGGCATAGGTGTTTTTGTTTCTTGGAAAATGGAATTCCCACAAGACTCTGACATGTACCGGAGTAGGAAGAGAAGCAAAGCCAAGCGCGACTATTAGCCCTCATTGAGGAAAGGGTTGAGGAAAGGGTTGAGGAAAGGCTGAGAGAACAGTTCGATACTCAGCTAAGAAACCTTGAGGAAAGGATGGAGCAAAGGGTGGCTACAGAGAGGCATGCATAGAATGTGCAAGCCTGAGAAGTACAGACGCAGTTCAGCCCAACTAATTGTTGAAGTAGCTGCACGTCCGTCCCTGAGACGGACGTGGATGATGCTAGATTTCCTCCCAACAACACCTGGGTAATATACATGTATGCAATTGTCGGGCCCCGAATATGCAAATCCGGACCCTCTGTGTATTCAGCACTAGTCCAGGATCACGCTAGTGCACACAGTCTCAACATAGATGAAATATCACAATCATACATAGCGGAAAAAGATAAAAGACATCATATATTAAATACAACTAGTTACATGACCTTATGGTCAACTTACATGATTATGCCTTATAAGGCTGAACAACAATTTAAGCAGCAGCGGAAAGAAAATATAGATGACCCCTCAGTATACCACAGGCAACTGACAAGGCTCGCACCCTAGATGCTCGTCCCTTCACAATACTTCTCCTCCATGAATGGTGTAGTCTCTTCTTCTTCTGAAGTGGTTGTTGTGGGGTGAGTACATAAAGCACTCAACAAGTCATGCACAGAATGCAATTCTAACATAACTATATGCAAGGCTTATTCCAAAGAAATGGCTAACATGGCTATTTTGCAATAAGCAGCATTTGTAAATGAATACAGTATATAAATTGGAAAGACAGTAAAACAAATAACTGTATTAGATAGATTCAACATTTCTCAAGTAAACCAAGTTTCCAATCCTATGTCAAGTTCTAACCATTCATGGCAATCCTGCCTTCCCATTCCAAGTTTTCATTTCAAAAATCTAACCCTTAACTGTAATTCCTGAGCTTTGCTCAATACCGTGAGCACGGCTATTCGAATAGGTTTACACTCTCCAGAGGTTATGCACTTTACTCACACGACGTGATATTCTCTTTGTGCACGGCCATTAGCACACTTCCTTTGGTGTCTGCAGAGAAACCACGACAAAGCCTTTCAGAACCTCTACCTTATCCAAAGAACCTCTCGATGTGCCTTCACTATTACTCCTCTCACGCGGGCCGAAGTATAGGACAGGCCAACACCGTTGGATGGGCACCAAGCCGTAGCACAGGTCGCTCCCCACATAGATACACTTTAGTGTACTGTCACCCCGAGTATCGGAGGAAAGATATCAGAACCCTAATCATCTAGGTCTGTCCCATACCAGACATGTGGTCGCATGATTGACTCAGGTCAAAGGCTTGCAAGGTTAAGTCCTTAAGATGATCGAGGCAATACTTCCACATACCCCTGCCCATCGGGCCCACCTTGGCATTCTCGCCCCTTTCCACTTGCCCCAATCTAAATCATAACCACCCCAGTTGATTACCAAGCACCACGTGCCATCAGCAATTTAACCTCGTTGCATGACATCCTGTCGCCACCACAACTCAATCTCATCGTGTGACCACACATGACACACAAGTTCATAACATCGTTCCATATTCCATTAGTCAAGATTATTTATCAAAGACTAAAGTACATGTGATGACGTGGCATGGCTAAGCAACTAATACGGTCTAACCATCCCAGGTTAATTATTATTACTAACCAACTATAATGAACCAATCTAGGGTGACAATATATCATGGTATACAAATGGCAAGGTAGGGTATAGATCAATTGGGTATAATAGCTAAGTCCCAAATTTAATTGAAGACATTTGTACCTGTCAAATAATATGCAATAAAGTAAAACAATATAGCAGTTTTTTTGTAATCGTAGGTTCAACATGATCAAAGCACAACTTGCCTAGCACTTGCTATAAACTGCTCTTTACTCTTTTTAATTGATCTTCGGCTTCCTCAACCTTTGGCTCTTTAATCGAATGCTTCGACTTCCTCGTCCTCAGCTACTTCGGGTAACTTCTGGACGACACGTCTAACAACAAAGAAGCACAAATACAAAAAAACTCAAAAGCAATTCAAATAAACTCCAATTTAATATTAGATTAGTACTGAACATAAGGGATTGAATTTAGGAACTTAATTTGATCGAAGATCGGATGAAAAAGAACAGGCTTTCAGAAGATTTATTGAGAAGGTTACGACTGATAATTAGGGAAAGACGGAGTATATTCCAGGAGATATCCTTCGAGATTAATTAACTCGATTGGACAGATATTGACATATGGGCTCTTGATCTAGATCGGGTCCATAAAGATATGTTAGTTCATGATGAACTAAACTGATTCTCAATGTTGACTTTTGTTGAGTAAACAAATACACAGTCAAACAAAAGAAAGATAGACTAATAGAATAGATATGGCACCAGGATATGACATATGGCCAATGGTCTATCGATCAAGTTCACGAATGAATTCTGGGTTAATGGCAGATTAGATTTTCAGGGATAAGACGAGGATGAATGGAATCGACATTCAATGCGATCCGATCTGGGGTTCAGTCATACATCAAAGAATAGACTTGACGATAACAGGGCGATGACGATATGTAGTAAGACAGTACAAATATCTTACTACTGTGGACACAACGAGGAAAACCGCAATACCGGCAGCGCGACTCACGATGAATTTAGTCCATCAAACCGGTCTTAAGTTAGGTTTTGATCCGGCTTTGCAGATGATAGAAAGATCAAGCCAGACTCACAAGGAATGGGGTTAGATCACGATAGGACGATAGAAAGGATAATGACATCACGCTACGCTCTTGCTGGAATGCGCGTATGCGATGATAGCGAAGCGAGAGCAAAGCGTTAACGGCGGAACGTTAACGAAGAAACGTTAGCAGCGGAACGCTAACGACGGAATGTTAACGACAGGACGTTAACGACGGAATGTTAACGACGGAACATTAACGACGGGACGTTAACGACGGAATGTTAACGACGGAACGTTAACGATGAAGGTGAAGCGTTAACGGAACACTTATGAGATTATAAGGTGGCAACCCTCGGTTGAAAGATAGGGCAGCGAGGTTATGACATGGCTCAAATTTGGTTTGAGATCTGCGGGGTACACATATCGTGACGCAACGACAAATTGGACCAAGGGTTAAGTCCGGGTTTGAGCGAAACGATTCAAGGATGAATACACTTAGCATAGGGTAGGATGGTAGGGTTGGCTCTGCGATTAAAGGTTACCAAAGATGGCGAACCGAAATGCGCACCGACACGAAGGACTATGCCAAAAGACGTCGGGTAGATTCTAGAATATGGCTTTGACGGCAACCGGGGATCAATGAACTTCAACGGTGGGCAAAACAGGGGATAATGATCTTCTGGACACAATGACATGGCCATGACAAACCAAAATGGTTGGCGGCACAAGACGACGCGCGGCGGTGGTAAAAAGGCGACGGTAACGAATATTAAACTTTTCGGAGGATGAAACAGCAAAGGAAAAGTAAGCACCACGTAGAACGCGGCGACACAAACTCAACGGTATATCCAGATTTGGAAGCAACCCAACGGACAGATCACAAACTGTCGACGAACGGCTGCCGGAGCCAATAGATCAAACGATCATAACTATTAAAATAATTGATGGAACCTAACCAAATTATACAGAGAGATATCTGGGATCATTTGGCACAATATGACGTGAACGGATCTGAGTTTTACCTTCTGGATCAACGGGGAACGCGCGACGAAGTTTTCTGCCGTTGGAACGCAGTCTGATCGGGGAGGATTGATTTTTTTGCACAAATTCTGTGGGACAAACCTTGAGTTAGGGTGAGCACCGTGTAGAGGACATCAAGAAGAGTCTACAGAAAAAATTTCACGGTCAAACCCGCAAAAACTGAGGAGAACGGGCAGCAGCAAGATTTGAGATTAGAACGGCCGTAACTTTTGATTCCGTGGATGGAACTGCACCAAATTTGGTGGAGAGATAGATATGACCATAAGGCACGAGATAACGTGAGCGGATTTCAGAAAAAAACTCACCGGAACGATGGGGAACGCGACGCCAAAATCGGCCGACGATGGCGGCGCACCGGAAAGACATGGCGGCGGATTTTAGGGTTTGGGAGGTGCTCTGGGCATTAGGGCTGCATGGGAGGGGTCTTAGGACACTTATATAGGCTGGGGAGTCATGCCATACAAGGAAACACGAAGAAAAATCGGATTTGGATTGAAAACGGATCGGATCGAACACTTGGCGCACAATGAACAGTACCGGGTGACGTGGCTCATTGTGGTGCGTCGAATCTGGATCGGAGGGCTGCAGCTGGGCGATGACGTGGCCGGCTCAGAAGATGACACGTCGATTTAGCCCAATTTCCGAATTAAAATAATTCCAGAAATTAAAATAATTCGTTTAGAGCAATAAACATACCAGAAAAATTCTAAAAAAAAATTCTAGAAAATATTTTGAGACATTTGGAGCTTGAATAAAATATTTTTAACCAAAATTTATTTAAAATTTTACAGTATTTAATTAAATTTAACAAGAGGCTAAATTTAAATTAATTTCCAAATGAATAGCAAACGAACTCCGAAAAATATCAAAAAATTACAGAAAATTCATTGAAGCACAATGAACTCAAATAAAACTAAATTTATTTTAATTGAAGTTTATATTAGTCAAATTAAATTATTTTAGTATTAAAAAATTTCAGATTAAGCTTTATTAAAGCGAGAAAATCAGCGGGGATTTTTGGAAAGATGAACTAAACAAAAGATTTTTGAAAACTCAAATTTTGGGATGTTACAGCAATGCTCCTTAGACATGTTGGACATGTTACCTAATTGTGTACCCTTATGTAGGTGGCCACGCCGTGCAATTACTATGTGAGGCTTGCCAATGGCTTCGTTCCCCTACAGGCTGCTTGGGGGCACACATATCCATCCGGTCTAGGGTCATTTGTGCATGGTACCACGGTAGCTTTGGGCTACGGGAAGGTCTAGGTCGACAGAGTACATGAAATTTGCAAGGCCGTCACGCTGGAGATGCCCCCAAACAACGAGGTCGTCACACTAGGGGATGTCATTGGCACATTCATCCAATAGCCCAAGAAGGACATCTCCTTTAACGATCGTCCTACAGCACCGAAGCTACTAGCACTACCAGAGCCACGTGCTGCACCGGAGCTACTAGCACTACCGGAGCCATGTGATGCTCTAGAGCTACCAGAACTATCGGAGCCACATGCTGCACCGAAGGAGCCCACCAAATCGGCTACCATGTCCCGTAAGTCATAGACCGTTACTTTAGTTTGGGCCAAGTCGTCTCCTGTGAAGACAACCTATGACAGAGGGTGATGCGGCCACAAGAGAAAATCGAAGGGGACCATGTCAGCCCATGACTTTCTGTTGGCCCCATTGGCCCGGCAATTCGAGCTGGGATAGCCATTCATACCAGAAGAGCACCAGTAGACATTTACATTAGCCTGCGTTAGATTGCAAGATTGGTGCATGGAACAAGCCAACAAGCTGGTGGCACAACGGGCATCGACTATCTCGGTCAGCTTCATGGAGGAGAATTTCTTACACCAGTCTTTGGATGGCTTCTTCATGGTCGGCTTCAACAACTTGTTCGATCTCTACGACCTCAACGCCCTCGACACCTCACTCATCAGATGGTGGACATTGTAAGTGTGTGCAATCGCGATCTACATTCGTGTCATACTGATAAATATCATATATATGATCCTTGATTTTATATATATAGATACATGATCATGGAAGCAAAAGTAAGGAAAGAACCGGTGGGTTTCCTCGACCCACACACGGTGTCCAAGCAAACCATGGACAAAAATTTACAAGACATCCAGGAGTACATGGAAAAAGTATTGCTGGCTCAACAGGATAAAAAAAATTCATACTTTTACCCCACAACCCGAGGTAAGTGCTTCGTCCAATTGCTATACTTGTTGATTTGTACTTTATACGCAACTCGAAGTTAGGTTGAATGACCATGGTGACATACCTATGTAGGTTTCACTAGGTTCTACTCGTAATTATACCAAGACAGAACTGAGTAATTTACCTTGATTCCAAAAAGAGCGGCACCCACGACTTGACGCCTATCGCAATTTTACTCGACATGTCATTCAATGTCTACAGAGCTTGTGGAGGGCTACACAAGGACTCATCGAAGTTGAAGCACGTTCATAAGTTTCCGGTATCTGCTAGTACGCAATAATCCTTCACATTACATAATAATACCTTCGGAACTAACCTATTATATTTTGGCATTGCCACCAGCAGCCAAAGGCCACTAACCTATGTGGATTCTACGTTTGCCACAACATACATCTCCTCATTGGTGCACAGAAGACCAATGTCATAGAGTTTTGTCAATCTTGCAATAATTGTTTCCACTTATCAATTTATATACATGCAAGACTTTACTCTTTCCATCAACAGGCTTGGAAATACGCTGAATCTATATTGGAAGAGGTGGCTGCTAGGAATTCGAGAACAACTCTGTACCTTCTTGATGCGTGAGGTTGTAAATCCAAAAGGTGAATGCCACTCAAGACTCACCTAATGAGTTGTGAATTTGTTAGTTACCACTTGGATTAATTTGTGAACCTTGTGTTGTAAATTTGTGAGTTGTAGTTATGAATTCAATTGGTTAATATATCTGAGTTTACTTCTAAAATGGATGAGCTGTACGTTGTAACATGTGATCTGAGTTGATTTCTGAAATGGATGTGTTGTACGTTGTAATATGTGATCTGAGTTGATTTCTGAAATGTATGTCATAATAATATGCTTATGATTCTCTGTAATCTTTTTTGTTTCAAAGGACATGGCTAACATTTCTTGAGGCTAGCCAATAAATAGAAAAGTGTAAACATTAGAGAGGCAACATCACACACGGTTCTGAACAAGAATCGTCTGTGAAGCCACCTACATCACAGACGGTTCTAAACAGGAACTGTCTGTGGTGTAAGCCTCAGACCAGACGGTTCCTCTTTAGAACCGTCTGTGATGGAAGCCTAATCATAGATGGTTCTGCTTTGGAACCATCTATGATGTTTGTTTGATCACAGACGGTTCTAATGTGGAACTGTCCGTGATGAGGCTTACATCACAGACGGTTCTTGTTTAAAACCGTCTGTGATGACAATTTTCATTGATGGTTCGCAAACTGTATGTGATGAGCCCTTCTCATCAGTGACAATTTGTTACAGATGGTTTGTAGTAGTGCGTGTTGGGTTTTGGCCTAAGAGCCTTTTCCGATATTTAGTTTAGTTTTATTTTTAATAATTACAAAAAATGCAAAAGAGCATAATTAAAATAATAAATGCACTAAAAAAATTTCTAATAAATCTGGAAAATATTTTTAAGCTTAGGGAACTCAAATGAAATAATTTTGATAATTGTTTACTTGGAGTTTATTCATATTGAATTATTTTTTATTTATGGAAATTTTATATTAAGCTTTAATTAGCAAATAAAGTGGTAAACATTTTTGGAGGGCTAAACTACACAAAATATTTTTTAGAATGCAAAAATTGGGATATTACACCCATCTCTCGTGTCACTTGCTAACGCCTCTCACGATGCTGCTTGCCACCGCCTCCCACGTCGTAGCTTCCTATCCTACGTCGCACACTGCTCCCACGCTTCTACCTCCTGCCTTGCCTCCCACACCAAATCAAACATGATGAAGCCTACCACCATCGGATCCGGTGCCCCGTGGTTAGCGCCACCAGAACCGGCGTCCTGAAGGTCGCCACTGCTGGATCCGTCTTCTACGAGGTCAGCGTAGCCAAATCAACCATCGGCAAGGTTGACAACGTCTGATCCACCACCCCGGAGGTCGCCGCCGTTAGATCTAGCATGCCCAAGCACGCTGCTCTGGATTTGCTATCCCCAACCTTGTCAACATCGTAGTTCTTCCTTAGCTCTTGCGGTGTACACCTCGTGAGCGTTGTGTAAGCCACCACTACTACAGGAATATATATCACAATCGGTGATTTTTCGTCATTACACTGGTTCTGGTGGCGACACAAAGTCATTAGACAGTGATGAGGTGGGTCTATCACAGTCGGTTCTCGCCCGATAGAGATGAGACCTCATCACTATCGGTTTATTTATGGAATCGACACAGATGATAAGAGTTTTCCAATCGATTTATTTATAGGACTGACACAGATGACGAGTTTTTACAATCAATTTTTGTATGAAACGACACAAATTATAATTTTTTCCAATCGGTTTTTACAATGTAACCGATTCTGATAGAAAATTATCTCTATCGGTTTATTTACGGAACCGACACAGATGACAATAGTTTTCCAATCGGTTTGTTTATAGAACCGACACATATGATATGTTTTTGCAATCGGTTCTTTATGAAACCAACACAAATAATCACTTTTTTCAATCAGTTTTTACAATGTAACTGACACTGATTGAAGACTATCTCTATCGGTTTATTTATGGAACCGACACAGATGACTATAGTTTTTCAATCGGTTTGTTTATAGAACTGACACAGATGACATCTTTTTGCAATCGGTTTTTTATGAAACCGACACAAATAATCATGTTTTTCCAATCGATTCTTACAATGTAACCGACACTAATAGAAAACTATCTCTATCGGTTTATTTATGGAACTGACACAAATGACTATAGTTTTCCAATCGGTTTGTTTATAGAACCAACACAGATGAGGGGGTGTGCTGTTTTCCAATTCACCCTCCTAAAATAGCACATATTACACACAGTATGCACATATGACATTCACACATCATAGATTACACACATTATGCACATATCATATTCACAAAACACAAACACTTTATTACAACACAAACATCACATTCGTTAACAAAATAGAACTCAAACATGCTTAATAGTCAGTACACATGCAATCACATTCACATATATAATATTGTTTACATATGGACTAGTAGGAGCTTTTAGGATCTCTAAACATACCGTCCTCCGAGATAACTTCCATCCATTACCACTAGCATAAGTGGTCTCATAATTTGTTGAGTTCTTTGTTTTCTAAGCTCTTCTAGGGGATATTGATCTTCTACAAAATAGAAATGAGTGCTCTAATTTAATTTTTAAAATTTCTATGTGAAAAGCTATGTGTATTATTATGCATATACATATACCTTAGGGAAAAGGTCTGTGCCGCCGACCAGGATCAACATGTGATGAATGACGTAGAAGTCGCACAGGTCGTCACTGCCCTATTGATGACACTGTGAAGAAAGAAAAGAAATTAAGAGACGAAGAATAGATGTCAGAAAATATTAATCCTATATATGGTAGGCACTTGTACCTTGAGCGCACATACTCCAGCTTGGAGTCCTTTTTGTCATCGTGTATCCCTCCTTCAGCGACATAGTCCGAGAAACCCCTATGCCATTGAATCAAAAATATGAACGTAGTTAAATACAAAAAGTGTTAGGTAAGAGTAGTGCACTTACTTCTCCAAAGTAGGCTTGATCGCATAGGTTATCGGTCTCTTCTCGATCGAGTTAAAAGTGTAGACTTTGTTGTCACTCGGAATGAGCACGAGTAGAAACCAATGGTTGCTTATTAAATGGTATGCAATGCAAGAAAATAAGTTCACATGCTGTTTAAGTGCGTACAAGTAATTGAAGGGTAAAGTAGTACTTACTCCTCATGGTACGGGAGTAGAACGAAGTCCTTCTTCGACTTAGCTTTCAATGCCCCTTTGATGTAGCCGACAACGAACCCTGGTTGAAGCCTAGCCATGGTCGCAGACACAACCTCAGGGTCGACGAACCCAACTACTTGTCGATTAGTCACGGCTCGCTGCCTCAATGCCCTGCAACTCATGTTGAATGTTAAAAACATAATGCGAAATGCTATAGAAGTCATAAGCTCGTGTTGTATGGTGCGATACTCATAGCGTCCAGGATCATAATTTACAAATGTCGATGGCTATTAGTTTATACAAACGGAATAGATCCTCAAAACTGATTGGGAATGCCCCATGGTTCTTGTGGTGGAAATGTGCCTTTCTGTACCTCACATTGAAATCGACACGTCGCTCGACCTCTTTCACTTTGTTAATGTACCATCCATGGAGCAAGCGAGTCCACTTGCCTAGAGGATTCAATTGGCTGATAGGCAAAAGGGTCTTTTCATGTACGTAGGCCTTAAAATCATAAGGAGTGCTTGTGGCCTGTGCCGACTTTCCTTTCTGGGTAGAAGGAGTCTCCGAGGTTGGGGCAGGGGGCTTTTCATGTACCTCAGGGGGCACTATGGCCTCTGTGAGGTTTGCCTTCTTAGCAGAAGGAGTCGCCAACACCTCTAGTGGTTCTATGGCTGTCGTGCTAATCCTTTCATATGCCAGTTGTGCACTCTACATAGGACTCATCACAGTGGGGGGAGCAGCAGCAGGAGCAGGAGTAGGCACAGGTACGGTAGGAATCTACGAAGCACATGCATATGTAACTTGTTGCAGTACTACTAGAATAGTAGAGAAGACGTGAGGGATTTTTACCTTGACCAGTATGACACCCGTCATGGGCCACTTGATGAACGACATCTGTGCTTGGCCAAGAGTGGTGATATCTTCGTTTGGGGAACTCGAGCACATGTGATAAGAAGTCTTCCTGGACATAGTCCACCTGCACCTTCATATAGCCCTTCCTCAAAGGTTGACCATGCACCGTGTTGATCTCCTTGCATGGAAATGCAACCCCGCGTGCAGCCTCAATGGGAAATTCGTCTTTTATCAGGGTGAGCTGGCACTTGGTTGGAGCCTACAAGAAGAGCGCAACTGGAGAGAAAAAATTGTGGGAGTTACCCTCGTACCTTTAAGTCTGGAAAAATTAATTATTACCTTTAGCCGAGGACCGAACTTATCATTTTTGGAACCGCAGCTGCTGGGTCGGGGCATAGGCTTCTCTCCGATAGGCGAGGGCATCTGACTTTGACTCTAGGAGATCATCACCATCATCTCGGCCCTCAGGCGCTCCTCACGTGCCATCATCTCCTCCCTCATCTCTTCTATGATCTCCAGCCTCAGCTGCTCTCTGAGCGTGTCCTTGGGCTCCGCACGTGCCTCCCATGATCTTAATTTGGCACTAGCAGCGTCATCTTAGAAGTAGGACTTCTTCGTATGACCCACCCCTACGGCAAGCACCCAGCCCTTACGATCGGGCTTCCTGATCGTAGAGGACAGGATGTCCTTCGACCCTTGGCTCAAAAAGGTCCCCTGCTCTTTCTGCTGGCTTACCTCCTCCTGCAAGAAGCGGGTACGAATTAGATCCAAAATACAACAGGATGGGTCAACTGTAATGTACTAAGTTAGATATATTACGATGGTGGAGACAACCTGCAAGGAGGGTTTGGAACAACGAGCTGCCCGTCGACGGTTTTCTTTGTCCTCGCTAATACCCAGTAGCGTGCCCGCTCCTCACATATGTTGGAGTAAGGCATCGCAGTCTCAGAGGTCGCGTACTCCTCGGCTAGTCGCGTCCACTCTACCTTCTTCCCTTCATAACCGCCCGAATCGAGGTGGTGCGTGTGCGTGTTCTGCCTCTGGATAGCGCTATTCTTCTCTCTCAGCTCCTCCGCCTGGACCGTACTCTTCATCCTCGTTAACTCCTCCCAAACACTGGGAGTCACGAACAGATCTCGAATGGAGTACGGCCTTTCAACTCGTACTCACTGTGCATGAAGACCCTAAAGTGCCTCAGAGCCACACCCATCCTCTTCATGGCGTATCGCCTCACATTGTTTTCATCTTCCTCTTCTATAATCCATTTGCCCTTAACCTCGTCCCATAGTAGATTCTTCGGCTCGACGCTGATTTCCTTTCTCCAATACTTAACCGTTATAGACACTCTCTCCCTCACCAATTGGCCGGGGAACGACCGGTATCGTCCCTTGTACTTTGGAGGACCCATGCAAACCCCTGTGACATTGAAGTGGAGAACCTGCGGCGTTCTGCTTATGGCCCCTTTGTTCGGTCCTCTAGCCTTCCTCACCTTACTCGTTCCCTGATCATTTGGAACCATGCTCGACCCCTCAACAACACCTTCTACTCTGTCTAGCGATGAGCCGGTGCTCTCTAATTGCGACATTTTGAGTTTTTTATCTGACATGGTCATATATTTGACATGAGAGAAAGCAATTCGTAGCTATTATGTGAACTTGACAATAAATCATGTAAAGCGTAGAAAAATGGATAATTCATAGCATTTAATTGTCCTAGCATATTGTAGTAGAGTAACAGATGAACGAATGATCTTTAAGAAAAGTCTATCTATGGACCAACTAAATACGTACCAACGATGACTCTTAATCTCTAAATAGGTTAAGTCCTAATCCCATTTGAGGATATGTGGTTCGGGCAAGTTCCTAAGCCATTGTACAACTCTAGAGAAAATTTCGGCAGCATCTCCCCGCTGTTCTCCAGATACACGTCTCGACAACAGGTTAAGAGGGGTGTGTTTTCGGAGAACACCTGGGAGATGCTACCGAAATCTACTCTGGAGTTTACAACAGCTCAGGAACTTATCCGAACCACATATCCTCGAACTGTCCAAAAAGCGTGGACAATTCGAGACTACTTGCTTATAAATATGCTATTTCAGCATATTTATAAACAAGCACCCTCGAACGGGAGATGTAGGTTACACAACCTAAACTCTAACATTCATCATATTAAAGCAACATTAATGGCATGTAAAGTAAAAACTATTTTAAGGACATTGAACGTATTACAGCAACAATAAATACAATAAAGATAATAAAGACAGTAAAGACAATAAAGATAATAAAGTAAAAACCTGAAACTGCATTTGATTTCATAGGTGGGTTTACAGCTCTTACTGGCCCCACTAAGCTCTAGCGTTGTCATCCGCACAGCCAGGTATACATCAAATGCAGTATTTGTATATGCTAAAAGCAAGTGTCATAGCTCACATGCATATGCTCATTCTGTACAACAATCTTAATGGCTATTAGGTGACAAGGTTGTAATGTGAAGTTACAATGTTACATGCAATAAACCAAAAACTTCTAATTTGTTCTAGCAATCCTTTTAAAAAAGGTGCTACTATTACTATTGTGGATAAGAAATCCATCATGTTTATGATTCTCACTTCATGCCTTGTGCAGTTGTGCAGTGGGGATTGCTCTGCCTGTATACTCCACTTACTAGGCTATAGAGAAGAAAGATCGAAATGAGAAAGAACAGTGGCTTCTTTATTGGGCAGGTCTGTAATAAAATGGTTTCAAAGTAAAATCTTCATTATTATCTTTCAATCAACTTCTTTAACAAAAGCTGAATTACAGCACTGGTCATAGTACCTTCGGAAATTATTCATATGTATATCTACACTCTTGAAAAACATTTCTTCTAGATGTAGTTGGCATTGCTCAATTAGTATCATGTAACAAAATTATGAATTGTCTGGTTGGAATCATTTGAAAGAAAACACAGATGTGATCATTAATAGTAGCCACGTTTCATAAATGGACTACTGCTTCCCAATTCCCACTCCCAGCAAATCAAATACTCCATGTATTGAATTGTCTAGGCTTTTCTTTAACACAGTTTTACTTCAGCATCAATACTGGACTTGACATGAGTATTACATGCAGGAGAAAGCCAATGCTTCCCATTCTTACAGGTCAAGTTGATTGGACTAAACCATTTCAACCTTGTCTACTACCAATGGGTCGCAAGTAACTACAAGTTTCCTTTCCTTTCTCTATGTCAATGAGCCCCCATAATGACATCTATGACAAAGAAATTACCACACATAATTCATGCTACTAAAATCTCGTGATGCTATTCTTTTTGTAAAAGCAAAAAGTAAACAAGAGCATAATTATTGAAGATTGTGATAACAAACAGTGGGGGGAGGTGACGGTGGGGGGAGTCAACAGTGGAGGGAGGCGTCGGAGCTCGCGACCGACGGTGGGCGGAGGCCGAGGTGGAGGGGGGAGCCGACAGGTGGAGGGAGTCACAGTGGGGGGAGTCGCCGGTGGAGGGAGTCACGGTGGGGCTCGGTGGGGAGTCGCCGGTGGAGGGAGGCATCGGAGCTCGCGGCCGACGGTGGGCGGAGGGCGAGGCGGATGGGGGAGCCAACCGGTGGAGGGAGTCATGGTGGGGCGTGGTGGGGGGAGTCGCCGGTGGAGAGAGTCACAGTGGGGGAGTTGTCGGTGGAGGTAGTCGTGGTGGGGAGTCGCCGGTTGGGGGCGCCACCTCTCCCTTGTCGCGCTAGTATTTGTCGACCGAGTGGAAGCAAGAGCTAGCAAATGAGCGAGAGCAACAAATGAGCGACGGGGGACAGAATTAAAGGGCATTAATCGGGAGGATCACTATCAGTTTTCAATAAAACCGATAGAAATTATTACATCAGTACTATCGGTTTTAAGGAAAAACCGATACAAGTTACAAGATATATCACTATCGCTTTAGGAAAAAACCGATTCAAATACATTACAAATCACTATCGGTTTATAAATAAAACCGATACAAATGTACGTTTTAAGATAATTACAGATAGAAATAGGAAACAACCATTATTATCGGATTTTAGGAAAATCCGATACAAATTATCACATACATCACAATCAGTTTTCAGAAGAAACTGATAAAAATACATCGATTTTCAGAAGAAAACCGACACAAATCAATTGGTCTGCACTATCGGTTTTTAACAAAAACTGACATAAATGGATAATTACTATCGGTTTTGAATAAAAACCGATACAAATATGACTATCACTATTGGTTTTCCAGAAAAACCATGATGAAGTCTAAATTTTCAGAATTATTTGATTAAAAAGTGAAAAAGCAATACCTTTTGCAAATATAGTTCGAATTATTTGAAATTTTGCAGCAAGATACTTTGGGATACTACAAATCTTTTTGAAAAAAAAAATTCCAAAAAAGAGTTAGCACTGAAAACATATGCCAAAATTCACTTCGTAGGCATGATTTTTGCTTAAAGACTGGAAAAGTCAAAACATTTCGAAATAAAGTCCAAGTTTTTTCAAAATTTTCAGAAATGAAGTTTGGACTAGTTAGAAGTTTTCCCAAAAGAAAAATTTAAAAAGGAATTTTCTTTGAAAATATATGGGAAAATGCGCTTAGTAGGCTTGAAGAATATCCGGTCCACGAATGACCAACTAGCAAATAGATTTCAAGTATGTCATAATGTTCAATGTGAGATAGCAACCATATAACTTTACCCAAATAAAAGGAACAATAAAATGGATCTGTTAAACAGTAATGGTCGTTAAACCAAATAAACAGCTGAAAAAACGAACAAACATTACAATAGTTCCTTCATTTACAATACAACCCTTCCTGATGATCTACACGCATGTATGTGGTTCCATGTGTTTCGTCGTCATCGCTAAGACAGACCCCGTCTACAAACAGAGGTATTTCATCGAATCATTTGTACTCTTCTTCATCTACGACATTTTCAACTCCTACGATCTGCCTCTTCCTATGAAGAATGATGTGCAACCTCGGATTTGGCGGATCATGTACGTAGATGACTTGAGTTGCGTGCTTCGCAAGGACAAACGGGTCATCTTTGTAGACGAGTCTACTAAGATCCGCAATAGTAAAACCGCTCTTGTCGACCTTCAATCCAAGTGGAAGTCCCACCCACTTACATCAGAACAATAGAACGTGGTATATTCCATAATTGTAAGGACCCCATTTTTTATATTGAATACCAATAATGGGTTCCCTGTGCATACTGTACTAGTCCCATGATCAGTGGCTAGTACGCACAGATTACAAATTGAAATCACATCCACACACAATAATATTACATACGCTACGTGTCTTGAGATTACATAATAGTATTACAAGCTAAAAACATGAAACTAGCAGCGGAAACTTTATTTCTCTTGTAGTATACCCATATACCCTTAGGCAACAGACAAGGTAAAGCCCTAGAAAAGATCGTCATCATAACCCCCGAATCCTGTATGGTAGTAATTATCGTCGGGGTACTCGATATCATCACCTAAAAATAACATTGATAGCAAGAATGAGTACATTGTGTACTCAGCAAGACTTATAGTGTATCACAGATGCAAATATAAATAAATGCAGGTTAAAACAATGGAGAGGTTACTACAGTTATTTTGCATTGGCAAATTAAAGCATAATCATATACTAGATTTCAACCGAAATTTGTTAAGGAGCATCTATTGTAATAACCAAGTATTAATATAGTGATAAGATCATATTGCAGTCTACCCGACTAATTCAATCCATTCCCACGTCATCCCCAGACATGAAGTATATTTCAAAACACCATTTCCCCACCAAATCATTTTGAAAATATTAAAACTCTAACCATGTGATGACGTTACCAAGTGCCTTTGACCGTAGGCGCGGCTAATTAATTAGATTTACACTCTGCAGAGGTGTACAGCTTTACCCACAAGAAATGATCTGCCATTTTTGCCAGGCCAGTTGACACTCTTCCTTTGGGGTGTCGGCATGGTGATCATGACATAACCGTTACATTGTCTAGAACTAACTTTGCACCAGCCCGATGACGTTGAATCCTTGTTATGGAGAAGAAACATGATTAGGTAAAACATAACAGTCCATCTCTGTATGTAGATCATTAATATTGGCAGTCCATCTCTGCAAGAAACCGTTTCTTCCCACAACAAGGCGTACATCGTTATACTGATATGCATTTACCCACACCTTGGTGTGGAAGCCCCTCACAAGCAAGCCCAGAAAGGATTGCTCATACTATCTCCCGCCTACCAATGTGCAAAGCTAGATCTAAGCAACTTAATAGATTAAGGCTGCCTATAACAGCACTTGTGGTTGCACGGTTTTCATGGCTTGAAAACAACCTATAGCTCGGTCCTTAATCTGATACAGGCAATACTCCTCCCTACACTATGTACAAGTCCATCTCTTGCACAACCGGCTATTGCCAATAATTGCCTGCATCTAAACCATAGTTTTTTTTGAGTTTTTAGTCAAAATATCCACAATCGACAACATAGCAAATCCAACATTTTCAAATTCCCAAGAAGCAGTTTGTTTTGAACATCTACTTCGTTGCTAAATGAGCACGGCTAAGCATGATTATTAATCATTTATTATCCAAATTGACATTATGGAATGTCTACAATTTTTCTATAGTTATCAAGGTTCATATGTCCATACTTATCAAGGAAATTCCACGAAATATCAGGTATATCAACCAATACTCCAATATAGCATTTTTATGACAAGTACGCGTATGCATAATAGTTTCGCAAGCATTGAAAAGTAATTATTTAAAGTAATAGGATCAAGATGATCAAGGGGTGCTTGCCTTGCTGATCGTTGTCAGGTATAAAGTCCGCATCGTCAACGAGGTCGTCATCTACCAATTCAGGTTCGTCGGAATCTACTCGTCGATCTTCAGAAATAACATACAATAAACAGCAACCCAAAATATGGGCAAAAAGATGACAGATAGAAAATCAAAATAAAAACTTACTCACAAAAACAGGAGTGTTTATTAGTAAGATTATGATTCGTGTTTATGTGGTTATATTGTCTTTTTATTTGTGTTTACCTTTACTACTTTTGGACTAATGATATCAAGTGTTTCTTGCTCATGTGAATTATTCATTTTATTTTAATGAATTCTGGATGCTAAAATTATTTAAAGTAGAAATATTTGTCTTACAGTGATAACATAAAATATTATGTTGTTAATAGGATTCAGATGCAAAGCAATGTATTTAGAGACTTTTGAATTAAACATTTATCATCATACTTCAATCATGGATGCATAACACATAAAGTTATTTACCAAAACTTTGTGTACTGGTTACTACATGCATGCACGATCATATATATATATATATATATATATATATATATATATATATATATATTCTTTACACTAGATTATAGCCTGCATGCTTAAACCATTAGTCACCCAACATTTTTACCTAGCCTAACATCATACTGCTATCATGCTAAAAAAGAAATATATCTAGCAACCTTCTGAATTTCTTTTCTATTAGTTTATTTATTATTGCATAATCAATCTAATAATATTAGACTTCAATAGAAAATACCTAAAACAACTAGTTAACCAAATATTTTTATATGTATGGGGTCCTAGCAGAATGAGTACAATAGCAAAATTGGTTCCATACAAATTCAACTCTATTTGCAAAGTTTCTACATTTAGTCTATTTTCATAACCATTATACACCTCTGTATTTAAATATTTTTCCAGAATAGTTTTTCAAAATATTTTTGCATATTCTGGAAGATCTTGATTATATATGAATTTAGAAATTAGTTTCATCTTGTTTGGACTTCAAATGTGAAAGCTATTCAAGTTTGAATTTGAACTAGTTCTGAAAAAACAGGAAATTAGCAAAATACGTTTTTAGAATACTGCAAACGCCTTTTACTTCGGGCCAACAGACTAAATTCAAACCGAACCCAGGCGCTAACATCCTGGGTCCACTCGGCAGTGAAACTGCACACCAGTAATCAGCCTGACCGCAGTCACTGACGACTGGGACCCGCATGTCATTCGGTCGAGACAGAGCTTGAGCCAAACCTCGCTGGCGGCGAGGATCCGGTGACTTCCCGGTCCGACCGAGGGCACGGTTAGCATCAGCATCCTTTTGCGCACCTTAAGACGGAACCCATTGAAGAGGAACGCGGTATGCTACGCTAGCACAAAAAAAAATTCTACCGCGAAATCAGAAAGCTACTCGCAAGAAGGGGATCATAGATAAGATTACCACTAGACGCGCAGTTGCGGAATCCTTCGCGCGTCGATGTAGTGGATCGTTCTCGCTGCAGTCGTTGCGTCGATGTAGTGGATCGTCCTCGCCTTGCCGTGGATCGTTCTCCCACGCCGCAGTCGCAGCAGCGTCACCGCGGTAGTCCACACGTCCAGAGATGGAACGCCGTGCGTCGGTGTGCAAGCACACGTCGCTCGGCGAGGCAGCGAGAGGAGTAGGCTAGGGTTTCAGTGAATCACTCCTAAACCGTGGGAAAGCACACCTGCACCCTCCCTCCTCCCCTCCTTATATAGCCACGAGATGAAACCTAAACTAGGGCCCATCGTGTGCTAAGCCCACGAGGTTCATTAATTACGGATCCAATCCAAATTAATGCGTCCCAGCCCATTAAGTGTGTGACCCTGCAGGTTCACATACGTTTGGACATGGATTCGGAAAACTCCTTTTCAATCCAATAGTTGGTAGTGGCTTCTTGCAAAGTATGCCAACTCCCAAACATACTATGATCAAATCGGACGTAACCTATCAAAAGTACTCATGTAATAATCCCTTTGCCAAGTATATGAAGATTGATCTCAAGGCGAGAAGCATGTCATCCTTTGATGATTCAATCCATCTCTCGTATCCGTGATATATTAATAAGTTGTGATTGACTCCTCAATCACGGCATGGCCATGCACTTCCTTAATCATATCACACGAGTGGCCTTGTCATATATCTCCGTTTCATTGGAGTGGCAAATTCCATCTTGATTTGCTTACTTCCTCTGCACGTTTCATAGTAAACATGAAAGCTACTTTTATAACTATCCGGTTAGGAAGTAGTGTTTGATAGCCCCAAGGAAAACTATTACACATGTAGGGAATATGACAATCTCGTGTCTAAGGATCATACATCTACTAGGTATGAGATACATCGATGACACATAAGAATGAAACATTCTCGCGGTGTCCCATTGCGGGTCTATCTAACCCATGTTCTTCAACATGCGTCCACAATGTATAGATGATATCTCCATATCCCATGATCTATGAAGCATGATCATCGATCACTACATGTGCTGATCTATTCATCGTTGTCCTATACGATGATATCCGATCAGAGATATTTATCGAATTACATCATTAAGTAAAGAGCTTCATAAGCAAGTCACATACTTGTTGATCAATACAATGATATACATTCATTGGACCAATAATCATATTATTATTCATAAACATAGTCATGTTACAATCATCTAAATGATTGCCTCAAGGGCATAACACTAACACCCATTCCTACCGACGACTAGCCGAACCACCTCACCACCGTGGCTATGCGGCGGCGGAAGTGGCGGCGAGCCGCGCTGGCGACAGAGAGCTTCACTGGAGGAATCGGTTCCAGCTCTAGCATCAAGGTAACCAAAGCATTCCATTATTATCAGTAGAGAGCACAGAGGTGTGTCGAATTAGCTCACCACCATTCGCTGGTTTCGAAGAAGAAGGGGGTTCGGTGGCGGCGAAGCTCCAGTTGAAGATCCTTGGAAATAACAGAGAGGTTTCGATTGTTGTGAGCTGGTTATGCTATAACGAAATGGAATTAAGGAATGGTTGCTTGCAACACCATCAATCGATCATGAACCGAAAGCTAGGGTTCTTCGGGAAAACAAGAAATTGGCAGTGATCAGTGGAGCATAATGGATGAAACAAGAGGGGTTTTGTAGTGCAGTCTTTGGCGATCTTGCTCCCGTATTTATAGGCCAGGGGAGATGTTGTAGAGAGGCTCACGCGTGGTGTGAACTCGACGGCAAATTGTGGCACTAGAACAGGAGCTGGTATGGGCCAAATTACGGGAAATCAGCGCAAGGACGAGGCGTGGCAAGTTCTTAATGAGGGGGTTTCCTCGGGCGGCGCAGAATGGCAGAGGTGGCGCGAGCTACAGCCGGTGAAGTTGCTCCGGTCACACATGCGAGCTCGGCTTTGAGAAGAGAGGAAGAAGGCGGTTGCTGCGGCTGGCAGGTGGGACCGAACAGTGGATTGGGCCCACGCGACAGCGAGAGAGGAAGAGAACTCTGGTTTTGACTGCAAGAAGGCTGAATTGGGTCCACTGAATCCATTTACTATCTAATCGGTAAATTAATGAGGAATTTACTGAGTTTACTAGAGCTAGATTAGGATCTACCATAAAAATTTCAGACCAATTGGACGCATATATAATTTAGAAAAATTCCGTCAATGCACTGTGCACAAATTTATGCATTCTGTTTTATATTTATTTAGGTATTTATATCTTATTCAAAACTTTGAAAACTTTTTTGCAGGTTCCTTATGGATAAATTAGCTTCTTGTAAAATTTTAAGCTTCAGATTATTGATAGTTTATTTAATAAAATTCTGAAATTGATGTTTCGAGATATTCAGCTTTTCAATTTTTTGAATTTTTAAAAATATCAAATATAATGATTATCTCATGATATTTTTGCTGTAGATGGATCTATCCAGTGTGAAGATAATATAAAATTTTTCACATATAAATTATGATAATTTAATTTCTGAGATATTTACTATTTTTAGTCATGATTCATTAAATTACCTTTCTTTTCATCTTTTAGTACTTTGACATGACTTTAAAATTATATTTTAGTGTTCTAGATGGCTCCACAAATTTTTTACAGGGATTTTTCTTATATTGTTATTTTACAAATCTTTTCTTATCACTTATGTAATGTTTGGATGATTATCAAAAGGGATTTTCCCTTTAAGCAATAATCAAAAGAAATCAAGAAAACTCAGAGAAAATTCAGAAAAACCAGGGAAATGCAAAAATGAAATTTGGTTTAAATATTTACTTGATTTCTTATTTTTATTAGATTGGCAGGATGTTACAAACCTACCCCCTTACAAAAATCTCGTCCTCGAGATTTGGAGAGGGCTAGAAGAAGTCTGGAAATTCCTTCTTGAGTTGGTCTTCATGTTCCTATGTGGCTTCGTCTTCTGAGTGGTTACTCCATTGAACTTTTAGCATTTTGTGGGACTTATTTCTGGTATGGCGTTCTGCTTCTTCAAGAATGCAGATTGGATACTCTCGATAGGATAGATCAGGTTGAAGATCGATATTTTCTAGATTTGTGAGTTCACGAGGAATACGAAAGCACTTTTTAAGTTGGGACACATGGAAAACATCATGCACATCAGATAATTCGGGTGGCAGTTCCAACTTGTAAGCCATCTCTCCCATTTTCTCAAGAATTCGATATGGACCAATGTATCGAGGAGCTAGCTTCCCACAGACTTGAAAATGATGAACTCCGCGGAGTGTTGAGACTTTTAAATAAACATGATCACCGACTTCGAAACTGAGTTCTCGTCGACGATTGTTGGCGTAACTCTTTTGTCGAGATTGGGCCTCTTTTAATCGACTTCTGATCATATCCACTTGCTCTTGGGTTTCTTGGATGAGATTTGGTCCAAAGAACTTTCTTTCACCTACTTCAGACCAAAAGAGAGTTGTTCTGCACTTTCTTCCATATAGTGCTTCAAAAGGTGACATTTGGAGACTGGTTTGGAAACTATTATTATATGAGAATTCAGCGATTGCTAAACTCTTTTCCCAATTAGCACTATAAGACAGTACACAAGCTCTCAACATATCTTCCAAGATTTGATTTGTCCTTTCTGTTTGACCGACTGTTTGAGGATGATAGGCTGTACTGAAATTTAGCTTAGTCCCCAAAAGACCATGCAAACTTTCCCAGAAACGAGATGTAAATTGGGATCCTCGATCAGAGAAAATGGTCTTTGGGACACAATACAAACGGACAATATTTTCCAGATATAGCTCAGCAAACTTATCTCCAGGATGAGTGGTCTTGACAGGTATAAAGTGGGCCACTTTAGTTAATCGATCCACGATCACCTATATAGAGTCATGTTCTTTTCTAGTCCTAGGTAGACCAGTGATGAAATCCATACTAATATCATCCCATTTCCATTCGGGAACTTTCAAAGGCTGAAGGAGTCCAACGGACGTTGATGTTTGGCTTTGACTCGTCGGCATATGTCGCAAATTGCAACATATGCTACGATATCCTTTTTCATGTCGGGCCACCAATATTCCTATCGGAGATCTTGATACATTTTTGTACACCCAGGATGGATTGAGAGAGGTGATTCATGAGCTTCTTTTAAGATCAAATTCTTAAGCTCAAAATCATTGGGAATATAAATTTGTTTCTTATCCATAAGCAAGTCGTCAGAACCTTCCATGAATTCAGATTCAATGCCTTGCTTTAATTCTTCTCGGATTTTGATGATGGCTTCATCAATAAGTTAGGCAGCTTTAATTTGGAATTTCAAGGTTGGTTGCACTTCCATTGCGGCCAGAAATCCTTTTTCAACAATTCCTAAATTAAGCTTCTGGAATTCATTTTGCAACTCAGATTGATCAGTGTAAGCCGAGATGGAGATGCAGTGGAGTTTCCAACTAAGGGCATCGGCTACGACATTAGCTTTGCCTAGGTGGTAATTAATGCTAAGATCATAGTCTTTAATTAGCTCCAACCATCTTCTCTGTCTAAGGTTCAAATCCGGTTGAGTGAAGAAGTATTTCAGGCTCTTATGATCAGTGTATACATTGAAGTCATTACCAATGAGGTAATGACGCCAAATTTTTAGAGCATGAATCACAACTGCTAATTCTAAGTCATGGGTAGGATAATTTTGCTCATGGGGACGGAGCTGCCGAGAAGCATATGCTATAGCTTTGGATTCTTGCATCAACACACATCCAAGACCGTGTCGTGATGCATCACAGAAGACGTCAAAATTCTTATGGATGTCGGGCAACACAAGGACAGGTGTTGTGATTAGTCTTTTCTTCAATTCTTGAAAATTTGATTCACATTCGGGTGTCCATTCAAACTTCTTCTCTTTCTTTAATAGCTGAGTCATTGGTCTAGCAATTTTGGAGAAGTTTTCAATAAAGCGGCGATAATATCCCACTAAACCGAGGAAACTTCGGATCTGAGGAACAGACTTGGGTTGTTCCCAGGCTTGAATAGCTTGAATTTTACTGGGGTCAACAGAAATTCCTCCTTCTGAAAAAATGACCAAGAAATGCGATTTCTTTCAGCCAAAAATCACATTTTTCAAATTTAGCATAGAGTCGGTTGACTCGAAGATTTTCGAGAACCATGTGCAAATGTTGCGCAAGTTCTTCTTCAGATTTGGAATAGATGAGAATATCATCGATGAATACCACGACGAACTTGTCCAAGTACTCCATAAAGACCTTATTCATAAGGCACATAAAACTTGCGGGAGCATTGGTCAGTCCGAAGGACATCACGACGTACTCAAAGAGACCATATCAAGTGGTAAATGCAGTTTTTGGAATATCACAGGGTCGGATTTTTAATTGGTAGTACCCATGCCTTAAGTCAATCTTTGAAAAGACTCAAGCACCACTCAATTGATCAAATAGATCATCAATACGAGGAAGAGGATATTTGTTTTTGATGGTGACATCATTTAAAGCACAATAATCTATGCACGTGCGTAGACTTCCATCCTTTTTGTTAACAAATAGAACTGGGCTTCCCCAAGGAGATGAACTGGGGCGAATGAACCTTTTATCCAATTGTTCTTTAATTTGTTCCTTAAGTTCAACTAGTTCAGTGAGGGCCATTCGGTAAGGACGTTTAGAAATTGGAGCTGTTTCGGGAATAAGATTGATAACAAACTCCATGTCTCTATCTGGAGGTAAACCTGGTAGCTCATTTGGAAAAACATCAGGATAATCACAAACTACAGGTACTTGGGAATGTTCTTTTAATGAGGTAGAACAAAGAAACGGTTGGTGAGATGATTTGTCTTGTTTAGACAAGAATTCTACCATGATTTCTTCTGGGCTTAGCAAGGATATGGATCGCTGAGCACAATCTATATAGCCTTTATGCTTGGATAACCAATCCATACCAAGAATTATATCTAAGCCTTGAGTTTCGATAACGATGAGATCAGCATAAAATAATACTCCATTTATTTCAATGCTGACTCCAGAGCAAAGACTGGTAGTTTTAGTTTTGGCTCTAGGAGAAGATATTATCATGATAGTAGGCAAAAGATCAACAGGAATTTCATTTTGATCAACAAATTTCTTGGAAATGAAAGAATGCGAAGCTCTAGAATCAAATAATAACAAAATTGGAATGGAGTGGACCAGCAACGTACCTATCACCATGTCAGGTGCCTCATTTGCATCCTTAGCGGTCACATGATGCAAGCGACCGCGAGTAGGGCCTTAAAAATTATTAGGGGCTGTCCTGACAGGTTGTGGTCCTCCAGATCCTTGTGGACGACCTGGGGGTCGTTGCTGTGCTCCCTGGAATTGTGAACGAGTTGATTTTTCTTGGGGCAGTTACTGGCATAATGCCCACGTTCACTGCAATGGAAACAAGTCACATTGGCCGCCAGGTTTTGGCACCCGAAGGCCGTTTGCCAACATTACTGGTGGAGCGAGCAGGAGGCTGTTGGCGAGGTGCTTGACCTTGATGTCTTCGCTGAAATGGTGGAGCAGAAGATTTGGGATTGGATGATTGCCCAAATCGTGGTTTAGGAGGATTAACTTTCATATTCTTTCTGGCCATCCACTTTCGCTTTCGCGACTCCGAAATTGTTTGAGTGCCTTGCTTAACTCGAAGGGCCTTGTCCAACAAAGATATCATGAGCCACAAGGTCCATTTAATTTCATCATTCAAATGGTCCCTGAAACGCTCAACCCTGTTTTCTTCTGTGGTGACTTCAGAGGGAGCAT
This sequence comes from Otatea glauca, assembly GCA_036346275.1. NCBI lineage: Eukaryota > Viridiplantae > Streptophyta > Magnoliopsida > Poales > Poaceae > Otatea > Otatea glauca. Next base: position 42,734,301 of record CM070713.1, on the reverse strand, counting down.
ATCGAGCCAAATAATTGAAGCGATGGAGATACTCCACCACTGTCATGTTGCCTTGGCGAAGACCAAGGAATTCCCATTTTTTGAATTCCATCAAGCTAGACGGAATGTGAGTTTTGCGAAAAGCTTCCCAAGAGATAGCTTGATCTTGAGGCACTATGGCTTGATGATTTTCCCACCAAGCACTGCAGCTCCTTGCAGCTGGTAGGACGCGTAAAGTGCCTTCTCTTGGTCATTGCATTGGGCAATGGCCAATTTCCTCTCGACTGAACAAAGCCAGTTGTTAGCTTCCAAGGGATCAGTTGTGGAAGAAAAGATGGGAGGTCAAGTTTTAAGAAACTCGTTTAGCTTGGAGTAATGGGAAGTGCTTCCATTGCCACCTCTAGCAATGGCTATGCCAATATTGACAGTATTCTGAACCATCTGCTGGAGAAAGATAGTATGTGTCTGACGGTTCTGCTCAATCATGGCAAGCACTTGAGCCATTGTCGTGGGTTCAAGTAACTGATCTTCTAGAATTGGGTTTGGTTGGTTTTGAGGAGGAGGTGGATTATCGTGATTGGCGGGTTGAGATGATGAGGCTCTTGCTAAGGAATGCATTGGATTTGGTTGAGCTGGTGTTTACATTCCTTTGAGATTGGTCTCAGGGGTAGCCTCACTTTCCAAAATATGACTAAGAGATCGCGTTACCGGCATCCTGCAATTGTAACAAGAATCATTTTATTAGCATTGATAAGTATTAAATATATATATTAGTTATTTTTGATAAGCAACAGGTATATACTCATGTTGCTTCAAGGATCATCTCATCGACAATTTTCACTTCAAAGTTATATTAGCGAGAGATATCCATTAGATACACAAAAGAGAATTTTCAACAAGAAGTCATACAATACCAAAAAGGTTACATATATTTATATATATATATATGTATTACAAACTGATTGACTCATCATTTCATTTTTTTGCCTTAAACATATAACATAAGACTCTATTACTCCCTTAATCAGAATCGCTAGATATAATCCCAACGCCTCGAACTACTGGATAGGGTGGTGGTGATCTATATCACAACTACTTTCTGAACTGGAGGGTAAAGGTGGATGGTTTTGCACTCCCACTAGTTGGAATTGACGCAAATACTCGCGTCAATTGCCAACTCGACGTCTTGGTTCTTTTGCTGGATTTTGAAATCCCATATATGCCTCATATGAATGGACATATGCCTTCATATTAATATGATGTGCTTTGCATATCCGGCGTATAAGCTTACGGCCTGACTCCTGAATTGCTTCATGCTTAGATTCATTATGGTGCTTCACATCATGATGCAATTTTTGGCCTTCAAGTGTTGTAGTGGCATAACTAGAAACTTTATATCCTAATTGTGTTTGCTTGATATCAAAAATAGGTGCATGCTTTTTATGACCTAAATTTTCAGCCAACTCTCTTGTAATATCAGTCCAGTTTATGTTTTAGACATCTGAAATTATTATAAAAGAGAAATAATTAGTAACAGCACAGTAATATAATATTTCAAATTGGAAGAAAAGGATTACAATAATTATTTTTCTCTCACCATGCCATTTTTTAGAAGGTTTGCAATGTCGTGAAAACCTTAACTTTTAAGTTAAATAATCACGAATGCAATCCAACGAATACAAAAAATTCTTGAAACCCAAAAGTCTTCATTCATATAGATAATATTTTACATCCCTAACAGTACAAATACTAAAGACCTCCTTGCTAAGTATATTACAAAATACAATACCATACAATACCAAAAGTCTGCCTTACTACCTATTTTATATGGGGTCACCTCTTATTCCTATGATGTCTAAGCTACCCTATTCACTGGTTTCAAGCCAACCAGCAAAACCTGTGTTTAGGTCATCTTCATTCAACGGTGGAAACTTCTCTGAAGAGCTTCCCGTTGGAGCAGAATAAGTATCTCGAAGACGGGACGCCTGAGTCGTCTTGGGGCGACGGGAAGTAGAGGGTCCGGATTCAGCATTACGTTTGGCAAGACGGAGTCGACTACCTCCCATCGACATGCAAGCGGTGCGGCGAGATCGGTGGGTGCAACAAGGCGGGAGGTGAAATAGTGGCGGGAGCGGCGAAAGCGGTGGAACTTGAGGTGCAGCTGGTGGGGCATTACCCAAAACTGAGTGAGAGATAAACCCCATGTTTACAAATGGGGCGATCACTCCCTCCAGGTAACCCACCCGACGGCGACAGTCAACTGCCTCCTGGGCTATGCGGCGATGATGCTCATCAGCAACATTACTAAACTCCACCAAGGTGTGAAGTCTATCCAGGTGAATGCCTGAAGGATCTGGGTAGGTAGTGTCTCCAAGCGGCGATCGAGAAGGATACAGGCGATAAGCAGAATGCAGTTCTAGGAGAGCGTGGTGCAGGCGGATAACAACGGTGTAAGCAGCATCACTCATGGCAACATCCAAAGTCGAGCCATAGCCTTCAAAATTACGCTCCCCTTCATCGTATGAAGCACGAGCAGGAATATGCAGTCGAGCTGCATACTCTACTGAAGATGAACTGAGAGCAACGTAATACACCATATAGCGAGGATTCTCGGTATATTGTGCCACGTCCAACATCTTAGCTAGCACTCCCTTAATTCATGTCTCCTCACGGACATTCGACTCATAGCATAGGATAATATCCATCTGTTTTAAACAAAGAGAAGATTAGAATTTTTCAATTTAGAATAGATAAGGAAGATTAACAGATAGTTAAGACAATAAAGAGAAGTATTCGTAGAGATATATTTATAAATTAAGCACGTGTTTTTAAGCTTATTAAATTTTCTTTTGACTAGCGGCCATGCTAACTAGGGTATTCCTACAGTCTGCAGGGCTCTGATACCAACTTGTAAGGTCCCCATTTTTGATATTGAATACCAACAATGGGTTCCCTGCGCATACTGTACAACTCCCATGATCAGTGGCTAGTACGCACAGATTACAAATTGAAATCACATCCATACACAATAATATTACATACGCTACGCGTCTTGAGATTACATAATAGTATTACAAGCTAAAAACATGAAACCAGCAGCGGAAACTTTATTTCTCTTGTAGTATACCCATATACCCTCAGGCAACAGACAAGGTAAAGCCCTAGAAAAGATTGTCATCATAACCCCCGAATCCTGTATGGTAGTAATTATTGTCGGGGTACTCGATATCATCACCTAAAAATAACATTGATAGCAAGATTGAGTACATTGTGTACTCAGCAAGACTTATAGTGTATCACAGATGCAAATATAAATAAATGCAGGTTAAAACAATGGAGAGGTTACTACAGTTATTTTGCATTGGCAAATTAAAGCATAATCATATACTAGATTTCAACCAAAATTTGTCAAAGAGCATCTATTGTAATAACCAAGTATTAATATAGTGGTAAGATCATATTGCAGTCTACCCGACTGATTCAATCCATTCCCATGTAATCCCTTACATGAAGTATATTTCAAAACACCATTTCCCCACCAAATCATTTTGAAAATATTAAAACTCTAACCATGTGATGACGTTACCAAGTGCCTTTGACCGTAGGTGTGGCTAATTAGTTAGATTTACACTCTGCAGAGGTGTACAACTTTACCCACAAAAAATGATCTGCCATTTTTGCCAGGCCAGTTGACAGTCTTCCTTTGGGGTGTCAGCATGGTGATCATGACATAACCATTACATTGTCTAGAACTAACTTTGCACCAGCCCGATGTCGTTGAATCCTTGTTATGGAGAAGAAACATGATTAGGTAAAACATAACAGTCCATCTCTGTATGTAGATCATTAATATTGGCAGTCCATCTCTGCAAGAAATAGTTTCTTCCCACAACAAAGTGTACATCGTTATACCGATATGCATTTACCCACACCTCGGTGTGGAAACCCCTCACAAGCAAGCCTAGAAAGGATTGCTCATACTATCTCCCGCCTACCAATGTGCAAAGCTAGATCTAAGCAACTTAATAGATTAAGGCTGCCCATAGTAGCACTTGTGGTTGCACGGTTTTTTTGGCTTGAAAACAACCTATAGCTCGGTCCTTAATCTAATACGGGCAATACTCCTCCCTACACTACGTACAAGTCCATCCCTTGCACAACCGGCTATTACCAATAATTGCCCGCATCTAAATCATAGTTTTATTTTGAGTTTTTAGTCAAAATATCCACAATCGAAACATAGCAAATCTAACATTTTCAAATTCCCAAGAAGCAGTTTATTTTGATCATCTACTTTATTGCTAAATGAGCATGGCTAAGCATGATTATTAATCTATATTACCCAAATTGACATTATGGAATGTCTACCCTTTTTCTATGGTTATCAAGGTTCACATGTCCATACTTATCAAGGAAGTTCCATGAAATATCAGGTATATCTACCAATATTCTAAGCATGATTATTAATCATTTATTATCCAAATTGACATTATGGAATGTCTACAATTTTCTATAGTTATCAAGGTTCATATGTCCATACTTATCAAGCATATCGTATATCAACCAATACTCCAATATAGCATTTTATGACAAGCATTGAAAATGTAATTTTCATTGAAAAGTAATTATTTAAAGTAATAGGATCAAGATGATCAAGGGGGTGCTTGCCTTGCTGATTGTTGTCAGGTATAAAGTCCGGATCGTCGGCGAGGTCCTCGTCTACCAATTCAGGTTCATCGGAATCTACTCGTCGATCATCAGGAATAACATACAATAAACAGCAATCCAAAATAAGGGCAAAAAGATGACAGATAAAAAATCCAAATAAAAACTTACTCACAAAAACAGGAGTGTTTATTAGTAAGATTATGATTCGTGTTTATGTGGTTATACTATCTTTTTATTTGTGTTTACCTTTACTACTTTTGGACTAATGATATCAAGTGTTTCTTGCTTCATGTGAATTATTCATTTTATTTTAACGAATTCTGGATGCTAAAATTGTTTAAAGTAGAAATATTTGTCTTACAGTGATAACATAAAATAGTATGTTGTTAATAGGATTCAGATGCAAAGCAATGTATTTAGAGACTTTTGAATTAAACATTTATCTTCATACTTCTATCATGGATGCATAACACATAAAGTTATTTACCAAAACTTCGTGTACTGGTTACTAGATGCATGCATGATCATATATATATATATACTTATTTATATTCTTTATACTAGATTATAGCCTGCATGCTTATACCATTATTCACCCAACATTTTTACCTAGCCTAACATCATACTGCTATCATGCTGAAAAAGAAATATATCTAGCAACCTTCTGAATTTCTTTTCTATTAGTTTATTTATTATTGCATAATCAATCTAATAATATTATACTTCAATAGAAAAGAGCTAAAACAACTAGTTAACCAAATATTTTTATACGTATGGGGTCCTAGAAGAATGAGGATCATAGCAAAATTGGTTCCATACAAATTCAACTCTATTTGCAAAGTTAATACATTTAGTCTATTTTCATAAGCACTATACACCTCTGTATTTAAATATTTTAGCAAAACAGTTTTTTAAAATATTTTTGCATATTCTGGAAGATATTGATTTTATATGAATTTAGAAATTGGTTTCATCTTATTTGGACTTCAAATGTGAAAGATATTAAAGTTTGAATTTGAACTAGTTCTAAAAACAGGAAAATAGAAAAGAAGTTTTCAAAATACTGAAAATGCCTTTTACTTCGCGCCAACAGTCTACACTCAAACCGAACCCAGACGCTGACATCTCGGGTCCACTCGGCAGTGACTCTGCACGCCAGTAATCAGCCTAACCAAAGTCACTGACGACTGAGACCCGCATGTCATTCGGTCGAGACAGAGCTTGAGCCAAACCTCGCCGGCGGTGAGGATCCGGTGACTTCCCGGTCCGGCCGAGGGCACGGTTAGCATCTGCATCCTTTTGGGCACCTAAAGACGGAACCCATTCCTACCGACGACTAGCCGAACCACCTTGCCACCGTCGCTATGCGACGGCGGAAGAGGCGGCGAGCCACGCCGGCGACAGAGAGCTTCACTGGAGGAATCGGTTCCATCTCTAGCATCAGGCTAACCTAAGCATTCCATTTTTATCAGTAGAGAGCACAGAGGAGTGTCGAATTAGCTCACCACTGTTCGCCTGTTTCGGAGAAGAAGGGGGCTCGGTGGCGGCGAAGCTCCGGTTGAAGATCCCTGGAAATAACAGAGGGGTTTTGATTCTTGTAAGCTGGTGATGCTATAACGAAAAGGAATTAAGGAATGGTTGCTTACATCACCTTCAATCGATCACGAACCGAAAGCTAGGGTTCTTCGACTGATTCGGGAAAACAAGAAATTGGAAGTGATCAGTGGAGTATAATGGATGAAACCAGAGGGGTTTTGAAGTGCAATCTTTGGCGATCTTGCTCCGATATTTATAGGCCAGGGGAGATGCTGTAGAGAATTCCACACCTGGTGTGAAATCGGCGACAAATTGCGGCGCTAGAACAGGAGCTGGTATGGGCCAAATTGCGAAAAATCAAGGCAAGAACGAGGCATGGCAAGTTCTTAATGAGGCGGTTTCCTCGGGCGGCCTGGAATGGCAGAGGTGGCACGAGCTACAGCCGGTGATGTCGCTCCGGTCATGCACGTGAGCTCAGCTGCGAGAAGAGAGGAAGAAGGCGGTTGCTACGGCTGACAGGTGGGACTGCACAGTGGATTGGGCCCGCACGGCAGCGAGAGAGAAAGAGAACTCTGGTTTTGACTGCAAGAAGGCTGAATTGGGTTCACTGAATCCGTTTCCTATCTAATCGGTAAATTAATGAGGAATTTACTTAGTGTATAGAGCTAGATTAGGATCTACCATTAAAATTTCAGACCTATTGGACGCCTGTAGAATTTACAAAAATTATGATAGTGCACTGTGCACAGATTTATGCATTCCATTTTATATTTATTTAGGTATTTATATCTTATTCAAAATTTGGAAACCTTTTTTGCAGGTTCCTTATGGATACATTAGCCTCCTATAAAATTTGCAATTTCAGATTCTTGATAGTTTATTTAATAAAATTCTAACATTGATGTTTCCAAATTTTTAGCTTTTCAGTTTTTTGAATTTTAAAAATAACAAATATAAATATTATCTCTTGATATTTTTACTGTAGATGGCTCTATCTAGGGTGAAGATAATATAAAACTTTTCACATCGAAATTATGATAATTTAATTTCTGACATATTTACTATTGTTAGTCATGATTCATTAAATTACCTTTCTTTTCATCTTTTAATACTTTGACATGACTTTAAAATTATATTTTAGTGTTCTGGATAGCTCCATGAATTTTTACAGGGATTTTTCTTATTTTGTTATTTTATAAATCTTTTCTTATCACTTATGTAATGTTTGGATGATTATCAAAAGGGATTTTCCCTTTAAGCAATAATAAAAAGAAATCCAGAAAACTCAGAGAAAATTCAGAAAAACCAGGGAAATGCAAAAATGAAATTTGGTTTAAATATTTACTTGATTTCTTATTTTTATTAGATTGGCAGGATGTTACAATAATCGAGCTCCCAAATTTTTTCGATCATCCCGTAATAGGAGTTCATTGTGGTTGAGGATCCTCTTTTCAAGTGATGATGATCGGACAAAGCATCTATGCTTACACCACTATTTTAAACAGTACTCTTGCCATCTTGACTTTCAGTGTAAAAGGTGTAGTCATTAATATCATACCCCTGCCATGTATGTACATTAAATCTAGGTCCGTTAGCCAACGATTTGACATTCTCACTAGCGAAGACCTCCACCTTTTCTTTGAACCATGTGAGAAATCGATCGTTGTGTTCTCGCGTAATGGAAAGCTTATCCATATGTGGATTCTCTTCCCGTAATATCAACTTGCGATGCTCGATGTGCCCTGCAACTTCTACGCTGTGCTGCAAGACTATCAAATACGCTTTACAATACATATCAAACCATAGCCTCATTAGTTTGGACCCAACGGTTCCTTTGCCAACAAGTCTGCCCTCATGGCAAGATACAGGAACACCGATTGCTTGTCTTTTTCCTAGATAGCCCACGCAGAACTCAGTAACCTCTTCAGTCTCATAACCTTCAACAATACTACCCTCACACTTCGACTGATTCCTCACATATGACTTTAATATACCCATGCACCTCTCGAACGGATACATGTAACATAGTAATGCAGGTCCACATATCTTAATCTCTCTAACAAAGTGTACAACAAGGTGGACCATGATGTCGAAGAACTGATAGGAATGGTGGCCCGATCTTTCGAAAGGTAGTACTATTTCAGCATATTTATAAGGGTTAATTGGATATATGCCACTGTAGGAACTGGTTATTCGAGATTTGCCATCGTTCCTTTGCTTATTCGAACGATACCATTACGAAACCGTGCTTATTCGAAATATTCCACCGCTCGCGACACGTGTCCCGTCCGATCAAACCGAGCGCAGGACTCAGCCCATTCGAACGATTTTGCCCCTCCGCACGTTCATGTAATTTCTCCTAAGTGAATGGACGTCATTTTAAATGTTAAACATTTTACGTTAATTTCTAATTTAACCGAGTAAACAACTCAACTAATATAGCAATTCGCTTTATTACACCAAATATAGTCTCTGAGTTTTAGTTTCTAAGTCATAACATCTTAATTGGATATATGCCATGCGGAGGGGCAAAATCGTCCGAATAAATTTGAGTCTGCGCTCGGTTTGACCGGACGGGACACGTGTCGTGAGCGATGGCATATTTCGAATAAGCACGGTTTCGTAATGGCATCGTTCGAATAAGCAAAGGAACGATGGCAAATCTCGAATAACCGGTTCCTACAGTAGCATATATCCAATTAACCCTATTTATAAACAAGCACCCTCGAACGGGAGACGTAGGTTACGCAGTCTAAACTCTAGCATTCATCATATGACAGGAACAATAATTCTAGATTAACACGACAACACTATAAAGATAATTAATGAATGCGTGCTTGTCAAATAAAAGGTGTGAAATTTGATAGGATATACACAATTCCAGTGCAACCTAAACTTTCTTTGCGACATATCGAAATTACCTAGTGCAAAATTGAAGAGGGTTGCAAGAATGCTCACATTTTGAAGAAAACACAAATGAGGGGAAAAAAAGATGGGAAATCTCCTCAATTTAGGGCTTCAAATTTACCCTCTTAACACCCACCTTTGAGGATTTTAAATTTTCTTACCCCAAGTATTGTTTCCAACCAAAATATGTGCTATTTTATCGGGTGGCGGCAGAGAAATCTCCTTTAGAACAACAACAAAGGAGAGTTCAGCCCGAGGGGTATAAATAACCTAGCGAGACACATCACAATCGGTTCTCACATAAGAACCGATTGTGATGTGCCTAGTGCTACATCACAATCGCTTCTAACCTGAGAACCGATAGTACTTGTTATTAACACTCCTTCTTAGTCATCTATCACAATCGTTTTTTCCTAAAAATTTAAAAACCGATCCAGATAAAACGAAAGTGATGTACTATTATGTAGTAGCGCACACACCTCCTCCTATGGCTACTCCGGCCTTCTCTCACTAACTGCACCCGTGTCCTAGGATGTGGCCATTGGTTGTGGCCCACGTGTCAGCGTGGGGGTGTCTTGGTGCTGGTTTTCCAACGAATCGTGCGTGGGATGGCCTTGATGAGCGTGTTGCGAGCATGAGGGGACGATGGATAAACTCCATTAGTAGAGATAGAGAATATCACACTTAAATGTACCAATTAGCATACTTTATCATAAATAAAGCAAACTATTTAATCCTAGCCATCCAATTGAACGGGCAACTTGGCTTTTTTTTTTTAGATCCGGGCAATTTGACTAGTTGGTATATATAAGGGATCACGTTCCCGTAAATAAGCAATCGAGCGCCTAGCTTGTCCATATTTGCAGTTTATCCATTGAGCAAAACGCACCAAAATATCGCCAGGTCGAGCCAGTTGACCAACCTTATCATCATCAGATTGTTTAAACCACGTCCCGTACATTTACTTCCATCTAGAGCTGGCTGGCGCACACAACGACTCGTTTACTTCATTGGACTTCCTGGATCGAGGCGTGAATCCATCCTTGCATTAATACGAATACGAAAACGAGTTCTCTGGAGCGAACGATATGGATGGAATTTTTTTAGAGCCCAACTGATCGAAGTCGATCCCAAACGGATGGATGGATGGCACGTCGCTGTCCATTTTTCGCGACCGACCGAGTTGGCGACGCCCCCAACACGGCCTCGGCCGCATGAGCCTCTCCAGAAGCCGACTGCCACCACGCGCGCATACGCACTCCCGCCTATGCTACAATTAATATAATACAAATGCATGTACGTCTCGCTCGTTCGCGCGCGCGTGTCATGGAAAAGTGAGCGAGCTCCCGGAGGCCACACCCCGTGCAGCAGTGTCTCCTCTCGCCTCCCCTCCGCCGCCGCCGCTTATATTTATTTGCCCTAGGTCTCACCACATCCAAGGGAAGATCGAAGAAGCTCTCAACGCAACAGAGCCAAACTGGGATTTCTCTCCTCCTTGTGCGTGCGTACACGCATATGCATATGATATGCCTGGGTAGCTCTCTCTCCCAAGTCTGAACCGTTCGTCTTCTCCACGAGAAACCAGCTGAAACACCCGCTTTCTCCTTTAATTTGAACCTTTCAATTTCTTCCTTCCAGCAGCCTCCGCTCAATCAGCTTAGTTTCTTATCTCTTTTTAGCTTTCTATTCTCTTCTCTTTTCGACAATCAATCGATCAGCATCTTCTCGGCTCGCCGCCGATGCATCCGACGTCGCCTCTTGCCGTCCACCAAGAGCCATGAACTGTGCCGATCAGAACAACACCGGCAGTGGCCTCCGCCTCCTCGTGCCAAAAGCCACCAAGGACATGTCTCGCCTGCACCAAACCTACGACCGCGGCTAGCTGTAGCTACATACATATACTACTGATCCTTGCACCGTTATTGCACGTACATACGTATAGCACTGTCACAGCATACAGTTGTGGTTAGTTTCATAGTTTGTAGTAGTAGTAATGAAGGAAGGGAGCGAAAGGAAGAACATCCTGGCGAAGACGATCGAGAAGTGCCGGTCGCTGGGCCAGCGGAGGTGGCCGGGCTCCTGCGGCGGCGCAGGCTCAGGCTGCTCTCCTTCGCCGCGGGCCGACGCCGGCAGGACTGAGTACAGGGCGCCGCGGGGCGTGCCGGCAGGGTGCTTCGCGGTGCTGGTGGGGCCGGAGAAGGACCGGTTCACGGTGCGCGCCCGGTGCGCCAACCACCCGCTGTTCCGGGCGCTGCTGGACCAGGCCGAGACAGAGTACGGCTTCGCCCGCTGCGACGGCCTTCTCGAGCTGCCCTGCGCCGTCGACGACTTCATGGAGGTCATGTGGGAGATGGAGCAGGGGGGCCCCAGCGCGTCGCCCTGCTGTGGCTGCTTCGCCGGCAGGGGCCACCAGCACCAGGGGTACCAGATGATGAGCCCGGCAAGGATCCTCGTCGCTGGCCGGTCGGGATGATCGTGCCCGTCTCGTCTTCGTCGCCACGCCGACGGTCTAAATCTGATCGTCGACGATCGTTGTCGAGCACCTTTAATAATCAGTTTCGTGCTGTAATCTTTCCTCTCTTTTTTTTCTTAGGATGTAGATTAATTCTGGTCGCTGATGGTATTGAACTTGAAACTCCCTTCCGCTGCGCTTGTGATCTGATCTGCAGAAAACAATAACAGCAGAACTTAACTAGTTCTTTGAACTTCCAGCAAAACAACGACAATAACTCTTTGCCGGTTCTCTGGACTTCAGGGGAACAGAACGTCGACAGAGCTTTTTGCCAATGCTCTGTACTTCAGTAGAGAACTGACAATACGCGGATGAAACACAAGACGTCAGGAGAGAGCAAAAACGATCAACAAGAGATTTTTTGTGCTGCCTTCAACTGCACAGCTTTTCTGGGTATATTCACCTTTTTATAGCTTTTACAGATAAGGTTAGATTACAAATTGCAAAGCAATTCAAACTAATCTGAACCGAACTGGACTCTTAAAGATAATTACTGTTCTATGACAACCGACAACTAACTTAACTATCAAACTTATCTGCAACCTGAAACGGAACCGAACAAAACTCTTCTGATCAGGATTACATCCAACAATCTCTCCCTTAATCCTGATCTTCTTCAGCAATGTTTCTGACACCCAACAAACCTCGCATCTCAGCAAACTTGACTCTCGCAAGAGCTTTGGTTAGAATGTCTGCACATTGTTCCTCGGTACTCACGTGTTCAACTGAAACCAGCCCATTTTCAACACATTCCCGGATGAAATGGTATTTGGTATCTATATGTTTACTCCTCCTGTGAAACACTGGATTCTTCATAAGTGCTATTGCCGATCTATTGTCCACTTTTAGTACCACCTTTTCTGGTTCTGAACTTGTCAAACTGCTTATCAAACTCCTCAACCATACTGCCTGACATGCAATAGCTGCCACAGCCATAAACTCTGCCTCGCATGAAGATAATGCCACAGTTTTTTGTTTTTGTTAGCACCAAGTGATTGGACCTCCTGAGAGATAAAATAACATCCCGGTAGTACTTCTCCGATCATAAAGATCACTCGCGAGGTTGCTATCACTGAACCCTATCAGTTTACCATCTCCATTACGCCTGTAAATAATACGGAAGCCAACAGTTCCTTTAACATACCGAAGGATTTGCTTGACTGCATTTAAATGGCTTTGTTTGGGTGTTTCCATATACCTGCTAACCATCCCAACCGAGTAGCTTAGGTCTAGTCTGGTATGCAGCAAGTATCGCAAACATCCAATCAAACTCCGATAAGCTGTTGCATTTACCGGTGCTCCTTCATCTTTGGTCAGATGTAACTTTGGTTCCATCGGGTATTTTGATGGATTGCATTCCCACATCCCTGCTTGCTGCAATATCTTCTTAGCATATCCGGCTTGACTCAAGAATGTCCCTTCTGTTGCTTGCTTTACTTCTATTCCCAAATAGTAAGAGAGCATCCCCAAGTCACTCATTTCAAATTCATTCTCCATTTGCTCCTTGAAGAACCGAATCTCCTGTTGATTTTCTCCAGTCACAATTAGATCATCAACGTAAACTCCAACAATGAGTAAGCCTTTGTCAGAGCTACGTCTATAAACTGCTTGATCTTGAGGGCATTTGAGAAAACCAAGGTTCTTCAAGGTTGTGTCCAAGCATGTGTTCCAGGCTCTAGGCGCTTGCCGCAACCCATACAATGCTTTGGACAATTTGTACACTTTGTCTTCCTTCTTGGCAATGACAAAACCCTCCGGTTGAGATACATATACATCTTCTTGAAGCTCCCCATTGAGAAAAGCTGATTTGACATCGAGATGATGCACCTGCCATCCCTTCTGAGCTGACAATGCTAATAACAATCTCACGGTCTCCATTCTGGCAACCGGAGCAAACGCTTCTTCGAAATCAATTCCCTTTTGTTGCACATATCCTTTTGCAACCAATCTTGCCTTGTGCTTTACGATTTCTCCAGCTGCGTTCTTTTTTAGCTTGTATACCCATTTCAAACCGATTGGCTTTGTACCCCTGGGAAGTTCTGTTAAAGTCCATGTCCTGTTTCTTTCAATTGAGTCAAACTCATTCTGCATTGCCTTCTTCCAATCTTCGTTTCTTGTTGCTTCAGAATAACTTGCTGGCTCATTAACTGCCGCAATGTTCAGCTCTTCCAGCACCTGCACGTCTTCAGTATCGAACAATTGCATGCCTTCTGTTTCTTGATAAATCTCTGCCAGCGATCTGAACTTCAATGGAACTGATTCAGAGGAGGAGTTAGAAGGCGTACTAACTAAATTCGATGTAGGTGTCGGTGATAATGATGTTGATTCGGTTGGAGCTATTGCTGCTTCTCCCAACCACGGCCAAGCGAGAAAGAGGCTCGATCGAGTAATCGATCTCCTTCACCAAGTGTCTCCGAGCACAATCTTGTTGCGGTATGTCCGCAGATGTCATCTACTTCTTCACCAATGTCGGATATTGAATAGTGAATTCAAAGAGACAGATTATCTCCAGACAACCAATCCCAATTGCATTTCTTACTTTCGTCAAAAATCACATCACGGCTAACACATATCCTTCTCCTTACTGGATCGAGAAGTCGATAAGCTTTGCTTCCCTCTTCAATTCCCAGATGCACCATTGGTTTACTTCGATCATCCAGTTTATGAGTTTGGCTTGCTGGCACCTTAGCAAATGCCATGCACCCAAATACTCGGTCGCTCTCAGTTGGGTTTCTACCCTTCCACACTTCATAAGGAGTAGCTCCTTTTACTTCTTTAGTCGACACACGATTCAGAAGATAAATAGCGTGCCTCACTGCCTCGCCCCACATCACCCCGAGCATTCCCATTGTTTTCAGCAAACTTCTAGTGGCATTTAGCACTGAACGATTTCGCCGTTCTACTACACCGTTTTGCTGCGATGTGTAGGGTGCAGTGAGATGCCTTTGAATTCCTTCTTCTGCACAAAAATCTGCAAATTGATGAGAAATAAACTCACCTCCTCGATCTGTTCTAAGTGTTTTCAGTTTGTGTCCGCTTTCCTTTTCAACAAGCACTTTGAACCTTTTGAATTCATCAAAAGCTTGATCTTTTGTTTTAAGAAAATACACCCATATGTAGCGGCTGCAATCATCTACGAGGAGTAAGAAGTACTGGTTACCGGCTGTGGTTGATGGTGATATAGGTCCACAAAGGTCAGCATGAACCAACTCTAGCACTTCTTCTCCCCGATACAATGCCTGCAAAGGAAATGCCTGCCGGCTATGTTTTGCAAGGATGCAACCTTCACACAATTGTGTCATGTGCTCAATCCTTGGCACTCCCCATACCAAGTCCTTTACAACCATATCCTTCATGGCCTGGAAATTCAAATGATCAAGCCTAGCATGCCACAACCAAGCCGGCTTGTCAATACTCGCCGAGAGACACACTGGCACGGATGTATTCAGCACAATTTTGTACAGACGGTTATCAGTGTGCTTGACTCTCATGAGCAATCTTCCTTCCCGATCATATATGTTCAATAGCGCTCCATCCAGTACCACCTTACTACCGTCAGATCGACCAAGGCTCAATATGTTGCTACGAAGACGGGAATGTAGTACACTTCAAGAACTAGGCGATGCTCGCCATTTCTACATTCTAGCAATATTGATCCTCTTCCCAAGATTTGTATTGTTGAGCCATCTCCAAAGCGGACTTGCCCAACAATACTTTCATCAAGCTCGATGAAGAATGATCACGATCCATATGATTACTTGCACCATTATCTAGGTACGGATACCTTTCTCTTCTTTGTGATCCTTGATGAAGTCGTCTAGAACAACTCGTCTTCATTGAGCGAATCATGCTTTCGTCACTTTGCTTACATCACGACAAATGTAAGGGCGAGTTCATCTTCTTGAGCCCGTGATGATTTGCTTCCTCATCTTTGCGCTTGGGAAGCCGGCATTCGATGCATAATGCCCGAACTTGTCGCGTTAAAACATGTTATGTGGCTTTTGTCTCTTGTAGTTCATTGTTCCCACTTTGAGTCATACCGCCTCCATTGTAGCCTCTACCACCTCTACCACGGCCACGCCCTCTGCCGTGCCATCTTCCTCGACCTTGCCCATCGGGTTTGTTGCCAAAACCTTTGTTATTAGTCAAAGACTCTTTGCTATTTCCACCTTTTTTACGTGCTTGCCATTACGATCGGGTTAGCAATAACGTCGGTCGCTGCCACCGAGCTCTCGCATCGCCAAGCGCGAATGCGAATTCTTTCTTCATAAGCTTTAAGACGTCCAATTGCTTCCTCAAATGGCATACTATCCAGATAAGAGAATTGCTCAATTGATGCAACCAATTGGAGGAACTTCTCTTGTACTGAATCCAGGAGCTTCTTCACCAACGCTGCATCATCAAGTGAGGCGCCAAGGCTGCTATACTTTGCCGCCATACTGCTCAATTTCCCGGCGAATTCATCTATTGAATCCCCTTCCTTCATCCACAGAGTTTCGAACTTGTTTTTCAGAGTCTGAAGCCGTGCTCTTTGTACACGATCAGCACCCAGAAATCTTGTTTTCAGAACATCCCAAATTTCTTTCGTTGTCTTCTTCTTGGCGACTTGAAGAAGGAGATCTTCAGGAATACACTGAAACAACAATGCCTTCGCCTTCTTATCGATCTTTGCTTCCACAGCCACACCAGCCTGCGGTTCAACAGCTTCCCAGATGCCCTGGGCGTCCATTATGGCCTCCATCTTGATTGCCCAAGTAGTATAACTGGACATTGTCAGCATCGGAAACGAAAACGGCACACCGCCGACTTCCTTTGCTTCTTCTTTGTGAAGGAGGCGCCATCCGCTTGAACCGTGAAAATTGGAAGCAATCTTGGCTCTGATACCAAGTGATGGTATTGAACTTGAAACTCCCTTCCGCTACGCTTGTGATCTGATCTACAGAAAACAATAACAGCAGAACTTAACTAGTTCTTTGAACTTCCAGCAAAACAACGACAATAACTCTTTGTCCGTTCTCTGGACTTCAGGGGAACAGAACATCGACAGAGCGTTTTGCCAATGCTCTGTACTTCTATAGAGAACTGACAATACGCGGATGAAACACAAGACGTCAGGAGAGAGCAAAATAGAGCAAAAACGATCAACAAGAGATTTTTTGTGCTACCTTCAACTTCACAGCTTTTCTGGGTATATTCACCTTTTTATAGCTTTTTCAGATAAGGTTAGATTACAAATTGCAAAGCAATTCAAACTAATCTGAACCGAACTGGACTCTTAAAGATAATTACTGTTGTACGACAACCGACAACTAACTTAACTATCAAACTTATCTGCAACCTGAAACGGAACCAAACAAAACTCTTCTGATCAGGATTACATCCAACAAGCGCATGGTCAAGTTTGTTCGCCTGCTTGCTTTGCTAGTTTGTGTATGTATGTATTTTCTTACTACTTTTCATCGTTGGTCCATTAGTTTGTGTATGTATGGTATTATCATATTCTCTCTAGAAAGTCTACAAACCCGAAGACGCTAGGAGGCCTTAAGGTAAAGGAACTCGATAGGTTCGAATGGGCGCTCCGCGTTCGATGGCTATGGTATGACTAGAAGGAGCAGTGCAGACCGTGGGCAGGGACATCAGTACCATGTGACGACATTGATCGTAGCCTATTCAACGCGCACAACTATAGAAAGGCTTATATTAGACACCTCAACACAGACGATTAGGAAAAACCGTCTGTAATAAAGAACATCACTGACGGTTCTATAATAAAACTGTTAGTGAGATAATCACAGACAATACTCTTCATGAACCGTCAGTGATATACATCAATATCACAGACGGTTTTATTTAAAAACCGTCTGTGATGGGTATCACAGACGATTTTAAATACAAATCGTCTGTGATAAGTTCACATCACAGATGGTTCTAACTACAAACTGTCTGTGATATGACCTCAAATCACTATATAACAAGCCGATAGAGGTTCGTAGCGCAGACTCATGCGTTTCGTTTCCCACAAACCCTAGCCCCGGCAATCCTCCTCCTGGGCGAACTCCTCCCCAGCATCCTCCTCCCAGGCGACCTCCTCCTCGACCGACATCCTCCTCCCCGGCATCCGTACAGGGCGACGAGGCCATCCCGAGAGCACGAGGCCGTGGGGGCGACAACGACCATCCCGGCCACGAGCACCTTCTCTGTCAGCGACCTGCTCCCCCTCCTCCCCATCGGCTACCTCCTCCTCCTCCCCGTCGGTGAGTTGTGTATGAACCGATGCTTGACTAGGGTATGTATCCTATAACTCATAAGAGCACAAAGAGGGTGGATAGCATTTTGAGTTTGTGAATGATGTTTGTGAATGATGATTGGTTGATGAATAACTAGGGTATGTATCCTATATATGTTGTCTAGATTTCCAAATGACTTCGAAACTCTAAATGGTTGTGGCAGAGCATGTAATGAATAGTTGATCATAGGTTTGAATAACATATGGACGTATTAGGCCATAATTGTTTGTGTTGCTGTGATATGTTTATTTTTGTCGATCTGCTCAACACTAAGTAGTATTGATTCTATTGTTTACAAAGAATCAATCATAAATCCCCTCGATGTATATAGTTTTCTTTTAGTTTATTTTACTTTGAACCTATAATGTGCATATTTCATTTTTATTGTGGACTTCATAAAAGTTGAAATTGCTATATTATTCCATGGGGTGTATCTAAATTCACTGCTTCTGTGGAACATTTGTGTTCGAGGTGCAGCTGCAGCTATGTTCACTAATTCACTAATTCATTGCTGCTAAGACCTACAGTTGTGTTGTGTTGGGTGTGCTGCACAAATAATCTTGCTGGCTTCACATGGTTAGAGGTTACTGTCACTTATACTGATTAGAGGTTAGAGGTTACAAAATTCTGGTTTATGATGAATTAGTCTAGTTAGAGGTTAGATAAGGAGTAAGAATGCTTTTGACTAATATGGTTAATATCATGACTGAGTTTCTCATGTCATCTTACTAAGATTTATAATATCGGAGCTGAACACCTAATTCATTATAAGATATTGTTAAAAGGCTGCCTTTTCCATGTGGTAAAAATAGATCGATGACATGGAAAAGCTGTTAGAAGCTAAACAAAAACTTGAGGTGGAGATAAAACAACTGAAGGGGAAATCTGAGATAACAGAAAAAATTTATGAGATGAAACAAGAACTGAAAGACATAGATGATCGCTTGTAAGATATCGAATCCCTTAACACGGTACTCATCAGTAAGGACCGCAGGGAGAATGCAGAGCTGGAAGAAGCTAAAGCCTAGTTTATAGAGGTACTATGAAAGTTTCTAGTACTGAATTCGATGTGGTTACTGCCATTTCCACAACAACATGATCGCTTTTAATTTATAGGGATTAAGAGATATGACTAAAGATCAATCGGTTATTGGTGTCAAACAAATCGGCACTGTACTGGAGTTGTGGAACTTCAGAGAGAACCAAGAAGCCTCTATTGTAGAAGCTATGGCACATATGATGGAAGACATGAAAAAACCCTTAGGTTTTCTTATCTTGAACTATGAAATAATGTGGTTTCTCAATGTACACTTGTTGATATTTGTGGTATATATCATATTTTGTTAATGTATTGTCACCTGAACTATGAAATATTTTATAATCATATTTGTGGTATCATATTTTGTGGTAAGGTCTTCTTGTCTTGAACTATGAAATAATATTTTTTTTCCTACCTCTTTTGGCAGAACTTTCATGATTAGTATCTGTTGTTCAAAATTGTCTTCTCTTTAGATATTTCTGTAACGACATTTACAAAGCACAACCAGTTATAAATTTTGTAATTGAATATCAAAACATCCTAGATACATTGATGCAAAAGCTTGTCTGATGAGAGGGTCTTAAAATATGAAAATTTATAGCACTTTCATCATATTTCTTATTGTAATGTTGATGGATTCCAAGGCAAAATTCAATTCCATCAACAGTTCGTCCTGAAAGTTGTCATGCTCTGATTTATCTTCCACTTTTCCTCAACCCTGAATGACAATACCATATGTGGCCTATTTTCACTCTCGTCTTGTCTAGGAAACGGATCACTCTGGTCCTGTTCCTGCACAAGACCACAGTGAAAATAAGCCGCCTATGATATTCTCATTCGGGATGAGGATGAAGTGTACAATAAATCAAAGCATGACAACTTTCAGGACAAAATTGTTAATGGAATTGGATTTTACCTTGGAATCCATCAACATTACAATAAGAAAGATGATAAAAGTGCTACCAATGTTCATATTTTAAGACCCTCTCATTAGACAAGCTGTTGCCTCAATGCATTTAGAATGCTTTGATATTCAATTGCAAAATCTATAACTGGTTGTGCCTTGTAAATATCGTTGCAGAAATATCTAAAGAGACACAATTTAGAACAACAGATACTAATCATGGAAGTTCTACCAAAAGAGTTAGGGAAAAAGCACATTACAGACAGTTCTATTCAAAAATCGTCTGTGATGACTTGTTAACAGAGACGGTTATATCTACGAAACATCTATGATATTCCCTCATTACAGACGGTTCATAGATAGAACCGTCTATAATATTTGAAGGACCAAGATGGTGATCAGAGGGGGGCGAATGATCACAAATTAAAAATATCCCCCACAAAAACAAAAATGATCCACCCAAGAACCTCACTTCATCAAAGCAAAGCAGAGAAACAAAAATGTCGAAAAACTTCAGCAGAGGGCGGCACTACCATAAGTTAGCCCGGTACTGCCAGGGGGTACTATAGCTATAGTACAAACAGCACAAGAATAGTGAAAATCAGCCCGACTCAAAAGGAAAATTGATGAATCTTTTGATTGGCTGATCCAAACACCGTGAAACTTTGTGGACACCTTCCTATGGATGTCAGGAACCTATTCCAACCTTCAATCGTAAGGATTGATGTCAAAGTTCCAACCTTTTTCCAATTGAAGGAACAATGCACAAAACCGGGTACGAAAACAAAAACATGGCCCTCAGCTAGCTCGTGGGTTCTTGATGATCAAGATGATCCTAGATGGCTTCCCACTTGTCATAGCAAGCTAGAACACAAGACAAGAACACCAAAAACCCGACCTTCCAAGAATAATCCCCTAGAGAGGAAAAGATCGGTTTCTTGCAATGAAGAACACAAGAGTTGCCTAGATGATTGGGATATGGTCTAAAAAAGACTCATCCATCAATCATTCATCCTCGGCACAAGAAGCACAAGCAAGTAGGAGGGGAGGCAAATCCAACTTATCTGGCATGCGAGCTCGGAAGGGAGATGCAGGTTCTTCACATAGCTATTTATCTAGGACAGCACCTTCACAGCTGACAAACTTGCATCTAGGGGATGGCCACATAGCGTGTTCTGCGCACTGTGTGGATCGGAGCCTGAAACGGCAAGCCATTCGCTACTGTTGTGTCCTTTTGCAAAAGCAAGTCTGGAGGGAAGTCTTTCATTCGATGCAGATAAACCACCCAATTCCACAGCCTAGGTCGGTTGTGCTCTGTGTCACTGTGTGGTGGCTCACCGTCTGTGCCACTATCGTGAGGCAACGTCGGAAGGAAGTGGACGGCATTATAATGTACGTCTTCTAGAACCTCTGGAAAGAAAGAAACAACGTCATTTTTCGCAACTCTTACCGAACGATGCAGATGGTGTCTAATAGCATTGCTCAGGATGTGCGCAACCGAACAGGCGCTTTCGCGGATGCCTGAGGATACAGGACCACTGGCGGACATGGATCGGCTTCGGCCTTCGGCCTCGGTGCTGCACTTAGTTTCGCAATGTCTGCTACCTTCCCTTCCAGGCGATGGGCAAGTGCGGAACAAGGCCTTCAGGACCAGAAACCGGACAACCGGAAAGCTCCAGGATGAAATGCATTGCACAGACGCTCCAAAGAAGATGCCCGAAGTCTGTAATCTGCTACTTGTCTTCTACTTGCTAAATTTGTGACCTCTGTGTAGTAGCTTCCCTGTTTCAGCCTGTATTTCTCTCTCAATCTGTAATCTGTTGTCATCACCTAACCCTAAACTGATGTTGTACCTTTCTCTCCTACCTTAATGCATGGCAGAGCTCTTGTTGTTTCTTTCAAAAAAACAATCATATTCTCTCTATGTTAATTAGCAATGTATATGTTCTTCGGTGTTAACTATGAATGACAATATGGCTTGATATCTTTCAAGTATTTGTTCGTCTATTCAGATTGCTCTCTGCATTTCATTTCCATACGTGCTGCAAGAACTATAAGAAGCGAATTGAAGGCTGAAGCCCTACATGGGTATCTTCTTCCGGTTAACTGTTCGCTGAACCTCCCATGGATGCATAGGCTGAACTCGACAACTCATATATAGCATCTCTCAACTTCTAAGTCTGAACGCGAACTCTCTGAAACGATAACCATTTCTTCAGCCTTTCGCGTCCGCAAGAAATAGTAACAAAACATTCAGGATAAAGAAACCATTCATGAACAAGTCAAAAATCAGGTTAAGTCTAATCTAAAAGCAACTTGATCAGCCATGTTCAAGACAACCACCCCTCGTCCCAGTTGAGCTGAGCCTCATCGGGCACAGATTTTCTGACCTGCCACGTGCGGGCCAACAGAAGCTCTGAATTTTTAATGTAAATCACCAGCCAAACACTCAATCATTGCGATTATATTAATACAATTTATAGTCATGACATAAGCGTTCTCTGCCCTTTCAAAATGTCAGAAATATCAGCTCACCTCTCGCAAAACCGTCATCACAAAACCAGGGAAGGCCATGTTTGACAAAGTTTCTATAAAATGGCAGAATAATGGCAGGGATCTAAGGGCTTACAAAAGAGGCCAAGCAATTAGAATAATAATTGAATAAGGTAGGGATGAAAACGAAATAAAATAGTCGGTGAATGACTGTTTCATTTTCATTTTCACATTTTTTACCGGTATTGGAAACGAAATTGAAAATCCCAGAAACAGATATGGAAACGAATAGTGACGGAAACGGCACTACTACAGAAAAGTTCATCATAGACGGTTCGGGACCGTCATCACAGACGATTTTTCGAACTGTCTATAACCATGTGTTAGTGATGGTATGGTATATTACAGACGGTTTCCAAACCATTTGTGATATACAACATTACTGACGGTTTCTAATTAGTACCGTCTGTGATGTTATGATATCACAGACGATTTCAGTTTGAAACCGTCTCTTATATCATAATATCACAGACAGTTTATAATTAAAAACCGTCTGTGATAAGTTTTCCGACAGATGAACCTTTTTCTATTTATTGGCTAGCCTCAGGAAATGCTAGCCATGTCCTCTAAAAAAATATATTACAGATTAACTCAACTTAGATTACAAGTATTACATCCATTTCAGATTACAAGCATTACATCCATTTTAGATTACAGATTACAAACATTACATCCATTTCATCAATCAACTCAGATTACATCACAGCGCAAGCAGATTACATATAGATTATTGCACGGCACATCCATTTCAGAAATGAACTCAGATATATTAACCAATGGAACTCAATATTATTAACCAATTAATTGAATGCACAAGTAAAATTCAAAAGTCCACAACACAAGTTTGACAAATTACCCCAAATGGTAATTAAAAAAACACAACTCCTGAAGTTAGGCAGCGTGGAACTCGCCTTCTGAAATTAAGACATGATTGAGCAAGAAGGAACAAAGCTGTCCTCTAATTTGCATCAGATTGGTCTCTTCCAACGCAGTTATAGCCTGACTGGTCTTTTTTTTATTGATGTGGACTTGCATATTGTGGCAAACATAAAATCCACAACAGTTATTTCTCTTTCCCTGCTGGTGGCACTACAAATATAGAATTGGTTAGTTCCAGAGTCATTATTACAGAGTTTGATATAGGATTATTGTATATAGCGGATACCGAAAACTTAAAATCATGCTTCAGCTTCGCCCTGTCCTTGCCAGAAGGCCCTCCATAAGCTTTGTACACTCTGAACGTCCTAGGTGATTGCAAAAAGTTAGCCTCAGCCATTCCAGGAGCAACGTACAACTTGAACAACCTACATGACCATGTTATCTATGAAGGAAACGTGATTACATGCTGAGTAATTTTATGATAGGAATCAAGTTGTGGCTGTCACTCTGTAAGGAATCAAGGTAAATAACCCAGATCATGGCCGGATGAATTACAATTAGAACCCAGTGAAACCTACACAGGTATGTCGCCATGGTCAATTATCAAAACTGAGTTACGTGCAAAGTACAAATCAAAGTATAGAGAGTAGTGCAGCGCTTACCCTGGGTTGTCAGTAGTGACACCGTACTTGTCAACCTTCACCTGCTGGAGGTGGACCCAATGGTACCGAAATAAGGGGATCTTGAATAGTACATAGTCGAGCTCCCAAATCTCCTCTATAAACCCATAGTTAGAGCTCCTCGTCGACCCAGTGGTATTGAACACATCTATGTGAACACCGTTGTTCTGGTTTAGGCTCTTCATATCCTGATCTCTCGTGTAAAATGTGTACCCATTTAAGTCGTATCCTTTTCATGTTACAACTGTAAATATTGGCCCTTTTGCCAACCATATCAGTGTATCACCTGATGAGATCCTAGTGATGGGTCGCTACTTCAACTATCTGTTGAATTGAAGAATATGCTATCTCGTGATCCAAGACTCCTGCCGCGTCACATTCTCTTACCGTAGCCAGTGCTTATGCTCGTCGATGTACGGGGACACTACAGCCATGTGTTGCAAAACCGTGAAATGGGCTTGAGCATAGGCAACCGGATCAGACGTGATTACTTTCCTTCCAATGGTCCCGATACCCTGGAGCCTCACCTCATGGCGAGATCGAGGCACACCTATTGGTTCTACCTGAGCCATGTAATCGACGCAGAACTCCACGACTTCTTCGGTTGCATAACCTTCGACAATGCTACCCTCCGGCCTAGATCAATTCCGTACGTAGGACTTGAAAATTCCCAAATACTTCTCTCGAATGGGTACATGCTACGTAGGAATACAGGCCTGCATATCTTTATCTCTATCGCAAGGTGAGCAATGAGATGGACCACGATATCGAAAAACGACGGAAGGAAATACATCTCAATATTACATAGAGTCATCACCACCTCAGTCTGCAGAGCATCTATGTTGGGACCCGGATTTGCAAATCCGAAACCCTCTGTGTATACTGCACTAGTCTGGGATCACGCTAGTGCACACAGTGGAAACATAGATGAAATACCATTCCATACAACGAATTAACTAGGAAGAAGCAAATTATTATTAAATAAAGCAAACGACCTTATGGTCAATGTTTACACCATTACGCCTTAAGGGCTTAAGAAACAAATACTATTGCAGCGGAAAAGATAACTTGAGCCATTCGACATGCCACAGGCAATCGTCTGGGGAAACGCCTTCCTAATCCACGTAGTCTTCATAGAATTCCTCCTCATTATATTAATTATCTCCTTCAGCAACTGATCAACAAGAGCATAAAGCCGTGAGTACAAAAAGTACTCAGCAAGCCGTAGGGAATTGATGCAATATATTCATGCACGGCTTGACAAGGATGGCTATATGTTTCATTTACAGAAAGCAGTAACTTGAATTGAAATACAATAAATAGATTGAAAGCATATTTATGAAAAGATAAATAAATAATTGATAGATCAATGATAGACAACAAAACAATAATGAACTCCCCGTTCACATCCCAACAATTCCACATTCCACATTTTATGAAACACTCTATACCCCGTGTGAAATTCCCGGGCTTGTCTATGACCGCGGACGTGGCTATTCGAATAGTTTTACACTCTGCAGAGATTGTACAACTTTACCCACAAGACATAACCATCTCTTTGTGCAATCGATCTTAACACACTTCCTTTGGTGTGTCGCAGAGATGTCATGACAAAGCCTTTACAATGCACTGTCTAAACTCGGTACTGCCGCTAAGGTTTCACCCCTTAGGGCCCCCTTTTGCGCCTTGCGAATCTACCCGTCCATCCCGAAACCCACACCACCAATTGGCAGTACTCAAGGCTAGACATTGCAAATTAATCAGCTAAATCTGTCCCATACCAGACTCGTGGTAGTACGGTTAGGCCCAGATCAATGGCGCACAAGATTAAGTCCTTAAGTTGTCTCAGGCAAGACATCCACATCCCAATGTGCTAGAAAGCACCCCCTTTACTGCACGATCACTTGCCCGAGGGAAAACAATTCGTTCAACCAAGACCAATGGCAAATCCCACCATAGTACAACAAATTTTACAACTGTGGCTAACGGCCACGATTCAATATATCATGAAGTCAAGATTAACATTATTCAATATGTGATATGAATCCCAACGTATATCTAAGCATGTCTAAACATAGCTACGTAACCCAATGTTGGTATAATGATTATGTCCAACTAGTAATGTCCCAACCTAGGTTTAGCAATTGCTACATGGCATACAATTAATCAAGGTGGCATAATGTCAACTAGGTATACATCTACTCCTATTAAATAAGCATTGATACACAAAATAGCATGCAATTGTATAAAAGTAAATTACTTTTGCAAACATAGGATCATCATGATCAAAGGATTATGACTTGCCTTGCTTGATCTAGTCTTTGGGTCTTGGTCTTGAAGTCTTCGTTCGCTCCTCGAATTACGTCTAGGAAAAAAGCAACGAAACCAAATAAATACAAAACAAAGACTCAAACAAGCTCAAAGCGAAAATAAATAGCTCGGAAGATAGATCTTGATTTTAGAAAAGTTTAGAAACTTGAATCGCCTCAATCGGAGTTCGTATGAGGAGAACGAGCTTCGGAAAATTAAATCGAGAAAAAGGTGAAAATCGAAATTGAATTTCGGATTTATTTTATCTTGAAAAATCGATTTATTGCGCAATCGGCGACGTCGGTAGGCTTTTGGTGGACTCGGTGCAGCAGCGGGTCTCGGTTCACCAGACACCCACCGTCTGGGTGGCGTCGGTATTGTGCAATGGCTCGGTGACACGGCGGGTGACGTAGCGCCGACGCGACAAGCCACGCGTCGCAAGATCTGGCGAGGGCGGACGGACGGCCAAGAAGCGGGTCATGCGGCGATGATGCGGCGCAATCTGAGCAAACGCCACCGATCGGACGGCTGAGTTTCACGGCGAGGCGGCGGCGCGAGGCTTACCGGAGGCGAGGAAGAAGCCACGGCCGACGGCGAAGACGCGACGGATCGGACGCGCGCAGGTGCGGATCCTGAAGAAGACGACGCGAGGAACTCAATGAGACACGCGGCTGCGGCGGAGAGGCACCGGCGGCGAAGAAATAGGCGACGGAAGGTCTCGGGCACGACGGAGATCGACGGCGAGCAAGAACTCGACGAACGCGGCAAGGCGGCAAAGCAGGGGCAAAAGAACGCGGCGCGAGGAACCTCGGGGCGTCGACGTGGGCTTTATAGCCTAGGGAGGCGTGCGCGACCCGGACGTCGAGGTGGCAGCGACGCGCACGGAATCCGGAGGCGGTTAGGGTTAGGGTTCGGGACGGCGGCGGCGGGGCGACACGGAGCGATCCGGAGCGCACACGTGGCGCGAATCGGACGGCCGACGCGGTGGGCTAGCGGCGAGCCGAGCGAGTCGCAAGAAGAGGTGGGCCGAGCGAAGCGACCGGGGCGCAGCAGGCCGGAAGGAGAAAATGGGCCGCGCGGGGAAAAACGGCCCGAGGGCGATTTTGAAAATTTAAAAACATTTTCCAATTTAAGAAAAATTCCAGAAATTCAAATAAATCCAAATAAATATCAAATAAATTCAGAAAAATTCCTTGGAACACAATGAACCCAACTAAAACTGAAAATCTTTAGTTTGACGAATAGTTTAGTCAAATTAAATCCTTTCATTAATGGAAAATTCAAATTAAGCTGGGATTAATTCAAGGAAAATGCAAATGGTTTATTTTTGAATTCAAACATTCCAAAACTCAAATTTTGGGATGTTACAATCTAGTGCTTCAGGATCGATAACCTTCTTAGCAATTGTGTTAAAGAAATAACACAGCCTCATGATTGTCTCCTGGACCTTGACCGGCAAAATACTTCTAATTACCACAGGGAGAATTTGTGTCATCAGCACATGACAATCATGAGACTTCATGTCAGTTAATTTCAAATCTTTCATCGAAACAAGTCTCTTCATGTTGGAGAAGTAATCGGATGGAACTTTCAGACTATGCAGGCACTGGCACAGTTCAGTTCTCTCGGCCTTGGACAATATGTAACAAGCAGGTTCACAGTACGTTCGGCCTTTATCGGTCTCTTTCGGTTCTAACTCAGGTCTTATGCCCATATCGACCAAGTCAAGCCGTGCGTTGATACCATCCTTTTTTTTGCCCTTAATGTTTAGTAAGATATCAATCAAGCTATCACAGACATTCTTCTCTACGTGCATGACAACGATGCAGTGCCGAACTTCAGGTGCTCCTAGTATGGTAGGTCCCAAAATATTGATCTCTACTTCCACATACTCTTCTCACGGGTCCTTGATTTACATCCCTTTCCATGTACAACATCCAAATCTTTAAAAATGTCATGAACATCTTTATCGCTTAAAGACCTTGGAGCTGAACCGTCTTCGTTTCTTCCGTCGAATTATTTCTTCATCTTGCAATATGGGTGATTCCTCCGAAGGAACCTACGGTGATGCATGTACACGGTTTTGCGTGAGTGATTCAGCCACACACTCTCCGTATTGTCTAAGCAGTGAGTGCAGGCTTTGGTTCCTTTTGTACTCTGGCCCGACATGTTACCAAGGGCAAGGTAATCATTTATGGTGCAGAATAACAAGCAGTGTAAAGTGAAGTTCTCTCGTTTGTACGCATCCCAAACCTATACCTAGGAACCCACAGTGTTTTCAGATCTTCCACCAATGGTGCTAGGTACACATCAATATTGTTCCCAGGTTGTTTCGGTCCTTGGATAAGTACAGGCAACAAAATGTACTTTTGCTTCATAGACAACTAAGGAAAAAGATTGTAGATACAGAGATTCATGAGCCAAGTGCTATGCCGGCTGCTCATGTTACCGAAAGGATTCATTCCATCTATACTCAATCTAAACCTTATATTCCTCATATCCGCACCGAATTCTTGAAACCTCTTATCGATGTTTCTCCACTTGGTGGAATCAGCAGGGTGCCTTAGCATTCCATTGTTCTTATGCTCCTTCGAGTGCCAATGCAGCATTTTTGCCTCCTTTGGATTCGCAAACAAACACTTCAAACGGGGAATTATAGGCAGACACCACACCACCTTAGCTGGAGGTCCTTTCTTCACCTTGATGCCCTCGCCGTCATCATCTGAATGACTCTTACATTTGTACCGGGATGCGTTGCACACCGGACATATATACAAGTTTGTGTACTCTTTACGGTACAGGATATAGTCGTTCGGACATGCATGTATTCTTTCTACTTCCATTCCCAAGGGACAAAGAACCTTCTTAGCTTTTTAGGTGGTTGTTGGTAACTTGTTTCCCTCTGGAATCATGTCCGCCAATAGACGTAACATCACTGTGAAACTCTTATCGGACGAACCGTTGCTTGCCTTCAATTTTAGCAGTTCAAGTACGGATGACAACCTTGTATATTTCGACTTGCAGCCTGAAAACAAAGGTTTCTCCGAGTCCTCCATCAAACCCCTGAATTTACCATATTCTCTATCATCATGGTTCCCTTCTGCGTCACGCAGCATCTGGTTCAGATTGTCATCATGCAACCTATCCTCATCGGAAGCACAATCAATATCATCATCCGGCATATCATTGACTTCATCGACGATGTTAATACTACCTTCTTCCTGTATATCCTGCTCTTCATCGTGACTGGTCCAACATGTATAACCCCTTTTGAAACCTCAGAATCAAGTGTGCTTCGATCTGCGCTGAGTTTCGAAACATCTTCAGATTCTCTCAGTCGATGCACGGACAAGGCATAAACTGCAGCCACTTATTAAATATATCCTCCTTTGTAGCTATTCTAAAGGCGGAGACGTCATTAATGTACTCGGCACTCGTACGGTTCTCAACGTATATCCAGCTTCGGTCCATCTACTCTACCCATATAACATTTAGTGTTAAATATTGAAGTACACTAGGTGTGCGCATGCACACATTCTTAAATTATGCAATGCTAGCTAATTCTTGAATATAATGCAATTATATAACCAATTACTACCTTAGAACACAAAGAACAAATAGATCTATAAGCTAGATCTAAACACAATCTTTAAATTCTCTCTTCACCAAACTAGCTACCTAAAACTTAAATATAATAATGCAGTTAGAACCAATTACTAACCTTAGATCACCAAGAACACATGGAAAACAATCTTCAAATTCTCTCTTTACAAAGCTAGATCTTGAATATAATGCAATTAAAACCCATTACTAACCTTAGATAAAAAAGAACACATGGATCTACAAGCTGGATCTACAAGCTAGATCTAAACAATCTTCAAATTCTCTCCTCACCAAGCTAGATCTTGAATATAATGCAATTAGAACCCATTACTAACCTTACATCACCAAAATCAAATGGATCTACAATCACCCTTCAAAATCAATTGTCTTCTTTCACCATATCGTCTCACAGCCGCAGCCACCTCAAAGATAGATCCCAAAACCCTAAAAAGCACTAAGTGGCTTGGGTCTCTGTATTATATATCGCTGGGAGATATCACAGATGGTTCTATTCATAAACCATCAGTGATTTATATAGAATCCCAAACGGTTTTGGAATAAAACCGTCAGTGATCTATCATAGACGGTTTTATTATAAAACCGTCTGTGATAGCATCACTGACGGTTTGGTACTAAAACCGTCTGTGATATTGCTATATATCAATGACGGTTTATGAAGAGTACCGTCTGTGATGATGTCACTGACGGTTATACTATAGAACCATCAGTGATGTTTCACATCACAGACGGTTTTTCAAAACCATTTGTGATGAGGCGTCTAATATATGCATTTCTGTAGTAGTGCGGATAAGAAACGGAACGGAGCGGATACAGAAACGAAAGTGAAAAATTCCACAAAAACATAGTATATGATCAATCCAAACATACCCACTTTCAATGAACATGTAAAGGGGTAGAGAACAGGTAGCATAAGAAAAGGGGTGGAGTAGTGAACGTATCAACTGAATGACTGATAACTGTGATTCTGTGAACCAGTATGCATAATTATTAAAACTAGGTCAACACTAACTATTGGAGAACAAAAAGTAACAGAAAAAGGGAAACAAGAGTTGGATAACTCAAAGGAAGGAGAAGCGAAACCAGCTGATGCATTAACAGTGAATTTATATTTTCGACAGCAAAAACATTCAGTCACATGCCAAGCAATGTTTCTTGCAACGTAGATTGTTAGCTCACCAAACATCTATCATCAGAGGCTTTTTTATCTTACACCTCTTGGTTAAATTGCTCCAACACCAAGACAAGTTCTTTTGGCATCAGCAAAATGGTTTGGTTCTAATCCCAGCCAGCTCTCTCCATTTTTCTGAGGAAGTTAGTAAATCCATTCTCCAATGCAACAACGCTCTCTTCTAGCCAAAAGAAAACCTCATCCGGCCACATCCGACATGCTTGTTGCCAGGGCCCACCCAAATCCATTTCACCACTCAATTTAACACACTTCACTAACCACTAAGAATAATTCCATCCTAACAAAGTCAAGAAGCCAACAAGGTGTTTCTACAAATCATAAAAGAACCAACAAATATCCTGTAAACTTATTGGTATGTTAATAACCAAGTTCAACACCGACTAATGATCCAAATTGGCATTTGGTGATATGATATGAGAATGATATGCTGCATTACAATTCTGATAGGAAGATACTGGTGTATAGCTCACAAGAAATCAACACTTCAGGCATTATAGCCCCCCAAATTTTTCTCCACAAAAAAAAAGACTTAACAACGGAGATGTAAGCTCGAGTAAAGAAGTACCTGATAAAGATCGGATAACTTCACGAACTCAATGATTGCCGCAATAGCTTCTTCCTTTGTTTCACCGATTGCATCAGGGCAAGGTACTTATTCAGAAGTTGAAGTACTATTTGCTCATGCTGTCAATCATTGCAAGAAGATGGAATTACATCAGTATAAAATCCTACAAGGTAAATATTGATAAGCAAATGTAAGGAACTAGAAAGTAAAGAGCTATGTGTGCCGCACCCCTTCTGGCCTTTGAGGATCTTGGCAAAAGCAAGGAACAGCTCCCTCCGCTCCAAATTGTAGATGCCCGGTCGAGCCATCGGCTGGTGAGGATGTGCTGCTGTGCCTCCATGCAGAGGCGGCTGACCTCTAGCTCAGCGACGTCGGGGCCCTCGTCGGCCCAGGCGAGCTCGACGATGAAGCGCACCACCACCAGCACGGGCTCCTCTATCGTGTTAACGACCGTCGCCAAATACCTGTGAACCAACAAATATCCTCTGAACTTACCAGCGGAGGGAGGCAAGGAGCAGCCGACACCAAGGCGGTGGGGGGAGAGGGGAGGACGCCGGGGCGGTGGGGGAGAGGGGAGGACGCGGCGGGGGATACCAGTGGAGGGAGGCAGGGAGCAGCCAACGCCGGGGAGGTGAGGGGAGAGGGGAGGATGCCAGGGCGTAGAGGGGAGGACGCGGTGGGGGAGAGGGTAGGACGAGGGGTAGTGCTGTTGGGCTGGAGCCTAGAGTTGTGGGCCGGTCCGTCAGAATTTCCGGTTTGGTTTATACTGAATTTTCGTTCTATTTTCATTTCCGTTAGAACTGGCTCTCCCGTTTCCATTTTCGTATCGACTTTTTCCATTTTTATTTTCGAAAAAAGGTTTTCGTTTCCGTTTCTTCCCAAAACGGTTGGAAACTTTTCGTTCGGTTTTCAACCCTAGAATAAGGCTTGGGGCAAGTTGCGGCTGAGGTTAGATTGCACGCCGAGTAGAACATATCCAGGCCTTACCAGCCTGCCGTTTGCACTTTTCCCGTGTAAATACTTTGTCCGCAATATAAGTTCTCAATATTGAGAAATATTGTTCCATAATATAAGTCCATTAAATGTATAGTTATTACAATATTTCCAACATATACCCCTACTTTAATACTAAAAAATAAATGAAAAGCTATAGTATGTATTTAAAACAGTATACATGATCTAATGACAT
Organism: Otatea glauca; assembly: GCA_036346275.1. Lineage (NCBI taxonomy): Eukaryota > Viridiplantae > Streptophyta > Magnoliopsida > Poales > Poaceae > Otatea > Otatea glauca. Next base: position 42,701,480 of record CM070713.1, on the reverse strand, counting down.
TAATTGTTTTCTTAAATTTAATGTTTCTTTGGTCTGTACACGTAGTGAGATTTGAACTTATATTACGAAACGGGAGGAATAATAATAACAAAACTATAACGACTGGCATTCGACACGTGTATCAAGATTCACAGCATCAGGCCAGCGTTCTTGCCATCTTTAGTCCACATTGGACACCAAAGTTTATCAGCGTTTATCGACATATAGATATATGAAACATGCACATCGTTCTCATTATACAAGCAGGGTTGCAGACTAACAGTACCCTTACAAATACACAATCTTTAGTACTACACCTTTCCTTAGACAGCAATACAGGCAGTAGGTCAAACCTGTCTAATGTGCATGCATGCCATACTCTAATTCTACTGATAAATATAAAACATTGAAACTCTAATTATCTATAAGTTACATTATTATACGGAAAATCGAATTGATACTGCTATACAGCAATTTCTGTACATTATTTGCAGCTCTTGTCTATGTAAGTTGGTGCTACAAGCCAGAGAACAGCTATACTATAAATCAAGTTGTTAACTGAGTTAGCAACGGGCATCACCGGACTTCTAGAATCCATTGGACACAATCTTGAAGCAGCAGCAACTTTTGGCTGACCGCAACGTTTAGGAAAACCCGCATTTTGCTGAGGAAATATGACGATTCTTCCTTACACCGGAATGAGCTTCACAGGAGCACTGCTCGGATAGATGAGCCGCTTTCACTTGCCTGCAGCGGAGGCAGACCAAATCCTGCAAATGGTACAGCCTCTCTCGCTGACGGATCACCGGTAGAAGTGCATTTTCCATCTGCTCACGGTGGTATGGCTGCCCAGACTGGGGTACCGCGTACCTCGACCCCTGACCTTGGAGCGTTGAATCACGGCAGAGATGAAGATCCCGACAATCATTGCAATAGACGCCAACATGGTTTTGTTTTGTAAGATATTTAACATCAAGGGGAAATGAAAATGGGTGCATATTCTGCATGCAGTTCCAAAAACCAGCTTCAAACATCTTAGGGTCTCTTTGGGAGCGGTAGCTTTTTTAAAAGTTATTTTTTTCTGGGCTGAAAAATAGTTGTAGCTTTTTATAAAAAACTATTTGACAAATAACTAATTTCTCTTAGTAATAAGCTGCAAAAGCATATCCAACCTAACTTTCAACTTTTGGCTTTTACTAATTATATATAACTTCTAGCTTATACCAAAAATCACTTAAAAACTGAGCTATTTTGTTGTCCTCCCCCTACCACGGGCTACATGTTTAGTTTGAGCCAGTGACCGCCTAGAACCTAGCTACCAACTACAAGGATTCCAAGAATCGAAATATGTCATGGCAAGGAACTCAGGTAGGGACTAGCCACATGTATAGCAAAAACCCTGCCACGTTTTTCAGTGAACAGCACAAAAACTCTTTGGTCCTAATTTATTTTCTTCCTTTTTTCTGAAAATGTTACCATATTTTCAAGAAGATTGTTAACTCATGTGTATCATTGCAAGCATAAAGATAAAATAGGTCAAAATCATCCATAAATTGGTTCAGTTCTTTATAAAATGATGATTGATAATATCTCTCACAATAAATGAGTTTACCAAGATGGCAAGACCTGATATAAAGTGATTTGGTTGCCAGCGGTTATATTTCCATCTTACGCAATTGATTGTATAAGGATTAAACAGATGCTTTCTACAGCTTAGTTCGGAGGTACAGTACCCTGCACATCACGTTTGGGAGAGTGAACGAGGCACATGGGTCTTGGTATTGTGCTTCTGGAGCAAACTCCTTTACACGAACCAACTTTACTTCCTCGTTCCCTGCTTCAGAAAAGACTATTATAGATGAATCAAAAACGTCAACACAGACGGTTTTCTGAACCGTCTATAAGCATGTGTCAGTGATAATACAACACATATCACAGACAGTTTCCAAACCGATTGTGAAAAAACATATCACAGACGGTTTTTAACTAGAACTGTATGTGATATGTGTTGATCACAGACGGTTTTTATATAGAATCGTCTGTGATATGAGTTTATCACAGACGATTTTTAAATAGAACTGTATGTGATATATTTTTTTCCCTGACTCTCTTGGCATAACTTCCATGATTTGTATCTGTTGTTCGAAATTTTATTCTCCTTAGATATTTCTACAAAGACATTTACAAGGCACAATCAGTTATAGATTTTGCAATTGAATATCAAAACATCATATATGCATCGAGGCAACAGCTTGTCTGATGAGGATGGTCTTAAAATATGAATATTTGTAGCACTTTCATCCTCTTTCTTATTCTAATGTTGATGAACTTCAAGGTAAAATCCAATTCCATCATAGTTCGTCCTGAAAGTTATCATGTTCTGATTTATCTTTCACTTCATCATTATCCCCAAATGAGAATACCATAGGCAACCAATTTTCACTCCAGTCTTGTTGTCCTATTCCTACACAAGATCAGACTAAAAATAAGTTGTCTATGGTATTCTCATTCGGAGATAAGGATGAAGTGGAAGCGATAAATCAGAGCATGACAACCTTCAGGACGAACTGTGGATGGAATTGGATTTTGCCGTGGAATCCATCAACATTAGAATAAGAAAGATGATGAAAGTGCTACAAATGTTCATATTTTAAGACCAACCTCATCAGATAAGCTGCTGGCTCGATACATCTATGATGTTTTGATATTCAATTGCAAAATCTATAACTGGTCGTGCCTTTTAAAAGTCGTTGTAGAAATATCTAAGGAGAATAAAATTTTGAACAACATATACTAATCATGGAAGTTCTGCCAAGAGAGTTAGGAAGAAACATATCACGGATGCGAACATGTCATTGAATTCAAGATGAGTAAATATTAAGGATAATGTCAGGTGACAATACATTAACAAAATATAATACCACAAATATCAACAAGCGTACATTGAGAAACCACATTATTTCATAGTTCAAGACAAGAAGACCTTAGGGTTTTTTCATGTCTGCAATCATATATGCCCTAGCTTCTACAACAGAGGCTTTTAAGTTCTCTTTGAAGTTCCACAACTCCAATACAGTGTCGATTTGTTTGACACCAATAACCGATTGATCTCCAGTTATATCTTTTAATCCCTACAAAAGTGATCATGTTGTTGTGAAAAGTATGTCTTAGTATATTATTAGTAACCACATCGAATTAAATACTAGAAACCTTTATATTACCACTATAAGCTCAGCTTTAGCTTCTTTCAACTCTGCATTAGCCCTGTGGTCCTTAATGATGAGTGCCGTGTTAAAGGATTCAATATCTTGCAATTTGTTATCTATGTCTTTCGGTTCTTGTTTCATCACATAAATCTTTTCAGTTAACTTAGACTAGCACTTCAGTTGTTCGATCTCTACCTCAAGTTTTTGTTTAGGTTCTAACAGCTTTTCCATGTCGTCTATTTTACGAAAATCAGATTTCAATCTTGTCAATTAATTTAGATCAAAAACAAAATAATGTTCTTACATATCAGAATAATGGACTGATCAAAGTAGTGGCAATGAGAATTTCAATGTTTTGCATAAAATAAATTCGTAAGGAATTTACTACTAGGGATGTTCGAAGTGTTCAAAGTAGTGGCAATGAGAATTTCAACGTTCTTATATATATATATATATATATTACAAACCATGCATATTACAAACCACATGAACAATAGTCACAAACCAAAAGAGTATAAGAGATCATCACAGATATTACATTTAACTAAACTCAATCATGCCTAATCACTAGATGAATGTTTCCGCAGCACCGAAGTTGCATATAAACTAAACTATGCATGCATGCCCTAGGTAAAGATGAAAAGTATAGAAGCACTACTCAAAGTAATATAGGATTCACTAAACTATGCATGCATTAATGGAATCCGAGAATATGGCATTATGAAAGAAAAATACCAATGTTACATTGTAGTGTTTTGTGCTTGTGCTTGAGGTCCATGCCGACTGACGGGCATCTCCCAAGCACAATAAAACCTAGGAAGTTAAACTAGAGAAGAAAACAACAGCCGCCACACATAATTCTTGATGAAAGGCACCAAGCCACTGAGTACAAAAGCTACTAAATTCGAGGGAAACGGAACAACCAGCATACATTTCTCCCACACAAGCAAGTTGGGACTACAAACTATAATTCCTAGAGCATACCTTTACAGGAAAGCACTAGATGCATATACACAGTTACACAGAACAAACCAGTATATGTCAAAATGCTTTACAACCAGGAGATGACTTGTATTATGGCCAAAAACAACTTCATACAAGATGGAACAGAAACAACACAATTTAGAAAGCATCTTTGTTACGATCCAAAGGAATCATATTCTGTAAGCGCCTGACATCGGTAGCTAATAATCGCAAGATGGCGATAAGGAATAAGGAATCAGAGCCGAAGTCCACAAACTGAGGAGGAGGTCGCCGGGGAGGAGGTCACCGAGCAGGAGGGGGAGGATGCCGGGGAGGAGGTCGCTAAGGAGGAGGTCGTCAGGGAGGACACCGGGGCTAGGGTTTGGGGGAGGCGAAACGCGCTGGGTGCTAAGGTCTGCGCAAGGAACCTCGGTATATTTATATAGTCTCAGTTTGTATCTCAAACGGTCTGTGGTTAGAACCGTTTGTGATCTTTAGATATCACAGACGGTTTTAGTATAAAACCGTCAGTGATAGCTCAGTCATCACTGACGATTTTATACTAAAACTGTCTGTGATATTGCTGTATATCACTAACGGTTTATAAAGAGTACCGTTTGTGATGATGTCACTGACGGTTTCACTATAAAACCGTCAGTGATGTTCCTCATCACAGACGGTTTTTCAAAATCGTCTGTGATGAGACATCTAATATAAGCCTTTCTGTAGTAGTGATTCTCTGCCAGAGACATCTTAGATGGTGTAAGGAATAATACAGCTATTATGGGTGTAAAAATCTAACCTAATGGTCAAACGAAAAGCTATTCTGGTTATAACATTTGAAAGAAAAGGAGTTGATTTTTCAGGTTAGAATGCAGCACAATATCCTTAGATACTGCTATTTTGTAATAAAATATGTCAATGTAGGTTTAGGAGAATGACCACACAGATGGCATTCCATTGATCAATACTTATAATACAAAATGTGGCTACAAAGGAAAGTATCACAATCGATACAATCTGATAGAAACCCATATCTACGCGATATACAAAGATATCAACAGACATTTACAACTAACACTCCCCCGCAGTCGAAATGGCAGGCTCATGGACATTGAGACTGGATCAAAAGCCGAGGAAAAGTGACGACAACAGGCCCCTAGTGAAGATATCGGCGAACAGCTATGATGAGGGAACATGCAAAATGCGGACCTCACCCAAGGCAACATGATCACAGAAAAAATAAAGTTCGATCACAATATGCTTTGTGCGCTAGTGTTGCACTGGGTTGGAGGACATGTAGACCGCACTCATGTTGTCACAGAAGACAACCGTAGCTTGGCAGAGAGCTTGGCGGACGGTCGAGTTCCTGTAGGATTGATGTACCCAACTGGCTTCAGCGATGGCATTTGACAGGGCACGGTACACAGCCTCGGTGCTAGAACGAGACATAGTGCAATGCTGTTTGGATAACCATAACACAAGGTGAAGAGACTCCAGAGGTGGAGCGACACATGTCGGGACGGCTGACCCAATCTGCATTAGTGTATGCAACGAGGGAGTCAGGCGCGAAGGAAGAAAGTTGTAGCCCAAAATCAATGGTGCCCTTGATGTACCTCAACACACATTTCACCATATTGAGGTGACAGGGCACGGTACACAGCCTCGGTGCTAGAACGAGATATGTGACTCCCTCGTTTCACAATGCGGGTCATGCATATGTGGACATAATTGTTTCACGATGAACGCAATATGTGAATGTGTGTAAGTGAGAAACTAGAGAGTACCAGCCAGGCTGCGATAAGATGTAGGATCCTCTATAGTAGCGTCGGCAGAAGAGGGACGTTTGGGAGAAGTGTCAATAGGAGTAGCGGAGGGCTTGAAAGAAGACATCCCAGCACGATCTAAAAGCTTAGCAACATATTTGGATTGGGAGAGAAACACACTGAACCGAGTACGAATGACACAAATGCCAAGGAAATAGTGGAGGTCTCCAAGGTCGGTCATGGCGAATTCAGACCGAAAGAGCGGTGATGATGCGGTTAAGAAGGTGGGTGTATGATGTCGTGAGAATGATATCATCAACATACACAAGAAGGTAGGCTGTACCAAATGAGCTATGGAAGATGAATAGTGACATGTTGGATTTGGCGGGAGAGAAGTAAATGGAGGAAATATGAGAAGCAAGATGTTGATACCATGAGCGTGAGACCTACTTGAGATTGTAGAGGGAGCGGTTCAAGTGACACATTGCGTCGTGGCAAGTGGGATCAACAAAGCCAGTGGGCTGGCGAAAACACACCGCCTCAGAAAGTGTTGTGCAAGAAAGCGTTTTTTACATTGAGTTGGCGGATCGGCCAGTTGGCGGACAAAGCAATGGAGAGAACAATGCGCATGGTCATTGGCTTGACAACAGAACTGAATGTCTCGTCGAAGTCGACACCGACCTCTTGAGAGAAAACATGAAGAACACATCGTGCATTGTAGCGATCGAGGGAATCATCGGACTTAAGCTTGTGGCAAAAGATCCACTTGCTGGAAACTATATTTGCATTTGAAGGCGGAGAGACAAGGTCCCAAGTGTTGTTAGAGAGGAGAGTGTGGAACTAATCGACCATGGCAGCGTACCAATGAGTCTTTGAGAGCACATCTGACAAACTTGGGAAGAGGAAAAATCACGCTAAGGGAGGCAACATGAAGGTTGAGCCGTTCCCTGGTTTGAGTTTGATGACCTGGCCAACATAGGTTCGAGTGTCATAGGAGTGAGAGGGAGGTGCAACAGAGGAAGGTGCGGCATAAGAAATGAGTTTCGCGACAAAGGCCAATGCAGCCGCGGCAGAGGCTAGCGCAGCCACAACAGGAGCCGAAGCTACCGCGGCCCCCCTAGATGGGCCACGACAGGGGCAGCGTCAAGGAGAAAAGGAGGGAAGGGGTCTACCATGACATCCTCAAAGGCTGGCACATCAAGCGGATAGGCTGGCACCGTAGGAGTTCGCAGAAAGGAAAGGGGAGCATGAGAATCAATAAATACATCTAGGAAATTATAAGTTTCCAATGATGGAGAAGATGCTAATTCAGAGGCAAAAGGGAAAGTAATCTCGTCAAAGATAACATGGTGAGAAACAATAATGTGACAGGTTGAAAGATTCATGCACCGGTATCCTTTGTGATTGGAAGGATATCCAGGATACATAGAGTTGAGCAAGGAGAGAGTCTGTGTGGCATGGAGGCTGCGGTGTTAGGATAACACAAGTAGCCGAAAACATGCAAGTGTGTAAGACAGATGCGTGCCATAGAGAAAGAAGCGAGAGGTTGAGAAATTAAGAGTTTTAGTGAGAAGTTTGTCTAGAAGGTACGTGGTGGTATTGATTGCTTTGGCCCAATATCGAGGTGGCAAGATGGCTTGAAAAAGGTACGCATAATGTTGTTGACCATACGTATGATGCATTCGGTTTTTCCATTTTGTTGCAAGGTGTAGGGATAGGAAAAATGAAGGAAAACTCCATGTACAATACAGAGAGCATGAAGCATGGAGTTGTCGAACTCGCGTCTATTGTCACATTGGATGGATTGTAATTTGAGAGTGAATTGAGTAGCAAAAGTTGGACAAGGAGGTGTAATGTGTCTGGGAACAAAGAGGGAAAAATCCAAAGAAAGAGAGAGAAATCATCTAAAATGACAAGATAATAGTTACATCCTGAAATAGTTTCTATTGGAGAGGTCCAAAGATCACAAGGAATAAGTTCAAATGGGCACTAAGCCCAACTAGACAAACTAGAAAAAGGTAACTGCAAATGCCGACCTAATTGACAATTGTGACATAGGGGCGCTGTCATTTATTTGGCAATTACAAGATATAGTTGAAGATTAGCTGTCATTTATTTGGCAATTACAAGATGTATTTGAAGATTAGACGATGATGCAGCACATGATGTCCAGGATGACCGAGGCGACGATGCTAGAGGGTGCTAGTATCTGTGAAGGACACAATGGTGTGTGACGGAGAGGAAGGTGACAGATATGGGTAGAGATCGCCCAAACTATTGCACCTGAGAATCATGCTCTTTGTCGCTAGGTATTTCACATGGAAACCAAAGGGGTTCAACTGTACAATTGTTATCAGTTGTAAATTTATGAACATACACGAAATTTTTAACCATGTTAGTAGTGACAAGGACATTGCAAAGATAGAGGAGACGATCGAAATATGAAGTAAGGTGTGTCCTGAGTTTGTGACGGGCAGAGTTGATCCGTCACCAACCATGACATACTGGGAAGGAGGGTGGCATAAGGGAATGAAGATTACCGACATCGACGAACATGTGTGATGTGGCACTTGTGTCCACAAACCAATCATGGGAAGAAGATTGGTGTAGAGTAATCGTGCTGAACGCGTTGACAAGACTAGAGGTATCCCACGTTGGTCCAGTGGTGTGGAGGGCTCCAGGTGGCATGACGAGGCTGGGGCAATTACCACGACAGCTACGGCATGGGCGCAGCGGCCTACCATGACTACTAAGGCAAAGGTGTAGCGAAGAGGTCGTGTGGCAAGGGAGCGCAAGTGGCAATGCCAGGACGTGGTCCAAGAAGGCCCACAGTGTTAGGGCTACTGTTGCTGTCGGTGGGCCAAAGCTGAATGGCCCCTGTCCATGGGTTGCAGACGAACGGCCACGACGATGTGGAAGATGGACAACCATGCCGCTTAGCTCTCTCTTGTTCCTGTTGCTACCATTGCCACCACTAGTACTATTGCTGGTGCCATCAGTGCGCCAACCGGTGTTGCCTAGCACGTTGGGAACAATGCCATTGGTGAAGATGGCGGCAACATAGGAGAAATCAGTACCGACAGGGATGCCGATTTTGCTAGCCTTCAATTCCTGGAGAATAAACATAAATCGGACCTAGATGAAGCTCGATATGGGGGATAGTAGCGGCACAACAATTGCCACATTGTCAAATTTTGGTTTTGCCCTTGTGGGTTGTGAGGACAAGGGATTCGTCGCTCACGATCTGGCCAACGTCACCGAGAGCTTAAGCGAAGGTCTTGAGCCAGAGACAGTAGTATGTGACAAACATGTCTCCCTGCATCAAGTGAAGGAACTCAACATCGACGTAGAGAGCCCATATCTTCTTGTCCCGAAACAGGGCCTCGATCCAGGTTCAAGTAGCATGGGCAGTGGTGGTGGCCTCTATGACAATGTCAAGAATTTCCAAATAGATGGACTTGTAAATCCATCGTAGCACTATGCAAGCCACTTCCATTTGGCATCGACTTTCTCGAGCAGTGCAGCGGTGATGTAGCCATTAAGGTCAAATTTGCCCATAGCCACAAGAGATTGTGCCACTTTGCGTAGTTGGACACTTTGAGGTCAAGGACGATGAGGGCGAGAGATCGGATGGAAGCGACGGCCTACGCCCATAGCTGGGCAAGAGGGGTGGAGGTGCCAATGTCACCCATGGCGACAGAGAGGGGGGAGGTAGGTAGGTAGGGCAGCAAAACGGTTGGCGTGCAAGATTGTGTGTTGTTGGGGTGGGTGTCAAGAGCAAAAATGCTCTGATACCATGTAGGTTTTGGAGAATGGCCACACACATAAGGCCATTCCACTGATCATGGTTATCACGGCGTCCCAGCGAGGCGAGTCATGCTAGGCTGCATTTCATTTGGCAACTAAACTGTGATACAGCAGTAGCATAGGGAGGACACTGAACCATCATTTACTAAGTTGAAGAAAAAACAAGTAATCTTCTTATTTAAGTTGCTACAGTGATAACAGTGACTATCAGATGACTATGGGTCAAATAGGAGATTTACCAGAAGTTCATGCTGAACGTTCTAATCAAGAGCAAGAATAGCACAGATATGTTTAATGAACTCTAATGCAGCATCTCCTCTATGTGTGTGAGGATCAGGTTTGCTATTTGCAGGTTCAACGGATTCAGACTTGCCTTTTCCTTTAAAATGGTGAAGTATATCACCTACAATTCTGAGAAGCTTGTCTGCAAAGTAATTACTAATCTGCAAAATCAAATACGAAATTCTGATTAGAGAAGATTGTGTTGGCAGTCCCAGTAGATGATACTCCTACCATTTGTAAATGCTACGAGGATATACACCATGCAGAGGAGGGTCGGACGGCAACAACTGAAAGGGGAGGGATCTTAGGAGAAAGATGAAACCATAGAATGGGGTTATGAACTTTAGAGAGAGAAAGATTTAATTTATTCTTATTTCTTAATTAAAGGCAATGCATCCTTATTTATAAGGGGCTCATAACAGAGTGAATCTAAATCAAACTAAACTAACTACAGATAAGATGCACACAACATTTTAATAGAAGATTAAGATATACTTTCGAGAATGTGCAATCAAACTTTTTTCAACTTAGGCTACTATATAAGTCTAATTGTCAAGATTAGCCTCACGAAAATAATATTTCTTACAGCCTTTTACTAACAAGCATCGCAGGAACATCTCCGCTGTGCGATTGACCACCTCAGTTTGGCCATCCATCTGGGGGTGGTAGGCCGTGGATATGAGAAGCTTGGTGCCACAACGCTTGAAGAGGTCTTGCCAAAATGCACTGGTAAACACCGAGTCACGGTCGAGATAATGGATTCTGGCATACCGTGCAAACGGACGACGGTGTCGAAGAAGAGTTGGGCCACCACCGGTGCGAATGAAGGGCGCGTCATCGGAATGAAATGGGCGTACTTAGAGAGATGATCCACGACCATCATTAGCGCAGTCTTACCCAGAGCCTTGGGTAGGGCGGCGATGAAATCCATGGAAATATTCGCCCAGACTTGTTGTAGAATTGGGAGCGGCTGTAGCAAGCCTACTGGCGATAGGGAGCTTGTTTTGCTTCGTTAACACACCACACAGTTGGCGATGTACGCCTCCACAGTCTCCCTTTGTTTGGCCCAATAGAATGATCACCGGAGGCAGTGTAGCGTCTTGGGGACATCTTCGTGTGTCAAGTCGTGGACAGCTGCGATCTTGGGTTGGATGAGCGTTGTCGGGACCCGATTCTGAGAATCTGGACCCTCTGTATATTCTGTGCTAGTCCAGGATCACGCTAGCACACACAGTCTTTACAGGGTTGAACATCACAGACATTCACAACGATACCATATTAAATAGTGCAAACATTTATACAAACTGAATTGTACGACCTTATGGTCTCCTTACATAAGATCAGCCACGCAGGGCTTACATTATCAGAGTAATAAAAGGTAACAGCGGAAAGCAAATAAACTTCATGGAGTCCCATCAACTTGCTACAGGCAACCGACTGGGCTTGCCCCCTAATTGTTCGGCTCTTCGATGTACTTCTCCTCCCATGCTGGCATAGACTCCTCCACTGATGTTGGGTTGATAGGCAAGGAAGGGTGAGTACTCAAGGCACTCAACAAGTAATGCACCAAGTAAGCTAATTCTTTGGAATAAGCCTTGCATGTAGTAATAGCACCGCACTCTGCATTACTTGTTGAGTGCCTTGAGTACTCACCCTCCTGCCTATCAATCCCAACATCGATGGAGGAGTCTACACGGCTGGAAGGAGTATATTGAAGATCCGGACAATTAGGGGCAAGCTCATCATTGTTGTGGCAAGATGAAGGCTTCCACGGTTTTATGTTTTCCGCTATTTCTGCTTACTCTAATAATGTAAGCCTGCGTGTATCGATTTATGTAAGGAGATCATAAGGTCGCATAATCGTTTATATAAATGTGCACTATTTATTATGGTATCGCTGTGAATGTCCGTGATGTTCAACCTCAGAAAGTCGTCGTGTGCTAGCGTGATCCTCGACTAGCACATAATACGTAGGGTCCGATTCTCGTAATCGGTCCCGGCTGCATATGCCGCGCCGAGGTGTGGTGCTCCAATGGGTAGCGGCGTGTCCGCTGAGGAAGTTGTGAGCGCTGCCTGTGTCGATGAGGCAAACTAGGCGTTGCACCCGCATAATCAACACAACTTGCATTGTATTGCCGACTTGGGCCCGAGAATAGCAAGCATGGACAGCGAGGGCTCGTCAGCGTCAGACGCTGTTATGACTACGAGAGTCAGATCATCTTCGTGGTTGTTGTCTTCCTCCTGCACTTCGAGGTAGAAGAGGCGCTTGCATCGATGGCCGCGAGTGTAGACATCGTCGCAGTTGTAGCACAGTCCTTGTTCTCGTCGTTCTGCCATTTGATAGGCGTTGAGGCGGCGGCGTACGAAACTCGAGGTTGTCGCGGTCCCGCCCGGCGAAGCTATCGTCGTGGTACCAGCCGAGGTAGATGGTGGCACGCCCGGTTTTTGTCCCGTCTGGACGGCTTGCGCCATAGAGGCGAACACGGTGTCCGAGCTTCGGCATAAGCCGACCAATCCTCCTCGCGGCGGACCGTAGATGAATCCGGCATCAAAGGTAATCCTTGGACGGATTGATGATGAGCCGGCCTCCTGCGTGCCTCTCGCTCGATCGTCGTTGCGCCTACGACTCTAGCCGCGAGTGCGACCACGATAAAAGGGCACATCGAAACCTCCAAGAACTTGAAGCATCCTCCGCTTAACCATGCAGCTGCGAAAGGTATGGATCCTCGACCATCGCCAACACAACTACAGTGAGCTTTAATTTAAAAAATAGGCGAAAATAATAATAAAAATTCAGCATGGGTATGGAGCAAAAGAGCAAAGATCATTGATATTCTTGCTCAAGTAGTTAAATTTTAGAAAATAGTTTTACCCACCTAGACAAAGCTAACCTAGTTAGGGTCGTAGTCGACTGCTACGATACCACCTTGTCGGGACCCGATTAAGAATCTGGACCCTCTTGTATTACGTGCTAGTCGGGATCACGCTCTTCACGATCTTCTGAGGTTGAACATCACGGACATTCACAACAATACCATATTAAATAGTGCAAACATTTATACAAGTGAATTATGCGACCTTATGGTCTCCCCATAAGATCGACCACGAGCTTACATTATCGAGTAATAAAAGGTAGCGGTAGAAAGCAAATAAACTTCATGAGTCCCATCAACTTGCTACATGCAGCCAAGATGGGCCCCTAATGTCAGGCTCTTGAGTACTCCTCCTCCCATCTTTGCGTAGACTCCTCCGCGATGTTGGGTTGATAGGGCAAGGAGAAGCGAGTACTCAAGGCACTCAACAAGTAATGCCTGCAGAATGCATTCTTTATTACTATATCAGAACTTATTCAAAGAATTGGCTTATTTGGCTCATTTGCATCAAGCGACATTTTTAAACTAACAATTTATTTAGATTAAAAGCGGTGGCAGGTTAATCATAGTACTCGAAACTTGGCACGGCCTTAATCAATTTATTTTCACCTTTGGCACCTGACCACCCTTTCCACATTTTATTTTTAAAGATCATTGGTGTAATCCCGAGCAATGTCAATCAGCGGATATTCGATGTGGCACACAACCCAATGTAGTACGGCACTCATTAGCCAACTGCCACGGGCCCACGGGCCGCGAAACCTCTTACCACTTGTCTCGGTCAAATCATTTCCCACGGTTGATGTACAGCACACCATCAATAACTCAACATCGGTATGGAACCACAGTCTCCGTACTTCAATTTAATTACGTTCATCACACTACTTTTAAAATATATCAATATTTCATTAGTCCATGTTCAAGATCGACTCGTCACGGGCGCGTCTAATCACGGTCTAGCATCCGTGTTGGCAGTTCGAGGGCATACAAATAGTAATTTCAAGGTCGGGTTGATTAGCTACACTACCCAAATTAATTTAAATCCATTTTAATTAATTTAACATGCGCAAAATATATTTTAAAGCCCGGGATCAAAATGGATGGCGGTGGTGGTTGGCCGTAGTGTAAGTTGTGCCTCAGCTGAAGGCCACGCGCGTGCATCCCTGTGTGGCCATGCCCCATATCGCCTTGGCAACCCACAAGTCTTTCCGTTCCTCAGCGTCGCGTGCGAAGCTGATTGCCTCTACTAGGTCGCTCGCGTGGAACATCAATCGCTATTGTTTTGGCGAGGTCGGCAGTGAAAGTTTGCACCTGATCAACGCGTTGCATCCGTGGCGCACGTGCAAGGAGTCGTTGGAACTCGCGCGCATAGTCATCGACGCGGCGAGTCCCCTGTTTCAGGTTAACGAGGTCGCCGAGGGGCCCTGCGGTTGAGCTGCGCGTGAAACGTTGGAGAAAGGTGTCGTAGAAGCCCTCCCACGCAATCCAACCTTCTTCGAGCATCCAATTGTCGAGCACCTCCTGTGCTTCGCCTTGGAGATGGAGCCTGACTATCTTGATGTGGTCGTGTGCGGGAATGTTGTGGAGATGGAAGAAACACTCGCATTGACGTAGCCACGCCAACAGATCGTCGGTGCCGTCGTATGTTGGCAATTCAAGGCGTGGAGGACGAGGAACCCAACGACGGTCGTTATCGTCATCGTCGTCATAGTACTGTCGGCGGTGCCTGGAAGGGCCAACGTGATCCCATGGTTGGCGGTCCCGGTGGCCACGATCACCCACACATGGCCGATACGCTTGGTGGCGCGGAGGTGGTGATGTGTCGGGGTCATGACGGCGGCCTGTTGCGTCCACACCGCTGTGCGCACCTGTCTCGTTGGCTGTGTCTGTCATCATCGTTGTGAGCAATGTGGCGATGGACTGCCTGAGCTCCTCTACAATGGACTCGAGCTGGCCGATCCGCTCATTAGCAGAGGAGGACGAAGGCATGGTCCGAGGATCGTCGGAGTCTGATACCAATTTGTTATGAACTGAGTTGTATAGGCGAGTGCCAGGACAGAGTCCCGATCGTGAAGTAGTGGCGATGGGGATAGGGTTGCACAGTGGTTGTGGAGGTGGCTTGCGTGATCGCCTGGACGACGCCGTCGCGAAGGCCGGGTGGTAAGGCTAACGGAGCGACCGGCTTGTTCTTCAACAAGCTCCGCCTAGGCTTTGTTTTGGCACAAATGAAGCATGCCTTTTCATTGATTTTTCTCTAGTTTAAATAAGGTGATTTGCTACAGGCTGCAATCCCCAAATAAAGAAGGAAACCTCTTTAATTATAGTAGGAAACATCTACTAGCAAAATAAGGAATGAAAACCCTCTAATTATAGCAAATTGAAATCATGGCTGCACCTGCCTAATATGCTCCTTCCTAATTGGAAGGGATTTGATTTGATGCTGATGTATGTGATTCAGCCAGATCTTGCGCGCTTGAGTCGCGTGGTGATTTCTTGTGCTTCCGATAATAGACGAAGTCTAATATTCGATCCATAACACACTTAGAACATGAACGTCACTATACTGTAACAAGCAATCAAGCTATAAAAACACCCAGTAGTGGAGAACTGAATACAACAATACAAATCATAAGGAAATCAAAATTTGCACAAAAAACATATTGGATTCAAACATAGGACTAAACTTATCAACAAGATAGCATTTGATGATGCAGGTAAAATGGAATACTGAATTAAACAAGCAAAGAAGCCATATACTAGATCTAGATCCTCTTTCTCAATTATTTCTATGTCAGCAATTTCCCCATCATAACGTCGTCTGAGATACGCCTCAACTTCCAACTCCATATTGTCCTACAACATTTCAATATACCAAAATAGAATATCAGCAAAGGAAAAACAGCATCGGAAAAGTTAATGGAGTTTCTATAAGTATCCTATGATGGGATAAGAGAGTAGCCCTCAGAAAACCACAAGCTCAAGCTCACCTTAGTTGCAGCATAAAAGTAAGGTGGGAACTTGTATTTCACTTTGAAAGTAGAACAATCCTGCAAGAAAGCATAGACAATTAGACATGTGACAAGTCAAAAGGTTTATTACTGTAATTGTGTTTTCTACCAGGGACACAAAGTATAGGTCAACACAGCTGTAGATCTTCCCAGTGTCCTCGTCCTCCCATGATGACTGCAGGTGTTGTTGAGGCGAAATAAGAAACTTACATGGAAAGAAGTCCATTTCTTGATTACATTTTGCAAATTGGTAAACATTAAGGTAATTGCTCGTTTGCTGTTGACCTTGAACTAAGCTTCTCCAAGTAGGTCCTATTAATTCTTATGGTTTGTCAACAATATGGATGGACTCACACTAAGTGAACATTTTATCTCAATTGGGTGCATCAATTCAGTAATGTTCCTGGTTCCACTAGATATGGCAACAGCAGCACAACTTTCCTCGTATTTTTAAGAGATTGTATCAATGAATCATTTATGTAATGCACAAGTGTTCGATGATGAAACAAGTTGCTACTGCATATTTTTACTTACTCTGCTTATTCTAAAGAAATCCAGAAGAATTTGCAGATTTAAGTAATTTCAGTACTTTGCCGATAATAGCCCAACTTTTAACCAGTCTCACTGTGTCCCCTGTTTTGCCGCAATCATCTAGAGGCATCGAAGGTTTCCTTGTTGCTATTAATTGCAATCAGAGACGCATTTCAGCCAACTCGGTGTTACCCACTTTTTTTATCCCTTTTTTCTGCTTTTGCAAACTACCAAGAGCGCCCAAATTTATCACAGTTTTATAAAAGAACAATAATAGACCGATACTAGCAGCACACACACACACACCACCCAGCACTACAATTTCTAGTAACTCAATCCCTTCATTGATTTCACTTACTGACTCAATAAACTAAAAATAAAAAATAGAAGCTCTGCATTCTCTTGATGATCTGCATATTCCAACTGATCGGCCCATTTCTCAAGCAATTCCACTTCAAGTCAGAAGCAGATCACAGCATTTATACAGTTCCACTGCTAATTCCCCAATGGGATCCACTTCAAATACAAAATAGACTAGAGCAATTGCAACGAGAGAGAGAGCTCACGGGGGAGAAGGTGAGGAGCCAGCCAAGCCGGCGGTCGTCGCCGGTGTAGGGCGCGAAGCCAAGCCGGCTCTCCAGGAGCTCCTCCGCCCCCAAGCCGCAGCCGCTGCTCCTTGGCCGCCGACGATCCAGCCCTCCAGCCGCCGCCCCCTCCGCTTCCCCTTCCTCATCCTCCGGACAACGGCCTCCGCCGCCGACCATCGTCGCCGCTCATGCTCGCCTGCGCGCGCTACGCGGGGAAGAGAGGAGGAGAGGATCACCTTGGCCGCTTGGCTGCTCGTGCGGGAAAACCATAGATTTGGTTTCGGAACGGTAAAATGGGCGCCGAAGTCTGAGGCGGCGAGGTGGTTTTCCCGCGCCTTGTGGCTGCTTTGAAATTTCGTTTTTTTTCTTCGCATCTCGGAGAGAGAGGGCCGTCTCCGAATTTCGGATAAAATCCGGTAAAAATTCAAAAAAAACTAAAATCCAGAATTTTTGAAATTTAGTTCGGCCGAAATTACCGAGATCTTTACGAAATTCAATCAAACAAAAATAGTCGAAACAATATTAAAACATTTTATGTATGGTCCTAGCACATTACTAATGTTTTTGTAAAAATTTCAGATGATAATCAAGCCTGAGAAGTTTTAAAAAATTCTGACAGTGCTGTCATGATAAATAGCTGACCGGTAAATTTCAACAGAATGAAAAATAGTGTAAACCACGTTAGAAAATTTTGAAAAATTTTGTGGATGGTCCTAACGTATAAATAATAGTTTCATAAAATTTTCACATGACGATCAAGCCTGAGATATTTTCAAAAATTTAGATAGTGTTACTAAAGGCTAACCGGTAAATTCAACCAAATAAAAAATAGTGTAAACCAGGTTAGAAAATTTTGAAAAATTTTGTGGATGGTCCTAACGTATAAATAATATTTTCATACATTTTTCACATGATGATCAAGCCTGAGATATTTTCAAAAATTTAGACAGTGCTACTAAAAGCTAACCGGTAAATTTCAACCAAATAAAAAAAATAAACTATGTTAGAAAATTTTTAAAAAAATTGTAGATGATCTTGATGCATTACTAATGTTCCTATAAAATTTTTAGAAGATAATCAAGCTTGAGGAATTTTCAAAAATTCTGACAATACTACTGTCTTGATAAAATCCTTACGGTATTACATGTTTGATTCCATTAGATTTGATTGAGCAACCAAAACAAGCTTACAATTTTTGAAACATTTAGATAATGATGTTGAGACAATGCTTAAGTTCTCCTACAAACTTTGGATCACGATCAAACTCGAGCGAATTTACAAAATTCTGACATGGTTACTATCTCAATTTTATTCATTCTGTTTTTAAATTTTTAAATATAACAAATAAAGTTCAATTCTTTTGAAAATTTTTCTGTATGATTCTATTCTGCTAAAGATGGTACAATAAAATAAAATACGTGCCTTTGCTGTTCCCTTCTGTTTTCCTCCTCTATAAAATAAAATCCCTAACACCAGTTTGGTTCCTGAAGATGAGCTAGGAATCGAGGAATTGGAATTGAACTGAATTAGCAGTCCAATTCCGGCCAAAATTGTCCACAACCAGGGTTCCAAATTTCGGTGAATTTCGGTGAAATTTCACCGAAATTTTGGATTACGTACCACCCCGAAATCTAAAGTACCGGCCAGAAAAAAAGAATTTTAAAAATTTGAAATTGCTACGGTAACCCAAAATTTCGGTTTTTCGGCGAAATTTTGCCAAATTTGACCGAGATTTTGGGTATTTTTGGCCAGTTTTGAAAATTTTAGGGCCGGATTTGACCCGATTTGGTCCAATAACCCTTAGGTAAGTCATCTCCTATGAAAGTTTGTTGAAAAAACGAATTTTCTAAACATTTTAAATTTTGGCAGAAACACTGTCAGATTTTTATAAAATTGTACAAGCTGATAATAAGCTCGCAATTTTATGGTACTATCCTTAGTAGTTTAGGATCATACATAAAAAATTTGAAAATAATTTAACTTCATTTGTTATCTTTAAAAAATCAAAAACAGAATGAACATAATTGGGACAGTTATATTGTGAGAATTTTATTAATTTTCTTGTGTGTGATTATGATCTAAAATTTTTCTGAGAGATTAATAATTTACTCAGTACCATTATATAAATTTTTCAAAAATTTTAACTTTTTTTGTTTGGTCAATCAAATCTATGTAAGCATTGAACTTCGTTTGTTATATTATATTTCAAAAATAAAAAAGAAAAGAACATAAATGGTATTGTGCCTTGTAAGAATTTTATAAATTCATTGGAGTGTGATCATGAATCAAAATTTTTATGGGATATTAAGAACTTCCTTATCACCATTCTGTAAAATTTTCAAAAATTTTAAACATTTTTTTGTTGCTAAAGCAAATCTATGTATTGATCATCAGACTTTTATCAAGACGTAGCACTGTCTGAATTTTTAAATATTATTTGAGAATGATCATCATCTAAAAATTTTAAATAAACATTAATTTTACATCAGGACCATCCACAAAATTTTCAAAAGTTCTTAACGTGGTTTACATAATTTTTCATTTTGTTCAAGTTTGCTGGTAAGCCTTTTAACAGGGCAGTAGTACTGTTTGAATTTTTAAAAATTTATACAGTTTTATCATCATCTGAAAATTTTATGAGAGAATTATAGATACATCATAACCATGCAAAAAATTCAACAGTTTCTAACTTGATTTGTACAATTTTTCATTCGGATCAAACTTGTCGGTCAGTGTTTTATCAGGACAGTACAACTCTTCGAATTTTTAAAAATTTCTCACATGTTATAATCAGCTCAAATTTTTGTGAGAATATTAGTTATGGATCATAACCATGCATAAAAAATTTCAACAGTTTATAACTTGATTTGTACCATTTTCTATTCGGATCAAACTTGTCGGTCAGTGTTTTATCAGGACAGTACCACTCTACGAATTTTTGAAAATTCCTCAAATGTGATAAGCAGCTGAAATTTTTTGAGAACATCAGAAATGTTTCAGGAACATCCAAAAAAAATTTCAAAATTTTTTGTTAATGTTTAGACTATTTTTCAGCTGGTGAAAAAAACCCAAAATTTCGGGGTTTTTCGCCGAATTTCAGAATTTTTTTCCGGAATGGACCGGATTTGTATTTTCAAATTCAAATTTCGTCCAAAATATCTCAAAATTTTCGAAATTCCACCGAAATTTCGGGATCCGACCAAAGACAAAATTTATTTCGAAACCGAATTTTCAAACCTTATCCACAACTACAAGGCCGACACTGTTCAACTCCATGACTTGCGAAATATTATTGGTTTGGCACCCGGACGTCCTTGATCTGTACCCGGACTTGTCTTTCTTTAACAGTTTGCAAGAAAGTCAAAGCGCTAGCGTACGAGACTGAAGAACTTTTTGGCCATTCCTGCGTACGAGACTGGAAACAATAATCAGAGGGCTGCACGTTGAAGCATTTAGGTGCTTAAATTGTATCCCTATTATGCTACCCTTTCGATCACAAATAGTTATTGTTTTGAAAATTGATAAGGTTTTAAAATACAACTTTGACTACTAATTTATATTATAACATATTTATAAAATCCAATAAAAATATAATATTATAAAAGTACTTTTCGAGCAAATCTACATATATTATTTTCATGTATCCAATCTAAATATTTAAAAAGATATTAACAATCAAAGTTTCGAAAGTTTGCTCATAGCCATGTCTAAAACGACAACTATTACCGACTTGAGGGAGTACATTGTTTATGGTTTCCTATGATTATCTTATTACGTTGTATGTTGAAGCATTGAACTAAAGTTTCGTGTCAATGATGCACTTGTGGCTTATTTTTGTTTTGCCGTGGTGTATGTATAAATATAAATTGGCATCAGGTCTAGGATGTTAGCCCGTTGTATTTTAGCCCAAGATGCAGCAAAATTCTTGATCCGCCATTCCGCCACTCGTTAATGAGCCATGCATCACCGGCAGTAGTTGTGGAATGTAACATACATATATAGGCATGTAGCTATGGTGATTTCAGTTATTCTCCCTTTGAAATATGTAGGTGGCTGATGCATATGTTGAGTTCTATAATATTCTAAAAATAATTAGAAAAAAAAGGAAAAGGCGAACCACGTAGGCTGGGCCACCGGCCGAGTCGGTCTTGGCTTGCGTGCAAAGCTGGACTCCAGCCGGCCAGCTATTTAGGGCACAAGGGAGGGGCCAGCATGAACCCTAGCCAAGCCGCCCCCGCCTCCCATCTACGCCGCCGCTGCCTCCCTCACCCCGCCGGCATCGTGCCGCCTCTGTCGTGCGTCGTTGAGGCCGCCCCATGCTACCTCTACTGCGCACCGTCAAGGGCCACGACAAACGCTGCCCTACCGCCACACACCACCGGTAAATCCTTATTCTTTATCGTCGTTAAAAGGTAAGGATTGCTCCTAGGCGCATGTGATCCGTGCGTTCTAGAGAGCTATCCATGCCTAAGGACTTGGGAGTTCCTAACCATGTGGTCACGGGCATGCTTAGGCATGTGATTTCAAGATTTATATTGCTATTGATCTTGTTCATGTTATTATGCAAAGTCTTGTTAATATTGTGTAATGGTAGTGTTAATTGTTAAGGATGCTTGCTGAAATTGTTGTTAAAATCATGGTTAAAAGTGATTAAAATATAGGATGTGGTAATATCTTGAGCACTTAAGAGTACTAGGGTGTTACAGTTACTTCTTCCCTATGTCATATCTCACAACGTGAGGAGTATCTCGCACAACGGAGGGTATGTATAGTATACGAGTATATAAGACCGTCTAGCTGGTATGTACATTTTTTCATAAGTGGTATTTATATTATTTTAGACATACTACTTTTTTCTATGCATATATGAAGGTATTTTCGAAGTACGCTAAAAACTATGGACTCCCTTGCAAATTATTTATGCACTTCATGTTAGAATATCATATAATTAGTAGATAAGTGTGTCTAAAGTGATAAAGGGGTATTTCAAGTTTGTTTAGGTGGTATATCAGATACGAGAGTAACTACTCCTGGGAGTATAATGTATTTTCATATATATATTTCTTGGTTTTGATTCTATTACTTCTTCTGTATTATGCAAATAACATGATTATAGTTTGCGTCATCCATTTGTGTATGCAGAAACAAATGCCCACATCATGTTCATCTCTGCCTAAAACCTGATGCCACAAAAAATTTGTATGCAGATCAAGTAATTATATTAGGGTATTGTTAATTTGAGGTTATCCTCATCAATTCTTCTGCGAATACACATCTAATTGTTGCCACATGGTGCCCTTCTTCTCTTCACTCTCCCTTCGCTTTCCATTTTCTACCCCTTCCTTCTCCTCTACTACAAACAATTTCGATTCAATACTTTCAAATGAATTCAATAAAAACTTTTTGTTCAAAAAGTTTCGATTCAAGAAACTTTCATTTCAAAAATAATATATCACAATAGCAGGCAAACAAACTAGCTCGGCCAACCGATTAGGCACATTGAATATGTCCATGTCAAGGAAAGACCCATCATTTCTGCTCAATTCATGTTACCCTATTGTTCACTGATGCTAGCTTGCATGGCGTGATGCCGCGCATACGCAGCTAGTTTATTGCACACGGAGCGGCTCTGATTGAGCGACGTGGGTGTGCCGGTGACGCGGTGCAGCTCGACCGAGGGGCACGGTCTGCACATGCAGCAAGCAGAGCAGGGCACGGAATGGGAGAAGAGTTGGTGGGCTGGGCCACGAAGGAAAATGTGCTTTTGCCCAAGATAGCGGCAAAGGTGTGGGCTTCAGCCTAGGAAACTATTGGAGGGAGTTTCAAATTGAGATTCGAATTTGAATTGAATTGGCATTTGAATATTAGGAGTTAGATTTGAATAAATTAACTTGGATTGGATTTTTAGATTATATATAAATGAAATAACTCCAAATCTTTGAAATACTTAATTTAAAATAATTTTTCATAAATGCAAAAATTGGGATATTACACTACTGTTGCCTTTTCTACCATAGGAGCAGAATACATAGCCATTGTTGAAGCTTATAAAGAAGCTATTTGTCTGAGAGGTTTGTTTACTGAGTTTATGGAAGTACTTTTTGCACTATTATATTTTGTGAGTGCTATTTACTTTACAAATGATCAGATGTTCCATGAGAGAACTAAACACACTGATATAAGATATCAATATATTCGAGATGTCATTGCTCAAGGTGACATTAAGGTTTGCAAGATTGGTACTCATGATAATCCATGATAATAAAGCCAGTTTCGAGTACTATGTTTGAGCTTTGCTCTGACTTGGCTGGTATCATAGTTTAGTCCTATGTATTTTTGGCACACGATCAGGGTTCAAAACCTCGTTCGCCTCAAATCTCGTTCATGACTGGAGAACGAAATCTCGGTGAGATTTAAAAATTTTGGACAAATCTCGGACGAAATACAAAAACAAAAATTCAAATCCGGTTTTTTTCTACCGAGAAAACTGAAATTTCGGTCGGTTTTGCCGAGATCTCGGCAAAATTGCACCGAACGAAAAATGTATCAAACGATGTCGAAAAATTTTGAAATTTGTTTTGTAGGTTCCTGACATACCATTGATGTTCCCATAAACATTTCAGATGATTATCAGATCTGAGGAATTTTGAAAAATTCAAACATTGCTACTGTCCTGATAAAACGCTGACCGGCAAGTTTGAACCGAATGAAAAATGAAACAAACCATGTTATAAAATTTTGAATTTTTTTAATGGTTATGATTCATAACTAATGTTCTCATAAAGTCTTCAGATGATGATCAAGCTTCATGAATTTTTAAAAATTCGTACAGTGCTACTGTCCTGATACAAGCTTTACCTGCAAACCTCAACCAAATGAAAAATGGTACAAACCACGTTAGAAAATTTTGAAAAATTTTGGATGGTCCTGATTGATCATCAATGTTTCTATAAAATTTTCATCTGATTATAAAGCTTCAAGAAATTCCAAAAATTCTGAGAGTGCTACTTCCTCATAAAAACATGATGATCAATACATAGATTGCTTTAGCAATAAAAAAATGTTTAAAATTTTTGAAAATTTTGCATAAGGATTATAAGGAAATTATTAAGATATCATAAAAATTTAGAATCATGATCACACTCCAGTGAATTTATAAAATTCTTACAAGTGCAGTGTACCATTTATATTCATTCTGTTTTTTTATTTTTGAAATATAACAAATGAAGTTCAATGCATACATAGATTTGATTGAGCAAACAAAAGAAGTTTAATTTTTTTGAAAATTTTAGATAATTTTAATAAGTCAATTATTAAGCTCTCATAAAAATTATGGATCATGATCACACTAGAGAAAATTTATAAAATTCTGACAATGTTACTGTCCCAATTATGTTCATTCTGTTTTTTATTTTTTAAACATAACAAATGAGGTTCAATTATTTTTAAAATTGTTATGTATGATCCTGAACTTCTTAGGATGCTACCATAAATTTTTCACATCAGTATAAAGCACGTACAATTTTATAAAAATCTGACAGTGTTTTTGAAATTTTTAAAAAATATCTCAATTTTAGTTTTCAACAAATTTTCATAGAAGATGACTTTCTTAAGGGTTATTGATGAATTTTCAGTCAAATCCGATGGTCAAACATCAAATTTCGGTCAAAAATGCCGAGATCTCGCCAAGATTTACCGAGATTACTGTAGCAATTTTTTTGAAAATTTGAATTCGGCTGGGAGTTTAAATTTCATCTATCTCCGAAAAACGAGATCTCGCGAAATTTCACCGAGATTTCTAACCCTGCACACGATGATCTTTGTTTTGGAGTTCTTCATAATTGTTTGTTTGCTACAAGTGAAACTTGTCTCAAGGTGAATATTGTTGTGTATCTATACCCCTTTATAATGCACCTAAGCAATTTTTTCTACGTCCACCCTAAATAATGCACCTCATTAGAGATGACCCAATGTTCGTGCACCCAGCAAAACGTCCCCAGAAACTTGCATTCATCAAAATGAACATTTCAGATCTTTCCTCAGTTTTACTCACCCACATCCGATGGCCATTATTTAGTGTGTCTAATCATCCCTGTGGCCCACAACAGACCTCCCCCACCTACATATTTGGAAGGAGAGCGAACCAAACAAGAAAATAAATAAGGAGGATCCGCATGCAAGGAAACCAGACTTGAATTTTTTACTGGCTAAAATTGTACGTACTACATATTTGGAAGGAGGGTGAATCAAACAAGGAAATAAACAGGGAGGATCTGCAGGCAAGGAAACAAGACTTGAATTTTTATTGTCACGGCATTGTGATCGTATTTTTTCCGAATATGACCCTTCTCGAGACTTTTTACGGATCTAAACCCATAGAGCCTAATTTGACGCAGACGAGAGCGCTGAATTTTTATTTTTATTTTTATCTAAGGAATCAGCATGCGTGAGTCTTGCTTAATTTTTCAATTTTTTCTCATGGAACCAACGGCGAAAGCAATCGCTTTTAATTTTTATCTTTTTTCCTTGTGAATCCAGCGATCGGCGCGCGATTTATTTTTCCATATTTTTACGAAATCATCCTGTGACCCACAAATGCACCTTCCTCACCTCCAAAGATCAACAAGGAAAAGGAAACAAACGTCTTGGAATCAAAGAAAATGAAACAAACGTCTGGAAAAGGAAAGGACCATACATTACGTCTTTGAGAAAAGGAAACCGGAGATGGGGCGTGGCCGGAGAACGCAGTCCGCAATGGCTCCACTGGCCGCCATCGGTGGCTTTCTTGTGCGGCGAGGTTCTTTGGTCACGACCTACATGCCATGCCGTGCCTCGGCAAATTTATAATTTAATTTTTTGAAAGTAATTTTATTAAGTACAAAATAATCGAAAGTTTTTTGAGAATTTTCTAGAATTTTTAACTTAATGTGCTATCTTTTCAAAAATCCTTCTATATTTAAAAATGAAGGCAACTCACCGTAGCTTCTTCTAGCTGCAGACCAGCACTGAAGAAGCTTCTTCTCTTCCTCCTCCATTAAAGCAAGAAAGAAGCTTCAAAGCTCCATCAATCCCGCACCAAATCTCCTCTTTCCACTATATGGTGTTAATTCCCCAAATTTCGTGCTCTATTGCCAAAATTTTCTCCTAATCTGATTTGATCCTAAATTATGGTTTCCATAAATATGATTGTTTCGGGCTATAAAAGTGTGAGCTCTCCTCCACCCCATCGCATTGCGTAAATCCCCAAGTGCTCCCTCTTGTAAAGATCACGGATTTTGGAGGTAACCTGCCATTACCGTCATCTTTCCGTGAAATTCACACCGTGACTCCTCCTCATGACCGCGGGTCGCGGCGATCTCGCCGCACTGATCTTGACCATCGCAACCGGCCGGCCACCCCTGGCCTTCCTCCTTTGCGCCGGCCAAGTCCAGAGAACACTGTGTGCTCTGTGGAAGCTACAAAAAAATAATCTAAAATCAGAAAATTCTTTTTTCTTTCTCTTTCTTGATTTAAAATCTTTTAGGAGCCCGTTTTCGCCCATTTGACCTCCATTTAGTTCCGTTTTTCTTTCTAAATTCTTTTAAAATTCTAAATTTCTCTTTTATTATTAAGTGTTGTATTCATACTTATCTTCTCATTTAATTGATAAGCGGGTGTATTACCGTCGTAGCGTTAGCACAGGCACTACACTAGTGTGATATGAATTATTGATGAAGAAGGAAGGGCGATTTGTGGTAGCGAAGGGTCGATAGGCCTGGAGCCATATGGAAATCCGCGATTGAAATTGGTGATTGGAAATCAGCCAGGTCTTTTCAGATTTGTTTCCTTATCGACCATGAGTCGTTATGTACCTGCTTACCCTTATAGCTGCACGGGATTGAGAGACTACTCGTTATAAAATCCTTTGCTGTGTAATTCTTCTCATATAGTGATCATTGTCGGTTGTGCGCGTGTGATTTTTCACACAAGGGGTTTTCACGTTAGAATTGCGTCTCTTATATATTTTTCTATTTTCTTCGTTATTTGCCTTGTCGTTTTCTAACATATAATTGACACTAAGTAATCTGAGACTTCATTGCGCTTTGCATCAAGTATTGTCTCCTACCGGATCTAACCCGCGAACCGAGCAAGGTCGGTCCATCCGCAGGTGCCACGTGTGCAACAAAGGTGGAGGGAGGTTGTATTATGGAGTCTTCAGCTTATTTAATTTCCACAGCCATGTTAATTCGACTTATTTTTTTGAACTTGTGTTAATTAGACTTGACGTTGCTACAAAGAAACTAAGAAAGCTCGATAAAATCGTAAGCCCATGTCTTTCACAATTCAAGATCCCACTTATCTTTAGAAAATACTCTCTCCGTTTCACTCTATTTTTCCATTACTCACCGTGTGCACGAAACAATAAAACACTAAATCTAAGAAAGAGTTAATAAAAAATGATTGCGTATACCTATATTAAATGATATACTATAACCCCTAAACCTTTTTCAAAACATTTAAGTAGTAGTAGAAAGTGAAAACATCGTAATAACTGTACCCATGTTTCTCTCGATAGACAAATATTTTAAAACAAATACTGTCAAAGGCCATAGACAAATACAGTCCCTCTCTATTTCTTTGGCTTCCTTGTCGCCATCGAGATGATTTCATCTCTCCGCAGCCGGCAAGCATATCACAGGACCGGTGTGGAAACACCCCAAGCCCCAGCACATGCGGCAATCATCTTTATTAACTTCGCGCGTTAGGCATGAAATTAACGATGCCATACATGTCTTCGTCAATTCGCAATATACGGATCGTGGTAATCTTTCATATCTTCAAATTAGTCCTTAGTTTTTAAATATACTTAGTTTATAAATATACCAGTCACATTATAAGGAGCTTGATTCCCATAGGGAAGCCTGTACTTGGCAACAATCTCAAACTCTACCCAGAAATACTTGCCCTCTTCCTCACGGAGGTCCTGGAATCATGCTTGACATTCTCCGATACATTAGAAATGCCCACTTTTTTATCTATCAGCTTTGTATGTGTTTGGATTCGGATTTGCACAGCTCTCAGATTACTCTCTTAGGGCTACATTTCCAAATCAAATAATAAGTCATATATATATTTACTCATCATTTCTTTCTCTTGACATTTGAGTTCCTGAAATCGAATTGTTCTCATGATATTCGCACAAGCGAGGTTTTGCTTGCACGAGTGGGGGCAATATATATTTACTGTGGAGAGGGGCAGAGGTAGGGATCTTTTGGACCAGAATCGACTGATCTGTGATAACATTAGCCGCTCGAAACGAATACCCAGTAAAGAAAAAATAAAGCTACGAAGTGAAAGTGGAAAAAAAGCTTATCTGCTAACTAGTTTCGTTTAACTTAATTAATCTCCCCCCTCACCATGAACAATTGATTCTCCACTTCCGAAGAGTCCACCTCTTGCAGACCCCAAAGAACGAAATCGACGCTACCACACTGAGTTTACATTTATACTTTTCGGTCTTATTTAGGAAAACTATTTCTGCTTGGGATCTACGTTAATAGATCGAAATTTTAGGCTAAAATATCGGCATATCCACGTGAATCTCGATCGGTAACTGTGCTCTCAAACAAGGCCCGTCAGAGATAGCTAGTCGTATATAGAGGATTGAGCTAGCAGTGGACCTGCGAGCTGACGAGTGATAAGTCGAGCGGCGTCATCCAGGCGTACTTGAAGCGCACCGGCGCGCCGCGCGGGATAGGCCGGCCGCCGCGGAGCACGCAGCGCTCGCCGTCGACGGGGCGGATGGCCCGCGGGTCGACGGTCTCCACGCTGCTGAGGCCGTAGCAGCGGAGCAGCACCCTGGACTGCGCGCACCGGCAGCGGTTGCTCACCTCCACCGCGAACTCCGGCTTCCCCTCCACCACCCGCCCCGTCGCCGACTGCCTCACAACCAGGTCCGACGCCCGGCACGCCGCCGCCGCTCCCTGCACGCCTGCGCACGTACTCCATAGTTTGCACTTAACCAGTCGGGCTGTCACGTAACGTATATAGTATGCAGCAAGTATGCATCGCAATTGCGCCATTGCGTCGAAAACTCGAAATGCAGCAAGCTTAACTGCTGTTACCTGGGCTCGCGTTGCGGAGCAGCAGCAGTGCGAGGAAGACGAAGGCTTGTTTCGCCATGAGGATTTGAGCCAAGTCTCAATCAGCCAGATGGCTAGATGTGGCTGGCGAGGTTATTATTTGTATTGATGGAAGCGCGTCACGCGCACTGTGGTGTAACGATTATATTGGATAAGGACAGGGACACGAGAGGGACGGACATGTGCTGGCCGGCCAGACAGATGTCCAGCGTTCATGTGATGCAAGCTTTACATGACTGCCTCCATGTCTTGAGTGGCATTGCAGCAAAGCTTTTGCCTGTAGCAAACGTCTAAATAGCTGATGGGTGATGATGACGAGATGTGCATGATTACGTGTACGTCCGATTGCCCACATGGGTGGCTCCAGCATCCAGCCATGGAGCCATTTATTACTTCTTCTGTCAAGTAGTATATATTGAAAGCGCCATTGATACACGATGTACATAAATAGCCAAAGGCTAAACACGGTTGATGCTACAGTCAAGGCTAAGTACAAAACACGGAAGTTAGGCTACAAAATAGGCAGCTACAAATCAGGCTAATTAAAGCAATAAAGGAGAATATTTGACTACCAAATATACAATGGTGAAATATATTCTAACAGACCCCGCAGTGTCAGCGGGAGTGTTACGGACGTTGAGACTGGATCTGAATTCCTCGAACAGCGACGTCGGCAAGCCTTTGGTGAAGATATCCGCGTACTGAGAAGCGGATGGTACGTGAAGAACACGAGCTTGACCTAGGGCGACTCGCTCGAGGACGAAGTGAAGGTCGATTTCCACATGTTTGGTGCGTTGGTGCTGCACCGGGTTGGTAGAGAGGTAGACGGCGCTAACGTTGTCGCAGTAGACGATGGTAGCCGTCCGTAGTGGTCGATGTAGCTCAAGAAGAATATGGCTCTTTTAGCATAAAGCAAAGTTTAACTGTAAATACCAATAGTAATTTCATAAAGCATCATTTAATCAAAATGTAAATAGCATAGTAATTGAATTTGATATGACAACTAAAGCAGGTTCTAGCTACCTGACTGGCTCCATCTGCCAAAACATAACCCGAGAGTTACATCTGCTCACGGATTCCCAAACCATCATTTTCCTTTAAAACAAAACCAGGAAATCTACAATATGCAAGCGTACCTCGCCTGCCCTTAACCGTGGGCACGGCTACTTAAGTAGTTTAACTTTGCAGAGTGTGTACACTTTACCCACAAGACATGATCGACTCTTGTTGCCATGCAATTAACACACTTCCTTTGGTGTGTCGGCAGAGAGATCATGACATGGCCTTTACAATGTACAACCCCATTAATAACCTCGTCCGCTAAGGTTTCATCGCTGTTAGGGTTCTAGCTGCCCAGTACAGAAGCCCCCTCTTGCGCCTGCCAACATCTGGCACTCACCAACTGGCGAAGCTAATAATGAGACGCACAAATTATTTAGCTAGGTCGTACCCATATAGACTTGTGGTTGTACGGTAGTGCTTGGTTCATGATAACACATGCCTCGGTCCTTAATTGACTAGGGCGGAACATTCACATATCAAGGTCTCGTGCTTTTTGCACCCGCCAAACATCCATCCGCCCTGGTCTAAACCATATTTTTCACTTTATTTCATTTAAATAACAGCAGCAACGCCAATTGCCGCGACTTCACAAATAAGATTCAACAATGTTTGAAATGATTCCCATACTGGCATAATACCGAAACGTTTGAGCTGTACTAAGCAATTCTACCGTTTCATACTAATCTACTGGTTATCACCAAATAAAATAGCTAGTATTATCTAGGGTGACAAAGATTTGACATGATCGATACCAATGAGGGTATAACAAATTCTAGTATTTAACTATACTCTAAAACTATATTTAAAGTACATTGCATAAAAGTAAGCATGCATAATTTAAAACAACATAAGCTCTTTATAAAATTTGGGATCAATATGTTCAAGGAAGACTTGCATTTCGATGCCTCCTGCTAGATCTACCTCTGACTGTTGATTCGCTTGAGCTTCGACTGCGTCGTCTACAAGCGAAACTAGAGCAAATAAATAAAACAAATTCAAATAAAATTCAAAAATTGAAAATAATGGTACTGGAAGATAGATCATAAATTTAGATGAATTTAGAAATTTGAATCACTAGAATCGGAGCTCGAACGAAGGAGAACGGGCTCTTGGAAGATTCCAAGATCAGAAAATCAGAGAAAAATAAATAGGACTGACACGTGGCGCAATCTAATTGGCTGGAATTTCCGATTTTCGGAAAATCAGAAAAAGAAAAACAAAAGCCGACTGACACGTGGGGCCCACATGTCAGTGCCTGGGTTCACGGTGAATCGGGTGCACCGAGGCGGCTCAAGGTGACGCGGCAGATCGGCTGACGTGGAATGCCACGCGGCGGCTAGGGCGAACGCGACGACTGACGAGGCAGCCAGCGAGGCGGCTGATGCGAACAGGGCACGTGTCGCGCATCCAATGACGGCGCGTGATCGGAGGGCAGAAGGACGAGGCCGAGACGGCGGCGACGTGGCGCGATCTGGTGCGCACATGGGGAAGCGGACGGCCACGGTTCATCGACGAAGAGCGACGGCGTGGGCACGGGCATCGCCGGAGGCGAAGAAGATGCAGCAGCCGAGGGGGGAAATGCGACGAGGCAGCACCGGGCTAGGGGCAAAAGAGAGAGGGCAACTCGGTGAACTCGATGCGACCAAAAGAAGTGGTGGAGAAGACCTCGGGACGAGGGAGGAACTTCGGCGAGCTCGCGAGAGAAGACGGCGGCGCCTCGGGCAGAAAGGGCTAGGGCAAAAGAAGTGGCGCAACGAGACAAACCTCGGGCTGGGTGCGGTGGCGGCTTAAATAGCCTGGGGAGGCGTGCCAAATCCGAAAACCGAGCGGCGGCGACGGGATTGACGCGGTTAGGGTTTCCGGCGGTGGGCGTGAGCGATGTGGTTGAATCGCAACCGCACACGCGTCACCCATCGGACGGCCATGGCCATGCGGTTGGTTGGCCGTCGCGAACACGCCGGGCCGAGAGAGGAGAGGGAGCGGGCGCTACCGGAGAGAAATGGGCCACAGAAATGGGCCGGTGGAAGGATTCGGCCCGAAAAGGGTTTTGGAAATTAAAACATTTTCCGAATTAATGAAATTTCAGAAATTCAAATAAAAGCAAATAAATTCAAATAAATAGCAAATAAATTCAGAAAAATCTCCAAAAATACAAAAAAAAATCCTTGAAGCATAATGAACCCAACTAGAACTAAAAATATTTTGTTTGATGAATAGATTAGCCAAATTAAATACTTTCATAAATAGAAAATTCAAATTAAGCTGAAATTAATTCAAGAAAAATGCAAATGGTTCATTTTCAAATTTAAACATTCTAAAACTCAAATTTTGGAATGTTACAAGCCCTTTGTGGCGGTGACGTGGCCGGTGGCCGGGGAGACTTGACGATCTTCAAGTCAGCCTCCTCGAGGAGGAGCATTGATCGAGTCTGCAAGAACGAGGGGAGGGGAGTCCTTGTCTTGATCACCGTGGCGATGTTGCGGAAGGTGTCGTTAATGCTGCGGAGGAGGGTGAGGACGAGCGTGTCGTCGCACACTGGCTGGCCGACATCGGCGAGGGCGTCGGCGTACGTCTTCAGACATTGAGAGTAGACGAGGATGGAGAGGTCGCCTTGAGCCATGTTGCGGAACTCAGCCTCAAGGGACAGCGCGCGCGATGCCTTGTTGTCGCGAAAGAGGCCCTCTAGGTTCTCCCAAATGGTGCAAGCTGAGGCGCCGGGGGTGAGGACAATCCCGAGGAGGTCATCGGAGATGGAGGCGTAGAGGAGCGAGAGGACGGCGAGGTTGGTGGCTGTCCAAACCGCGTCGTGAGCGTCAGGGGTGTCGTCGAGGAGGTGTGCTGTGGCGCCGAACTTGCCGATGAGGATGAGGAAGAGCTCGCGCCACCGCGTGTAGTTGGGTCGGTCGAGCTGTAGGGAGAACGGTATGTGCGAGCGCACATTGATCGTGGATAGAGCGGAAGCGGGATTGACAGGAATGATCGCGCCTAGACAGCAGATGCTGTAGCGGCAGCAGGGTCGCCAGGTGCTACCATGCTGGCGTGGAGGAGGATGAACGCCGGCAGGAGAGGCAAAGAATCGAAGTTAAGCTGATACCATGAAAGCGTGTGATTGATCACGCCATGATCTTTCCATTGATACACAATGTACATAAATAGCCAAAGGCTAAACACGGTTGATGCTACAGTAAGGCTACAAAACAGGAAGCTAGGCTACAAAATAGGAAGCTACAAATCAGGCTAATTAAAGCAATAAAGGAGAATATTTGACTACCAAATATACAATGGTGAAATATATTCTAACATTTATATATAGCAATGTAACCCTGATCCAGATCCTGATCTTTCTCAGTTAACTTCTAGTTTATCTGTTTATTTTCTTCCAGATAAGGTGCTTCACTGATAAGCTATCAGTAAACCAGCTGGTGAGATCGATGATCGATCGCATCGCATGGCTTCAGTCCCGGCCGTATCAGTTTGAGATGGTGTTTGGGTTTGGCTAGCATAAAGCTGTATAACAACCATAACTTGTTGCAGTAATGCTAGGGTTTGGCCAATATTGCAGAGTCGAAATTTATGTACTCTATTTGCTTAACAAAAGTTTGATACGGACCAAAACACATCTTCTGCCTTTGGTACAGTATCGATTCCACTCCGTATTTACTTTGAATTCATGACTGATATTATTCACATCATATTTGTATCCAACACTATCTATAGTCGGACAAAAAAAAAAGTTTAGAATATGAAAAGAGACAATCCTAGCTAACAAAAAAAAATTTAGAATATAAAAAGAGCGACAATCCTAGCTAAAAAAAATATAGTTTAGAATATAAAAAAGAGCGATAACCCTAGCTGATTGCATCCCAGGAAGAATGCCAAGAAAGAAGCAAGTAAAAGATCTAATCTCAAGCTACCAATGAACCAAAAGATACACAAGAAACCTATTAATAAACCAGATATACTAGGCATGAAATGCATGAACAGAACTGCACATCTGATGAAATAAGCACAGACCTGACACTACCAAGTAATCAAATTATTACAGGGGTGGGCAAAAGCACGAACCAAGGAACTAATATAAAAAAAGTTCAATTCTCAATATCAAACACAAGAAATGGAACTGGCGACCTGCAAAGCCGACCACCTAACCACAGAAAACATCAAAGTTGCATTCCTGTTACATAATGACATCAAAAAATAATCTACCCGGCCCACTACCATATGATCGTCGATGTGAAACAAGCATTCGACAACTCAAATGAAATGACAAAAAAAAAGTCCTCTTTAACAGCAGACGAACTAGACCATGCACGGGATAACAGAACCGCACATGATACTAGAAATTTAGAGCTTGTCTTCGAACTCAGAGAGAGGGGTCATCTGTTCCTTGAGTCCCTTCCTCTTGCGGATCTCCAAAACAAGGTTAGCAGCCTGCGTGCCGGGGTCCAACGGATCAGAAGACATCATGTCCCAGTGGTCAAAGACGCACTGAGGGAAGGCCTGGCCAGAGGTTGCAGCCCTAAGTGCGCTCGAGAACCCGAAGGACTCAATAACAGGGAGGTAAGCCTTGATGTTGTACAGTGGGGTACCAGGCCTCTGCATCTCCTCAAACACATGCCCTCTCTTCTGGTTCAGAACACCATAAATACCACCAAGAGCATTCTCGGGGGCCTGGATCTCCACCAGGTAGACAGGCTCCAGCAGCCTTGGCTTAGCTGTGAGCTGAGAAGCATAAATGACCCTCCTGGCAGTTGGGATAACCTGACCACCACCCCTGTGAATAGCATCAGCGTGGAGAACAACATCACAGACCTCAAAGCAAATGCCACGCATGTTCTCCTCAGCCAATGCACCTTCCTTTGATGCCCACTGGAAGCCAGCCACAACAGAATCCTTGATTTCATTGAGATACTGTACTCCTTTACACATATCAACAACCATGTTCGGGCCGGTGGTCTCAGGTCCAAAGCACCAAATCTTCTTGGCGAGATCCTTGTCCCACCCAAACTCCTCAGACAGGATCTTGGAGCGCACCTTAGGATCATCACGCGGGCCAATGCGACCATCATCAATGGCCTCAGCCAGTCCCTCCTCCATGGGGCGAGCTTCCATGTAAAGACGGTTGTGCTTGTTCGGGGACTTGCTCATAACAGTACGGCAGGACTTCTCAAGAACAGTCTCACGGAAGGAGACAACAGGAGGGGAAACGTTAATTTCAGCACCACCCATGAAGTCTTCCTGCAGATCCTTCAAGCAAATTTCAAGGTGAAGCTCCCCAGCTCCAGCAATAATATGCTCACCAGACTCTTCCATGGTACAGAGAACCATAGGATCAGACTTTGCCAGGCGCTTCAAACCTTCGACAAGCTTGGGAAGATCAGAGGCAACCTTGCACTGGACAGCAACTCGCACAACAGGGGACACAGAGAACTTCATTGCTCTGATTGGGCAGGCATCAACCTCCTTCTCGTTTGTCAGGGTTGCATTCTTTGTGATGAACTGATCCAAACCAACCATAGCAACAGTGTTACCACAAGGAACATCCTCAACAGACTCTTGCTTCTTTCCCATCCAGATAACAGTACGCTGGACACTCTTCACATACAGATCCTTCTTCTGGCCAGGGACATAATTAGGACCCATGATACGGACCTTCATGCCAGTTGCAACCCTCCCTGAGAAGACACGACCAAAGGCAAAGAATCTGCCCTTGTCAGATGCTGGAATCATCTTAGAAACGTACAACATAAGAGGACCTTCTGGATCACAGTTTCTAATGGCAGTAGCATAGATATCATCAAGGGGCCCTTCGTACAAGTTCTCCACACGATATTTCTGTGCCTTAAACGGGGAGGGAAGGTGGAATATCATCATCTCCAGCAGAGCGTTGCTGGCTGGCAGCCAAGTTTGCATAACACGCTTCATGAGAGCCTTGCCCATTAGCTCCTTCTCATCAGTTTTCATGGTCACACAAAGCTTCTGCAACATAGGCCACAGCTTATCCTTCTGATCACTCATGCAAGTGCTGATGATTTGCTTGATTGGATCATAGCAGAACTGAACAAAACCTCTCTTACAGGTCGCAGAGCCAGTGTTCTTGGTGGTCCATTTCTTTGTGGTTGGGTCAAAGAAGTTCTCACCCCAGAGCCTCTCCATCATCTTAGATTCATCAACTCCAAACTTGGAGGCGTACATCTTAGCAAAGCTGGAGAGGGTGAAAGCCCAGCCGTGCAAACCAGCGGAGAATGCAACAGTTCCCTTCTCCGGGTACACTTGGACGTCACCAAGGAGCTTATCTTCATATGTTGCCATAATGACATTCGCATTCTCAATGACACGCGAGAAAGTCTGATATGCTTCCTCACCTTCAACTTGAAGCTCAAGAAAGCACCTGTCCATCTTGTTCACAGTAAGGACAGGTCTTATCCTCTCGCCAAGGGCTTGGCGGAGAACAGTTTCAGTTTGCACACAGACACCCTCAATACAGTCAACAACCACCAAAGCACCATCAGTGATACGAAGAGCAGCCGTGACTTCCGAAGAAAAATCAACATGCCCAGGTGAATCAATAAGGTTGATCAGGTACTCATTCCCATCTCTCTCACCCTTGTATGTCTTGAGTGATTCATCACTCATCTCATAGAAAAGAGAGATACCAGTGGATTTGATTGTAATACCACGTTCTGCTTCATCTGCACGGGTATCAGTCATGCGAACATCGCCAGCAACTTCCTGGGCAATAATCCCAGCAGCTGCCACAAGGGAATCTGTAAGCGTAGACTTGCCTGCAGAGTAAATAAAATGTAAGAACTAAGAACAGTGCAGACTTCTAATATTAACTAAATGCTCTGCATAAGAATTGCAGAAAATGCAGACAAAACTAATAACATAACATCTTGAAAGAATCCAGAGAATAATGGCCAGATGGAAAAAAAAACACAAGGGCAAACAAGAGATTTGGCAGGCTTGATGACGAACAAGCATAACCTACTGGGAAAAAATTGCAGGTAATGCATGCATAGGAGCTTCAATGTCTAGTTCATAAGTACAGCAATACAAATTTAAAGCTTATATATCGTAACAATTACAGCCATTAACTTTAGGCAACAGATAGAGTAAATTGTTAATCCTAGCATGATCAGACTGTTTGTAGGGGCAAAGAAATTATCAATCGTATTTTCCATTATTCAGGTAAACACCAACCATATAAAAGCTTACCAACTCCATGTTCCACAATCAGATTTGCAGAGACCAAAATCCATCATTACAGAACAATTGTATATAAATGTTGGAAAACAACAGATGATGTTACGAGTGGTCTTAGAATGCACTGTTTTGGCACATACCATGGTCCACATGAGCAATAACAGACATGTTACGAATGTTATTCTTCTTGTCCATAATCCTGCGGAGCTCCTCTACTGTGAACTTCACCATCTTGACTGCTTGTGAATATTACGCCACGAATACGAATTCCTGTTTCGAAAGGAGCAACCTAGTTAGGATCAACAGAAGTCCAATGCGAATAACTAAATAAGAAAACCTCACACAAAACATATCAGATAGCTTTGATTACACACAACTAAACGTGAATAGCTAAACGTCAAGTGACAATTACACAACTCCAAATTCGAAAGATCTCCTTGAATTGGTTAGCTTCGATTACACATAGAAGCACAGATGGAAACACGTGATGAAATCTAGACTCAATACTCCAAATTTTAAGCGCCTAAACCACCCCTGCGATCTAAACCAATCAGCGACACCTCACACTGCGACATTGAAACAAAAACGGAGCCAAGAGATTAGTGCCACCCAAAGCACATGAACCCTAGCGATCTAAACCAATCAGCAACACCTCCCACTGCAAAGTGGAAATTGAACGAATGTACCCACGAACCAATATCACCCATCAGCTACGGAGGCATGGATCGATACTACATGGACGAACCCTGGGAATCGATCGACGCGAGGGCGAGAGGGAGTATGGGAGTCAATCGAATCGAGGAGGAGAGGAACACGCACCTTGGGTTGGGGTTTCGTCGCTCCACCTCCCGATCCGAGGCGAGGAGAGGTGGCGGCGCCGCGAGAGTAGCACTTAAACCCTAGCCGCTGCTTCCCAGAATCCCAGTAAATATATACAGGTAACTAGGTAAGCGGAGGTGACGAATATTCGCCGCGGGTGGTGCGGTGGGCCGAATTCTCGGCCGCTCGTCACTCAT
Source organism: Otatea glauca (assembly GCA_036346275.1). NCBI lineage: Eukaryota > Viridiplantae > Streptophyta > Magnoliopsida > Poales > Poaceae > Otatea > Otatea glauca. The sequence goes on along the minus strand of CM070713.1, from coordinate 42,663,072 downwards.
GGCCTGCTTGTTACTCGGCCCACTATGAGGGAATTTCCAGTTCTAGATAAAGCTACCATCATATATACCTGAAATTTGTCTCTCTCTTTTTCTCGATGTGTAGATTCAAATTTGAAAACTTGTGGAATGATATTATATACTCCCTCTACTTTTGAATACATGTCATTATAGCTTTAAAATTTCGCTCATAAATATAAGTCTTTTCCTTGTATGCCCCTCCTCTTTGGCTATTTCCAAGATTATTAAATGTTATGGACTATACATATTATCTGGTAGGGATAAATGGCTTAATAAAAAAATAATAATTTGGTCTTTTGTACATTTATCTTGGTTGAAGTGTAAAATCCTAAAACATCGTCTATTCAAGAACGAAAGAGTATATATAATCTATTTAATTTTTTCTGAATCTTGATAACTTTTTAAACACTCTTTCGAGAAATAGAAGCATCGGTAGCATCAAATATCTTAGGAGCACTGCAAATATTCTCGCTAAGTTACCCAGACAGGCAGACAATCCTGTTTGGTGTCATGACTCATGACAACCATCTACAGCCAGCCGGGGCGTTGTGATATAACACATTATTGCACGTAGAGTCATCAACGCTGTCGCACATGGAGTCTGCTCGCGGCTACTCACGCTGCTACGGGCAGCCACGCCGGCTGCCACGCCGCTGCCGTACGAAGCGCTGCCACTGCCATGCAGAGGCACTCCGACCACCGGCGAGAGCTTGCTTCACCTTCGTCGAAGTTGCGCGGAGCCAGCCTGGCCGCCGCCCAAGGTCGCATCACGCTCTGCCCCTCCCTTGCTCGATGGTTTCCAAAAGATTGGAGCCTAATCATGTTTTCCTTCCTGTTTGGAGGCTTTGGATAGATAGATAGATATCTTTATCGCCCGGATCTAGCTCCGGACGCCTCGATTGCCCTCAGATCTTCCTGATGAAAGCAATATGAGCCGTTCGATTCCGCTCTCGCAGCGAAGCAGCAATCCCCTGTTCACTCGTTCTTCTAAGGGCTATTTGGGGAGATTTAGCTTTTCTCATAACCTGTTTTTTTTTTACTAAAGAGCTATTGTAGTTTTTTTTATGAGATGCTATTTGATAAATAGTTAATTCTCCTCCACAATAAGGTACAAAAGAATGTCCCGTCCTACTTTTGTCTTTTTTTTAGTTTATGTCAAAAACCACTTAAATGTTAATCTATTTAGAGGTTTACTAACTTTTCGAAAGCTGAAGTTAACTTTAAGTCATTCAAATAGGACCTAAATTTCTTAGCAACATCCACTCAAATCTCTAAACTCATCGGAAAATTTGAGTTTCCACCGTCAAATCAAGATCCCGCCAAACATTAAATGTCGGGACCCGAATCTGCAAATCCGGACTCTCAGTGTATTCTGTGCCAGTCCAGGATCACGCTAGCACACACAGTCTTACAGGGTTGCATATCACAGAAATTCACAACGATATAACAATAAATAGTGCAAACATTTATATAAACCGAGTTGTACGACCTTATAGTCTCCTTACAGATAAATCACCACGCAGGCTTACATTATTGAGTAAAGAAATAGCAATGAACATAAATAAATATCGTGGAAGCCTTCATCTTTCCACAGCAACCGATCGGGTTTGCCCCTAGTTGCTCGGATCCTCCATGTACTCCTCCTCCCACGCTGTGTAGACTCCTCCACCGATGTTGGGGTTGATAAGCAAGGTGGGATGAGTACACAAGGCACTCAACAAGTAATGCATGTAATGCGGCGCTATTACTATATGCAAAGCTTATTCCAAAGGATTGGCTTAAATGGTTCTTTTGCATCAAATAACATTTTTAAACCAGTATCTTATTTAGATTAAAGCGTTAAACAGCTTATAAGTAATACTAATTTCTTCAAATGGTTTTTCTTCAAGATTCTTGGCACACACCTTAACAGTTCATATTTAACATTGGCACACACCACCCAATCCACATTTTAAATTTCAAGATCTAACCTTGATCAGTAATCCCGAGCAATGCTCAATACCGTGAGCACGGCTATTCGAATAGTTTTGACACTGTGCAGAGGTTGTACACTTTACCCACAAGATACGGATTGTCCGCAACAAAGCTTTTCAGGAACTTCTACCTTACCCAATGAACCTCTCCAGATACCCTCACTATCACTTCCCTCACAGCCAAAGCATAGGACGTGTCAATCACCGTTGGATGGGCACCAAGCCGTAGCAGTGCGCGCCCCCGCATGAGATACACCCCGCACCGCCACCCCGAGGTATCAGAGGAAAGATGTCAGAACCCTAATCAACTAGGTTTGTCCCATATCAGACATGTGGTTGTACGGGTGACTCAGATCAAAGGCTTGCAAGGTGAAGTCCTTAACTGACCAAGGCAAGACTTCCAACACTCAACAGTGGCACACAGCCCATTGTGGCACACAAACTCACAACGCTCATCAACCCAATGCCACACAGGCCCACCAGGCACAGAGCCTCTTGCCACTTGCCCCAGTCTAAATCATTTCCCACCCAGTTGATTTTTGTGCAACACATGCCAGCAATAACTCAACATCGGTATGGAATCACACAGGTCTCCATAATTCAATTTCATCATGTGGCAATATCACACCACTTCCAAAATACATTCCATATTCTATTAGTCAATATTGTAGCATTTTTCCGAAAGATCATTCATGACTCGTTGCAAGGCTAAGCATCTACTCACGGTCTAGCCTCCCGTGTTGGCATCATATTATTATCCAACCAGTACAATCAACTTAGGGTGACAATGATTTAGGGTATACAATTAATCATTTCAAGGTGACATAACAAAATGGGTTGATTAACTACATTATCCCAATTTAATTTAAATTCATTTTAAATAAATTAGCATGCATAATTTCAAAGCATAAATTACACTTTTAAAATCTAGGATCAAAATGATCAAAGCATCACTTGCCTTCAAAGAGTTGCTGGTCGTGTTCCGAAGCTTGGTCTTGAGCGACGAAATCTTCCTCGAAACTTTCCGGCAAATTTGCGTCTACGCGTATAAACAAAATACGCAATAAATAGCTAATATAGAAGACTATATGACCTCAGAAATTCAAATAAAATTCATCATTAAATAGATCATAATTTTATGAATTTTTAGAAATTTGAATCACCCAAATCCGAGTTAAAATGCAAAAGTTATAGTCATTTGAAATTTGAATAAAATCTAAAAATACAGAAATTAAGAAATCCCATTTTTCCAAATTATTGTTATACTGAAATTTCGCATTTATGACGTCAGCATTGCATCATGATGACGTCAGCACAGAAATGAATTTTGGCAGAAATATTTTTATATATAAAAATATTTATGACGTCAGCGATGACGTCAGCATGACACGTGGCAAGCCCAGAGGCTGCCACGTCGCTCTGGTCTATGGACGGGGTCCACGGCTCGGCTCTGGTCCACCGTGGACTGGCGGCACTGTGCTCGTGCGCCAAGTGACGCAAGCACTCACGTTAGCATGACAGCTGGACCAATCCTATGGCGACACGCGGCGCAACACAGCTAGCCAAAAACTAATTCAATCTCGTCCGTCCGATTTAAACGAACGGCCGAGATTCATGCGACCTTTCGCCTCATCTCCACCGCAGAGCCCGCACGTGGCTTCCCCGTGACCCTCGGATCCAGATCGAACGGTCATGATTAATATGGCGACGTCGACAGAAACGGTGGCGCTGACTCCTCGATTTCGCGCATCACGCGTCAACACGGGACTGGCCCGATGCGCGGTGCGATCTCATCCACCTGATTCAAAATGGACGATCGAGATGAGCCAAGGTTTTCGGCTCTGGCCTACTGCGGCGCGACACGCAGCGCGATCCAAGGAGACCGGCGCACATCCGACGGCTATGACGTTGACGTGACGCGGCTAGATTTAAACCCTACGATCTAGATCTAACGGCTGAGATAAACTAACGTGAAACTAATCGAAGCAATCTAAACCGTTGATTAAATCCGACGGCTGAAAAGTGAAGATGAGGATTACTGTTGGATGGCGACGTGGACGAATGCAGTGCGTTCGGCGCGATCGGACGGTGGACGAAGCTCGGCTGGCGGTGATGTCGCGGCGGCGTAGATCTCACCGGAGAGGAAGAAGACGACGTGCAACGCGGCGCTACGGGGCTTCTCCGGCGTGAAGAAATGGTCCACTCGACGCGGCTTGCTTCGGTGAACTCGGGATGTGGTCGGAGCATGGCGGAGCGGCTCGGAAGACGACGAGAGGAAGAAAAAACAACGGCGGAGCGGTGCGGCAACTACGGCGAGCTACTGCGGGCAAACGGAGGCGTTTCGGGAGGCGTGCGCTAGGGCTACAGACGCGTCTAGGAGTGCGCGACACGCGGGTGGCAGCGGCGCACTAAATAGCGCCTCGACGTGCGTGAAACTGCCGACGGAAATCACGGCCATCAACGCCCACGTTCCTCCGGCGATCTCGCGGGGACGAAGCGACGTGGCCCAATCCTGGACGTCCGCGCGGCGATGATCCGACGGCGCATGCGTTCGGGCGACGTGGCGCAACGGCGATCCGGATTCCGACGGACGGCTCGGCGGGCGGCATCTAGGGTTTCGTCGCGGTTGGGCGGCGGCACGCGCGCGATGAACGGCTCGGCCCATTATCGCTTCATAGCCGTTTTAAAACCTTTTTCATTTAAAATAATTCTAGAAATTCAATTAAATCATTTGGGGCTTTTAAAATAGCAGAAAAATTCTAGAAAAATTCCAGAAATTACTTTGAACTATTTGGAACTCAAATAAAATATTTTTAATAAAACTTTGTATAAACTTTTGCATGAATCTATTGAAATTCAAGAAAGGCCATATTTGAATAAATCCAAATAAATTTCAATAAATTCCCAAAAATTCTCAAAAAACAAAAATACTCCAAAATTTAAATTAGAGAAAAATTTATGGTGTTACATTTACATACTCGATGCCGTTCAATGTGACGATTCGCTCCAACAATGGGTCCCTTCCAGATGCAACAATTCCCCGGTACGGTTGCAACAGATACATCACAAATCAAAAATGACTCAACAAATCAACATCTTATTGTAACAAGAAAAACAGTCTGGTACAACAAACGAAAATGTTGACGAGTTGCTGGTCTGGATCGAAGAATTTTTTTGACAAATTATTGCTAGTTCCTTGACTATGTAGAGGTATTCTTGATTGAGGAGTTCTTGGTGGCTCCGTACACAAGTTTGTGAAAAATTATTGGATGGGGATTGCATTTAAATTAGCTCCACTCTTGGATTCCTGATACAAATCAGTAGGTCTGTGCAGGTTTGAGTTATTTTTCTGATAAAAGATCACTCATACAATAATGTATTCAAGATAGATGTAAAAGGTTAATTTGTTTTGTTCAAAGGTGCATATGTACCGAAAAAATGTACAAACTCCAAAAATATGTACAAAACATTTACAAAGTCCAAAAAATGTGTACAGAAAACATTCCTACATTGTATTCATGCTTTTTTCAGAGAACTTTTCATGCTAAATTAATAAGTATCTTCTTTGTAATCCTATCCATTAATATTGTGTCGCCCTGATTATTCTCCACTTATTTTTGCAAGTGTCCTACACATTACACACTGCATCTTCACCGTTGGTTTTCTCCGTCTTGATGCTCGGATGCCAGAGAGCCGACAGATACAGCTGTCTAGCTCCGGTGGCCTCGAGCATCCTCTGGCTAAGCGGCCGACTCCCCCTACTTGTGTTGTACAGCGTGTAGAATACTTAATGTTTGTTTGGAGGAGTTATAGTTTTTTCTGAAAAGCTGATTTTTAATTTTATGAGTTGAAAAACGGCTGTAGCTTTTTTATAAGAGACCGTTTAATAAATAGCTAATTTCTCTCAGCAATAAGCTGCAAAAGCAGATCCAACCCAACTTCTAGCTTTTATTAGTTATAGATGACTTTTGGCTCATGTCAAAAGCCGCTTAAAAGCTGAGTTATTTGAGGGGTTTACTGGCTTTTCAGAAGCTAAAGTTGTCTTTAAGCCCCCTAAACAGGGCTTTATTTTCATGACCTCAGGGGCAAGGCAAGCAATCAACTGAAGTGCGCGGTACAACGACGGCCATGTCATGTACCAATTTTAGGGGTGGGAGTGGGCCTGTCTGGTTTGCCCTTTGCGACCCATGGCTTAAGAAGGGGTTAAGGGGTCAGCTCTTTTGATTTTTCTGTCGTGGCCCTTATCTCTACTACTTCTAATTAGGAGTTGGTGGTGGTACGTCTGTTCTCTTGTCCATCCCTCACATGCTTATGTGACTATAAATACCCTGCTTCCTATGTTTTTCCCTCCCAGCCAAGCAAACGCTAAGCCACATTCCCCTCTCCGCTTAACCTTTTCCATCTCTAGATCTCAACGTGTCAACTCCACACACCTGCTTTTTCCGTCTAGGTCAAGCTAGATCAAGAATTCACCTTAATTGCTATGGATATGCCGTGTAGTTCGCGGGTGGAATCTTTCGCCCTTTGATCTTGGAATGGTGAATCCATCTCTGCCCTAATTTATGTGAAACACGCGTTTGTTTTCTGATTCACAGGTTCCGATATGATGGATGTGATGAGCGTGTGCATTTCTGAAGCAAGGTTGGTTCGCTTGGATCTGTGTACGGAAGCGACAGATCTGCATGTCAGAGAATCAGATGTGATACTTGTGAGTTAATTTTCCCCTAAAACCAAGTGATTTCGATTTGGTTTTCGAGTTCTTGCGTGGATTGGGTCGTACATATGTTGTAACTTCTGCTGATATATGGGTCTATTCCGTTTTCGCATGTAGATCTGTCGCCTTGAGGAGGATCTTGGAAGTTCCCAACGAGATCGAGGTGACGAAACAGCGAGGAAGGAAGCGTGGCCGTCTGGTTCGCGGGATCCCCGCATGCCCTACCTCGCGTGATGATTCTCTTGTATTGATAATTATTGGATGAAAATTTTGATAATTATTAGATCTAAGAGATCGAGGGAGCCAAACCAAGGTGAATGCAAGGTAAGGTGAGCATGTAACAAGCGGGGTGGTTCTCTCGAGAGTGAAAAAAAAGAGAGAGGTGTGACATCTCAAGAGGCCTTTGCCATGTTGGGCGCTCATAACCCCTCCATTGTTTCGTCTCTAGCCTTCCTTACACCTTCAAGTCTTCTGGCGTAAGTGCAAGCTCCTCCTAGCCTTTTACCCTTGCGAATTTATAGCTTGTCCTTTGATGAAGTCGGTTGGTCCATGCTGGTTATCACTGTGTCACCCACGAGTGTGCTGCCCCTCGGATTCAACGTGGCGAAAGAGCTGGTTGCCATGGTCCACTTACTGAGATTGAAGTTGTGTTTTCTTTTATATATATTTTTTTGAAAGAGAAATTGTTAGTGGTTTGAAACAACTCATGCACCCATGAAACTTCATCTGAATATTTTTGTTTTCTTGCGTATGCATTTTACATTGTATCAGTGTAATACTGTAATATATACAATGCCATGTTTCTAGCTTATGTTCTGTGCAACCTGAAGTTTTATCCAGGCATGCTCAACTTGCATATATGTTTCACAAATACTTTGCTTTGTGTAATTTGTTTTGGAGTTCTGAGCTTCAATTTGTAAAGTATGACATTTGCAGAAATAGTTTCTGGCTTACGGCCCAATTCCAATGGGCACGCTCAATTTCAGGGAAGCAATAGTCATTAGATGATTGTGGACCACAAGATGCAACGATGAATCTTTTTAAAGGTTTACTTTGAGGGTGAATCCAAAGAACAGACACTCCTTGAATTGCCCTGCAGGTATCATTGTAATGCAGTGTTTATACTACAGCAAAGGTACTATGATGTTGCTGGTCATGTGTAGCAGTGGGTCTTACCTGATAGAATTTGAAGGTGGTTGAGTATATTTGAGCTGGAGGAAGAGGAAGAGGTGAACCTAAACAAATCTGTCCATCTTGAATAGCAAAGAAGCAATAGTGAGTTGAGATGAGAGTGTAGCTTGCAATGCAGCCAGGCGTTAGCGGGTAGAGTGTCTTGAAGACAAAGCTACCATTGTCCCAGATCCCAAACCAATCGTCGTCGTCATCAGTCTTGATGGTGAGGCCAAAGAGATGAGAGAAATAGTAGGCCAAGGTTGCAGGGGTGGATGATGCAGCCATCGACCTCGAACTTGTCGCCGGTGATGGTGACGCTGGCAAGGTGGCCAACCACGCAGCCAGGGCGCTCGAAGGTGTGGACCTGATTCTCACTGAGGGTAGTGAAGAGGATTAATACAGTGCCCCAGTGCAAGACCCACTTCATAAGCCTCAAGGGCGAGTACCATCACCCTGCAATGTCGTCGCTCCTGCTCCTAGTCGCCGCCTAATTGGCTGGCTGGATTAATAATACTATTATTTTATTAGGTTTTATAAATATATTAGTTTAGAAATTAGACCATCCATGTCCAAAATGATGTGTTTTTGTATATGGTTTAGGATCCCTCGATAATGTATATCACTCTCCTTTGTAATTCTGTTGCAACGAACGGACATGTTACTGGTGACCATTACAGAGCAGTAGAAGCACGTTTGTACATAGCAACAAGAGCATGTCTATGTATTTTTGTCCTACTTCAATCATGTCAACGCTAAGTACTAGCAGGCCATTAAATGTATTAACATTTTTCATACTAAAACAAAGTACGATTAGGATGAGAGAAAATATTCACCATTTGCACCAATCACAATATCAATCACTGTTGTGAAAAACGGTCTACTTGACTGATTAGTCAGCCAGTTAATTGGTGACGGTGACTAAACCATCACAAATAGTTTAATCAGAGTGCAAATTAACATAGTAGAATGATTAATTGACCGCATAATCCGATTAATCGACTGTTTTCTGATTAATCATCTATTTTCCCGTTTAATCACAAAATAGCTTATTTTTATTCACTAAGTATGATAAATTAGTTTATAATTTGTGTCATAGAGTTTATAGTATGAATCTTTTGGATGAAGTATAAACAATAAAATGTAAAACATGTTTTGTAGAGGTGAAAACTTACAATAACTTTGGTTAACTAAAATATTTCTAATTAATTCTAAATGTAAATAAATATATTAATAAGAACGTATAATCGTTCGTTAAATTCGATTAATTGGCCATACGGCGATTAATCACTTAGCAGTACCACGTTCGTCCATTGAGCGCATACTGTTTTTCACAACACTGATATCAATAGTTCGTGAAATCTAACTTTTTTCCTTACATTCCAAAAAGAGAGAGCACATAAAATGAAAAATAACAACACATGTAATTGGCTATTGATCACATCAACATTGCATCAAAAGATAGTGTTACATGCACTATAACTAGCTATGTTCCTGTCCTGATATAAACATTACATGATTACATTAATCAAGAGCTATCTTGCAAAAACACCAAGGCAAGATGAACATTTCATATAAACTAAACAGACTTGAGATGAACCTTTCAGATAAACTAAATAGACTTCAACAATAGATTCTACAACATCCATTGTGATTTGCAGTTCTGCACAATAAACTGAACCATACCAGTGGCATGCTAAAATCATTGCAGAGCGTAAATACAGGTCCACTCTTCTACCCCAAGCAAACTAGGGAGTATTATTATCAAACAGATGAACAACTTCAGACAACATTCTCTATTCTATCTACTCTAAGTACCACTAGTACTAGTTTCAGTTAAGATGCAGGTAAAACAAGCATCATCATTCCATGACACTGAGCGCAAGAAAAGGGAGAGAATAGGGCAAATCCAAATGATGTCAATTGATGCATGATGTCCAAAGCACTGGTTTTCAATACTCTATCCAGCATCCACGTCTGAAAAAAAGGCTTTAAGAATTTTATTACAAATGCAGATGCAATCATATGAGTATGTGACTTGAATATGAACTATGAACTCAGTTCATTAGTTTGTTCTAATGCATACAAGCTAAAGGACCGAAACGGCGACTAGAGGGGGAGGAGAATAGGAGCTAAATTAAAACTTTCCCTCTATAGTAGACCCCAGAGTAGTCCAAAAAAACCTCCAAATCGCAAGGGTCTAGCTCAGACCAAAATACCCAGTAACGGTGGCAATAGTTGTAAGACAATGAGGTAAGAGCCATAATTTATTTTGCCTAAAATTTTGTTTGTATTCTGCCTCTCCCCTGAAAAGCCAATAGAAAAGAACAACTACTCCAGTACTGGACAAAGAGTATTTTGGTCTCTTTCCCTAAAGCACCAACTAAAGTGCACAACCAGGGAAGTACTGGATAAGGGTCCAATGTTCAGACAACAAACACAGTACGATCAAACACAAGAACAAAATGAAAGACCTATGATCGGTTGGAAACTTGAACATATCTTGCTCGTAGAGTCTAAATGATCAAAGTGATCTTGGAGCAACTCCCACACGTCCTAGAAAGCTAGATCAAGAACTTAAAGAAAGAAGTTCCTGAGGGTCTAGATGATTGATATATGTTCCATACAAACACCATCCATCGATCACTCATCTTTGGCTCTATATCAAACAAGAAAAATAAAAAAGAACCAAGAGAATGTAGAAGGAGATGATTGCAAACAAAGCACAATACGAACTAGAAAGTAAACACAAACATAAATAAGATTCTTGCGCTGGAACATTTCTATTTCTTGAAAAGATGGTTTACAAAGCCTTACAACAAGGTGGGCAGAGCTTAGAGAGCATAAGTGAAGAACCATGTGGAGGTCCATCCATGTTTGTGATGAGTATTTGACTTTATTTGAGCAAGGTATGCTCAAGTTTGAGTTTGATTTGGATTGATTTTCAAAATGAAGCAATTTGAGTTGTCTCTACCAAGAGTGGCAGTACCGGCCGTATGGGCGCGGTAGTGATGAGATGGATGGTTTATTGCATATCATTGTGGGCATTGCTATGTGATGTGTTTCCTTGTCTTTGATGGTTGCAGGGCGACGATGCTAGGTCATGGTGAGGCGGAGGATGACCAGGACTAGGCGAGGAGCGTTGGAGGTCCAGACGGTTGGGAGATCGCTGGAAGATGATCGGAGATGGAGTCCGGGCAAGTCAAGAAGACAAAGAAAGGAGATGATGCTAGCTAGATACCGCGTGGATCAATGAGGGCCGTCGGATTGAGGTCTAGTTGATAGGTTAGCGGGTCTAGGTAGTATCCTTTGAAAACCGTGCAAGAAAACCCGGTATGTGTGTGGGTTTTGGGTTAGCCCTTGCATGGCTGTGTGTGTGGGTTAATCCTAGCCCTTAGATGAGTGCTCTAGGGTTGAGGGACTCATCCAAAGGTGGTAGGTGGCCCAAGAGTAGTATAAATAGGGGTGGAGGGGTAGCCTCCTTCCCTTGAAGGTTTTGAGGTTTTTGATGCTCCTTTGAGTTTTGCCGACATGAATGTGAGGCTTTGTAACCTCTCCTTCCAGAAATGAAATGTTTCCTCAAATCATTTCTTTTCTTTGTGCATTTACATTACGCATTTAAATTACACAATTTACATTATGCACTTAAATTCCGCAATTAAATTCAGCACTTACATTCTTGCAATTTACATTTATGCAATTTGGATTTGCCTCCCCTCGTTCTAAATGCTGTTCTTCTAGGATGTATTAAGGGTGTTCATTTGGTTTTACATCTTTCTTACACCCTTGGATAGACTAGAGATCAAGTTTTTTTATCAATTTGCAAATCTGTTCAGAACTTGTTCTTCACGCAGCAGTCAGTATTTGATTTTTCTAAACATATATAAAAATCATTTTTAAGTGATTCTTTTTGGAGAAGGTGCATGACTTATATATACATCTTTATAAAATTTCTTGAGTCCACTGGTTGCACCGTTTGAGAGCTATGAAGTGAAAACCGAGCCTCAAACTTTCTGGTCGAAGTTCCTGACCTTCTGTATTGCTTGATTTTTCATTATTATTCTACAAAGCTTTCTGAGGTGATTTTTGGTGGAGTGTTTCAAGACTCTACTTATCACAGGGAGAAAAATTTCCAAAAATTTTAGAGCAATAGAAACTCACCAACCACCTGTTCCAACTGAGGACAATTTCTGAAAATCTGCTTTAACTTTTCTGAAAAGAGACTTTGGTATTTTAGCTTTATCTCTTTTAGAAAAGAAGTCTTTTGAATTGATTCCTCTTTTGTTTGGATACTTGACAACCAGGATTGCAATTAAAAAAACCCCTCATATGATTCATGGTTCTTATCCATGCAAGCTAGGGGTACACATAGTTGTCTAATTGTTCTGGGTTTTGGAGGGTGTGCGAATATGAGAAGCACTAGTTTGAACGAAAATATTTGGGTGCTTTAGATTTTTATTGCAAGAGTGTTTGGAGTACTTTGAGTGGGGAAATTTTATTTGGGATCATTCAGCCCCCCTCTGATCGCCATTTCGATCTTTCAATAAGGATAACAAAATTCTTCTCAAGACTCACACACCTCTAGACATAGGGAGAGGCACCCCTCCCCCTCAATTTTTCGCACCCTGAGAGTAATCTCCACCCTGATCTTCTTGACCCTCAAGAAACCTCATCAAGGGTGCAGATTTACTCCCCTCTCATACATGGGATAACCCAAAACCTAATAACAACACGTGTTTTGACCATACCTATTAGCACCATGACAGCTTTAGCTTCCTTTACCATTCTGGACATAGACTCCTCCTTGAACCTAGTCCCGGTCTATGCCGTTGCTTGCCATGTCCATCACTTTAGTTCCTTATCTTCCTAGCTCGCAACCACTTCCAGGCCTCAGTCATCTTCCGACGTCTCTTGACCATTCTGAACCTCATCTCTCCTAGCCTAGTCTCGGTCTCGCATTCGCCTCACCATGACCTATCACCGAAGTCCTGCAACCCACACAGACAAGAAAACCATCACATAGCAATGTCCAAAATCATATTAGAAAATTCCTCCTTGGATCATATAGCCTGCGACCACCCCACGATGTGACATTCTTGTCTATTACACATTGTGACCATATAAGACCACTGGTACATAGGTCTAGACCACTCATATAAAGGTCTAGACCACTCACAACCTCTCAAACAGAGGTCTAGACCACCCACGACCATTGGTACAGAGGTCTAGTCCACCCAGGACTACTGGTACAAAGGTCAAGACCACCCATACAGAGGCCTAGATCACACACAATCACTCAAATAGAAGTCTAGACCACTCTAACAATGGTTACAACCTCTTCTATAGAGGTCTATATCACTTTAGCAGTGATCACGACCTCTTTCATAGAGGTCAAGACCACTCGTATAGTGATCTAGACCACTCTAACAGTGGTCACGACCTCTCCCATAGAGGTCTAGACCAATCTCATAGTGATCTAGACCACTCTAACAGTGGTTACGACCTCTCCCATAGAGGTCTATACCACTCTCATAGTGATCTAGACCACTATAATAGAGGTTTAGACTACTCGTATAGTGATCTAAACCACTCTAACAGTGGTCACAATCTCTTCAATAAGTTTCTAGAACACTCAAGACCACTCATAGAGAGATCGCAATGGCCCACGGCCACTCCTAGAGAGGTCACGACTACTCCTATAGTGGTTATGACCTTTCCTTGGGAGGTCTACAGGCCTCATGATCTCTCCTAGAGAGGTCACTATCACTCCTATAGTGGTCACAACCTCTCCTAGGGAGATCTACAAGCATCATGACCTCTCCTAGAGATGTCGCGACCACTCTCATAGTGGTCTCAACCTCTCCTAGGGAGGTTTACAGGCCCCACGACCACTCTTAGAGAGGTCTACAGGCCTTACTACCTCTCCTAGAGAGGTCACGACCTCTCATAGGGAGGTCTGCAGGCCACACGACCTCTTTCTGAGTGGTCTACAGGCCACACAACCTCTCCTTGGGAGGTCTACTGCCCACGACCTCTCTAACCGAATTGTTCAAAAAGTCAAAACAAGCTCAAATCAAACTCAAACCTCAGCACCAAAGGCTCAAAATACACTCAATTACTCATCACGAACATGGATAGACCACCACATGGTCTCTCACATGCATACCACCAAGTGTTAGCATCCAAGAATTAGCTCTGCTTGAACAAAGTACAAACATAAGCAAGCTTTAAAGACAAAATTTTGGATATATACGCTTTTCTAAAAATGTGGAATTCTCACTGGGATACTAACTTTATCTTAAGTGAAAGATGGAACACTACAAGGTTTCGAACTGAAAATAAATAAAGATATGCATTAGCAATACTAAATAAGAAATGAATTTAAGTGCACATAAAACATGTTACTAAACAGCAATACTAAATAAAAAAAATACATTTTTACCTGATCCAACAGTTCATTTAGGGTGATCGTCATGTTCCACAAAATCATGATTTGATGCCATGCTAATATGAGAAGAACCTACAGTTCAAAAATAAATACAGAAGAATTTATTCTTGTAATGTTGAAGTAATAGGAGAAATTGCAAAGATATTACCTAATGATCTGATCCAATCTTGCAAATATACAAGTGCTTCAATTGTCTCAAGTGCCCATATGCTTATGAAATCAGTGAGGACTCTTGATTATGTACTAAAGGCTGTTTTAGATGCTACAGTAGATGCTAGCACTGCCAAGACATCCGTGCCATTTGGACGAGAGTGCGATACTCCATAGAGTTCATTTGTTGTTTATGGAATGAGATATACATGTGTGTTATTTATGTGTGAGCTCCTGTAATATCAGTATTACCTTGGTAATGGTTGTGAATCTTATGCTGTGACTTGATCCTTATTACTTTTTGCATGGTTCAATTGAAATGAGTGAGTTAAGAATTATTTGCTGCCATTCGATGATGAACAGACTATTGTGTATTATCTCAATTTGTTAATGCATTGGTTATTTATTGAATGTATAAGACTCCAATTTTGATAAATGCGCTGGAGTTTTCCTTTCATCAAATATATGTGCAGTTAAGAATGTCTCATGTACTGGACTTCTGTGATTGATTAGCATGACTTGTAAATTGAATTCTAGGCTGTTGTTATCATGGATGTACATGTATGTATAGCCTAACATGTTCCTTATATATTTCACAGTGATGTTCATGCCTCTGTTCTGAATTCTTTTGTGCTGTGATTGTGAGCATCTTACATGCATTGAAATGGCCGAATCCTTAGTGCAAAAGATGTCTTGCCGGTTAATGGTATTAGTTCAACCATCAGAGGTATTTTTGGCTTGGGGTGATGCTAGTACGAACTTGTGGATAAATGTGAGTGACTAATAAATCTCATGTCTATGCTAATGTCAGGGGGGAGGGTGTCTTATGGCCATCATGTTACATACCTTTGCTTGATGGTGGTGATTACTTATTTTGCCTGTGTATACTTAAGTACATGATAACCTAGCATAATATGATTGACTTTTATTTATTGTTAGTGAGGGGATAAAGTACACAAACTAAAGCTTGGTACCTCTTTGTTGTAGAGAAGGCCGAAGAAAGAGTCGGCAGGAGCAGAAAGGGACAGGGCTACTTTTCTTTCCTCTTCTTCTTGATCGGTTTTCCTTCTCTCAGTAGAGAAGGACAAATGGGTAGGTTAACTACTGTCTGGTGAATAATGGTGAGTAGTGGAGTCTCTGTAGGGTGGTAAGATGTTTGGGTGAAATGAGATATTCTTTTATACTACACGTAACCGACATTGAGGTGAAATTGTGGCTATGCAGGGGTGAAACCATGGGCTAGAATTGGGTAAATTGTGGGCAGTGGGGTAAAATTTATGAATTGGTTTTCACCTTTGTTAAGTACGGATGTAATCGAAAGGAATTGATTGCTCTCTAATGTAGGTTAAAATGGATGTTTAATTTTTGTTGAGATTTATGGAACTGGTATATTAGGTATGGGATTGAACTGATTTGATATTCTGGAATAGTGTTTTGAAATTAGTTGCTTAATCATATGGACATGTCGATGTATTTTGCTTGGGTTAATTCTGTGTGTCGATATGAACATCGAGATAAGGATATGGATAGGTATGTATTTGCAAATGATTTCTTGTTTGTTTGATTTCGAGATTTAAAATTAAGGATTCACAACTCAATCATTAAAAGCTTTTCTTTAGAGCAAAACCCAAAGGTAAATAAAAAAAATTCACTTTCTTTATTTTGTGATTTTGATTACATGAAAGAAGAGAAGAGAAAAAAAAACTCAGTAAAGAAATTGAGTTTTTCAAAATTTGAAAAAGGCAAAAATTCCACATTAAGTCTTATTTCAACTCAAATATTTATTTTAGTCATTTTAAATTTTAAATTATTATTTTATTTGTTTTTTTTGAATTTTTCGGGATGTTACAAAAAGGGAAAAAGAAAGAGGGCTGATGAGTGGGGCCCTGCTGGCAGTGGAAGAGGAAGAAGTCGGATGGGGGATAGCTGGCAAGGATGGGCCCACAAGTCAGTGAGTAAAAGAGAACAACTCAAAAGGAATTTCTAGATAGCATGCGATCATCCATTGGATTGGGCTATGAAACCGACTCAATATTTTATGAGGATTTTTTCAGATGTCGGCAAGGAAGAGTTAAGAATTCATTAAAATTTTTAGATAAAAAATTTGGGTAAAAATATTTCTAAAAATCTGACAATGCACAGTTACTACTTTCTGCTGATTCTAATTTCTATTTAATTAAGGATCAAAAGCAGATTATTATTTTATTAAACTTTTTATGAAGATCTGAAATGAAATTATTTATATTATATAAATTTTTTCAGATTTTTATATTTTATATTTTAATTTTAATAATTCTGACATTACTATTTTCAGAATTATTTCCTTTCTGTTGTTGAATTTTTAAAGGGTTCAAATTTAACTTTTAATTTATGATATTTTTACCAGAGGTAAATATAGAGTTGATGTCGGCATGGTAAAAATAGTGGCTTTATATAAGCTCCAAAGATTTTTACAAAAATCTGATATATTCTTTAATTAATATCAATTTCATGATTATCATGTATTGTCTTTTATTTTAATGATTCAGAATATCTCATTTGACATCATTAGGGTTCTGGAGGACTCCATTATTTTTATATTATTTTTGTTGATATTTTACTTTTACCTTTTTACCTTTACCATTTTACTATTTCAATTTATTAGACTTTTCTTTTAAAATAGAACTCAAGAAAAATCAATAATTAGGAAAACTTCAGGAAGAATAAAATCCAAATTAAAGATTACATCTCAAACTTATTTTTATAGTCTGTTTTGGAATAAATAGTTTTAATAAAGAAACCTTTCTTTTCTTAAGATTAAAATGCAAGAAAAGAAAAAAAGATATTGTTTAAAATCAAAATCTTGATTCCAATTGAAATTTTATTCGATTCCATTTTTAAATTTCAAACTTTTCATTTTTCATATTTTTGGATTTTATGGGATGTTACAGGGGCTAGGATTTGCGCGAGACGAAACGTATAGGTCTGCGCTACGAACCTCTATTGGTATGTTTATATAGTGGTCTATGGTCATATCACAGACGATTCGTAGTTAGAATCGTTTGTGATGTGAACTTATCACAGATGACTCGTATTTAAAACCATCTGTGATATTGATGTATATCACTGACGGTTCATGAAGAGTATCGTCTGTGATTATCTCACTGACGATTTCACACTACTACAGAACTGGGCATCACAACCGGCCTATTAGAAGTGGCTTGGTGTGAACCCGTGTGATGTTCGCACCAGAAGCGGTTCGTTGGCAACGGTCCGGAGAGGGATTTCAGAAGCGGTTCGTTGGCAACGGTCCGGAGAGGGATTTTAGAAGCGGTTTGAGACAGGAACCGCTTCTGAATATTGCGTTCTAGAAGCAGTTCTTGTCTCAAACCGCTTCTAGAACGCAACATTTAGAAGCGGTTCGTGTCTCAAACCGCTCTCGAAGCCCTCCGCAGCAAGCGCATTTAAACCCTTCTTCCTCCATGAGCAAACAGAGGCGATCGATCAACAGAGAAGGCCGCCCAGTGCATTCTTAGGGAGGTGCTGTCCAAATTTTTAATTGGAGGTGATTAGCTCCAAACTAAGTGTTTCAAGGTTAGTAACATCATGTGAACATCCTTCTCTCCTAGATATTGCTATTTTTTTCAATGGATGTGAAGAAATCTTGAACTTTTTAAGCATGATAAAAAATTTGTTTTCTATGCTTGTTTTTGTTGTTGTATGAAGATGTAGGGTGGAGATCTAGTTCAAAATATGACATTACAAGGTAAAGGTGATTGGAAGCTTTAGATCTAGGTGGTTGTTAGCTTTAGAATCTTAAATATCATAATAAGTTGGGGGAGATCTAGGTACAATATTGCAAGGAAGTAATTATTGGTGTATGAAATAAAATAGGAAAACATGTAGAAGAATAAAAAATAATTACAAAGGTAGGAAGGGATACAAAATAATTAGAAAGGTAGGTCTTTAATTGGATGACGGTGTAGGTGGAGCTTTTTTTTGTTGGGTTTAAATGTAACGAAATTTAAGTTAGGTTATAATTTTGGTAACGAAATTTGTTATAATTTTTAATGAAATTATAACTTGGTGTAGATGAATAGGCAATGGATGTACAATGCGGACCGTCGCTCGACAGAGTTCATTGATGGCGTGCAGGCTTTTCTCGATGCGGCCGTTGCAATCTTGCCTCCAGGAAGCTTCATATGTTGTCCGTGTGTAGATTGCAAGAACGAGAAGGAGCACTCCCAGCGATGGCAAGTTATGAACCACTTGATCATGAGAGGTTTCATGCCAAACTATACCTGTTGGACCAACCATGGCGAAGTTGACGTGATTAGCCAAGAAGACGATGAAGAAGGTGAGGAAGAGGAAGATGGATTCAACAAGATCCCGACAAAGACGCACATCGCTCCGTGGAAGAAACACTTGGTGACTTTGTTGATGATGAGCTAGAACGGATGCTACGTGGACGGAGAGGAGACTACAGATGAAAGACATTCGAGAAGTTCCAGCATGTTAGAGGACCATAGAACTCCTTTGTACCCAAACTGTGGGCGGGGCCAAAAAAGCTGCGTACCACACTGGAACTCATGCAATGGAAGGCTAGAAATGGTGTGTCAAATAAGGGATTCGATGAGTTGTCATCACTCGTAAAGAAGTTGCTTCCAGAAGATAACACTCTGCCCGAATGTACATATGAAGCCAAGCAAGTCATCTGTCCTTTGGGATTGGAAGTACAGAAGATACACGCATGTCCTAATGATTGTATCCTGTATCGTAATGAGTATGCCGATTTGGATGTTTGTCCAGTGTGCAGAGAATCACGGTATAATGTGAAGCGTGACGATCCAGGTGAAATAGATGGGGAGCGTAAGATGAAGAGACCTCCAGCTAAAGTGTTGTGGTATTTCCCTATGATCCCCCGATTGAAACGTATGTTTGCTAACAAAACGCATGCCCAGATGATGCGTTGGCACAAGGAAGAGCGTAAGGACGACGGGATGCTTAGACACCCTGCAGATGGCTCATAGTGGAGGAAAGTCGACCGGACGTACCCGGACTTCGCAGATGAGGTGAGAAACATAAGGTTTGGGTTGAGTACCGATGGGATGAATCCTTTCGAGAATTGAGCGGCTGACCATAGCACTCGGCCCGTTACACTATTTATCTACAACATTCCTCCATGGCTGTTCATGAAGCGAAAATACATCATGATGCCGTTGTTGATCCAAGGCCCCAAGCAACCTGGAAATGACATCGATGTCTACCTGAAACCATTGGTTGAAGATCTTGTGACATTGTGGGACGATGGTGCAAGGGTATGGGATGAGTACAAAAGGGAGTATTTCACCTTACGTGCATTGTTAATTGTAACAATCAACGACTGGCCTGCTCTCGGTAACCTGTCCGGCCTAACTATCAAAGGATATAGAGCCTGCATCCAGTGCTTAGATGAAACAAACGGCATGTACCTGAAAAACTCTCAGAAGGCTGTGTACATGGGTCACCGTAGGTTTCTTCTTACGAGTCACCCGTTGCGGAAGGAAGGTAGGAAATTTAACGGGCAACCAGACCTTCGTGCAAGGCCTCAGCATCGTAGTGGGCCACGTGTGTTTGCTATGGTAAAGGATTTGAAAGTAGTATTTGGAAAGGGACCTGGAAGCAAACATGTGCAGAATGAGGATGGTCATGCACCCATGTGGAAGAAAAAGTCAATATTTTGGGACTTGCCTTATTGGGAAGTCATGGAGGTTCGTCACTCACTTGACTTCATGCACATCACGAAAAATGTCTGCTTGAATGTAACACCCTAATTTTTGCTCTAGTTTAAATTTTGAGAGTATTTTTGATTTTTGTGAATTCTTGAGAATTTATCGAAATTTATTTGGAATTACTCAAAACTAGCCTTCCTTGAAAACAATTAAATAATGTATAAGTTCTAGCAAAGTTTTATTGAAAATATTTTATTTGAGTTCCAAATATCTCAAGGTATTTTCTGGAATTTTTCTAGAATTTTTCTGCTATTTTAAAAGTCCCAAATGAATTAAATGAATTTCTAGAATTATTTTTATTGAAAAAGGTTTTAAAATGGCTATGAATGATAATGGGCCGAGCCCATTCTTCGGCGCGTCGCCACCCATCCGCGCCGAAACCCTAGCGCCGCTTCACCGAACCGCTCGATCTTGATCGAACGCTTGCTGCGTAATGCCACGTCGTTTGCGACGCGAGCCATCCGATCCAATCCGCGACGTCCGTGATTGCGCCACGCCGGCCGCTCACGCGGATCACCGAGCTAACGCCGCCGACCGTTACCGCTTGTTTCGCCACATGTAGCGCGCGCGCCGAGGCCCCTAAAGTGCACCGAGTAGCGCGTCTGCGTAACTCTTCTCGCCGTCTTTTGACACCTTGCACGCACGCCAAGACCCTCTCTAGCGCCTGAACGAGCTCGCCGTAGTTGTTCCCCTGCACTGCCACTGTTCTCCGTCGTTTGCGTCGCCGCCGGTCCACTTCCGCCGTTGTTGAGGTCACCGGGGTACCGATCTCGTCGAGACGCGTCGAACGCGCCACTTCTTCACGTCGGAAACGCCCGCAACGCCGCCGACGTCCTCGTCTTCCTCAGCTCCGGCGACCTGTTCCTTTCGCGCCGTCGTTGACCTCGCCAACTTCCGCCGGCCGTCCGATCCTCATCGCTCGGTTTTGGTGAGTCCACGTATCCACTTCTCTGTTTACGTTTGGATTAAATTATAGACGTTAGATCTGTAATGTGCGCGTGATTAGATCTCGACATTAGGGCTATTAGTAGATCTTGACCGTTAGATCTGGGTTGAACGGTAGAGATTAGATCTAGTCTCTGTAACTTGGTTACATCTCAGCCGTTGGATCGTTAGTGTATGCATAGGATTGAGCCACGTCAAGCCGTGAATAGTAAACAGCTCCGGTAACCTGAGCCGTCGGATCGGATATAAACGGTTGAGTTCGATCCGTTTTGCCCTAGGATCCGCGCCGTTCGATTTGAGCGTCGGCGGTGGTAGCGCCGCACTTCATCCAATCTCGCACGACGCGTGGTTGCTTTGACCGCAGCGAGACCGATCCGCCGTTGCTTTGGCGCCGCGCGATCGTCGCCGCGTGGCTACGAGTAAATCGAGGCGCCGCGTCGGTCGCGAATCCAACCGCTGGATTTAGGTGGATCACCGGATGTGCGACGCGTGGGCGTGGAGCCTGCGTCGCCGCTACCGATGCGTGGTGATCACCGATGCGACGACGTGTCGCGCGATCTCGGTCGCCGCGGTGCGCGTGAGGATCGACCGTCGGTTTTAGCGAACGGTGCGGATTTTGCCGCGTGTTCGATCGTTACGTGAACCAAGTCCACGCTAGACCGAGCCGAGCCGTGAACCCACCCATAGACCCGAGCGGCGTGGCGACCTCTCGGCGTGCACGTGTCGTCTTGACGCTATCGCCGACGCCATAAATATTTTCATATATAAAATATTTCGACGGAAATTCATTTCGGTGCTGACGTCATCATGAGGCATGCTGACGTCATAAATGCGAATTTCAAGTATAAAAATAATTTGGAAAAATCGGATTCTCTAATTTCAGATTTTGATTTTATTCAAAACTTCAAATGACTATAACTTTTGCATTTTAACTCGGATTTGGGTGATTCAAATTTCTAAAAATTCATAAAATTGTGATCTATTTAATGATGAATTTTATTTGAATTTTGAGATTATCTAGTCGTCTGTATTAGCTATTTATTGCATATTTTATTTGAGCAGCGTGACGCAAATTTACCTAAGGTTTCAAGAAGAATTAAATCGCTCAAGACCAAGCTTCGGAACACGACCCGCAGCTCTTTGAAGGCAAGTGATGCTTTGATCATTTTGATCCCAGATTTTAAAATGTAATTTATGCTTTGAAACTATGCATGCTAATTATTTAAAATGAATTTAAATTAATTTGGGATAATGTAGTTAATCAACCCATTTTGTTATGCCACCTTGAATTATTAATTGTATGCCTAGATCATTGTCACCCTAAGTTTTGATTATATTAGTTGGATGTTAATATTGTGCCAACACGGGAGGCTAGACCGTGAGTAGATGCTTAGCCTTGCAACGAATCATGAATGATCTTTCGGAAAAATGCTACAATATTGATTAAAGACATATTGAATGTATTTTGAAAAGTGGTGTGATGATGCCACATGTTGAGATTGAGGTACAGCAACCTGTGTGGTTCCGTCGATATTGAGTTATTCTTGGCATGTGTTGCACAATAATCAAGCGGGTGGAAAATGATTTAGGCTGGGCAAGTGGCAAGAGGTCAGTGTGCGAGTGGGCTGTGTGGCATTGGGTTGTTGAGTGATGTGAGTCTGTGTGCCACATTGGGCTGTGTGCCACTGTTGAGTGTTGAAAGTCTTGCCTTGGTCAGTTAAGGACTTCACCTTGCAAGCCTTTGATCTGAGTCAACCGTACAACCACATGTCTGACATGGGATGACCTAGTTGACTAGGGTTCGATATCTTTCCTCCGATACCTCGGGGTGACAAGACACGGGGGTGTATCTGTATGGGGAGCGTACGTGCTACGGCTTGGTGCCCATCCAACGGTGATTGGCCGGTCCTATACTTGGCTCTGTGTGAGGAAGTGATAGTGAAGGCAATCTGGAGAGGTTCTTTGGTTAAGGTAGAAGTTCTGAAAAGCTTTGTTGCGGACAATCACCGTGTGGTGGCGGTCAGATCTTGTGGGTAAAGTGTACAACCTCTGCAGAGTGTCAAAACTATTGAATAGCCGTGCTCACGGTATTGAGCATTGCTCGGAGATTACTGATCAAGGGTAGATTTTCATAAACAAAACATGGAAGGGTGGTCATGTGCGTTTTGGAAATGAACCGATAAGGTGTGTGCCGAGAATCTTGAAGAAAAACCATTTGAAATTAGTATTACTTATATCATTTCCTTTGCTTTAATCTAAACAAGATACTAGTTTAAAAATGCCGCTTGATGCAAAAAGAATCAATTAAGCCAATCCATTGGAATAAGCTTTGCATATAGTAATAGTGCCGCATTCATGCATTACTTGTTGAGTGCCTTGTGTACTCACCCCACCTTGCTTATCAACCCCAACATCGGTGGAGGAGACTACACCAAGATGGGAGGAGGAGTGCGTCGAGGACACGAGCAACTAGGGGCAAGCCCGATCGGTTGCTGTGGCAAGATGGAGGCTTCCACGACTTTTTATGTTCATTGCTATTTCTTTGTTTTGAATAATGTAAGCCTGCGTGGTGACTTATCTGTAAGGAGACCATAAGGTTGTACAACTCGTTTTATATACATGTTTGCACTATTTATTCTTATATCCTTGTGAATGTCGTGATGTGCAACCTGTATGATTGTGTGTGCTAGCGTGATCTGGGATCGCACAGAATACACAGAGGGTCGGATTTGCGTATTCGGGTCCCGGCAGAGGTGGTATCGAGCAGTTTGATGTAGGCCTTGACCTTAGTTTGGTTGTGCCTAGGAGGGTGAAAACTATTTTCTAAAGACCTAATCAACTTGAGCAAGAATGTCAAAGAAATCTCGACTTATCTCTTCTCCCTTATTCATACCTATGCTTGAATTTTTATTATTCTCTATTTAATTTAAACAAGGTTTGTTTTGGCGGATGAGGATGATCCATACCTATGGAGAGCGCTTGGAGGATACGCCGGAGTTATGGCGTATGATGCGCTTGCTTGGAGGTTTTGACCGACCACTGCATCGAGGGACTTGGTGGTGCAGGCGAGACTTGATGTCGCTGGGGCGTCAAGATCACGATGTATGCTCGGGAGAGGACGAGGCGAGTCGTCCTATCTACATCACCGCCGGAGGTCTTCTTTCGAGGCCGGATTCGTGAGACGTCGTGTCGAGCGATGCGCAGATTGCCCGCATTTACTCCGCAGAGTTAGAGGGCACCGTCTTCCGCCACCATCCGCGTCGAGACAATCGTTTGGACAGATGGAGCTTGTGGAGGAGGACGCCACTATCACCCACTGGCAAGGTACGTCATCGCCCGGAGGACGCCTTGGGCGAGACAATCCGGAGTTGCGAGAGGACCCGCGACGAGGTTATAGAGGCAAGAACCCAACACCGGAGAACTTAGCTCATGCCATCTGAAGATCCGGGAGTTGGAGATGGCTTTGTATGGACCCGAGCCCAACCGATCCTGAGTTACATGATCCAGATCCGGAGGAGCGGAGCAGAGGCGCCATCAGGAGGCGCAGCAGCCGGGACCAGCAGAGTCGATGGGGTCTTTTGCACCCGCCGATGAGGTCACGGTGACCGCCCCAATGCCACAAAGACGCCGGTACGCTCGGGAAGCGCGGCCGGGTTGGCTCGATGGTGATCGAGTCTAGTAGAGTGTAGTGTCGAGACTCGAATATCCGAGTCGCGTCTTTGTTTGAGTTACCCTTAGGTGTGAGTTGTCATGGATTCCTATGTTTGCTTACTTGCTTTTGGTTGTGAGTGTCACGTATGTGTTGCATTGCCCTTAGGCACTTGTGAGCAACCATCCGCTTTATATTATATCAATAAAGTGGCTAAATAATTTAAGTTACACTGTTTCCCCACATAAGTTCTTTTACTTGTCTATGCTTTCTTCTTTTCTTAACCATTGAAGCTTGCAGCGATGGTGAGGACTCGTGGAAATGTTGGAGCCAGTGAAGTGGAGCTAACAGACGGACAACGTAATGAAGAGCCGATTCCTCAACCACCGCAGTCGATATGCGTAACTTGGGAGCCTTTTGACGGCCAGGACTCAACTCATGACCACGATGGTTCAAACCATGCGGCAGATATCCAATCAAGGCTGCTGCGAATGTTCAACACGGGGCAACCATGGACCACACCCTACTCCAGTTGTCGGAGTTTATGAGAACTCGTCCACCCACTTTCTCAGTAACGCCAATCCACCGAAGCGGACGATTGGCTAAGGACAATTGAAAGGAAGCTGCACATTACCCAATGTGTAGGACATGAGAGGTACTCTATGCCTCTCATCAACTCGAAGGGCCGCCAGAATGGTGGGAAAACCTCGCGACTCATGAGGACCCGCAGTATCACATGGGAGAATTCACCTCGACCTTCCGTCGATTACCATGTACCCGAGGGTATCATGGATCTTAAAAGGAGGAGTTCGAAGCCTCAAGCAAGGCGGCGGTCGATGGCGATTACACGAACAAGTTCACCCAACCGCACGCTACGCACGGCAGGGCGTGGCTACGGATAAGGCCGCACAATCCCGCTTCATGAAGGGATTGAATGCGAGGTTGCAGTGGGGCCGATCACCCACACATTCCACGACTTTCAAGAGTTAGTTAACAAAGCCCCGATCTTAGAGGACAAGCGCCGAGAGTTGGATGACAACAGAAGCGCAGAATGGCGCAACAAGGAGGTCGTCGGGGCGGCAGAGGCAGGGACGGCACCCCAACAAAATCATTCGGTACCACCTAGAGGCAATGACAGGCACCACCACCGCAAATCGCCCGATGGGTCAAAATGTTCAGACTCGGCCGAACTATGGCACAGATGGAGGAACCTCTCGGCCCGTGGGAAGGCGTTGCTATCATTGCAATGAAATGGGGCATTTTGCCAACAAGCGCCCTAAGAAGGAGGTGTCACCGGTTCGCTTTAACACAGGGAACACACCGGCAAGGACTCCGCACCAATCATGAACCGCGGGGCATCAACAAGCAGCGACTCCATCCCAAGGAACTGCACGAGGCGAGTCAACCACATCACAACAGATGAAGTCGAGCGCCTCGGACGTTGTCTTCGGGTAAGTTCTAGTAAACTCGATCACCACCTTCGCTTTATTTGATTCCGAGCTTCGCATTCTTTTATTTCCGAGATTTTGCTGTTCAAAATGATATGGAAATAGTGAATCTTAAATGTGTGCTCATAGTCCAATCCTCGGATCGAACTCCGATCTAAAGTAGGATGTTACGGGGTAGGAATAATAATTAATGGAGTTGAGTTCCTAGCGAACTTAATCGTCCTAATACCCAAACCTTGGATGTTATCACGGAATGGATTGGTTAACCGATCACAAGGCGATATTGGATGCGGAAAAGAGTCATATCGGTCGAGAGCCCTGATGGAAAGAAAATTGAGTTTGAAGCGAAACCGATCTGAGATGGACAATTGATGGTCAACGGCATGAAGATCGCACCTTAGAGGAAGTCTCCATAGTCAATGAATATCCGGATGTTTTCCCGGAAGATTTACCCGAATGCCGCGGATAGAGATATCGAGTTCGTGATAGAACTAGTCCTGGACAGCTCAATAGCTAAGAGACCTTACGGGATGTCCACAGAGGAATTGGTGGAAATGAAGAAGCAAATTGAAGAAGCTGCACTGGAAAAGGGATTTATAAGACCTAGTTCATCGCCATGGGGAGCACTGTCTTATTCGTTAAGAAGAAGGACGGAAGTTTCGAGATGTGTATAGACTATCGTGCACTCAATGATGTGACGATAAAGAATAAGTATCCGCTACCGGGATCGATGATTTGTTTGACCGATTGAGAGGAGCAGAGTATTCTCCAAAATTGATCTTCGATCGAGATACCATCGGTGAAGATCCGATCGGAGGATATTCAAAGACGCATTTTCGTCAAGATATGGACACTCTGAGTTTACAATGATGCCTTTTGGTCCGACAAATGCACCAAATATTTCATGAACTTAATGAATAAGGTTTTTATGGAAAACTTGGATAAGTTAGTCGTCGTATTCATAGATGACATCCTTATCTATTCCAAGGCGAGAGAAGAGCACGCCGAGCACTTGAGGCTAGTCCTTGAAAAGTTGAGGAACAACGATTGTTTGCGAAATTTAGCAAATGTGATTTACGGAAAGATAAGGTGGAATTTCTTGGACACATAATGACAATGAGAAGGAGTTCTTGTAGATCCAAAGAAAGTGGAAACGGTTTTACATTGGGAATAGAAGACGGTAACCCAAATCCGTAGTTTCCTTGGAATGGCGGGGTATTACCGTCGATTCATTGAAGGATTCTCTACGATTGCGAGACCTCTTACGCAATTATTGAAAAAAGAAAAGAAATTTTTATGGACACCGAGTGTGAGAAGAATTTTCGAGAATTGAAAAGGAGGTTAACATCGGCTTTGTATTAGTTTTACCAGACGTTCACCAAGACTTTGACATCTATTGTGATGCATCGCGTCAGGGATTGGGATGCGTGTTGATGCAAAATAGGAAGGTAATTGCCTATGCATCGAGGCAATTGAGACCACATGAGGAGAACTATCCGACTCATGATTTAGAATTAAACTGCCGTAGTGCATGCACTAAAAATATGGCGTCATCATCTCATCGAAATAGATGTGAAGTATATCACCGATCATAAAAGCCTTAAGTATATTTTCACACAAGTGACCTAAATATGAGGCAAAGAAGATGGTTAGAGTTAATCAAGGATTATAATGTGGAATTCACTACCACCCGGGAAAGCCAACGTGGTGGCGGGCATGCCTTGAGCAAAAAGAACCACAGTGTAAATATCTTTGTTGGAAACAAGTCGAGCGAGAATTGTGTAAGGATTTCCAGAAACTAGAATTGGAAATGGTACCAAAAGGATTCCTAGTAACCTTGGAAGTAAGACCTACCCTGGAAGATCAGATCAGGGAAGGGCAGAAAGATGATGATAAGATCAAAAGAATTAAGGGCAAAATGGATGAAGGCAAAGCAAAAGATTTTAAACTGGATGAACAAGGTACTATGTGGTTTAAAGGGCGCATTTGTGTGCCAACAAAAAGGAGTTGAAGCGATTAATGCAGGAGAGGCCCATGACTCCAAGTACTCAATTCATCCAGAAGTGCGAAAATGTATCAAGATTTGAAGGAAAAATTTTGGTGGCCAAGCATGAAACGAGAAGTCGCGAATCGTTGCATTATGTGACATATGCCAAAGGGTCAAAGCTATGCACCAAAGGCAAGCAGGCTATTACAACCCTTAAAGATACCGAATGGAAATGGGAGGAAATTGGTATGGATTTTATAACGGATTGCCCGAGCATAAAGTGGATATGATTCCATATGGGTCATAGTAGATCGTTTAACTAAGGTGGCACATTTCATACCAGTAAAGACCACTTATTCCGGAGACCGGTTAGCAGAACTTTATATGTCCAGAATTGTCTGTTTACATGGAGTGCCGAAAAAGATAGTGTCGGACAGAGGTACCCAATTTACCTCCAGATTCTGGGGTAAGCTTCATGAAGCAATGGGGACTCGTTTGAACTTGATCTGACATACCATCCGCATGGATGGACAAACCGAGAGAGTCAATCGGATATTGGAGGATATGTTGAGGGCATGTGCCTTAGCATATTCCACTTCATGGGACAAGTGTTTGCCTTATCTTTGAGTTTAGTTACAACAACGATTATCAAGCGAGCTTACAAATGTCTCCATTTGAAGCTCAGTATGGTAGGTCTGTCGAACACCATTGAATTGGAATGAGACAGTGACGACATGTTTTCGGACGGACATTCTTCAGAAGCGGAAGCCTGATCACCACAGTCGGGGAAAGATTGAAGATTGCACAATCCGAGCAAAAGAGTTATCTTGACAACCGTCGCAGGAACTAAGCTTTGAACCCAAGATTTTGTGTATCTTAGAGTAACACCACTCAAAGGAGTCGAAGGTTCCATGCAAAGGGAAGCTTACACCTGGTATGTCGGACCATTCAAAATCTTGAGCCGC
Organism: Otatea glauca; assembly: GCA_036346275.1. Lineage (NCBI taxonomy): Eukaryota > Viridiplantae > Streptophyta > Magnoliopsida > Poales > Poaceae > Otatea > Otatea glauca. The sequence goes on along the minus strand of CM070713.1, from coordinate 42,633,855 downwards.
AAGGGTGAAGTTGCGTATCGATTAGAGTTACCGCCGTCTTTGGCGAGGAGTGCATGACGTATTCCATGTGTCTCAATCGAAGAAGTGTCTTCGAGTCTGGAAGAGCAAACACCGTTAGAGACAATTGAGCCGCAAGAAGATCGACTTACAAAGAACATCCGATGAAGATTACGGACATAATGGACAGAGAGACAAGGAACAAGTCAACACGTTCGCAGAGTTCGATGGAGCAACCATTCGGAAAGTGAAGCGGCGTGGGAGCGTGAAGAAGATCTCAAGAAGGAGTTCCTAACCTATTCACGTAGACTACCCCGAATCTCGGGGCGAGATTACATTAAGGGAGGTTTGTAACACCTAATTTTTGCTCTAGTTTAAATTTTGAGAGTATTTTTGATTTTTGTGAATTCTTGAGAATTTATCGAAATTTATTTGGAATTACTCAAAACTAGCCTTCCTTGAAAACAATTAAATAATGTATAAGTTCTAGCAAAGTTTTATTGAAAATATTTTATTTGAGTTCCAAATATCTCAAGGTATTTTCTCGAATTTTTCTAGAATTTTTCTCGCTATTTTAAAAGTCCCAAATGAATTAAATGAATTTCTAGAATTATTTTTATTGAAAAGGTTTTAAAAATGGCTATGAATGAATGGGCCGAGCCCATTCTTGTCGCTGCCGCCACCCATTCGCGCGAAACCCTAGCGCCGCTTCAATGAACCGTTCGATCTTGATCGAACGCTTGCGCGTGTGCCACGTCGTTTCGCGATGCGAGCCATCCGATCCAATCCGCGCGGACGTCCAGGATTGCGCCACGTCGGTCGTCTACGCGAGATCACCGGAGCTAACGCCGCCGACCGTTACCGCTTGTTTCGCCACCTGTAGCGCGCACGTCGAGGCCCCTAAAGTGCACCGAGTAGCGCGTCTGGCAGAACTCTTCTCGCCGCGTCTTTTGACACCTTGCACGCACGCCAAGACCCTCTCTAGCGCCTGAACGAGCTCGCCGTAGTTGTTCCCCTGCACTGCCACTATTCTCCGTCGTTTGCGTCGCCGCCGGTCCACTTCCGCCGTTGTTGAGGTCACCGGGGTACCGATCTCGTCGAGACGCGTCGAACGCGCCACTTCTTCACGTCGGAAACGCCCAACGCCGCGGCGTCCTCGTCTTCCTCACCCGGCGACTGTTCCTTCGCGCCGTCGTTGACCTCGCCAACTTCCGCCGTGTCCGATCCTCATCGCTCGGTTTTGGTGAGTCCACGTATCCACTTCTCTGTTTTACGTTTGGATTAAATTATAGACGTTAGATCCGTAATGTGCGGCGTAGATTAGATCTCGGACATTAGGGCTATTAGTAGATCTTGATCGTTAGATCAGGTTGAGCGGTAGAGATTAGATCTAGTCTTTGTAACTTGGTTACATCTCGGTAGATTGGATCGTTAGTGTATGCATAGGATTGAGCCACGTCAAGCGTGAATAGTAAATAGCTCCGTGAACTGAGCCGTCGGATCGGATATAAGCGGTTGAGTTCAGATCTGGTTTTGCCCTAAGATCCGCGCCGTTCGATTTGAGCGTCTTGGCGGTGGTAGCGCCGCACCTTCATCAATCTCGTGGCCCGGCGTGGTTGCTGACCGCAGCAGACGGATCCGGCCGTTGCTTTGGACGCGCCACGCGATCGTGCCGCGTGGCTACGAGTAAATCGGCGTCGCCGCGTCGGTGCGGAATCAACCGTTGGATTTAGGTGGCCATTGGATGTGCGGCGCGTGGGCGTGGAGCGGCGTCGCCGCTACCGATGCGTGGTGACCACCGGATCTTGACGCGTGTCGCCGCGATCTCGGTCTTGCTGCGGTGCGCGTGAGGATCGACCGTCGGTTTTAGCGAGCGGTGCGGATTTTGCCGCGTGTTCGCAGACTGCTTACGTGAACCAAGTCCACGCTAGACGAGCCGAGCCGTGAACCCACCATAGACCAGGCGGCGTGGCGACCTGCGGCGCGTGCCGCGTGTCGTCTTGGCGTCATAAATATTTTCATATATAAAAATATTTCGACGGAAATTCATTTCGGTGCTGACGTCATCATGAGGCATGCTGACGTCATAAATGCGAATTTCAAGTATAAAAATAATTTGGAAAAATCGGATTTTCTAATTTCAGTATTTTCAGATTTTATTCAAAACTTCAAATGACTATAACTTTTGCATTTTAACTCGGATTTGGGTGATTCAAATTTCTAAAAATTCATAAAATTGTGATCTATTTAATGATGAATTTTATTTGAATTTTGAGATTATCTAGTCGTCTGTATTAGCTATTTATTGCATATTTTATTTGAGCAGCGTGAGCGCAAATTTACCTAAGGTTTGAAGAAGAATTAGTCGCTCAAGACCAAGCTTCGGAACACGACCCGCAGCTCTTTGAAGGCAAGTGATGCTTTGATCATTTTGATCCCAGATTTTAAAATGTAATTTATGCTTTGAAACTATGCATGCTAATTATTTAAAATGAATTTAAATTAATTTGGGATAATGTAGTTAATCAACCCATTTTGTTATGCCACCTTGAATTATTAATTGTATGCCTAGATCATTGTCACCCTAAGTTTTGATTATATTAGTTGGATGTTAATATTGTGCCAACACGGAGGCTAGGCGTGAGTAGATGCTTAGCCTTGCAACGAATCATGAATGATCTTTCGGAAAAATGCTACAATATTGATTAAAGACATATTGAATGTATTTTGAAAAGTGGTGTGATGATGCCACATGTTGAGATTGAGGTACAAAGAACTGTGTGGTTCCGTCGATATTGAGTTATTCTTGGCATGTGTTGCACAATAATCAAGCTGGGTGGAAAATGATTTAGGCTCGGGCAAGTGGCAAGAGGTGTGTGCGGTGGGCTGTGTGGCATTGGGTTGTTGAGTGATGTGAGTCTGCATGTGCCACATTGGGTGTGTGCCACTGTTGAGTGTTGAAAGTCTTGCCTTGGTCGCTTAAGGACTTCACCTTGCAAGCCTTTGATCCGAGTCAACCGTACAACCACATGTCGACATGGGACAGACCTAGTTGACTAGGGTTACGATATCTTTCCTCGATACCTCGGGGTGACAGACACGGGGTGTATCTGTATGGGGAGCGTGCACGTGCTACGGCTTGGTGCCCATCCAACGGTGATTGGCGGTCCTATACTTGACTCTGTGAGGGAAGTGATAGTGAAGGCAATCTGAGAGGTTCTTTAGTTAAGGTAGAAGTTCTGAAAAGCTTTGTTGCGACAATCACATGTGGTGGCGGTCAGTATCTTGTGGGTAAAGTGTACAACCTCTGCAGTGTCAAAACTATTGAATAGCCGTGCTCACGGTATTGAGCATTGCTCGGAGATTACAGATCAAGGGTAGATTTTCATAAACAAAACATGGAAGGGTGGTGTGTGCGGTTTAGAAATGAACCGATAAAGTCATGTGTGCAGAGAATCTTGAAGAAAAACCATTTGAAATTAGTATTACTTATATACATTTCCTTGCTTTAATCTAAACAAGATACTAGTTTAAAAATGCTTTGCTTGATGCAAAAGAATCAATTAAGCCAATCCATTGGAATAAGCTTTGCATATAGTAATAGTCTTGCATTCGTGCATTACTTGTTGAGTGCCTTGTGTACTCACCCCACCTTGCTTATCAACCCCAACATCGGTGGAGGAGACTACACCAAGATGGGAGGAGGATGCGTCGAGGACACGAGCAACTAGGGGCAAGCCCGGTCGGTTGCTGTGGCAAGATGGAGGCTTCCACGACTTTTTATGTTCATTGCTATTTCTTTGTTTTGAATAATGTAAGCCTGCGTGGTGACTTATCTGTAAGGAGACCATAAGGTTGTACAACTCGTTTTATATACATGTTTGCACTATTTATTCTTATATCCTTGTGAATGTCTCGTGATGTGCAACCTCAGTATGATGTGTGTGCTAGCGTGATCTGGATAGCACGAGAATACACAGAGGGTCCGGATTTGCAGATTCGGGTCCCGACATTGAACCTGCTAGGCTACATAGATATGTACAGAAAATCGAAAGATACACTGCAAGCTCGGAAGGATCTTAAACTCTTGGAACTGAGGAATGACCTACATCCCGAAAAGAGAGGGAAAGGACAACATTACCTACATCCTGCGAGCTACACTCTAAGCAAAGAAGAGAAAAAAAGCATGATAGAGTTCCTGAACAGTGTGAAGGTCCCTTCCGAATACTCCTCGAATGTAAAGAGACTCATAAACACGAAAGAGAATAAAATCGTACACATGAAATCCCATGAATGTCTTGTGTTAATGACACAGTTGCTCCCAATGGTTGTGAGAGGCATACTGTCCGAGTGGGTACGGGGGACAATAACAAAGCTGTGTTCTTTTTTCAACGCGGTTTCACAGAAGGTCATCGACCCAGATAAACTAAGTAAGCTGCAGGATGACGTGGTACAAAGTGTGGTTAGTCTTGAGATGTTCTTTCCTCTTGCATTCTTTGATATTATGGTTCATCTCACTGTTCACCTTGTCAAAGACATAGGTATTCTTGGACCCGTGTATCTACACAACAAGTTCCCTTTCGAGAGGTACATGAGTGTGCTAAAGAAGTATGTTCGTAACCGTTCTCATCCGGAAGGATGCGTTGCCGAGGGTTATGGGACAGAGGAGGTGATTGAGTTTTGTGTGGATTACATTAACGATCTAAACCCGATCGGCGTCCCTATATCATGCCATGAGGGGAGGCTACGGGGAAAAGGGACACTAGGGAGGAAAGCAATTGCATGCAATGATCTTCTTACATTTAAGCAAGCACATTTCACGGTTTTGAAACAATCAACTGTAGTGGCCCTGTATGTCTTTGAGCACAAGAGTATTCTACGCCGCGATTTCCCGGGAGGTCTGTGGATTGGATAACTGTCGGGACCCGAATCTGCAAATCCGGACCCTCTGTGTATTCTGTGCCAGTCCAGGATCACGCTAGCACACACAGTCATACAGGGTTGCACATTACAGACATTCACAAAGATATAAGAATAAATAGTGCAAACATGTATATAAATCGAGTTATGCGACCTTATGGTCTCTAATAGATAATTCACTACACAGGCTTACATTATTCAAAGTAAAGAAATAGCAATGGAACATAAGTAAAGGTCGTGGAAGCCTTCATCTTGCCACAGTAAACCGATCGGGCTTGCCCCTAGTTGTTCAGATCCTCGATGTACTCCTCCTCCCAAACGGTGTAGTCTCCTCCACTGATGTTGGGGTTGATAAGCAAGGGGGGGTGAGTACACAAGCCACTCAACAAGTAATGCACAGAATGCAGTGCCATTACTACATGCAAAGCTTATTCCAAAGGGTTGGTTTAAATGGTTCTTTTGCATCAAACAACAATTTTAAACCAATATCTTAATTAGATTAAAGCGTTGGAACAGTGATAAGTAATACTAATTTCTTCAAATGGTTTTCTTGAAGATACTCGGCACACAATTTAATAGTTCATTTTAACACTTGGCACACACCACCCTTCCCACATTTTGTTTATGAAAAGCTACTCATTGATCAGTAATCCCCGAGCAATGCTCAATACCGTGAGCACGGCTATTCGAATAGTTTGACACTCTGCAGAGGTTGTACACTTTACCCACAAGATACAGCCGCTCACCACACAGGTGATTGTCCGCAACAAAGCTTTTCAGAACTTCTACCTAACCAAAGAACCACTCCGTGTTGCCTTCACTATCACTTCCTCACACAGCCAAGTATAGGACCGCCAATCACCGTTGGATGGGCACCAAGCCGTAGCACAGTGCGCTCCACCATACAAATACACCCTGTGTCGTCACCCCGAGGTATCGGAGGAAAGATATCGAACCCTAGTCAACTAGGTGCATCCCCATATCGGACATGTGGTTGTACGGTGACTCGGATCAAAGGCTTGCAAGGTGAAGTCCTTAATCGACCAAGGCAAGAATTCCAACACTCAACAGATGGCACACGACCCAATGTGGCACACAGACTCATCACTCATCAACCCAAAGCCACACAGGCCCACGAGTACACACACCTCTTGCCACTTGCCCAGTCTAAAACATTTCCCACCCAGTTGATTATTGTGCAACACATGCCAAGAATAACTCAACATCGATGACGAACCACACAGTCATTGTACCTCAATCTCATCATGTGGCATCATCACACCACTTTTCAAAATACATTCCAAGTCTTTAATCGATATTGTAGCATTTTTCCAAAGATCACTCATGATTCGTTGCAAGGCTAAGCATCTACTCACGGTCTAGCCTCCCGTGTTGGCACAATATTAACATCCAACTAATATAATCAAACTTAGGGTGACAATGATTTAGGGCATACAATTAATAATTCAAGGTGGCATAACAAAATGGGTTGATTAACTACATTATCCCAATCAATTTAAGTTCATTTTAAATAAATAAGCATGCATAGTTTCAAAGCATAAACTACATTTTAAAAACCTGGGATCAAAATGATCAAAGCATCACTTGCCTTCAAAGAGTTGCTGGTCTTGTTCGAAACTTGGTCTTGAGCGGCAATTCTTCCTCGAAACCTTCCTAAAAATTGCGTCTGGCGTACAAACAAAATATGAAATAAATAGCTAATATAGAAGACTAAATGACCTAAAAATTCAAATAAAATTCACCATTAGATAGCTCACAATTTTATGAATTTTTAGAAATTTGAATCGCCTAAATCCGATTTAAAATGCCAAAGTTATAGTCATTTGAAGTTTGAATAAAATCAAAATACGAAATTAAGAAAATCCGATTTTTCTGAATTATTTTAGATCGAAATTCGCTTTTATGACGTCGACCAGCGTCATGATGACGTCAGCACGAAATGAAATTCGGTCAAAATATTTTTATATATAAAATATTTATGACGTCATTCTTGACGTCACCGACACGTGGCACGCCGCAGGTCGCCACGTCGTTCGTCTATGGGCCCGGTCCACGGTTCGCTCGTCCACCGTGGACTTGGTTCACGTAAACGATCACAGCCACGCCGGCAAAATCCGCACCGTTCGCTAAAATCGACGGTCGATCCTATGCTCTACGCGGCTCGGCGACGCCTCGATTCCGCGCGGCCACGCGTCACGCATCGAGCGGTCCCCTCGGATCCAACGGCAACGCGCGCGCGGACTCGGCGGCGCCGGATACGCGAATGACACGCGGCGCAATCGCAACGGCTCGTTTGAAATCAACGGCCGAGATTGGTCACGCTCGGTCAAAGGAAACACGCGCCGCACGCGATTGGTTGGAAGTCTTTGCGCTATCACCGCGCGTTCAAATTTGAACAGCCGCGGATCCTAGGCAAAACCAGATCTGAACTCGCTCGATCCGATCCAACGGCTCGAGTTAACGGAGTGTTTACTATACATGGCGCGACGTGGCTCAATCCTCTGGCGTACACTAACGATCCAACGGTGAGATGTAACCAAGTTACTGAGACTAGATCTAATCTCTACCGTTCAATCCGGATCTAACTGCATCGATCTACTCTAGAAGAACACAAGGAAAAGTGGCGTGGGCGAACCGAAGCGTGCGATGAAGATCGGACGAACGCGGCTTCGGTGAAAGCGACGGCGCGCAGAAGAAAAGGTCGACGGAGTTGAGGAAGATGACGCAGCCTCACGGCGCTCGGGGCTTCTCCGTGTGATGAAGTGGCTCGTTCGACGCGGCTTGGCGGAAGGATTACTCCGGTAACCTTGGCGACGGCGAAAGAAACCGTGGCGAAGTAAGCGGCAAAAACCGTGGCAGCACAAAGACGCAACTACGGCGCGAGCTCGCCAGCGCTAGAGAGGGTCTCGGCGTGCGTCGCGAGGAGTCAAAAGACGCGCGCGAAGGTCTCGCGCAGCGCCATCAACGGACTTAAGGGCTGCCTCGGCGTGCGAAATCGCGGCGGAAATCACGGCCATCAAAGCCCACGTCTCTCGGCGATCTCGCGGGCGAAGTGGCGTGGCGCAATCCTGCGCGTCCGTGCGGCGACGATCCGAAGGCTCACGCATGCAGGCGACGTGGCGCACTCACGGGCGTTCGATCCGGATCGGACGATTTGGGTTGGGGCGGCGCTAGGGTTTCGACGCGGTTGGGCCGGCGACACGCACAGTAATGGGCTCGGCCCATTACTGTTCATCTGATTTTTAAAACATTTCACATTTAAAATAATTCTAGAAAGTCAATTAAATCATTTGGAGCTTTTAAAATAGCAGAAAAATTCTAGAAAAATTCCAGAAATTACTTTGAGATGTTTGGAATTCCATTAAAATATTTGCAATAAAACTTTGCAAAAACTTTTCCATTATTTAATTGTTTTCAAGAAAAGTCCTATTTGAATAAATCCAAATAAACTTAAATAAATACCCAAAAATTTAAAAAAATTAAAAATACTCCAAAATTTAAATTAGAGCAAAAATTAGGGTGTTACAATAACACTGAAGCACATGGATTCTTTCGGCGCTTGGTTACAAAAGTACATCCTTTTGAAAGGGTCAGACAATGAACAGTTGCAACGCTTGGCTCGGGGACCATCTAGTGAAATCGTGACATTCAAGGGGTACGAGATAAATGGTTACACATTCTACACCAGATCCCAAGATAACAAGAGCACCAACCAAAATAGCGGTGTCCGTATAGACGCCGAAGACAACAAAGGCAAGGTGGATACATATTATGGTTTCATAGAAGAGATATGGGAGATTGACTATGGACCTTTGAAGGTCCCTCTATTTAAGTGCCAATGGGTCAAACTGACTTCAAGCGGCGTGAAGGTCGACAAATACGGTATGACAATCGTGGACCTCACGCAAGTTGGCTATAGGCGCGAACCGTTCGTCCTCGCGAACGATGTGAGACAGGTCTTCTACGTAATGGACATGTCAAGCAAACCTAAGAAGCAGAAAGATTGTAGTACTAAGCCAAAGCGACATGTGGTTCTCCAAGGCAAACGAAGGATTGTTGGAGTTGAGGACGTCAAAGATGAGGAAGAGTATAGTCAGTTCGACGAGATCTCTCCTTTCGCTGTGGATGTCGACATAAGCCTCCTCAATGACACAGACGTGGATACTCCTTTCATACGTCGCGATCATAATGAAGGAACACTTGTAAAGACAAAGTATGTTACTACTTAAGATGTACCCCTACTGTATGAACTATGTATATGTAATACGGGTCTTCTACTGTTTGAAGTGTTTATTTGGAATGAATGTAAAGTGCCAAAATTCTGGAATAAAACTAAAGTGCTGAAAGCTTTTTTTAAAAATTATAGAATGAAACTAAATTGCTAAAAGCATTTTTTAAAAATTATGGAATGAAACAAAATTGCTAAAATCATTTTTTAAAAATTATGGAATGAAACTAAATTGCTAAAGGCATTTTTTAAAAATTATGGAATGAAACTAAAGTTCTAAGAGCTTTTTTAAAAATTCTGGAATGAAAGTAAAGTGCTAAAAGCATTTTTTTCAAATTCTGAAATTAAACTGAAGCGGTTTGAGAAAAGAACTGCTTCTAGAACGCAACATTCAGAAGCGGTTTGAGAAAAGAACTGCTTCTAAAACGCAACATTCAGAAGCGGTTAGTAATATCAATCGCTTGTAGAAGTCCTCCCTCTACAAGCGGTTAGTAATATGAACTGCTTGTAGAAGTCCTCCCTCTATAAGCGGTTGGTTCTAAAACCGCTTGTAGAGATATTTTACAAGCGGTTGGTTCTAAGAACCGCTTGTAGAAGTCCTTCCTCTACAAGCGGTTGGTTCTAAAACCGCTTGTAGAGATATTCTACAAGTGGTTGGTTCTAAAAACCGCTCGTAGAAGTGCTCCCTGTATAAAGTTTACACGCTCCGCCCTTTTCTCACACCTCAAATTTTCTAAGTCCCTGCTCGAGACCCCGTGCACGCCGCTGCCTCCTGTGTCTCTTCGACCGCCGCCGCCGTCACCTTCGTCGAGACCCTGCGCCGCCGTCCTCGTCGATGCCGTCGCCCTCCTCCGCCACCCAACCATCCCGGCGCCACTCCACCCCCGCGCCAGTCGACCCCGCGCTGGTGCCCTCGTCGCCGCCGCCACTCCACCCCGTTGGCTCCTTCTCCGCCACCTCGCCAACGCCTCCTCCGCCACCAAACCGCCTTGCCACCCAGGAGGTCCGAGGTACAACTGTGCACGCATCGTCCTTCCTCTCTAATTCGGCTACCCACAAGATGTTCGGTGAAATGCCCACAAGGATGTTCTCATTTCTGTGCCTGCATAATGCCCACAAGGATGTATCTGTGTGCATGTGCGTGCTACTATGACATTTCACTGAAACATTGATTTTGTATTCTTGGTATGTAAAATGTGTGTGCTAGCACAACTGCACACGCACCTTGAACTAGATGACTAACCAGTTCTGACTTTTGAGTCTTGACATTGCCCCTGATCTAAGGAGTTGTAAGAAAGGATACCTAAAATTTCGAAAGCCTCTTAGATCACCATATATGTATTGGTCCTCTGTTCTCTGTCTTTCACGTAAGTCATGATAGTTTTTCTTCTTTTCCAACACACCGTCCTTGTGTCCACGAGTTCGTGTTTGATCATTGGGCTAGTTCCAACACGCCGTAGTACTTAATGCTTGGTGTAGAAATTTATGTAATAATATGCTTGTGTTGTAATCTGTAATATGGTTGTTTCAAAGTAATATGATATTTATGTCAACATTTTTTTCAGAATTAGGATAGATGGCGCAACTAGGACGTGGTGACCCTACTTTCGATGAGGGAGAACAGTTCTTCTTTGGACTCCATCATTCTTGCCGAGGCTAATGTTGGTTCCGTGAAATTTGTTGAGGTCTTCTTGATGAAGCCATTGACGCCGGAGCCGCCGAGTCCGTAACACCGTTCCGCCAGATGAGGTATAGCCGTAAGAATATAATCCCGTAGACATGTTAATTAATCACAATTTATTAATATAATACACTCACACGCTTTGTACATATGTTTATGTATTTCAAGCCCGTACATCGAGCAACCAATCCAAGCATCGGGGACCTAACAAGAAGCCATCCACAAAGCACGTGTTTACCGACGTTAACAACGAAGGGATCTTTGGTTGCCCTCTTTTAGCGATTGGGCGTGCATAACAACGCTTGCGGTTACCACGTGAGGATCACGTCCCAATTAGCATCGAAAAATGGGACGAAGTTCCTCAAGCTACCAAGGACTGCTCGGCAAGATATTAAGGAAAATTTCACATTTCCTCAAGGGTCCGAAGACAAGGCCAAGAAATTCACTTTGAAGAAGATGGCAACAATGTTTGAGGCGTGGAAGACGTCTCTCAGCCGTAAGTATGTGCAAAAGGGAGAAAGACCCGACTTCAACCAATTTCCTAAGTTGGCGGATCACTGGGAAGCATTCGAAGAGTTCAAGCTGTCAGCTGAAGGCCAGGCCGCGAGTCAGAAGAACAAGGCCAATTCACAGATGAAGAAATACCACCACCATCTTGGCACCGGTGGTTACCTCAAGGCTGTACCAAAATGGGAGAAGCGGGAAGAAGAATTAATGGCGAAGGACGTCACACCGGCTACAACTTTGTGGGAACAACGCCTACGCAATTGGTTCATGGGTCATGGGGAGCCTTCGGATGTGATGGTTTGGTGATGGCACCGAGAGTACAAGAGGTCAGCCAAAGGATTGTACAAGCTATCGGCGATCTCGGACAAATCGTTGGTGGCAGACAGGGAGAATGACGAGCTGACACATGCCCTTGAAAACCCTGAGCACCCAGGACGGACACGAGGTATGGGCAAGCTAACGCCGTGGAAGTATGGTTTCGCCAAGGATGCACATACGTCACAGGCCAAGATAGAAGCAAAGCAAGAGAATCATATAAAGTGTACCAATTGGAACAAGAGCTCAGAGCAACCCAGGCTAGCATTGGCGACATAGTTGCGCAACAAGTACAAATTGCCCTCAGCAAGCTTCAAGGACTAGGTCCGAGCAATCAGCCAGACGCCGTGATCAGCCCCTCCGCGCGGCGGAGTAGCTGCGCGTCCACCGGGGCCCCTGAAGTGGACAACTTGCTAGACCGTTATCCCGTGGATGACATAAGGGTTCGCCGCTAGTGTGAGCTACACGTTGATGCGCGTAACCTCTCGATCAAGGTGGCTTACGGCATGGCATATCCGGTGGAGCCAGGCCAGATGTTCCACTGCAACGAGATACCCCCGGGTTACTCAAAGGTCGTGGTGGAGGAGGTGCTGAGCGGATTTGAAGAACTTCACCTCGATATTCATGGAGGCGACGACGTGACCAAGCTTGGACAGGTCCTCCACAATATCATCCTTTGGCGCAAACAGTACATCATATTTCCAGATGGTGTGGACGCGTCATCTCCACCACGGCAACCCACGCCTCCTCCAACGTCACCTCCACGCAATGCCTCGCCGGTAAAACAGAGCACGCCTCCTCCACCACCCGCTCCACGCAGAAGCCCTACTCCACCACCAGCATCTCAAACAAAAAAGAACCCCCCAGGAAAACCACGCCTCCACCATCTCCTCAGGAAGAAGCTTGATAGCGAATTAAGGCTCCTCCACTGCTCCCAAGAAGGCGAGTCGGCCGATCGACAAAGATAAAGGAGCCTCCAAAGAGGGCATATGATATGAATAAGGAGGAGAGTGACGCGGTCACTCTGAGAATTGGCTGCACACTTCGCAAAAAAGAAGGTAGAGCTAAAGGTACCAATTGATCCAAAAGCGGCGGAACACTTCGCGACATGCCATGCAAAGCCGCTGCCTGTGCCGTCCAACTATGAACGGACAATAATAAAGGCTACACAGAAGAATAAACGTGGTCAGGCAACGGCGGCAAAGAAGAAGAAGAGAGACCAAGATCAGGAGAACCTCGAGAGGTTTATGAAGGAGGCAGGACTCAATTCCACAGCTGCAGCTCTTGGATTAATAGATGATATCCCAATGGCAACAAAGGTCAGATGGCAATTTCAGTTGGGCCGGGAGCTGATTGAGCCAAATGAGATAAAGGATCTGCCAACCAAGATGCGGCAATTTCACGAATGGTACATGATAGAGTCCGCTCAAGGAAGAACAATGTTCCCCTCCGTATCAAAGAAGATGATTTTTATCGCGGGGACAACACCATATGGCTCGAATTTGACGACTTATACCATATTTACCATGCCGACACCATCAACGTGTCTCTCATGAGCTTCTTTGGTGCTGTAAGTGTCAAGCTCATACCTTTACTGTGTGCTTCTCGTACAATAAAATTGCAACTCTTAAACTTATACCTTTCTATGTAGAATGGAGATACAACGATGTAGAAAAGAGAATATCTTCAACGTGGGCTTCATCGACCCAGAGATTGTTAACGAGTTCGTCTTTGGATACAATCGAAAGGCTGTTGAAGATTACATTCTCGATGCATTCTTGGGACAGCACTACAAATCATACATACTTCTGCCCTTCAACTTCGAGTACGTATATATACAACCTCTCGTTCTTATATTTTCCAAGGCATTTATAATACTACTAGCTAGTTACATATATGTTGCAATACATGAATAGGTTTCACTAGATCCTTCTTGTCATCAAGCTTGATAGCAGCCATATCATTGTTCAAGACTCAAAAAGGACTCCGGTGGAAAAATATCAATTTATCATTGACACCCTAACAGGTATATAGCACATATATATACAAATAGTTTTCCTTATTATATATATTGAAATACCTTGCTAATTCCAACTCTGATAATTACTATTCATACTAACGCATCACACAGGGCATTCGCAGGGTTTCGAAAGAAGCAACAAGGAGATTTCGAGAACGAATTTAATGTACAAATAAGCACTCGAGTACGTATTAAAGAATATTAATATGCCATAATAGTTTTTCATCCCAATAATCGTTTTCTTTCCAAATTTCATCGCAGGTTCTACAACAGACGGGTGGAAACAACTTATGTGGCTATTATGTGTGCCACTATATGCAAAGTATTACCCACGGTGATGTGCCGACAACCAACACCGAGGTAGTGTGCACATGTCAATTTCTTAGTACTTACACTTTAATTACATGTCCAGAGATTTATTTACTTCCCGCTTTGTCAGCCCAACATCGATGTGCAAGGCGTGATCCCGCCGCACCGGGTTGCAGCAATCCAAGAACAACTCATCGGCTTTATTGTTGACGAGATTGTATCCACCAAAGGCGAGTTCCACGCAAATGGTTGGAGAGATTGTCCTGAAATAAGGACAGGTGAACTAACATCAACGCCGACCAAGGGCACAAAGAGCGACGCACGCAAGAAATGAGCTCAAGATTCGCCCTTTTATTCTTTTAAACTTGTAAAAGTGGCTTATTATTTCATGTGTTCATCAAATTGTTCATTTTTTAGTCTATTAAGTTCGTATTTTTCTGTAAATGAACCTGAAATTATCTGAATGAGTACGCATGAATAATATATATTTAATTGTGTCAAAAAACTCATGTAGTTCTATTTATTTTAATTGTCAAAATCTATATCAAAAACCCCTCTAAAAACATATTCTGTATTGAATATAATCAAAACGCTATGCTGTCAGACTCTTCACAAGCGATTGGTAACTCCAACCGCTTGTGGAGAGAGCCCTCTCTACAAGCGGTTCGTAAGACCAACCGCTTTTGGAGAGAACCTCTCCACAAGCAGTTGGTAACACCAACCGCTTGTGGAAGTGTCGAACCACAAGCGGTTCGGAGAACCGCTTGTGATACCCGACGGGGTATATATCACTCGCGGTTGCTTACAAGCGGTTCTAAAACCGCTTCTGAAAGCGGTTTTTAATAGCTTGTGCATGCTCGATCCGCAGTAGTGTCACTATAGAAACGTGAGTGATGTTTTTTATTCCAGACGGTTTTTTCTAACCATCTGTGTTGAGACGTCTAATATAAGTCTTCTGTTTACACTTATTGATGACCAGTGCAAGTTACACTTATTCAACACATACGTGGCCACAAAACCACTGCCTATATATCAGCATATATATATAAATCGATCCTAATTAATTTCTACCCAACAAGTGTTCCAAAAGTCCATCTTCACCCGCAAGCTCATCGACCGCCATAAGTTCATCTTCACCAGCAGACTCATCAATCATCGTTACAGTAGGTTCATCTTCGCCCGCAGGTCCATCGTCATGATCCGCAGCAACGCTCGGGTGGTCGGCGACTGCAGGGATGCTATTGGGATCGTCGATATCATGTATGCTCGCCCGCTTACACAGTTTTAGCTGCTTCTTCTCCTGCCTGATGGCGAACTTCTGGAAGTGGCTGGCGATCTGGGTCGGGCTCTTCGTCTTCACGAACTCCTTCGCCAGCGCCTTCCACTTGCCCTTCCCGTGTTTCTTAAGACCCTCCAAGAATAGCCTGCGATTAATTAGTTGATCAATATCAACCAACAACGTACGTCCGGTGAGTTGTGATGACAATTTAAATCCTTAGCTCTCTAGCTATACGTTAATATGCACAAACCCTAATTAAATAAAGATTACTCAAGTATAGCAGCAGTACAAGGGATACAGTTAATATACATGTATTAGTTGTATAGGAATATATATAGTTCTACACTATGCATTGTATAATTAATTAGCGTCTGGTTGTGTAATTACACAGGGGTTTATATATAGTTAAACTAAAGTGTTATATATCAAACGACGGTATCGAAGAGCGCAACCTAACCTACACGAACCCTAACAAAAAAAACATGAGATAGTAAGGGATGCAAGGTTACGTGCTTGTGCTCCTCAGTTGTCCAGTTCAAGGCCTCGTTCCTCTTCCCGCAGCTCTTCCTCTTCTTGCCCCTCTCCTCCAATATCTCGCCGCAGGTAGTCGACGCCGCCGCACCAGCAGTGTCCTCTACAACCGCGGCAGCCGCCGCCACGCCACCTGCCGGCACAGCAGCGGCCGTCTCCAGCAGGTCCCACTCAGGTGGCGTCTCCACCCCCGGCGCCTCGAGGATTCGCCTCAGCTCGGCGACCACGCACTCGTAGCGCTGGCACGCCTGGGCTGGCGTCTTGTCGCCGAGGTAGGCGGCGATGCGGTCCCACCGCGGGTATAGGCGGCAGAGCAGCATCTCCAGCAGCTTGTCCTGCTGCCGCGTCCACATAGGCGCGGGAGGCGGTGCCGGTGGTGGCGGGACGCCGTCGCTCGCGGACGTGGTGTCTGCATGCATGAGCGGCGCGTGGGTGTGCTGGGACTCCGTACGAACGTACGTGCGAGTTTTATGGAACGGCGTTATGGCTGTCTGTATGTACACGCAAATTAAAGCGTGTCACGGCAGCAGTCCAGCTAGTAATAGTTGACGGCAAGGGGTTACGAACAGATATATGTACCGAGATGATTTAAACTGTTAAAGAGATCGAGTGTGTCCGGCCAAAAATTACTAGATTACTGTTTGTTATATATTTTGCTAGCGCTAACTAATTCAGTTTCCAGTCTCTCTACGCTTTTGATCTTCTAGGTAATGCTATGGCCACACGATGCACTGACACGTGGAATTGGCTGACACTACGCCAAAACCTGCAATAGGTGACGGTCTATTTGTGGCGGTTTTTTTCGAACCGTCACAAAGATATTTATCAGTGGCGGTTCAATTTCATAAATGGCGGGAAAAATATCAGTGGCGGTTCTATCCTCGAACCGCCACTGATAATGAATATCGATGGCGGTTCGAGGTAGAACCGCCATCGATAACAATCATATCGATGGCGGTTGGAGGCTAGAACCGTCACTGATAACTAGGTTATCAGTGGCGGTGCTATCCTCCAACCGCCACTGATTTATTGGATTATCCGTGGCGGTTCTATCCTCGAACCGCCACTGATAATGAATTATCAGTGGCGGTTCGAGGATAGAACCGCCACGGATATGTTATTAGTGGCGGTTCTAGTTAAAACCGCCATCGATAATATTGCCTATAAATAGGTGGTCGATGCAGACCTGGTCTTCTTCCTCCCGAGAGCAAACCAAAACTTCTAAATTTCAGATTTCGTTTTCTCCAATTCTTGTGCTTGTACTTCCTCTAGTTGTTCCTTGGTGAGTTATTTTTTCTCCTCTCTTGATTTGTGTTAATCTTGTTGCAATTTAATTTTTAAACCAAGTTTAATTAGGGTTTATATGTAGATGAGATGAAAAGTTTAGATTTTGTTTATTTTTATTTAGGTACCATTTTGTAGTTGATGAATTTATTTCTAGCTAGGTTCATTAGATGATGTTGTGTTCCTTTTATAGATGATGAATTATGATTAAGCATATATTTAATATTAATTGCATTTTAAGTTAATTTGATACATGATGAATTTATTATCTAGCTCCTTTAGATGATAAGTAATTAGATTGGTTTTTTAATTACTATTAATTGGGTTCTATTAGTGTACGGACATGTACATCTTGCATATATATGAATTTATTATCTAGCTCCTTTAGATGATAAGTTATTAGATTAGTTTTTTAATTACTATTAATTTGGTTCCATTAGTGTACGAACATATACATCTTGCATATAATAAATTTATTTAATTAAGATTATTGGGTATTAATATAAATGAAATTTTAGTTAATTTGGTAGGTGGGTGCTCATCATTTTAGATGATGAATTTATTATCTAGCTTCTTTACAGGAAAAGTATTGATTAGTTTTTAATTACTATTAATTTGGTTCCATTAGTGTGGACATATATTAAATTTATTTAATTAAGATTATTGGATATTGATATACATGAAATTTAAGCTAATTTGGTAGGTGGATGCTCATCATTTTTAGATGATGAATTTATTATCTAGCTCATTTAGATGATAAGTAATTAGATTAGTTTTTAATCAATTTTTATATGTTAATTAATTTTAGATGGACCGAGATGGATGTACAATGCGAACTGTTACTGTAGAGATTACATCGACGGGTATCTGCTTTTCTAGAGCATTGAGGAGAACAAATTGCATAAGAAGACGGAGTACATACATTGTCCATGCATTGATTGCAAGAATGAGAAAATGTTTTCGGACAAAGAGCACATCCACTTGCACTTGATTGAAGAGGTTTTGTACTTGGCTATACACGTTGGACAAGTCACGGTGAAGAGGAAAACATACATGAAGGTGATAACGTATTGGATGATGGAGAAGGCATTATGGCGGTGACATCGATTATGGATCGATGAGGATAGGTTGGACATTGATGACGATAATAATCTTGCTCGGATGTTGCGCGATGCGAAGGGAACTACACTAGTCGAGAGAGTTTAATCAATTCAAGGGTTTGTTGGGCGACTCGGACACACCTTTGTTCGGGTTGCAGGAGGAATACACAAAGTTGCACACCGTGCTTTCACTTCTAAAATTGAAGGCAAGCAATGGTTGGTCCGATAAAAGTTTCACGCGCTATTACATCTCTTAGCGGACATGCTTCCGGATGGAAACGTATTGCCGATAACCACTTATTTAGCTAAGAAGGTTGTATGTCCATTGGGATTGGAAGTAGAAAGAATACATGCATGTCCAAGCGATTGTATACTCTATCGCAAAGAGTATCTGAGACATGCATGTATGTCCGTGTGCAAATCATCGCGATACAAGCGTAAAGACCATGACAATGAGGGCACCGTGGTGAAGAAAGGAGCTCCGCTAAAGTGGTGTGGTATTTACCTAATACCTCGGTTGAAGCGTTTATTTGAAACAAAAGCATGCCCAATCGATGCGATGGCACTCGGAAGAGCGTAAAAGGATGGAAAGTCGAGACACCTGCGATTACGCGGTGGAGAACCATCGATAGGCTCTTTAGGATGGACTTGGGAATGAACCGAGGAATGTAAGGTTTGGGTTGAGTACGGATGGAATGAATCCTTTCGGTAACATGAGTAGTATTCATAGCACTTGGCACGTGACTCTCAGTATCTACAACCTTCCTCCTTGGTTGTGTATGAAACGAAAGTACATTATGATGTCGCCGCTTATCCAAGGGCCGAGACAACTGGCAATGATATTGATGTATACCTACAACCATTGGTGGAAGATCTTGTGATCTTGTGGAGCGAAGGTGTATGGGTATGGGATGAGTACAAGCGAGTACTTCACCCTCGCGCATTGTTGTTTTGCACCATCAATGATTTCCACCTTGGTAACCTATCCGGTCGTCTTGTAAAGGGGCCAAAGCATGCCCCCATTGCATGGATGAAGCCGCAAGTGTGTGGCTCAATAACTCAAGGAAAACTGTGTACATGCATCACCGCAGTTCCTTCAGAATCACCCCTACCGCAATATGAAGAAACAATTCGACGGGACAAAGAGGATGGTATAGCTCCAAGGCCTCCTCGTGGGAAGAGGTATATGATATGGTTAAGGATATTAATGTTGTACTTGGAAAGGGAGAGAGTAATAATAAATCGAGGTCTCGTCTTGAGAAGATCACATGGAAGAAGAGATCGATATTTTGGAACTTGCCTATTGGAAGGACTTAGAAGTTCGACCTTTGCATAGGCGTCATGCATGTAGAAAAATGTATGTGATGACTTGATTGGTATTTTCTTTGAATATTCCTAGCAAAACTAAGGACGGATCAAGGCACGAAGGGACTGGAAGATATGAAAATCGAGTGAGCTACATCCTCGAGACAACGGGAAAGGCCGACTTTACCTTCCCCGACACTACACTCTATCCAAGAAAGAGAGAACATACCTCTGCAAATGCTTGCATGGTGTGAAAGTTCCATCCGGCTACTCATAAGCATCAAGCTGGTGTCCATGAAAGATTTGAAGTTAAGCGGCATGAAGTCTCATGATTGTCATGTGATGATGACACAAATGCTTCCTATTGCAATTAGAGGTATTTTGCACGAAAAGGTCAGAAGCAATCATGAGGTTGTGTTTCTTCTTCAACACGATTTCACGAGAAGGTCATCGATCCCATCGGACTTTCGAACTACGAGAATGATGTGGTGAAGACACTATGCCGCCTAGAGATGTATTTCCCTCCATCATTTTTCGATATAATGGTTCATCTCATTGTTCACCTTGTGAATGAGATAAATGTATGTGGCCCGTATTCTGCATCGGATGTACCCGTTCGAAAGGTACATGGGTATCTGAAGAAGTATGTACGCAATCGATCTCGTAGGAGGGTTGCATTGTGGAAGGTTATGCAAGCGAGGAGGTTATCGAGTTTTATGTGGATTACATGGAGGGGTGGAACCGGTAGGAGTGCACAGTATCTCGCCATGAGGGTAGGCTAGCTGGAAAAGGGACGATTGGAAGGAAATCAACAAATTCTTACGATCATGGATTGTTCGAAAAAGCTCATTTCACAGTCTTGCAACAGTCAGTTGAGGTGTCCTCGTACATGGACATGCACAAGGATAAGCTACGAGAGGAAAATCGTGGACGATCAGAGGCTTGGGTAACAAAAGAGCATAACCGTTTGTTCAATCATTGGTTCAAAGAGCATGTGACTGGGAAAGAAACGAGTGTTATGTTGAGGTGGTTGGCAAAGGGCCATCGGTACAATCTTGACATGGCAAGGATCGACATAAATGGATATACCTTTTACGAGATCTCGGGATAGCAAAAGCACTTACCAAAATAGTGGTGTCGCATAGATGCCTATGACAACACAGCAAAGATGAAGACTAGCTTCTATGGGTTCATAGAAGAGATTTGGGAGCTCGACTATTGTATTTTTAAGATCCCGATGTTTGGTGTCGTTGGGTACAACTCCCAAAGGGTGTCAAGGTGGACAAATGCGGCTTCACTACTTTGGACATCGAACATGTCGGATCTGAGATTTAACCATTCGTACTTGCGAAGCAAGTAGCACAAGTCTTCTATGTAATCGACCCGACGGATAAGAAGCGGCATGTAGTTCTTGAGGGAAAAGAAGGATCGTCGGAGTTGAGAATGTCGTGGATGAGGATGAGTACAACCAGTTTGACGAGTTGCCTCCTTTCGTAGATGGCAACATCGAGCTCGAGGAAGAAACCACTCAAGAAACTACCTATCATCACGACGATCATGAAGAAGGGCAAATTGTGAAAGAAAATAATTAGCTATATACGAGTAATGGCAATGTGATGTAAACAATATGCATTTGTATGGAGTAATGGAAATATGGTGTTATGCATTTGTGTGGAGTAATGGAAATGTGGGTCATTAATATATTACTATATTAGGATTATATAGGTAATTACTATATTAGATTACACAAGTTTTAATGGTTTCTCCTCGGTATGAATTAAAACCAAATATATTGTACATAGTACATAAGGCATTTATGATATTAGAACATATTTAGAAATAATATTCTATTCTGGTATACATCCTAGAAGATATGAAAATAAGCAGTAGAGATTATATAGGGTATATTACTATATTAGAAATATATATGGTCATTATACGTGGCGGTTGGTGTATAGAACCGCCATACGATACATTTATCGATGGCGGTTCGTATAAAGAACCGCCACGGATTATATATGTATCGATGGCGGTTCTTGTGAAGAACCGCCACAGATAAATGAATCGTGGTGGTTCGTATAAAGAACCGCCACGATATATATATATCGATGGCGGTTCTTGTGAAGAACCGCCACAGATAAAAGATCGATGGCGGTTCGTATAAAGAACCGCCACGATAATTATGTATCATCAAGGCGGTTCTTTTGAAGAACCGCCACGAGATAAAGTATAGTGGCGGTTCTTGTTAAGAACCGCCACGAATAAACCCCACATATAAAGTCGTCTGATCATTCTTCTTCTCACCGTTGCCTAACCCTAAACTCCTGCCACTTCTCTTCGCTTGAGCCGAGCGCCGCCACGGTCTTCGCCGACGCCGTCTGCGCCCGCGCCGCGCCGACGCCGTCCGACGCCCGTGCGTTCCCGCGCCGTCCGACGCCTGTGCCGCTCCCGCGCCTCGACACCCGGCGCCCGCGCCCGCTCCTCCACCGACGCGCCCGACGCCGCCCCGACGCCGCCTTGGCGCCGCGCCCTCGAGCAGCGCCCCGACCACCTGCGACGCCGCGCATTCCTAGGTATGTTCTACCTTCATTCTGGATGGCTCCTGTTCTTTAGCTCAGTTGTTCAGTCTGATAAAATGTTGCTTTGCTTGTTATTGCATCAAGATATTATGGTAATATAAACCAACTGAAATAGGTTAACTTTTTCACTGCTAGTCTACTACTCATTCCATCATCTTTGTCTTTGAGTTTGGTGGTCAAAAGATTGCCCAACCGATAGCCTACTTGGTCCTATTGTTTAGTAGATAGGTAGTACTCGTGATTCTCTTCTTGTGGGTTTTGTGGGCCTTGGCCATCTAAAGTGCCGATCTAAGTTCCCCTCCAGTGCGGGTAAAGGCGGACACGAGTGTTGAGCGAGGAAAGGATCAAGGTGCGTGTATGCTTCTTACCCGCTTTATCTGCTAGGTCTAGGATTGGTTTTGTTAACTAGAGATCTTTTCTGAGCGTTTACACCTCTTCCATTTAGTGCTTGAAAGTTGCGGGGCGTTTGACAATCCAAAATTCATTGTCAAATCTTGCCATGCATTTGTAAGAATGGGTAAAGGCTACACTAGACAAACTGGTTTGGATCTTTTCCCTTTGCTAGTGAAAAGTTTCACATTGCTTAACAAAATTCTCTACTCCTATTTCATTCTTATTCATAAAACAATTCCTTTAGTCTTTGGTTGGTTATGCGCATTGCGAATGCCCTCCAATGGTACTTCAATGGAAAGCCACAATTAGTTTAGTTTGTAACGCAGAGTTCTCTCAATCCAAATTTTTCCTTGCTTATGATCAAACCTTGATGCAATTCAAACCCATTCTTTGTCGGGGCTATGAGCGTCCAACTATGCTAGTTGTTGTGCTACATTGTCGGTGGCATCGAATTCACTACCTCTTGAATACAGGAGGTTGCATCCTGATAAAGCTCGCAAATTCATGAGTTGTCCACCCATGACAATGCGTTGGCAACCACATTCTCCTTACCCTTCTTGTAGACAATTCGTACTTGGGCCCATCAATTGAATGCCCAATTCTTGATTACTTTTATTTCTAGTTCTCGAGTTAAACTTCCGCACTTAACCCATCGGATCGCCAAATTCTAATGGTTCCATACTTTACCTCTTTCGATTCGCATCCAAGGCTGATATGGAGGAGCAATCCACCCGAGCCCGAGCCCTAGCCCTACGAGTTCCTCAACCTCCACCCAACCACCGGTGTTGCCGCCGATCTTGACATACACAGGCAAGACCTCGTGGCCGAGGAAGAAATAAGAAGCCCAAGGCGGTATACCATCTCGGAGGTCTCGGAAGTGGGGCCCTAGTGCACCGCCAAAGTTCGTAGCAAAGTGCAGAACAACTGCGGGTATATCGCAAGGAGAGAGTGCCAATCACCTTTTGGATTGGCACAAAGTGCCCGATACCATCAAAGCGGATCTATGGTGGTGAAACAAACCTTGAATCCACGAAGAAGATGAACACCGCGTCGTCGGGATGCGTTGATGACCATGGATGCGGCATGGAGGAACTTCAAGGCGGTGAATACTACTTATGTAAAGAAAAACCGATCGGCCATCGGGGACTACCCAAACTTAGAACCATATTGGGATGATTTCGTGTCGATGAAGCAAAGTGAAGCGACAAAGAAGTCCAATGAGGACCACATAAACATCGGAAGAAGGAACATCCATCCACACGGACTTGATGCGGGTGGAGTACGCGGTAAAATCCTCAATGGGAGGCGAGCGAGCGTAATCACTACAATGATCGGGTACAAGTCAATTGGCGGACTACGGACCGAGTCAAGCACTACGTGCTAGCGAGGGCAAGTGTCACGTCTGGTGGGGCTTATCCTTGAAAATAGCGACGACGAAGCAATGTCACAAAGGGTCCGGAGTCATCGTCGAGTCTTCCCAAGGAACATTCCAACGGATAGGGAGAGCGGCGAACTAACACGTGCCACGGGAAACAAGGAGCATCCCGGGCGAACAAGAGGTGTCGGGGTTAAGGTTAGTGGAAGACAGATTCCCGAGCACCTTCACACTTACAAGAGTCGAAGAGAGCTAGAAAGCGTTTGCGAAATAGAAATGATGAAGGAAAAGATGCTTGAGAATTACAAGGCACAATTGAACAACAAGTACAACGACAAGTACAACAAGCCATGAGCGACCACAAGCGAGAACATTATTACGACCACCCTCCGAATCGTCGCGGCGATTGCGCATCCGCCCCAATTGTAGAACAGGACATGGGTCATTATCCTGTGGACGACATACATGACCCCACACCGTGCCAGCTCACTTTGCCCGTCATGAACATATTCATTCAAGCTGGTACAGGCATAGCGTACCCATGCCAAGAAGGAGGTGTATTGCACAACTCTGCGATAAGCGCGGGATATGCAAAGGTTCAGTGGACACGGTTAATCCCGATTCGCCAACCTCGGGCTAGAAATGCCCCGAGCACGAGGTTACAACTCTAGGAAGTGCCGTCCACACATTCATCGATGGCGCAAGCGTGACATCACCTTGGACCATCATGAAGTGCTGTTCCTCCTGAGGTGAACTCGCCGGCCCCCTCCCGAGGTGAACTCGCGGCCTCTCTGCAGGTGAACTGCCGGCCTCTCCTCTGATGAACTCCGCGGCCTCTCCTACAGTAAACCTCGCACAGTCGTCACCAACACATCAGCGTATGAAAGTTAGTGCGACAACTTCAGTTGACCGACTTAAAAACCCTCCTCTGAAGGCATGGCAGAATAGACAAGCCATATCAGCGAGGTCAGGCGAAGCCAGAACGGAGTATGATGTTGTGTGCGAGAAAAGTAAGGGTAAAGCGGTCTCCAAAGGACAAGCTGCTGAAGAAAGACTGAAATACGAATTGGGGAAGCCGTTTGTCACCCCTTCGAAGCTTCATAGTCTAACAGTGCAGCTAAGGCGATTACATGAATGGTATATGGAGCGATCGAACCACCATGTACTCCCGAAGGTGATCACTGCCATTTTCAGAGAGGAACATTTCCACCATGAGGGATGGTGCTTCATGATAGAATTCAATGAGTTGCACAACATGTACTATCAAGATGCCCTCGGCGTGTCTCTTATGAGATCTTTGGTCACCGTAAGTGTCAATATAAAAATCATTGTCTACATTCATGTAATCCGATAAATGTGATGTCTAAATCATTTGTTATGTAGATACGAGTTGATCGAACTAAAAAGAACCAAAGGGCCAGTGGCGTTCCTCGATCCGGGAACGGTTTGCCAGCCGGAAATCAAAAGAGTACCAAAGGAGGTCGAGGACTACGTATATAACGCTCTCATCAAACTCCAAGACAAGGAGTTCATACTTTTACCATACAATTTCAAGTAAGTGGCTCACTAGCTAGTTCAATTACTTGTTGATCTCGTTCTTTGCTCAGGTTAGGACTAATGACTACGGCATCATACATGTGTACGTAGTTTCCACTGGATTCTCGTAGTAATTCATCCAGATAAAAGCAAGATGCTGATCTTGGACCCGCGGGACAAAGATCCAAAAGACTACAAAGATATGACAAGTCTAGTGAATAGGGCCTTCAAAGCATATTGTAAAAAGTGCTCAAGACACCGTCCTTTCCATAAATCACTGACAATCCGTACTAAATTTCCGGTACGCACAAAAACAATTTGTCTATATCGCACCTCGTAGTCAATAACTCCTTCAATGTCGTATAAGTTTATTCAATTTTTGCGATTGCCACAAGCGACCGCCAGAACAAATTTATGTGGGTACTTCAGTTGCCAATACATGCGCGAAATCTTAGGCTCTACAATAGTAAACAATGACGTAGAGGTTTGTCACGCTAACATCACACATTGATTTGCACATCTCATTCTCTATATAAGCTCTTAAGACAAACTTTTTCTATCTATAGCGTTTGAAGTTGCCTATGGGAGGACTGGTTCCAAATGAAATCCAAGGCATTCGGGACAGCTCGCCTACTTCATTATGAAGGAAGTACTCAACAAGAACGCGAGTTTCATGACCCGGATAATAACGATGAAGTCTTCCATACTCATCTACCACCTCCCGAGGCCCCTACCAACAAAGAAGACTCGTAGGCTTATAGTTCACAAAACTAGTTAATTTTTTTCGATGCGGTGGTGTAAATTGATGTTTCATTGAATGTCAAGTTTAGTATTGGATGGCATGGCTTGCATATGTTCTAATTTTGTCATTTCATTTAAGAAGTTGTGATTGATCTGCGCTTGTGTTGTTGCCCTTCTCCGTGTGTGTGTGTGTGATGGGTGGTGTGTGTGCGTGCGTGCGTGCGCTCTAGGCGAGGAGCTCTCCCTCTATTGCTTTTCTCTGTGCCCTTTCATGATGGCTAGTAGAGCTTTTTATAGGCGTGGGTGATGGATGAATACGGAAAGAGCTCATTTCAAAACTGCACCATTACAAAGAGTTTATTTGATTGCTTGATTTAGTTGCGAAGTTTCCTTTTGCATCTTTACCTTCCATTCATAAGATATTTGATTACATGGTCCTTATATTTTTAGATGGTGTGTTTTACTCTAATGTATGATAGTAAATGCCATTAAAAATAGCTAAATGGAGATTATAGAAGGAAAAATAGTAAAAGTAGGATCAAAATTGTAGAATGATATGTATTTAGGAATAAAAATTGAAAAATAGAATGTCACATATTCAAAAATAGAGGAGTATAAACTAGCTAATGCATGTACAATATCCGGAGGATGCCACGGCATTCACATGGAATAAGACGGCAATGGATCGGCTAGATTTGTGATACAACAAAAGTGATCTATTTAGCTTTCCATAGTATGATATATAATGACTTCATTTACATACTCGAGAAATATTGATGCAAAGATGATGAACTGGAGGAGAAGGGAGCAGTCCAGTGGGAGGCATGCCGTACACCATCACCATGATCGAGCACCTCATGCATGAGACACTTTAATTGTACATTGTAATTGTGTATATTGTAATTGTGATATGCAAAATCTGTGATTGTAATTGTGATTGATGTATTATATGTAATTGTGATTGATGTATTATATTGTAGTTGTGTATATGCAAAATCTGTGATTGTTGTACATTATAATTGTGCATATGCAAAATTGCAATTGTGATTGATGTATTATATTGTAGTTGTGTATATCACGAAATCTGTGATTGTTGTACATTGTAATCGTGTGTATGCAAAATCTGTGATTGATGTATTATATGTTTGAGGGCATGGCTAGCGACACTGAGGCTAGCCCAAAATGCGATTTTTATTTTTTTGGTCGGGCACTATCTGTGGCGGTTGGTGGATAGAACCGCCACGTATAATATAGATCTGTGGCGGTTGATGTATAGAACCGCCACGTATAATATAGTTATCTGTGGCGGTTGGTGGGAAGAACCGCCACGTATAATATTTTTATCTGTGGCGGTTGTAGGAAAGAACCGCCACGATAGTGTAGTTATCTCGTGGCGGTTGGTGGATAGAACCGTCACGATAGTATTGTTATCTGTGGCGGTTGGTGGATAGAACCGCCACGAGATAGTATTGTTATCTGTGGCGGTTAGTATGTAGAACCGTCACAAGATAACACTTATCTGTGACGTTTAGAAAACCGCCACTGATAATCCTCGATTATCGGTGGCACTATATCTGTGGCGGTTCAATAACCGCCACTGATGGCGGTTATGAACCGCCACTGATGACGTTTTTTGGTGTAGTGTGATTACCTATGTTCCCTACGGTAATTAGGATGGGTACTGTTGAGATATAGTAGGACTCTTAATCCTATTTGTTCAAATGTGTTTAAACTCTATCTCATTGTGGACAAATCCGAATCTATCTTTTGCTGCCTTCTACTATAACTATGGCATCCCCAATGTACAAGAGAATCAATCCAATAAAAAGAAAACAATTTGGCCTCCCAATAGCGTATGTGCTCCCTGTGTTTATACTTGCTATTCTATCGGTGCATTGTGGTTGATCTACGGCGGGCATCATCGGTTTACAACATGTTATTAGCATGAAGCTCCACCGAGGCTGATCAAGATCGCCTGCCTCAACAATCGACGCTGCATCGAATTCAACCGGCATTATGTGATTAAACCTAGTGCAAGCCATACTAACTTCGTGGCTTGTAAGTAAATCGCACTTGAGCAATATCTTAATCCCGCAGATTAATTTTTGCCTAATTGCCTAGATTACTTGTTTAATTCACTACTACAGGAATATAAATCCCAATCGGTTCTTTTTCGTCATCATTGGCGGTTTTGGTGGCAATAAAAAGTCGTTAGATAGTGACGAGCAAGCCCTATCATAGTCAATTTTTGCTCGATAGTGATAAATAGTCATCACAATCGGTTCTGAGCTCATCGTCATCACAATCGGATCTTATCTAGAACCGATTGTGATATGCCATTTGATATTCAATCCTTTCACAGCCCCAGATACAGTACACATCTATATATAACCGATTGTGATGATCCCCACTATCACAATCGATTCTTAGCTAGAACCGATTGTGATATGCCGTTTGATGTTCAATCCTTTCACAGCCCTAGATACAATACACATGTGAGACCCCGTCCAAAAAGGACGAAAATCTCCATGTGATTACTGTACTAGTCCTATGATCAGTGGCTAGCACCCACATATTTACAACATCAATATCGCATCCATACACCCATTATATTGCTGCCTGGAATAAAAGATAATTATACAGAAGTCTTTACATAACATTACAGTACAGCAGAAAGTAAGACATAAAGAGCCAAAAGCCTCGTAGAGTGCCTATCCAACCCGCAGGCATCTGACAAGGTAACCCTAGAAGAAATCATCATCGAAAACCCTGAGGCCTGCTTGGCAATACACATCGTCTGACAAATCGAGGGCTTCACCTTCTGAGACAGCGGGTGGCATGTTTGAGTACATTGGTACTCAGCAAGACTTGTAATGTTTTGCAAATGCAATTAAATAAATATGCAGGCTAAGGCAAAAGTCAAGCTCTAGGTTATTTTGCAGGTGCAACAAAATGAAAACATATGATTATGCTAGATTGCAAACCGTAGTTTATAAACTACTGAAAGTTTTAATAAGCATACGCAAATATTCATATCCCACAATACAGCCTACCCGACTGCATGGCCCACAATGTCGATCCTTTGACACAAAATGATGGTTGCTAAAGTAATTTCCAAACCAAACCCCTTTTTAGAAAAATACCAAATCTAACATTGGAATGACTTCACCAAGTGTCCTTAACCGTGGATGCGGCTAATCGATTAGATTTTTCACTCTAAAGAGGTGTACAACTTTACCCACAAGGAATGATCAACCTCTTTTGCCAGGCCAATTGACACACTTCCTTTGGTGTGTCGGCAAGTAGATCATACATAACCATTACATTACCTAGACATGCCTTCGAACCAGCCCGGGACGTTAACCCTCACCATAGAAACAGAAACACACACCCAAACGTGGTTCCTTTCATGTGACCTCCAACACACCGTTTCTGTTTATGGCAAGGCATACACCGTTGCACGGATATGTATTTACCCACACCGAGGTGTGTGTAACGACCCCTATTTTCACATAAATGCAAAAAGGGAAATCTAATGCGCATACAGTACTAGTCCCATGATCAGTGGCTAGTACGCACATTTTTAACAATTGGAATCACATCCATACAACATTTTATTCAAGCGGAAGCTATTTGTACAATATATTCTTACAACTCAGAGTATATAAATATAGCAACAGAAGAAGCAAAGTCTTGTAGTGTGCCCATCCAATCCCTCAAGCAACTGATAAGGCATAATCCCCAGAAAGGTCGCTTTATTGAAAATCCCACATCCTGCGACGAGAAGAGATCTTTCGAAGCTTCGCTATCTTTTTCCACCTAAAACAACATATAAGCAAGGGTGAGTAATTTACATACTCCGCAAGACTTTAGCAAATCCTATAATATGCAGGCCATTTCAAAGGAAAGGCTTCTACGGTTAATTTGCATAAAGCGAAATGGAATTTGTAAATCAAGTTGTCATTTGCAAACGGAATTTAATAAAGCAAGTTTACTGATAATAAATAATTAAAGCATAAGTAATACTCACAGCCCTTCGTGAGCATTGAATAATTCAATGATCCAATAATCCAATCCTGCCATATCAATCCCTTGCCAACACGTGGCATAACCATAATCTTTGCCAAAACAAGGCACATTAGATGGAAACCATTCCATTTTGAAAATAGTAAAATATTTAGCTATGTGATGACGTTACCAAGTGCCTTTGACCGTAGGCACGGCTAATTAATTAGATTTACACTCTGCAGAGGCGTACAGCTTTACCCACAAGAAATGATCAGCTCTTTGCGCAAGCTATTAGCACACTTCCTTTGGTGTGCCGCAGAGAGATCATAACATAACCGTTACATTATCTAGTCCTAGCTTTGCACCAGCCCGATGATGTTGAATCCTTGTTATGGAGAAGAAACATGACAGTTGTTGACTTTTGTAGTCGCCAATGAATTTATGGGGTAGGCGCTCGATCTCAAACTCGAAGGTCACACAAGATAGGGATTTTAGACAGGTTCAGGCCCTCAGCAATGGAGGTAATACCCTAATCCTGTGTGCTGGGATTATGCGGATCTCCTGGATCTGGGGTTGCTCAAAGCGCAGTATGCTCTGGGCGATATGAGGTGTGCTAAGCTCTATGGCTTGATTGCTCTATGCTTGGATGATCGGCCCCCTATGTTGTTGCCTACCCTCTCCCTTATATACTGGAGGTGGTGCGGCTTACAGAGTCCTGATCGGTTTGGAGATTTCGATCGGTCACAAGATTCTAGTCGGTTCCAGGATAGAGTTTACATCTTCATCTACCCTATTAACGACTCGGATTACAACCGTATCTATCATATCTAAATATAAGTTCAACTTCCTTTAGGATATGTCCCCTTGTGCACGGCAGCGGGGCCTGACGCGGGGAGTATCTT
This sequence comes from Otatea glauca, assembly GCA_036346275.1. Lineage (NCBI taxonomy): Eukaryota > Viridiplantae > Streptophyta > Magnoliopsida > Poales > Poaceae > Otatea > Otatea glauca. Next base: position 42,602,824 of record CM070713.1, on the reverse strand, counting down.
CTGGGCCTCCCTCTTGGGCCTGTCATGAGGGTACCCGGGTTCTTATATTCCACAGTAGCCCCGAGTCCTTTGCGATCGAGTTGCCACCTTACTGGTTGTAGCCCAACTGTGTCATGCTTCACGCCGAGTGCTTCCAGTTCTTGATGCAGCTTCCCGACTAGTTTTCCTTTACAGCCGAGTGCCCTGTTGTAGGCAAAGAGATCGTGAAGGATTCAATAGAGCTCCACGCGTTAAACTTTCTGAGTGGTTCCTAGCCCCATTATTGGAATTTTGGCGATCGGCTCATCTTGGGACATCTTGTATCCCAAACGATATCTTTGAAGTCAAAACGCTTTTCCGCTCAAGGCAAAATTCACACCGCTCCTTTAAATTCATTCGTCATGAAGTTGCTTGATGTCGCTCGTTGAAGCGTTAGCTCACACACGTAGCATCCAAATTTAGTAGCCCTGAAATCATGTATATGCGAACTTAGGTAATGTAAAAACAATTCACTCGGATGTGATGTCCGACTGGTGTATATATAATTTTAGAGTTTTTTACTCTTTTCCTTTATTGATTTTGAATTCATCCGAGTGGTTTGACTCTTTTTGTTTAAGCACTCTGCCCGACTAGTCTAGCCCTCGAGAGTTGGGAGTCGGCTCATGGCTCTTTTTCCCAGGCACGTGTTTTGGGTGACTAAAGTTCGCCATTCATGGGGTCAGAGCTTCACAACTCGGAGTTATCGCACTCGGATTCACTTGCAATCGTTAAGCAAAAGAAGAAAAATACAACTCAGAAAAAGATGTGCGCATGCGCACACTATTAGGTGTAGCCCCCGACTTACTGCTTAGTTGTGGGTCAACTAAGTAGCAAGTCAGGAAATTCAACAATTTTATTTATAATGACATAATTAAGTAAAAAGCGACTTAGCCGCTTTATGCTCTATATGTTCTTGTGATCATGCCATCTTTGCTCGTGGCGCGAGCATTGGCTTGTAGATGAGTCAGAGGCGGCGCTTCGAAGGCGCAGCGTGGCTTGTGGCCGTCTTAGAAGGTGGCGCTTCGGGCGCAGTGTAGGCTCGTGGCGTCTTGAAGGTGGCGCTCGGGCGCGCGGCGTGCTCGTGGCCGTGCCCAAGGTGGCGCTTCGGGCACGCGGCGTTGCTCGTGGCCGTCGCGAAGGTGGCGCTCGAAGCGCGGCGTAGGCTCGTGGCGTCTTGAAGCAGCGTGGGGCGAGTGCGCTTCACCTCACCGGCTTTCCCGATTTTCTTGAATTGCGCCACCGTCACCATGGTCTTGATCTGGGCCACGATCAGGGCCGTCGGGCTATCCGATGCAATCATCGGGTCCAGTTTGTCAAGAAGCGTCTTGGAGGCGACGATGTTCTGCATTGGCGTGTGGAAGACGGCTTGATCTCCCAACCTGGATTGCAGGATGTCCTCGCGGACATTGCGACCGCGAGATCGAAGCAATCGCACCTGCACCTCCTTACCCTTACGAAGAGGATCTTCCCCCGCAGCTTCTTGTTCTTCTTGTTAGCGTTGGAGATCGGTCTTCTGCTCTTCTATCGCGAAGACGCCACGAAGATCGCAGCAATTCCTCGCGACGCCGACTGGTTTGCCGGCCAAGTCAAAGTGACATACCTGAAATGAGTCGGCCTGATCTTTACCAGATTGGATCCGGTTCAAGTCTAGGCGAACAAGTTCTCCGCGCGCATCTGCGACGAAGTCCAGGCTCCCGAAATGGAAAGCCTGGCCGGAGATGAAGGTTGTGGTGATTCCGCCGATCGCTGCCATCGAGTCTATAGGAAAAGATTATAGCGCCTCCCCTACCTGGCGCGCCAACTGTCGACTTTTGTAGTCGGCAATGAATTTATGGGGTAGGCGCTCGATCTCAAACTCGAAGGTCACACAAGACAGGGATTTTAGATAGGTTCAGGCCCTCAGCAATGGAGGTAATACCTTAATCCTGTGTGCTGGGATTATGCGGATCTCCTGGATCTGGGGTTGCTCAAAATGCAATATGCTTTGGGCGATATGAGGTGTGCTAAGCTCTATGGCTTGATTGCTCTATGCTTGGATGATCGGCCCCCTATGTTGTTGCCCGCCCTCCCCCTTATATACTGGAGGTGGTGTGGCTTACAGAGTCCTGATCGGTTTGGAGATTCCGATCGGTTACAAGATTCTAGTCGGTTCCAGGATAGAGTTTACATCTTCATCTACCCTATTAACGACTCGGATTACAACCGTATCTATCATATCTAAATATAAGTTCAACTTCCTTTAGGATATGTCCCCTTGTGCACGGCAGCGGGGCCTGACGCGGGGAGTATCTTCTGGGCCTCCCTCTTGGGCCTGTCATGAGGGTACCCGGGTTCTTATATTCCACAACAGTGTATCCCTGTCATATAAGGTGGTAATAAGAGCAGTAATTCCCTGCGATAGAAGCAGTAAATCCCTGCGGTAAAGGTTTCTTCCCATACCAAGGCGTACACCGTTATACCGATATGCATTTACCCACAACGAAGTGTGGAAGCCCCTCATAAGCAAACCTAGAAAGGATTGCTCATACTATCTCCCGCCTACCAATGTGCAAAGCCAGACCTAAGTAACTTAATAGGTTAAGGTTGCCCCATCCCAGCACTTGTGGTTGCACGGAATTCTTGGCTTAAAAACAACCCACAGCTCGGTCCTTAATTCGACACGAGCAATACTTCACCCTATACTACGTACAAGTCTAGCCCTTGCACAACCGGCTATTGCCAATAATTGCCCGCATCTAAACCATAGTTTTATTTTGAGGTTTTTAGTCAAAATACCAACAATTGACAACATGTCATAACCAATCATTTTCCGTTCTCAAGAATCAATTTTGATCTGATCATATTCAATGTTGGTTTTAAAGCGTGGCTAAGCATGGTTAATAGTCGCGTATACCCAAGTTGATATTATGTATTGTCTAACCCATTTATATGGTTATCAAGGTTCACATGTCCATACTTATCAAGGAAGTTTCATGAGATAACAGGTATATCTACCAATACCACAAAATAGCGTATTTACAGAAAATAAACGCATGCATGAAACATTTTGATAAACACAATGAAAATTAAATACTGGGATCAATATGATCAAGGGGGGTGCTTGCCTTGCTTAATCGTTGTCTATGACGAAGTCGCGGTCGAAGCCTGTGTTGTCGATGACGGAATTAATGACGTCAGGTTATACACGTCGTTCAATAGAAATATAGCGAAACAACAATTTCAATAAGGGCAAAAAGAAGACAGACCGTAAATCAAATAAAACATGCTATAAGAAACAAACGCATATTCTTTTATAGATTATTTATTCTTGTTTTATGAATTCAAGAGGCTAAAATTATGTATTCTTGTATTTATAACTTCGAATTATAGATGCTAAAATTATTTAAATTAGAAAGATTTGTCTTATGGTGATATCGTAAAATAGTATGTTGTTAATAGGATTCAGATGCAAAGCAATGTATTTAAAGACTTTTGAATTAAACATTTATCACTAAATTTCTGGCTGCCATTTTATCAAGCATAGCACACTAAGTTATCTACCCCATTTTCATGAACTAATTGTTAGATGCAAACATGGTCCCATATGAACACATACTTATATATATACATGTATATACCTATTATGCTCTTCATACTAAATCACATCCTATTTGCATAAATCATTATTTGTTCAATATTTTTACCTAGCCTAACATTATTCTACCATCATGCTGAAAAGAAATATGTTTAACAAACTTCCAAAAATTCTTTCCTTATCAATTTAGTTATTATTGCATAGTTACTAATAATGTTAGACTTTAATAGAAAAGACATAAAACAACTGGTTACCCAAATATTTTTATAGAAATGGGTGCATAGCAGAATAAGGATCATGATAAAATTGGTTCCAAATAAATTTAACTTTGTTTACAAAGTTTCTATATTTAATCTACTTTTATATCTACTATTCATCTTTGTATTAAAATATTTTTCCAGAATAGCTTTTCAATTTTTTTGCATATTCTGGAAGCTCTTGATTTTAGATGAATTTAAAAATTGGTTTCATATCATTTGAATTTCAAATGCGAAAGATATTCAAGTTTGAATGTGGTTTGGTTTGGAAAATCCAGGAAAATCAGAAAATACGCTTTCAATACTTTGAAAGCGCCTTTTTATTTTTTGGGGGTTTTCTTTTAAATCAGCTGACCGACAAGTGGGGCCATCCGGTCAGCGAGAGGGAGTGGCTGAGAGGCACAGAGGCTGACAAGGGGGACCCGCATGTCGATCCTGAGAAAACAGAGCTCACCTTGGCGACTTCGCCGTGGCGGCTCCGTGAGTTTCGGTCACTTGTGCGAGGAGCATCGAGGAGGTAAAGCGCGCCTGAGGATGGTATAGATTTGACCAGAGGCGAGCCGAGGCGAGCTGGCACCGAGAGGAGGCGGATCGCCGGAGAAGAAGACAACAGGTTCTGAGCTCGAATGGGTAGCTGGATGAGCATTAGGGGACATTAGAGGTTACATTTTTGCGGTTAATGGGGTCGGAGGCTTACCGGATCACCTTGCCACCGACGGTCGACCGCGAAGAAGAAGGACGATCGGTGGTGGCGAGGTTCTAAATGAAGAACGAGAGATATTTTTGAGGGCTTTTATTCCTTACGAGCTATTGATGCTAACGTGTAAAGGAATTGGGAGGAGGATCAGTGTACTGGCTTGAATTGGGTTCAATTTGATTGCTAGGGTTCTTCGGCCATGGTAGAGATGAGGGAAATTGGCAATGGTTCAGTGGATGTAAGTAGAAGAAAAGAGAGGGGAAGTGAAGGGCATTACAAGGCGATCACAGAGCGTCTTTTATAGCTGACGATTTCTTTATGTGGCTTCGGACATCAAGTATGAAAGCCGGAGGTTTTGCGGTCTTTGCACGGGGAGAGAAGGCATGGGCGTCGCAGCGGGAAATCCGGAGGGGATGGCGGCGTGGCAAGGAGAGGACGATGACGTGGTCTCGGGCGGCGCGAATCACAGTGATTGGCGGTTACAAAGGACGGTGCGAGTTGGCTTCTTCGCTTCGGGGCTTCGATGCACCGAGGAAGACGAAGGCTAAGGCCTCTAGCTGGCGTGTGGGCCGAACAGGGAAATGGGGTCCACAGGTCAGCGAAAGGCGAGGTGACCTCAAGCAATTTCAGCGAACAGAGCTCGGTTTGGTTCACTGAATCAGTTATCTCTCTTGTCACAAAATTAATGAGAATTTTACTGAGAGTACTAGAGCTAGTTTAAAACATACATACCATAAAAACTTCAGACCTATTGGACTTATGTAGAATTTATAGAAATTCTGACAAGCTACTGTGCACATAATTGTGTTTTCTGTTTTTGAATTTTATGGAAGTTTATATCTTATCAGAACTTTTTGAAACTTTTTATAAGAGTTCCTCTTGGCCATATAAGTCTTCATTAAAAATTTTGATTTAATATATTTTATATTTTATTTATAAAAATTCTGACAATCTGATTCTTATATTTTCAGCAATTCTGTTTTTGAATTTTTATAAATATCAAACCTAAATATTATCTCCTAATATTTTTATTGAAGATGAATATATCCATGGATAAGATAATATAAATATTTTCACATCGAAATCATGAACATTTAATTTCTGAAATTTTTACTATTACTAGTCTTGCTTCATTAAATTACCTTTCTTTTCATCATTTAATATTTTTTTATGACTTTAAAATTATATTTTGTGTTCTGGATAGCTCCACGAATTTTTACAGCAATTTTTCCTATTTTTTGGTTTTACAAATCTTTTCTTATTACTTAAGTAATGGTTGATTGTTTAGAAAAAGAAAAAGGAAATTTTCCTTTTAAGCAATAATCAAAAGAAGTCAAGCAAACTCATAGAAAATTCATACAAAACCAGGGAAATACAAATTAAAACTTCTTCTAATATATTATTTAATTTATTATTATTACTCATTTTTCGGGATGTTATACTTAACTTAGCACATACTCAATTGGCCTCACATGACATGGAATTAAGTGGCACTAGTGAGTCATTAGAGAAGGAAATGAATATAGGAAATGAAGAACACAGAGAGGAAGCTCACAGAACAAGAGATGGCGCCATGGAGGAAGCTCGGGCATGCATAGCTGGTGGCAACCATTCAGCAGGGGAATTAAGGAATCAACTTGAGGTTTCTATGTGGTAATTTGTGGCTGCGAATGGGAAACTGACTGGGAGGCAGGCTCACTGGCTTTTATAGCCCAGCAAGGCTGTGGAGAAGCTAGATGATGGGTGGGCCCGGGAATTGTTCATTGAAGTGACACAAAACAAACCTCATCTCCTCCTTATCGCCAGCAGATCTGGATTGCATTCAGTGAACTGGATAGCAATCATGATGGTAAATTAATGAGGAATTTATGGTGTGTACTAAATATATATTTTAAGGTCCTGACAAATTTTCAGAATTATCACATTCTTGTAGAATTTATAAAAATTCGAACAGTGCACTATGCACAGATTTTAGTTTTCTGTGTTTAATTTATATTGGGGTTCATAACTTATGAAATATCTTTGAAATTTTTTGTGTCGGTTCCTTATAGCTATGTTACTCTTCCGTAAATTTTCAGCTTCAAATTATTTATATTTTATTTACTAAAATTCTGACATTGGAATTACCAGATTTTCAGCTTCTCAGTTTTTTAATTTATAAAATTATCAAAAATTATTATTATTTCCTGATATTTTTAATGTTCATAGCATGATCCATAATGAAGATAATATAAAAAATTCAAGTCGAATTAATGCATAATTATGTTTATTTAAATCTGACAAATTCACTGTTGCTAGTGAAGAATTCATTAATTGCACTCTTAATTGCTTTGATGTGACATTTAACTTTCTAAAATATCTTGATCAGGACTTTAAATTCCAAAATTAATTTCTGAATAATTTTATATGTTTAAATAAATTTTTTTTATTTTTTTTAAACTTTTTAATCTTTTCTTTATCTATTATCATGATTATATGAAAAGACTTTTCCTTTGTAACAAAAATCAAGGAAATTCAAGAAAATTAGAATAATTTCAGAAAAATCCATAAAAATCATCAATAAATATATTTTAATGTTGAACTTTATTTGCTTGTTGTACTTTAAGTTTTGTATTGTAGAGAAAATGAAATTAGTACAATTAAAGATTCTCTTAAGAACCAAAATTCAATAAAACTTTAGATTAGTTGGAATTTCAATGTAAATTTTTATTTCCAACTTATTTTCATATTTTGTTTGATTTGAAGTTTTATTTTGCAACTCATACTTTTATCATGGTTGGATTGCAAGATATTGAAATTGAAGATAATTTTTTTAATTCATTCTTGATATTCTAATTAAAAATTCTATTCCATTACATTTTCTAATTTTTTTATTTCTATTTTTATTATTTAGAATTTTGGGATGTTACAGTGTGGAAGCCCCTCACAAGCATACTTATCCGGAATGCTTCCGCTAGCTCCCGCCTACCAATGTGCAAAGCCATATCTAAATAACTCAATAGGTTAAGGCTGTCCCATAATGTGGAATATAAGAACCCGGGTACCCTCATGACAAGCCCAAGAGGGAGGCCTAGAAGATACTCCCCGTATCAGGCCCCGCTGCCGTGCGCAAGGGAACATATCCTAAAGGAAGTTGAACTTATATTTAGATATGATAGATACGGTTGTAATCCGAGTCATTAATAGGGTAGATAAAGGTGTAAACTCTATCCTGTAACCGACTAGAATCTTGTAAAACGATCAGAATCTCTTAACCGATCAGGACTCTCTAAGCCGCCCCACCCCCGCCATATAAGGGAGAGGGCGGGCAACAACAGAGGGAAGGGATCATCCAAGCATAGAGCGATCAAGCCATAGAGTGTAACACACTACATATTACTCGGAGCGCATTACGCTTTGAGCATCCTCAGATCCAAGAGATCCATATAATCCCGGCACACAGATTAGGTATTACCTCCACCGCGAGGGCTCGAACAGATAAACCCTTGTCTTGTGTGACCTTGAGTTTGAGATCGGCGCCTACCCCATAAATTCATTGCCGATTACAAAAGTCGGCGGTTAGCGCGCCGGGTAGAGGCGGCGCTCAATGCTCCTCTGACTCGATGGCATCAACCGGCGATTCGCCGCCACCTTTGTCTTGGCGGGCTTTTCGCGAAGCCTAGACTTCGTCGACATGCACGGAGAGCTTGTCGCTGGATCAAAACCGATCAATCGGTACAACCCAGGACGAACCATCCGGTACATTGCTCGAATTACCCGGAAAACGATCGGCGCCATCAGTGCGGCGGCGATTTTGCGGCGTTTTCGATTGAAGGACGTAAGACCGATCGCACCAAGAAGACCAAGAGGCCACGGAAGAAAATCGTAAGCGTAAGGGCAAGGAGGTAAACGCTCGACCTCTTCGATCGCTGGGCCGCAATGTCCGCGAGGAGATCTTGCAGTCTAAGTTGGTAGACCAGACCGTTTTTCGAACACCGATGCAGAACGTCGTCGCCTCCAAGACGCTCCTTGACACACTAGACCCGATGATAGCATCGGATAGCCCAACGGCCTCGATCGTGGCCCACATTAAAGCCATGGTGACGGCGGCAGCAATCCAGCAAACCCAGGAAAGACCGCCGGCGGATGAAGCACACTCGCACTCCCACGCAGCCACTCACGTCGCCAGATGGATCGCAACCGGTCGAACAGCGGCGATCGGCGCCACGCGCGCCATCGAAGACGCCCGACAAATCCTCGATCGTGACCTCGCGAACCTCACGGCGGCGGCGGAGCGAGACGAGGAGGAAAAGCTTCGATCGCCGAGGCGACTATGGCGTTTTGGCGTGAGTTACGATCGGCGGAGCGACCGCAAAACTCATCACCGCCGAGGATAGCGGCGGCGAGGATCGAGTCATGAACTCACCATCGTACCCCACCCCGGCGTGCGTTAATCATCATCAAGGCGGAAGATCGCCACGATGGAGTCCTCACCAAAGACGAAAAATCCATCGGCGGGATTGGCGTTTACTCCTCGATTCGCCGAGTGATATGGCCCGAGGTTTCAACCCAAAGGGCATCATAAAGTTCGACGGAGAGCGAGATCCGGAGGCTTGGCTGCAGTTTACGCCTTAGCGATTAAAGCGGGGAAATCGGTATTATGGCAAACTATTTGCGGTCAATCTCACCCCACCACTCAAGCATGGCTCACGGGGCTCCTGCGAACTCGGTGGACTCCTGAAGCGATCTTTGCGATCAGTTCATTGCCAATTTCTAGGGGACTTACGAACGGCCTGGCACTCCGTGGGATCTGTACCAACTGCACCAGAAGAAGGATGAGACGCGGAGGGATTTCATCCGGTGCTTCATGCAGAAGAAAAACACCGTCAGGGACGTGTTCGAGGCGGTAGTGGTAGCGGCCTTCCAAAAAGGGGTAAGTGATCCTGATTTAATAAAAAGATGTCGAAACCCCGACTTCTGTGAAGGAAATGTTCGCATTAGCCGACCGCTATGCGACGGCCTCGGACGCCCTAGCCGAGCGTCAAGAAGACCGCCCGCCGCAAAAGAGCAGAGGCGACAAGCCAGAGTCATCAAAACACAAAGACAAGAAGCGGAACGGTGAATAACTGATAGCAATGACAGAGCATAATCGCCCCCGAGCCGCACGGAGGGAGCGCGCTCGACTACGCCGCGTCATGGAGGCGATTGCCCTTTCCACCCCAAAGGAAAGCACGCACCAAGGCGCTTCACTCGAAGCGTTTTGCGAGAGTTACGAAGAACCAGCCCGACCAAGGGCGAAGCCGCTCTGCGAAAAGAAGGATCTCCGGACGAAGAAGACTTCCGGGAACCCGGCGGGAGCTAAACTACATCTACGGGCTCAGCGGATATGAGTCGAGCGAAAGCAAAACTTACGCTCGGAGATCAGCGGTAGAACCAAATGACTCCTCAATATCTGAAATGGTGGAGGTCCGATCACCTTTGATCGGAGGATGACCCGTCGGATCCCACATCAGAGTAAGTTTCCTCTTGTACTTGACCCGATCGTGCGCGTGAAGCTCAAGAGGTCGATCGGCGGCGAAAGTGAGCTCAACGTCCTGTTCGCGGGACATTCGATGACATGAACATCGCCGTTCGGAGCTAAAGCCAAGCACTCGGCCCTTCCATGGAGTGATCCCCGGGGCGTCCTCATTTCCCCTCGGACAGATTTCTCTTCCCGTTACGTTCGGTACCAAGGATAACTTCCAGACTGAATACATCAATTTTGAGGTAGCTAATTTCGAGACGACGTATCACGCTATCTTGGGAAGGCCTGGGTTAGCCAGATTCATGGCCATACCTCATTACACATACTCGGTATTGAAGATGCCAGGACCCAAAGGAGTCATCTCGCTCCGGGGTGACATCAAGCAATCCTCTCAATGCGACCGGGAGAACCATGAGCTTGCCGAACTACAGGAAGCAAATATCCAGGCAAAAAACATCGGTAGAGGTTGCCACGCTCGGGATGAAGGAGAAGTCCGTCAAAGCGCAGCCACCTTAGGAATCAAGCTGGCGAAGGAACCAAAGGATCATCCTTGACCCGTCTGACACGTCTAAAACGACCATGATCGGGACAGGGCTCGAGGACAAATAGGAAAGCGCGCTCATCACCTTCCTCCAAGCAAACAAGGACATTTTCGCCTGGAAGCCGTCAGATATGCCAGGCGTACTAAGGGAGGTGATCGAGCTCTCTCTCCATGTTGATAAGAAGTCAAAACCCGTCAAACAAAAACTTCGGTGGTTTGCTCCGGATCATCGGAACGCCATAAAATAGGAAATCACGAAACTCCTAACCGCAGGTTTTATCAAAGAAGTGTATCATCCTGATTGGTTAGCGAATCCTGTATTAGTTCGAAAGAAGAATAAAACTTGTCGCATGTGCGTTGATTATACCGATCTCAACAAGGCGTGCCCGAAGGATCCCTTTGGGCTGCCCCGAATCGATCAGGTGGTTGACTCGACCGCACGTTGCGAAATTTTGAGCTTTCTTGACGCATATTCAGGCTATCATCAGATCCGCCTAAAAGAAGAAGACCACATCAAAACCTCGTTCATCATGCCTTTCGGAGCTTACTGCTACACCACGATGGCGTTTGGGCTAAAGAACGCTGGTGCAACTTATCAGCGCGCGATACAACCGTGTTTTCACGCCCAGCTTGGGTGCAACGTGGAGGCGTATGTGGACGATGTTGTTGTAAAAACTCGGGAAAAGAAAGATCTTATCGTCGACCTTACCGAGACTTTCGAAAGTCTAAGGGTTTTCATCATGAAGCTGAATCCTGAGAAATGTGTTTTGGAGTTTCTTGGAAAACTACCGGATTCATCATATCCGCAAATGAGCATTGAAGCAAACCTGGAGAAGGTCAAGGCCATATCAGATATGGAACCGCCGACTTGCCAAAGGGACGTTTAGTGCATGGCCGCTCTAAGCAGGTTCATCTCCAGATTGGGTATAAGAGGTATGCCTTTCTTCAAACTGCTCAAGAAACAAGAAAAGTTCCATGGGACGCTGAAGCGCAACAAGCATTTGAAGATCTGAAGGACTTCGGCGACACCTCCCATACTAGTCTCGCGAAGCGGAAGAACCCTATTACTCTATATCACGGCAGCGACTCACGTAGTCGGTCTTTGCGATCGTCGTGGAAAGGAGGAAGCGGCTCATGTGCACAAAATCCAACACCCTGTATACTTCATCGTGAAGTCCTAAGTGAATCCAAGATGCGGTATCCACAAGTCTGAAGCTATTATATGCCGTGCTCCTTACATCTATAGCTTAAACATTACTTCCAAGAACATGCCATTTTGGCGGCCACCTCCTTCCCGATCGGAGATAAACTTCACAACCAGGAGGCCACTGGGAGAATTGCCAAATGGGCAGTTGAACTCGGGGCTTTTGACATTCAATTCAAACCCGCACGGCTATCAAATCCCAAGCACTCGCTGACTTTACGGCCGAGTGGACGGAATTGCAGCACCCGGCGATTACTGAGGATCTCGAGTATTAGACGATGTACTTTGACGGATCCCTCATGCTCAGTGGTGCGGGGGCTGGTATAGTGCTCATATCACCAAGTGGGGAAAGATTGAGGTATGTCCTCCAAATATTTTTTCCCGCATCCAACAACGTCGCCGAGTATGAGGCACTCATTCACGGACTCCGTATCGCCATATCTCTCGGCATTCGACGACTGGCGGTTCGCGGAGATTCAATGCTCGTGGTCAATCAAGTGCAGAAGGAATGGTCTTGTATTGAGGACAACATGGCAGCATATTGCCAAGAAGTGCGCAAGCTAGAAGGCAACTTCGATGGACTCGAGCTCGTTCATGTGCTTCGACGGGACAATGAAGCAGCCGACGAATTAGCGAAGATGGGATCCTGCCAGTCCAAAGTACCCGCGGGAATATTCGTAGAAGAAATTCATAAACCAACAATTCGCGCTCGGCCAAAGTCAGACAGCCCGATAGAAAAAGAAGAAGAGGTAGAAGTCTTGGTGATCACCCAGTTGGACAGACTCGTACTGGACTACGGACGTAAGACAAGCTACCCGAGGATCGTGTCCAAGCCGAGCGGATCATGCGGCGAAGCAAGAGTTATGTAGTCGTAAGAAAGGAACTCTATCGAAAAAGCTCTTGAGCATCTGCGGCGATGCATATCGAACAAGAAGGAGAGATTTGCTCAAAGAAATTCACTCGGGAATTTGTAGGAACCATCGGCGTCGTCGACCACAGTCGGAAAAGCCTATCGCCAAGGTTCTTTTGGCCAACTTCTGTCACGGATGCGGAGGACATCGTCCGGACATGCGAAGGATGTCAATTTTTCGCACGTCAGATGAACAACTTGGCGCGAGAATTCTGAGCTATCGATTACATGGCCATAATTTGCGGTGTGGGGGCTCGACATGGTGGGACCTCTGAAGAAGGCTCAAGGAGGCTATACTCATCTTTTCGTTGCTATTGATAAATTCACCAAATGGATTGAGGCTAAACCAGTCGCCACCATCACGGCGGCAAAGGCCAGAGAATTTTTTCACGAAATCGTGGTTAGATTTGGTGTACCCAACCGAATCATCACAGATAACGGCACTCAGTTGAGAGGCGTATTTCAAGATTGGTGTGAGGAGTGGGCATAAGAATTTGCTTCGCGTCGATCGCGCACCCGAGTAACGGACAAGTAGAGCGAGCCAATGGCATGGTGCTCCAAGGCATAAGCGAGGATTTTCGATCGACTCGAACCATATGCCACTCGGTGGGTCAAAGAACGCCTTGATGCTTTGGGGACTACGAACCACCCGATGAAACAGCCGGACGATCACCTTTCTTTACGGTATATAGTACGAAGCGGTCTTACCAACCGAGTTAAATTCGGATCCCGCGGGTTCGGAGTTATGAAGAAGTTGCGTCGAGAGACGGTAGGCTAGAAGATCTCGGCAGTTGGAAGAAGCAAGGGACATCACAACAATCCGATCGTGAAATACCTCCAAGGATTACGACGTTATCATGGGTGCAACGTAAAAAGCCGCGCTTTCTCCAAAGGAGATCTAGTCCTAAGGAGGAATCAAAGATGCGAGCACAAACTCTCCCTGAGTTGGGCGGGCCCTTACATCATCGATGAAATAGTTCGTCCTGGAGCTTATAAACTTAAGCGAGAAGATGGGTCAACAATCAGCAATACTTGGAATATAGAACAGCTACGTCGCTTTTTTGCTTAAGTCTTGTACTTCATTTAATCCTTTACGAATAAAAGTTCGATTGAAAAAGTCGTTTTCATATAATTCCCTTTATAATCGTGAATTCGAGTGCTTCGCTCTTATGTTAAGGCTCAGGGACAAGATTCTTGAACCATATCCCAGAGCCTGGGGGCTAGAGTCAGATGAACAAAGATCACCAGTCAAACCACTCGAAGACGTGCACATCCACTCTCAATTCTTAATGGACATGAAGGATAAACAGGGAACAACTTTTACACCTTTAAAGGTCAAGAGTCTCTACAATTGACAAAGAAATGTCCGACTTCCTCCCGAGATCGGCAGCCGGTCTTCGTCAACATTGCGGCGTAGCCTTCCTAATGGCCTCGGATCCACTCGGGGATAGAGGACTTGGTGATAGCGAGTGCAGGCCGGCACCGTCGGCGTGCCTCCTTGATGGGTTCTTGAGCACCCCGGGCTTCCTTGGTAGGACGGCGACTTCGCTCTGTTGAGTGGCCTCGCCACTGGATGAAGCGAACTCGGCGGGGGCTAGAAGCATCCTGGGCTCGGTAGCGGAAGCCTCGAGCTTTAACCCTCTCGCCGAAGACGGTGTATTGCGCCTGAGTTTTGACCTTATACTCTGCAAGACAAAGCGATTAGAGAAGATAGTAAAGGATCAAGCAAAAACTAGTCGGCCACCATACCTTCAAAGCACTTGTCCGCTTAACAAAGGAATCCTCCATTGTTTTAAGTTTCCCTTGAGCTTGCGGCGGTTGAGTCGGGCTAGAGTAAACACAGAAGATTGGCAAGTTAGTCGAAAAAGCGAAAAAACAACGTGAAGCAACCCAAGAGATAGCTACCTCGGAGAGAGCCGGTGACATCTAGTTTCTCCTGGCGCAGAGCGTTTTGTTCCGTCATAGCGTCTGGAGCTTGGGCCGAAAGGATCGCGGCTCGGCGCATGTTCGGCTTTGATGCGTTCTAGGTCGGCCGGTATTCTGGCGGGTCGGATCTCGGGAGCATCCTTTGAATGTACTCGGATTTCGCTCGGCGCTCCCTATTCTCTATAATCATCATGACGAAAGGTAGCGCATGAGAAAGGCGGAAGTAGAGATCTGGCGGTTCTCGGAGGAACACTCACATGGGCGGCATGTGCACAAGCCTTGGCATGGATGAAAAAATCATCCCTCTCTTTTTGCTCCTCCTCCAGGTCGTCCAAAAGCTTCAAACCTTTGTCATCGACAAAGCGGTATCTGATATTAGTCGAGGCGGCGGTGGTGGGACTCGGTCAATCTCTTCAACCTCGTGGAGCAGCGGTGGCTCGGAGCAGCGGGATCCGTCGCGAGGGCAAAGCGGCGGGAGACGGCGACGGAGGGTTGGGAAACACTTTGGCGCCCTCGGAAGCGGTCTCCTTGTCGAGGTATGAATTCCGAGGGACCCGACCTCAGCAGGGCCCCTAGGCGGAAACTTGATAGGTGTATCAAGCGAAGGGTCCCTATGAAAAAAAATCGTCAGCGGGACCGAAGAATGAAAAGAAGGAGTCAGCGAATGCCAGACTGCTTAGATTTCCTCATTCTCGCCGGGGCTTCTGCGAATAGCGAGCCCACCGGAAGAACCAATCGGACCGCCGCCGACTAGTGCCCCGGGCCTCTCTTGAAAACCCGAGTTCTTCGACTCGGGGCGCGTCGAAGCCACAGGCTCATCAGCGAGAGGATTTGAAGGCGCTGGCGTTCGTGCGGGCGGATCCTAAATCTTGGGACCACCGGCCGGCGTCGAGGCCCAAAGGTCATCGAGCGATATTTTCTTCCCTTCTTGCAGCGGGGCCCCCGGAGACGCGTCCGGCGCTTGGAGAGCGACACAGGCGAGAGGCATTCGGAAGAGGAGGAACATCAAGAAAGCGATGCGATCACGGAAATAAAGATCAAGAGTTATCATAACTTCGAGAGCGAAAACAAAAAACTACCAATGTAATTCGTTTACGCGGGAGGAGGCGTGATATGTTGAAAGATTTGAACACTTGCGGATAAAATGTCGGCCTTCGGGATAAAGAATTCTCGGCCCTAGTCGTAACTTCTCCCTTGGCAAGGCGTCGGGCCGTTCGGGTCGGGTCATCTTCTCCCCTATAAGCGAAACCTAGATGAACTCGCTCCTTGAGGTGGACCCGTGAGCGAGGAAGTGGAGAGCCAAACCCACTCCGTAAGCTCGCTATCCTTGACTTTCGATCAAGGCCAAGAGCTCGGACACTTGATCCAAGTCGGAAGAATCGGGGTAGAACCCGGAAATAGACACATTGGGCGGTGCCCGGTGAGCGGAGGCAAAGATGAATCGAGGTTGGCGCGATGAGAACCATTCCGATGCCACCCTTGTTGGAGGTCTTGACAGAATGGCAAAGTAGTCCTTCTTGACCCTTCCCGGTGGAATCCAGCGCCCCAATAACACCTTGGGGTCGTTTTTGGAGGATAGGGCTTGGGAGATAGAGGTGACGAAAGAGGTCGAAATGGGGGCTAATGCCTAGAAAAGCTTCACAAAGGTGAACAAAAAGGGAAATTTGAAGGGTAGAATTGGGGTTTAGATTCACCAATTCGATGTCATAAAAGAAAAGAAGGCCGCGAAGAAAAGAACTAATCGAAAGACCAAGGCCGCGGTGGAAAAAGGATTCGAAAACCACCACCTCCTCGGAGCGGGGAGTCGGAACGGATTCGCCGGTGGCAGGCGGCGGAGATCGAGGGCGGTCAGGCGGGATCCGTCGTTCACCATGGATATCAGCTTCTCCTCGGTTGTGGTCGAGGTCGTCCAATCTTGTAGTGAAGGCGGAGAAGAAGTAGAGGAAGACATTCTTGCAGAAAGAATAACGATGACTTGAGAAGACAAGAACGGTAAAGGTTAAACCTCGTGGCGGAGAGCTCAGAGAGACGAGAGGACGAAAGGAGAAAAAGCACGACGGAAAGATGAACTGTTGAGCGTCGTACGACCCAGTTTTTAAAGAAAGGAATAGTAAGGTCTCTGCCGAATCGGCGGGAAAAGGCTGCGAAACATCTCAACCCTTCAGATTCCTCATAAATGATCTCCAGGCCTGTTGCCTCGACTTACGGGATTGACAGGATTTGACCGGATCACGTTGAAATCACGTCACCCTCATGATAGGGCTCGTTTCCCACTTACCGTAATAAACAGAGTGTGGATGGTTTTCCAACTTGAATAAAAACTTATCTCCTTACGGTACACCCCACGTTGGGCCCTTGGGTGGTTACCGCATGACGGAATCATGTACCGCAAGGCGTGAGCCCAAACGGGTATGGGTCCACGGGCGTGCTCCACGAGAGCTAAGAATGCCGTACATCATTTTGAACAAGTACAGACGCCTTTCGGATCTAAAAGTGATGCGCTCCAAGAGAGCCTAAGCCATATCCGACATCAGTCGGGAAAGGGTATCACTCGGCCAAGAGCCACGTAAGTGATACGCTCCATGAGAGCCTAAGCCGTATCCAACGTCGATCGGGAAAGGGTATCACTCGGCCAAGAGCTATGCAAGTGAAATCACATCAAGAAAGCCTAAGCCGCGTCCTAAGGGTGTAGGTATCGATCGGCTACGAATCAGAAAGGCCTTGTTACGTTCCAAGATTAGAAGCTTTAATTCGTGACACTCAGATATTGAATCGGCTGGTCAAGGGCCACGAAGTGCTCCAAGTCGAGCCTAAGCTATGTCTGCGGCAGATAGACGCCTACTTTCGGGATAAAGTAACGCACAAGGTCTAAAACGCCCAAGAGCGGGACTAGTACATGATCAAAAGATGGACGAGACTTTCCTACAAAGGTATTTCTTTATTATGTACAATAATTTTCCGGCATTATGCAGCTATATCTGATGAAAATTACACCTCCCATGGCGCCTCCGCCAAGCGCTTCAACGAGAGGAATCCTAGCCCTGCTAAGGGCAGGGACACCCCTGATGAGAACATTGATGGCCTCGCGATCGCGTCTCTTGGCGATTCCTCCATTTGTTCATCAAAGGCTCGGTCGAACTCCTCCCGGTAGCTTGACCGACCTAGGATCCACCTCGGTAAATGGTACCAGAGGCATGATGGAAGCGAGGCTAGAAGTAAAAAAAATTGAGAATGAAAGGCATTGAAATACGTTTTGAAGCATTGGTGCGGCTTTTATATGCGATTTTGATAAAATTGGAATGAGTGCCAAGAGATTAAGCGTTGGGAGCTAAAGGGATTTAAAGATTAATGCGATTCCAGAAGACGAAGGGTTCCATTCAGCAGATCGAGTTGGCGCAGGAAAACAAGACGACCTTGAAGACCGCCCCGATGATTATCGTGATGATCATTAGAAGCTTCGGGCGGGAAAAATATCAAATCTACATTTTTATGACACAAAAAGGAGTTTGCGAAGCTGTTTTCAGTAAAGACTGCCCGATAAAGGGTTGTACTTAAGAAAAGCAAGGTCAAGATCTATAATCGAGTTCTTCATAATTCGCCTGAGGTAGAAATAAGATTTTCGATTGGATAAGAAAACCAGTTGGGATTTCAGGCAGAGAGTTCGAGGCAAAGCAGTCGGATCATGAAGCACTCGGGGGCTACTGTAGAATATAAGAACCCGGGTACCCTCATAACAAGCCCAAGAGGGAGGCCCAGAAGATACTCCCGTGTCGGGCCCATTGCCAGTGCATGAGGACATATCCTAAAGGAAGTTGAACTTATATTTAGATATGATAGATACGGTTGTAATCCGAGTCGTTAATAGGGTAGATAAAGGTGTAAACTCTATCACATGTAGACTAGAATCTTGTAAAGCGATCAAAATCTCTTAGCGTCGAGGACTCGTAAGCGCCCCCCCCGCTATATAAGGAGAGGCGGGCAACAACAGAGGAAGGATCATCAAGCATAGAGCGATCAAGCCATAGAGTGTAACACACTACATATTACTCGGGCGCATTACGCTTTGAGCATCATCGATCCAAGAGATCCATATAATCCCAAAGACACGAGATTAGGGTATTACCTTCACGGCGAGGGCTGAACTGTATATAAACCCTTGTCTTGTGTGACCTTCGAGTTTGAGATCGAGCGCCTACCCCATAAATTCATTGCCGATTACAAAAGTCGACACATACCAGCCCTCGTAGTTGTATGGAATTCTTGAATCAATAACATCCCGTTGTTCGGTCCTTAATTTGACACGGGCGATACTCCACCCTACACTACGTGCAAATCCCTCTGCACAACCGGCTAGTGCCAGTAATCGCCCGCATCAAAACCATAGTTTTATTTTGGGTTTTTAATCAAAATACTAGCAACCATTTTCCCGAATAATGACCATTCATCAGTTGAAAAGATTGAGAACATACTGACAGGTGGCTAAGCAGATTTATATTGCTAGCGATTATACCCAAACTGACATTAATTATGTCTAACTCATACCAAAGGTTACAAGGTTCACATGTCCATACAGATTAAGGAAAACCATAATTTACAGGGTTAACTGTAGTTTCTACCCAACATAGCATTTTTATGGAGAATTACTCGAATGCATAATACATTGACAAAAACAACATATTGTAGGTAAATTATTGGGCTCAACATGCTCAAGGAGGTGCTTGCCTTGTTGCTCGCTGTCTGGCTCGAAGTATGGATCTGCGACTGGTTCGACTTCCTCCTAAGGGACGTCGGTGTCTACACGTAGCGTAATAAGAAGAATAATAACAATCAGCAAATCCCAAAAGAAAAGAAAAAAGAAAACAGACAGCAAAATAATTAGAAGTCTAATGCAAAGAACACGAGGCTTCTTTTATAAATTTTCTGTTTGCAATTTACGAATTCTAGATGCTAAAATTGGTTAAGAATATAACGATATGATCAACCTTAACATGAATGTAACACCCCAAAAATTCTAAATAGTAAAAATAGAAATATAAAAATTAGAAAATGAAATTGAATAGAATTTTAAATTAGAATGTCAAGAATGAATTTAAGTATTATCTACTATTTCAATATCTTGAAATCCAACCATAATAAAAGGATGAGTTGCAAAATGAAACTTCAAAAAAAAAATGAAAATAAGTTGGAAATAAAAATTTACATTGAAATTCAAAACTAATCTAAAGTTTTATTGAATTTTGGTTCTTAAGAGAATATTTAATTGTACTAATTTCATTTTCTCTACAATACAAAACTTAAAGTACAACAAGAAAATAAATTTCAACATTAAAATATATTTATTGATGATTTTTATGAATTTATTTTTATTTTATTGAATTTCCTTGATTTTTTACAAAGGAAAAGTCTTTTCATATAATCATGATAATAGATAAAGAAAAGAGTAAAAAGTTTATAACAATAAAATAAAATAAAATTTATTTAAACATATAAAATTATTCAGAATTAATTTTGGAATTTAAAGGTCAGATCAAGATATTTTAGGAAGTTACAAGTCACATCAAAGCAATTAAGAGTGCAATTAATGAATTCTTGACTAGCAAGAGTGAATTTGTCAGATTTAAATAAAAATAATAATATATTAATTCGACCTGAATTTTTTATATTATATTCATTATGGATTATCCTATAAACAGTAAAACTATCAGAAAATAATAATTATATTTTTTAATTTTACAAATTCGAAAACTGAAAGGCTGAAAATCTTGAAATGACAATGTCAGAATTTTAATAAATAAAATATACATAATTTTTAGTTGAAAATTTTATAGTAGACTATTATGGCCATAAGGAACCTCCAAAAAAAATTTCAAAAACATTTCAGAAGTTATGAACTCTGAGATAAATTAAATACAGAAAAAAATCTGTGCACAGTGCACTGTTAGAATTGTTATAAATTCTACATGCTTGAGATAATTCTGAAAATTTAACAGTGCCTTATAACCTACCCGTTTTACATGCCATAAATTCCTCATTAAATTACCGTCATGATTGCTAACTGATCCATTGAATGCAATTCAGTTCTGCTGGCGATAAGGAGTAGATGAGGTTTGTTTTGTGTCACTTCAATGAACAATGCCAAGGCCCACCCGTCATCTAGCTTCTCCACAGACTTGCCTGGCTATAAAAGCTAGTGAGCTCTCCTCAAATGTCCTTTTTCCCTGAGCGTGCAAACCGAGCCTCAAATATCGCTGTCTTCCCTCAATTCTGCGACTCCAATCTCGCGCCTTGCAACCAAGAAACCTGCCCTTCCTTTTTTCCCTGCCACGGCAAGACACCAGGCTCATCTCCCTGCAAACCTCACTGCCACGGCCATCAATTCCCCGGATGTCCGCTACCCACACCGTGTTTGAGCACACACAAGCCGAACTCTGCCAAACCGAGACCACCTATGGCATCATTGTGATCTCGGGGTTCTGTTTTGGTCTTCGCCTCTTCCTTCCCTCGCTTGTGCAGGAGCCAACCGAAAACACCAGAGGAGCTGGCATGGTGCCATACCCTTGTTCTGTGAGATTGCTCTCTGTTTTCTTCATTTACTGTATTCATTTCCTTCACTAATGACTCACTAGTGCCTCTTAATTCCATGTCATATGAGACTAGCCCCGGATAAGCCTTCGGCCATGATTGCCATGGCGCCTGTCTATGCTTCCTTTGTTCGTCCTGTCCAATGGCCCCCATCCAAGGTAACTGGAGTTACTAAATTTAATTAGTCATCTTGGTTATATGGCAGAACTTGATTAAGGTAGGCAGTAAAAATTTAATATGCTAGTAAGGTTATCGATGTCTATATGTTGGCAGTTAGCAACTCAAGGTTCCAACAACTAACAATTATAAGTTCTGTAAGCTATGCATGTATTGAGTAAACTAGTAGTAGTGGTATACATGTATGCATAGGTAGGAGGGACCATAGAACTAATTTACCTTACAACAACAGAATGTTTAAGAAGTGATATCTATTTGGTATAAGCCTTATAAAAGGAATATAACTCAAATGAGAAAGATGTATGTAAAATACATATATGTGCATATATAATAACTAACAGTAGCATAGATATGCATGACCATGAGATTGATTTAGTTCCGCTGAAACATTTTGAAGATAGTAACAAAATATTGCATGTGCATAAACTGGATCATAAGCCTTATCCATATGAGAAAAACATATATGTGTGTATATCTTAAAAAGTGAAATCATGTTCTTGAAGAAAACCAGATCTTATACAGTCAGATTATATGGTGCAATAAGGTTACTAAGATGAGATATAGTTTATGCTTAGAGTCTCTTTGCTGAAACATGTGTTCATATAGTATATGCATGTTTGAAAATTTGAAATGGATAGACCTCGCAAAATAAAGTACCACACTAGGTAGTGCTAATATCAGCATATACTTTTAGATAAGCTCATGATAATTGGCAAAAAGAACTAGTCTAGATTGCTTGCATAATAGACTTCATCCTTTATGTGTATACAAAACACCTCGGCCAAAATCAAAATAATGCCAAACTGGTTCTAAAACACTTTTAAGATCATGCCCTGCTAATACCAGAAAAATGAATGAAAAATCATGTATAGTGTAGCCACAAACGAAAAACGAAATCCGTCTAGTTGTAATGTAAAATTTATGATCATTTAGGCTATTTCAACAGTAAATAAAATAACTCGTCTAAATACTAAAAATTATAAAATGAGTTTTTTTAATACTCTCCAAAGTACATAGCACCGTATTCTAAAGAAATAATTTCACTTCATCATACTTTGCATATAAATCTTGCTAGCAAAATAACCTTAAGTATTATGTTTTCAGAAACGCTTAAGCCTTTTCGGCAACTCATAAAATAACTCGTCTAAATACACATTTTATGAAAAACAGTCCAGAATTTATCCTTGAGATATGTTCTATCATCATATAGAAAAATATTCTTTTTACGACTTGCTTTGCATCTGAATCTTGCTAGCTCAATACCCTTAAGTGTTATGGTCATCTAAAACCTTAATGCCATTTAAGCTATTTCAACAATGAACAAAGCATCTCGTCTAAATCCTAAAATTTATAAAATCAACTTAGGATTTCTCCCCAAAGTATAGAATACCATATTATGAAGAAATAATCTTGTTTCATTATGTTCTGCATATAAATCCTATCATCCAAATAACCCTAAGTATTATGATCTTCATAATCCGTAGTATGAATAAACGAGCTATAATAATAAATAAGAAATCAATGGTTAAGATATTGTTTTAACCAAGACCTTCTTGCAAACAAGAATATGTAATCGATAGCCCAACCTAACAAGTCTAGTGTGTATATATATATATTCAAAATGAATTCTTATGCAAAGTCAGTACCACTCATATATAATATGATAACTAATGTTTTAATCCTATTAATCCAAATAATTTTAGCATCTATAATTCGATGTTATAAATACAAGAATACATAATTTTAGCCTCTTGAATTCATAAAATAAGAATAAATAATCTATAAAAGAATATGCATCTGTTTCTTATAGCATGTTTTATTTGATTTTCTGTTTGTCTTCTTTTTACCCTTATTAAAGATTGCTATTTGCTATATTTTCGTGAACGATGTGTAGAACCCGACGTCATTAATTCCATCATCGACAACACAGGCTTCGACCGCGACCTCATCGTAAACAATGATTAAGCAAGGCAAGCACCCCCTTTGATCATATTGATCCCAGTATTTAATTTTCATTGTGTTTCTCAAAATGTTTCATGCATGCATTTATTTTCTGTAAATACGCTATTTTGTGGTACTGGTAGATATACCTGTTGTCTTATGAAACTTCCTTAATAAGTATGGACATGTGAACCTTGATAACCATATAAATGGGTTAGACAATACATAATGTCAACTTGGGTATATGCGATTATTAACCATGCTTAGCCATCCTTTAGAACCAACGTTGAATATGATCAGATCAAAATTGATTCTTGAGAATTGAAATAGGTTGGTTATGACATGATGTTAATTGTTGGTATTTTGACTAAAACCCCCAAAATAAAACTATGGTTTAGATGCGGGCAATTATTGGCAATAGCCGGATGTGCAAGGGTTGGACTTGTACGTAGTATAGGGGGAGATTATTGCCCGTGTCGGATTAAGGACCGAGCTATGGGTTGTTTTCAAGCCAAGAAAATCGTACAACCACGAGTGCTGATATGGGATAGCCTTAACCTATTAAGTTGCTTAGGTCTGGCTTTGCACAATGGCAGGCGGGAGATAGTATGAGCAATCCTTTCCAGGTTTGCTTATGAGGGGCTTCCACACCGAGGTGTGGGTAAATGCATATCGGTACAACGGTGTACGCCTTGTTGTGGGAAGAAACCTTTGTTGCAGGGATGGACTGCCTATGTTCTTATTGCAGGGATGGACTGCCTATGTTCTTATTGCAGGGATTGACTGCCATGTTGTACTTATTTATGTTTCTTCTTCCATAACAGGGTTTCACGTCACTGGGCTGGTGCAAAGCTAGGTCTAGGTAATGTAATGGTTATGTTATAATCTCTCTGCGGCACACCAAAGGAAGTGTGTCAATTGCGCTGCACAAAGAGATGATCATTTCTTGTGGGTAAAGCTGTACACCTCTGCAGAGTGTAAATCTAATTAATTAGCCATGCCTACGGTCAAAGGCACTTGGTAACGTCATCACATAGCTAAATATTTTACTATTTTCAAAATGGGATGATTTTCACCTGATGTGGCTTGTTTTGGCAAAGATTATGGTTACGCCACATGTTGGCAAGGAATGGATATGTCAGAATTGGATTATTGGATCATTGAATTATTCAATGCTCGTGAAGGGCTGTGAGTATTACTTATGCTTTACTTATTTCTTATCAGTCAAACTTACTTTATTAAAATCCGTTTGCAAATGACAACTTGATTTACTAATTCAATTTCGCTTTATGCAAATTAATCGTAGAACCCTTTCCTTTGAAATGGCTTGCATATATTATAGGATTTGCTAAAGTCTTGCGTAGTACGTAAAGTACTAACCCTTGCTTATTATGTTGTTTTAGGTGGAAAAAGATAGCGAAGCTTCGAAAGATCTCTTTCCATCGCAGGATGCGGGATTTTTAATAAAGCGACCTTTCTAGGGATTATGCCTTATCAGTTGCCTAAGGGGTTGGATGGGCACACTACAAGACTTTGGTTCTTCTGTTGCTATATTTATATACTCTGAGTTGTAAGAATATATTGTACAAATAGCTTCCGCTTGAATAAAATGATGTGTGGATGTGATTCCAATTGTTGAAAATGTGGTACTAGCCACTGATCATGGGACT
Source organism: Otatea glauca (assembly GCA_036346275.1). Taxonomy (NCBI): domain Eukaryota; kingdom Viridiplantae; phylum Streptophyta; class Magnoliopsida; order Poales; family Poaceae; genus Otatea; species Otatea glauca. Next base: position 42,577,824 of record CM070713.1, on the reverse strand, counting down.
AGTACTGTATGCGCTTTAGATTTCCATTTTTGCATTTATGTGAAAATGGGGGTCGTTACAATGAAGCAGCATTTGCTTTATTTAGGATTCATATGCAAAGCAATATTTTATTAAACTTCTAGATATATAAAAGCTTGATATTTACTTTTTCATATGCATACATATGCATATATGCACATGAGTGAGTGTACTTACATCTTAACCAAATCTTATGAGTATTACTTGACAATTAGCTCTTAAGATATGATTTGAAATAATCTTTGAGACTGTAAGGCCTATCCTATTGTATTAGTTTTCAAATATAAGGTTGATCATTTTTATCTTATTTAGTGGAACCCATATTTACTAGTGCATTTATGTATTGGGTACGATTACTGTTAGAAAATAAAGAAAATCAATTTGAAACCTAACTATTTTTACATTTTTGAACTCCTTTCAGCATGAGGATTCAACCAAAATTTATTTCATTTTATTTAGACTTTATTTGCAAAGATGGTATATGTGGCATATTATTAACCCATTCTTGTATTCTTATTTTTAGAAATTATAAAATAAACATTTTTGAAATATTTTTCCAAATTATGAACCTAAAGAATTTTAGATGATTTTAGAAAATTATTTGCAAATTTTGGAGCTATAGATTGGAAGTTATGACCATTTGCATTAGGTCGGTTTTTTTTTAAAAATACTCAAATTGGGAAATACGCTTTCCTGATTGGAAAGCGCCCTGGCTACTGCGCACGCTGGCACATTTGAATCGGCCTGCAGTCACTAACAGCTCGGTCCACGGATTGATGCCTATTTGGCTTGCTCCACCAATTTTCCCCTTTCGGGCTCTTGCGGCAGAACGGAGGATGAACACTCCCGATGAGGCGCTGGAGTTTGATGGAACTCATAAGAGTAGAGGAAGTCTCAATGGCGATGCAAGGGTGTATTTATAGCCAGGTTTGTGGTGGTCTCACCAGTGCTTGGACGCACGTGGGCGACCGGCTCCTCTCTACACAACACGCCGAGGTGGCGCGGCTTTAACTGTGGCGGTATGGCGCGGGAGAGGCCGAGGACAAGCGTGAGGATTCCAAGACCGGACGTGTCCATGGTCAAGCCGAGGTGGCTCATCTTGCACAGTGGAGCGGTGAATCGGTCGCTTGACCGACGAGACCGGGCGAGCGCACGCGCGAGACTCCGGTCAAAAGGAAGGGGACAGTGAGGAAGGGGAGTCTGACAGGCAGGTCCTGAGTCCTCCAGTTAGTGAGAGCAGCACCTCGCCATTACCTCCAATGGACGGGGTTAGTACTGCAATTGTTCCCACTTGTCAATGAGACAAAATGGTCATAGAGAGGATTCCAGCTCAGATAACTCATGACCCAAATTTATTTGGCTATCAAACTCTAGAGAAAATTTTCCAAACTTTTTTACTTGGGTCCCCAGATAAGGCTTGACTACTGGTAAAAATCCAGGGTTAAAATTTTTTGCCAAAGAATTATAAATATTCTGACAACAGTGACTGGTATAAAATCTCCCCTCTGAAATTATTTTATTTAAAGGTCTTATTCCTGTCAAATATTTTAAAACTCTTTTTCAAGGTTTTATTTGAGCTTATAATTATTCCATAAAAATTTTAAGTCTATATCTTGTATATTTATTTTTTTAAAATTCTGATACTATCATTTTCAGATTTTCAGAGTTTTGATTTCTGAATTTTTAAATTCCTCAGATTACATTTTTAATTTCTGATATTTTTATCAGGGGTGAATAATGCAATGAGGATATGCCGGTAAATTTTTTAGCTTCAGATAAGTTTCAAAATGTCTAGGTTAATTCTGACTGTACACTGTTGTTAGTCAAAAGGTTATCTTTTCATTTATCTCTTCACATTTCAGTGCATAAAATATTATGTGTTGGCTGGAAAGATCTATATGCACACTTGGGATTTTTATTACTATATTTTCAAAATTTTACTTTTACCTTTTTATCTTTCTACCATTATCCATTCATTATTTCTCTTTATTTGATTTTTCTCACAACACAGAAATCCAAGAAAATCCAAATAAAAACTAAAATGCTAAGAAAACTCAGAAATAAATATATTCAAATTCAAAATGTATATTTCCCCTTTATTGAAATTTCTGGGATGTTACAAATCTATCCCCCTTACAAAAATCTTGACATCGAGATTTGGTGGTTCTAAGGGAAACTAGACCTAAAGGAAATCGGGAAATTCTTCTTTAAGTGGATCTTCTCGTTCCCACGTTGCTTCCTCTTTAGAGTGGTTGCTCTACTGAACTTTTATCATCTTATGGGATTTGTTCCGAGTATGACGCTCAGCTTCTTCAAGGATCCTAATAGGGTGTTCTTGATAAGTTAGGTTAGGCTGAAGGTCAATTTCATCCAACCGGGTGAGCTCAGAAGGGATGCGAAGCCATCTCTTTAGCTGTGACACATGAAAGACATTGTGCACACTGGATAATTGAGATGGCAATTCCAATTTATATGCCTTTTCTCCCATCTTTTCAAGTATGCGATAAGGCCCATGAATCGAGGTGCCAGCTTGCCTCGGATATGAAATCGACGAACACCGCGAAGTGGTGAGACTTTGAGGTAGACATAATCCTCAACTTCGAAGCTTAAGTCACGTCGACGATTGTCGGCATAACTTTTCTGGAGAGATTGGGCTTCTTTCAGTCGATTTCTGATCAAGTCCACATGTTCTTGAGCCTCTTGAGTGAGATCGGGTCCAAAGAATTGCCTCTCTCCTACTTCGGACCAGAAAAGGGGTGTTCGACATTTTCTTCCATAAAGAGCTTCAAATGGTGACATTTGCAAACTTGATTGAAAACTATTGTTATATGAAAATTCTGCAAATACTAGACATTTTTCCCAATTAGTGCTGTAAGATAGCACACAAGCTCTTAACATATCTTCTAGGGTTTGATTTGTTCTTTCAGTTTGCCCATCAGTTTGAGGATGGTAAGCCGTGCTGAAATTCAACTTGGTTCCCAGAAGAATATGCAATTTTTCCCAAAAACGAGATGTGAATTGCGATCCACGATCTGATACAATTGTTTTTGGGACTCCGTGCAATCGCACAATGTTACTGATATGAAGTTCAGCAAGCCTATCTCCTGAGTGAGTGGTTTTTACTGGGATAAAATGCGCTACTTTTGCTAACCAGTCAACAATTACCCAAATGGAATCATTCCCTTTGGGAGTTCGGGGTAGACCAGTAATGAAATCCATACTGATATCATCCCATTTCCATTCAGGAATCTACAATGGTGATGTTCAGCTTTAACTCACTGGCATACATCACATCTCGCGACTTATTCAGCGATATCCTTCTTCATACTAGGCCACTGATATTTCTTTTTAAGATCCTGATACATCTTGGTATTTTCGGGATGAATGGATAAAGGTGACTCATGAGCTTCTATCAAGATCATCTTTTTTATTTCAGAATCATTTGGCACATAAATATGAGTTCCTCGCATGATTATCCCATCTGGACTTTCAATGAAATCGGATTCTTTGCCTGTTTTTAACTGATTCTGAATTCCAATAATAGCTTCATCATTGAGCTGTGCGGCTTTGATCTGATTCTTGAGGGTTGGTCGCACTTCAAGAGTAGCAACAAAACCTTCTTTTACTAAACCCAGATTGAGCTTTTTAAAATCATTTACTAACTCCAATTGATTTGATACCAAGGTTCAATAAAGCTTTTGGCTAATAGCATCGGCTACAACATTGGCTTTACCAGGATGGTAATGAATGCCAAGATCATAATCTTTAATTAACTATAGCCATCTTCCTTGCCTTAGTTTTAAATCTGAATGAGTGAAGAAGTACTTGAGGCTTTTATGGTCAGTATATATCTCACTTTGGTTTCGATAAGATAATGCCGCCAAATCTTAAGGGCATGCACAACAGCTGCTAATTCCAAATCATGAGTTGGATAATTTTGTTCATGGGGGCGGAGTTGGCGAGAAGCATAGGCTACGACTTTTCCTTCTTGCATTAACACACATCCCAACCCATGATGTGATGCATCACAATATACTTCAAAATTCTTATGGATATCCGGTAACACGAGCACAGGGGCTGATGTTAACCTTTTCTTCAATTCTTGAAAACTTTCTTCACATTCAGAAGTCCACTCGAACTTCTTTTCCTTCTTCAGAAGTTGGGTTAAAGGTCTTGCAATCTTGGAGAAGTTTTCAATGAACCGGCGATAATATCCGGCTAAACCTAGAAAACTTCGAACCTTAGGGATTGATTGCGGCCTTTCCCAAGACAGTACTGCCTGTACTTTACTTGGATCGACTGCAACTCCTCCTTTGGATAAGATATGTCCAACAAAAGCTACTTCATTCAGTCAAAATTCACATTTCTAAAATTTGGCATAAAGCTTGTTTTCTCGAAGCTTATCGAGATCCATGCGCAAATGATGCATGTGATCCTCTTCATTCTTGGAATAAACAAGGATATCATTAATAAAGACCACCACAAATTTATCCAAATACTTCATGAAAATTTTATTCATCAGATTCATAAAATTTGCTGGAGCATTTGTAAGCACAAATGATACTCATATAGACCGTAACGAGTGGTGAAGGTGGTCTTTGGAATATCAGAAGGCCTGATTTTTAACTGATAATATCCAAGTTTCAGATCAATTTTTGAGAAGATTTGAGCTCCATTCAACTGGTCAAATAGGTCATCGATCCGAGGAAGCGGATACTTATTTTTGATGGTAACATCATTTAGAGCTCAATAGTCTACACACATACGCAGACCACCGTCCTTTTTCTCAACAAAGAGAACAGGACTTCCCCAAGGAGATGTACTAGGACGAATAAATCCTTTGCCCAACTACTCCTTGAGCTGCTTCTTCAATTCCATCAACTCATTTGGAGGCATACGATATGGACGTTTTGATATAGGTGCAGTTCTAGGCACCACATCAATAGCAAACTCCATATCATGATCCGGAGGCATTCCCGGCAATTCATCCGGAAAAATATCAGAATATTCATTAACTACTAGAACTTGATTTAATTTGGAAGTAGATATGGAACATAGAACAGGTTGATGCATTGAAGACTTAATATTTGATGAAAATTCCACGTGGATACCATCTTGATTTATAAGGGATATGGATCTGTTTGCACAATATATGTAACCCTTATGTCTAGCTAACCAATCCATTCCCAAAATTATATCCAACCCAACTGTTTCTATCACAATAAGGTCAGCATAAAATAACATTCCACTTATCTCTATACAGACACTAGAGCAAAAATTTTCAGTTCTAATGGTAGCTCCAGGAGATTTGATGATCATGGGGGTAGATAGAAGAATAACTCCCAACTTATTTTCTCAGAAAACTTTTAGATACAAAAGAATGAGAAGCCCCAGAATCGAATGACACCAAAGTAGGTACTGGGTTAACGGGTGAAAGGATCAAGTTGTCCTAGAGGGGGGTGAATAAGCAACTTTAAAATTTTTAATTCTTATAAAAAAACTTTTCTCAATAAAAACAGCAACAACAAAATTATTGTAAAGATTTAGCACAATTCTGTTTCAGTAAGACTTGTATAGAGAAGAATTTGAAATAGAATTGACAATAAGAACAACAAAACGAAGATAGATCAATAACAGGAAGACTCAAAGATTTTTTCACCGAGGTTCAGAGCTCAATCTCCTACGTCCCCGTTAGAGCACTTCTTCAGAAGTATAGCTTAACCAAAAACACTTCTTCAGATGTATTGCTCCACCAAATAGCCAATCACAATGGCTTTTGGTTTTCCACTATCTTGACTCTTTCACCACTCCAGTGAGGTGAGTCTTAACCTTTTACAGCAATGGTGGCCTTCCACAATCTCTGTTGGATAGGTCGCACCAACTTCTCCAACCGTCTAGGAACAGCTAGTTCCAAGAGTAATAGACTATCCACAAGCCCTGTCTCTTGGTTCAGTAGCAAGATGCAAACTAGACTTAGCATGGAGCAAGAACTTCTAACTATTCAGAATGAATGTTTTTAGTTTTTGAGTTGAAGTTCAAACTCTTTGATGAAATGAAGCTCAGGAATTCTAAAGATCAAAGAGTTGTATATGATTTGAAAGATGTCAACGGTGTTCAGGATGTCAAGGATGTATATGTGCAAAGCTCTACATACCGTTTTGTAAACCCAGGCACTCTATATATAGAGCCTGAACATAAATAACCATTGTATCTGCCATTTGCCCGTTGGGGGTTGGTAAGATAGATAGGGTAGGTCAACTACTACCTTTTTATAAGAATTTTAAGGTGTATGAGTCATAAGTCAAAATACACACACACCGGACTAAAATTTTTAGTCCGAGGTACATAGGATTTGAGAAGCATTATTGTACTCATAGTGGCCCATTTGTGCCGGACCGAAAATATCGGTCCGTCGTAAATATATTTGTCAAGGTAGTTTGTGCCGAACTGAAAATGATGGTCTGATGTACATATACTTTGATTTATATTGATATCAGCAAAACAATGTTTGCGCCGGACCGAGAAAATTGGTCCGGCGTACACATGGTTTTGTTCCATTTGAGTACCAGCGAATAACGTTTGCGTCGGACCGAAAAAGTTAGTCCGGCGTATATGGGAAAATGGCTGGTTTTATTTGAAAGAAGTATGTTTGCGCCAGACCGAAAAAGTTGGTCCGGCGTACACATAGAATTCTGGTCCGCATCAAACTTCATATTACTGGTTAAGATTTAAGCAAAATAATTCTTAACACAGACTAGAATTTTATTTAGAGTGAAAATATAACATATGCCAGACTAAATTTAAGAAAGAATTTAGATTGGTCCGACGTAAACGGTGTACGCTTGGTTGAAAAGAATCAAAGAAGAGTTCTTAACGCCGGACTGAAAAAGTCGGTCCGGCGTACATGGAGTGCGCTCGGTGAAGAGAATTCTTAGTGCCGAACCGAAAATATCGGTCCGACGCACATGGTGTGCACTCAGTTGGAATTGAACTTTGATAATGTTTGAGCGCCAAAAATATGTTTGGTCTGAGAGAGAATTCTTTTTGGCTAAGACAGAGAAGATTTGGATTTTGAATGAGAAATATGAAATGTCCTATGCTCCAAGTAGTCTTTGTGATTTTGCATGTAAACCAAGATCATTTCTTATGTATAATCCCTCTTAATAGTACAGTGATTCTAGCTATTTGGCTTGAACCAATTCCCAAGCCAAAACTAGAAACAAATACCTTAGCCTTGATCTTCAAATCTGACTATTGTCGGCTTTTTACTTAGTATACTTTTTGATCATCAACACCAAAACCTACATAGTAAGCATAATTGACAAAAATAGGGAGCCTAGATGCTCTCATTCTCCTCCTTTTTGGTGATTGATGACAATATCTTTGATATTATACTCAAAGCTATGAAAGGATTACTTTTCCTATAGATAAAACTTAGCCTGATAGAACCAATAATGTTAAAATGACTCAAGTATTTTATACTCCCCCTGAATGAATGCATGAGATGAAATTCATTTGAACACATGAAGCAATATCAGAATCATTCAGAAGAGGTTTTTCAGATAAAATCAAACAGATATCAATAGATCCAAAAGAGAAGCATATGCATAAAGCAAAGTTCATAAAAGACTTGAGTTTTCTTTTAACAAACTCTCTATAACAAGTTTAGATTACTAAGAGAGGAGGCTCTACAGAGAGAACTATTCTACTCTTAACCCCTTTTAACTATTTTATTCTTCTCCCCCTTAGGCTATTTTATTTTTCTCCCCCTTAAACTAATTCATTCTTAATTATTCTATTCTTCTATTCTTCTCCCCCTTTGGCATAAATAGCCAAAAAGGTTACTTCTTGCGCTTTGAAAATGTCCTTTTCAGCATACTTGCCATCCTGGAACTTGTACTTCTTCTTGGAGGAGAAAGAGATGATTGCTCTTGGTCATTGTCAGAGTGTGGAGTAGCCATTGCTTGATCATGTAAACTAGGATAATCAGGATCACCAGGCTGAGGATTGAACGTGAGTTCACTGAAATCATGCTGGACATCTCTGATCAGCTCTTGAGTCTCATCAGACTTATCCAACAAGAGTTGTGCTATTTTCTTCTGATTAGAGACTAAGTTGTTTCTTGCATCTTGAGAGTAGTCCCTAAGAAATTCAAGCACATCTCCCTGCCAATCCAAGCAGTCACCAGTTTTCTCAAAGTTTTTTTACACAGTTTGACAAAACTGATTAATTTTGGCATCTTGGGCATTCTGCTTTTTGTTGAGATCATATAATCTGTCTTTGACCACCAGTTGTTCAGTTTTGATCTCACCTATCCACTTCCTCATGTCCCATTGGTTTCCTTTGATCATATCAAACCTTTTATAAGTTTCTTCTCTGAGATTTGCTTGGTCTTGATAGATCTTTTGCAACATTTCTTGCTGTTGTTGAATGGCTGTCATTTGCTCATTATGTCTCTGGGCTGCCAACCTTCTTTCTTCTTCAAAACTCTCTTGAGCATGTCTGAGATCAGAATTGTATTGTTGCTCAAAAGATGAGAACTAACCTGGCTGTGAGTCCCACCAATATGGTTGCTGACCATAATCATGTGAAAATTTAGGCTCAACAAATTTAGAGTGATGTGAATGGTGAGTCCTCAGAAGATTGCTGAGTAAAAGTTGGCATATGTCCCTGAGGTGGCCTAGAGCCACCTGTTTCATGCTCATGGGTTGCTGATGGAAATCTTTGAGCCTCCATGAACCTAGCTGCAGCTGCTAGTTCTTGCAATTTGTGTATTTCTTCATCTTCATGATGAGATTCAGAGCTGACAAGAATCTCAGTGCCTTCATGCTGTCCAAAAATCTGATGACTCAGACTCTCAGAGCCATAGCCCAACACTTCTGTAGGTGTATGTGGATGGGCTGGAGAAAAATATTCCTGAGTATGATAACTGAGACTTGGAGCTTTGCCATCATCATCTGAACTGGCATTTATCTCAGTGCCTTCTTGAGCACTCGGCTCATGTATTGCTGGAAGTGGAGGAGTAGAAAGTCTAACTGGCCTTTCTGCATCAGTTGTTGGCTTAGGCATCTTGTACTGTTTAGGTCGACAATTGAAGTCCCAATTCATTTCCTACTGGGAGATGATTCCTTGAGCCAATAGCATTTGAGTGATCTGCATGGCAAAAGGAAGAGGACTACCCATTTTTTTGCAAATGGCTTCTTCCATTTCTCCAAAAATGTAATCTGTCAGATCAATGGGTTGTCTTGACAAAATCAAATGTAGTAGCCAAGCAAGACATGGAGTTACTCCCTCTTTGTATCCGGTCTTAGGGTAAATTGTATGCCTAAGTATCAGGAGCAAAGCTTTGGCATCAGCAGACAAACATTTAACCCTATTTGCATTAAACCCAAATTCATTGATGTTTCTGTAAATGTGGGCTGATATTTGCAAATCTGGCATATCACCCACCTGCCTCCATCTATTGCCAGAAAACATTCTGTCATGAATTCTGGTTCTATTCAGTAAGGGACTTGAGGCACCAATGGCAGCTTCAAATTGAGGAGATCTCACTTTTCTCTTTTTCCCACCAATAGTAAACAGAATATAGTGCCTATTCTTGTTCACAAGCAGAGAAGCATAAAATTCTAAAATTCTATTTTCATTCCAAGCTGGCCCAGCAGAAGACATAAGAGCAGCAAGACCAGGGGTTGATCTTACACAATCCAGAATTCTGTTTGAGACTAGAACTGAGCTAATTTGGTTCCAGTCCACATATTGTTGCTTGCACAAAGCTGACAAGAGTTTACCACTCTTATTTTTCCTGTTCTTGTAGCCCATATATACGTTTTTCTGGAATGTGGTGATGAATTGCTCATTAAAGGGAGGTCTATCAAAAGGAAACCAAACCCTTTCTAGCACCAATCTAGCAGCTCTTAGTTTCTTTCCTCCCAAAGTAGCTAGCTCATGCCCAACAATCATGTCAATTTCACCAGCAAGCTCTATTTCTTCATCAGAAGATATGTCTGCACTAGGCTCATAGTCACTGTCGTCTGAAGAAGAAGGGGAATCATGTGGCACTGGTTGTTTCCCCCTTTTTGGTGGTTTAGAAGTTACTTTCTTTACCACTCTACCAGATTTCTGAGGTTGACTGGAGCTATCTGTTTTGGCTTTCTTTTTCCCTTTGACCTTATCTGTAATTTTTCCAAAAAGACTTCTTTTGTATGGATTCTGAGAACTCATTTTGACTTAGACTTCCCTCTTTTTTTTTAAGTAGAACTACTGAGCTGACTTGGTTGACAGACAAACAGGCAGCTTACTGACATTGCAACGAGCAAAAACTGAAAAACAACCTAACCTAAGGAAAATAGAGATGACCTTAAGAAAAGATTTCTATGTTAGGGTTTCAATCTAAGCAAAGATAAGATATAAAGATTGAAGAACTTACAGAACCCTAGAAGCAATGCCTTGAGCACACAGAAACATCGTTGCCAATCACCCAGTCAGGATGAGCGTCGGTGAAGAATTGATCTTGAGCTCAAGAATAGGTTGCGAGAGGATTGATGTGGATGAAGAAAGCTTGAGAAATTTCTGAAGGATATGGAGATATAAATAGCGCAAGTTGCGAGGAATAAAAACATAGAGTTATTGCAGTAATTTGGAGTACGGACAAACATAGGGAAAGTAACGACTGCAATTGCCCGATTTGAAGGAGGTCTCTTTATGAATGGTGGGGTTTTGAGCAAGAGAATCCAAGAAGGTTACCAATTTTTGACAGGTTTAGCAAAGATAACTCCTAAGAATAGGAAAGATTTTGTCGTGAACAGCAAAGATAAGATCCTTTTGAAGTTTGAAATGAACACGTTTTGAAAAAGATAAGTTTTGAGATAAAAGCTACTGTCGTGTGTACCCCGGACTGCTTTTCGGATACACCAGATATTTTTCCATCTGCGTCGGACTGAGTCCTCATGACTTTCCATCTACGCCGGACCGAGTTCGTATAAGACATACTTGGTCCTCCGCAATTGGAAAACTCTCGGTTTGATTAAGGCAGCAATCCGTGGTACATAAACATAGTTCTGAATTTGAAAGTACAGATATAACTAATTTCTTAAAGATTTTCTGAGATCTCTCTTTTAAGAATAACACACGAATTTGTAGAGGGATCTTAGAATAATCTTAATATAATGATCAATCAACCAATAAACTTAGAAGATTTTGGATTCAAATAGGAATGTATGAGCCCTAATTTTCATAAGAGCATGAGTATGATTAACTCAAGCCCAAGAAAAGAGAACTCATGTGCTGAATAGTTTAGGTTTTTTAATATTTTGTATAAGTATTTCCTTCAGACACTTACTTAACCTAATTACTGTGTTTTAGAAAAGTATAGTATAGCAATAGAGAAAGAGAAGACTTTCAACAGCAATTATATGACTTTTTGTTTTCGTGTAATATTTTTTAAAAAATTGTCTTATAATTACTTCAGCACTAGAATTTACTTTGTTCACATAAAGATAGCAAGATGTGCATAGCAAGCAGTCTTGACTCCCCCTTAGTGTGTCATTCAAAGATTCAAACAATGTTTGAAGAAGCAAGAATATTCAGTTCATTTCTTAATTTTGAAAATCTGGCCTCATCAAGTGGTTTAGTGAAAATATCAGCCAATTGATCCTCAGTCCTGACGTGACTAAGCACAATGTCACCTTTACCAACATGATCACGTATGAAGTGATGTCTAATTTCAATATGCTTAGTTCTAGAATGCTGGACTGGGTTGTTGGCTATTTTCACCGCACTTTCATTATCACACAACAAAGGCACATTTTCAAACTTAATGCCATAGTCCAAAAAGGTTTGTTTAATAAAAAGAATTTGAGCACAACAACTGCCTTCAGCAACATATTCAGCTTCAGCAGTTGAAAGTGCTACTGAATTTTGTTTCTTTGAACACCAAGATACTAAGGATCTTCCAAGTAAATGACAACCCCTAGAAGTGCTTTTTCGATCAACTTTGCAACCAGCTTAATCAGAATTTGAATAGCCAAGAATTTAAAGGAAGCACCATTTGGGTAGCACAAGCCAAAACAAGGAGTATGCTTTAGATATCTGAAAATCCTTTTTACTGCACTAAGATGCACTTCTTTAGGTGCAGCTTGAAATCTAGCACATATGCATACACTAAACATGATGTCTGCCCTAGATGCTGTCAAATAGAGTAAAGAACCTATCATGGATCTATATAATTTTTGATCAATAGACGACTTACCTCCCACATCTTGATCAAGATGTGTATTGGTTGCCATAGGAGTTTTAAGAGGCTTGCATTCTTCCAGATTAAAGCGCTTGAGAAGGTCTTTAGTATACTTTTCTTGTGAGATGAAAGTTCCTTCCTTCAATTGCTTGACTTGAAATCCCAGAAAGAATGTAAGCTCTCCCATCATAGACATCTCAAATTCTCTAGCCATTTGTTTACTGAATTCTTTTCATAGAGATAGATTAGTACTTCCAAAGATAATATCATTAACATAAATTTAGCAAATCATTAATGTACCATTAAAATCTTTCAAAAATAATGTTGGATCAACCTTCCCAATTTTGAAATTCTTTTCTAGTAGAGAGTCTCTAAGGCGCTCATACCATGCCCTAGGGGCTTGTTTCAAACCATATAGTGCCTTAGATAACTTATATACATGATTGGGAAATTTCATATGTTCAAAACCAGGAGGTTGTTCAACATATACAGTTTCTTCAATGATTCCATTAAGAAAAGCACTTTTAATATCCATTTGAAACAGAGTAATATTGAAATGATAGGCAAAGGCTAGAAGGAACCGTATGGCTTCAAGTCGAGCTACAGGTGCATAGGTTTCTCCATAGTCCAAACCTTCATCTTGAGAGTATCCTTGAGCTACTAGCCTTGCTTTATTTCGTGTGACCGCACCATTTTTATCTTGTTTATTTCTAAAAACCCACTTTGTTCCAATGACATTATGTTCTGAGGGTCTTTCCACTAAGTTCCAGACTTTGTTTCTTTCAAAGTTGTTGAGCTCTTATTCCATTGCCACAATCCAGTCAACATCCTTTAAAGCTTCATCTATTGTTTTGGGCTCAACACATGAAACAAAAGAGTAATGTTCACTAAAAGATGCTTGTTTAGAACGAGTTTGAGCACCCTTACTAAATTCACCAATGATTTGATCTACAAGGTGATCCTTTGTGATGGTGTGATGGCTTTTTATGAAACTTGGTCCTTCATCCTTCTTTTCATCATCTTCGAGTTGTGATTCATCTTGAGGTATTATGGACATTGATGGTAGATCATCTTTGTCTTCTTTGGGTTTGATCTCACCAATTTCTATTTTCTTCATAGATTCTTTTAGAGCTTCTTCACCTACATCAGTTAGATTCTCATGCTCACCTTGAGAGCCATTAGATTCATCAAATTTAACATCATAGGTTTCTTCTACTAACCCAGTTGTATTATTGAAAACTCTATAAGCTTTAGATTTAGAAGAGTAACCTAGCATGATACCTGTATCACACCTCTTTTGAAATTTACCTAAGTGTGTTCTCTTTTTATAGATATATACCTTGCATCTAAACACATGAAAATATGAGATATTAGGTTTTCTTCCTATCAGAAGCTCATATGAGTTCTTCTTGAGAAGTCGGTGAAGATGGAGCCTGTTGATCGCATGACATGCAGTGTTGATGTCTTCAGCCCTTAAAGCATCAGAAGTGTTATACTCATCCAACATAGTCCTTGCCAGTTCTATTAGAGTTCTATTTTTCCTTTCAACCATACCATTCTGTTGAGGAGTGTATGTGACTGAAAGTTCATGCTTTATACCTAACTCATCACAGTATTCAACAATATTAGTATTGACAAATTCAGATCCATTTTCACTTCTAATCTTCTTAATAGGACAATCAAATTCATTTTGAGCCCTTTTTGCAAAAGTTTTAAATATTTTTCCAACTTCACTTTTATTAGGCAAAAAGAATACCCAAGTGAATCTAGAGAAATCATCCACAATAACAAGACAGTATGAGTTGCCACCTATACTTGCATATGAGGTAGGACCAAAAACATCCATATCCAGAAGTTCTAGAGGCCTAGTAGTGGACATAATATTTTTAGCAGGATGAGAATTAGCTACTTGCTTGCTAGCTTGACAAGCACTGCAAAGTTTATCCTTTTGAAAGTTAACATCCTTTAGGCCCACTACTAGCTCATTTTTGAAAAGCTTTTTGAGATTAGACATACCTACATGCCCAAGTCGTCTGTCCCAAAGCCAACCATGTGAAACTTTAGCAAGCAAACAGGTTGGATTGCATGAGGAGTTAGAATTGAAGTCAACAAGGTAGAGATTTTCAAATCTGAAACCTTTAAAAATAAGCTTCTCTTTTTGGTCATGAACTGTTACTCCATTACTGGAGAAGATACAATGGAAACATAGATCACAAAGTTGAGCAACAGACAAGAGATTGAAATTTAAAGAATCAACTAGTAACACATTTTCAATAGAGTGATAATTTGAGATAGCTATTTTACCATTTCCCTTTACCTTTCTTTTACTGTTACCTCCAAAAGTGATTTTGTGACTCGAATCACTTTCTTTTTCAACTGAGCTGAACATCCTTGAGGTGCCGGTCATGTGTTGTGTGCAGCCACTGTCAATAACCCAGTGCTGGCCCCCACTCTTGTAATTTACCTAAAAGAATGTTCATTTCTTGATTTTAGGTACCCAAATACTTGGGTCCATTAGTGTTAGTCTAAACAACATTGGGGCCAAATGGGTTAGTAAGGATTTAGGCACCCAAATAGTTTTAAGATTTCTGTCCAGATTGGAGGGGCCAACATATTTGACATTCATTTTACCCCTAAAATCTTTAAACAACATATAATGTGCATCAACCATGCATCATCTATTAACCTTAGTATATGAAGCACAGGCAAATTTGCAATTTTTAGAAGCATGATTGTAGTTATGACAATAACAACATCGAGTCCTACTTTTGATAAAATTTATCTTGGGTTTTGGTTGTTCATTCCTTCTAGGCTTAGATTTAGCTTTATAACCTAATCCCTTTTTACCCAGAACAATCTTTTGTTCTCCAAGAATTTTATCAAGAGTAGCACTACCAAGGAAGCATTTTTCTAAACCTTTGTCAAATTTTTCTACTTTGGATTTTAGCTCATTGTTTTCTGTCATGAGCTCTTTAGCATACAAAGCATTTTTTGCAATTTTTGCTACACATGTTAGATGAGCTGGGAGTAATTATTTCATCAGACAACAAATCACAGCTAATTGAAACATTGCAAGATGAACCATTTTTAGATTTGTTATTCTGCATTTCATTATCAATTTCTAGCTCATAGTATTTATCAAGTAATTCATCATGATCTTTAACAAGTTGTATATGTGTGGCTTCAAAGAATCATGAGAATCAGTAAGAAGAGTATGATCGGAATTTAGTACAGAATGAGCATGTGAAAGTTTTTCATGTTTATTTATAAGCTCGTTTTGACTAATTTCTAGCACATCATATTTTTCATGCATGGTCTTGATGTCAGATTCAAGAGTTTCAACTTTATTCATCAAGCTTGTAGCATTTTTCTTTAGAGCCTTGTATTTAGCAGTTTTAACATATAAAGCATCATTAAGCTCTTTAATAATTTCTACAAGCTCTTCATACGAAGGAGAATCGTTTACCTTGTCTTCATCATTTTTGGCCATTAGACACAGTGGTAGAGAAACTGAAGGTGAAGGTGGTGTAGATTCATCCAGAGCGAGCCCTACTAGTCCCTTGGACATTGGCTCTTCTTCATCTGAGGAGGAAGAGGATTCTTCACTTGAATTTTCTTCATCAGTGATCCATTCACCAATGTGTGCCTCCTTCTTCCCTTTCCTCCAATGTTTCTTGAAGTAGCTCTTCTTGCGATGACTCCTCTTGTAGCTTCCTTGAGCTTTTTCTTCATCATTGTCATCTTTGTTCTTGCCCTTGCCCTTTTTGTTACTTTTATTTGGGCAACGGGTAGCTATGTGTCCTTTCTCATTGTACTCAAAGAAGATAAGGTTAGAGAAAGGATTTCTTTTTGAGAAGTGGTTGTATGACTTACCTTTAACATTTACCCTTCTCATGATCTTGTTTGCTGATCTCATGAGTAATGCCAATTTTCTTATATCTTCATCCTCTTCATAGTTTGAATTTTCTTCTTCTTCATCATCAGAGGAATCTTGAACTTTCTCCTTGGCCTTGAGTGCAATAGATTTCTTCTTGGTCTCAACTTCATCACCCAAGGTAAGCTCATGAGCTGAGATCTTCCCCAATAGTTCGGTGGGTGTGAGTTTCTTCAGATCACCACTATTGGATAGATAAGTGATCAGGCTGTGATAGGCTCGAGGTAGAATCCTTATCATCTTCCTGCATACTTCAATATCATCAATTTTAATTCCTAGACCTTTAAGCTCATTTACAATAGGATTTAATATAGAGAACATATCATTAGCATTTTCATGAGGAAGCATTTTGAACTGATCAAATTTTTCTCTGACTACAAAATATCTTTCCTCTTTTACATCAGAGGTACACTCATGAATTTCTTGAAGAGTAGTCCATATATTATAGGCAGTTCACAGATTACTAACTCTATCAAAAACTTCAACACTAAGACACGAAAAGATAGCATTTCTAGCCTGGGCATCGTATTGCAAATTTCTTATTTCTCCAGGTGTGGGTTCTGAGGATGTGGATTGCCCTTCAGGTATGACCCGTGGAAGCAAAGGTCTTTCTGTAACCCTCTGTCGGGACCCGAATATGCAAATCCGGACCCTCTGTGTATACTGCACTAGTCCAGGATCACGCTAGTGCACACAGGCTCAACATCAGTAAATATCACAATCATACATAGCGGAAATATTATGAAAGACATCATATGATACATACTACTAGTTGAATGACCTTATGGTCCACTTACATGACTATGCCTCGCAAGGCTGAATAATAAATTAAACTGCAGCGGAATGAAAACGTAGACAACCCCTCAGTATACCACAGGCAACTGACAAGGCTTGCGCCCTAAATATTCATCTCCTCCTGGAATCTTTCCTCCAGCATTGATGTAGACTCTTCAACTGGTGAGATTTTTGTTGGCAAGGGTGAGTACTTAAAGCACTCAACAAGTTGTGCACAGAATGCAATTCTATGTAACTATATACAAGGCTTATTCCAAAGGATAGGCTATCATGGGCATTTACGAACAAATACAATAAATAGATTGTAAAGACGGTAAAACAAATAACAATAATGATAGATTCAGCTTTTCTCAAGTAAACCAAGTTTCCAATCCTAAATCAATTCCCATCTTCCATATGGCATTCCGCCGTCCCAACCAAGTTGTTCATTTTAATTAAGCTAACCCTTAACTGTAATTCCCGAGCATTGCTCAATACATGAGCACAGACTATCCGAATAGTTTCACACTCTGCAGAGGTTATGCACTTTACCCACGTGACATGATCGTCTCTTGGTGCCTTCCGGGTTAACACACTTCCTTTGGTGTGTCGGGGAGAGATCATGACAAAGCCTTTACAATGCTCTGGCTTAATCAGTACTACCCGCTAAGGTTTCAACACTGGTGGGTCTGAAAACCACAACCAGGGCCCCCCTCTTGCGCCATGTGAATTACTCCATAACTCGGGAACTCACACCGACCAAGATATTACCAAAATTAAGACATTGCAAATTAATCAGCTAGGCTGGCCCATACCAGACATGTGGTTGCACGATTGACTCAGGTCAAAGGCTCGCAAGGTTAAGTCCTTAGAGTGATCAAGGCAAGACATCCACATACCCTCTGCCCATTGGGCCCACCTTGTCATACTCGCCCCTTGTCACTTGCCCCAATCTAAATGATTATCACCCAGGTTGATTACCAAGCACCACGTGCCATCAACAATTCAACATCGTTGCGTGACATGACTCGCCACAACAACTCAATCTCATTGTGGGATCCCACATGACACACAAGTTCATAACATTGTTCTATATTCCATTAATCAAGATTAATTATCAATGATTCTGACACATGTGATGACGTGGCATGGCTAAGCAACTAATATGAACTAACCATCCCATGTTGATTATAATTATTCTCCAACTATATTGAACCAATCTAGGGTGACAATGGATCATGGCATACAATGACAAGGTAGGGTGTAGATCAATCTGGTATATTAGCTAAACCCAATCTAATTTAAAACAATTGTATATTTGAAATATATGCAATAGGGTAAAACAAACATAGCAATTTTATAAACATGGGTTCAACATGATCAAAGCACAACTTGCCTTAACAGCCCTTATTCTTGTTCTCGGACATTGGTCTTGAGTCAACGAATCTTCCTCGGATGCGTTGCACAATTTAACGTCTACGCGAAACGAGAGAGAACAACAAATAAACACCAAAACAGAGAGAAAACAAACTATAAAAATTAAATAAAATTCACCATTAAATAGATCTCAATTTTATAAATTTTTAGAAATTTTAATCACCTCAATCGGAGCTCGTATGAAGGAGAACGACCTCGGAGAAGATCCAAAAATCATAAAAACCTGAAAATTGGAAATACCAAATTTAAACGAATTATTTTTCTAAAGGAAAAACAGGTTTATTGCGTCACTGCTGACGCAAGGCTGACGCAAGGCTGACGCGCGGGACCCTCGATCTATGGACCCAGTCCATAGGCATCAACAGTCCACGGTGGACCGGGCTCCGCGAGCAGCGCTAGGGCGACGCGGCGAAGACTCGACATGGCGGTGGCGCGCGCCGCACGCGTGGTCGCGATCGCGGATGACACGAGGGCAAAGGAGCTGACGCAGCGCTGATGTGGATGGGCCATGCGAACGACCACGCGTCGCTCATCCAACGCTGCGCCGGTCGGACGATGAAGAAGCAAGAAGCGCGGCGATAGAGTCGTGGCAAGATCCGAGCGCTTCGAGGGCGTCGGACGGCCACACCTTGCGGCGAAGAACGACGGCGAGGGCGGCGGCGCTATCCATCGGAGACGAAGAAGATGATGCGGCTTTAGAGCTACGGCGACGGATCAGGCGCGTTTGCTCGCGAATCCGGAAGAGGATGACGACGCGAACCCGAAGGCACAAACGGAAGCGGCGGAGAGGCACCAGTGACGAAGATCCATGCGGTTGAAGGGCTCGCTTACGGCGGAGGACTCTGACGAGCTCGAGCAAAGCGACGACGGCGACTCGGGCACTGAGACCTAGGGCAAATGAGGCGACGCGACTCGGGCTTCCCGCTGCGCAGGGCGGTGCCTTAAATAGGGTCCTAGGGAGGCGTGCTGGGCTGGAAATCCGAGACGGATTCGGCGGCGGCGGCAAAGTCCGGCGTCAACACAGAGAAGTGATGTGGCTCCATCCCGTGTGTCCACGACGCAGAGATCCGACGGCTCACAAGCGGCGGCGATGCGGTTGAATCCCGATCGCTGGATAGAGATCCAACGGATGAGCTCAAGGGCGGCTAGGGTTTCGAAAAGTTGGTCATGCGCGACGCGGCCGAGGTGTCTTTGGGTAGGAAAAGGCCGACGAGCCTGAAAGGAATGGGCCAGCGGAGATTCGGCCCGGGAGGAGGTTTCGAATAAAAATTATTTTCCGAATCAATAACATTCCAAAAATTCAAATAAAAGCAAATAGATTCAAATAAATTCAGAAAAATCTCCAAAAATTCTTTGAGACATTTGAACTCAAATAAAATAGTTTTAGCAAAACTTTATATTAAACTTGTTTAATTTTTACAAATTTTCACTAACGGTTAATACACATAATTTGAATTCAAATCAACTAAATCCAGATAAATTCCATAAATTCCAGAAAATCCCAGAATGCATAAATAGCAATAAAATAATATTGAATGCAAATTTTGGGATGTTACAAACCTTTCCCCCTTAACAGAATCTCGACCCCGAGATTCAGGGCTAACTAGAGAATAGGTTTGGAAATTCTAACTTCAAATCGTCTTCACGCTCCCAAGTTGCTTCTCTTTCGGAATGATTGCTCCACTGAACTCTGCAAAAGCGGATAGACTTGTTTCTGGTCTTGCGTTCCATAACATCCAAAATTCTGATCGACTACTCCTTGTAGATCAAATCCTCCTGCAGTTCAATTGCTTCTCATGGCATCTGCTCCGCTGGCACTCTGAGTCATTTCTTAAACTGTGACACATATAACACATCATGCACCTCCTGCCATTGACTGCGGCAACTCCAACTGATAAGCAACATCTCCTTGACAGCTCAAAATCTTGAACAGACCAACATATCTTGACGCAAGCTTCCCTTTATCGCGAACCCTTTTGACACCCTCAAGAGGGCTAACTCCGAGATACACAAATTATCTGACTCGAACCTCGAATCTTGATGACGGTTATCAGCGTAGCTCTTTTTCCTTGACTGAGCTACCTTCACTTCTGTGAAATCATAGCAACTCGCTCTTCAGCTTCCTTGAGAATATCCGGTCCAATACCATACGATCTCCTGTTTCATTCCAATTCAACGGAGTACAACAGGCACGTCCATGCAACGCATCACTTGGTGACATTTACAAGCTAGCCTGGTAACTATTATTGTAACTGAATTCCGCATACGGTAAACATTTATCCCAAGACGTAGCATAAGCTAAAGCACAAGCTCTCAACATATCCTCTAGAATCTGATTTACTCTCTCAGTCTGACCATCTGTCTGCGGGTGATATGCTGTACTGAAATTCAGGCGAGTTCCCATTGCTTTATGCAAGTTGTTCCAAAATCTTGAGGTAAATTGGGTACCTCTGTCTGACACAACCTTCTTAGACATACCATGCAAACACACAATTATATATAGTCCTACCAACTGATCTCCTGCATAAGTAGTCTTAATGGTGTGAAATAAGCGACTTCGGCCAAACGGTCAACGATGGTCCAAACGGAACCATATCCCTTCTGGATTCTCGACCATTCTCAATGCTAGGTATCTTATTACTGATTTGCCTCTTTCCTCCACTCAGAACTCTACACCGGCTGTAACAAACTTGCTGATCTCTGATGCACCGCTTTCATTCTCTAACACACGTCACACAAAGCGATATTTTTAGTAACTTCACGCTTCATCTTAAGCTACCAAAACCTTTCCTTAAGACCTTGATATATCTTAGCACTTTTCTGGATGAATTGAATACTTAGAATCATGAGCTTCTTCCAAAATCAACTGCTTAAGCTCTTTCTTTATTCGATACATAGCCCGACCTTTAAACCGTGTGGTTCCTTGGTCATCCATGATAAAGTCCTCATCTAAGCCTTCATCTTTTTGACCTGCTTTGATCTGATCTTCAAGCATTGGCTTAACTTTCAAAGCAGCTATAAATCCTTGTGAAACCACTTCTAATTTCAACTTTCAAAACTCTTTGCACAATTTCGATTGATCACTTGATATTGGTGTATTGGTACTATGGCCTTTACGACTTAAGATATCGATATACGCATTAGCCTTACCAGGATGGTAACGGATCCCAGCCTTATAATACTTAATCAACTCTAACCATCCTTTTCGTTCCATATTAAGGTCTGCACTTCGAACTCTTATGGTCTGTACATATCTCCAATAATATATTGACGCAATAACTTCAAAGCATGCACTACAGTAGCAATTTCCAATTCATGCGTAGCATAGTTCTCTTCATGTGGCCTCAACCGTCCTGACGCATAGGCAACAACTTTGCCTTTCTGCATTAACACACATCCAAAATTTTGTCTTGAGGCATCATAGTATATATCAAACTGCGTTTGCGCATCTGGCAACGCTAAGACAGGTGCTATCGTCAAACATTTCCTCGATCACAGAAAACTCTTTTTGCACTGCGGCGTCCATGCAAACTTCTTCTCCTAATTGCCTAAGCGGTCTCGGTTGCTCCCACGTAACATCGCTTTTGGTTGGATCCACGGTAACTCCTTTAGCAGTCATCTCATGACAAGAAATTCAATTTTCTCCTTCCAAGAGTCACATTTGCTAAACTTAGCATACAACCATTGGTCTAGCAACCTTTCCAAAACTAATCCCAACTTGTTCCGCATACTTTCCTTTTGACTTGAAGTAAACAAAAACATCCCACCTATACACCATAACAGCTTGACCAATTTCCCATGGAACTCCATTCGTCATGTCCATAAATTCTGTAATGGCATTGATCATTCTAGCGCACATCGTAAACTCACACCGTCCATAATGCGAGAAAACTCGACCTAAGAACATTCTCTCGCATAGATTCTCGAATCGATGATAACTTGATCGAAGATCTATCCTTGAGAACACTCGGTCCCTTTTGGTGATCAAACCAATTACGATCCCGGCGTGAATACTTACCCTTTTGATCATCACCTCATTAAATTCTCAACAATCGATACACATTCCCGAGCTCCTATTTTTAAGCAGAACAGTACGCTCCCTATGGTGACGGCGGCTTTAGCGAAACATTTTTCTAACAACTCTTGATCTTCTTCTTCATCCTAACTAGCTAATCAGAGGCATTTGATAAGGTCTCTTCGCTTTTGACGGTGTACGGGCACTAACTTGATTTCTCGATCGGACGACATACTAGACAATTCCTCGTAAAATATATCCGCATGTTCTCCAACAACGGCACATCTTCTAGGTCATGACTTCAAACTGTTGACCTTGGTGACCAACACGAACCGTAGTCATTTGAAATTCTATTTTCCCGCTTTGAGGGCTTTTAGTTGACACAATTCTTTGACCAAACTCCAGGACAGCCTTATGTCCGGACGACCAATTCATTTCAGGAGTAGCATCTCGGGTCTGATATCCCATATCGCTTGCTAGAAACTTTTCTCCAACTTAACTCCATCACATTCTAGGTTAGATCAAGCAATAGTGTACTTTCTGACCATGATAATTCCTCGGGCTGACAATCTTTACAAACACTCTTCGAATCGATCATCGTTGCACACGCAACATCTTCAGGTGAACCGTCAACATAGGGGAATACTCAGAAACATCCTTTATCATTAATGCTTTTATTCCAACACTTCGCATATCAACCTCTCAACCATCTTTACTTTATTTATTTAGGCACGAAAATCTTTACATGGAATTCATCTCTAGTCACTTTTCTTTTACAAACGAGGGTATGACACTTGCATAGGCTAAAATCATCGATCTAAACTTCCTCGATTGGCATTGGCGCCAAGCTTTGATAGAGCAATTAAGATTGACTTGTCTTGGGCGATCACTTCCTTATGAGGGCAATTATTGGCAAAGTGCCCGGCTTGTTCTGTATAGCAAAGCTTAGGGCCACCTATCTTCCCGAGCATTCATCGACCAGGGCAGTGTCTTTATTCAGATGCCTCTTCTTCAATTGATTCTTTGCACAAACCTCTCTTGCAACCTTATTGCTCTCGTTTGGCGTTATAAACTTGACTGAGGTAACTTCCGGAAGGACCGCGTCTGTAGGAGACTCTAGATTCTTTCGCGGGCATTTCTTAACAAAATGGCCTTCCTCATGACAGTAGTAGCACAAACGTTTTCGCTGTTGTGCCTT
Organism: Otatea glauca; assembly: GCA_036346275.1. Lineage (NCBI taxonomy): Eukaryota > Viridiplantae > Streptophyta > Magnoliopsida > Poales > Poaceae > Otatea > Otatea glauca. The sequence goes on along the minus strand of CM070713.1, from coordinate 42,554,216 downwards.
GCTGGGTGCAGCTACATGCACATTATTGTCTTCTTGAGGCGTCATGACTGGTTGCTTCGTAGGGCATTTTCTAGACCAATGGCCTTCTTCATCACACAGGAAACATGCTGTTGGTGACTGCCAATTACTTCTTTCTTGATGAGGGCCAACAGGATTAAGGTATTGTGTCCTTAGCTCTTCGAGTGGCACCACTTTTGCAACTGACGTTCCGCCTCTTCTTGACGACTCTTGAGCAACTACGGCTCGAAGATTCCTTTGCTGATGCTGAATTACAGCGGTAACTATTGGATTCAGAGGACATTGAGCTGGACCATGATCTCGGCCTTCACAAAGGTAACATGTGATGTCACTCGTAGGACATTCTCCTAGAGAATGGCTTCCTTCACAGCTGGAGCAATTAATCGCATGCTCGTCAGCGGTATGTCCTATTTCTCCACAACGAATGCATGCACGATCCTCTGACTTGTTTGGTTGACAGCACTTTAGAGAGCAACGCTTAAATGTTGAACAAGGTGCAGGGATAGTATTCTGCTCTGTATTTACCGTGACCATACTGTCTCCAGGTGGGGCAAAGAGATTACGAAAAGCAACAACAAATTCATTCCAAGTGACATTCCGCGGGGCTTCATGAACAGCACAATATTTCTTCCACCATTCAGTAGCGATTCCAGAATCGATAAGAAGCATCTGGACTTTCTCATCGCCTTCACATCGAGCAATGAGCAGCTTCCTCTCAATGGTCTTGAGCCAATCATCTGCTTCCGATGGTAATACATTTCCTGAAAACACCGCCGGACGAGTCCTTATGAATTATGATAACCTTGAATAAGAACGGAAATCGTTGGTAGCAGCTTGGGACACTTGGTTGACATTGGCTAGGTTAGTCATATTCTGCATCTGCTTCATCATTGCATGCATCCACCGAGTCCGAGCGATCAAGAACTCTCTCAAACTCGCATATCCATCTGTCTCGACGGTTTGAAGAACTAATCCACTATTGAGATTCTCCTTGGATTGATTTTCACGCCATCGATTATGTTGTTTCCACGAATCGAACCCTCCGCTTGATTGCTTCACTTGGAATAGGGAAGAGGAAATAGCATAGGTAAGCGAGAATCCTAAAGCGGGGAGATAGGTTTAACCCAATAACTTAAGCAAACAAGATAATAACTTGGTATGGTTGCTTATATAAGCCTAAAAGCTCTGCAACACATACTGCACACTCAGCAATCAAGGAAGAACCAATTCAACCTATACACACAAAACTACCGCCTACAAGGGTAACACTTCTATCTTAAGCGGACGCGACTCCCACACATGAGTCTCAACTGGCTACTCGAAGCATAGGTCTTCTAGCTTCTGGAACACTTCACCGATCTACTCCTTCCTTGAGCTCGATGATTCCCTCCTTCTTGATCTTCAGGGTTGACAGCGAACATTTGATGCTTTCTTCTATGATGTGGCACGTCAACCACCAAGACAACTCAGATAAGGTTTTTAACTCGATTCCAGCAAGGGAGAGAGAAAGAAATTCCGCAGGGGAAAAGAGAGAAATTTTGACGAGGAAAGGAATAGAAGAATAAGATAAGTCAAGAACATATTATTCTTCCAAGTTAATTCTTTTCTTTAGAAAATAATTTTGAAGTTCCTATAGAGATGACCAGACTATCTAGGGTCAAGGCCTACAATCAGTATGGCTCTGATACCACTTCTGTCGGGACCCGAATATGCAAATCCGGACCCTCTGTGTATACTGCACTAATCCAGGATCACGCTAGTGTACACAGGCTCAACATCAGTAAATATCACAATCATACATAGCGGAAATATTATGAAAGACATCATATGATACATACTACTAGTTGAATGACCTTATGGTCTACTTACATGACTATGCCTCGCAAGGCTGAATAATATATTAAATTGCAGCAGAATGAAAACGTAGACAACCCCTCAGTATACCACAGGCAACTGACAAGGCTTGCGCCCTAAATATTCATCTCCTCCTGTAATCTTTCCTCCAGCATTGATGTAGACTCTTCAACTGGTGAGATTTTTGTTGGCAAGGGTGAGTACTTAAAGCACTCAACAAGTTGTGCACAGAATGCAATTCTATGTAACTATATGCAAGGCTTATTCCAAAGGATAGGCTATCATGGCTATTTTGCAACAAAGCAGCATTTACGAACAAATACAATAAATAGATTGTAAAGACGGTAAAACAAATAACAATAATGATAGATTCAGCTTTTCTCAAGTAAACCAAGTTTCCAATCCTAAATCAATTCCCATCTTCCATATGGCATTCCGCCGTCCCAACCAAGTTGTTCATTTTAATTAAGCTAACCCTTAACTGTAATTCCCGAGCATTGCTCAATACCGCGAGCACAGCTATCCGAATAGTTTCACACTCTGCAGAGGTTATGCACTTTACCCACGTGACATGATCGTCTCTTGGTGCCTTCCGGGTTAACACACTTCCTTTGGTGTGTCAGCGGAGAGATCATGACAAAGCCTTTACAATGCTCTGGCTTAATCAGTACTACCCGCTAAGGTTTCAACACTGGTGGGTCTGAAAACCACAACCAGGGCCCCCCTCTTGCGCCATGTGAATTACTCCATAACTCGGGAACTCACACCGACCAAGATAGTACCAAAATTAAGACATTGCAAATTAATCACTAGGTGGCCCATACGGACATGTGGTTGCATGATTGACTCAGGTCAAAGGCTCGCAAGGTTAAGTCCTTAGAGTGATCAAGGCAAGACATCCACATACCCTCGCCCATTGGGCCCACCTTGGCATACTCGCCTTGTCACTTGCCCCAATCTAAATGATTATCACCCAGGTTGATTACCAAGCACCACGTGCCATCAACAATTCAACATCGTTGAGTGACATGACTCGCCACAACAACTCAATCTCATTGTGTGATCCCACATGACACACAAGTTCATAACATTGTTCTATATTCCATTAATCAAGATTAATTATCAATGATTCTGACACATGTGATGACGTGGCATGGCTAAGCAACTAATATGAACTAACCATCCCATGTTGATTATAATTATTCTCCAACTATATTGAACCAATCTAGGGTGACAATGGATCATGGCATACAATGACAAGGTAGGGTGTAGATCAATCTGGTATATTAGCTAAACCCAATCTAATTTAAAACAATTGTATATTTGAAATATATGCAATAGGGTAAAACAAACATAGCAATTTTATAAACATGGGTTCAACATGATCAAAGCACAACTTGCCTTAATAGCCCTTATTCTTGTTCTCGGACCTTGGTCTTGAGTCAACGAATCTTCCTCGGATGCGTTGCACAATTTAACGTCTACGCGAAACGAGAGAGAACAACAAATAAACACCAAAACAGAGAGAAAACAAACTATAAAAATTAAATAAAATTCACCATTAAATAGATCTCAATTTTATAAATTTTTAGAAATTTTAATCACCTCAATCGGAGCTCGTATGAAGGAGAACGGCCTTGGAGAAGATCCAAAAATCATAAAAACCTGAAAATTGGAAATACCAAATTTAAACGAATTATTTTTCTAAAGGAAAAACAGGTTTATTGCGTCACTGCTGACGCAAGGGACCCTCGGTCTATGGACCCAGTCCATAGGCTTCAACAGTCCACGGTGGACCGGGCTCACGGAACAGCGCTAGGGCTGACGCGGTAGAGACTCTGACACGGCGGCTGACGCGGCGCACGCGTGGCTGCTGATGCGGATGACACGAGGGCGAAGGAGCTGACGCAGCGCTGATGTGGATGGGCCATGCGAACGACCACGCGTCGCTCATCCAACGACTGCGCCAGATCGGACGGTGAAGAAACAAGCGCGGCGCGATGCAGTCGTGGCAAGATCCGAGCGCCGAGGCGATCGGACGGCCACACCTTGCGGCGAAGAACGACGGCGAGGGCGGCGGCGCTATCCATCGGAGACGAAGAAGATGATGCGGCTTTAGCGCTACGGCGACGGATCAGGCGCGTTTGCTCGCGAATCCGGAAGAGGACGACGACGCGAACCCGAAGGCACAAACGGAAGCGGCGGAGAGGCACCGGCGACGAAGATCCATGCGGTTGAAGGGCTCGCTTGCGGCGGAGGACTCCGGCGAGCTCGAGCAAAGCGACGACGGCAACTCGGGCACTGAGACCTAGGGCAAACGAGGCGACGCGACTCGGGCTTCCCGCTGCGCAGGGCGGCGCCTTAAATAGGGTCCTAGGGAGGCGTGCTGGGCTGGAAATCCGAGACGGATTCGGCGGCGGCGGCAAAGTCCGGCGACAACACGGAGAAGTGACGTGGCTCCATCCCGTGTGTCCACGACGCAGAGATCCGACGGCTCACAAGCGGCGGCGATGTGGTTGAATCCCGATCGCTGGATCGAGATCCAACGGATGAGCTCAAGGGCGGCTAGGGTTTCGAAAGGTTGAGTCATGCTTGTGACGGCGTGAGGTGTCTTTGGTCGAAAAAGGCCGGCAGAGCGCTGAAAGGAATGGGCCAGAGATTCTACGGGAGGAAGTTTCAATAAAATTATTTTCGAATCAATAACATTCCAAAAATTCAAATAAAAGCAAATAGATTCAAATAAATTCAAAAAAATCTCCAAAAATACTTTGAGACATTTTGAACTCAAATAAAATAGTTTTAGCAAAACTTTATATTAAACTTGTTTAATTTTTCCAAATTTTCACCAATGGTTAATACACATAATTTGAATTCAAATGAACTAAATCCAGATAAATTCCATAAATTCCAGAAAATCCCAGAATGCATAAATAGCAATAAAATAATATTGAATGCAAATTTTGGGATGTTACACCCTCCACACATCATAACTTACGGCTTCGAGATAACACCTCATTCTAATTTTCCAATAAGCATAATTAGTGCCATCAAAAATAGGAACCTTTCCTACACTTATTGTAGCTGATCCTATTCCCTCGGCCATTTTACCCAAGCTGTTAAGCTTTTAGAGGGGTAACCTTGCTCTGATACCACTTGAAAGGATCAAGTTGGCCTAGAGGGGGGTGAATAGGCGACTTTAAAATTTTTAATTCTTATAAAAAAAACTTTTCTCCATAAAAACAACAGCAACAAAAATTATTGTAAAGATTTAGCATAAATCTGTTTCACTAAGACTTGTATAGAGAAGAATTTGAAATAGAATTGACAATAAGAACAGCAAAACGAAGATAGATCAATAACATGATGACTCAAAGATTTTTTCACCGAGGTTCAGAGCTCAATCTCCTACGTCCCCGTTAGAGCACTTCTTCAGAAGTATAGCTTAACCAAAAGCACTTCTTCAGATGTATTGCTCCACCAAATGGCCAATCACAATGGCTTTTGGTTTTCCACTATCTTGACTCTTTCACCACTCCAGTGAGGTGAGTCTCAACCTTTTACAGTAATGGTGGTCTTCCACAATCTCTGTTAGATAGGTCGCACTAACAACTTCCCCAGCCGTCTAGGAACAGCTAGTTCCAAGAGTAATAGACTATCCACAAGCCCTGTCTCTTGGTTCAGTAGCTAGATGCAAATTAGACATAGATTGTAGCAAGAACTTCTAACTATTCAGAATGAATGTTTGTAGTTTTTGAGTTGAAGTTCAAACTCTTTGATGAAATGAAGCTCAGAAATTCTAAAGATCAAAGAGTTGTATATGATTTGAAAGATGTCAACGGTGTTCAGGATGTCAAGGATGTATATGTGCAAAGCTATACATATCGTTTTGTGAACCCAGGCACTCTATATATAGAGCCTGAACAGAAATAACCGTTGTATCTGCCATTTGCCCGTTGGGGGTTGGTAAGATAGATAGGATAGGTAAACTACTACCTTTTTATAAGAATTTTAAGGTGTATGAGACATAAGTCAAAATACACACATGCTGGACTAAAATTTTTAGTCCGGGGTACATAGGATTTGAGAAGCATTATTGTACTCATAGTGACCCATTTGTGCCGGACCGAAAATTTTGGTTCGTCGTAAATATATTTGTCAAGGTAGTTTGTGCCGGACTGAAAATGATGGTCTGATGTACAGATACTTTGATTTATATTGATATCAGCAAAACAATGTTTGCGCCGGACCGAAAAAGTTGGTCCGGTGTACACATGGTTTTGTTCCATTTGAGTACCTGCGAATAACGTTTGCGCCGGACCGAAAAAGTTAGTCCGACGTACATGGGAAAACAGTTGGTTTTATTTGAAAGAAGTATGTTTGCGCCGGACCGAAAAAGTTGGTCCGACGTACACATAGAATTCTGGTCCGCATCAAACTTCATATTTTTGGTTAAGATTTAAGCAAAATAATTCTTAACACAGACTAGAATTTTATTTAGAGTGAAAATATAACTTATGTCGGACTAAATTTAAGAAAGAATTTAGATTGGTCTGACGTAAACGGTGTACGCTTGGTTGAAAAGAATCAAAGAATTGTTCTTAACGCTGGACTGAAAAAGTCAGTCCTGCGTACATGGAGTGCGCTCGGTGAAGAGAACTCTTAGCTCCGAACCAAATTTGAGTGCCAAAAAGATGTTTGGTCTGAGAGAGAATTCTTTTTGGCTAAGATAGAGAAGATTTTTTATTTTGAATGAGAAATATGAAATGTCCTATGCTCCAAGTAGTCTTAGTGATTTTGCATGTAAACCTAGATCATTTCTTATGTATAATCCCTCTTAATAGTACGGTGATTCTAGCTATTTGGCTTGAATCAATTTCCAAGACAAAACTAGAAACAAATACCTTAGCCTTGATCTTCAAATCTGACTATTGTCGGCTTTTTACTTAGTATACTTTTTGATCATCAACACCAAAACCTACATAGTAAGCATAATTGACAAAAATAGGGAGCCTAGATGCTCTCAATGGGGAACATACCCAGTACGACATCGAGTGCATCCTGAGCTTCCTCTGCCGTCACATGATGGAGACGGCCATGACTGCTACTTGGGGCCGGAGTTGAGGTTGGACTTGGAGTTTGCTGGCTTCTAACTCCTTGAGGTCGCCCTTTAGGTTGAGAGCGAGACTGTCCTGTCTTCTTCTTAGGACATGAATTGGCATAATGTCCACACTCATTGCAATGGAAACATGTAATATTAGGTGCTTGCCTCTGAGCACCGATGATTGCCCTTGCTTGCTGTGCTTGACGAGCAGACTGTTGTGGGGCACGAGAGACTTGACTCTGGGAGTGCTGAGTCTGAGAGACTTGCCGCTTGGATCTTTGGACTTGTAGTGGGGGTCGACGCACATTTGCCGATAGCCCACCTTGCGGTCTGGATGGACCCACCCTAGTGGCCTTATGCGCAAGCCACTTGCGCTTTCTGCTCTCCTGCATAGCCCGACTTCCATACTCAACTCGATCTGCTTTTTCTACCAGAGTCTAGAAATCATTAATATCATGAGCTATCAGGGTCCATTTGATCTCTTCATTAAGATGTTCCCTGAATCGCTCAATCTTTCTAGCTTCATCCGCCACCTCATAAGTAGCATATCGAGATAAATGATTGAAGTGATGCAAATATTCCATCACAGACATGTTACCTTGCTTAAGATCCATAAATTCTCACTTCTTCACCTCGATAATGCCGGCCGGAATGTGAGTGCGGAGAAAAGCTGCCTTAAATTCTGGCCACAATACAACTTTCCCTTCTGGTAAGACAGCTTGATAGTTCTCTCATCAAATGGCTGCAGCTTCCTACAGCTGATATGAAGCATATAAAACTTTCTCTCTATCGTCGCATTGTGCAATGGCCAGCTTGCTCTCCATTGCGCGGAGCCCGTCATCAGCATCCAATAGCTCAGATGATGAAGAGAAAGTAGGAGGCTGAGTTCTCAAAAATTCATTCAACTTTGATATTTGAGGTGGCCCACCATTACCCCCTCGAACAGCACCCTGAGAAGCTGTGTTCTGTGCTATTTGTTGTAGCAAAAGGGAGTTAGTTCGACGACCTTGCTCAATCATAACCAGTACCTATGCCATAGTTGGTGGGCTTGGCAATTGCTCCTCCGGAATATTCTCATGCACATGCTGAGAAATAGGAGGATCATGACGAGCTGCCTAAGATGATGATGCTCTAGTTGCTGGGTGTTGCGGATTAGGTTGTGAGGGCGTAGGGATACCCACCCTTGGGGCGCGAGTATCTTGAGTGGCTTCACTCTCTATAATCTGGCTAAGAGACCTTGTAGTCCTTATCCTGCAATTACATCTATTTAGATGACGACAGTAGAAGAGATTATTGAATTAAACTTACTCTTAAGTAACATCCCATCTTTTGTTTTTCATGTTGCAATATTATTATCATCAAGGATTATCTCATCGAAAACTTTCACTTCAAAAGTTGGAAATTTGCGAGAGAAAACCCATTATCATTCATTCATAGAAGAAAATTTACAACCAAAAGTTTACAATACCAAAATAACATCCCATACTTAATGTACATACATACCTAAGTTATTTTACATTTTATCATTACTATTCTAATTCTAAAACTAAAACACTATTATCTAACCATCGGAGTCACTAGAGGCCACCCACATATCGCCAACCACAGGGTAGGATGGGGGTGCGCCGATGTCGCAACTACTCTCTGAGCTAGAAGGCATAGGTAAGGGCTCCTGGGTGCCTACTAGTCGAAACTAGGGTAGATATTCCTATCTATTACCTGCCCTTCGCTGCCTTGGCTTGGGTTCAGGATCTTGGAATCCTATGTAATTCTCATATATACGGACATAAGTGCCCATATTAACATTATGAGCCTTACATAGTCTTCGCAACAACTTGCGACCTGCCTCTTGTATTGCTTTAAACCTAATAGTGTTATGGTGCTTCGCGCGATGATGCATAATGCGATCCTCAACTCTTGTAGTCGCATGCGTGCACACTTTAAACCCATAAGGGGTTTGCTTTACATCAAAAATAGGTTGATTCTTTTCATGACCAAAATCCACAGCAAACTCCCTAGCCACATCGGCCCAAACAATGTGGTTAGTCATCTGAAATTTTCAAAAGAGGGTAAGATTAACATTAAATAATATTTCAAATGAAATAGAGATTGAAACATAAGGAAGGGATCATAATATTCACCTTTTTATTCATAAAACTTCATTTTGATTACTCAAGTTTTTAGAATATAGTTTTAAACTTCATGTCGTATACCTAACCTTATATTTCACATAGATTAGGGTTATCTCCTTGCAAAATTTTATTTTATAGACTAAATATTGCAGGAAAAACCCAAAGAACATACAAAACTTACAACCAAAAGCCATACCATTCATATTATCTCATAATGTACATCATCACAAAAGATTTTTACATATTCCTTATTCTACATCTACGCGCCATTCCTACACTTCCTAATCTAATGCCATCTTCCTCATCTCCACCACAGGAAGTCTAGAAGATGGTCCTACTTCCACTTTACTCTTACTCAAGGCTCTCGAAGTATATTACCTACGGAGATATACTTGCGGAGCTTCGGGTTGGTACGTACACTTACTACTTGGATTTATTCCTTTATCATTAACTAAGCGTGGGCGGCTACCTATACAAAACATTCTGGTTCCTCCAGGTCTACCAGGAGTAGGTACATAAGAAATTGGCGGAGGACGTCGGGAAGATGGAATCTGGGAAGCCCCCTCATACAACACTGCGCGTGGTATTGTTCCTCTTGCCACACTCATTGCCATATGGGATTCCAAAAATGCCATTCGACGACGTGTCTCCAACAACTCCTGGGCTAGTTGTACATAATGCTTATCTAACATATTTACAAAGTCTACCATGACGCGAATGTTATCATCCCTATTTCTGGTACTGTCTTGATACACATTATCTCCAATGAGAAGTCTTCCGGGAAGGTAGTGATAAGTGGGGCTCAATGTGTGGAAGAGCATGTCGGAGACGCACCACAGCTAAGTAGGCAGCTTCATTCATTGAAGAATCAATGGATGAGCCAAACCCGTCAAAGCACCTTTCGCCTTCATTGCAGATCGGCCTGGGTGGTATATAGACTCTTGTAGCAAATTCCTTAGTTTTTGAACTAAGGTATGTCTGGAATACTACATATCGAGGAAGACCTTCAAAATGACATTCTTCTAACAGATGGTGTAGTACCCCCATCATGCCAGTGAGTTTCGGTACAACCGACTCATGGCATGGAACATATGGTGCCATATACAAAATAATAAAAGAAAAGATTAGATTAATACTTATGAATATGAAAAGTCAAGGAGCTACAGATAAGAAAATAAGCAAGTATGCTAAGTTCCATCATTGGTAGAGGATAAGTTTTTATTGTAAATTAAGTTTACACCTTCCTAACTAACGACCATGTCACCTAGGGTTTCCTGCAGTCAGTATGGCTTTGATGCCAATGCTGTGAAACACCGTCCAAAAAGGACAAAAATCTCCATGTGATTACTGTACTAGTCCCATGATCAGTGGCTAGCACTCACATGTTTACAACATCAATATCGCATCCATACACCCATTATATTACTACCTGGAATAAAAGATAATTATACAGAAGTCTTTACATAACATTACAGTACAGCGAAAAGTAAGACATAAAGAGCCAAAAGCTTCGTAGAGTGCCCTTCCAACCCGCAAGCATCTGACAAGGTAACCCTAGAAGAAATCATCATCGAAAACCGCGAGGCCTGCCTGGCAATACACATCGTCTGACAAATCGAGGGCTTCACCTTCTGAGACAGCAGGTGGCAAGTTTGAGTACATGGTACTCAGCAAGACTTGTAGTGTTTTGCAAATGCAATTAAATAAATATGCATGCTAAGGCAAAAGTCAAGCTCTAGGTTATTTTGCAGGTGCAATAAAATGAAAACATATGATTATGCTAGATTGCAAACCGTAGTTTATAAACTGCTAAAGTTTTAATAAGCAAACGCAAATATTCATATCCCACAATATAGCCTACCCGACTGCATGGCCCACAGTGTCGATCCTTTGATACAAAATGATGGTTGCTAAAGTAATTTCCAAACCAAACCCCTTTTTAGAAAAAAATACCAAATCTAACATTGGAATGACTTCACCAAGTGTCCTTAACCGTGGACGCGACTAATCGACTAGATTTTTCACTCTGCGGAGGTGTACATCTTTACCCACAAGGAATGATCAGCCTCTTTTGCCAAGCCAATTGACACACTTCCTTTGGTGTGTCGGCAAGGAGATCATAAATAATCGTTACATTACCTAGACATGGCTTCGAACCAGCCCGGGACGTTAACCCTCGCCATAGAAATAGAAACACACACCCAAAACGTGGTTCATTTCACGTGACCTCCAACACACCGTTTCTGTTTATGGCAAGGCGTACACCGTTGCACGGGTATACATTTACACACACCAAGGCGTGGAAGCCCCTCACAAGCAGACCTGTCCGGGATGCTTCCGCCAGCTCTCGCCTACCAATGTGCAATGCCATATCTAAATAACTTAATAGGTTAAGGCTTGTCCCATTCCAGCCCTCGTGGTTGCACGGAATTCTTGGATAAATAACGTCCCATTGCTCGGTCCTTAATTTGACACGGGCGATACTCCACCCTACACTATGTGCAAATCCCTCTGCTCAACCGGCTAGTGCTAGTAATCTCCTGCATCAAAACCATAGTTTTATTTTGGGGTTTTAATCAAAATACTAGCAACCATTTTCTCGAATAATGACCATTCATCAGTTGAAAAGATTGAGAACGTACTGACAGGTGGCTAAGCAGATTTATATTGCTAGTGATTATACCCAAACTGACATTAATTATGTCTAACTCATACGAAAGGTTACAAGGTTCACATGTCCATACAGATTAAGGAAAACCATAATTTACAGGGTTTACTACAGTTTCTACCCAACATAGCATTTTTATGGAGAATTAGCCGAATGCATAATATATTGACAAAAACAACATATTGTAGGTAAATTATTGGGCTCAACATGCTCAAGGGGGTACTTGCCTTACTGTTCGCTGTCTGGCTCGATGTCTTGATCTGCGACTGGTTCGACTTCCTCCTTAGGGACGTCAATGTCTACACGTAGCGTAATAAGAAGAATAGTAACAATCAGCAAATCCCAAAAGAAAAACAGAAAGAAAATAGACAGCAAAATAATTAGAAGTCTAATGCAAAAACCGGATGCTTCTTTTATAAATTTTTTGTTTGCAATTTACGAATTCTAGATGCTAAAATTGTTTAATATTATAACGATATGATCAACCTTAACATGAAGCAGCATTTCCTTTATTTAGGATTCAGATGCAAAGCAATATTTTATTAAACTTCTAGATATATAAAAGCTTGATCTTTTACTTTTCATATGCATATATGCACATGAGTGAGTGTACTTACATCTTAACCAAATCTTATGAGTATTACATGACAATTAGCTCTTCAGATATGATTTGAAATAATCTTTGAGACTGTAAGGCCTATCCTATTGTATTAGTTTTCAAATATAAGGTTGCTCATTTTTATCTTATTTAGTGGAACCCATATTTACTAGTGCATTTGTGTATTGGGTACGATTACTGTTAGAAAATAAAGCAAATCAATTTGAAACCTAGCTATTTTTACATTTCTAAACTCCTTTCAGCATAAGGATTCAACCAAAATTTATTTCATTTTATTTAGACTTTATTTGCAAAGATGGTATATGTGGCATATTATTAACCCATTCTTGTATTCTTATTTTTAGAAATTATACAATAAACATTTTTGAAATATTTTTCCATATTATGAACCTAAAGGATTTGAGAAGATTTTAGAAAGTTTGGAGCTATAGATTGGAAGTTATGACCATTTGCATTGGGTCGGTTTTTTTGAAAAATACTCAAATTGGGAAATACGCTTTCCTGATTGGAAAGCGCCCTGGCTACTGCGCGTGCTGGCACATTTGAATCGGCCCGCAGTCACTAACGGCTCGGGTCCACGGATCAGCGACTGTACGGCGCGGCTAGCGACTGACAGCGATGGCCCGCTTGTCGGCGCGCATGCACACGCATGCAAGAGAGTGGCTGGCGCGTGGGCCTTCGACTGAATGCTGTCAAGTCGGGCCCATGGGTCAGCGACACCCGCATAGGGCAACTGACAATCGGGTCCTATTTGTCAGTGACACAAAATAGAGGGCTTTGAATCCTAGCTCGCCGCCGGAGAACTAGCATTGGCGCAGCGGAATGGGTAGCTTCGCGAGTATCAGTATGCCCGTGCGCACCTAGAGACGGAACCCATTCGCCAGGAGGTGCCCAGGAAGTGGGCTGCCACCGCGGAGGTGCGGTGGCCGCCATGGCTAGTTGAGCAAAAGCTCGCCGCCGAGCACATTCTCACTAGAGAAGGGGTGGGTGAGCATCAACATGCTACGAGGGTTTCATTTCACCTGAAAGAACGGTTGGAGAAAGATTGGAGGAGGCTGCCCACGGTCACCGGCTACGAGGAAGAAGAAGGCGGCGATGGAGATGTGCTGCAGCTGAGAACAAGTGAAAACAAAGAGTGATCAGTACTCTACAAGATGTGGCGAAGCTTTGGGACAAAGAAATTCCAAGGATTGATGCCTATTTGCCTTGCTCCACCGATTTTCCCCTTTTGGGCTCTTGCGGCAGAACGGAGGATGAACACTCCCGATGAGGCGTTGGAGTTTGATGGAACTCACAAGAGTAGAAGAAGTCTCAATAGCGATGCAAGGATGTATTTATAGCCGGGTTTGAGGCAGTCTCGCCAGTGCTTGGACGCATGCGGGCGATCAGCTCCTCTCTACACAGCACGCCGAGGTGGCGTGGCTTTTACTAAGGCGGTATGGCGCGGGAGAGGCGGAGGACAAGCGTGAGGATTCCAAGACCGGACGTGTCCAGGGTCAAGCCGAGGCGACTTATCTCGCATATAGGGGCGGTGAATCGGGCGCTTGACCGACGAGACCGGGCGAGCGCACGCGCGAGACTCCGGTCAAGAGGAAGGGGACAGTGAGGAAGAGGGGTCTGACAGGCGGGTCCGAGGTCCACCAGGCAGTGAGAGCAGCTCCTCACCATTACCTCCAACGGACGGGGTTAGTACTATAGCTGGTCCCACTTGTCAGCGAGTGAAAATGGTCACAGAGAGTATTCCGGCTCGTACAACTCATGACCCAAATTTATTTGGCTACCTACTCTTGAGAAAATTTTCCAAAGTTTTTGACTTGGGTCCCCAGATAAGTCTTGACCCCTGGTAAAAATCCCGGGTAAAACATTTTACAAAAGAATTATAAATATTCTGACAACAGTGACTGGTATAAAATCTCCCTCTGCAATTATTTTATTTAAAGGTCTTATTCTTGTCAAATATTTTTCAAACTTTTTGCCAGGATTTTATTTGAGCTGATAATTATTCCATAAAAATTTTAAGTCGATATCTTGTATATTTAATTTCTAAAAATTTTGACATTATGATTTTTAGATTTTCAAAGTTTCAATTTTTGAATTTTTAAAAGCCTCAGCTGACATTATTAATTTCTGATATTTTTAACAGGGGTGAATAATGCATTGAGAACATGCTGGTAAATTTTTCAGCTTCAGATAAGTTTCGAAAATTCTAGGTTAATGCTGATTTTTGTTTGTCAAAAAGTTATCTTTTCATTTATCTCTTCACATTTCTGTGCGTAAAATATTATGTGTTGGCTCGAAAGATCCATATGCGCAGTTGGGATTTTTATTACCATATTTTCAAAATTTAACTTTTACCTTTTTATCTTTCTACTATTATCCATTCATTATTTCTCTTTATTTGATTTTTCTCACAACACAGAAATCCAAGAAAATCCAAATAAAAACTAAAATGCTAAGAAAACGCAAAAATAAATATATTCAAATTCAAAATGTATATTTCCTCTTTATTGAAATTTCTGGGATGTTACAACACATCACATTCACAATATCTAACAAAATATCACGTAATATTCACAATACATAATATTGTTTACATATCACATAACATTCACAACACAAGCATATCACATTCACAGTATATATATCTCATTCACATGATATAATATTGTTGACATATAGACTAGTAGGAGCCTGTCGGGTCTCTAAACCTACCGTCCTCTGCTATAACTTCTGTTCAGTACCATTGGCATATGTGGTCTCGTAATTTGTTGAGATCTTTGTTGTCTAGGCTCTTGAGTGGGATATTGAGGTTCTGCAAAATAGAAAGTAGTGCACTAATTTACGTTTTAAAATTTGTACGTAAAAGGCTGAGTGTATTATGCATATGTATATATACCTTAGGGAAAAGATGTGCGCCGCCGACAATGATCAGCTGTGATGCATGATGTAGAAGCCGCACAAGTCATCGCACCCCTGTCGATGACACTGTGAACAAAGAAAATCAAATTAGGAGACGAAGAATAGATGTTAGAAAAAAAATCCTATGCTAGTCACTTGTACCTTGAAGCGCTTCCACTCTAGTTGGTCGCCTTGTTTGTCATCGTGTCGTCCTCCTTCAGCAACGTGAGCCAAGAAAGCCCTACATACATTAGAGAGATGCCATTAAGGCAAAAAATAAATGTAGTTAAATACAGGAAGTGTTAGGTTAGAGGAATGTACTTACTTCTGGAAAACATGCTTGATCGCGTAGGCCATGTAGTTAAAAGTGTAGATTTTGTTTTTACTTGGAGCGACCAAGAGCAGAACCCAATGGTTGCTTATTAAATGGTATGCAGTGCAACAAAATAAGTTCATATATGGTTTAAGTGCGGCCAAGTAATTGAAGCATAAAATCATTAGAGTAGTACTTACTACTTCGAATGAAGCCTAACCATGGTCGTAGAAACCATCTCAGGGTCATTGAACCCAACTAGGTGTTGATCTGTCACGGCTCGCTGCCTTATTATCCTACAACTCATGTCTATTGTGAAAAAACATAATAGAAAATCCTATAACAACCATAGGCTCATGCTATATGGTGCGATACTCATAGTGTCCAGGATCATATAGTAGAAATCCTCAAAACTCATTAGGAATGTCTCATGGTCCTGGCGGTAGATATGTCCCCCTCAATACATCACATTGAAATTGATGTGAAGTTCGACCTCATTCGCCTTGTCAATGTATCATCTATTGAGCAAGCGAGTGCACATGCCTAGAGCATTCAATTTGTTGTTAGGGACAAGGGGCTTTCCATGTATATACCCCTTACAATCTCGAGGGGGCTTGTGGCTTTTGTCAACTTTACTTTCTGGATAGGAGTCTCCGATGTCAGGATAAGGAGCTTTCCATGTATTTGAGGGGGATGCTATGGCCTCTGACAACTTTGCCTTCTTGACAGACGGATTCTCCGAGGTCTCTTGTGGTTCTTTAGTCATCGTGCTAGTCCTTTTGCACACCATCTCTGCACTCTGCGTAGGAGTCAACTTGGACGGAGGAGTCATCATGGTGGTGGGAGTAGGAGCAGGTGCAGGTACAATAGGAACCTATAAAGCACACATGTTGCAGTACTAGAATGATCGAGAAGACGCAAAGGATTTTACCTTGACCAGTACAACACCCGTTGTGGGCCACTTGATGAATGACATCCACCTGCACCCTCATATAGCCCTTCCCCAATGGGTTACCATGCACCGTGTCAGTCTCATTGCTTGGTAATGTAACCCCGTGTCCAGTCTCAACGGGAAATCCGTCTTCCATCATGATGAGCTAGCACTTGGAAGGCACCTGCAAGAAGTGTGCAACTTGATCGGAAATATTGTTTAGCTTAATTTTGTACCTTTAAGTCAGAAACGATTATTACGTTTAGGTGAGGACCAGCCTGATCATGTCTAGAAGCGCAGCTGCTAGGGCGGGGCACAGGACTTTCTATGAGAGGTCAACAAAGCGCCGTGTACACAGTTTTCTTGGAATTCGGTAGCCACAAGCTCTCAGTCTCCTCTTCACAAATAGGACACGATTTGGCTCCCTTCGTATTGTAGCTTGCCAAATTACCAAATCGTTTATGGTGCAAAATATCATAGCCCGTAGGGTGAAGCACATCCGATAGAAGAACTAAAAGTATATTGAAACTTGTATCTGTCTAACGGTATTTGTGTTCAGTTCGAACAATGCAAGGACCGAACCCAACTTAGTGTATTCCGCTTTGCAACTCAAGAATAATGGTTTGGCATCGTCTTCCATCAAGCTTTTAAACTTTTCAAACTCTCTTTTCGTGTAATTTTCCTCCATATCCCGCAACATTTGCTCTAAATTGTCCTCAAACATATCACACTGCAACTCGTGATCGGATTCCAGCATGTCTTCGTTGTATACCAGATGGGTAGTACTTGTTTCCCCATGATGGATCCAACATGTGTAATTCCTTATGAATCCACGTTGAATCAAGTGGTCTTCAATGTGAGCTGAGTTGTTAAATCTCCTGAGATTGGTGCAATCAAAGCAAGGACAATACATGAAGTTTACACACCTCTTCACCATGTTTTCTTCTGTAATTTTTTGAACTCTTTAACACACCTTTGAAATTCAGCACTCACACGGCTTTTTTGATACATACATTCTTCACGGTCCATCCGCAATTAAACTACGCACACTAAATTAAGAAAAAATTGGAATGACAGCTTGCTAGTTATTTCAAATATTGAGACATCATTTAGTTACCTTTGCAAAATAGAGAACGGGTTCCAAGATATATAATCTTACTCTCGATAACTTCTTCCATACTTAAGAGCTTTTAATTCCTAGTTAGGAGACATATATTTAAAACATCAACAATGATAACGAATTACCTAATAAAGTAAGCTTGCAATTCTTTTGACTTCAATGAAATTAAATAAGGGTGGAAGCGTTAACAAAGTTGAGGAATTGAATTATCTTAAAGAAACGTCTATCCGTTGACCAACTAAGTACGTACCAATGATGACTACAAATCTCTAATTAGGTTAGGTTCTAATCCCATTCGAGGATATGTGGTTCGGGTAAGTTCCTAAGCTGTTGTACAACTCCAGAGAAAATTTTGGCAGCATCTCCCTGCTATTCTCCAAATACACGTCTCGACAACAAGTCAAGAGGGTGTGTATCCGGAGAACACCAGGGAGATGCTGGCAAAATTTTCTTTGCAGTTGTGCAACAACTTAGGAACTTGCTCGAATCACATATCCTCGAACTATAAAAAGAAGACAATTCAAGAGTTCTTTATATATTTATATATGCTATTTCAGTATATTTATAAACAACACCCTCAAACGGGAGAGGTAGTTTACACAACCTAAACTCTAACATTCATCATATTACAGCAACAATAATTCCATATTAACACGAGAGTACTAAAAAGATAAATGATGTGTGTTTGTTAAATAAAGGGTGTGAAATCTGATAGGATACACACAATTCTAATGCAACCTAAACTCTCTTTGCCACATATCAAATTACCTAGTGCAAAATTGAAGGGATTTGAAGGAATGCTCACCTTTTGATGAAAACCACAAATGAGGGAAAATTGATGGGAAATCTCCTCAAGTTAGGGCTTCAACTTTACACTCTTAACACCCATCCTCAAGAATTTCATAATTTCTCACGCAAGTATTGCTTCCAACCAGAGTATGTTGTGTTTTTTAGGGCGGTGATGGTTTTTCCCTCTAGAACAACAACAGAGGATAGTTCATTACAATCAGTTCTCAGGTGACAACCGATTGTGATGGACACACCTGAGAACCAATTGTGATGTGCGTGGTTCATCACAATCGGTTCTCAGGTGAGAACTGATTGTGATGTGCCTAATGCTACATCACAATGGGTTCTAACCTGAGAACCGATTGTGATGATTCCCCACCATATTATTAACACCCTCGCCGAATATCTATCATAATCGATTTTTTCCTGAAAAGTTGGAAATCAACCCAGATGAAGCGATAGTGTTGTACCATTATGTAGTAGTGTCTAAAAATTTGAAAATTAGGGTTTTCGTTGCCTTTGTTCATCTTGAATTGATTTTGTTCAGCAAAGAAACAAAAAAGGGGACAGGGGGATGTCTGGAGGCCTCGCCGCTGCCGGCCTCCATGCCCGTGGCCCCTAGCGCCGCCTGTCGGCCTTCACACTTGTAGCCTCCTCGCGACGCCTGGCTTGTAGCCGTGCACTGCAATTGCACCTAGTTGGCCCAAGCACCGCCTACCAGCCTTCGCATCGTGGCCCCAGCGCCGCTCGTCTGGCCTTGCATCCGCGGTCACCAACGCCGGCTACCCGCACCTGAAGCGCTCATCGACGACACATCAATCATGCCAACTGCGCACCACTGTGGCCCGATGTCGCCCACATTTGAGCTGGTCGATGCCGCCTGTGCTCCACGTCGGCACCGCGGCCCGACATGGCCCGCACTTCATGTAGGCACCGCGACACCCGCACCACTGCTGAGACCGAGGCACCCATGCCATCGCCATGCCCTACTGGTGCCACCGCCTGTCAAGACCGCCATGCCCTGTTGGCGCTACTACCGAGACCGCACCGCGCGCACCACTGTAGGATCAAGGATAACCAACTAGAGGGGGGTGAATAGGAGGTTTCTAAATTTTTTGATTCTAATTTGCAATTAATAAAATCACTAAGCCATAATGACAATAATTGCAAATTACAACTATATTCTCTAGTGATCATAAGTTACTTTAGCAAATCAAGTATGGTCGATAAAGGATTCTAATTACAAATAATATACCCAAATTGCTAGAATTGAAAATTAAGCACACAAATTGTAAAAGCAAGTCTCAAGAGAATGAGAGAGAAGAAATTTTATCCCGTGGTCTTGGAGACTTGCTGGTCTCCCCTACTCCACGTTGAGGTGACTTGAACAATTTCAAGCTGGCTCCACCCGCTTGAGCCTTCCTCGATCATTCGTGGTAGCTCTTCCCCCACTCCGGGTGGGCGAGCTCCTAGCCTTCACAACCGATCGGGCCTTCTCACAAGCTTCCTTGAGAAGATCACCGATACCAAATGCCTCCAAGCCGTCTAGGAGGCGGCAACCTCCAAGAGTAATAAACTTGATGTTTGCTTGAGGATCTAGAGTGCTCTCAAATGGCTCAAAGGATGCAATGCACTCAAATTTCTCTCCCAACCTCAAAATCAAGAATTGAATGCACTTTAGAGTGGAGATTTTTGCTTGGGCATAGAATGTGTTCAATAGAGTCACCAACCTTCTTTAATGTAGGTGGGAGGGGTATATATAACTCCCCACAAGCCAAACTAGCCATTACAGAATTTTCTCAGAAAAATCAGGCTATCCGGCACTACCAACCTCTAAGGGCCGGTAGTGCCGACTTTGGCTTCAACGGCTAACCCAATGCATTTAATACACTGGGATATAGCGGTTATATCACTTCCCCCAAGACCGGCACTACCGCTAAGAATTTCTGGTAGTGCCGCCATTTGATTTGGGGCAAAGTTGGCTTTTCTACTCAAAAACTATCGACGTTTAATGGGCGGTACTGTCACTCAATCCGACAGTACCGCTCCAAAGCTCCTGTAGTGCCGGCCTCAAGACACAAAATTTTTTTTGCCTTCTGTTAAAAAGCTACCACAGTTATGAGGGCGGTACTGCCGCCTAAACCGGTAGTACCGTACTGGTACTCCAGTAGTGTCACATGGACTAAGAAGATATGATTTCGAGAGAAATTGTTTAATATATAATGAGCTATCAAGTTTATTGAGCCATTTGTATGCATCTTTTAGAGTTCAAGCTACTAATCAAGTCCCTCTTGATAGTACGGTGACTATTTCTTGCAGCTCGATCTTTCTCCAACGCCAAGATTAGAGAACCGCTATAAAATGAAGCCTTAATCTTTATACCTTGTCTCGATCTTAACTTCAAACATAGCTGCATGGTTCACCTTTGCATATTCCAAGAAGAGGACAAATCACCTTTTGCATTCTCAAAGCAAATGTTTTTCCATAAGGCTTGATTGTCATTAATTACCAAAACCACACAATAATTTTGGGGCCTAGATGCTTCAATCTCCCCCTTTTTGGTAATTGATGGCAACCTTCACATAATTTGAAGATAATTGAAATTGTTCTTGAGTACACAAAATGTATGAACAAATTTGTATCCTAGAAAGAAATTTGCTTGAAATGCATTTTATCCTTTTTGAGAAAGATGCATTTGGAAGTTGAGTGAAAATACATTTTGAGCTTTTTATGAATATATAGCTGAAACCCCCCCTAAATATGTGCATGGATGTTAATTTAAGTTAATGTTGAATTGCGAAAATAAATTTTTGAAATTTTGGCGGAGTTTCGAATATATATTGGATCCAAGGAGCAAATCAACAATAAAAAGCAACACAAATACTGAAGCTTAAACATTGAACATTCAAAGCATCCAACTACTTAAGGAAGATAAATAACATACATGTTTGATTACAAATACTGAAAGCTTAAACATTGAACATTCGAAGCATCCAACTACTTAAGGAAGATAAATAACATATGAGGTTTGATTAGCTTACATATAGATAATATAAATGAAACTAAAAGCTAATCCTCGATTAATACTCCTGACACATTACTTCTTCCCTGTTGGCATCAAGTACCAAAAGAGCGATCAAACGACAGGAGGAGGAGGAGACAAAGAAGCACTTCTGCATCCTTGGCGACGACCAAAACGATGGAATGTGACAGGAAGAAGCTCGTCACTAATCTGATCAACTGTTACACCTATGCCATCCATGCGCTCCCTAACTTGCTCGACCATCTGACGAGTTTGAAATTGATACTCATAGAAAAGGGCAAATTCACCCATCAAGTCGGTTCGCAGGATCTCAAGGCCAGCAAGGAAAGCGTCAAGTGCCGGGTTTGATTGCGCTGCTTGTTCTTAGGCTTGAGTTTGCTCTCTCTCTAGCTGATGCTGGTACTGTTGTTGAGCAATATGATGTAGGACTTGAGGAGGAGCAACTTGAGGCTTGTAAGGTTTGTGGAGAGTGGGAATAGGACTGTTATATCCTACTATCCTCCAGATTAGGGCCATAATGTAAGGGAGCGAAGTAGATCACCCTACCCCTTTTTCTAGCAGATTGCTCCATTTCCCTCATAATAAAATTTTCCACATCAAACTTCTGCCTTGACATAATCTTTGCAATTAAATTCCAGGCATAGCCCCATATTGTCGGGACCCGGATTTGCAAATCCGAAACCCTCTGTGTATACTGCACTAGTCCAGGATCACACCAGTGCACACAGTGGAAACATAGATGAAATACCATTCCATACAACGAATTAACTAAGAAGAAACAAATTATTATTGAATAAAGCAAACGACCTTATGGTCAATGTTTACACCATTATGCCTTAAGGGCTTAAGAAACAAATAACTATTGCAGTCGAAAAGATAACTTGAGCCATTCGACTTGCCACAGGCAATCGTCTGGGGAAACACCTTCCTAATCCACGTAGTCTTCATAGAATTCCTCCTCATGATACTCAGCATTTCCAGATGCTTCCTCAGCAACTGATCAACAAAGGCGTAAAGCCGTGAGTACAAAAGTACTCAGCAAGCCGTAGGGAATCGATGCAATATATTCATGCACGGCTTGACAAAGGATAGCCATATGGTTCTTTTGAAGAAAGCAATAACTTGAATGGAAATACAATAAGTAGATTGAAAGCATATTTATGAAAATGTAAATAAATAACTGGTAGATCAATGGTAGACAACATGAACAGAATGGCGAGGCATCACCCTACAACATCTAAAACAAGTATCAACCAATAAATTCAACAGTATTACTTTAGACAACAAAACAATAGTGAACTCCTCGTTCACATCCCAACAATTCCACATTCCACATTTCATAAAACACTCTATACCCCGTGTGAAATTCCCGGGCTTGTCCATGACCGCGGACGTGGCTATTCGAATAGTTTTACACTCTGTAGAGATTGTACTTCTTTACCCACAAGACATGATTTCTCATATTGCCACGCGATAAACACACTTCCTTTGGTGTGTCGGCGAAGAATCATGACAAAGCCTTTACAATGCACTGTCTAAACTCGGTACTGCCCGCTAAGGTTTCGCCCCTTAGGGCCCCCTCTTGCGCCTTGCGAATCTACCTGTCCATCCCGGAACCCACACCACCAATTGGTAGTACTCAAGGCTAGACATTGCAAATTAATCAGGTAGGTCTGTCCCATACCAGACATGTGGTAGTACGGTTAGGCCCAGTTCAATGGCGCACAAGATTAAGTCCTTAAGTTGTCTCAGGCAAGACATCCACATCCCAATATGCTAGAAAGCACCCCCTTTACTGCACGATCACTTGCCCGAGGGAAAACAATTCGTTCAACCAAGACCAATGGCAAACCCCGCCATGGTACAACAAATTTTACAACAGTGGCTAACGGCCACGATTCAATATCTCATTAAGTCAAGATTAACATTATTCAATATGTGACATGAATCCTGTCGGGACCCGGATTTGTAAATCCGAAACCCTCTCTGTTTACTGCACTAGTCCAGGATCACGCTAGTGCACACAGTGGAAACATAGATGAAATACCATTCCATACAATGAATTAACTAAGAAGAAGCAAATTATTATTAAATAAAGCAAACGACATTATGGTCAATGTTTACACCATTACGCCTTAAGGGCTTAGGAAACAAATACTATTGCAGCGGAAAAGATAACTTGAGCCATTCGACATGCCACAGGCAATCGTCTGGGGAACACCTTCCTAATCCACGTAGTCTTCCTAGAATTCCTCCTCATGATATTCATTATCTCCTTCAGCAACTGATCAACAAGGGCATAAAGCCGTGAGTACAAAGGTACTCAGCAAGCCGTAGGGAATTGATGCAATATATTCATGCACGGCTTGACAAGGATGGCTATATGGTTCATTTGGTAGAAAGCAATAACTTGAATTGAAATATAATAAATAGATTGAAAGCATATTTATAAAAAGATAGATAAATGATTGATAGATCAATGATAGACAACAAAACAACAGTGAACTCCCCGTTCTCATCCCAACAATTCCACATTCCACATTTTATGAAACACTCTATACCCCATGTGAAATTCCCGGGCTTGTCCATGACCGCGGACGCGGCTATTCGAATAGTTTTACACTCTGTAGAGGTTGTACAACTTTACCCACAAGACATGAATATCTCTTTGTGTAAACGTTACTAACACACTTCCTTTGGTGTGTCGCAGAGATATCATGACAAAGCCTTTACAATGCATTGTCTAAACTCAGTACTGCCCGCTAAGGTTTCGCCCATTAGGGCCCCCTCTTGCGCCTTGCGAATCTACCCGTCCATCCCGGAACCCACAACACCAACTAGCAGTACTCAAGGCTAGACATTGCAAATTACTCAGCTAAGTCTGTCCCATTCCAGACATGTGGTAGTACGGTTAGGCCCAGTTCAATGGCGCACAAGATTAAGTCCTTAAATTGTCTCAGGCAAGACATCCACATCCCAATGTGCTAGAAAGCACCCCCTTTACTGCACGATCACTTGCCCGAGGGAAAACAATTCGTTCAACCAAGACCAATGGCAAACCTCGCCATGGTACAACAAATTTTATAACAGTGGCTAATGGCCACGATTCAATATCTCATTAAGTCAAGATTAACATTATTCAATGTGTGACATGAATCCCAACCTATATCTAAGCATGTCTAAGCATAGCTACGTAACCCAATGTTGGTATAATGATTATGTCCAACTAGTAATGTCCCAACCTAGGTTTAGCAATTGATACATGGCATACAATTATCAAGGTGTCATCAGATCAACTAGGTATACAACTCCTCCCATTAAATAAGCATTGATACACAAAATAGCATGCAATTGTATAAAAGTAAATTACTTTTGCAAACATAGGATCAACATGATCAAAGGATTACGACTTGCCTTGCTGATCTAGTGCTGAATCTTGATC
Source organism: Otatea glauca (assembly GCA_036346275.1). Lineage (NCBI taxonomy): Eukaryota > Viridiplantae > Streptophyta > Magnoliopsida > Poales > Poaceae > Otatea > Otatea glauca. The sequence continues at coordinate 42,529,288 of CM070713.1, read as the reverse complement.
TTCGAAGTCTTCGTTCGCTCCCTCGGAATTAGCGTCTACCGGAAAAGAAGCAATGAAACCAAATAAATACCATACATAGACTCAAACAAGCACAAAACTGAAAATAAATGGCTCTGGAAGATAGATCTTGATTTTAGAAAAATATAGAAACTTGAATCGCCTCAATCGGAGTTCGTATGAGGGAGAACGAGCTTCGCAAAATTAAATCAGAGAAAAAGACTGAAAATCAGAAATTCGGAATTTCCGGATTTATTTTTGTACTGGAAAATCGGTTTATTGCGCAACGCTGACGTCATCGGGTTCACGGTGGACTCGGTCCATGGCATCGCGTCGGTTCACCGTGCACCGGCGCGACGGTAGACGCAAGCACCGACGCGGCGGTAGCGCAAGCGGCTGACGCGGCGCACACGCGTCGCTCATCGGTGGCACGGCCAGATCGGGCGGCCAGGAACCAAGGATGCGGCGGAGGAGACGCGGCGCAATCTGGAGGGTCGGTTGGTGATCGAACGGCTGAAGCTCTTCGACGCAACGCGACGGCGATGCGACGGCGTTGTTCCACCGGAGCCGAAGGGGATGACACGGCAGCGGCGGAGGAGGGCCGGTTCGGGCGGAAAACCAAGTGGATCGGGAAGAGGGTCTGGCGATGCACCCAAAGAGACCGACAACCGCAGTGGAGGTGGACCGGCGGCGGAGGTCCTGGCGGCGGAAGACCTCGGGCACGGCGGAAGCAACGACGAGCTCGCGCGGAGTGCCAGCGGCGGCTCGGGCAGCGAGAGATAAGGCAAACGAGGCGGTGCGGAGAGGAGAACCTCGAGAGGCGCGCGGCGGGTTAAATAGGGGTCTCAGGAGGCATGCCCGACCCGAGACTGAGAGCGGCGACGTGCAGCGGCAGGACTCCGAGCGACGGTGCTAGGGTTTGTGAAGCGCGATCTCGGTAAGACACGTGGCGCGACCGGACGGCCGACGCGGTGAGGGCCGGGCAAAGCAAAGCGAGCGAAGAAAAACATGGGCCGGCGGAAATTCGGCCTGAAGGGATTTTTGAAATTAAGAAATATTTTCTGATTTAAGAAAAATCCATAAATTCGAATAAATTCAAAAAAATATCAAATAAATTCAGAAAAATTCCTTGGAGCACAATGAACCCAACTAAAACTGAAAATCTTTAGTTTGATGAATAGTTTAGTCAAATTAATCATTTCATTAATAGAAAAATCAAATTAAGCTGGGATTAATTCAAAAAAAATGCAAATGGTTTATTTTTGAATTCAAACATTCCAAAACTCAATTTTTGGGATGTTACAAACCTCCCCCCCTTAAATGGAATCTCAACCCCGAGATTCTGGCTGGCTAGGGAATAGGTGGGGAAACTCGGACTTCAGATCCTCTTCTCGCTCCCAAGTTGCTTCCTCTTCTGAATGATTGCTCCACTGGACCTTGCAAAAATGAATGATCTTGCTCCTCGTGATACGCTCTGCTATATCCAAAATTTTCACTGGTTGCTCCTTTTAGGTAAGATCCTCCTGCAAATCAATGGCTTCCAATGGCATCTGTTCCTCTGGCACACGCAGGCATTTCTTCAACTGTGATACATGGAACAGATCATGGATTCCGGCAAAAGACTGGGGCAACTCTAACTTGTAGGCAACCTCGCCTCTTCGTTCCAAGATTTTGAACGGTCCCACATATCTAGGGGCAAGCTCTCCTTTTACTTGAAATCTCTTAACTCCTTTGAGAGGGGTAACTCTGAGATAAACATAATCATTAGGCTCGAAACTCAAATCTCGACGACGATTATCTGCATAACTCTTTTGTCTGCTTTGAGCAATCTTAAAACGGTCTCGAATTAATTGAACTTGCTCTTCGGCTTCTTGCAGTATGGCAGGGCCAAACAATTGTCTTTCTCCCGACTCATTCCAGTTGAGAGGGGTTCTGCACTTTCTTCCATATAAGGCTTCAAAAGGTGACATTTGTAGACTAGCCTGATAAATATTGTTGTACGAAAACTCGGCATAGGGCAAACACTTGTCCCACTTAGCACCATAAGTTAAGGCACAGGCTCTTAACATATCTTCAAGAATCTGATTCACACACTCGATCATCCATCGGTTTGAGGTGATAGGCGATCTTGAATCGAGATGAGTTCCCATGGCTTCATGCGGACTACGCCAAAAAGAGAGGTAAATTGGCTTCCTCTATCGGACACTATCTTCTTAGGCACTCCGTGAAGACCGCGATCCTTGACATATATAATTCGCTAATTTATCTCCGCATAGGTAGTCTTAAGCGGAATAAAGTGAGCTACCTTAGTCAATCGATCCACTATTACCCGGATCGAGTCATAACACGCTTGGGTCTTGAAATCCAGTGATGAAGTCTATACCAATTTCTTCCCACTTCCACTCGGGAATCTTCAATGGTCGCGGCAATCCTGTGGCCTCGATGCTCTGCCTTGACCTTCTAGCAGACATCACAAAGTGCAACATACTCTGCAATCTCACGCTTCATACTAGGCCACCAATACCTTTCCTTGAGGTCTTGATACATCTTAGTACTTTCAGGATGAATGGAGTATAAAGTCTCATGCGCTTCTTTGAGAATCAACTCCTTAAGCTCTTTCGATATAGTGCGCAAATCGCTTCTCATACCAAATAGTACCTTGTTCATCTTGGTGAACCACGGGGCTTTTCCTTTCTTCATACTGCTCTTAATCTCCTTGACATCAGCATCATCTACCTGTGCTTCTCGAATCTGATCTTCTAACGTAGGGCGTACTTCCAAATTAGCTAAATACCCTTCCTGAACCAATTCCAAACTAAGCTTCTGAAATTCCTTATAAAGGGTTGGCTGACTTTCCTTAATCATCAGAGTATTGCAGTAGCTCTTTCTACTCAAAGCATCGGCTACGACATTGGCTTTGCCTGGATGATAATGAATCCCAATGTCATAGTCCTTGATCAATTCCAACCATCTTCTTTGTCTCATATTGAGGTCAGCTTGGGTAAAGACATACTTCAGACTCTTGTGATCAGTGTAAACCTCACAACGATTACCAATGAGATAGTGGCGTCAAATCTTCAAAGCATGCACTACGGCTGCCAATTCCAAATCATGGGTAGGGTAATTAACTTCATGTGGCCTAAGTTGTCGCGAAGCATACGCTACAACCTTCTTATCTTGCATTAGCACACAAACGAGTCCTTGTCGGGATGCATCACAGAATATCTCAAAGTCCTTCCTATTATCTGGCAGGATAAGCACTGGGGCAGTTGTCAAACATTTCTTTAACTCTTGAAAACTTTGCTCACACTCTGGTGTCCAAACAAATTTCTTCTCCTTTTTTAAGAGTTGAGTGAGCGGTCTAGCTTTTCTAGAAAACCCTTCTATGAAACGGTGATAATATCCCGCCATCCCAAAAAAACTTCGGATTTGGGGTACCGTCTTGGGTGACTCCCAACTTAGCACATCTCTTACCTTACCAGGGTCAACAGCGACTCCTTCTGCTGATATGACATGTTCTAGGAAAGCAACTTCTTTCATCCAAAACTCACATTTACTGAACTTTGCATAAAGCTGATTCTCTCTTAGCTTCGTTAAAACTTCGTGCAAGTGATCCTTATGTTCTTCCTCACTCTTGGAGTAGATCAGAATGTCGTCAATGAAAACAACAACAAACTTATCCAGATATTCCATGAATACCTTATTCATCATGGTCATGAAGTAGGCAGGGGCATTGGTCAATCAAAAGACATCACAAGATACTCATCTTGTCCATACCGAAGTAACAAAAGCTGTTTTGGGTATATCCTCTTGACGAATCTTCAACCGGTGGTAACCTGATCTTAAGTCAATCTTGAGAACACTCGGCTCCTTGAAGTTGGTCAAACAAATCATCGATTCTTGGCGGAGGGTACTTATTCTTGATGGTGACCTCATTGAGTGGCGATAATCTACACACATTCTCTGAGTTCCATCTTTCTTTTCAACTAAAAGAACCGCGCTCCCATGGCGAAGAACTTGGTCGAACAAAACCTTGATCTTGTAGCTCTTTGATCTGTCTCTTTACCTCAGCTAACTCATTAGCAGGCATTCTATAAGGTCTCTTGGAAATGGGTGGGGTTCCAGGAACTAGTTCTATCAAGAACTCTATATCTCGGTCCAGTGGCATCCCAGGCAACTCATCTGGAAACACATCAGGAAATTCGCTAGCGACTGGCACATCTTCCAATCTTATTCCTTTGGCACTACAAACTTTAATCCCTTCGGAAGGATCTGAAACAGCTTGAAATTTTAACTTGGCTCCATCTGGACTGGTTAAGGTGATCTCTCTATTCCCACAATCCAAAACTGCTTGGTTCTTGGAGAGCCAATCCATTCCTAGGATCACATCTTGGGATTTGGTGTCTAGGACAATCAGGTTGGCTAGAAATTCTACCCCTCCAATTAATATCTTAACTTCAGGGCAGCCTTGGTTCGAACTCAAATCAGAACCGGGTGATTGCACTAGTAAAATAGTCTTAAGAGGCATTGTCTTTAATTGATGATTTGCAGCAAAACTCCGAGAAACAAGCGAATCGTAGCTCGAGAATCAAACAAAACCATGGCGGATCTTTGAGTTGACTAGGAGCTTACCTAGTATGACGTGCAGTGCGATTGGGCGTCCTCGGTGGTGGCGTGATTCACACGGCCTCTTCCAGCAAAGCGCGAAGTCACGGTGGCTTGGTTAGGAGTGCAGGGCACTCTACGCCCCGATCTGAGGCGGGGGTCTTGGTGGCGTAGATCCCAAGTTGAAACAGACTGGCGTCACAGCTTGCTTTCTTGGGCAATTATTGGCATAGTGACCGAGTTCATGACAGTTGAAACATGTGACTCCTGCAGCTGGATTACTGGTCCTCTGAGGTGGATTGCTGTTGGTGCTGAGATTGCGATTGCCTGAAGGAGCTAGGCGAGGCGCTGGTGCAGGGGTCTTGAATGCATTCGGAGGAGTGAAACGAGCAGGCTGTTGAGCATTAGTTCTGACTCTCTGCTGATGACCCTGATGGGCTCCATGCTGCATCATCTTCCTCTTACGGGATTCTTCCAATTCACGGCGAGATTCTTCAATGAGCATAGCTTTATTTACCAGGTGTTGGAAATCCTTGCAGAAGACTCGAGGCTTTGAGAAGTTTCATGAGATAAGAACAATTTAAATTTCGAATCAATGTTTTAGCAAAGGAGAGGAATAAGAACCTAAGAATAAGGCGAGAGGACACGAAAACTATTAAGAACCAATTTGTTGGTTTGATTTAGAAAATAATTTTGAAGACCATGCTAACTAGGATAGCGACCTACAGTCGATATGGCTCTGATACCATCTCTGTCGGGACCCGGATTTGCAAATCCGAAACCCTCTGTGTATAATGCACTAGTCTAGGATCACGCTAGTGCACACAGTGAAAACATAGATGAAACACCATTCAATACAATGAATTAACTAAGAAGAAGCAAATTATTATTAAATAAAGCAAACGACCTTATGGTCAATGTTTACACCATTACGCCTTAAGGGCTTAAGAAACAAATACTATTGCAGTGGAAAAGATAACTTGAGCCATTCGACATACCACGTGCAATCGTGCGGGAACGCCTTCCTAATCCACGTAGTCTTCATAGAATTCCTCCTCATGATATTCATTATCTCCTTCAGCAACTGATCAACAAGAGCATAAAGCTGTGAGTACAAAGGTACTCAGCAAGCCGTAGGGAATTGATGCAATATATTCATGCACGGCTTGACAAGGATGGCTATATGGTTCATTTGGCAGAAAGCAATAACTTGAATTGAAATATAATAAATAGATTGAAAGCATATTTATAAAAAGATAGATAAATGATTGATAGATCTATGATAGACAACAAAACAATAGTGAACTCCCCGTTCACATCCCAACAATTCCACATTCCACATTTTATGAAACACTCTATACCCCGTATGAAATTCTCGGGCTTGTCCATGGCCGCGGACGTGGCTATTCGAATAGTTTTACACTCTGCAGAGGTTGTACAACTTTACCCACAAGACATGAATATCTCTTTATGCAAATGTTACTAACACACTTCCTTTGGTGTGTCGCAGAGATATCTTGACAAAGCCTTTACAATGCACTGTCTAACCTCGGTACTGCCCGCTACGGTTTCGCCAATTAGGGCCCCCTCTTGCGCCTTGTGAATCTACCCGTCCATCCTGGAACCCACACCACCAACTGGCAGTACTCAAGGCTAGACATTGCAAATTAATCAGCTAAGTCTGTCCCATTCCAGACATGTGGTAGTACGGTTAGGCCCAGTTCAATGGTGCACAAGATTAAGTCCTTAAATTGTCTCAGGCAAGACATCCACATCCCAATGTGCTAGAAAGCACCCCTTTACTGCACGATCACTTGCCCGAGGGAAAACAATTCGTTCAACCAAGACCAATGGCAAACCTCGCCATGGTACAACAAATTTTATAACAGTGGCTAACGGCCACGATTCAATATCTCATTAAGTCAATATTAACATTATTCAATGTGTGACATGAATCCCAACGTATATCTAAGCATGTCTAAGCATAGCTACGTAACCCAATGTTGGTATAATGTTTATGTCCAACTAGTAATGTGCCAACTTAGGTTTAGCAATTGATACATGGCATACAATTATCAAGGTGGCATCATATCAACTAGGTATACAACTACTCCCATTAAATAAGCATTGATACACAAAATAGCATGCAATTGTATAAAAGTAAATTACTTTTACAAACATAGGATCAACATGATCAAAGGATTACGACTTGCCTTGCTGATCTAGTGCTGAATCTTGATCTTCGAAGTCTTCGTTCGCTCCCTCGGAACTAGCGTCTACCGAAAAAGAAGCAACGAAACCAAATAAATACCAAACAGAGACACAAACAAGCTCAAAACTAAAAATAAATGGCTCTGGAAGATAGATCTTGATTTTAGAAAAATATAGAAACTAGAATCGCCTCAATCGGAGTTCGTATGAGGGAGAACGAGCTTCGGGAAAATTAAATCAGAGAAAAAGACTAAAAATCAGAAATTCGGAATTTCTGGATTTATTTTTGTACTGGAAAATTGGTTTATTGCGCAACGCTGACGTCATCGGGTTCACGGTGGACTCGGTCCATGGCACTGCACCGGTTCACCGTGCACCAGGCGCACGGCTGACGCAAGCGCTGACGCGGGCGGCTGACGCAAGTGGCTGACGCGGTGCACACGCGTCGCTCATCGGTGGCACGGCCAGATCGGGTTGCCAGGAACCAAGGATGAGGCGGAGGAGACGCGGCGCAATCTGGAGCGTCGGTTGGCGATCGGACAGCTAAAGCTCTTCGACGCAACGCGACGGCGAGGCGGCGGCGCTGTTCCACCGGAGCCGAAGGGGATGACACGGCAAGCGGCGGAGGAGGGCCGGTTCGGGCGAAAAACCAAGTGGATCGGGAAGAGGGTCTGGCGACGCACCCAAAGAGACCGACAAATGCGGCGGAGGAGGACCGGCGGCGGAGATCCTGGCGGCGAAGACCTCGGGCACGGTGGAAGCAACGACAAGCTTGCGCGGAGCGACGGCGGCGGCTCGGGCAGCGAGAGATATGGCAAACGAGGCGGCGCGGAGAGGAGAACCTCGGGAGGTGCGCGGCGGGTTAAATAGGGGTCTCGGGAGGTGTGCCCGACCCAGAGACCGAGAGCGGCAAAGTCTGTGCAGGACTCGGCGCGCTAGGGTTTCGCGCGATCTCGGTAGGTTTGTGGCGCGCGTGCGACGTCTCGGCGTAGAAGGCGAAGCGGACGAGCGGAGAAAAATATGGGCCGGCGGAAATTCGGCCCGAAGGGCTTTTTGAAATTAAAAAATATTTTCTGATTTAAGAAAAATCCAGAAATTCGAATAAATGCAAATAAATATCAAATAAATTCAGAAAAATCTCCAAAAATACAGAAAAATTCCTTGGAGCACAATGAACCCAACTAAAACTGAAAATCTTTAGTTTGATGAATAGTTTAGTCAAATTAAATCATTTCATTAATAGAAAAATCAAATTAAGCAGGGATTAATTCAAGAAAAATGCAAATGGTTTATTTTTGAATTCAAACATTCCAAAACTCAATTTTTGAGATGTTACAAACCCCAACGTATATCTAAGCATGTGTAAGCATAGCTACGTAACCCAATGTTGGTATAATGATTATGTCCAACTACTAATGTCCCAACCTAGGTTTCGACAATGGATACATGGCATACAATTAATCAAGGTGGCATAATGTCAACTAGGTATACATCTACTCCCATTAAATAAGCATTGTTACACAAAATAGCATGCAGTTGTACAAAAGTAAATTACCTTTACAAACATAGGATCAATATGATCAAAGGTTACAACTTGCCTTGCTGATCTAATGCTGAGTCTTGGTCTTTGAAGTCTTCGTTTGCTCCCTCGGAATTAGCGTCTACCGGAAAAGAAAGCAACGAAACCAAATAAATACAAAATAGAGACTCAAATAAGCTCAAAACTGAAAATAAATGGCTCTGGAAAATATATCTTGATTTTATAAAAATTTAGAAACTTGAATCGCCTCAATCGGAGTTCGTATGAGAGAGAACAGGCCTCCGAAAGATTAAATTCAGAGAAAATGCTGAAAATCAGAAAATCCGAATTTCCCGATTTATTTTTCTATTGGAAAATCGATTTATCGCATAACGGCGACGTCGAGCAACCAATTTCCCGAATAAAAATAAATCAAAAATCCTATTGGGCTGACAGGTGGGACCCTCGGTGCATGGACCGAGTCCACGGATTTGGCTCTGGTGCACGACGGACCGGGTCTGCAGAACAGGGCGGCTGACGCAAGCGATGACGCGGCGGCTGACGCAACATCAGGGCTGATGTGGCGGCAGAGGTGGCGGCTGACGCTGGCGCTGACGCGAATTGCCGCGTGTCGCGCATCTGATGGCGGCACGGGATCAGACGGAAGAGAAACGTGGCCGCGGCGATTGCGACGTGGTGCGATCAGAAGCGCATGTTGCCGATCGGACGGCCACGGATTGGCGAAGAGCGACGATGAGACGGCGAAGCGACTAACCCGCCGGACACGAAGAAGAAGGCGCGGCTTCGGCGATGCGGCGACGGATCGGGTGCGGTTTGCACTAGATCTGGAAGAGAAGGGCATGGAGAACTCCGAAAGGTGCTTGGCTGAGGCGGAGATAGACCGAAGAGGTGGATAAACGGAGAAGAAAAGCTCGGCCGCGACGGAGCTACTTCGACGAGCTCATGCGGACGAACGGAGGACCCTGGGGCGACGCGAGACGGGGCGGCGGGTGCGGCGCGAAACGGGCATCCTCGGAGAGTGTGCAGTGCCTTAAATAGGAGTCTCGGGAGGCGTGTCCGTCCCGAACTCCAAGGCGGCGGGGCTAGGGTTTCGCGGACGCGGGCGGAAGCTGGGCTGAGTGGGCTGGTTGGGCCAGAGCGAGGCGGGCTGGCTGGGCTGGAGGGAAGCGGGCCGGGCGAAGCGGCTGGGCCAAACGGCGCGCGGGAGGAGATGGGCTGCGCGGGGAAACCGGCCCGAAGGATTTTTAGAAAAGAAAACATTTTCCGAATTAAGAAAATTCCAGAAATTCAAATAAAATCAGATAAATTCAAAAAAATCCTCAAAAATACAGAAGAATTCCTTGGAGCACAATGAACCCAACTTTAGTTTGATGAATAGTTCAGTCAAATTAAATCCTTTCATTAATGGAAAATTCAAATTAAGCTGGAATTATTTCAAGAAAAATGCAAATGGTTTATTTTTGAATCCAAACATTCCAAAACTCAAATTTTGGGATGTTACACATATCTCATCAAAGTTTTCGCTCTTTGGATGAATCATAACACTTATGATCTTATTAACCATACTAGGCTGGAGGCGAAGCCCTGCGCGCTTTCTAGGCTTGATTGCTCTAGATCGATCATAAAAGTGTACAACAGCACTCAGACTCAGAATTGGATCATCATGAATTTGAGGGAACCCACCATGGAAGATCCCCAAGGCATGCTAAAAGTTCACTTTTGTAGCTTTGTAAACTCGAGAGTCTGTCATCCAAGTGAGAGAGTCGAAGGTCTCAGGAATGAACAGAGTGGCATAGAATTGTCTGACGAACTTTTCATTGTAATCAGTTCTTCCTCCAAGAAAATGATATAACCCAGCACCTCCAAAAAGCTCAGAGATCCCAGCAAAGTCTGGCTGATCCCGAATGTGACTCCAACTGATCCATCTCTGATTTGTAAACTCCTTGTCTGTATAAATTTGCTAATAAACCTTTTGCTGAAAGATAGAATGAAATCTCGTGTTGATGGCATTATAGGGCAAGAGATACTGATTTTATCCCGTGAGAATGAAGTACTTGTAAGTTTTTATTTGAGAGGGATCATTCTTGTATTTTCCTACTTGAGGCAATTCCTCATCCTCACTTTCTTCCTCTATTTGATCTTCTGCTTCCTCAAACTCATATACTTCCTCTTCTTCTGACTCAGCCACAAGTTTCTTCCCTTTTTTAGAGACCGTTGAGGCCCTCATATTAATGGTGAAGGAATTTGAAGGACCGAGATAGCGAACAGAGGGGGGGGTGAATGGTCGCAAATAAAATTTCCCCAAAAATACTCCAACAAAAGCCTCGACAAGATCGCTCAAACGAAATCGTGAAAAACCTGAAAAACTAGACAACTATATGTACCCCAAGCTTGCATCGATAAGTACCATAAAATATGTGGGGATTTTTGAGTCACAATACTGGTTGTCTAGTGTCCAAGATAAAGAGGAATCAATTCAAACTCTTGCTTTTAGAAAGGACATCAATTCAAATCACAAAAGTCACTTTCAGAAAAGCAAAAGCAGAATTTTCAGAACTTGTCCTCAATTTGCACAGGAGGTTGGTGGGTTTCTACAGCTCACAAAATTTTTAGACTTTTTATCCCTATGAGAATCAGAGTCATGAAGAACTCCACCAAATTTCTTCTCAAAAATCGTTACAGAAAAAACAGGAAAAATCTAAGAACACAGTCTGGTCAAGAACTTCGAGCAGAAAGTTTGGGGCTCGGTTTTCACCTCATGGCGCCCAAAAGGTGCAACAAGTGAACTCCAAAATGTTTATGCAATTGGATGTCAGAGTCCCGCACCTCCTCCGGAAAGAATCACTTGAAAAAGATTTTTCTAGATTTTTATAGAAATCAAACACTGACTGCTGAGCGAAGATCAAGTTCTGAACAAAGTTGGAACTTGAAAGAAAAGATGTTCTCTACTCGATCTAAGAGTGCAAAAGAGATGTAAAACCATATGAACACACTTAAAACATCCAAGATCAGCAGCATTTAGAAGGAGGGGAGGCAAATCCAAATTACATGAAAGTAAATTGCGAGAATGTAATTGTGGGAAAGTAAATGCTGAATTTAAATTCCGTAAAGTAAAGACATAATGTAAATGCGCAAAATAAATCCAGAGGTGGATGGATAAAACTTTCATTTCTGGAAGGAGAGGTTACAAAGCCTCACTTTCATGTGGGCAAAGCTCAAAGGAGCATTCACAAACCTCAAAACCTTCAAGGAGAGGAGGCTACCCCTCCACCCCTATTTATACTACTCTTGGGCCACCTACCACCCTTGGATGAGTCCCTCAACCCTAGAGCACTCATTTAAGGGTTAGGATTAACCCACACACACAGCCATGCAAGGGCTAACCGAAAACCCACACACATTCCGGGTTTTCTTGCACGGTTTTCAAAGCATACTACCTAGACCCGCTAACCTATCAACTAGACCTCAATTCGACGGCCCTCATTGATCCACGCAGCATCTATCTAGCATCATCTCCTTTCCTTGTCTTCTTGACTTGCCCGGACTCCGTCTCCGATCATCTTCCGACGATCTCCCAACAGTCTGGACCTCCGACGCTCCTCGTCTAGTCCCGGTCATCCTCCGCCTCACCATGACCTAGCACCGTCGCCCTGCAACCATCAAAGACAAGGAAACACATCACATAGCAATGCCCACAATGATCTGCAATAAACCCATCCAACTCATCACTACCGCGTCCATACGACCGGTACTGCCACTCCTGGCAGAGACAACTCAAATTGCTTCATTTTGAAAATCAATCCAAATCAAACTCAAACTTGAGCACACCTTGCTCAAATAAAGTCAAATACTCATCACAAACATGGATGGACCTCCACATGGTCCTTCAATCTCCCCCTTGATGAGTATATTGACAAACCACACAAAAAGGCATAAATTTGAGTTTGAAGAAAATGAAGAAGAAAGCAATTTTTAGTTGTAAAGTCAAACTTGGTCCAAAGATAGAAATTAGAACCATGACCAAGTTGACGAAGAGGAATTTAGATTTTAGAGTTAAATTTAAGAAAGAGCAAGTTTTCAACAAAAACTCTAAAATCTAACTAAACATGTCAAATGTGATTATGAGATTATGATCCAACAGAAGTAGTAGCATAGTTTTACAAAGATCATAATAACCAAATAAGCATTCACATTTTTATCTTTTTAGTGATGCCTTTTCTACGTTTTCTCCCCCTTTTGGCAATATAGGCATCAAATTTTTTTTATGTATGCATGAAATGCAATCGAAAGAGCTTTGAAGATTATCCAATTGATCAAAATGGAAGGATATTACACCAAGCTTGTCAATTTAAGAAGATGACTAAACTAAGACATGTCCAAGTGCAAATACGAGCTTAGTTTTGAATATTTCATTTTTAGCAAGATTTGACAAGTGCAACACTTAGCTTTAGTTTCAAAAATAGAAGAATAGCCACTCTATGGATCAAAAGGAAAACCTAGAGTTCAACCTACTCAACACTTTGGGGAATCTAGAAGAGCATACAAGGTCCTTCGGGCTCATTTATCACTTAATTCAAATTTTGATTTATCATCATACAAGACATAGAAGTGTGCAAATGTTTGACATTATTTGCATTCTTTACCCACATATGTCTTTGTTTTTAATTTATTTGCATTTTCTTTTGACAACCAATTGACTCAAGCCATATGCGACCATCTCAAGATGAACTCTTAAGAGGATGGTCTAGGTCAAACACGATGTATTCCAAGTTCATCCCAAGTGCAATGGGAAGCGGTCTTGTGAATGCAAGGTGTTGAGTCGTATGTGCACAAGAAGAGTCAATTTTGTTTAATTTTCATTTTTAGCACAATGATTCATGAGCAATTGAAGTACTCTAGCATGGATCAAACTAGTTTCACCCAAGTTGCTATAGGGACTCTAGAGAACTCCAAAATTTCTCAAATTATGGCACAAACCTCTAGAGAAGAAACCTAGCAAGTAAAAGCAACAAGTTTCATCAAGTTCTTCATGTAAGACTTTTTTTCATTTTAAAGCTTAGCAAGTTAAATGAACTTGGACATATCTGAGCTAGTGATTTCCTCCATATGATGCAGCATGGTGTATAGCATGAAGAAGAAATCAATTGCATAATAGACAAAGCTCATTAAACAGAAATGCAGTCTATATGCAATGCACGAAACAGATTCCCAAACTCCCCCTCAACAAATGAATCAATTTTAAGCTCAAATCTTGTTAAAGTTGAGTTATTATCAAGATTAGGCACAAAGAAAAATCGAATGAACTCAATAATAACCAAAAAAAATAGAATGAGGAGAAGAAGTCGAAAACGCAAAACTGGATGGCTATAGAGCATAGAAAGATATAAGAGACTCACTACGGCTTAGACTCGCTCTTATCTTCTCGATGGCGACATAGGGAAGCTGACTCTAGATCCCAACTAAGGAGTGCACACAGACCCTGTCTACCCAGGAGGCCCAATACCTGCTAGACTTATAAGACTGTGAGGGAACTCAACCTAGAGAGAAGAGAGAACAGCTAATCACGCATGATAGCAACCTAAAGCACAAGATAAGAGGTCCATGGAAGGCATGCCGAAGTCTAAGTGAGTGAACTCAACTCAAGAAAACAAGCCCAAAGTCCCCAAAAGAAATACAAAGAAAAGAAAAGTGGAAGAAAAACATATAATACATAATATACAAACCAGGCTCCCCCTCACGAAAGGCCGTAAGGGCTCACGACTCAAGCTCACTCCTCAAGGCAACAAATGCTGAGCTATCCAAAGGCTTGGTGAAGATATCGGCTAATTGAAGGTCACTCTCTACGAACTGAAGCGCGATATCTCCCTTCTCCACATGGTCTCTAAGGAAGTGATATCTAATATCAATGTGCTTGGTCCGGGAATGTTGCACCGGGTTTTTAGCAATGCAAATAGCTGAAGTGTTGTCACGAGAAAAGTGGCACACTCTCTATCTCTAACCCATAGTCCGTAAGGTCGATTTCATCGAGCACTGACTACAACAATCGGTCGCGACAACATACTCGGCCTCGGTGGTGGGTATGTAACCCTGCATCGCTTCCTAGATGACCAAGAAACAAGAGAAGTGCCAATGAATTGGCAAGTGCCAGAAGTGCTCTTCCTATCTATCCTCTGACCCGACAAAGTCGGCATCGGAAAAGGCTCTAAGAGATAGACAAGAAGGCGAAGAGTACCAAATACCATAATCGGTGGTAGCACGAAGGTACTGAAGATGCGCTTGACCGCCTGGTGGTCAGAGCCACGAGGAGAAGCTTGAAATCGAGCGCATGGACAAGCGGCGAAATGTATGTCGGCCTCGAAGCAGTGAGGTACAAGAGGGAGCCGATCATGCTCCGAAACTCTTTTTGATCAGCAGGTTCACCATCCTCATCGAGCTCGAGGACAACAGTGGCGGCCATAGGAGTCATCACCGGCTTCCCATCAGACATATCGAAGCGCCTCAGGAGGTCACGGGTATACTTGCCTTGATGCAAGAAAGTACCCTCCCGAGTCTGCTTGATTTGGAAGCCAAGAAAGTAGCTCAACTCGCCCATCATACTCATCTCAAACTCTGTGCTCATTACCTCAGAAAACTGAGACACAAGCGAATGAGATGAGCCACCAAAAATGATATCGTCCACATAAATCTGGACAAGAAGAAAATGAGACTCATGGTGTCTGATGAGCAGAGTTTTGTCTACTATGCCCATTTTGAAGTCATGGCTGAGAAGATAAGACTTGAGCCTCTCATACCATGCTCTGGGGGCTCGCTTGAGTCCATACAAAGCTTTGGAGAGCTTGTATACATGACTCGAAACTTGGGGTTCTCGAATCCGGAGGTTGTTTGACATAAACCTCTTCCTCAATATAGCCATTGAGGAATGCACTCTTGACATCCATTTGATAGAGCTTGAAGCCACAGGATGCAAAGAATGCAAGCGAGATCCTAATAGCCTCTAGTCTAGCTACGAGGGCAAAGGTCTCCTCAAAGTCAAGACCCTCAACTTTGAGAAAAGCCTTGTGCAACTAGCCTAGCCTTGTTGCGAATGACAACCCCATCCTCACTCTGCTTGTTTTGAACACCCACTTGGTCCCAATGACATTATGACCAGATGGGGGCTCGACAAGCTGCCATACCTTGTTCCTTTCAAAGTTCTCAAGTTCCTCATGCATAGCATTAATCCACGATTCATCGGATAATGCATGAGAAACATCCTACGGCTCAAAGGAGGCAACGAAGGCAGAGTGGAGGCAGAAACTGGACAAACCTGATTTTGATCGAGTGACCCGCTCAAACAGATCACCAATGATCTGATCAGGTGGATGAGAACGTTGAATATGACGAGGAGGTCCAGAAACAGAAGTGGCCTCTACCTCATGCACAGAAGAGGTAGGAGCAGAGCCACTAGCTAAAGGAGAGTCGGAAGGTAAGGGCTGGTCTCCTTGAGGTGCAGAAATGGAAACAGGAGGCACCTCAGGTGAAGAGGGGACTGGATCCGGTGGAACACCATCATCTCCATCATCTTCATCTTCTACAAAGATGGTCTCGGAGAGATAAGAAGAGCCTGAAACATCAGGTCTAGCTCCTGGGCTAGCCTCATCAAAGGTCACATCATAGGTCTCTATGATCCTATGCGCATCAACACTCCAGACCCTATAGCTACGAGAAGAAGTCGAGTTACCTAGAAAGATACCATCAGAAGAGCGAGACTCAAACTTATCTAGGTTACCAGACTTCAAGATAAAACACTTATGGCCAAAACGCGAAAATGAGACACACCGGCTTTCGCCCATACCTCAACTCATAAGAAGTGCGATGCAGATGTGCTCTCAAAAACACGCGATTAAAAACATGGCAAGCAGTAGCTATAGCCTCGGCTCAAAACTTCCTAGGAGTACTGTACTCGTCTAGCATCGTCCTTGCCATCTCAACCAAGGTCCTGTTCTTCCTTTTCACTACGCCATTCTGCTGAGGGGCGTAGGGAGAAGAGAACTGATGCTCTAAACCAGACTCCACACGTAAACTCTCAAAGTAGGAATTCTTGAACTCGTGCAATATCATCACAGATAGCTCGTAATGCACCCAGGAGCTCAATAGACAACCTCTCGACCAAACCCCTGAAGGGAGAAAAGTCTCATCCTTGAGGCCATGAAGAATACCCAAGAGTATCTAGAAAAATCATCAACAATGACAAGAACATACCACTTCCCTCCTGCTGACTGCACTCTAGCCGGACCAACGGTGTCCATATGTAAAAGCTGTCTGGTGCATCACCATCACTACGGTGATCGGAGGATGAGAAGCGATAACCATCTTGCCATGTCGGCAAGGTGAGCAAACTAAGTCTTTGACCATCTTGAGTTTGGGCAAACCCGAATGAGATCGTGGTCGCTAACTCGGGTCAAATGATCAAAACCAATGTGACCAAGTCTCCTATGCGGAAGGAGAGATCACGGGACTCGAAGCAATCAAACATCGAAGAGAGTCTCCGGAAGAAGCGGAAAAATCAGCACGAAAGACTCTCCCAAATCTAGAAATCCATAAACTAACCCTCCCGATGAATCAAGAATTCTACAGCATTACTCTTGAAGCTTACCTCGAAAGAGTCATCGATAAGATGAGAAACAGAGAGCAGATTGTATTGCAGCTTACTTACTAAGGCAACATCTTTAAGAATGAAATTTTGGTTAATGCAGATGGTACCTTTAGCAATGACTCTACCTGAAGATGCATCCCCAAAAGTGATTAACTTATCACCGGGGGCTCGGACTAGGGAAGAGAACCAACGAGAATCTCCGGTCATATGACAAGAACAACCGGAGTCAACAATCCAAACATCGCCCTTCCCCATCCGACGAACCTGATCAAGACACAAGAGAGAAAGATGACTTAGTACTGGGATAGAGTGAAGACTTAGGAACCCAATACTGAACCATACGACACCTCAGAGTACCAACCACAGAAGAAGACTAGACTCGAGTGTCTCTCTGACGCTCAACTCTCACACGATTAGGAGCAACTCTGGTAGATAATCTAGGAGTCAAAGCGGGTTGGCACACGTGGTGCAAAAGCCGGACCATCCCGATGGGTTGCTGGATCTCCTACCGAAAACACCTCACGCCACGATATCTACCTCGATGGGAAAACGAGGAATATCAAGAGGACGGCGGAAAGAGCCCGACTCTGAACACTCTAGGACTAAAACTCGAAGAACTAGCATGAAAACCAAGTCCCGAGCGCTTGCCCAAAAGCAGCGACTCTCTAACTGTCTAGAAGCGTGTGTGTCTTAGGAGCACTCAAAGTGCAGGATGACCACGAATACCCCTAAGAGCGACAACACGCTCACGCCGAGTGATCTTGGCGCGCTGAGCGTAAATCTACTAGGTGACCATCCTTCTTACGGAAGGTGCATGTGTACTCGCCTTGTTAGAGGCGGAAGCAATAGGAGTAACACCCTTACAGTCGGAGGTCCTATGGACAACCCAGTGGACCTAAACACGGTGATACTCACTCAGGAGCTACCACAATCTCACCACTCTTGGAGCCGCGCACAATGGTGGGAGGATGCGCCGGCGTGCTCCAAGGGATCAAATCCTAGACCTTGATTGAATCTACTAATCTTGGATTGGTCTAGAATAAGATTGAGCTTCTTCTTGCCTCCAACAAACTTCTCGAGAGTGCTCATAAGATACTGGCAATCTCGGAAGAAAGAAGCACAAGAAGAACAGGGGGAAGGAGAGGAAGAAGAAGAACCAGAAAAAGAAAGAGAAGATCTCTCAGCACGTGCTTTTTGTTCTCCTAGCACGGCTGCCTCAATCTTGAGGGCCTCACAAGAAATGCAAGGAGCATCTCTAATCCTAAGGGTTTGGTCTTTTAACTTCTTCTAAGCTTGACATGGATTTGATCCACATCATCCTTAACCCCAACACATAGCAAGCAACCAGTTTTTGACTTAACTAGTAAGTCCTTAGCAAGTTGATCACACTTGACATTCAAAGCATCATTGTCAAGTTTTAGCTGCCTACAGCCCTCACATGAGCTGACTGGGTCCTTAGAAGCATGCAATTCAAGTTCATCATTTCTAGCAGAAAGCTTTCTAAGGTGTTCGCACATGGCATCAATTTCAGCAAGCAATTTAGGGCAATTATCACATGATGGAGTGGAGTGAGCATGAAGAAAACTAGCCTCAACAAGAATAGCATCAACAGAACTAGTGCTAGCATTCTTCAACCTAAGACCATCAAGTTCAGCAAGCACACTATCATGTATGGTCCTTAGGTTCTCCAACTCCACAAGAATAGCATCACACAAAGAGCAATCATCAGTGACTCGGGAGGAGAAGATCTAAGTGAAGCTAACTCCGAGTCAAGGTACCTACTTCCTTCTCAAGCTCAGTACACCTAGCTCTAGCTCTAGCATGAAATTTTCCTAATTTGCAGAAAGCTTCGTTGAGCTGGTCATAGGAGGGTACCTCATCCGAGTCGCTGTAGAGCTCAGAGTCGCTGATGTCGTTGGTGTCGGCCATGAAGCACATGCCGGAGAAGTCGTCGCCGCCCTTCTTCTCTTGAGGATCATCCTCGCCCTCGTCGCTCCATGTCTCCGTGTCGGAGAGGTTGATGTCGTCAAGCGCGGCGAGGACGTGGTGGAAGAGTTTCTTGTTCTTGGAGAAGTTGCGGTACTTCTTCTCGTGTGCCGGTTCACGAACTGGAGGCTTCTTGTTGCGGTTCTTGTCGGTGTTGTCGTTCTTGCCCGAACCGCCAACGTCGTTCTTGCCCTTCTCCAGCTTGGGACAGTTCGCCCGAATGTGGTTGGGGCTACCACACTCGAAGCAGGTGATCATGCCACCTCTCTTCCTCTCTCTCACCCTCTTGTATGCATGAGAAAACTTGCGAGCGAGAAGAGCAAGCTCATTTTCTGGAAATTTTTCCAGTTGGTCATCGCTTAGCTCGCAAAGGGCGGAAAGAGAGAAACCAATAGAAGGATCAGAAGAAGAAGATCCAATGGGATCGGTGACCAAAGCCATCGACTGAGATTTCGTCTTTCGAGAGACGACATCGATCTCATGAGTCTTGAGGCGGGAATAAAGCCCGTCAAGAGTCAGAGTCGATAAGTCGGTGGTGTCCTTGATGGTGGTCACCTTCATCTCCCAAACCCGAAGGTCGAGTGTGGTCAAGAAATGCCGAGCATTGTCCGAGTCAGGGTATATGCAACCAACTGCTCGGAGGTCGCTCAAAATCATTGTAAACCGACCAAAACACTCGTCGAGACTCTCACCAGCTCGTTGATCAAATTTGTTGTACTCGCGCTTGAACTGGTCCTACCTCACAGTCTTGATTTGAGTAGAGCCCTCATGGTAAGCATCGAGGGTTACCCAAATCTCGTGAGCGGAGCGAAGGTGAGAAATCTATCATACTCACATGCGCTAAGACCTGTATGAGAATGTTCCTTGCCTTAGCATTCGACTCAACGTCAACCATATTGATGGCCGTGACATTTTCATCGCGGGAACCTCATACGGAGTTTCACCTTCGCCATATCGTAACCACAGGCGGTGATGTATGACTCCATCAGGACTTCCAAAAGGAAAATCAACTCCATTAAAGATGGGAGGCTTGGTGGAATATTTGTCCGTCGCCATGGCTCTTGAGGCCGGTCAAGATCTATGGAAGAGCAAAACCGGCTCTGATACCAATTGAAGGACCGAGATGGCGAACAGAGGGGGGTGAATGGTCGCAAATAAAATTTCCCCCAAAATACTCCAACAAAAACCTCGACAAGATCGCTCAAAGGAAATCGTGAAAAACCTGAAAAACTAGACAACTATGTGTACCCCAAGCTTGCATCGATAAGTACCATAAAATATGTGGGGATTTTTGAGTCACAATACTGGTTGTCTAGTGTCCAAGATAAAGAGGAATCAATTCAAACTCTTGCTTTTAGAAAGGACATCAATTCAAATCACAAAAGTCACTTTCAAAAAAGCAAAAGCAGAATTTCCAGAACTTGTCCTCAAATTGCACAGGAGGTTGGTGAGTTTCTGCAGCTCACACAATTTTGAGACTTCTTCTCCCTATGAACATCAGAGTCGTGAAGAAATCCACCAAATTTCTCATCAAAAATCCTTACAGAAAAAACAGGAAAAATCTAAGAACACAGTTTGGTCGAGAACTTCGAGAAAAAAGTTTGGGGCTCAGTTTTCACCTCATGGCGCCCAAACGGTACAACAAGTGTACTCCAAAATTTTTCTGCAAGTGGATGTCAGAGTCCCGCACCTCCTCCAATAAGAATCACTTGAAAAATATTTTTCTAGATTTTTATAGAAATCAAACACTGACTTCTGCGCGAAGATCAAGTTCTGAACAAAGTTGGAACTTGAAAGAAAAGATGTTCTCTACTCAATCCAAGAGTGCAAAAGAGATGTCAAACCATATGAACACACTCAAAACATCCAAGATCAGCAGCATTTAGAAGGAGGGGAGGCAAATCCAAATTACATGAAAGTAAATTGCGAGAATGTAATTGCGGGAAAGTAAATGCTGAATTTAAATTGCGTAAAGTAAAGACATAATGTAAATGCACAAAATAAATTCAGAGGTGGATGGATAAAACTTTCATTTCTGGAAGGAGAGGTTACAAAGCCTCACTTTCATGTTGGCAAAGCTCAAAGGAGCATTCACAAACCTCAAGACCTTCAAGGAGAGGAGGCTACCCCTCCACCCCTATTTATACTACTCTTGGGCCACCTACCACCCTTGGATGAGTCCCTCAACCCTAGAGCACTCATCTAAGGGTTAGGATTAACCCACACACACAGCCATGCAAGGGCTAACCCAAAACCCACACACATACTGGGTTTTCTCGCACGGTTTTCAAAGCATACTTCCTAGACCCGCTAACCTATCAACTAGATCTCAATCCGTCGGCCCTCATTGATCCACGCGGCATCTAGCTAGCATCATCTCCTTTCCTTGTCTTCTTAACTTGCCCGGACTCCGTCTCCGATCATCTTCCGGCGATCTCCCAACCGTCTAGACCTCCGACGCTCCTCGCCTAGTCCCGGTCATCCTCCGCCTCACCATGACC
Source organism: Otatea glauca (assembly GCA_036346275.1). Classification (NCBI taxonomy): domain Eukaryota; kingdom Viridiplantae; phylum Streptophyta; class Magnoliopsida; order Poales; family Poaceae; genus Otatea; species Otatea glauca. Next base: position 42,507,813 of record CM070713.1, on the reverse strand, counting down.
TAGCACCGTCGCCCTACAACCATCAAAGACAAGGAAACACATCACATAGCAATGCCCACAATGATATGCAATAAACCCATCCAACTCATCACTACCGCGTCCATACGACCGGTACTGCCACTCCTGGCAGAGACAACTCAAATTGCTTTATTTTGAAAATCAATCCAAATCAAACTCAAACTTGAGCACACCTTGCTCAAATAAAGTCAAATACTCATCACAAACATGGATGGACCTCCACATGGTCCTTGAGAATTATCATCACTACCACTGTCAGTGTCAGGCACAGGAACTCCATGACCTCGTGAAGTTTTCTTGACACGACCACGCCTTTGACCCCCAGAAGAACTAAACAAAGAAGGATTCCTTGTCCGTGGCATAGCCTGGGGCAATCAAAAGAATAGGGAGTGAAAGAATGACCAAGGTAAATTTTTGATAAAGATTGAGAGATACATAAGCAAATTTGAAATGGGTAGATACCAAGGCTGTGCAAGGGCGACACTACCGCTTAGAGAGGTAGGTAGTGCCGGCCAAGCCGTCGCACGGTAGCACCAATACCATCCCCATTTTTTAAAATCTTATGTTAACCATGGATCGAGTGATTGAATCATAGGAGATGACTTATATTCATCGTAATCCATCAGGTTTTAACAAAAGATTTGAGCAAAATTGCTTATATGCACAATATTTTCAACAAACCCTAGATTGAACATGGGAGAGTTTTAGGGCACAAAGAAGGATTTAGAACAAAGAACAAGATTACATCTTGAAGGAGGGAGGCTTGAGCACGAGATTTAAGTGAAGAAAAACGGAGATTTCTCAAACTTGATGGAGATTTGATTCTAGGGTTTGAGAGGGAGAGAGGAGGCGATAGAGAGAGAGAACTGCAGAGGAAGAGTCGGCAAGGGGTATGGAAGAGGAGAAGAAAACCTCCCGCATAGTGCTTTAACTCCCATTAACTGCCCCTTTTCGATACGAGCGGCACTACCTCTCTCCTCACTCGGTAGTGTCGGTAAAGTCGGTACTACCGTAACGCGACTCCGGTAGTGCCGACCTCCACTGGCATTGCAGGGACCCAACCTAAAAGGTTGTGAAATAGCTCATATGATTTCATAACTTAGTGATAATCATATTTGAGCATTTCTAGCTGAAAAAATCCTCAAGAAGCACAAGATTCAAATAGTTTTTATATAAAAAAGACTTTTGAATTATTTTTGAAATATTGACATACAAAAGAATGAAGACATATTTAGAGTTGAGTTGTTCAAGTCAAAAAAATATTTTAGAAATCTAGAAATGTTAATATTCTAGTTCTAGTGGCCATGACTCAATAAGTGCCTTAGATAGATCATTGTAGATCAAGTTTTGACTTTGGAGAAATTTTGCGAAAATCAATACTTAGTTTAAAGCATTTGGGATATTTTTCAACATAGAGAAGATTAGATAGAGTAGATTGAATCAAAGATGAGGTTTACATTTCTTTATATTTTGAAACAAAGGATTTTGAAAATGACATCTTTTAAGAAAGTAAGATATGTTTCAAATATGTTGGCTTAATATGATCTAGAGAATCCCTTTTTGGAAACGTATTTGCACCCGTTTGATATTTTCACATTACTAGGGATATGGTATACATAGAAAAAGGTATAAAACTCCCCATAAATGTGTTATTCATCATAAAATCCGAACACACAAATAAGATCCAATAAAATTAAATCATTGTGCATATAATCAAGCAACATTTGATATATCTATGACATTTAATTCATTTCTCAATTTGCAAAATCTTGCTTTATCTAAGGGCTTGGTGAGGATATCCGCTAATTGATCTTCGGTTCTAATGTGATTAATCACAATATCACCTTTGCCAACATGATCTCTTAAGAAATGGTGGCAGATATTTATATGTTTGGTTCTTGAGTGTTGGACCTGGTTGTTGGCTATTTTAATGGCACTTTCATTATCACACAAGAGAGGCACATTTTTGAAATTAATACCATAATCCATTAGAGTTTGCCTCATCCACAACAATTGAGCACAACAACTACCGGCGGAAATGTATTCGACTTCGGTGATGGATAGGGCTACGAATTTTGTTTCTTTGAAAACCAAGAGACAAGGGATCTACCTAAAAATTGGCAACTTCCCGAAGTACTCTTTCAATCCAGTTTGTAACCCGCATAATCGAAATCAAAATATCCAACCAAATCAAATTTAACACCCTTAGGATAACATAGACCTATATTTGAGGAATGCTTTAAATATCTTAGAATTCTCTTAACAGCTACTAAATGGCATTCTTTAGGAGAAGCTTGAAAGCGTGAACACTTGCAAACACTAAACATGATATCAGGCCTAGATGCGGTAAGATAAAGCAAACTACCAATTATAGAACGATAAAGCTTTAAATCTACCGGTTTACCTCCCTCATTTAGGTCAAGATGCCCGTTGGACACCATTGGAGTCTTGATGGGATTCGCATCTTCCATGCAAAACCTTTTGAGTAGATCCTTTATGTACATGGCTTGGCTCACGAATGTTCCATTCTTGAGTTACTTGATTTGATGTCCAAGGAAGAAACTCAATTCTCCAATCATTGACATTTCAAACTCCCTAGACATCATATTACCAAATTCTTTGCAAAAATCTTCATTAGTAGAACCAAATATGATATCATCAACATAAATTTGACAAACAAAGAAATCTCCATCTTTTACTTAATAAAGAGTGTTATATCAACCTTCCCAATTTTGAAACCTTTTGAAAGTAGAAAATCTCTAAGTCGCTCATACCATGCTCTAGGAGCCTGTTTGAGACCATATAGCGCCTTAGAGAGTTTGTAAACATGGTTTGGGTATTTAAGACTTTCAAAACTGGGAGGTTATTCGACAAATACCAATTCGAATATTTGTCCATTTAGAAATGTACTCTTCACATCCATTTGAAATAATTTAATATCAAAGCAAGATGCAAATGCAAGCAAAATGCGAATAGCTTCTAATCTAGCTACGGGAGTAAAAGTTTCACCAAAATCTAGTCCCTCAATTTGATTGAAACCTTGAGCCACTAATCTTGCCTTATTTTTTACTACAATACCGTTTTCATCTTGCTTGTTTCGAAACACCCATTTTCTGCCGATTACATTGTGTTCCTTGGGTCTTTCGACTAATGTCGTGCAAAATTGTGTAACTCTTCATGCATTGAGTTCACCCAATCTGGATCATCCAAAGCTTCATCTATATGAGTAGGTTCAAGAGAGGACACAAAAGAGTAATGTTAACAAAAGAAAGCGACACGAGATCGAGTTAGAACACCCTTACTAACGTCACCCAATATTTGATCTATCGGATGATCTTTGGAGAGTCCATGATGGATTCTTTGAGGTAGGGGTTGAACTTATTGATCACTCTCCTTCTCATCCACATCAATTGGTTGAACTTGACTTGGCGTTGCAGAAGTAGATGGTTCAACTGGAGTGGATGAGGGTTGATCATCTTTGTCCACTTCCGGCTTCACATCTCCAAGCCTCATGTTCTTCATTGCTTCTCTTAAGCCTTCACTACCTACATCATCTAAATTTTCTTGCTCTTCTTGAGAGCCATTAGTTTCATCAAATTCAACATCACAAGTTTCTTCAACAAAACCTTTATTTTTGTTAAAAATACGATAGGCTTTACTATTTGAGGAATAGCCAAGCAAGAAACCTTCATCACAATGACTTTTAAAATTTTGAAAGCCGAACACCTGTTGGCGTCAAAAACTTGATGTAGGGTTTCGACAAAGAAGACACCGCATTTAACACTGTTGAGTGTGCGATCAATTTGACTCGAATCGACAAGGTAAAAAATATAAAATTTACTTAAAACCGATCGTGAAGATCAATCGGCTTAAACTCAACTAGCTTGAAGCCGATCAGATCGAGGGTAACGATAAGTCTAATTAGCCGATAGTGAAGATCAATCGGCTTAGATTTAATCAACTCAAAGCCGATTAAATCGAGATAAAAAAGGGTAAATCTAACTAGCCGATTAAGGCTAATCAGAGGATAAAGGCAGATCAATTCTGAAGAAGGCGATGCGCAACAAGATCAGAATAAATCAAACCTGGGGCGTAACTGAGGATGATCAACAATCGGCGATGCGCAACTTTATTGATCGAAACTGAGTTACAAGAATCTAAATTACAGAAACTACTCCTAGTCGACAGAAAAGTAGATGAAAAGTAGACGCGAATTGTTTGTTGGCTCTGGGCAGCTTTTCTGATCACCTCTAGACCTCTTTTATAGCCATTGGCCGATAGAGTCCTGGTACAACACGTTAGGAATAGAATTCGTATCGGCCTCTATTTGGAGGGTGCTTTCCTTAACAACCTGTTTTGTTTCCAAATATCTTGATCCGTTATCTAATCGTATCTTGTTGATCTTGGACTGCCGATTTTGACCCTATCCGCCAAATTTTGGTGCAAACATATGCCCCCTATTTTTGGGAGATAACATGTTATCTTCCAAAAATTTTCATCTTCGACTTGAACATATATTTTCTTACCATAGCCAAATTTTTAACTGCATCGAGTTAATTTGACTTTCAGGTCGGTAATCGGCCAACTCGTATATTCGTATTTGAGTTTTAGCCAATCAAGACCTAACCAGTACCTTGGACAAACCGATGCACACTACACGATCCCACGTTGATCCCTTACCAAATCGGCTATCACGAGCTGATGGGTGGTATGATTTTCCAGACTAGATCAGCTTCATCGAACAAAAATCATTGGCCGAATCCGGTTTTTTCTTCCTCCACTCTTTTCTCGCAATCTTAATCGGATGAAGCTCATTAAAAGTTTTATCCCTTCGTTTTTCTTGTTCAGCTTCCCTCATCTCTTGGGTCCTTAGCCGCTCAAGTCTTCTTCTTTGTGATCGGCTTAAACACGAGGACACCATCTCGGCTTTGGTTCGATCGACTTACATATTTTTCCTAACAGATCCATACTAGCCGCAGTGTTAGACCCTTCATCTTGGTCTTGTTTCTGACTTATGGTCGGCTTAGAAATTCTATCTTTAGCCGACCATCGCTGCCTATCACCTTGGCATGGGTAATACTGCATCGGACATGTGTTTGGTGATGGCAAAGCTAATCCCTTCTCCCAACAAAATTGCCAAACGGGCACCGTCGGTGAGCTCTTTCAGGGCCGCTTGGCCGATATTCATTAATCGGCGATGTGGAGGACTTCGTCGTGGCCTTTCATTCCTCCTTTCATATTTTGCTAGTAGTTGGGAAAAGTGGGCTTCGACTTAGACGGCTACGTAGTGGCAATGCTCTCTCGGCCTGATAACCCTTTGGTGTGATTGTTTTAAAAATTTCCCCTTCACGGTCGGCTTTTATTTGTATAGAGCCAACAGTAATCATGAGTGTCTTATTGCCATCGAATTTGATTGTACATCGGCTTGCGTGTCATTTTATAGCCGATGATATATGAATTTGATCCTTAGGCTCTGCATCCCGTGTCGGCTTTTCCTTCTTTTTAGAGCAATGAACCATGTTAATTGGAAAAGGATCGGCGTCGGTACCGCATCGTCGGCTCTTCTGCAAATTTTAGTTGGTCATCCTCTATAGCCGATTGTATCTTGTCTTCGTTATTCTTCAATTCATCTTTGAAGCCATTATCATCGGAGAAACGACTTTCTTGAGCTGATACTCGCTGTAGGAGATGACTTAAATTGGTGAATTCCTGCCCGCCGAATTTTTGTCTTAATAGGGGTATCAACTCCTCGAAAGCTAAATCGGCCAACTGATTATCAGGTAGGGTAACACTAAAACACCTATTTCTCACTTCCCTGAACCTCTTAACATAATCATTTACCGATTCCCGGTCTTACATTGGATGTAACATAGATCCAAATCCGAGCTCGAGATCACGGAGAAAAAGTACTCATGGAATCGGCTTTCCAAATCGTTCCAAAAATGAACCGAATTTGGAGGTAAACTAGCAAACCAAGTGAAAGCAACTCCCGATAAAGACAAGGGGAATAATCTAATTTTCAGCCCGTCGGACTGAGCTGCCTCGCCACACTGAGCGATAAAGCGTCCGACGTGCTCTAAGGTCGTGACCGAATCATTCCCAGAAAATTTGGCAAAATCAGGAACTTTAAAATTATGTGGATATTGCATGCGATCTATATAATCCGGATACGGCTTTCTATAGCCGATGACTCTACCCTTTGGTTGTAAGCCGAATTGATCTCTCAACACGGCAGAAATCTGGTCAGCCGAATTAATGTTGTTAGCCGACAAGACCTCGGGGCTCTGCCAATGACTAGTATTCTGCCCCCCGAGTGCAAACTCGGGCTGTCGGTTAGACTGAGCCGACGGATTTTGTTGGTTTTGCTCATACCCGTCGTACCTCCTAGCCAGTGGTTCTCGTACAGGGACAAAGGGCTCTGCGTAGGTTATCACCTTATGAGGGACCGGATTCTGGGCGTAATCGGCTCTTGGTATTATACGTGCCTAATTTGTTCAATCGGTGTGAGACCGATTGTGGGAAAATATTAAGCGGAGTTGACGGCGCAAAGTAGCCGACACGTTTAGTTTAGCGGCATCAGTGTACGCCTGATAATGTGTTACCCCACTCGGCCGAGGATCTCGTGGTAGCATGATGGTAGGTTGAGTCGGCATCATAGTGGGGAGTGGAGTTGTAGCCGATGGTTTAGGATCAACTGAGGCACTCTGTGTATTTTGTGCTATTGAAAAAACAGAGTAACTTGGCAGGACTTGCATTGGGTCAAGCAGACCTCCAGATGATGCCAACTCCCGAGCTATAGTTTTCACGCTATTCGTGATCATCGGCTTAAGTGTCGCAATGAGAGCCGATGATTGATTTATCATACCATGGTGCACAGATTGATTTATCATAGCCGATAATTCAGCTTGGGCGGGCAGGTATTGACTTACTGAACCGTCGGTGATACCTGCATCGCCGAGTGGATTAAGCATCGGCAAAGCGGTCCTCTGCGTGACGCCGCACCGAGTTTTTTGGTAACAACCCAGCATCATCTCCTCCAAAGCAGCTTTTCGATCATCAATTTCCTTGCGCCGCTCTGTCGTTAAATTGTCCAACGTGGGGACGATTATAGCTTCTGTGTTGAGATCGGATGACGGAATTTCTTTACTTGATGAATCCATCGGTCCCACCGGGCGTGCCAAGAGTGTGTTGGCGTCAAAAACTTGATGTAGGGTTTCTGATAGCAGCACACCGCATTTAACACTGTTCGAGGCGTGCGGTCGATTTGACCTGGAATCGACAAGGTAAAAAACATAACATTTACTTAAAGCCGATCGTGAAGATCAATCGGCTTAAACTCAACCAGCTTGAAGCCGATCAGATCGATGGTAACGATAAGTCTAAATAGCCGATAGTGAAGATCAATCGGCTTAGATTCAATCAGCTCAAAGCCGATTAAATCGAGATAAAAAAGGGTAAATCTAACTAGCCGATTAAGGCTAATCAAAGGATAAAGGCAGATCAATTCTGAAGAAGGCGATGCGCAACAAGATCAGAATAAATCAAACCTGGGGCGTAACTGAGGATGATCAACAATCGGCGATGCGCAACTTTATTGATCGAAACTGAGTTACAAGAATCTAAATTACAGAAACTACTCCTAGTCGACAGACAAGTAGATGAAAAGTAGACGCGAATTGGTTGTTGGCTCTGGGCAGCTTTTCTGATCACCTCTAGACCTCTTTTATAGACATTGGCCGATAGAGTCCTGGTACAACATGTTAGGAATAGAATCCGTATCGGCCTCTATTTGGAGGGTGCTTTCCTTAACAACCTGTTTTGTTTCCAAATATCTTGATCCGTTATCCAATCGTATCTTGTTGATCTTGGATTGCCGATTTTGACCCTATCTGCCAAATTTTGGTGCAAACAACACCCTTTTTCAAAATATAGCATTTGCAACCGAAGACTCAAAAATAAGAAATGTTCGGCCTTCTTTCAATAAGAAGCTCATAGGAAGTCTTTTTCAAAAGACGATGCAAATAAAGTCTATTTGTTGCATGGCAAGCGGTATTTATGGCTTCCGACCAAAAACTATCAGAAGTACCGTATTCATCAAGCATAGTTCTCGCCATTTCTATTAATGTACAACTTTTCGTTCTACAACTCCATTTTGTTTCGGAGTGTAGGTGGTGGAAAGCTCGTGTTTTATTCCAAGTTCATCACAATAATCTTCAATTCTTGCATTTTTTTAACTCGGAACCATTATCACTACGAATTTCTTTATTTTTAAATTAAATTTATTTTGAGCCCTTTTTGCAAATCTTTTGTGAAGGACCATGTGGAGGTCTACCCAGATTTGTGATGAGTATTTGACTAAATTTGAGCTTAGGATGCTCTAGTTTGAGTTTGATTTGAATTAGATTTTCAAATAGAAGCAATTTGAGGTCTTCACTGTTTTCCCGGTGCTACCGGCCATGGTAGCACGGTGCTACCGGGCGAGCGATAGCACCGAACCAAATGGCCGGTGCAACATTTCCAGAGAGGGTGTATTTCGGGGTTCTGGATGGGCGGTGCTACCGGCCTGAGGGCGGTAGCACCGGCCAGAACAAACAAAGAAAAATTTTAATGAGTGGACTTTGTTGAATTTATTGCACATCTTTGTGGGCAATGCTATGTGATGTTTTTTCTTGTTTTTGATGGCTGCAGGTCGACGATGCTAGATCAAGGTGAGGCGAAGGAAAACAGGGACTAGGAGAGAAGCGTTGGAGGTCCAGACGGTCGGTGATCGCCGGAAGATGATCGGAGATGAAGTCGTGGCAAGCCAAGAAGATAAGGAATGGCTGAGATGCTAGCTAGGCACTGTATGGATCAATGAGGGCCATTGGATCTTGGTCTAGTTGATAGGTTAGCGGGTCTAGTTAGTGTGCTTTGAAAACCGTGCAAGAAAACCCATTTGTGTGGTGGGTTTTGGGTTAGCCCTTGCATGGCTGGTTGAGTGGGTTAATCCTAGCCCTTTATGGATGCTCTAGGTTTAGAGGCTCATCCAAGGGTGGTAGGTGGCTCAAGAGTTGTATAAATAGGGGTGGAGGGGTAGCCTTCCCCCTTGAAGGTTTGAGTTGCTCCTTTGAGCTTTGCCCACATCAAGTGAGGCTTTGTAAACCTTCCATCCAGAGAATACAAAAAATTTCTTTACCTTATTGTGAATTTAAATTCCGCATTTACATTATGTCTTTACTTTAAGCAATTTAAATTCAGCATTTACTTTCCCACATTTACATTCTTACAATTTACTTTCTCGCAATTTAGATTTGCCTCCCCTCCTTCTAAATGCTGTTGTTCTAAGATGTCTTGAGGATGTTTATATGGTTTTACACTTTTCTTGCACCCTAGGATGGACTAAAGATCAGGTTTTCTATCAAGTTGTCATTTTGTCCAAAACTTGTTCTTCGCGCAATAGTCAGTCTTTGATTTTGATAAAAATCTAGAAAAATCCTTTTTGAGTTATTATTCTTGGAGATGGTGCGTGACTCATATATCCATCTCTATAAATAATTTTGAGTCCACTGGTTGCACCGTTGGAGCGCTATGAAGTGAAAACCGAGCCTCAAACTTTCTGGTCAAAGTTCCTGACTGTCTGTAATACTTAATTTTTTATGTGTATTATACAAAGCTTTTTAACGTAATTTTTGGTGGGCTGTTTCACCACTCAACTTCTCATAAGAAAAAAATTCAAAAAATTTTAGAGCAACATAAGCTCACCAACCACCTGCTCCAAATGAGGTCAATTCCTGAAAAATCTGCTTTTACTTTTCTGAAGAGAGACTTTGTTGTTTTTAGCTCTATCTCTTTTAGAAAAGAAGTATTTGAATTGATTCCTTTTTGTTTGGACACTTGACAACCAATATTGTGATTAAAACATCTCTAACATGGTTCATGGTTCTCAACAATGTAAGCTAGGGGTACACATAGTTGTCTAGTTGTTCGGGTTTTGGAGGGTATGTGAATCTGAGAAGCACCAGTTCGAACGAAAATCTTTGGGTGTTTCTGATTTTTATTGCAAGATTGTTTGGAGTACTTTGAGTGGGAGAAAATTTTATTTGGTATCATTCACCCCCCCCCTCTGATCGCAATCTCGATCTTTCAATTGGTATCAGAGCCGGTTTTGCTCCTTCATAGATCTTGACCGGTCTCAAGAGCCATGGCGATGGACAAGTATTCCACCAACCCTCCTATTTTTTTGGAGTTGATTTTCCATTCTGGAAATGGCGGATGGAGTCATACATCACTGCCCAGGGCTTCCTGATATGGCAGAAGGTGAAACTTCCATATGAGGTTCCTGTCGATGAAAACGTCATGGCCGACAATATGGCTTACGTTGAGGTGAATGCTAAGGCAAGGAACATTCTCATATAGGGTCTTAGCCACAGAGAGTATGATAGGATTTCTCACCTCCGTTCTGCTCACGAGATTTGGGAGACCCTCAATGCTTACCATGAGGGCACTACTCAAATCAAGACCGTGAGGCAGGATCAGTATAAGCGTGAGTACAACAAGTTTGAACAACACACTGGTTAGAGTCTTAATGAGTGTTTCGGTTGTTTTACCAAGATTTTGAGCGATCTTCGAGCAATTGGTTGCATATACCCTAACTCGGATAATGCTAGATATTTCTTGACCGCACTCGATCTTCGAGTTTGGGAAATGAAAGTGACCACCATCAAGCACACTACCGACTTGTCGACCTTGACTCTTGATGGGCTTTACTCCCGTCTCAAGACTCATGAGATCGACCTCATCTCTCACAAGATGAAATCACAGTCGATGGTCTTGGTCACTGATCCCACTAGATCTTCCCTTGATCTTTCTATTGGTTTCTCTCTTTCCGCTCTTTGTGAGCAAAGCGATGACCATCTGGAAAAATTTCCAGAAAATGAGCTTGCTCTTCTAGCTCGCAAATTTTCACATGCATACAAGAGGGTAAGAGAGAGAGAAAGAGAGGTGGCATGATCACATGCTTCGAGTGTGGTGGCCCCAACCACATTCGAGCTAATTGCCCCAAACTAGAGAAGGCTAAGAACTACACCGACGGTTCGGCAAAGAATGACTACATCGACAAGAACCGCAACAAGAAGCCTCCAGTTCGTGAGCCGGCGCGTGAGAAGAAGTACCGCAACTTCTTCAAAAACAAGAAGCTCTTCACCGCATCCTCGCCGCGCTTGACGACATCAACCTCTCCGACACAGAGACATGGAGCGACAAGGGCGAGGATGAAGCATAAGAGAAGAAGGGCGGTGAAGACTTCTCCGGCATGTGCTTCATGGCCGATGCTAACGGCATCAGCGACTCCGAACTCTGCAGCGACTCGGACGAGGTACCCTCCTATGACCAGCTCAATGAAGCTTTCTGCAAATTAAGAAAACTTCGTGCTAGAGCTAGAGCTAAGTGTGTGGAGCTAGAGAAGGAAGTAGGTACCTTGACTCGAGAGTTAGCTTCTCTTAGATCTTCTCCCTCTCGAGTCACTGATGACTGTTCTTTGTGTGATGCACTTCTTGTGGAGTTGGAGAACCTAAGGACTATGCATGATAGTGTGTTATCTGAACTAGATAGTCTTAGGTTGAAGAATGCTAGCGATGATTCTGTTGATGCTATTCCACTAGATGCTAGTTTTCTTCATACTCACTCTACTTCATCATGCTCTAATTGCCCTAAATTGCTTGTTGAAATTAATGCCGTGAGCGATCACCTTAGGAAGCTTTCTTCTAGAAATGATGAACTTGAAATGCATGCTTCTAAGGACCAAGTCAGCTCATGTGAGGGCTATAGGCAACTAAAAATTGACAATGAATCACTAACTGTCAAGTGTGCTAAACTTGCTAAGGACTTACTAGATAAGTCACAAGAAAGTTGCTTGCGATGTAATGTGATTGAGGGGGACTTGGATAAAATCCATGTCGAACTTAGGAAGAAGTTAGAAGACCAAGTCCATAGGAGTAGAAATGCATCGCGCGTTTCTTGTGAGGCCCTTAAGATTGAGGCAGTCGTGCTGAGGGAGAAAAATGCACATGCTGAGAGAACTTCTCTTTCTGGTTCTTCTTCTTCCTCTCTTCCCTGTTCTTCATGTGCCTCTTTCTTCCGGGAGTGTGAGTATCTCATGAGCACTCTCGAGAAGTTTGTAGGAGGCAAGAAGAAACTCAATCTTATTCTAGACCAATCCAAGATTAGCAGATTTAATCAGGGTCTAGGATTTGATCCCTTGGAGCACGCTCGGGCGCATCCTCCCACCATTGTGCGCGGCTCCAAGAGTGGTGAGATAGTGGTAGCTCCCAGAGTGAGTACCACTATGTTTAGGTCTGCTGGGGTTGTCCTTGGATTTCTGATCAGAAGGTTGTTACTCCTGTTGCTTCTGCCTCTAGGAAGGTGAAGTACACATGCACCTTCTATAAGAAGGATGGTCACCTAGTAGATTTCTATTTTAGGCGTGCCAAGAACACTCGGCGTGAGCGTGTTGCCGCCCTTAGGGGTATTCAGGGTCATCCCCAGACCTTGAGTGCTCCTAAGGCACACTCTGCTTCTAGACGGGTTAGAGAGTCACCAGCTTTTGGGCAGCGTCCAGGACTCGGTTTTCATTCTGTTTCTTCGAGTTTTAGTCCTGGAGCTGTTCGTAGTCAGTCTTTCCGTCATCCTCTTGATATTCCTCATTTTTCCCATCGTGGTAGATATTAGCGGCGTGAGGTGTTTTTGGTAGGAGATTTAGGCAGCCTCACTGGGATGGTCCAGCCTTTGCACCATGGCGGGCCAACCTAGTTCCAGCTTCTAGATCATCTACTAGAGTTGCTATTGATCTTGTTAGGGTTAAACGTCAAAGAGACACTCGAGTCCAGTCTTCTTCTGTGGCTGGTACTCTGAGGTGTTGTGTGGTTCAGTATTGGGTTCCCAGGTCTTCACTTTATCCCAGTACTGAGTCATCTTTCTCTCTTGTGTCTTGATCAGGTTCGTCGGATGAGGAAGGGAGATGTTTGGATTTTTGACTCCGGTTGTTCTCGTCATATGACCGGAGATTCTCGATGGTTTGCTTCCCTTGTCCGAGTCCCCGGTGATGAGTTGATCACTTTCGGGGATGCTTCATCAGGTAGAGTTATTGCTAAGGGCACCATTTGCATTAATGACAATTTCATTCTTAAAGATGCCTTAGTGAGTAAGCTGCAATATAATTTGCTTTTTGTTTCTCAGCTTATCGATGACTCTTTCGAGGTAAGCTTCAAGAGTAGTGCCTGTAGAATCCTCGATTCTTCAGGATGGTTAGTTTGCGGGATTTCTAAATATGGGAGAGTCTTTCGTGTTGATTTTTCTGCTTCTTCTGGAGACTCTCTTCAGTGTTTGATAGCTTTAGAGTCTCGTGATCTCTCCTTCTGGCATAGGATACTTGGTCACATTGGATTTAATCATTTGACCTGAGTTAGCAGCCACGATCTCATTCGTGGTTTGCCCAAATTAAAAATGGTCAAAGACTTAGTTTGCTCTCCCTGCCAACATGGCAAGATGGTTGCTGCTTCTCATTCCCGATCCATTGCTGTGATGGTGATGCACCAGACAGCTTTTACATATGGACACCGTTGGTCCAACTAGAGTCTTGATCGATGAGTGGGAAGTGGTATGTTCTTGTCATTGTTGATGATTTTTCGAGGTATTCTTAGGTGTTTTTCATGTCCTCGAAGGATGAGACTTTTACCCATTTTAGGGGTTTGGTTCATAGGTTGTCTTTTGAGCTCCCTGGTGCCATACGAGCTATACGCAGTGACAATGGCACGGAGTTCAAGAACTCCTATTTTGAGAGTTTTTGTATGGAATCTGGTTTAGAGCATCAGTTCTCCTCTCCCTACGTCCCTCAGCAAAATGGCGTAGTGGAAAGGAAGAACAGGACCTTGGTAGAGATGGCCAGGACGATGCTAGACGAGTACAGTACTCCTAGGAAGTTTTGGGCTGAGGCTATAGCTATTGCTTGCCATGTTTCTAATCGTGTATTCTTGAGAGCACATTTGCACCGCACTTCTTACGAGTTGAGGTATGGGCGAAAACCTAGTGTTTCTCATTTTTGTGTGCTTGGTTGCAAGTGTTTCATTTTGAAGTCTGGTAACTTGGATAAGTTTGAGTCTCGTTCTTCTGATGGTATCTTTCTGGGTTATTCGACTTCTTCTCGTAGCTATAGGGTCTGGAGTTGCGATGCGCATAGGATCATAGAGACTTGTGAGGTGACTTTTGATGAGGCTAGGCCAGGAGCTAGACCTAACATTTCAGGCTCTTCTTCCACCTTCGAGACCATTTTTGTAGAGGATGAGGATGATGGAGATGATGGTGTTACACCTGATCCAGCCCCCTCTACACCTGAGGTGCCACCTGTTTCCATTTCTGTACCTCAGGAAGGCCACCCCTTGCCTTCTGACTCTCATGCAGCTAATGGCTCTGCTCCTACCTCTTCTGTGCATGAGGTAGTGTCCACTTCTGCTTCTGGACCTCCCTGTCATATTTAGCGTTCACATCCACTTGATCAGATCATCGACGATCTGTTTGAGCGGGTCACTCGCTCAAAATCAGGTTTGTCTAGTTTCTGCCTTTGTTGCCTCGTTTGAGCCGAAGGATGTGACTCATGCATTATCTGACAAGTCTTGGACTAATGCTATGCATGAGGAATTTGAAAACTTTGAGAGGAACAAAGTCTGGCAGCTTGTACAACGTCCATCTGGTCATAATGTCATTGGGACCAAGTGGGTGTTAAAAAACAAGCAGAGTGAGGATGGGGTTGTCATTCGCAACAAAGCTAGGCTAGTTGCACAGGGCTTTTCTCAGGTTGAGGGTCTTGACTTTGAGGAGATATTTGCCCTTGTAGTTAGACTAGAGGCTATTAGGATCCTGCTTGCATTCTCTGCATCCCGGGCTTAAAGCTCTATCAAATGGATGTCAAGAGTGCATTCCTCAATGGCTATATTGAGGAAGAGGTTTATGTCAAACAACCTCCAGGATTTGAGAACCTCAAGTTTCTGAGTCATGTATACAAGCTTTCCAAAGCTCTGTATGGACTCAAGCAGGCCCCCAGAGCATGGTATGAGAGGTTCAAGTCTTATCTTCTTAGCCATGACTTCAAAATAGGCGTAGTAGACAAGACTCTGTTCATCAAACACCATGAGTCGCATTTTCTCCTCGTCCAAATATATGTGGATGATATTATTTTTGGTAGCTCATCTCATTCGCTTGTGTCTCAGTTTTCTGAGGTGATGAGCACAGAGTTTGAGATGAGTATGATGGGCGAGTTGAGCTACTTTCTTAGCTTCCAAATCAAGCAGACTCAGGAGGGTACTTTCTTGCATCAAGGCAAGTATACTCGTGACCTCCTGAGGCGTTTCAATATGTCTGACGGGAAGCTGGTGATAACTCCTATAGCCACCATTGTTGTCCTCGAGCCGAATGAGGATGGTGAGCCTGCTGATCAAAAGGAGTTTTGGAGCATGATCGGCTCACTCTTGTACCTCACTGCTTCGAGGCCGGACATACATTTTGCTGTGTGTTTGTGCGCTCAATTTCAGGCCTCTCCTCGCGCCTCTCACTGCCAGGCGATCAAGCACATCTTCAGGTACCTTCGTGCTACCACTGATTATGGTATTTGGTACTCTTCTTCTTTTTGTATGTCCCTTCGAGCCTTTTTCGATGCCGATTTTGCTGCCTGTAGGATAGATAGAAAGGGCACTTCTGGCACTTGCCAATTCATTGGCACTTCTCTTGTTTCTTAGTCTTCTAGGAAGCAGTCCAAAGTTACCTGATCCACAATGGAGGCCGAGTATGTTCTTTGCACCGATTCTTTCAGTAACTAGGTGCTTTGGATGAGATCGACCTTGCGGGACTTTGGGTTAGAGATAGAGAGTGTACCACTTTTCTGTGACAACACTTCTGCTATTTGCATTGCTAAAAACCCAAAGGTCAAAGATTTCGGACCAAGCACATTGATATTAGATATCACTTCCTTAGAGACCATGTGGAGAAGGGGGATATCGTGCTTCAGTTCGTATAGAGTGACCTTCAGTTAGCCGATATCTTCACCAAGCCTTTGGATAGCTCCATATTTGTTGTCTTGAGGAGTGAGCTTGGAGTTGTGAGTCCTTACGGCCTATCTTAAGGGGGAGCTGGTTTGTATATTTTGTTCTCTTCCAGCTTTTCTTTACTTTTGCTTCTTCTGGGTGTTTGTGAGCTTGTTTTCCTGAGTTGAGTTCACTCACTTAGACTTCTGGCATGCTTTGCATAGACCTCTTATCTTGTGCTTTAGGTTGCTATCATGCGTGATTAGCTGTTCTCTCTTCTCTCTAGGTTGAGTTCCCCCACAGTCTTATAAGTCTAGCAGGTGTTGGGCCTTCTGGGTAGACAGGGTCTGTGTGCACTCCTTAGTTGGGATCTAGAGTCAGCTTCCCTATGTCAGTCACTAGGGAAGATAAGAGCGAGTTTGAGCCGTAGTGAATCTCTTATATCTCTTCTATGCTCTATAGCCATCCAGTTTTGCAGTTTGTCGACTTCTTCTCCTCATTCTGTCTTTCTTGTTGTTTTTGAGTTCACTTGGGTTTTCCTTATGACTAATCTTGATAATAACTCAACTTTAACCAGATTTGAGCTTAAAACTGATTCATTTGTTGAGGGGGAGTTTGGGAATCTGTTCATGCATTGCATTTAGACTGCATTTTCTGTTTTATGAGCTTTGTCTATTATGCAATTGACTCAATCTTCATGAAATACATCATGCTGTATCTTTTGAAGAAAATCACTAGCTTAGATATGTCCAAGTTCATTTATCATGCTAAGCTTATTAAAATCTAAAAATTTGAAAGCTTTAATTGAAAACTTGATGAAACATGTTGCTTTTACTTACTAAGTTTCTTCTATAGGAGTATTTACCATAATTTGTGAAATTTTGGATTTCTCTAGAGTCCCTATAGCAACTTTGGTGAAATTTGGTTGATCCATATTTGAGTCCTTCAGAATCACTCATATGTGCTAAATTGAAATCAAGAAAAATTTGACTCTTTTGTGCAAAATTTATCTCAACACTTTATATTCACGAGACTGCTTCCCATTGCATTTGGGATGAACTTGGAATATGTTGTGTTTGACCAAGATTATTCTCTTTAAGAGTTACTCTTGAGATGATCGAAAAAGGCTTGAGTCAATCAATAACATAAAAGAAATGCAAATATCAAACACATAAGTGGGTAAAGAATGCAAATAATGTCAAACATTTGCAACCCGCTATGTTTTTCAAAGTCTTAAAGAAAATTTGTATAAATTGAAAAATGAGCTCGAAGGACCTTGTATGCACTTCAAAATTCCCCAAAGTGTTGAGTAGGTTGAACTCTAGGTTTTCTATTTGATCATTGAGTGGTTTTGATTCTAGCTTTGAAACTTTTGCTAAGTTTTACACTTGTCAAATCGTGTTAAAATAAAATATTGTAAACTAAGTTCTTTCATAAAATGTATTGGTCTTGGACATATCTTAGTTTAGTCATATTCTGAAATTGACAAGCTTGGTGTAATATCTTTCCATTTTGATCAATTGGATAATCTTCAAAGCTCTTTAGATTACATTTCATGCATTTATAAGAAAAATTGATGCCTATATTGTCAAAAGGGGGAGAAAATGTAGAAAAGGCATCATCAAAAAGATAAAAATGTGAATTCTTATTTGGTTATTACGATCTTTGTAAAACTTTGCTACTTCTTTTGGATCATAATCTCATAATCACATTTGACATGTATGGTTGGATTTTAGAGTTTTTGTTGAAAACTTGCTCTCTCTTAAATTTAAGCTCCAAAATCCCTTGTGTCAACTTGGCCATGATCTCATTTCTTATCTTTGGACCAAGTTTTGACTTTACACTAAAAATTGCTTTCTTCTTCATCCTCTTCAAACTCAAAACATATGTCTTTTGTTGTGTTTGTCAATATGCTCATCAAGGGGGAGATTGAAGGACCATGTGGAGGTCTACCCGATTTGTGATGAGTACTTGACTAAAATTGAGATTGGGATGCCCTTGTTTGAGTTTGATTTGAATTGGATTTTCAAATGGAAGCAATTTGAGGTCTTCTCTATTTTTTAGATGCTACCGGCCATGGTAGCGCGGTGCTACCGGGCGAGCGGTAGGACCGGACCAAATGGCCAGTGCAACATTTCCAGAGAGGGTGTATTTCGGGGTTCTGGATGGGCGGTGCTACACGCCTTAGAGAGGTAGCATCGGCCAGAACGAACAAAGATGAATTTTAATGAGTGGACTTTGATGAATTTATTGCACATCTTTGTGGGCAATGCTATGTGATTTTTTCCTTATTTTTGATGGTTGTAGGTCGACGATGCTAGATCATGGTGAGGCGAAGGAAGACCGAGACTAGGCGAGGAGCGTCGGATGTCCAAACGGTTGGTAATCGCCGGAAGATGATCAGAGATGGAGTCGTGGAAAGCCATGAAGACAAGGAATGGTTGAGATGCTAGCTAGGCGTTGCATGGATCAATGAGGGCCATTGGATCTTAGTCTAGTTGACAGGTTAGCGGGTTTAGTTAGTGTGCTTTGAAAACTATGCAAGAAAACCCATGTGTGTGGTGGGTTTTGGGTTAGCCCTTGCATGACTGGTTGAGTAGGTTAATCCTAGCTCTTGGTGGATGCTCTAGGGTTTAGAGGCTCATCCAAGGGTGGTAGGTGGCCAAAAAGTTGTATAAATAGGGTGAAGGGGTAGCCTTCCCCTCTTGAAGGTTTGAGTTGCTCCTTTGAGCTTTGCCCACATCAAGTGAGGCTTTGTAAACCTTCCATCCAGAAAATACAAAAATTTTCTTTACCTTATTGTGAATTTAAATTCCGCATTTACATTATGTCTTTACTTTACTCAATTTAAATTCGCATTTACATTCTCGCAATTTGGATTTGCCTACCCTCCTTCTAAATGATGTTGTTCTAAGATGTCTTGTGCATGTTTATATGGTTTTACACTTCTCTTGCACCCTAGGATAGACTAAAGATCAAGTTTTCTATCATGTTGTCATTCTGTTCAGAACTTGTTCTTCGTGCAGCAGACAGTATTGATTTTTAGAAAAATCTAGAAAAATCCTTTTTGAGTGATTCTTATTGGATAAGGTGTGTGACTCGTATATCCATCTCTAGAAAACTTTCTGAGTCCACTGGTTGCACCGTTTGAGTGCTATGAAGTGAAAACCCAGCCTTAAACTTTCTGGTCGAAGTTCCTAACTGTCTGTAATACTTGATTTTTCATGTCTATTGTACAAAGCTTTTTAATGTGATTTTTGGTGGACTGTTTCGTGACTCAATGCTCACAATAAAACAAAATTCTCAAAAATCTTAGAGCAACAGAAACTCACCAACTACCTGCTCCAAGTGAAACAATTCCTGGAATATGTGCTTTTGCTTTTCTGAAAAGAGACTTTGTTGTTTTTAGCTCTATCTCTTTTAGAAAGGAAGTCTTTGAATTGATTCCTTTTTGTTTGGACACTTGACAACCAGGATTGTGATTAAAACATCCCTAACATGATTCATTGTTCTCAACCATGTAAGCTAAGGGTACACAGTTGTCTAGTTTTTGGGTTTTGGAGGGTGTGCGAATCTGAGAAGCACCAGTTTGAACAAAAATCTTTGGGTGTTTTAGATTTTTATTACAAGATTGTTTAGAGTACTTTAAGTGGGGGAAAATTTTATTTGGTATCATTCACCCCCCCCCCTCTGATCGCCATCTCGATCTTTTATTTTCAAAATTTCAGAGGCTTCGGATTTATCATCTAAAAAGAACACCCAAGTATAACTAGAATTGCTTTTATAGGTTGTCGGGACAAACAAGTCCATATGTAAGAGCTCTAATGGTCTAGATGTGGACATGATACTCTTTGAAGGATGAGAGCTAGCAACTTGCTTGTCGGCTTGACAAACTCTACAAAGTCTATTTTTCTCAAACTTCACATCTTTCAAGCCCACAACTAAATCATTTTTGAAAAGTTTTTTTGAGTTGAACCATCCCAACATGAGCTAGTTTTCTATATCATAACCATCCAAAAGAGGTTTTAGCAATTAAACATGTTTGAAGACACGACTCATTTGAGGTAAAATCTACTAAATACAAATTTCCAAATCTAGAACCTTTGAATACTAATGAATTATCATTTTCTTTAGAAATAATTACATCATTTTTAGACAATGTGCAAATAAGACTAAGATCACATATTTGAGCAACGGATAGCAAATTAAAATTTAAAGTCTCTACTAAAGAGACATTTGAAATAGAAAGGTCATTTGAGATAGCAATTTTACCCAAACCTAATACCTCTCCATTGCTATTATCGCCAAATGTGATCTTGTCATGTTGGCCACTCCCCGATTCAAATGTGGTTAATATTTTCCGGTTACAGGTCATGTGTTGAGTGCATCCACTATCCAACACCCAATGCCGTCCGCCGGTCTAGTAGTTCACCTACAAAAGAAAATCAACCCTTTTAGGTACCCAAATTTGTTTGGATACTTGGAGGTTAGTAACCAAGGCTTTGGGCACCCAAATGGCATTCTTTCTACGACCAAGTATAGGAGTGCCAACAAACTTAGCAATAATTTTACCAAAACTATTTTTCTTAAGCACATAGCAAGAATCATAAATGTTATTTTTGGATGCTTTGCCTAAAGGAAAATCATTTGATAGATGGCCTACATCACGACATTTGTAACAAAGCTTCCCATTTGATTTTACAAACCGAGGAGCTTTGCTACTAATTTTCTTACCCTTCTTAGGAATATACCCAAGACCTTCTTTATTGTAGGAACATCTTTGACTATTCAAGATTTTATTTAGAATATCCTTGCCCTTAAAGCATCTATATAAACTCTTGCTAAGTTTATCCACTTGTTCTTTAAGTTCATTATTTTCTACCATTAAATTTTTATGGCAAGAAATTGAGCTACCATATGAAGATGAAGGCATATCAATTAAATCATCACAAGAAGTAGATATGCTAGTTTTAGCTACACAATATGAATCAATTTCTAAACTAGACATATCATTAATAATCTTGCAACTAATGCCTACATCATTTTGAGGCTTTGAATGGTCTTTGGTAAGAAGAGTCTCATGAGTTTCCTTTAGCTCCTCATAGGAATCTTTGAGAGAAAGATATTTTTTTCTCAAAGCCTTATGTTTGGACTTTTCCTTGCCTAAGTACTCATTCAAGTCCTCAAGCATGTCCATGAGCTCATCATAAGTAGGTTCATCTTTGTCATTAGATTTTACCTTAATTTCTCCTCTTGCCATAAGACAAAACGGAGTGACAAAGGGCAAAGATGCCTCCTTGATTGCGACTCCGGCGAGACCCTTCTTCTTTGAGGATGTGTCATCTTTAGAGGAGTAGGAATCCGAATATTCTTCTTCAGAATCCCATTCTCCAATGTGAGCCTCGCCTTTGCCATCCTTGTGAAGCCTTTTGAACAACTTCTTCTTCCGTTGGAAGAACTTCTTCTTCTTGGGCGACTTGTTCTTGTCATCCTTCTTCTTGGGCAATGAGAGGCGATGTGCCCCTTCTCAACACACTCGTAGCACCAGATATTTGCATACCGGTTTGTGCTAGAGTATTGCCCCTTCTTGAACTTTTGGGAGGCGTTTGAGCTTGAGCACCTCCTCATAAACTTCTTCATTCTTCTCACGAGGAGTGCCATCTCCTCTTCGATGTCTTCATCTTCGGATTCATCAAGCGTCTCCTTGCTTGACTTCGCCTTTGCTTTGAAAGCGATGTTCTTCTTCTTCGAAGAACTTTGCTCCAAAAGCTCTTCCTTGTCTTTCTTGTAAAGCTCATTAGTGATGAGGTTTCCAAGAAGTCCCGTTGGCGTCATCCTTGGTAACTTCGGTGAGTTGAGAAACAACGTCACCAAGATCTCATATTTTTTCGGAAGAGCCCTAAGCATCTTAAGAACAATATCAAGATCAGTTAGTGATTCTCCAAGGCTCTTGAGCTCATTTACTATGTTATTGAGCCGTGAGTACATCTCATTAATGTTCTCATGGGGTAACATAATAAAACTCTCATATTTGATCCGAAGCATATGCAATTTGGCTTCTTTGACCGAGGATGACCCCTCATGAATTTCCGAGAAAGTTGTTCAAATCTCATGAGCGGTTTCAAGGTTGCTCACTTGATTGAACTCATCCGCGTTCAAAGCACCAAAGAGAGCATTCATAGCTTGAGCATTGAGATGAGTGTTTCGCTCTTCTTGGTCTATGTAAGTGTGGGATTAACTCTCAGAGTCAAACCCTCAACTAAAATTCTCCATATACTTAGGCTCATGGCCTTTTGATAAATGGTCATGCGAATTTTTCAATATGCCTCGAGGGCCTTGCGTGCTTCACTTTAATGCACGAATTCTTCTGTCATCTTCATCTCAACAAATCTTTGCCATACGTCTTCATCAATGAACCCATACATAGAGAAGGGAGTCATTTCCTCATTGTCATAATTTGTGAAAAGCGTGCTCTTGAAGTTCTTCCATGCCTTTGCTGCCAATAGCAATGCATACCGTTGCACTAGGCGCACGTCATCTACTGGGATCTCGAACGATGTAAAAACTTATGTCACCAAGTTGTTGCGGTCCTCGTCAATCAACAACTTTTAGGATGGATAGGTGATAGGGAACACGTTCCCGTATAACTATCCCACACAATGTCCGAAATATTGCCACTACCTTCCGAGGTTGGGTAGGGGCTCCATCCTGTGCATCGACCGCCATGATGGTATATCGATCTGTGGGCCTTTTATTTGCTCCTCTTGGACCGTGAGTCAATTTTCCTTTCGTCGGCTCATGACATCCTTTCGACGATGAAGAATGAGGGGACATCATCTTCTTTTTAACTATACTATGTTAGGTCTTAAAAGATCAGTCAAGTTGGTAAATCAACAATTCATAATTTAAGCATAAAAAAGTAAATTAGATCTCGATTTAAGAGAGTTAAATTTTATCTAGGATCAAGTTGGACTATTGTTATTATGAGCACTATATTTGCAAGCTGAGAGATATTTTGTTCACTGAATAGATTATGGTTCAAAAATGGTTTCTTTATTGTTTAGAACAAGGAAAGAGATTAGATCACTTCGCTCTCTTTCGCCACTCCATTTCAGAAATATTTATCTAATGATAAAAGAAGAAGAACAACGAATAGAAACTACATATTCGGGCACTCATAACCCCTCGAGACTATGCACTTGAGTTCTATCTAACCTATAAACAAACATTAAGACAACGATCAAAAGAATAAAGTAAGAAGAATGATAAAAAAAATTTGGTGTACAAGCACCAAGAACTCCTTGATACCTCGCGCTCGAGCACACTTGGATCCACTTGTCCAAGCACGCCATAGACCATGTGTTCAAGACCATTCCTATCCTTAAGCCCTATTTTTATTTGATGTACTAAACTATTTACACATAGAGATATATCATGCATTCTACAAAATATCATCAGTTTGTGTGTTTGCAAGTTCAAAAAAATACCCGCAATTGCAGTGTAACTTACCATAGATTCTCATAATCATGTTTTTAAGCATGTACTTAACAAATTAATGAATAATTGAATGACAGAGTGATCTCAAGTGTCGGGCTGCTAAGGTTAGACCTTTAGCCTCCTCGCCACAAGGTGAGGGCTACTAGAGATTAATCTCCTACATTGGATCAATCATGCCTATTGCATAGGACCTTGACACATTAGCTAGAATATAGCAGGCAATGTCGCATGTTTCAAGTCCTCTTGAACACCATATCAAGCCTATTGATGGCATGTTATTTCAATTTCAACTGCAAATACATAGTTGATTCTAATTTTAATTTGTCACTTAAAGAAATGTAACAGTAGTTTTTTTGTATGGTCGTATCACTAATGCCTTGATTTTTGTAGTGAGGGTTGGGATTTGTCAAACAAGTTCTTAGTTTCCACTGAATTATACCCTATTATACTTTATGTTTCTAGAAGATTCACACTAGTTTTGAGTGTTGTTACCTTTGTTCTTCCATGAACACATCATTCTACACATATTAAAAATATAAAAATATGAATGTCAAAAATACCTTGGTGTTTGAAAAAAGAGCCGGTTGAATTTCGAGTCTTGTGTACTATGGTTTTGTGAATAACGAACAAACAATTCAAAACTAGTATCATTGCTTCTCTCTGGAACAAAACAAGCTAAAATATGAATACATGATATACATATAGATCTACTTTTGCACATAAAGACATGACAAATAAACATGACGACCTTATCATAATTCCACTTGCTTATTCTTTTGTATAAAAATCAGCCCTTCACGATGATCTACATGTGTGTAGCTAGCTTTCTCGGGTTGTTCTTCCTGGACAGTTATGCCAATTTTGATAGAAGGCAACTTGTCAAATTGATTGTATTCTTCCTTATCTACTTGTTGAAGGTTAGGAATCAACAATAAACTTATACTTCGGTTACCTTCAAGATAGCAGAGTCAAACACACAAACAGAGGCACACGATGTAGACAGGTTCGAGCCTCTTGACGGAGTAATAACCTACGTCCTATGTAGGGGGATTGTTGTATATGTCTGATGATCTACAAAACAAGGGGGTATCCCCCTAATTACAATGTAGATGGTGTCTATACTACGGATGGCTGTGGCTAGAGGTTGACAAGATGCAACTCGATGGCTCCTCCGCTCTCTATGCACCAAGGTTTAGGTTTGAGAACTCTCGATGGCTAATCTTCGCTAGAAGGCTCTTTTTTCGTGTCCCACCTACGAGGGTTCTTCCCCCGGGCCTTATATAGTTGTCCTGGTCTTGCCTCTAGTTGAGTCGTAGCCGATGAAGAGTCCTTCGCCTGCATGATCTACGTAGCGTATACAAACTGCCGTTGGTGTTTGGGCATACGTGAATTGGTTTTCTTTCAGGGAAAGCCAATAGAATCCTTCCCGATATGGGGTTATCCAATCCCTGCATACATCTTATCCCATGATTCTAGGCCCAAGATATCCGGAACTTTCGTATGTTATTAGGACATACCCGGCTTTGTCATGTATGTGCATATATACCATATTTAGATATTCGACAGTAGGCCCCAAACTCTGCTTAGTAGAGGGTTCGCATGAATGCTTGGTCGATTACCACCAAGTCCTGGCTTGGTCGAGTAATGCCTCGCCTGCTTGTGGTCGAACGATTCGAGTAGAGCAGGAATTGCTGAGTATCGTGTTGGGATGTCTTTGTGTCGGCGCCCGCCATCGGCCGTGTCGAGTTCCTGGATAGCCACGAGGTTACTTCTTTGCCGCCGTGAGACCCGATTCTAAACAAAGTTGGAAAAAAAACTTCTGAAATTCTGAACGTTAGGAAGTTGGCACATTTAATGCTCAGAGCCATGATGTTACGGTCATGCAAAGCCATCATTCTGCTTTTCGCACTGATCGAGGCGCCAGGTAAAGAGGGAATGAACCATTGTCTGAGAGGAGATTTTTGGCGTATAAGTCCCCCGATTCGGAACTGTTACCACCACATTTCCTACCTTTCTTGCTCTCAAAATCTCTGCAGCGCTCTTCAAGCCTTAGCACCACCAGAGATCTTGTTTCTTTCTTCAATGGCATCCAACTCCCAGGCCAGAGGCGAGGCGGGCATCGACGTCGGAGCCTTCAACAAGGTGTGGCAGAAATCAATCATGTCAGAAAAGCGTCTCATGGACCTGGAGAAAGATGGCTTCGTCCCCCCACAGGCGCTCTTCCATTGGAGATCATCCCGAGGTGAACTATTCCCCACTCGTGAGAATGAGGACGAGACAGTCATCTTTGAAGCTTTCTTTTGTTGTGGGTTGAATTTTCCTCCTTCCCGCTTCCTGCAACAAGTTTCTGAATTTTATCAAATCCATCTTTTCCACCTGAACCCCAATTCGATCACCATGCTCAGCATGTTCGTCCACCTTTGTGAGACATATTTAGGGATTAGCCCTAGCCTCAATTTGTTTCACTACTTTTATAGCTTGAAGTGGGCGATTGAAAACGACGCTTTTGGGGGCACCGGGTTCCACCTCTGGAGCGGCATGTCCAGCTCGTACATTCCTATTCCCGTTACCTCCTCTTGGCAATCGGATTGGAAGAAAATATGGTTTTATATTACCTCTCTGGACATCGTGAATCTCCCCATCGGCTATCGGCCACTCTTCCTTTATCCCATCGACCTTTGGATGAAGTTTGCAACTGCGACTGCTCGAACTGCCTATTATGCTCAAAAGATCGAGGAGCTAAGGAAGGCGGGGCTGACCGGGTGGCACATCGACAGGGATTTTGTCACGCGCCGATCAAGTCCATTGAAGTGCAGAGATCATCTTGCATGGGACTACTCGGGTGCCGATGATGCCACAAGGGACAATCTTGGAGGTAAGGATTTGTACCGCTTGCTGTACTTGTTTCTTTATTCGATGAATGATATGTAAATTTGCTTATGTACCAGATCTGCCAGGTGCGGAAATCTCCTCTCGCCTGAGCTGAATCTTCCAAGGCTCAGAACCAGGCCCGTGCAGTATCGAAGCGTACTCACTTGATAACCCACGACCGGAGGTTAGCGGTTTTGCTGCAACCTGCAACACTTCGCTTCGAGCATCTACCATCCACTTTCTAAGTTATCGGCTTTTTAGGAGGCCCAGTTCGAGAGTGAAGGCAGACCGATCGAGGGATCGGTCAATTTGGAGGACGAGGAGCTAGTTCGGGATGCCGATCCAGCGCTCAGTGCTGCCATTACCAAAGCAAGCTCTCCTCGAGCTGGTCTGCTAGGCCAGGGCGAAGAGGCCTATGAGAGGAGGTCTGCGTCTCCAACACCTCTTTGACCAGCCAAACGAGCAAGGGCTCTAACATCAGGGCCGCCCAACCAGGTGACCTTCAACCGCTCTCTTGGTTGCTATGAGATTTCTTCGGGTATAATCCAACAAATACTGGACGAACAGCGAACCGCCTGGAGGACCGACATGCAGGGGCCGACAACTCCCCAGAGGTGCCTTCATGGGAGGGATCCCCTGTAATTGAACCGATCGACAAGGTACAAGTTCTGTTGAGTTGCGTCTTTATTACCTGCAAACTGCAACTTCACGGTGATCACTTGTCCATAGGCTCTATCTTTGGCTCCTAACATGCCGGAGCTGCGCCCCCTTCTGGCTATGCTAGCAGATGAAGCAACTACAGTGGGTGGGCCGCCACCGACATCGACCATGCAGATGAAAATTCGCATGGCGAGGTAGGTCTACTCATCCTCTCGTCTTTTAGCCTTGCAGCAGGAAAGGTGCGTCTAGCGGTGCCGCTGATTCGGCTGCCGATACAGAATCGGCCTCTGCGGGCGTGACCACTACAGTCGTAGCCCCCTGCTTGGAGGATCCTATTGGACATACTGGTGGATCTGCGGTGGTAACTGCTTCGAGTCCTCCAGCTTCTCCAGCGCTTCTGGAGACTTGGTTCGCACTGAATCCTCAGCTTCAGGTATGCACACACGAACTGCCTCACTCTGACTTTTGCTATCCCTCTTGCCCAGCACCATGATGGTTTCTTTGATTTTGGATTGCAGCATGCAATCAGCTCCTTGCTCGACACTGCAACATTTCTTACGCAGAAGCACCAGCAGGTCGAGCAGCTCATGGCGTCCCAGGAGCAAATACTCGAGAGGGAAAATGTCGAGCTAGAGGCACTCAAAACCAAGCTAAAGGAAGCTGAGGCGAAGGCTGTCAAACGAGAAAGAAAGCTAACGGCTGAGAAGGATGTGACAGATGTTGTGTTGGTCGAGGCCCAGGCCAGCCGATGCAAGGCAGAGGCAAGGACTCTCGAGCATATGAACACTTTCGCTCGTCTCGCGATTTCGCACATGCTGGGCATGCTGAAGAGCCACCACCCGAACCTGGATTTCTCAGTCCTGATGGAAGGATTCGCGGGCGATCCGATTGCAGCCACCAATTATATTGAGTCCTTCACCGGCCTGGCCAAGATGTTCGTGAATGGACTGGAGCTGTCCCTCGATGAGAGCGGCACCGCCCCAGGCTCTTCTGCATGACCATGCAATTTGTAAAGACTAACATTTTTTGGCGATGATCTGTAACAAAAGCACTTAACCACTAACATTTTTTGGCGATGATCTGTAACAAAAGCACTTAACCAGTTTGCCTGCTTATTGTGTCTTGCTTTCTATTTCCTTTTCGATGAAATGAAGTAGCACAAACAATCGCAAACTCGAGTTAACACTCATAGATTTTCAGGAAAACGGCGTCCGGAATAGACGTATCACTGATTATATCTGTGCATAGGTCTAGAAAAAACTTCCAATTAAAAGACCTAGCCCCGAGTGCACGCTCGGGGAAGCTACTTAACATAAACGCTATACAAATTATTGTAATGATTATTTGCAAGCCTTTATCGACTATATGACTTAGATCCTGCAGTAGTCAAGAACTTATCGAGCAACACATGTAGAATTGACTTAGAGGTTTCGTCTCCCACCGGTCACTGAGCCTTTAGATGTCTGACAATCTAGTGCTCATTTGTGCGCAGGATAGAATTACTCATCGTCGGATTCGAGCATGGTCGCAGTTTGGTTTCGCTTGCTGACATGCTAAGTATTTCATCGAGCAAGTGCATGCAAACAAATCGCATGATTTACAGAATTTAAAACGAATGAATGAATATTCTACTCGATAACAGCATCGACCAGAAAATAAAAACAGAGTATAGAGTTACCTGTAGCCCCCGACTCCTTTACTTGATGGGCTCATCGAGTAGGGAGTAGAACTAACGAGAGAAACATACTGGGTTTTTGCACAGCCAGGGATCATCTCCCAGCGGTTATATTTCATGACGCAGCCCCGGCTTCCTATTCGAGTACCGCTTCGCGCATAGGATAGGACCTCGTGGTCAAAAACAACCCAGCCCCCGAGCCTTTGTCCGATGGGCTCATCGAGTAGGGGAAAACAAGGCATGACAATCAATGACGCGAGAGGTAGTATTCGACCTCTTGCTTCATGACTGAATCGAGTGAGTGAAAAAACTCGACCCCTACACCTTGGGATCAGATTGAATAGCAAGTAGGTGGGCAATTCAAACCCTATTTTCGTGTTGCAACAAATTTACGATTTCCGTGCCCCTTCAGCTTCCACCTGGTGGCATTATCCGTCGTCGCTTGCTACCTCTTCGGTTTTTGTGCCAGCAGGCTAAGGGTCATGGTCGAAGAACCCAGCACCACCTCTACCTCCCTTGCGAGAGCAGTTGGCCCTGGCGAGGCCGCTGGCTCCGACGGTGGAGGTGATGCTCAAAACAACTTCACTAGCTCGGCGCTTACTCACCCTCCTAACCATCATGACGCTCGGGGGGCTTCATAAGGGGAGAAGCCTCCTTCTCCCTCTGTGGGCCCGTACCGTGGACGCCCTACCTCTGCGCCTTCTTCGACGGCGGGCGGTCGAGTCTTCTTCCCCTCTTCCAGCCCTTACGATGGGTGTAGGCCCATCCCGGGCACCATTCGCTTTCGGTCCCCGTGGATGGAGGGGAGGCGGCGTGATTCACCCAAGGACAAGTAGTTGCAGTAATGTACCTTAAAAATGTAATACATTAGTTTCAAATATAATGAAATTTTTCTTACCTAGATCTCGGCGACGCTCGATGCCTGAATTACTTATGCATGAAATTTCTTTAATTGATCGATGTTCCACGAGTTTTCGAGTATCGCGCCTTCCGATGTCGCTAGCTGCACAGACCCTGGTCGAATCATTTCGACCACCACGTAAGGACCTTCCCACTTGGGTGATAGCTTATTGCAATTTTCTTGCTTCTGCACCTTTCGTAGTACTAAGTCCCCTGCAGCTCATGCTCTTTCCTAGATCCTTTGGCTATGGTATCTCCGTAAGGCTTGTTGATACTTAGCTACTCGAATCGACACTCGTTTTCTGTACTCTTCGAGTAAATTTATGACATCTGCTCGCGCCTGCTCTTGTTCCTCCTCCAAGTAGTTGTCCACTCGAGGTGACTTAAACGCTAACTCAGTCGGGAGCACCACCTCTGCACCGTAGACAAAGA
The DNA here is from genome assembly GCA_036346275.1 of Otatea glauca. Lineage (NCBI taxonomy): Eukaryota > Viridiplantae > Streptophyta > Magnoliopsida > Poales > Poaceae > Otatea > Otatea glauca. The sequence goes on along the minus strand of CM070713.1, from coordinate 42,477,711 downwards.
AGAATGGTGTTTCACTGATGGCTCAACTAGGTGAAGTGCGAACAGCCCATAACACCGAGGGGAGCTCTGTTGCCCATCGGGTTGAGTAGGCCCTGAGCCTATCGAATACATGGGTCTTGATTCCCTGCAGGATTAAACCATTGGCACGTTCGACCTGACCGTTGCTTTGAGTATGAACTACGGAAGCGAAGCAAAGCTTGATACCCAATTCTTCGTAAAAGGCTATGAAAGCATTGCTTTTGAACTAGCTACCATCGTCTGTATCACTCGATTAGGGATGCCAAATCGAGTAAAAATGCTCCTCATGAACTTCTTAGCTGCTTCTGAGGTGATGTTCCTGACGGGTTCAGCCTCGATCCACTTAGTGAACATGTCGATGGCCACAAACAGAAACTTGTAACCTCCTTCAGCTTTTGAGAACGGTCCCAAGAATCCAAGCCCCAGATAAAGAAAGGCCAAGATAGAGGAATAGTTTGCAGTGCCTGGGCTGGTCAGGTGGTTTGCCTGCCGTAGAATTAACAGCTCTCACATTTTTTCACCAGCTCGCAAGCGTCCTAGAGGGCAGTCGGCCAATAGAACCCTTATCGAAAGACTTTTCCAACTAAGGTGCGATAAGACGCATGGTTGCCGCAGATGCCTCCATGGACATCGAGCAATAACCTATTGCCCTCTTCCTGAACGATGCACTTCATCAAGATTCTGTTACTCCCCTTTCGGTAGAGCTTGCCGTCTACCAACGCGTATAGCTTGGATTTACGTGCAACTTTCTCAACTGTTGCATCATCGTCAAGGAGCTCTCGACCTTCGAAGTAGGCTTGGAATGGATTCATCCAAGTCGGCTCGCGTTCGAGTAGTGCAGCTTCCATGTTTGCGATTTCTACCTCACTAACTCGACCAGACCGTTGGCCAAGATGGGCAGCATCGGCCTCCCATACCGGGGGGGTCGATGGTTTGAGGAATTTCTCGACGAAGACTCCTACGGGCGCTGAAGAACGAGACGAAGCAAGCCTGGCAAGTTCGTCGGTGGTGGCATTATCACATCACCGGATGTGTTGTACCTCAAGCCCCTCGAATTTTTGCTCCAGCTTGCGGACCTCGTTCAAATACGCCACCATGTTTGCGTCGACCACTGGAACTCCTTCTGCACCTGGTTCACGACTAGCTGTGAGTCCCCTTTCATGAGTAGTCGTCTGATGCCAAGCGACATGGCTATGCAGAGCCCGTTGACCAGTCCCTCGTATTCTGCAATGTTGTTAGAAGCTTGAAAATAAAGTCGGATAGCATACCTCAGCTCTTCGCTTGTTGGGGATCTAAGCACGATGCCAGCCCCCGAGCCTTGAAGGGTGAAAGATCCATCGAAGAACATGGTCTAGTGGTCATCGACCACCTCGCCCTCATTTTCTTCAACATGTGTCCATTCCATGACGAAGTCTACTAGGATGCCTGATTTTACGTTGTTTCGCAGTGCGAAATCAACCTTGAACTCATTGAGTTCGGCCGCCCATTGGGCTATTCAACCCGTTGCCTCACGATTGCGTATCACCTCCTTGAGCGGATATGTGGTCATGACCGTGACCTTGTGGGTCTAGAAATAGTGCCGTAGCTTTTGGGATGTCATCAAGACTGCGTGTAGCATCTTTTGTACCTGAGGGTATCGCGCCTTGGCATCGTGCAGGACTTCGTTTACATAGTATACTGGCTTCTGGACCTTAGTCTTCGTGTTGATGCAATCCCGTTCGATTGCTAAGACGGTGCTTACTACCTGAGGTGAGGCTGTAATATACAGAAAAAGCTCCTATTTTTCGTGAGGCAAGATTAAGACTAGCAGAGATGATAGGTACCTTTTTAGATCTTGAAAAGCTCCTTCCGTTTCTTTGGTCCACTCGAAAGAATCATGCTTCTTGAGTAGCTTGAAGAAAGGCAGCCCTCGCTCACCCATCCGAGAGATGAATCGACTAAGGGCAGTGATACAGCCTGTGAGTTTTTGCACCTCCCTTAACGTTCACGGGGAATGCATCTGGTCGATGGCTTCAATTTTGCGCGGGTTGGCCTCGATGCCTCGACTAGACACCAAAAAGCCTAGAAGCTTGTCGGACGGGATGCTGAACGTGCACTTCTCGGGATTAAGCATCATTCGATACTTCCTGAGGTTGTCAAACGTTTCTTCGAGGTCGCCCATCAAAGTGCTGCTGGTTCTTGATTTTACTACGATATCATCAACGTACGCTTCCACATTCCTCCCAATTTGAGATTTCAGGCAATTCTAAATGCAATGCTGATATTTAGCACCAGCACACTTTAAACCAAAAGTCATCTTAATATAACAAAAAACACCAATTGGAGTAGTAAAAGCAGTTTTTTCTTCATCCTTGGCGGACAAGCTAATTTGGTGATACCCCGAGTAGGCATCTAGAAAACATAGCAGTTTGCAGCCTGCAGTCGAATCTACAATCTCGTCGATGCGGGGGAGAGGGAAAGGATCCTTGGGGCATGCTTTGTTGAGGTCAGTGTAGTTGACCGACATCCTCCACTTGCCATTGGGCTTTTTTACAAGGACTGGGTTTGCCAGCCACGTTGGATGACGGACCTCTCGGATGAAGCCAGCCTTTAGGAGTTTGCTGACCTCCTCTTAGATGTCTTGTTTCTGATCTTCCGCAAATCTGCGTTGTTTCTGCACCACTAGCTTGGCGCTTGGTTCCACAGCTAATCGATGCTCGATCACCTCCCTGGGGACCCCGGGCATGTTGGACGGTTGCCATGCAAACACGTCGCAGTTTGCCCAGAGGAAAGCGATGAGCTCGAGTTCCTTTTTGGGGTCGAGGTTAGCACCCACCTTGATCATTTTGGAAGGTTCTGACGGGTCCAGGGGCACCGTCTTGACACCTCCTTCGGTCTTCTAGTCCTTGTGGCTGCCGTTGTTCGAGCTCTCAACAGCGCTGCTGGGCATAAGAGCTTTCGACTTTTGGTGCTTGGCTCCCTCTTCGTCAGCATTGATCGTTGTTCCGCATAGGTGTTCTGCCATCTCCAGACTCTTTTTGTCGCATCTGACCGCGGCACGCTGATCCCCTTTTATTGTGAGGACCCCTTTTAGTGCTAGGATCTTGACAGCCTGGTATGCGTAATGCACCACGGCCATGAACTTGGCTAGCATGGGGTGGCCTAGGATCACGTTGTACGCGGTTTCAAAATTTGCAACATCAAAAAGAAGCTTTTCGGTGCGAAAATTTTTTGGCATGCCAAACGTGACCAACAGCTCGATCTGGCCGAGTGGTGTGGAAGATGATTGTGGAGTTATGCCATGAAACGGCTCTGCGCCGGCTCTGATCTCTGTCCGGGGGATTCCCATGTTGTCTAGCGTCTTGGCGAAGATGAGGTTCAGTGAGCTACCCCCATCGATCAAGGTTCGAGCGACCTTTACTTTGATGACGGTTGGCTCTACCACTACGAGGTATCGACCTGGATGTGGGACCACAGTTGGGTGATCCATCTGGTCGAAGGTGATCAGCACTTCAGACCATTTGAGGAATCTGGGGAGGGCAAAAGTAGCCAGGTTGACTTCCCTTTTGATTGCCTTGTAACGCCTCTTGGACTCATATGTGGCAGATCCTCCAAAGATGTGCGCCAGCTTGTGATCAGCCCTGCGGTATTCGGGCTCATCGTCCAGGAACTTCTCCTTGGTTGGCTCGATTCCACGATCAGCAAACGCCGCTTTAAGCTTTTCCTTCCTGTTGATCACCTGGCACTCATCGAAGTCATGCTTGTCAGTTCAGTGGATCGGGCAGTACTTACTTCCACCATGGCTTCGACCTTTGCTGTCACCTCTGTTGCGTGTCTTGCCCCTTTCAACCACGGCCACGGTTGGGTCAAATTTGCGCTTCTCCCCGCGGTTCTTACTTTGTTTCGCTCCTTGCTTGGACAATTTGGGCTTGTCGTCGCCTACTCTAGGGTTGTCCACATGGTCCCGAGCTTCGACACGTCGGCATACTTGTCCGCCAACTCGAAGAGTTCCGTAGGAGTATGGATCTTTCGAGTGGCGAGCTTCCCCTTCAACTCCTTATCCCTGACGCCGTTCTCAAAGGTCACGATAACAGCTTTGTTTGAGATGTCAGGAATCGAGTTTCGCTTGTCGCTGAAGCGTCGGATGAAACCGCGTAACGACTCACCCGGCTTTTGCACCACTCGATGCAAGTAGCTGCGAGTTTCGGGGCATTCGTAGGTGCCCTAAAAATTGGCAACGAACTGGGCCCGCAACTCCGCCCAAGAGGATATCGAGTGAGGTAGAAGGTTGAGTAACCAAGACCTAGCCGCCCCACCAAGGGTGGTGAGTAGATAGTTGGCCATCACCTTTTCGTTGCCACCAGCTGCTCTCATGATCGTAGTGTAGATCTGCAGCCACTCGACCGGGTTTATCTTGCCCGGGTACTTCTCGATAGGGCTTGGCTTGAATTTATCTAGCCATCTGACGTTACGTAGCTCAGGGATGAAAGCTTTACAGCCTTCATCATCGTCCTTGGGGGTCACCGGTCACGGACCTTGTCGGGGGAGGAACCTTCGCGTGCGGGAGAACAGCCCCTTGAGGGCAGAGACTCACCTCGCCGTGTACGGCGTGTAGGTGATCAGCCCTTTGAGGATGGGGATGCGTGTCCTTGCCACTCGCGGTCCTCCCGTTCCTACTCCTCCCTCCGATCTCGGATGACGTTACACAGGTCTCATCGATTGTGCAGAATTAGATTTCTAAGATCTTCGGGACGTCCTCGATGGAGGTTGGAGTGTGTCGTCTTGGAGGTTCTTTGGTTAGAGCTAGCCGCTATTGACCCTGTTACTCAAGGGTGACTGGGTAGCCCTAACCACAAGCTCCTATGCCCCTGCTGGCTGGGGCGCATTAGCCTTGCGTTGGTGGCTCGAGCGGTTTGTGCCTGCGCTGCATCAAGTAGCTTTTTCATCTGGTCGAACACTGGAGTCATCGGGTTGCCTGGATCCAGTGGTGGGAGGCATTTTAGCAGCACATGAGCGCACTGGACGTTTGCTTCAGGAGTACTAAAAACGCCACCGGTGTGGCTCTGATGGGATGCTGCCGGCTAAACGCAGTTGCGCTTTCCAATATGGCCATGTGGTCTAAGGGCTTGTTGCCTCTGAAGCTCTGGCGCCTGTGGACGAGGCATCGTGAGGTCACCGAGGGCAAGTTGCCTTGATAGATTAGCCACGATCCCTGTTGCTACCGTAGCTGTCAAGTCGCGCCGATGAACTGCAGTATCGGGTGCTACAATGGTTGCGGCTGCTTCTATCATTGCCGCACGGTTTTGAGGCGTGTGCAGAGGGATATGGGGTTCTTGGCTCCCTGAGGTGTCTGCACCTTTGCTCTGGGAATCCTCGGTGGGAGCACCGTTGTGACCCCCAGTTGCAAACACGTATCGATCTATTTGGCAGCTGCCCTGGCTGCTGCAGGTGTTGCTTTCGTCTTCGCTTTCTGTATCAAAACACCTTAAGATGTTGGGCTCTGTTGGGTCGAAGTCGATGACGCCTACCTCTCAGCGTGGATCCCATGAGGGGGACTCGATAAAGCCGATGTACATGAGGTCTCCGTTCGTTCCCCATCGATAGAGCATTGCTCCAAAAGCAATCTCCGCTCCGCTAGGAGGCGTTTGATCCAGGATGTTGACCGAGAGGTCATCAGCAAATCAGCTACGAGCGTGCTCTGAAGACATGCTTGATCTGCAAGAAAACAGCTGAAGGCCCCTACCTGGTGCGCCAACTGTCGAAGGTTAGGAATTGACAATAAACTTATACTTCGGGTACCTTCGAGATAGAAGAGTCAAACACACAAATAGAGGCACACGATGTAGACAGGTTTGGGCCTCCTGAAGTAGTAATACCCTACGTCTTGTGTAGGGGGGTTGTTGTATAAGTCCGATGATCTACAAAACAAGGGGGTATCCCCCTGATTACAATGCAGATGGTGTCTATACTACGGATGGCTGTGGCTAGAGGTTGACGAGATGCAACTCGCCGGCTCTTCCGCTCTCTATGCACCAAGGTTTAGGTTTGAGACCTCTCGATGGCTAATCTTTGCTAGAAGGCTCTTTTTTTCGTCCCTCCTTTGAGGATTCTTCCCCTGGGCCTTATATAGTCATCCTGGTCTTGCCCCCAGTTGAGTTGTAGCTGATGAAGAGTCCTTCGCCTGCATGATCTTCATAGCGTATCCAAACTGCCATTGGTGTTTGGGCGTACTCGAGTTGGTTTCCTTATGGGGAAAGCCAATCGAATCCTTCCCGATATGGGGTTATCCAATCCCATACATCTTATCCCATGATTTTGGGCCTGAGATATCTGGAACTTCTGTATGTTATTAGGACATACCCGGCTTTGTCATGTATGTGCATATATTCCATATTTAGATATTCGACACTACTATATTCTCAACTCTGACAATCCTCCTTTTTTCCTAAGAACAACATGGCGCTTCTTGTTGGACGGGTCGGTTACAAAAAAGAGTTAACAAATTGGTTAGCGAGTACGAATGGTTCATCTTGGTATCTGACACGTTCGAGGTCCACAGTAGTGACTCCATACTTGTCAACCTTCATCTGTTGGAGGTGGATCAAAAGGCACCGAAACAGGAGGATCTTGAAAAGTACGTAGCCGAGCTCCCAAATCTCCTCTATGAACCCATGGTAGGAGCTCCTTATCGACCAGCGGTGTTGAATGCATCTATGCGAACACCACTATTCTGGTTTGTACTCTTCATATCCTGATCTCTCGTGTAAAATATGTACCTATTTAATTCATATAATTTATATGTCACAACTATAAATGTTAGTCCTTTTGCCAACCATGTCAGCGTATCAATTGATGAGCTCCTAGTGATGGGTCGCTCCTTCAACCATTTGTTGAACTAAAGGTTGTGATGTCTCATGACCCAAGACTCATGCCACGCCGGATTCTCTTATAGTAGTCAGTGCTCATCAATATATATGGACACTACAGCCATGTGTTGCAAAATTGTGAAATAGGCTTGAATAAACACAATCGAATCAAGCGTTATTGCTTTCCTTCCTATGGTCCCAATACCCTCGAGCCTCCCTTCATGGTGTGATCGAGGTACACCTATCTGTTCAACCTGACCCATGTAATCGATGTAGAACTCGATGATCTCTTTAGCTGCATAACCTTCGATAATGATAACCTCCAGCCGAGATCGATTCTATACGTAGGACTTGAGAATTCTCATGTTACCTCTCGAACAGTTACATGCTATGTAGGAATATGGGCCCGCACATCTTTATCTCTCCCACAAGGTGAATAACGAGATGGATCGTCATATCAAAAAACGATGGAGGAAAATACATCTCAAGATTACATAGAGTCATCACCACCTCAGCCTACAGAGCATTTAGTCCTTTGGGATCGATGACCTCCTAAGCAATTGCGTTAAAGAAATAACACAGCCTTGTGATTGTCTCCCGAATCTTGATTGGCAAAATACTTCTAATTGCAACAAGGAGCATTTGTGTCATCCGCACATGACAATCATGAGACTTCATGCCAATTAATTTCAAATCTTGCATCGAAACAAGTCTCTTCATGTTGGAGGAGTAACCGGATGGAACTTTCACACCATGCAAGCACTAGCATAGTTCAGTTTTCTAGGCCTTGGACAAAGTGTAACAAACAGGTTTGCAGTATGTTCAGCCTTTATCAGTCTCTTTCGGTGCTAACTCAGGTCTGATGCCCATATCGACTAACTCAAGCTGTGAGTTGATACCATCCTTTTTTTGCCCTTAATGTTCAGTAAGAGACTAATCAAGCTATCAAATACATTATTCCCTACGTGCATGATATCGTTGCAGTGGCGAACTTCTAGGTGCTCTCAATAAGGTAGGTCCCAAAATATTGATCTCTTCTCACGGGTCCTCGATTTATGTCCCTTTTCATGCACAACATCCAACTCCTTAACCATATCATAAACATCTCTCTTGCTTAAAGGCTTTGGAGCTAAACCGTCCTCATTCCTTTCGTCGAATTGTTTCTTCATCTTGCGGTATGGGTAATTCCTCTGAAGGAACCTACGGTGATGCATATACACGGTTTTGCGTGACTAATTGAGCCACACACTCTCGGTATCATCTAAGCAAAGAGTATAGGCTTCGGCCGCTTTTGTACTCTGGCCGACATGTTAGCAAGGGCAAGATAATCATTTATGGTGCAGAACAACAGGCAATGCAAAGTGAAGTTCTCTCGTTTGTACACATCTCATACCTATACCATAGGAACCCCAAGTGTTTTCATATCTTCCACCAATGGTGCAAGGTTCACATCGGTATCGTTCCCAGGCTGCTTCGGATCATAGATAAGTATAGACAATAAAATATACTTTCGCTTCAAAGACAACCAAGGAGGAAGGTTGTAGATACATAAATTCACGAGCCAAGTGCTATGACGGCTGCTCATGTTACCGAAAGGATTCATTCCATCTGTACTCAATTCAAACCTTACACCGAATTCTTCAAACCCCTTATCGATGTTTCTCCACTGAGCAGAAACAGCAGGGTGTCTTAGCATTTCATCATTCTTACACTCCTCCGAGTGCCAACGCAGCAGTTTTGCCTCCTTTGGGTTCACAAATAAATGATTTTAAACGGGAATTACAAACAGACACCATGCCACCTTAGCAGGAGGTTCTTTCTTCACCTCGATGCCATCGCCGTCATCATCTGAATGATTCTTACGCTTATACCGAGATGCGTTGCACATCGAACATAAATGCAAGTTTTCGTACTATTTACTATAAAGGATACAGTCATTCGAACATGCATGTATTCTTTCTACCTCTATTCCCAAGGGACAAAGAACCTTCTTGGCTTTGTAAGTGGTTGTCGGCAAATTGTTTCCCTCTAGAAGCATGTCCATTAATAGACCTAACAGCACCGTGAAACTCTTGTCGGACCAATCATTACTTGCCTTCAATTTCAGCAGTTCAAGCACGTATAACAACCTTGTGTATTTCAACTTATAGCCCAAGAACAAATGTTTCTCCGAGTCCTCCATCAAGCCCATAATTTACCATACTCTCTCTCATCATGGTTCTCTTCTACATCGCACAACATCTGATCCAGATAGTCATCCTGCAACCTATCTTCATCGGAAGTACAATTGATATCATCTGGCATATCATTGACTTCGTCAGCGATGTTAATACTACATGCTTCCTTTATAATCTGCTCTTCACCGTGACTATCCAATATGTATACCCCCTTTTGAAACCCGTTAGAATCAAGTGTGCTTCGATCTGCACTGAGTTTTGAAACATCCTCAGATCCTCACAGTCAATGCATGGATAACACATAAATTGCACCCCCTTATTAAACATATCCTCCTCTACAACTCTTCTAAAAGCAGAGTTGCTATTAATGTACTCGGCACTCGCACGGTTCTCAGTGTACATCAAGCTTCGGTCTATCTACGCTATGCATATAACAATTAGGGATAAATATTGAAGTACACTAGGAGTGCACATGCACACATTCTTAAATTGAAGCACAAATTAACTAGCTAAACCCTATCCTAAATCATATACCATACTAGATCTAAATAATCTTCTTTATGTACCAAGCTAGCTAGATTTAAAATAAGCATCTTCAATTCTCGCTTTACCAAGGTAGCTACATCTTGAATATAATGCAATTATAACTAATTACTACCTTAAATCACAAGGAACAAATGGATCTACATCAAGCTTGATCTAAACAATCTTCAATTATCTCTTTACCAAGCTAGATCTTGAATATAATGCAATTAGAACCAATTACTAACCTTAGATCACCAAGAACAAATAGATCTATAATCACCCTTCGAAATCAACGGTCTCCTTCCACCAGATCACCTCATAGTCGCAGCCACCTCAAAGATAGATCTTGAAACCCTAAAAATACTAAGTGGGTCGGGGCTTTGTATTATTGCTAGGAGATATCACAGACGGTTTTATCCAACAACCGTCAGTGATATTTTTTGATGTCATCATTGATATCACTGACGGTTGGTGGCTAAAACTGCCAGTGATGTCTATTGATGTCATCATTAATGGATCTATATCAATAGACATCACTGATGGTTTTAGCCACCAACCTTCAGTGATATTAGTTGTCACAGTGGGTTACTCTAAAACCGTTTGTGATTATATTTAACACAAAACCGTCTATGATGAGGCGTCTAATATAATCCTTTCTGTTGTAGTGAAACTTCTTGAAACCCAAGATGTTGAAAACAAAACTCATGAAAAAAATGAAACCTAGAGTTATAAAACATGAAACATGTTTATAAAACATGGAGGTTGAAACTTGGAAACTACTTGAAACTCGAAACATTAAGTTTGAAACATAATAATTAAAACTAGTGCAAAATCTCATATTTGAAACCTGAAACCCGTATAAATATTTGAAACTTCAAAATGTAGCCCTTGAAATCTACTGAAACTTGCATGAAACTTGCGAATTGAAACTTTGAAACTCATGCAAATGTGAAACTTGTTTTTGAAACTCCAAACTTTAAATCTGAAACCCACTAGAACTTTTGTTAAACCTGAGGCCCGAATCCTGAAACTCATGAAAACTATTTGAAACTACAAAAATGAAAACTTGAAACCTAATGAAACTTCCATGAAACTTGAGACTTGAAACTCTGAAACTCAAGGATATGTGAAACATCTTTTCAAAACTACAACTTTAAAAGACCTGAAACCTAGTGAAACTTACTAAAACATGAGTCTTGAAACTCTCAAACTTATGAAAATGTGAAACTTGTTTTTGAAACTACAAATATAAATCATGAAACCTATTGATACTTGTGTTGCGAAACCTAGGACTTGAAACCTGAAACTCATGTAAATGTGGACTTGTTCTTGGAATTCCATGTATGAAACTTGAAACCTACCGAAACTCGTGTGATTCCTGAGACGTGAAATCTGAAACCAAAGAAAATGTGAAGTTTGTTTTGAAGCATAGAGGTTGATATATGAATCCAATTTGAAACTCCAAACATAAAACCTAAAAATTTTGCAAACCTTAAATATGAAAATTCATATACTTATGCACATGCATAAAGTGAAACTAGAATTTTAGCTCCATATTACAAGAGCCATATCTAACAACAGATTCTGTTGATGCATTTTGTCAATAGATTGCATGCATGCATTTTGATACTTTCTTGCATCGAGATGAGAGGATATGTTGAGATGTGGAAGCTAGTGTGCAGAGGACTATCGTTGCAGTTCCATGGTGCATAAGGAGAAGGGTAGCCAATCAGGTCTCTGCAGAGTACGGAGGAGATCGACCAGGTGAAGTTTCAAGCTCGACGGTGGAGCTTGGCCGGCGAGGATTCCATGGTGTGGAGGAGGCTAGTGCTGAGTTTAACTCACACTCCATACACACGGAGGATTGAGACGACGGTGATAAGCGGGTGAGGGTGCATGTAGAGGATTCCAACAGTGGCGACGATGAGTGCGCAGAGGCGCACAGGGAGGAGGCTAGCGGTGAGGCTTCACTCACGCTCCACAAGCGTGCGGAGGATGGTGACGGCAATGACTAGCACGTGGGAGTAGCAGACTACGTGCGTCGTACGCTTTATAGGATCCAATGGCTGCAACCTATACAGTTTGTTGTCCTTGCAATGGTATTGCGTGGTATAGTCGCTTCCATAAATAAAGCGTGCTGCTACAACACTATATAATAGTGAGGACGTTCCCAATGGAATAAGACTGTGATGTCCGATCTCCACCTCCCAATTGATCTCCACCTTTCAGCCCTTATCCACCTTGAACGATTCCTTCCCATTCATTTCCTTCACGTCCACTTGTGCTCTCCGCCTCCCATGCTTCTTGCACTGCTCTATCTAAATCCCATCCACCGTGAGCTTGGCCCTACTAATCGAAGCTACTAGAGGCTGCGGTGAGGTGCCGCATGGCTACCATGGATGTGCGAATGATAGGGAGTTGGTGCAATGAAGGCAGGCACGGGAGTGGAGCAGGCGAGGCAGCGCATGTGTTCATGGGCGAAGGAGCTGGTCGTGGGTGAGCATGACGATGAGCGAATGCGGAGCCATGGCGTATGTAGGGTGAGCAAGTGTGACGGGCGGTGTGGCTGCTATTGAGGTTAGTGTAGCCAAAAGGTCTATGAAATGTGCTTGATTCTTTTGAGGTGTTTGTGAAACTTGCTTTTCATCAATGTTTCATTGGTTTTTTATGTAACTTGTTGAAATTTTATTGAAACCCTCTTTAACTTGTTGAAACAAGAATTAAATTTGCATGAATATAAACTTGCTTAAATTCGCAAAGTTTTGAGCAAGAGCAAGTTTCGTTGAAGTTTCAAGAATGAAACTTGTTGAAACATATATTAAATTTGTGTGAAACTTGATCTTGAAAACTGAAGCATGGATAAACCAGAGTTTCAAAAAAAAGGCCTTAAAGTTTGGAGCAAGAACAATTCAATGAAGTTTCAAGCATGAAACTTGCTGAAACCCTTTAAAACTTGTTAAAATGTGAATTAAATATTTGTGAAACTTGATTTTTGAAAACTAAAGCATGGATGAAACTTACTGAAATTTCTAAGTTTCAACCGAGTATCAATTTTCCAAGTGCAAGTTTCATGCATGTTTCACAAAAAATTCATGAGAAACAGAGTTTCAAGAAAAAATGACACAAACGTGCCACTAGCTTGCTAGACAGTTGTCATTGAGGCTCCATGTGCCCCTCTGTTGAGCCTGGTTGCTGATCACCACTATCATGTGTGCTAGCCGCTGCCATCAAGGGCGAGGCCCGCCGTCACACCCACTTAGCTCCCAGCCATCGCACTCGGGCGAAATCGCAGATGCTACACGTCCCACGGTGGCTTGCCCACCCACTCACCGCTCGCCGTAACAGCTCGCTACTCGCTATTGTTATTCGCAGCCACTGCAATCTAGGTGGTCTCAAAATAACTAGATCTACTGATGATGACATCGAATCGACCGGTGGTACGTAGAGGTGTATTTTGCCAGAGAACACAAAGGGGCAACATGTGGGAAGGCAGAGGTAGTGGTTTAACCAATACACATCAGGTAGGGTTGAACGGATAAGGAGAAGGCTTGAAACAACAATCTGACACATCCATTAGTTCTAATCAAACAGTAGTTTCTTATCCTGCTAGTTTTAGAAAGAACGCTATACCGATGTTTAGTATTTCTAATAAATAAAATGTGCAGACAAATTAGCGATACACACTACATGTACTGTTTGGATACACTATGTAGAACTATTGTGGAAGAAACACCAACTAAAATTTTGAAACGAGGTCATTGCTGAACTCCCAGGCTTACTGTCAGGCGAGAGTATGGATCCCAGGCTTACTGTCAGGCGAGAGTATGGATCTACGTCTGAATTTCAGGACCAGCGACTGCCGAACGATGCGCTACGAAATTTTGCAGGCGCATTTCGTTCGTACGCAGAATCATTCAGTACACGCAATGGTCTGCTGCTCTCTTTGTCCTTGGGGCATCCACTTGATCTGCCCCTAGCTAGATAGATATCTTTCCCATGGAACCGTTGCTCCCTAGCCAGTAATGATCCCAGGTAAAAACTGACCATAGAACTCAGTCAAAACTATAAGAAAAATCTGTTGGGAAACCACGTGGCCCAATGAAAAACCCACGATGGTCCCTTAACCGAAACCCTAGGCGACTACTATATAAGGAGGAGGGGTCCCCCTATTGTAAGCAATCAGAATAGCAATAAAGAATTCAGTCGCCGTTCTCCCTAAACTTGTGTGTTTTTCTTTCTCTCTCTGTTCTCCAATTCAGATCTGTTCGGGAACCCCGGACTATTCGATAGTGAGGTTCCTTAACACGTTATCAGCACGAAGATCTACCGGCGAACGGATTGAAAAGGTGAGAAAAGGTGGGATTTGACGATTGAAACTAATCGTTTTTTTATTCTACGCATGCATCTACCCTACGCATCTGTACTTGTTCGTCGTGTGGCACAAAGCTACAGAAGGCTTGAAGCAATAGTACATGCGTGTTTTCTGAAAAAAAAAAAACGACGGCGTCAACAAAGGTAGCGCCGCACGGAGCCACCGCCATCGCCTCGGCCAGCGCGCACGCCGCCGACCGTCGCCTCGGCAAGCACGCCGGCCGCATTGCGCACGCACCACCGCCCCGTCGGCCTCGCCGCCCGCCCCCGCCCGCGCGCTGCCGCGCTTCGGCGACCATCGCCCCGGCCGAAGCCATCTGCCGATGTGCCACGGCCTTCCGCCGTCGGCCGCGCCGCCGCTTCGGTCGGCCGCTCCGCGCCGCCGAGGCAACCATCGCGCTCGACTGAAGCGCTCAGCGCGCGCGTCGCGCTCGAGGCAGCCATCGCCGCCCCCAGCCCAAAGCCGCTGCCGATGTGCCACGTTGGGAGTGGAAAAATTGTAGAAATGGGTACCCGTTGCCCGTATATGGGGCGATCGCCCATATACTGGCGATCTGTCGTAGCTTCTGACGGACCAACTGACGGCGCCCACCTGTCGCCCCATACACGGGCGATCGCCCCATGTACGGACGACGGGTGGGTTTTTAAACCCGTGCGACGCCCTCCAGAGTCATTCGGCAGTCGAGAGCAGAGGGGAAGAGAGGAGGAGGAGAAGAGAAGAAGAGGTGAAGAAAAGGGGAAGCCAAAAAATCGAGGTAAATTTCGGAATTTTTTTGTAGAGTTAACTTTAGGAATTTTTTGTAGAGGTAAATTTAGGAAATTTTTTAGAGGTTGTGTAGTATTTAGAAATTTAATGTAGCATTTAATATTTAGGAATTTGTTGTGGTCTTTAGAAATTTTAGGATTTTGTAGTGTTTAGAAATTTTAGGATTGTATAGTGTTTAGAAATTTAATGTAGCAGTTAATATTTAGAAATTTAATGTAGTATTTAGAAATTTTAAGATTGTGTAGTATTTAGTATGTGCAAATTTAATGTAGCATTTAGTATCTAGAAATTTAACACAGTAGAAATATTAGGCAATATTTAGAAATTTAATTTAGTATGGTTGTGTAGTAGTAATTTTATTATGCAAATAATGTATTAGGCAATATATACAAATGTAATGTGGTAGAAATTTAATATTAGGTCGTATGGTAGGCAAGTCGAATTACTTATTTATAGTCGAATGACTTATTTATAGTCGAATTTTTTAGTACTGTCAATATACGTTTTGTCTATTGTATTTTAGATTAATATATTTCCGTCCGACGGTACAGCATGTCGGAGAAATTGCATTTTCAAATATTTTAGGGAGATGGGGAGATAGCACAGGGGGCGGATGGGGTAGATTTGTCATCATTTTCAAGAGTCGTGCGGAGCATATCAAGATCGAGCAATAGGACATACAGGGATTTGTTGGAGTGGATGTCTCAGATGTTCAATTTGGATGCCCAGACTGTTTGGTTGCGGGTCAGAGCAGTAGTAAGCCGTGCGCAATACTGTTTTTATGGAGAATTGATTCCTATTAACGTGACATCAACATGGAGGAGCTATGTTGGTTTTGCCGTAGAGCGGGGTTGGCCGCTCATGTTGTTGGTACAGTGCTACCCGGTATCGCAAGTTCGTGATGTCAGGGTGGATATTACGAGGGAGGGGAAGTCAAGTATGGAAGGATGCGAAGATGAAGGTGGCGAGGAGCCTAGAGATGAGGAGCACGAGACTGGCAGTGGCGAGGGGATCGGGGGGGCCGAGGAGAGTGGTGGAGGCACGAGGGGTGGCCGACGAGGGGGAGGAGGGGAGGACATGGTTCACCTGATGGAGGAGGAGGACCGTGCGGATGAGGAAGTCCCTGATGGCGAACACTCCGACGAGGAGGACAATGCTGCTGAGGTGTCTATCCCTGGTGCGTGGACTAATTACAATTTCGGGGACCTAACAATGAATTAAGGGAACATTGATGCATGAGAGTATCATGAGAACAAGGTCACGTAGGGGGCCATATATAAAGACAAGGAGGATGTGATGGATGCGGTGAAGTACTGGGCAATGTCTCTTCGGCGGCAATTCAGGGTAGTGAAGTCTAGCGAAAAAGAGTACGACGTGAGTGCGTAGTTGATTCGTGCCCATGGCGGGTACATGCATACAAGGGGACGTGGAAGGACTATTGGAAATGTTCCATAGTGATGGAGCATAACTGCGAACTGGAAGAAGCGGAGCAGGGACACCGCAATCTGTCGTCCACTTAGGTGGCAAATATGTTTTATGGTCAGATCGTGGACAATCCGCACCTGTAGCCTCGATCTATTATCACAGCCGTGGAGGAGAGGTTTCAGTATAAGATTAGCTACGAAAAAGCATGGAGAGCGAAAAGGACAGTTCTGCAAACATGGTTCGGACGTACGAGGCTTCCTACGAGAATATTCCCCACTTGCTCAGGCCAATAGCACGTAGAAATCCTGGTACATGCATCGACCTTGCAGAGTTTCCCGCAGGTGGTTTGTGCACGGGTAAGTGGGTCTTGCAGCGTGCCTTCTTCGCCCTCGGCGCATGCATAAATGCATTCTGGCACTGTCGCCCGGTCATTTGCATGGACGGCACATTCTTCACAAGGAAGTACAAGGGCCAGATTTTAACTGTGATCGTTGTGGACACCAACAACTAGGTTCTATCGGTTGCATTAGCCTTCGTGGAGGGGGAAACATGGACAGCTGGTACTGGTTCCTTGAAAGAGTCAAGCTGGCAGTTGTTCAGGACAGGCCTGATGTTTGTGTCATCCATGACTGATATGCAGGGCTGCTAAGGGCGATCGTGGATATGCAACAAGGGTCCGACGTCGTGGGAGCAGCGAAGTGGCCAGACCTGAAGAGCAGGTGGTGCATGAGGCACATGAGTGCTAATTTTTTTCGTCAGTTCAGGAACAGGGAGCTTATGAACATGTTCAAGCAGTTGTGCAAACAGAACCAATGAAGGAAGTTCGACGCGCTTTAGAGGACGTTGGATGAACTAACGAAGAAGCAATCAATGAATCCAAGAGATACCACTAGTTCATCAAGGAACCTGATGGTCTACCACGAGCAAAGAGAGGACCCCACAGCCTTGTGTGTGCTCCCGACTGACGCCCCAAAAATTCGGCGTAGGTCGGGGACCAACATAAAGAGTTTCACCGACTGGATACGACACGAGCCTTTGGAGAAATGGTCCCTTCTGCATGACGAGGGCGGTTCGCATTATGGAATCATGGCAACGAATATGGCGAGATTTACAACTGGGTAATGAAAAGTACCAGATGCCTTCCATTGGTGGGTATAGTTGAAGGTGTGTTACTACGGACACAAAGATATTTCATTGAGCGATACAAGAACTCCGCAGTATGTATGTCGGACAATCTACTGTTCTACTCAACGGTTGTATCTACGTACGTGTCTAAGAAAACAAGAAAGGCACAGACACATCGAGTGACACCGGAGAGTGGCATGGAACGGAGATACCACGTGCACTGCAGTGACCGAGGTCGCAGAGGTGCCTACCGGGAGAGGGCTTCCCATCTATGCATACTCCGAGTAGCTAACTGCGAGTGCTCCTGCTAGAAACCACGCCTGCTGCACTTGTCGTGCTTGCACGTCATTGCCACAACCGTCGAGACGCATCAATCATATCGTCCGTACATCTTCCCCCATTACTGGAAGCGTGGCCGTCATTGACTTGTTGTACAGATGTATTTTTGCAATGCCTTTACGTTCAGCACCATGTTGTATGACTGTCTGAATTAGTAACATGAGTGCTTTATCACTTTAAATTGTGAACATCCATGTATGTTTTATTAATTGTGCTGTCATCGCTTTTACTTTCTCACATGACGTGAGAACACACCACCGGCCATAATGGCTGGAGAGGCCGGCATTAACGGCCTTTAACGGCTGCGTGCACCTATCGCCCTACATAGGGGCGATCGCCTCTAATTGGGGTGATCGTCCTAATATGGGGCACACTACCGTTAAATACCAAGAACTACCGTTAAATACTGTCAGGGGCACACTACCCGAGGTAAATATCGGTAGTATTTTGGGCGATCGTCCAAAGATAGGGCGATCGCTCCATACTATGGCGATATCTACCCTTTATAACATTCGTTCTCGCTCGCGGTCTCGCAAAGGCAGCAGCGAAAGAGGAAGAAAGAAGATAATAAGTAGAGGATCGATCGAAAATGTCGAGGCGTGTAAGTGGAAAGGGAAAGGGGAAAGCAAAGGATGAAGGAAGTGCATGCCCGCGCAATTTAGCATACCAAGATCTCTTCCTAACTCGTGGAGCTGTAGCACCGATGTGTATATGTGGAGATCCTTGCAGGCTTGTCCACTCTTGGGAAATTCCAACTTGGAAGAGGAGGTATTGGAAATTCCGCAACTACGCTTTCGACCCGCCGGAGAAGAGCTTGAAGGATCGCTAGATGGTAACAATCTTACGTGTTGCGTAATATTTGTACATGAAACTTTGCTAATTTATGTTCCATGCAGTCACCTCCGCCACTGTGTGAATTTGAGCAGTGGTTTGATATGGAGATCAACCCGGAAGACCAAAGGCTCCTTGATGAAGCCAACCGGCAGGAGGAGTTCATGCGACAGCTTCAAGAGCAGCGTCATGCCGCACGCGAGGAGGCACGTAGAAAGGCAGCGGAGGAGAAGGAGGCCAAGAGAGAGAGGAAACGAGAGAGGGCCATCGTGCCAAAGAAGCCCCACCGGAGGCATGGGCGAAGGGGAAGTGGCCTCGAAGCACTCAATAGACGTCTAGTTTTAACTATTATTTTCCTTGTTCGTGGTACTCCTTTTAGTTTTAAGCCGTAATAAATAGTTTGGCCTACCTTATTTTCCGTAGTAACTTCTGATTTGTGAATCGACCGCTCTCTAATATCCCTCTCACCCTCGTTTTGCAATACTTAGGGTTATTGCACTAATACAATTTAGATGCAAGGCAAGGTGTAAATAAATATTTTCCCACCATATGGTAGTGCATATATCAAAGAGCAAATATGGCCCGTTCTCTCTACATATTACAATTAAACATGATATTTCACAGGCTGCCGAAAAGGTTAAAGCGTTTCATTGTTGCCTCGACCATAATACTTAGGGTTATTTCACTAGTAAAATTAATATGCAAAGCAAGGTGTAAATAAAATATTTTCCCACCATATGGTAGTGCATATATCAAAGAACAAATATGGCCTATTCTCCCTAAAAATTACATTTAAACATGATATTTCACGGGCTGTCGAAAAGGCTTAAGTGTTTCATGCAAGTGAGGCCACTTATAGTCAATTGGTTTATTCAACTGAGTTTATTCCTAAATGTTTTCAAGAGCAGCGTCTTGCCGCACGCGAGGAGGCACGTAGAAAGGAAGCGGAGGAGAAGGAGGTCGAGAGAGAGAGGAAACGAGAGAGGGCGCGTCGTGCCAGAGAATCCCCACCGGAGGCATGGGCGAAGGGGAAGTGGCCTCGAAGCACTCAATAGACGTCTAGTTTTAACTATTATTTTCCTTGTTCGTGGTACTTTTTTCAGTTTTAAGCCGTAATAAAGAGTGTGGCCTACCTTATTTTCCGCAGTAACTTCTGATTTGTGAATCGACCGCTCTCTAATCTCCCTCTTACCCTCGTTTTGCAATACTTAGGGTTATTGCACTAATACAATTTAGATGCAAAGCAAGGTGTAAATAAAATATTTTCCCACCATATGGTAGTGCATATATCAAAGATCAAATATGGCCCGTTCTCCCTACATATTACATTTAAACATGATATTTCATAGGCTGCCGAAAAGGCTTAAGCGTTTCATTGTTGCCTCGACCATAATACTTAGGGTTATTGCACTAGTAAAATTAATATGCAAAGCATGCTGTAAATAAAATATTTCCCACCATATGGTAGTGCATATATCAAAGAGCAAATATGGTCCGTTCTCCCTACATATTACATTTAAATATGATATTTCACAGGCTGCCGAAAAGGCTTAAGCATTTCATTGTTGCCCCGACCATAATACTTAGGGTTGTTGCACTAGTAAAATTAATATGCAAAGCAAGGTGTAAATAAAATATTTTCCCACCATATGGTAGTGCATATATTAAAGAGTAAATCTGACCCGTTCTCCCTAAAAATTACATTTAAACATGATATTTCACAAGCTGTCGAAAAGGCTTAAGTGTTTCATGCAAGTGAGGCCACTTATAGTCAATTGGTTTATTCAACTGAGTTTATTCCTAAATATTTTTAAAAAATGGGACACCTAACACCTTACGTACAAGTGATATTTATTTCAGGATTTCTCTAGCCATGGTTTGCATAGTTCCTTCATAATACACTAAATGATCTTTAAGTAAAATTGATTTATACAATTTAAATTTGCATGGAACATAGTACTTTTCATAACATAATCTAAATCCTTATATATTAATAAAAATTTTAAAATTTATCTTGTTATAATTGGACCTTCCTAGTAATGCGGCTGCCCCTAATCGCCTGTTGGTCGGTATAGATTTTAACGTTAGTTCCTGATATTTTAATAGCACTAATATACCATGCGTGTGGGATCAGTGTGCGGCGCACGTCGGATGTAGTCGGGCGTGGCGGTAGCGTGTGTGTGACTGAGGACATTTAACTTATGATATATTTTGGCCAATAGATGTAAAATATTACAGTAAATCAATAATAAGATGTATCAAAAATTTAAAGATTAGTGCTTTTAACTTATGGTATAGGGTATCGACTGCCCTCAGGCCATTTTCATTATTTCTTTTCCTATTGATTATTCTCGAAAAAAAATTGAAATTAACATTACAAAAAAAATTGAGCTAAAAAGAGCACCTGTCGCCTCTGTATCGAGCGATTTTTGCCCCTGCCGTTACCCCCCACGGTGGAGCCATTAGTTCTAGCACCGATCGCCCTATATACGGGCTATATACGGGCGACGGGAGCCTATTTTCGCAATTATTTTTATCTAACGACTATTTTCGAAATAATAAATAAAAATAAATTTTAAAAAAGAAATCGTTAAGCCAACTTTCTCACAGGCTTTTAATCCCAGACCTCAGGCTACGGTGTGGGTGGTTTGAGACCGGACTCCGCTAGTGTATGCACGGTACAATGGATGATACTGATTAGGGCAACCCTGCAGTGCTATGTACTTAGGCAATATGAGCTGTTAGCATCCGTAAACCCTTCTAGTTGCACTCCAGTGCCAAGATTGTTCGACGGAGTGTTTGATTTGACTTCAATGGCATGTGCAGCCGCCAGCCGTGCAGGAATGGCGAGTCCGTGCGTGCCCGACATGTAAATCTTTGGCAATCTTACGGCCGGCATCGCAGGGCTGGACCACTCAGGGATGCTACTAGCTAGGGCCGCCGTGCATGGCCATGGCGTGGTGGTCCTCTTCAGCTTAGGGCGACAGGCCAGGGATTACCTATCTATCTATCAATCTACCTATTTCGTCATCCACCGTCGGCATTCTCGCCGGTACAGGTTTCTGGGTCGCTGTCATGCTGACCTGGCGAGGAGGGCGGCTTGGTTTGCGCATTGTGTAATGGGAAACATGCTGTTCGATCTGAGCAATTCTAGCTATGCGCTGCCATTAGTTGGAGGCGATGTTCTGAAGCCTGAACAATTTGGTCTGCTGGCACCATCGATATTTGGATCGCGTGGCTCTCCTTCGTGTGCTTCTTCCCCGATCCAACACTGTCTATTCTGAACTTTTAGCCTGAGACCTCGTTTAAAACGCAGGAATTTTGTATAAATTTTCAGTAGAAAAGACCTAAAAGGCAGCAATTTTTTCGGCTAAATGACATGGACGCGGTGAGTGTTGCTGTCCCGTACCCATGGGGGCATCACCACCCAGCCCGGCACCCTAAAAAAATCTGATAAACATCACATCTTTAATAGATCAAATTTGTTGATGAAATTGGATCCGATTTCAATGATTTAGGATTTTTAAGACCTTAAATATATTTGTATTGTAATTTTAGCAAATTTCAAATATATATGTTGGATTTATATTGTTATGAAATTATTATACAAGACTATATAGTTATACGTGTAAAGTATATGCCCTATAAAAATTTTCTAGTTTCGCCGTTGCCGCTGCCACCACCCTCAGGATACAAAGGTCTGGTACGTCTCTGTTATCTCCGTCAGCTCCATGCACAAACACAGGAAGGTTGACACACACACCCTACAGGCCACAGGAGAACAATGCGTGCACACACTTGCCAATGCTAATCCGCTTTTATAAAATACATTTGGTCATATAGGCCAATGGCCAAGCATCTGGCCATGGTCCAGCCTCCCACTCATCCCCTCAGCTACTCTTTCTTCCCTGTGCTCGGTAGATTTCATTTACCAGCCATTGGAGGCGATGAGGCACCATCAGTTGCAAGAAGAATTACAGTGGACAGATTCGCGCCGGCTCTGGCTTCTTGTATTGGAGTTGCAACGTTGACCAGCAGTTAGTTATCTTAATATATTAGTAAATACATAAGATATAGCAATACATAAAGAGACTTTCTCCGGTGCTTAGAAGGTTTCTAAGGTCCTTGTCTTAAAAAAGATCGACCGTTGATTTGCATAGAAAAAAGATCAAGCGTTGATTTGCATGGAGACAACTTAGGAAGAGGAAACTTTGCAAACATGGGTAATTTAGTAATTCTTATTTGGCTTAAACCACTGTGCCCACTCTAACCCTCCTCTCCTGCTCACACGCCAGGTTCCAAATCTCGCCGAAATTTCGGATTTCAGGCCTCCACGTAATCTAGACTACCGGCTGGATAAAAAAATAAAAAAAATTGAAATTTATATAGTAATTTCGTTTTTTTCGGCCAAATTTCGCCGGAATTTCGTGTTTTTTGACTAGTTTTTGAACTTTTAGGGCCGGATTTAGTCCAATAACCCTTAGGAAAGTCGTATCCTATGAAATTTGTTGAAAAACCGAATTTTTGAGACATTTTAAAATTTTGGTAGAAACACTCTCAGATTTTTATAAAATTTTACAAGCTTGATAATGAGCTGAAAATTTTATGGTACTATATTTAGTAGTTTAGGATCATACATAAAAAATTTCAAAATAATTTAAATTCATTTGTTACCCTTAAAAAATCAAAAACAGAATGAACATAATTGGGACAGTTACATTGTCAGAATTTTATAAATTTTCTTGAGTGTGATTATGATCTAACATTTTTGTGAGAGATTAATAATTGCCTTAGTACCATTATATAAATGTTTCAAAAAATTTAAACTTTGTTTGTTTGGTCAACCAAATCTATGTAAGCATTGAACTTCATTTGTTATATTATATTTCAAAAATCAAAAAGAGAAGAACATAAATGGTACTATGCCTTGTAAGAATTTTATAAATTCACTGGAGTGTGATAATAATTCAAAATTTTTATGAGATATTAAGAACTTCCTTATCACTCTTCTATAAAATTTTCAAAAATTTTAAAAATTTTTTATTGCTAAAGCAAATCTATGTATTGATCATTAGGCTTTTATCAATACGTAGCACTGTCTGAATTTTTAAACATTATTTGATAATGATTATCATCTAAACATTTTAAAGAAACATTAATGTTATATCAGGACCACCCACAAAAATTTTCAAAAGTTTTTAACGTTGTTTAGATAATTTTTCATTTTGTTCAAGTTTGCCGGTAAGCCTTTTAACAGGGCAGTAATACTCTTCGAATTTTTAAAAATTCATGAAGTTTGATTATCGTATAAAAATTTTATGAGAATATTATAGATGCATCATAACCATGCAAAAAAATTCAAAAGTTTATAACATGATTTGAACCATTTTGCATTCGGTTCAAAATTGTCAGTCGACGTTTTATCAGGATAGTAGCAATGTTTAAATTTTTAAAAATTCCACAGACTTCAGAATTATCTGAAATTTTTATGGCAATATCATCTATGTGTCAGGACTCTCCAAAACAAATTTCAAAAAATTTCGACATTTCTTGGCCCACTTTTCTGCCGTTCCAAAAACGCCAAAATTTTGGGTATTTCGCCCGAAATTTCGGAATTTCTCAATAGCAAATGAACCGGATTTGAATTTTGGTTTTTAAATTTTGGACGAGATTTTTCCGAAATACCGAGATTTCATCAAAATTTTATCATCCGGTCCAGCCAAGATTTTATCCGAAAACAAAATTTGAATCCATGTCACCCGTCATCGTGTAGATCTACTGCGGCAGCTCCTGCCAACCAACCGTGATCAGCCACACTCTCCACGAGCCCTCTCCCATACTGTTCCCCTTTGCCTTGATACTCCCTTTTACCCATTCAGAGTTAGATTTAAAAAAGAGTATACTGGACTTCTATGTTTAGGGCAGTTTTTAATCGTGCAGATTCTAAATTCTCTAAAAATCAGATGGGTGGTTGCTTCTAATTTTGTGTATAAATTTGCTTTTGATTTTGTGTATAAATTTGCTTCTGATTATAGGAAAAAGTTCTCAAGAAACTTTTTAGTAAATCCAGGATCTAGATTCTTGAAAAATCAGAAGCTGACTTAGTCAGTACTCAATTGTCGACTCCACTATCGATAAAAATATGAGAAAATTATGTAACATATGTGGAGTTACTTAGGCCCTGTTTGTTTCGGTTTCATTGGCTTAAAAGCAGAAAAATCAAAGCCGAAACAAACGACTGGCTTTTAAACCGGGCTTAAAAAAAGCCAAAAGCCTCCATATAACTATAAGCCAAAAGCCAGGTGAGAGGTGCTTTTTTCGGCTTTTTTGGGATGAAATAACCCTTTACCACTGGAATTCTCCAAAATTACCCACAACCTTAAAAGATATTTCAAACTTTCTAGCAATAAGCTACACCCAGGGTTCACAAAACCGAATTTCAAAAAATCGTTCGAAATTCGAAAATCGCAAAAACCGCTCGAAAAATCTCTCGAAAACCGTCAGAAATCGAAGGGTTAAGAAATCAAAAAAAAATTGGAGAAAATTCAAAAAAATCGAAAACAATTTGGTTTTTCACAAGAAACCGCTTGGTTTTTAAGAAATGGTTTTCGAGCGAAAACCACGGTTTTTCAACTGTTTTCGAGCGGTTTTCAACGCATAATTTTTTTTCAAATTTTTTGATTTTTTTAAATTTAAATAAAACGGTTTACCGAGCGGTTTTGGATATCGAACCACAGTGGTACACTCGAAAACTGCAGTTTTTGCCGGTTTTGTGAACCTTGGCTACACCATCTAACCCATCAAAAAGCCAGGATACCAAACAGCATGTCTTGACTTAAAAGCAGACGGCTTAAAAGCTCGTTAAGCCAAAAAGCTAGCTTTAAGACAAAAGCCAAAAAACCTAAGCCGAAACAAACAGGGCCTTAGTCTAATATTCAGTTACTTGTGAGTTGTGTGACCTATGAGTAGCTGCTATGGAGTTAGCATTTTAAATTGAAATATTCTTTTGTATGGCTGGCGGCCAGAGCAAAATAAGGCGAAGTCACGGAACACTACTACAGACACGGGCGGGCCAACTAGGGGTCAGGGGCTAAGACATCCTCTATCCCTTACTACACCATGGGTACCCCTCCTAACACCTCCTTTCCACCGTGAGGCACCACCACGTCGTTGTCATGAAAACTAACCAGAAGATTAAAACTTGGAAGCCAGTTTAGCACCCCTAAATTTATATTCTAGGTCCACCACTGACTACAGATTATAACATCACATACGGTTCAGAACCGTCATCACAGACGGTTTTCCGAACCGTCTGTAACACAACTATGTGTTAGTGATATAACCAAACATCATATGTATATCACATACGGTTCTTATAAGAAACCATATGTAATAATATGATATCATAGACGGTTCTGATTATGGATCGTATGTGATATCATATTATCATAGATGGTTCTAAATATGAACCCGCTGTGATACTTGGAATCGCAATATTATAGCAACAGGCACACGCACATTGCACGGGACAGCAATACAGGTAGCAATTCACCAACCTTAATGCAAAACACAAGGTTTTAAGGTAAAAACGAAAAACCGCACAGCACAAATTAGATATTTAAAGTCTTCAAAAATGCACATTGCAAACAGAGGCTCTAAATGCCAAGGGGCACCTGAACTGTCAATGGGTTATTTGTTTTAGAATTGGTACATATCAGGGCATACCGTAACATAGATGGCAGAGGAATAGAAAAACGATAGTACTATGCAGTGTTACTTGAAATTACATAGACCATCTGGAGTGAAAGCGGCTTCAGTTGTTATGTTGGGAGATGGTTCTCAACGAAAGCCACACCTATGCAAATTAATAGGAAAAGATGAATTAGTAAAAAAACTAACAAAAAAGGATGTGAGGATGTCAATGATAAAATCATAGGAAATTATGCACTTCAAAATATAGTATCTGAAGCAAAATTTTGCAATGGTAGCACTAACTGACCTTGTTCCCTCCATATGCATCCAGAACACATATGTATGGTTGGTAGTTGTTGTTAGAAGCATAGACCTGACATCGTTGCTAAATTTTATGTTAGAAACTTCAACCGTATATCTACTGACCAAGGAAGTGTCAAATGGACCCTGATATAAGATTAGTTTCCTAAGGTAAGTACCTCCCATGCCATTTGTAAATATGATTTCCAGGTCGAAGTTGAGTAAAAACATTGCATATGATCGAGAAGCAAACAGCTTAATAGGGCCTCCCTTCATAGACACGGCGAAAACAAGACCCTGCTGATCATATGCAGCAAAAGGTCTACCACACAAACTGCAAATTAATAGGAAAAGATGAATTAGTAAAAACTAACAAAAAGGGTGTGAGGATGTCAATGATAAAATTATAGGAAATTGTGCACTTCATAGTCTAGTATCTGAAGCAAAATTTTGCAATGGTAGCGCTAACCCACCTTATCCCCCCCATATGTATCCAGAACATAGCTCTGAAGGCATCTGTGGTACCAATTCGTAATATCACCAAGAGAAACATTCTGTTGTCTGGAGCAGAGGGGGGGCTAGAGTCTCCCAACTGAAGCTCTTGTTTGTATTGCACTACCACTCACATCAGAAAAAATAAGTAACACACAACAATATGTAATTGTTTCCGGGTACAAAATAGATTACCTAATTTTCCTGTTGTGGATGATCAGCTGGGGCACCCGTCTCCTTCGATGGGCATTACTGTAACATTACAAATAGAATAAGCCTAGCTCTATTTAAAGGGTATACAACGGACTCAATTAGGCTCTAAGCACCAGAGGAACTACATCTCCCAAATCCCTTCCAGGCCTGGGTTTGCAGACTGGGCCAGAATTTATGACCATCATGGAATTGTACTAGATCTACCAATTAGAGTTCCATTTTGAAGGCAGCAAACCACAGGACAACATCAGATCACTATCAAATGGTCAAATATTTGGAAGAACAAACAAATGACTCATCCATACACAGGAAGCATATAAGACAAGGCTGCATGACAGGATCCCCAATGTGTGCTAACTACACTGATATGGAGGCCAGATAAATGGTTAAACACTTCAGCAGTAGGGTATGGCTTGTTTTAATAATTCTGCACCATATATTCAATAAGCTGAAAGATCGTACTGTTTTAAGGTGATAACCCCACTGAGTTCATATTGCTCCGTATTTGTAAATATGAGGTACATGCCCAATGTAGGCATCCGAATATTTCCCATGAATTTAACAAAACAAAGTAACAAACCGTAAAGACAACTCAACAAAAATAGATTTGCTATAGAAGTTTATATTTAGCTAATCTAGAAATCGTTGGTGGTGTATCGTATACCGTACAAAAATGAAAGGCAACTACAACTAACAACTAATCATATGGTGAATTGATCAGCCTCAAATCACACGGGCGTACATGGTGATGTAAAACTGATGCCACAAACCGATGGCAAGCCATACACATGGATTGGAAACGTACATTCCTTCCCTCTTCTAGTGTAAAATCCACACGTACCAGGGGAAGGAGGCAGTCACCAGCATGGCGACGCAGCACAGAGAAGCCGCCATGCGTGCTGGTGTCCGACGCGGTCAACGTCTTGCAGAAAGACCGCACGTACCGCCGACCTCGGGGGCATGGAGAGCCCGACGTAGAACCCATCTTCTCCGTCTCCATCTCATGTTAGATTATTATGAGATGGCCTATAATTAATTTAATAGAGATTCCATAAGGCCCATTAAATACTAGAAGTCATGAAATTGGTTTAGTATCATATGGGTAATTGAGAGAAGGTTTGACCAACTTAAATAGTTGAGTTGTGTGTCTCTCAATTAACAAGGTGGAAAAGGGTAAAGGTTGTGCCACACGCGCGCGCGCCGAGCCGAGCCGAGCCGTGTGCGAGACGAGACGAGACGTGCACAGGCCAGTCCGGACGTGATGTGCTGGGCGGGAGCGGTTTGTTTTTGCCGTTTCAGTGATCAATGTGACCAGTAACCGCGGTGATCAATGTGACCGACTGTGCTTTTCTTCACCTGCAGAACTCTCCCACAATACTCCATCCATTGTAGCTGCTGTTGTCTTTTGCATTCACGACTCCGTTTTCTTGCGCGCACAAGTAGCAGAGGGAGCAGGCCAGTCCGGACGTGATGTGCTAGGCGGGAGCGGTTTGTTTTTGCCGTTTCAGTGATCAATGTGACCAGTAACTGCAGTGATCAATATGACCAGTAACCGCAGTGATCAATGTGACCGACTGTGCTTTTCTTCACCTGCAGAACTCTCCCACAATACTCTATCCATCCATTGTAGCTGCTGTTGTCTTTTGCATTCCCGACTCCGTTTTCTTGCGCGACAAGTAGCGGAGGGAGCAGCCTCCGGAACCTCGTCCTTCTTGAGATCTTGCTCGAGATAGAAGGCCGATAAGGTTTTTGGGGGAGCGTACCACGCGACTGCTCGAGTGTGTCGGTGTTTCTGGAAACGCATCTGCACTGCACCAACGTTCGACTGCATCGATCTCTCCATTGCACTAAGGCTTCACTGCAACAACTTGTGATCGTCTACTCCGACCATCATGGCGAACGAGAATGTTCTGCCTGCGCCTGTGCCTATGGTGGCACCGGCTCAAGGGTATATTAACTTATACCATATTTTAATCATGTTGCTTTGTTGTTCATTAGTCTTTGCGTATGAGATAGATAATTTGTTATCTAGTACCTTTGGCTTTGAACTAGAATTGCGTCATCGTTTAATCATGATTTACATAATTCTGTGGATTAAAATATTGAGAAAATTCCTAATATTTCCAACAATCCAAAAACCTTATGCTAGGAATTTTACATCTACTGGTTTTGCTGCCGCACTTAAGCCAACTGTATTTGACGGCGCAAATTACAAGCGTTGGCGCGCCAAGATGATTTTGTGGTTGACTGCCATGAACGTGTATCACGTTGCGCAAGGCAAGCCACAGCCTGAGGGTGGGCTCTCTCCTGAGCAGGAGAGTGCCTTCACGGCTGCGGATAACTTGTTTAGAGGCGCCGTGATTAGTGTTCTTGGAGAAAATCTTGTTGATGTGTATATGATTTTGCCTAGTGGTAAAGAAATGTGGGATGCACTTGAGGCAAATTTCGGAGTCTCTGACGCGGGTAGTGAACTCTATGTCATGGAGCAATTTCATGACTACAAAATGGTTGATGACCATTCTGTAGTAGAACAGGCTCATGAGGTTCAAGCCTTTGCGAAAGAACTTGAGAATTTTACATGTGCATTGCCCGACAAGTTTGTATGGATGCATCATTGCGGTCGCCACCTTCTTGGAGGGATTTTGCCACTACTCTAAAACACAAGAGACAAGAGTTCAGCGTTGCTAGTCTCATTGGATCTCTAGATGTTGAGGAGAAAGCGAGGGCAAAAGATATACGTGGGAAAGAAAGTTCTAATGCCAATGTGGTACAAAAGAAAACCTTTCAATTCAACAAGAAGAATAAAAATAAGTCTGAAAACCCTGAGAACAAGAACAAGGCCGCTCAAACTACTAGCTTCAAGAAGAAGAAGAAAGGAAAGGGAAACTGCTTTGTCTGTAATGGTACTAATCATTGGGCAAAGGATTGCCATGATCGTAAAGACAATAAGCAGAAAAAGTCCGCCAACGTCATTATTGGCAATACTGAGGAGAGAACATCCGGGTATGTTTCAATACCTACTGTTCTATCAGTATGTCATTCACCTGATTGGTGGATTGACACGGGGGCCAATATACATGTTTGTGCTGACAGATCCTTATTCTCCTCTTACCAGGTCACATGGGCTTCCTCCGTGTTGATGAGGAATGGGTCGCAGGCATTTGTACGTGGAGTCGGCACAGTTGACTTGAAGTTTACTTCAGGAAAAGTCGTGCGACTGAGGAACTTGCATCACGTGCCCGTGATAAATAAAAACCTTGTGAGCGGATCTCTATTGTGTAGAGATGGTTTTAAGCTAGTTTTTGAATCCAATAAATGTGTTGTTTCTAAAATTGGAACTTTCATTGGAAAAGGCTATGAGAGCGGAGGCTTGTTTCGCTTGTCTTTGACGGACATGAATAAAATTGTGAATCATGTTTGTAATCATGAGACTGATGTTTGGCATTCACGACTTTGTCATATTAATCTAGGTTGCATGATGCGGTTAGCCAGTATGAATTTAATCCCAAAATTTACCCAAGTCAAAAGTTCTAAGTGTCAAGTGTGTGTGCAATCTAAGCAACCTCGCAAGCCTCATAAGGCAGCTGAGGCGAGAAACTTGGCACCGTTAGAACTAGTTCATACCGATTTATGCGAGATGAACGGGGAGTTGACAAAGGGTGGTAAGAGGTATTTCATGACTTTGATTGATGATTCTACTAGATATTGCTATGTGTATTTATTAAAGTCAAAAGATGAGGCTTTTCACTATTTTAAGATCTATAAAGCTGAAGCTGAGAACCAACTTGAGAGAAAAATCAAACGGGTTAGGCTAGATCGTGGTGGAGAATACTTTTCTAATGAGTTTAATTTATTCTGTGAGGAACATGGAATAATCCATGAGAGGACGCCTCCCTATTCGCCCCAATCAAACGGGGTTGCCGAAAGAAAGAACCGTACTCTAACTGAGATGGTTAACGCCATGTTAGAAACAGCGGGACTTTCCAAGGAATGGTGGGGTGAGGCTATATTGACTGCTTGTCATGTTCTAAACAGGGTTCCTACAAAGAATAAAGAAATCACACCATTCGAGGAATGGGAGAGGAAAAGATTAAATTTCTTTTATTTACGTACTTGGGGCTGTTTGGCTAAAGTGAATGTGCCTATCCCAAAGAAGCGTAAACTTGGACCAAAAACCGTTGATTGTGTTTTTATTGGTTATGCTTTTCACAGTGTTGGATATAGGTTCTTAATAGTGAAATCTGGAGTACCTGATATGAGTAAAGGTACAATTTTTGAGTCCAATGATGCCACATTCTTTGAGAACTTATTTCCTATGAAAGAGACACTTAGCTCATCTGGCCAAGAATCTATCTTCTCTCCTAAACCTTCCACTCCTATACAAATTGAGCCCATTTTTGAGGAAAATCCAATAGATGAGGACAATGAAGTAACTCGTAAGAGTAAGAGACTAAGAACTACAAAGTCTTTTGGTGATGACTTCATTGTATATCTAGTGGATGATACTCCAAGAACCATTGATGAGGCTTATTCATCTCAAGACACTGAGATGAATTCCATCTTGAGCAATGGAACTTGGGAAGTTGTTGATCGTCCATATGGGTGTAAACCTGTAGGATGTAAGTGGGTGTTCAAGAAAAAGCTGAGGCCTGATGGTACGATTGAAAAGTACAAGGCAAGGCTTGTGGCCAAGGGTTATACCCAGAAAGAAGGCGAGGACTTCTTTGATACATACTCACCTGTTGCCAGATTGACCACTATTAGAGTACTACTATCTTTGGCTGCCTCCTACGGTCTAATCGTTCATCAAATGGATGTAAAGACGGCTTTCCTTAATGGAGAGTTGGAAGAGGAAATCTATATGGATCAGCCTGATGGATTTGTAGTAAAGGGTCATGAAGGAAAAGTGTGTAGGTTGTTGAAGTCTTTGTATGGCCTTAAGCAAGCACCTAGCGGGGTACGAGAAGTTCGACAGAACTTTAACATCTCCGCTTTGTTGTGAATGAAGTCGACAAATGTGTGTATTACCGCTATGGTGGGGTGAAGGAGTGATTATGTGTCCGTATGTTGATGACATACGATCTTTGAGACGAACCTTAATGTGATTAAGGAAGTCAAGGATTTTTGTCCGAAAACTTTGAAATGAAAGATTTGGGAGTAGCGGATGTCATCTTAAACATTAAATTGTTAAGAGAAGATGACAGTGGGATTACTCTTGAGCAGTCCCATTATGTGGAAAAGGTGTTGAGTCGCTTTGGCTATAGCGATTGCAAACTTGCTCCAACGCCGTATGATCCAAGTGTGCTATTACGAAAGAACCAACGTATAGCAAAGGATCAATTGAGATATTCCCAAATCATTGGTTCACTGATGTATTTAGCTAGTGCAACGAGGCCTGATATCAGGTTTGCTGTGAGCAAACTAAGCCGGTTTGTTTCAAACCCGGGAGATGATCATTGGCATGCTCTTGAGAGAGTAATGCGCTATCTAAAAGGGACATCAAGTTATGGAATTCACTACACCGGTACCCTAGGTACTAGAGGGTTATAGTGATTCAAATTGGATATCCGATCATCGATGAAATAAAAGCCACAAGTGGATATGTGTTCATATTGGGTGGTGGAGTTGTTTCTGAAGTCTTGCAAGCGCACCATCTTAACGAGGTCTACAATGGAAGCGAACTCATAGCATTAGATACCCTCTGTGGAAGCCGATCGTCGCGTGAACTTGTGAATGACTTATCGGTGGTTGAGAAACCAGCGCCTACTATTCTTTTGAACTGTGACAATCAGACGGTGATTGTCAAGGTGAACAGTCCTAAGGATAACATGAAGTCATCAAGGCACGTTAAGAGGCGGTTGTCTGTCGGGAAAATGAGAAACTCCGGAGTTATAGCATTGGACTATGTCCAGACGGCTAAAAACTTGGCAGATCCTTTTACAAAGGGACTATCACGGAATGTGATAGATGAAGCATCGAGGGAGATGGGTTTGAGACCCACATAAAGTCATGTCTTAGTGGTAACTCATCCTATTTGATCGGAGATCCCGTGAATTAGGATGTTGAGACAAGCTAGTGACTGGCTGAGAGGAGAGTACTTCTATACTTAGCCCACTCTGTTTGAGATGCAAAAACTCTCCTATTATGTATGGCAGGTTGGTTATACCTTAATGTATTCCGAGTGGCTTTGATAAGCAGAGATGTTGTCCTACAGAACATCTTATGAGGAATACACCTATATGAGTTTGACTGCTAGTCACAGTCTATGAGATTGGGTGTCTCTAGAGGCTCATGAAAGGCCAAGGAGTATGACTTATAAGCTCCAAACCGAAGGGATGCATTTAGCAGCCTAGTATCAGTAAAGGACTTTGGTGAAACTTTTTCGCACAAAACTGTCAATTCAAGTCATAGTCCATTGTTTAGTTGTGGATGAGTGTAACCATTGTTCTAGATGAAAGTTCAACTTAACAGTCTCCATCAAAACACTGGTATATCAAACTACATTGGAACTGAGAGTATTCCAAATGTGCCTTTGAATTTTGGTGGGGATTGTTAGATTATTATGGGATGGCCCATAATTAATTTAATAGAAATTCCATAAGGCCCATTAAATACTAGGAGTCATGAAATTGGTTTAGTACCATATGGGTAATTGAGAGAAGGATTGACCAACTTAAATAGTTGAGTTGTGTGTCTCAATTAGCAAGGTGCGCGCCGAGCCGTGGCGTGGCGTGTGCGAGTGCGAGTCGAGTCGAGTTGAGACAAGACGAGACGAGACGTGCACGTGCGCGGCGCAGGCCAGTCCGGACGTGATGTCCTGGGCGAGAGCGGTTTGTTTTTGCCGTTTCAGTGGGAGCGGTTTGTTTTTGCCGTTTCAGTGATCAATGTGACCAGTAACTGCAGTGATCAATATGACCAGTAATCGCAGTGATCAATGTGACCAGTAACGGACGTAGTTGATGGCTGGCTCATAATGATCGTCGGTTACTGGTAACGGTTACATGAGTTGATGGCTGGTAATGGCTGTCCTGCTCATTGCATGTCGCGAGGCTATATAAGGAGAGCAACGACTGTGCTTTTCTTCACCTGCAGAACTCTCCCACAATACTCCATCCATTCATTGTAGCTGATGTTGTCTTTTGCATCCCCGACTCCGTTTTCTTGCGCGCACAAGTAGCGGAGGGAGCAGGCCTCCGGAACCTCGTCCTTCTTGAGATCTTGCTTGAGATAGAAGGCCGATAAGGTTTTTGGGGAGCGTACCACGCGACTGCTCGAGTGTGTCGGTGTTTCTGGAAACGCATCTGCACTGCACCAACGTTCGACTGCATCGATCTCTCCACCGCACTAAGGCTTCATCGCGACAATTTGTGATCGTCTACTCGACCGTCATGGCGAACGAGAATGTTCTGCCTGCGCCTGTGCCTATGGTGGCACCGGCTCAAGGGTATATTAACTTATACCGTGTTTTAATCATGTTGCTTTGTTGTTCATTAGTCTTTGTGTATGAGATAGATAATTTGTTATCTAGTACCTTTGGCTTTGAACTAGAATTGCGTCATCGTTTAATCATGATTTACATAATTCTGTGGATTAAAATATTGAGAAAATTCCTAATATTTCCAACATCTCATTTTGTTGCAGAAACAAATCGAGCACAGATCCAACTGATTTGGGGAATAACCATAAATCAACCGGATTTACCAAAAGCTATCATAGATCCAACCGACTTGGGTTCATACCTTCAGTTTTGGCGGACAAAGACGGACCAAAACTGAGAGAGATGAATAAGACCAGAGGATCCTGTCGAGGAAGCAGGGGATCCCGTCGCTGCCATCGTCCACCTGCCTCCCGTAGCAACCCTCTTCGCCGCAGTCGCCCAGTCACCGGTCTCGCCCCTCGAAGCCTTGCCCTCGCGATCCTCCACGCGTACCCCTCGCCGGTGCCGTCGGATGGGCAACCTCGCGGTCCTCCTTGTCGCCGCGGTCGCCCGGTCACCGGTCTCCCCACTCGCTCGCCGTCGTTCGGGTGACGGTGACTCTCTCTCCTGGCTGCCCTAGCCTGGGGAGAGACCGAGAGAAGGGACAGGCTCCTACGGTTTGGATAGAGATGGGTCATGGGAGTGGTGACGAGGAAGAGGAACTGAACAACAGAGACGGGTGCCCATTGCCCAGTCAGCGAGGGCCTTCTTGAGGAATCCTCCGACCTCTGGTATATCAGATCATCACACACTGTTTTTGATAAAACCCTCGGTGATGTTCATTAATATTACATAAGGTCTCATCTAAAAATCATCTGTGATATTAATTGATATCACAGACGGTTTTATCAAAATTTATCTGTGATGTGTATTGAGAACATCACAAACGGTTTTTAAAAATCTTCTATGACGAGGAGTTTAATATAATTCTTTTTATAGTAGTGACAGCAGATTGTTGATTGAGTAACTAAAAGCAATTTACATGGTTTTTCACTAGGTTTGTTTAATTGATTATGACAATCTATGGTACAATGGGCTTGCCGCCAGGCGACTTGACTTGTGAGAAGATTTGTTAGGCATATGAAGAAACCTCACTAGGGTTTTGCAATTGCGGCCAATATTTGTTCTGCTTCGTCTAAATTTAGTTACATAGAATATGAAAAGTTTACTTAGTCAAGAACAATGGACGAATCAACAACAAGACATGTTGAAGCAAGGCGAGTCTGCTGGAGGCAATTAGGTATTTCAAAGTTTTCCCTAGGTGGTGGCTACCATGAATTGGATTAACTTACCATTGGACTAAATAACTTTACATAGAAGTGCCTTGGCAGCAGATGGAAGACGGTGATGGACGAAAGAGACGAGGGTTAGGTCGAATGTACGTGGGTAAGGCAAATAACAATTACTAAATTAACCATATTTATAAAATTTCATCTCTCTAAGTTACCCCCTATAAATTAACAGTTGATCTTTTTTTGAGAGTAGGTAAGTACCTTCCAAGCACCAGAAAAAGCCTCCCTCTAAAATGGTAATAGAGTAGGGGATGGAAGGAACAAACACCATGCATCAACCAATAACTTTCATGTCGGGATCCGAATATACAAATTCGGACCCTCTGTGTATATCGCACTAGTCCAGGATCACGCTAGTGCACACAGGCTCAATATAGATGTATATCACAATCATACACAGTGGAAACATGATAAAAGACTTTATATAATAAGTATTAACCTGTTAACTGACTTTATAGTTAACCTTACATGATTTTGCCATACGGGCTAAACTTTGATTAACAAATTAAACTGCAGTGAAATGAAGACGTATATAAACCCCCTCAGTATACCATAGTCAACTAACAAAGCTCGCACCCTAAACATTCGTCTCTTCTGGATACTCCTCCAAAACTGATGTAGACTCCTCCTCAACTCGTGATGTTGTGGCAAGAGTAAGTATATAAAGCACTCAACAAGTTGTGCACAGAATGCAACTCTAGTATACTATATGCATGGCTTGTTCCAAAGGAATGGCTAATATGGTTATTTTGCAATAAAGCAGCATTGATAAAAGAATACAATAACTAAATTGAAATGACAGTAAAACAAACTTTCAGCATTTCTCAAGTAAACATGGCACCCAGCCCTAACATATTCCAAAATTCCACCAACACCAAGCTTTCCCATCCAAGTTTCATTTTATAAAACCTATTTCTTAACTATAATTCTCGAGCATTGCTTCATACCGCGAGCACGGCTATCCAAATATATTTTACACTCTGCAGAGGTTATACACTTTACCCACAATATACAATCATCTCACCACACAGGTGAGTGATCATTGTTAGTGTTATGCCCTTGAGGCAATCATTTAGATGATTGTAACATGACTATGTTTATGAATAATATTATGATTATCGGTCCAATGAATGTATATCATTGTATTGATCAACAAGTATGTGACTTCCTTATGAAGCTCTTTACTTAATGATGTAATTCGATAAATATCTCTGATCGGATTTCATCGTATAGGACAACGATGAATAGATCAGCACATGTAGTGATCGATGATCATGCTTCATAGATCATGGGATATGGAGATATCATCTATACATTATGGACGCATGTTGAAGAACATGGGTTAGATAGACCATAATGGGACAACTGCGAGAATGTTTCATTCTTATGTGTCATCAGTGTATCTCATACCTAGTAGATGTATGATCCTTAGACTTGAGATTGTCATATTCCCTACATGTGTAATAGTTTTCCTTGGGACTATCAAACACTACTTCCTAACCGGATAGTTATAAAGGTAGCTTTCATGTTTACTATGAAACATGCAGAGGGAAGTGAGCAGTCAAGATGGAATTTGCCACTCCAATGAAACGGAGATATATGACAAGGCCACTCGTGTGATATGATTAAGGAAGTGCATGGCCATGCCGTGATTGAGGAGTCAATCACAACTTATTAATATATCACGGATACGAGAGATGGATTGAATCATCAAAGGATGACATGCTTCTCGCCTTGAGATCAATCTTCATATACTTGGCAAAGGGATTATTGCATGAGTACTTTTGATAGGTTCTGTCCGATTTGATCATAGTATGTTTGGGAGTTGGCATACTTTGCAAGAAGCCTCTACTAACTATTGGATTGAAAAGGAGTTTTCCGAATCCATGTCCAAACGTACGTGAACCTGCAGGGTCACTCACTTAATGGGCTGGGACGCATTAATTTGGATTGGATCCGTAATTAATGAACCTCGTGGGCTTAGCACGATGGGCCCTAGTTTAGGTTTCATCTTGTGGCTATATAAGGAGGGAGGAGGGAGGCGCAGGTCCGCTTTCCCACGGTTTAGGAGTGATTCACTCAAACCCTAGCCTACTCCTCTCGCGCCTCGCCGAGCGACTGTGCTTGCACACGACGCACGGCGCTCCATCTCCGGACGTGGATCATCTCTGACGGTGCGCGCTCGGCGGGCGTGGGAGGACGATCCACGGCAAGGCGAGGATGATCCACTACATCGACGCAACGACTACGGCGAGGACGATCCACTACATCGACGCGTGAAGGATTCCGCAACTACGCGTCTAGTGGTAATCTTATCTATGATCCCCTTCTTGCGAGTAGCTTTACGTTTCGCGGTAGATTTTTTTTGTGCTAGCGTAGCATACCGCGTTCCTCTTCAGTGGTATCAGAGCCATCTCGTATAGTTTTGTGATCTGGATGTTGCACATATGATGTGTAAGGTTAGTAGATTGGATCTATTACATGTTCACCGGTTCATGTGATGAATTGGTGACGGCACCATCGATGAGATCGATCGGTTTAGGGTTTGAGAAAGTGCAAACCGACTCAATCTTGATTTGGGTGAGTCCGTTCATGGTACGACGTTACCCTTACCGGTCGGGTTACCGCCATCAGGGTTTCTGAAACGTATCCATATGGGACCAAGCCAATCAGATTGAGTTGGATTGGGTCAATCTGGTTGATCCGTGGAAATTTTGAGGGTGTTTTCCAATGTCAGAAGACATGCCTCTAAAAAATTTCCTTGGACCCGCTGGCACCGCCTCGGACCGCGGGCCACGACGGCCAATGATTACCGCGAGGCTCGCCTTGATCGACCCGCGGCGCCGCCTCGGACCCCGCCATCGCTAACCGCCAGCGGGACCACCGCGTGGCTCGCCTTGACCCGCCAGGCGCCGCCTCGGACCCTGAGTCGAGGGTTGCTTTTGTTTAACTCGTTTTGCGAGGATTTATGTGAAATGGTATGGCCTATGTGTATGTGATGCATGTAATTTCCACATTGCTCAAGCGTGTCGTGTCAAGCCATAAGGCTATTTAAATTGTATAACGACCTGCGTGTCGACTTGTGATGCTTCAAACCCTCATGTAAAATTCATTATCAAAAGTTGTAAGGAGTTGCATCCATAATGATGAAGACGATGGTATCAAGCAAGATGGCTAGGTGAACAAATCAAGCAAGGTGGTTAGGTGAACAAACAAGCATGATGATGGAGATCTTAATGCTAAGGGCCATGCTATTTCACAGCTTATTTTGATTTTTTGTGGATGTGTGTTTAATCCTTGCTATTTTTTTTATGCTCATTGCATGTGATGCCATGTTCATAGTAATCTTTGTTCATCCCTATAGTTAAAAATTTTAAATCAAATTGTCCATCCAATTGTTGCACCTATTAAGAATTTAGATCGTTATTGATATGACTGCCAAAGTAGTATATCAATGGCTATCTCAATAGATGATAGGGATGTGTTGGACACATCACGCATAACAATGGTAGATTTAATCAAGCTATCAAAACGGTTTTGGGCTTGAGGACATAAGTGGTTGGGATTTGATTTCAGTAATGAAGGAACCTATACAAGACAAGTAGTGTCTAGGAAAACACACATGAGGCAGGTTTCTTAATTGGCACCCGAATACGGGAAGTGCTCCCTCCCTCATGTGAGCCCTTGGGGCAGGTTGACCTGGCCATGAGTCAAGTTGATGGAGGCATTCATTACTCGTTTTCATACTCAACAAACA
This sequence comes from Otatea glauca, assembly GCA_036346275.1. NCBI lineage: Eukaryota > Viridiplantae > Streptophyta > Magnoliopsida > Poales > Poaceae > Otatea > Otatea glauca. Next base: position 42,438,066 of record CM070713.1, on the reverse strand, counting down.
AGAGTTACATATGATGTAATTAGCAAAGGTGTTGCTTACCTATGTCATTAAATTTCTAGTAGTGATGCCAAAGCTCACTAGTGTTTGATGAATATGGATCTTGAATACTCACTATGTGTCTATAAAAGGGACATAAAATAGAAGTGTCTTTAATTAAAAAGTTTAATAAAAGTTTTACATAAACATAGTGCTTAGAATCTTTGCATGTTTTTATTGTAGTTCAATGGCACCTTCTCCTACTCCTGCTACACCTGGTTTTGCTTTGAGATCGGTTTGGAAAGGGAAAACTGAATGGAACTAATTTTGTTGATTGGTATCGCAACCCGAGAATTGTTCTCAAGCATGAAAAGAAGGACTATGTTCTAGAGAATCCAATTCTGATGAACCACCAAAAATGTCCGCTCGCAATTTGAAGGTTGAATATGAAAAGCATGTTAATGCTTCAGAGGTCACTGTCTCATGCTAGTCACCATGGACTCGAGCTCCAAAAGCAATATGAGGACCAGGATGCTTACAATATGATTGTGGGCTTGAAGGGCATGTTTGGGAATCAAGCAAGAGCTGAGAGGTATGGTATCTCAAAGCTTTTATTTGCTTGTAAGTCGGTCAAGGCACCCTCGATCCTCATGTGATCAAGATGATTGGTTACATTGGGAGATTGGAAAACTTGAGTTTCCCTTAGCCTTGGTTTGGCCACGATGTTATTCTCCGCTACGCCTCAGAGCTTTGAGCCATTCATTATGAATTCTCATATGAATAGCATGGAGAAGAGCCTAACCGAGCTACATGGGATGCTCAAGGCTGCCGAGGAAAGCATTAAGAAAAACCCAATCATGTGATGATGGTTCGAAAACAACCGCTTTCAAAAAGAGGAAGGCTAAGGTGGGGAACGGAAAGAGCAAGGGCAAGGGCAAGGGCAAGGCTCAAGATGAGATCGCAAGCCTCAAAACTAAGCTTCGTGCTTAAAGTTGGCCCTCAACTGATACCCAATGCTTCTATTGCAAGAAATCGGGGCATTGGAAACGAATCGCGAAAAGTACAGCAGATAAGAAGAATGGAAATGTGGTTTCCACTTCGTATTAATGTTATAGAAATTAATCTTGCTACTTCTTCACTCACTCATGGGTATATGATACCGGTTCGTTGCTCACATTTGCAATTCGCTGCGGGGTGATAAAGAGTAGAGACTTGGCAAAAGGAGAAGTGGATCTTCGCGTGGGGAATAAAGCAAGAGTTGCTGGTCTTGCTGCTGGCACATACCCATTGCATTTGCCTTGTGATTAGTTTTAGAACTTAATAATTGTTATTTTGTTCCATCTTTGAGTAGAAACATTATTTCATCTTCTTATTTGGAACATGAAGGTTATGATTTCGAATAAAGAACTTTGTTTGTTCGATATTTTTGAATGATATGTATTATGGTCGTTGCCCCATGGTGGATGGGTTGTACGCCCTGAACTCAAGAAAAACTGTCTATAATATTAATGTAAAAGGCATCGCCTAATGATTTGAACCCTACCTTTTGTGGCATTGTCGCTAGGTCATATAAATGAGAAGCGCATGAAGAAGCTCTATGGTGATGGACTTCTAACCTCATTTGATTTTTAATCATTTGAAACATGTGAATCTTGTTTACTTGGCAAGATGACAAAACCCCTTTCACGTGTTTTAGTGAGAGAGCAAGTGAATTATTGGCCCTAGTACATACAGATGTATGTGGACCAATGAGCTCGATCGCTAGGGGTGGGTTTCAGTACTTTGTAACTTTTACCGATGACTTCAGTAGATATGGATATATCTATTTAATGAGGAATAAATCTTAAACTTTTGAAAGGTTCAAAGAGTTTCAGAACGAAGTACAAAATCAACTTGGTAAAACAATAAAACACTTATGATCCGATCGTGGTGGCGAATACTTGAGCCAAGAGTTTGGTGATCATCTAAAGCAATGTGGAATCGTTCCGCAACTTACTCCGCCAGGAACGCCTCAATGGAATGGCGATCCGAACGACGAATCGAACTTTATTAGATATGGTTCGGTCAATGATCACCAAACAGATCCGCCATTATCCTTCCGGGTTTCGCTCTAGAGACAATTGCGCTCACTTTGAATGGGGTCCCATCAAAATCCGTTGAGAAGACGCCATATGAGATATGGACCGAGAAGACCCATGTTGTCATTTCTCAAGATATGGGGATGTGAGGCTTATGTAAAACGCTTACAATCGATAAACTCGCACCTAAATCGAAAAATGCTTTTTGTGGGGTATCCTAAAGAAACAAAAGGATATTACTTTTACAAAAGAAACGAGAACAAAGTTTTTGTTGCTCGAAATGGTGTCTTTTGGAGAAAGAGTTTCTTTCAAAAGAAATCAGAGGAATGATGTGCATCTTGATGAAGTTCGAGAATCACATGAATATGTTCAAGCTACCACTGAACCTTCACAAGATGTACAAAGTGTTGTACAACCTGTGGAAGAGACTCCAGCCCCACGTAGGTCGGGGAGGCCACGTCATGTACCTATAAGATATGGGAGTGACATATTATTGTTGGACAATGATGAGCCCACGACTTATGAAGAAGCAATGATGGACCCAAACTCCGAAAAATGGCTTGAAGCCATGAGATCCGAAATTCAATCCATGCATGACAATCAAGTTTGGAAATTGGTCGACTCTCCTGATGGTGTAAAAACCATTGAGTGCAAATGGATTTTCAAGAAAAAGATAGACATAGATGAAAATGTTCAGATCTATAAGGCACGGTTGGTGGCAAATGGTTTCAAACAAGTTCAAGGAGTTGACTATGATGAAACTTTCTCACCGGTAGCCATGCTCAAGTCTGTCCGGATCATTTTAGCTATTGCTGCATATTTTGATTATGAAATATGGCAGATGGATGTCAAAACAGCCTTCCTTAATAGGAATCTTTTTGAGGATGTATACATGATACAACCTGAAGGTTTTGTTGATCCTAAATATGCTAAAAGGGTATGCAAGCTTCAAAGATCCATTTATGGGTTAAAGCAAGCATCACGGAGTTGGAACATTCGTTTTGATGAAGTAGTCAAAGGTTTTGACTTTATCAAAAATGAAGAAGAGCCTTGTGTTTACAAGAAGGCTAGTGGGAGCGCACTTGTATTTCTGATTTTGTATGTGGATGACATATTATTAATCGGGAATGACATTCCTATGTTTGAAGATGTTAAGACTTCATTGAAAAGGAGTTTCTCAATGAAGGACTTGGGAGAAGCATGCTATATCTTGGGCATAAAAATCTATAGAGATAGATCAAAAAGGTTAATTGGATTAAGTTAGGAAACGTACATTGACAAGATGTTGAAAAGGTTCAATATGCATGAATCCAAGAGAGGTTTCATGCCAATGTCACATGGCATCAGTCTCTGCAAGAATCAGTGTCCTTCGACATCCGATGAGCGAGACAGATGAGCAAGATTCCATATGCTTCACTATTGGGTCTATTATGTATGCCATGATCTGCATACGCCTGATGTCTCATATGCTCTAAGTGTCACGAGCAGATACCAAGCGGATCCTGGTGATGGTCATTGGATAGCCGTAAAAAATATCCTAAAGTACTTGAGAAGAACTAAGGGTATGTTCCTTGTTTTTGGAGGTGAGGAAGATCTAGTTGCAAAGGGTTACACTGATGCAAGCTTCCAAACTGACAAAGATGATTTTCGATCGCAATCCGGTTTGTGTTTACACTTAACGGAGGAGCGATGAAGTGGAAGAGTTCCAAGCAAAACACCGTGGCGACTCTACGACGAAGCGGAGTACATTGCGCTTCGAGGCCGCAAAGGAAGCCGTGTGGATTAAGAAGTTTATCACGAGCTTGGTGTGGTCGCTAGTGCCTCTAGTCCAATGGACATCTATTGTGATAATAGTGGTGCCATTGCACAAGCAAAAGAGCCTAGATCACATCAGAAGTCTAAACAAATACTCCGTCGCTTTCACCTTATTCGCGAGATTGTGGATAGAGGTGACGTCAAAATATGCAAAGTACATACGGAAGCCAATGTGGCCGATCCGTTGACAAAGCCACTGCCACAGCCTCAGCATGAGGCGCACACAAGGTCTATTGGTATTAGATACTTAATTGATTGACTCAAGTGCAAGTGGGAGATTGTTAGTGTTATGCCCTTGAGGCAATCATTTAGATGATTGTAACATGACTATGTTTATGAATAATATTATGATTATCGGTCCAATGAATGTATATCATTGTATTGATCAACAAGTATGTGACTTGCTTATGAAGCTCTTTACTTAATGATGTAATTCGATAAATATCTCTGATCGGATTTCATCGTATAGGACAACGATGAATAGATCAAGACATGTAGTGATCGATGATCATGCTTCATAGATCATGGGATATGGAGATATCATCTATACATTGTGGACGCATGTTGAAGAACATGGGTTAGATAGACCCGAATGGGACATCGCGAGAATGTTTCATTCTTATGTGTCATCGCGTATCTCATACCTAGTAGATGTATGATCCTTAGACTTGAGATTGTCATATTCCCTACATGTGTAATAGTTTTCCTTGGGGCTATCAAATACTACTTCCTAACCGGATAGTTATAAAGGTAGCTTTCATGTTTACTATGAAACGTGCAGAGGAAGTGAGCAATAAGATGGAATTTGCCGCCCAATGAAACGGAGATATATGACAAGGCCACTCGTGTGACATGATTAAGGAAGTGCATGGCCATGCCGTGATTGAGGAGTCAATCACAACTTATTAATATATCACGGATACGAGAGATGGATTGAATCATCAAAGGATGATATGCTTCTCGCCTGAGATCAATCTTCATATACTTGGCAAAGGGATTATTGCATGAGTACTTTTGATAGGTTCTCGTCCGATTTGATCATAGTATGTTTGGGAGTTTGCATACTTTGCAAGAAGCCGCTACCAACTATTGGATTGAAAAGGAGTTTTCCAATCCATGTTCAAACGCACGTGAACCTGCAGGTCACACACTTAATGGGTGGGACGCATTAATTTGGATTGATCCGTAATTAATGAACCTCGTGGGCTTAGCACGATGGGCCCTAGTTTAGGTTTCATCTTGTGGCTATATAAGGAGGGGAGGAGGAGGGCGCAGGTGTGCTTTCCCACGGTTTAGGAGTGATTCACTCGAAACCCTAGCCTACTCCTCTCGCCCTCGCCGAGCGACTGTGTGCTTGCACACGACGCACGGCGTTCCATCTCTGGACGTGTGGACTCATCGCGGTGACGCTGCGCGATCGCGGCGTGGGAGGACGATCCATGGCAAGGCGAGGACGATCCACTACATCGACGCAACGATCGCGGCGAGGACGATCCACTACATCGACGCTGAAGGATTCCGCAATCGCGCGTCTAGTGGTAATCTTATCTATGATCCCTTCTTGCGAGTAGCTTTACGTTTCATGGTAGATTTTTTTGTGCTAGCGTAGCATACCGCGTTCCTCTTCAATCATTACAAAGCCTGTATAATGCTTTGTCTTAAACCAAGATCGCTTCGCTAACATTTCAACTCCGAAAGGACTGGTTAACTGGTATGAAATGGGCAACTTTGGCCAAACAATCAAACATGACACATATAGAATCATAACCACTCTGGGTTCTAGGTAAACCAGTAATAAAATCCATAACGATTTCCTCTCACTTTCACTTAGGAATCTTCAATGGCTGCAACAAACCGACAGGTCTTTGATGCATTGCCTTCACCCTTTGGCATATCTCACACAAAACAACATGCTCAGCAACCTCACGCTTCATATTAGGCCACCAAAATCTCTCCTTAAGATCTTGATATATCTTAGCACTACCAGGATGAATCGAATACTTTGAACCATGAGCTTTCTCCATAATTAACTACATAAGCTCCTTTTTGGTAGATACACAAATTCGACTCTTGAACCACATAGTGCCTTGATCATCCATGTCGGGACTCGGATTTGCAAATCCAAAACTCTCTGTGTATACTGCACTAGTCCAGGATCACGCTAGTGCACACAGTGAAAACATAGATGAAATATCATTCCATACAACGATTTAACTAAGAATAAGCAAATTATTATTAAATAAAGCAAACGACCTTATGGTTAATGTTTACACCATTATGCCTTAAGGGCTTAAGAAACAAATAACTATTGCAGCGAAAAAGATAACTTAAACCATTCGACATGCCACAGGCAATCGTCTGGGGAACGCCTTCCTAATCCACGTAGTCTTCATAGAATTCCTCCTCATGATATTAAGCATTTCATGATCCTTCCTCAGCAACTGATCAACAAAGGCATATAGCCGTGAGTACATAAAGTACTCAGCAAGCCGTAGGGAATTGATGCAATATATTCATGCACGGCTTGACAAGGATGGCCATATGGTTCATTTGCAGAAAGCAATAACTTTAATTGAAATACAATAAATAGATTGAAAGCACATTTATGAAAAGATAAATAAATAACTGATAGATCAATGGTAGGCAACATGAACAGAATGGCGAGGCATCACCCTACACCATCTAAAACAAGTATCAACCAATAAATTCAACAGTATTACTTTAAACAACAAAACAACAGTGAACTCCCTGCTCACATCCCAACAATTCCACATTTCATGAAACACTCTATACCCCGTGTGAAATTCCCGGGCTTGTCCAAGACCGCGGACACGGCTATTCGAATAGTTTTACACTCTACAGAGGTTGTACAACTTTACCCACAAGACATGATCATCTCTTTGTGCAATCGATATTAACACACTTCATTTGGTGTTCGCAGAGATATCATGACAAAGCCTTTACAATGCACTGTCTAAACTCGGTACTGCCTGCTAAGGTTTTGCCCCTTAGGGCCCCTTCTTGCGCCATGCGAATCTACCCGTCTATCCCGGAACCCACACCACCAATTGGCAGTACTCAAGGCTAGACAATGCAAATTAATCAGCTAAGTCTGTCCCATACCAGACATGTGGTAGTACGGTTAAGCCCAGTTCAATGGCGCACAAAATTAAGTCCTTATGTTGTCTCAGGCAAGACATCCACATCCCAATGTGCTAGAAAGCACCCCTTTACTCACGATCACTTGCCCAAGGAAAAACAATTCTTTCAACCAAGACCATTGGCAAAACCCGCCATGGTACAATAAATTTTTACGACAGTGGCTAACGGCCACGATTCAATATCTCATTAAGTCAAGATTAACATTATTCAACATGTGACATGAATCCCTTTGTACAGCTAAGCATGTCTAAGCATAGCTACGATAACCCAAATGTTGGTATAATGATTATGTCCAACTAGTAATGTCCCAACCTAGGTTTAACAATGGATACATGGCATCCCAATAATCAAGGTGGCATAATGTCAACTAGGTATATAAGTATTCCCGGCAAATAATCATTGTACAGAAATAGCATGCAATTGTATAAAGCAAAGTATTTTTGCAAACCTGGTTCAATATGATCAAAGGTTATGACTTGCCTTGCTGATCTAGTGCTGAGTTTCCAAAGTCTCCGTTCGCTCCCTCGGAATTAGCGTCTACCAGAAAAGAAAGCAACAAAACCAAATAAATACAAAATAGAGACACAAACAAGCTCAAAACTAAAAATAAATGGCTCTAAAAGATAGATCTTAACTTTAGAAAAATTTAGAAACTTGAATCGACTCAATCGGAGTTCGTATGAGAGAGAACGGGCCTCCAAAAATTAAATTCAGAGAAAAAGGCTGAAAATCAGAAAATCCGAATTTTCTGATTTATTTTTCTATTGGAAAAATCGATTTATTGCGCAACGCTGACGTCAGTAATCAATTTCTTGAATAAAAATAAATCCAAAAATTCTTATTTCACTGACAGGTGGGACCCTCTGTCTATGGACCAAGTCCACGGACTTGTGCTGGTCCACGGTGGACCAGGCTCACGGGAACAGCACTAGGGCTGACGCGGCGGCTGACTAGGCACTGATGCGAACTGGCCGCATGTCGCGCATCTGGTGGCACCGCTAGATCGGACGGCGGAAAGCAAAGGCGCAGACGACAGAGACATGGCGCAATGGCTCGAGATCAGACGGCCACGGTTCATCAGTGAAGAACGACAGCGAGGCGGCGGCGTGACCCACCAGAACCGAGGAAGACGGCGCGGGTTTCGGCGAAAAGGCAATGGATCGAGCACGGGTTGGCACGGATCCGGAAGAGCACAACGCGGGCGACTCAAAGATGCAAGCGGGGATGGCGGAGAAGCACCGGCGGTGAAGATCTGGGCGGCGGAAGGTCTCGGGCACGGCAGAAAGCGACAGCGAGCTCACGCGGGGTAACGGCAGGGCTTCGGGCGGCGAGCGAGAGGGCAAAAGGAGCAGTGCGAGGAGGGGAACTTCGAGAGGGGTGCGGCGCGGGTTTTTATAGACTAGGGAGGCATGCGAAGCGCGAAAACCGAGAACGGCAGCGTGCGGCGGCGGGACTCCAAGACGGCTAGGGCTAGGGTTTGCAGCGGCGGGCGCGGGGCAACGTGTCCGGACCGCACATGGGGTGCAGATCCGACGGTTCACAGGGAACGGCTACGTGGCCTCGCGAGATGCGCTGGATCGAGATCGACAGCGGAGCACGCTAGGGTTTGAGGCGGCGCGATGCACGGGCTGGCTGGGCTAAGCGAAGACGAGATGGGCGGTCATGGCGGCCGCGCGGGCGAGCGAGCTGGTCATTTGGCGAGGCGGTTGGCCGATGGGCCAAGGCGGTGGGCTGGGGAAGTGGGCCGGCGGAAGAAACAGCCCGGAAGAGGATTTTAGAAATAAAAATCATTTTCCGAATTAAGAAAATTCCAGAAATTCGAATAAGTGCAAATAAATTCAAATAGATAGCAAATAAATACAGAAAAATCCCCAAAAGTACAGAAAAATTCCTTGGAGCACAATGAACCTAACTAAAACTGAAAATCTTTTGTTTTATGAATATATTAATCAAATTAAATCCTTTCATTAATAGAAAATTCAAATTAAGCTGGGATTAATTCAAGAAAAATGCAAATGGTTTATTTTTGAATTCAAACCTTCCAAAACTCAAATTTTGGGATATTACAATCCAACCCAAAATCCTAGGCTAAGCCTTCATCCTTTTTAGATTTGATTATGTTGATATTTGCATCGTCCTTCTAACCTTTTCTGATCTGATCTTCTAAAGTCGGCTTTACTTCCAACATAGCTAAGAATCCTTATGGAACAACTTCTAGTTTCAACTTCTGAAATTCCTTGCATAATTTCGATTGATCATCCAACACTAGCATATTAACACTATGACCTTTACGACTCAAGGCATCGACTACCACATTAGCCTTACCTGAATGATAGTGGATTCCTACATTGTAATTCTTTATCAACTCCAGTCATCTTCGTTGTCTCATATTAAGATCTGATTGAATAAATATATACTTTAAACTCTTGTTGTTCGTATATATCTCACATCTATTTTCAATGAGATAATGACGCCACAACTTAATGCGTGCACTACGGCAACTAACTCCAAATCATGTAGGGTAATTCTCTTCATACAGCCTTAATTGCCTTAACGCATATGCCACAACCTTGCTATTCTGCATCAATACGCATCTAAGTCCTTGTCTGGAAAGCATCACAATATATATGAAAGCTACTTTGAACATCTGGCAATACTAACACTGCTGATGTTGTTAGACACTTCTTTAAATCCTAAAAACACTTTTCGCACTCTAGCGTCCATGCAAACTTCTTTTCCTTTTTCAACAACTACGTAAGCGGTGTAGCAATTGTCGAAACCTTCAATAAATCGACGATAATATCTTGCCATACCTAGAAAACTACGAATCTCGGTAACTGACTTCGGTTGCTCCCAATGCAACACTGCTTCCACTTTGCTTAGATCTATAGCAACTCCTTTAGCAGTCATCACATGTCCAAGGAATTAAACTTAACATACCTCTCGCAGCTTTTCAAGGACTAATCTCAAATGTGCAGCATACTCTTCTTCCGACTTGGAGTAAACAAGAATGTAATCAATGAACACAACAACAAATTTGTCTAAATATTCCATAAAAACTTTATTCATCATGTTTATGAAATATGCAGAAGCATTGGTCAATCCAACAGACATGACTGTAGACTCGTAATATCCATATCATGTAGAGAACGCAGTCTTAGGAACATCCTCAGCACGAATCTTCAATTGATGATATCCTGATCAAAGATCTATCTTGGAGAAAACTCTAGCTCATCTTAACTAATCAAACGAATCATCGATCCTGGTTAGCAGATACTTATTCTTGATCATCACTTCATTAAGTGCACGATAGTCAATACATATCCTTAAGCTTCCATCTTTCTTTCTGACGAACAGAATAGACGCTCTCTATGGAGACGAACTAAGTCTCACAAAAACTTTCTCTAGCAATTCGATTTGCTTGTTCATCTCTACCAACTCATCGGTAGGCATCCGATATGATCTTTTTGCTATTGGTGTTGTACCAAGCACTAACTCAATAATAAATTCGATCTCTCGATCTGGCGGCATACCAGGTAGATCCTTAGAAAAAATATCTGGGTATTATCTAACAACTGACACATCTTCTAAGTTGGCAACCTTTGCACTATTAATCATTAACTGACCATTACGAACTGTGGTTGCTTGAAATTCCACTTTCTCGCCTTTTGAGCTTTTAACTAACACTACTCTTCGACCATAATCCAACACAGCCCTATGCTTGGATAACCAGTCTATTCCAAGGATAGCATCTAGAGTCTGGGTACCCAATATAATAAGGTTCGCTAGTAACTTTACCCCATCAATAAGCAACTTAACTCCCAAACACTCTAGGTTAGATCGGAGTTATGATCCTGGGGCTTGGATTAATAGCATACACTTAAGATTCGTAACCTTCAACCCATTCCCAATGGCAAAAACTCAAGAAACAAACGAATGCGAAGCTCCAGAATCAAACAAAACTGTTGCATGTACTGAGTTAACTAAAAACTTACCCAGTATAATATCACATGCATCTTGAGCTCTATTTGTGGTGATGTGGTTTACTCGACCTCTCGCCGTAGCATGTGAAGTAGCTCCAGCTTGATTCCCTCCATGATTAGCTCCAAGTGCGAGTGTCTTCCCTGGTGTTGATCCCAGATTGAAGCGGACATGAGTAATGCCTCCTCTTTTAGGACATTGATTGATAAAATATCGTAGTTCACGACAACTGTAGTAGCGTCTTCCTAATGACTGTTGATCTCCTCCCGGCGCATTACTTGCTTGAGTAGGCATCTGAAAACTCTAACCATTTGAACGCGGTGCAGGTGTTGCTATCTTGTTTGTAACTTGCGGTTGAAATCTGGCAAACTGTTATGGAGTCATCCTCAACATCAACTGATTTGGATGATTTTCTTGGTGAGCCATTCTGCGCTTGTGATCCTCACCAACTTCTTTGCGCTTGTCTTCCAAAATCAAAATCTTATTAACCAATTCTTAGAAATCTGGAAAGTTATGGGTAATCAACCCAACTTGCAACCTAGAATTCAGTCCTTCATGAAACGAGACTGTCATGTTTTGTCTGTTGCAACATCTTCAAGGGCTTAGTGTGCAAGCTGTGTAAACTTATTAGGGTATTTGGCCACTGACTGGCTTTCCTTCTTGAGGGCCCTGATTCCTCCTTCAGGTCCATCATTCTTTCAGGCACATGATACTAATGAAATGCAGTAGTGAACTCCTCCTAGGTGATCTCTTGTAGGGCTTCATGAGCAGCACAATAGTTCTCCCACCATTCAGCAACAATCCCTTTCAACTGATGAGAAGCATAGAGAACCTTCTCATTGTCTTCACACTGCGTTATGTGCAGCTTCCTATCTGTCATTCTGAGCTAGTCATCGGCTTCCAAAGGATTGACATTCCTAGAGAATATTGGTGGACGAGTCCTCATGAAATCTGCTAGCATGATATAGGGACGAGGTCTATTGTTGTTGACTTGAGCAGTGTTGTTAGCTGCAGCTTGAGTTGTCATGTTCTGCATTTTGCTGCATCATCATCTGCATCAATTGAGTTTGTGCACCAAGAAAAACTCCTAGATTCTGCATGTCTACTGGTGGCAATGCTTGAGGAAATGCCCATTCATTGGAGTTGTCGTTGGATCAGGTTCCACTCCCAAAAGCTCCATTGTTTCCTCTTGTCTGCATCATCTGTTAATTGCTTTACAGGGTTAAGGGAGATGAAAATAGTATAGATACGATTCAAAAATCCTAGTGCAGGGGAGACAAGTTTAACCCAATAAAATAAGCAAACCTTATTAATAACTTGGTATGGTTGCTTACAAAAGCTTAAAAGCTATACAACACATACTGCACACTCATCAATCATAAAAGAATCAAATCAACCTAAACACACAAAACTATCGCCTAAATGAGTGACACTGCCTAACTTAAACAAATGCGACTCAAACAAGAATCTCAACTACTAGCTAACTCTCTCACTCATCAAACCATCTAGGTTGATGTTCTCCTAGTGCATACACCGGTGGGTGGGTTGTCATGGGTGCAAAATGATCCCGGTACCCTGGAATAACTTGCGAACCTCGAGGTGGGGTTGACAGCTTAAATAGCATCGGCATCCACGCTCCACAAATAGCATCGGCATCCACGCTCCACAAATAGCATCGGCATCCACGCTCCACACAACAAAGAAATCCATGTTCGCAACAGCGCTAGAGTCCAAGTCCACATTTGAGACGAAGATCACGAACGCATCACATGTCCAAATCCGACGACCCTCCTTGCTCGCAACGCGGCGAAATCCTGGTGGAACACGTGTTCGAATCCGGCGAACACAAACGCTTGAGAACCGAATCATCATGATCAAACACATGCGTCCGATCTTGATCCAACGTTGGATGTGCGTTAGGGTTTACCTAAACCGTGATCAATCTCGACCGTTTGATCACCATCCAACGATCACCATCATAAGCCTCGAAGGAGATGATCCGCATGGCCCGGATCGACACGGAAATAGGCTGGGCCCAATTGAGTCTCAGCCCACTACTTCTTATATGGTTTTTTAGGATTTTAGGATTTAAAGTAATTTTCAAAAATAATTTAAGCCAAATAAAATAGTAAAAATAACAAAAAAATTCTAAAAAAGTTTCTAAAAATATTTTGAGACATTTATAGCTCACCTAAAATATTTTTGATAAAACTTCATTTAAATTTCCCATTATTTAAATAATTTTCATAATAGGCCATATTCATTAGTAATAAATAAATCAAAATAAATTCTGAAAAAATCTTAAAAATTCAGAAAATACATAAGTAACATTAAAATATTATTTAGACCAAAAATTGGGATAGTCATTTCAATTACTGAAATACCCAGCGTGCAATGGCAGAACTTCCACTGAATTTGTAACAAATCTAACAGTAAAAAAAACCTTTCACCGAAACAAGCTAAAGGCAAAAGTAGCAGTAGATGTGTAAAAACCAGGTCAGATTAAACTAAATTCATTACAAGGAATAAAATATATAGCTTGAACCCCAAATTTGTTCATTAGCTGAAGTTTGATAAACCTCAGACTAGAGAGCAACACAAGCAACATGAACCAGAGAGGGTCCTCTTCTGTTCCCAAAGACAACAGAAGACAATAACAAAGTAGAAACAAGCTATATCAAAACTAACAATATAATATAATTTGTACAAAAAGAAAACCCAAAGGCGGTAAAGTACAAAGCAAAACCCTACATTTTAGCTTACATAAGATAATGTCCATGAAGAGAGAGCTAGAGACAAATCCATAGTTTACTTTTTAATTACCAGAGAAAAGATAAGAGACCAAAAAGAGTTCTAACCAAAAAAAGCTTGGTCCTTTCTAGAAGCTGCCAATTTCACCCTCAAGGACACACCATCAAAATTAGGGGATATATCATTTCCCTCTTATTTTCCCACGCTTGAGCTCGTTGTTTTGACCTTTTCACATCACAGAGCAAGCATTCGGATTCTCGTCGCTGAAGATCTGTGGTGCATATGGGTAGGGGTAACCGGGAACACCATATCCACCAGGGTAGCTGAATCTTGGGTGATGCGTATACATGTTAGCAGCATTAATGGCCATGGGATCTTTCTCTTTGTCCTTCTCTTCACCAGCGGTGGCATTGCTATCATCATTGTCTTTCTCCTTTTCTTTCTCATCCCCACCGTCATTCTTTTCCACCTTGCTCTCATTTTTCTTCTCACCACCTTCAGCTGCCTTGTCGCCCTTGGCATTGCCATCGCTGGCATTCTCAGGTGGAACAACTGGCTCAGACTTGACAATGGCAGCATGCTTACCAGTGCGCTTATACACATAGTCAGCGAGCTTTGCCTCTTCAAACACGCCCTTCACTGTGACTTGTGAAGCCTTCAGGTCTGGCTCTGCTGATTGCACTCCTGCAGAAAATAATTTTTTCAGGGGATTACTTGACATTGATCCCTACAATCTGAACGAACCACTAATTAACCGTACGCAGCAAAATTTGCATTGTTCATATCTAAATTTGAGCTTTTCAAAAGAATTTAGGGCACTTCATGTAGCAAGTATTTTGTAACAATGCGTTTTTTTTACCCGTAATTCATATCAATATTACTCTCACAAGGAAACAAGGCAGGAAAAGGGAGTAAATCTTGTATCAGGCATAGTTGCAACTTTTGCAAGAAAAGTAACTACAAAAAGATTGTCTGGCTTTAACACAATATTGTCTTTGATCAACACAATCATGGCAGCATATAATTCACCTTGCTAAAATACAAAACATCATCTATTAGAAACAAAACTTTAGTGAACTAACAGAAAACTATACTTTCGTGCTGCATAACAAAAGGGAGATGTGGCAGCAAATTATGTACCTTTCATCTTGAGGATTCTCTTCTTGATCACTTGCGCACAAGCCTCGCAATGCATATGCACCTTCAGCACCACAGCAGTCACCGTGGGCTTCAAACAAAAGAAAACATCAAGATCTCAGTCTCCAAATCACGCAAACAACAGTCATACCCAATGCAAGCGAATTGATGGATGCTAGTCTAAGTTGGTGATAATAATGTCAATGTCAGTATGTTCACGAATTACACGGGAAGGATAATTCACCTCCTTCTTCTCTTCAGGTTTTGGTCGTTCAGGTTCTTCCTTTTTCTCCTCATCCTTCTTCTCCTCTTTTGGTGGTGGCATTGGTGACAGAAGCTCAACCTTGCGCCCTGTCTTCTTCTGCACACGCTCCACCACCTTCATTGGGTCAGCAGCAGCCTTCTTCCCTTTCACAACCACTTTGTGTGCTTTTGAGTCCGCGCTAACATCTTCCACTCCTGCATTGGTGAATCACACGACATTACACTCTTTCGGACTTAGCAGGTCCATTGATGAACTACAACATTTCGAATTAGAACACCAATAATTGGAAAAGCAAGGGATACTTTCTTTTTGGAACAACTGCACAAAGGAACTGTATAAATAACTGAGTCCTGTGGGCGCACTTGTTGGAGAGCTTTGAATTTACGAGTTAGAGTAGAGAACTTGAAAAATTGGTGAGATTTAGATGTGTTGAGTATCTCTGCATAATCCAACACTTCAAAGGGAATCTGGAGCTTTTTTTTAAGACATATTGCAGAAAGAGACATACACTAGAGGTTGTGAATTCTCTATGGGATTATCTGGTTCGGAGTTAAAGGTTATCTGGATCTGTCGTTTGTTTCTTCCCCCCATCATTAACAAAGAGATGAACGTGACTCTCTACAAAAGAAAGGTCGAATTAAGTGAATCTGAATACTAGTACTCCAAACTTTGGTTACCTAACCTCTTCAAATACAAGAAAGGATCACAACAACCGTTTCCACATTCTAAGTTATTTCCCTTCAAATTTGCTTAGACTCCACAAATTGAGTTCACTAGAAACGAAAGCTTCTGTGTATAACGAAAAAAAGAAAAAGAAAAATGATACACTGGTCCAAAGAAAAATAGCTTTTTTTAAGGAATATTAAAAGTAGCTTTTGAATTAAAACTCAAAGCCTTTTAAAGGAGGAACCTAACAATCTAACACACACTCAATAAAAATAAAAAAGTTCAAAAAATAATTTATATAAGTTTGCCTTTCCGAGAAGCACCCGAAGAAATCACTTCAAATTTTAGAGAGTGCAACATGCCAAGAACAATGAAGTAATCTTCCTCCAGAAAACAGGAACAATAATGGAGCAACATAACGTCAAATGGCCAAGACTAAACCCAAACTGGCTTCAACAAGTAAACCAAGAGCTCAAACAACACAGAAAAGAGAGATCATATACGTTTCTTCTTCCTTTTTATATCCATAAAAAACGCAAGCTACAAGTGTAATGCCCTAACAGAAAACAAGAAAAAACATGCTACCAACAACACAACACATAAGAACAAAAGAAAGGAAAGGAGAGAGAAACCCCCTTCGTTACCATCAAATCCCCTGAGGATCTTCTTGACCTTCCGCGCGCACCCCTCGCAGTGCATGTACACCCGCATGACCACCTCCTCCGGCGGCGGCGGCGCATCCTCCTTCTTCTCTTCACCCTTCTCCTCTCCTCCTCCTGCCCCCTCCTCCTTCTTCTCCTCTGCGTCCTTGCCCTTCTCTACCACCGCCTCCTTAACCTTCTCCTCCTGCACACACACGCACGCACACACAAAGAAAAGAGATTCAAGATCCCAGCTTTCTTGGCCAGGGAACCGCGCATTACCAAGAACGGCCAGGAAAGCCAGCCGCCATTACCTCGCCCATGGCTCGCTCCCTCTCTGCGCCTCTTGCTCTGCTTCGCTCGCTCTGCTCCTCTCGCACCCACTACTCAGTCACGCCTCTGGCGGCTCTGGTTCTTGGGTTCTTGCGTCCCTTGGAGTGGCTGTAAGTAATGATAGCGCGCGCCGCCCGCAAGTGGTTAACGGGAGGAGAGGACCGTGCGGGTCAGGTCCACACAGAAAATGCCTTGGAACTAATCGCTCTTGTCCCCATCTCATCTTCTATTTCTACATGGATTTGGCCCATCTTATTTTCCCCTGCAGCCAGAATTGGAATTGGAAATGGTGAGAACGAAGATAGTAGTATTTGCATTTGGGTCCAGGTGATGGCAGTTTTGTGGTTTGCTGGATCTTTGATGCCTAGAATTCTTTTAAAAATATTAGTAAATTTCACTTTGGGTCGCTCTTTATTACTCTCTTCAATTATAAATAGTTGTTGTTCTAGAGATAGTTACAGTTAAATATTTGACCATCAATATCTTTTTAAATATTTTGATAGGATACATGAAAATTTTATGCATATATTTGTCTTGAAAAGTATTTTCCTAATATTATAATTTTATTGGGTTTTATAAATATATTATAATAGAAATTAATGATCAAAATTGTGTTTTAAAGACTGTATCGATGTCCAAAACGTCAACTATTGGTGACTGGAGGGAGTACCTAAGTTTCACTTCACATCGCTCTTAAAAAATCTTTTCACTTTACATCACCTCTTCTTACCATGTCTTGCACTTGGCTAAGGACTTGGCTGCGTTCTTTGTGCTCACCGATAGTGAACGATGACCGGCGGCGCAGGAGGTGGCGGTAAGGCACCGGATGGAGAGAGGGAGGTAGATGGAGACACAAAATGGGTCAAAAGCGAAGAAGAATAGCTGGAGCGTCGACAGCAAAGAAGACAACGGCGGCGGCGATGACAAAATAGCAATCTTTTTGGAGGGGAAAGGGGTGCATGAGCATCAACAGATCAAGAGGAGCGCAATGGTGAAGACAGTGAAGGCATGTGCTTACCAAGATGATGCTCTCGTTGGAGCTGGGAAGACAAAGGTGGCGTGGCCGGATTGCCTCGTCTCTGGCCACAACTTGCTTCTTCCTCGACTCTAGCCGTCACCTTGACTCCAGCAGCAGCCTCCAGCCCTCCACCACCTCAACTCTCTCACCATCTTGCATGCCTGGATCAGCCAAATCCTTAGCCTGGTGCAACGCGAAAGACATGGTAAGAAGAGGTAGTGCAAAGTGAAAAGATTTGCTAGGGGTGGTGCAAATTGAAACTTTGGTAATAAAAAGTGGTGCAAAGTGAAATTTACTCTAAAAACATTTATACTCAAACATTTGGGTTTTTTTTACTCCATTTCATTTCAAATCTTTTAGATACGTCAAGATGCTTCATTGGCTATGAATTCTACTATATTTTTGGATTGTAGTAAGAATTTATAACCTGATTTAAATGTAGTAATAAAATGGTGGGATAAATGTTCGTTTCAAAAAAAGAAGATAAAACCACTAAGCTGACAAGTGTATGGTTCACTCCGGTATGTGCCATGGGCTCATGGCTAAAACATGCATGAGTTCACTACGAAGGGAATAGCCGGCATGATAATTTCTTAATTTGTCTTTTAATTGTAGTAATTAAATGGTAGGATAACTAAGCTGATATGTGTATGGTTCATCCAAATATGTGCGTGTGTCTCATGCCTAAAACGTGTATGTTCACCCTACGAAGTGAATAGTTGGCACAATACTTTTTCCAATTTATCTTTTATGGAATATATCGACATGCATATCATGCGAATAGTAGTATAATGTGTACTAAAACAACTCATTCATGCAACATGAATGGTTTGCATTTTTTTATATCTTGGTTTTTGCAAGGCTTTGCATTTTGTTTGTACTTTTTTTCCATTTAAACTGAAATGCACGTTTTCTCTACCATGGTCTTGAAATGCTGGTTGATTTGTTTCCATTTTGTTTCAAAGTATAAGGCCGGTGAATTTGTTAGAATCTTTACATGAATAAATATTATTTTCGACATTCATTCATGCTGCTTTCACACGACCAATTCAAAAACATTTACAGAAATTAGTAAGGTGGCCGGCAGTCTACTGTGGGCATCATCCTTAAAACATGTTTAAATGACTTGGCCATACATATATAATTTTTCTTTTTGGAAAATAGGTCATTGCAAACTCTATTTGTAATATTTTGATATTATATATTATAAGAGAAAATACTTGATGTATTTTTCAATACTTGTCACCTGTGACCAAAATTTTATTACCTAAATACTTGCATAGAAAAATAGTAAACATAGCATAATATTTTTTATTTATATCATCATCATTGTCTCTTTCTTTCGTTATTGTAATGCTTATCTATAATGCACATCACATAACTTATGCCGGTATAGCCGAGCGAACAACAAATAAATGATAGAAAAATTCACAAATTTAATCATATTCGCTTTTTTCTTATCAAATGAAAACCACCTGTCTTTGACTTTTATTATATAATAAATTTTATTTCCAAATTTATACATAATATATTTTGATTCCATATTAATTCTGTATAAAATAAAAAAAATTATTTTGAATTTGCATTTTTTTATTGTAATTCTTATGGACTTTTGTATCCAGTTTTAGGTTGGAATTCAAACATAAATCTGCAGGCTAATTTTTTCCTTTGAATTTATATTATTTTTTATTGACATGGACAATTTATTTTACAAATAATTTTTTTAATTTAATTTTGAATTTTATTCTTAGATTAGAATTCAAATAAAAATCTCACTGCTAATTTTCATCTAATTTTTCTCCCGAATTTCAGCTATAATTTATAATTTTAGTTTTTGGATAAAATTCATATACAAATGTAACTACTAATTTTTATTCCAAATTTCACCTATGTAGGGGCTTTAATTAAAAGTTCGAATGAAAAACAAATTTAGAATATCCTCTTGTTTTCATTATGAATTTCTGCTATTTTTTTCATTATTTTTTACTTTAATATTTTAGTTTAAGGTTAGAATTGGTATAAATATCAAACTGCTAATTTTCATCTAAATTTTATTCCAAATTTCAACTATGTAGGGGTTTTAATTTGGATTATGTATCAAAGTCACATTGCTTTTTTTATATATTTTTCATTCAGAATTCACATTAATTTTTTATTTAATTACAAATATTTGTTTTAGGTTTGAATCTATCTACAAATCCAACTGCTAATTTCAGCTATGTAGGGATTTTAATTTGGGGTCAATATGAAAATCAAATTGCTAATTTTCTTTTATTTTCATTAAGAATTTCCATTAATTTTTGTATTGCTTTTTTATTTAGTTTCAATCTCACTTTTTTCGGCAGAGTTTGTACACAAATCTAACTGCTAATTTTTATCTAATTTCTATTTCAAATTCTAGCTTGTACAGGTTTTAATTTTGTGTCCATCTGAAAATTGAATGGCTAATTTTCTTTTATTTTTAGTCCAATTTTTTTATTATTTTTATTGTACTTATCATGGAAATTTTCTTTTAGTCTAAGATTTTTTTATTTAATTTTGAATTTTTGTTTCAGGTTAGAATTCTTATACAAATCCAACTGGTAATTTTTGTCTAATTTTTCTTCTAAATTTCAGCTATGTAGGATTTTTAATATGGAGTTTGTATGAAATCACGCTGCTAATGTCATTTTATTTTTTATTTCAAATTTCTACTAATTTTTAATTGTCCTTGGGATAGACTCTTTCTTTTAATCTAAACTGTTACAAGTCGGGTCTACTAAATGAATGAGTAGATATTTTTTTAAAATAATAACATCCAATGATTACTACAGTTCAACTTACTTATGGTCCAAATGTTTTTGCTTTTTTGTTAAAATATATAATAATAATAATAATAGATACTAGTGATCAAAGTTAAAATAGTTTGGATATTCTAGGACCGTGCAATTTTAGGCTACTCGAGGGAGTAGACTCCTTGCATATTTTTGTAGTTGTACCATTGCTATTTTACAGCAGAGTTTCTCTCTCGTTTTATTTTTAATTTCTTGTTAATTAGATTAGAATCATGTGTGTTGCTGCTGGCGACCCTTCAATTTTATTGGAGAAAGAAAAACATTTGGTAGGTAAAAAGATTTAAAACAAAAAAAATGTTGTAGCTAAATTCTAAGAGACAAAGTAATTTTTTCAAAAAACCAAAAAAATAAAAATTTAAAAATAGGAAAAATAAAAAGTACTGTAGCTATGGTAATGTAGTTCCTACCGTGCCAAAGTGACATGTGTCGGCCTGACGGTGATCTCTCCAACAATAGTGATATAGATAGATAGATACTGAGATTTCTACCGATAATTCAATGTTAGTCCATCCGTACTCTTAGTCAATAGTTTCCAAGGATGAGCCAAGTAGGACAAAGAGTGACGTGGACTCAAAGAAAGTTGTATCTCATACATGGTACAACCTACTCCTTCTGATCACAAATAGTTGTTATTTTGGACATAAGTGCAGTTAAACTTTTCAAACTTTGATTGTTACTCCCTCCGATTTACAAAAACTTGTTGGTTTGGCACACTTGCAGTCAAACTTTTGAAACTTTAGCTATCGATATCTTTTTATAAATATTTAGATTGGAAGCATGAAAATCATATGTGTAGATTCGTCTCGAAATTTACTTTTATAATATTATAAGTTTATTGGATTTTTTAAATATATTACAACAGAAATTAGTTGCCAAAATTGAGTTTTGGGGACCATATCGATGACCAAAATGACAACTATTTGTGACCGGATGGAGTAATATCTTTTTAAATATTTAAACTGGATATATGAAAATCATGTGTGTATATTTGTCTCAAAAAATATTTTCGTAATATTATAATTTTATTGGGTTTTATAAATATATTATAATAGAAATTAGTGGCCAAAGCTATGTTTGGAGGCCGTGTCGATGTCTAAAATGATAACTATTTATGACCTAAGGCAGTATTTGAGATAACCAAGAAGCTAGAAATGATTTTGAAACTGCACTGTGGGTTAAACTGTTTCAATTTATGCGTTTTGTGGTCCCCTCGCTTCACCGCACATATCAATTTGCGCTAGTTTTTATCCCGTGCGGCGGGCGTGTGGCATCTCCCCTCACCTTCCTTCTCTTCTCCACTCAACTCTCCTCCCCATGTCTTCTTCCATGGGCTAGCTTCCTCCACTGCCCCCGATTTCTTTTCTCTCTCGTGTCGATTTCCTCCACCGCTAGCACCATCGTCACTAATTTCCTTTGATGTTGCTAGTTTCTTTTGTTTCCATCAACTCCTATTAGATCCACCTCCACCACCACCTTTTTCCTCTCCCTCCCTACCGATGTTAACTTCCTCTGCCTCCACCGCCACAGATTTCATCTTGCTGATCATCTTAGTGGATGGCTTGCTTGGAGAAGGGGACACAAGAACGAAGAATGGACCATCAGCGCCATGTACAAGAATGTGTATGTGATTTAGTAATGGGTTACAATTAAATTTTTTAATAGGTCACTGGAGGATCAAGGATAACTGACTAGTGGAGGGTGAATAGGAGGTTTCTAAATTTTTCAACACAATTTAGAAATTACAAATGACACTACGAAATTGAGATACAAATATAAAGAATACACTAAAGTCTCTAGCAATTTGCTTAAGATGCTATGTCAATACAAGTGAAGCAAATAGACTTGTGAGCACAAAGACTATGAAGAGTATGGTATTAATGAAATGGATTCTCAACAAACAAGAATACCAAACACAAAAATAGGAGACAAGGAATTTAACCCGTGGTCTCGGAGACTTGCCGGTCTCCCCTACTCCACGTTGAGGTGACTTGAACCACGTCAAGCCGGCTCCACTCGCTTGAGCCTTCCTCGATCACTAAGGTAGTTCTTCCCCGCTCCGGGTAGGCGAACTCCGGCCTTCACAACTTGCCGGGGCATCTCACAATCTCCGTTGAGAAGCTCACCGCGCACGATCGCCACCAAGCCGTCTAGGAGGCGGCAACCTCCAAGAGTAATAAACCTTGACGCTAGCTTGAGGTCGAATGTCGATGTCTAAAGGCTCAAACACTAAATGCAACACTCAATCTTGCTTCTCACACTCACAAATGGAAATTGAATGCACACAAGAGTGGAGAACACTTGCTAGAGCTCAAATATCATCAATGAGGACCCAATCATCTCTAGAATGCAGGTGGGGAGGTATTTATAGCCTCCACCAAACTTTCTAGCCGTTGGAGCTCGAAATCTGCAAAAATCTGTTTTTCCGGTACTACCGCCCATGTAGGACCGCTAGCACCAGGCTCCACTTCAACGGCTAGAACAGTGCATTTAATGTACTTCCCAGAGACCGTTAAAGGGGATCCGGTGCTACCGCCCAACTAGGGCCGGTAGGACCGGGCTCCACTTCATTTTCTTTCTTCAAAAAGAGACCTCTCTGAAATTATAGCACCGGGCTTAGGACCGGTGCTACCGTAGGTCCGGTAGCACTGGGATACTATGGGCGGTAGCACCGGATACCAAATGCCCAAAAGGTGCTTCTCGAATTTTCACACGGCCGATGCCCTGTGCTACTGATAGTCCGTAGCAGCACCCCACCATGGGCGGTAGCACCGGGCTACCAAAACACACTCCTCTGTGATTTTCACACCGGACTGAAATCTGGTGCTACCGATAGTCTGGTAGCACCGGGCTGCCATGAGCGGTAGCACCGGGCTACCAAACGCCCAAAAAGCCCTTATCTGGAATTTTCACACTGCCCTATTGAGCCGGTGCTACCGCGAACTCGGTAGCACCGCGTTGCCATGGGCGGTAGCACCGGGTTTCCAGGGATTTGATTTGTTTCAAAGGATTTTCAAGGTTGGAACTTATTTATCATTAAGCAACTATTTGAATATGCATTTTGAGCCTTTAAACCCTAAACGACATCAAGATAAGCGTCAAGATCCCTCTTAATAGTACGGCCCTAAATCTAGTAACCGATCTTTCTTCCAAACTCCAAGATCGTCAAAAGACTAGAAAAGAGCCTTATAAATTTACCTTTTCACGATTTTGACATATTGCCGATTGGTTTGAACCTTCCTTGATATTTCCATGGTCATCAATCTTGGAATTGACCTACTTTCAATATTCTCAAGACAAGTATTAGATCATATAACAAAGTTGTCATTAATTATCAAAACCAAAACATACTGGGTGCCTAGATGCTTTCAATCCCCCCTTTTTGGTAATTGCTGACA
The DNA here is from genome assembly GCA_036346275.1 of Otatea glauca. Lineage (NCBI taxonomy): Eukaryota > Viridiplantae > Streptophyta > Magnoliopsida > Poales > Poaceae > Otatea > Otatea glauca. Next base: position 42,414,014 of record CM070713.1, on the reverse strand, counting down.
ACCCAAAGTGATAATTTGAAATTGTTTTTAAGTGAACAAGAGAAAAGGAAGTTTTTTTGCTTCAAGTGATTCAATATTCATGTGTTTCTTGTTTTTTGAAACACTCATAAATTATTCAATCATATTATTTTAGAGCAAACACCCCCCTAGAAATGTGCATGTTAATAGAAAGAGAATAGTTGCACACTTGAGAGAGAAAAAAATTTGACAGAGTTTTGTTTAAGAATTGAATCCGTGGATGAATAAGCAAAGATACTTGAAACAATAATATAATATTTAAGATTGTAAATAAGTTTGCAAGACAATGAGAATATTTAAAACAACCATAAAAATTTACAAAAGTTTAACCATCTCATACATGTTTAACCAAGTATCATAAGTATAACAAACAACCAACCAAGAACAATCACATCATCACAAGTTTATAGAGACCTCATTTTCACTTTTACTTCTCCCCCTTTGGCATCAAATACCAAAAACAGAGAAGATAGAAAATGAGCTCAAGAAGCTGAAGGAGCAGGAGGAGGAGGCGGAGTAGACGGAGGAGCACGAGATCCTGAGCGCTGATAGACGACTGGAAGAGATGAACGCAACTCGAAGATAGAAGAATCAACTGAGTCCAGTCGTCTTCGCACCTCCTCGACCATCTGTTGGGTCTGAGCCTGAGCCTCATCTATCCTAGCAAAACCACTCATCATGTCGGATCTCAAACTAGCCAGGCTGCTCATGAGGTCATTTCTCAAACTGTCAAGGAATTGATCATGCTGGGCTGGAGGAACCTCTGAGGCAACTGGGATCTCCTGATGCTGAGGTTGCTGGGAAGATGACTGACCTTGCTGACTGATCATCTGAGGGGCTGCCTCGCGGGGTCTGTATGGCTTGTGAGCACTTCAGCACCCTCCTCTAAAACCAGTCACCTTTTTGAATATCATCATTATAAAAGGAGCAAAGTACAGTCTCTTACCTTTGTCACTGGCAGAGGAGACCATCTCTCTGATCATAAAGTCAGCCACATCAAACTTATTTTTGTAGGTAATCTTGTTCATGATGTTCCAGGCGTATCCTCTGATCTCGTCCAGGTTTCCACTCTTAGGATGAATAGTGACCCTTATGATTCTGTTAATTAAACTGGATGAGGGAAGGAGATGCGTCATTTTACCTGGACACTTGACTGAGGCAGCCGGATCATAGAACTAAAACTGCCTGTCGAGGGAAAGCACCCTGTCATTGTGAACACTAGGATACCCACTGTGGTAGACCCCCCAAGCCTCCTCTATCTCACTTTTTGTGACCTTATGCACTGCGGCATCTGTCATCCAAATGATTTCATCAAAAGCTTCAGAAACGTGCATGGTAGCATAGAATTGCCATACCAAGTCATCATTGTAATCACACTTTTTACTGACAAAATCTGACAATCCAGCACCATGAAACAACTCAGGAACTCCAACAAACAAAGGAATTTTTCTAATGTGCTGCCAATTTATCCATTTGTGATCAGCAAATTCCTTGTTTTTGTAGATTTCATAATATGCTTTTTGCTGAAAAATGGTTCTAAACTTATCCTCAGTTGCACTTCTGGGTAGCATATATTGGTTGGCTTGTCTAAGAGAGAAGAAGGTGTTACCTTTGATTTTTCTCAGATCAATGGATGGATTAAAATTGTCAAGGATTTCATGTTCATCTCCTGATCCTGCATTCTCATCAACATCCATGTACTCATCATCTGTCCTTTCACTGCTGGATTCTATTTCAACTTGTTTTCCTTTAGATTTACTTGAGGTCCTATCAATATCTCACTTGCTCTTTTGCCTTATTTCACGATGTCTTGAAGCGATTGGAATGTCATCTTCACTGTCTGAATCTTGAGAAGGAGGAGCACGACCTCGATTTGCAGCCACTTTAATGTAAGAGCCTGATCCTCTGGTCTTAGGGTGGATATAAGAGAGGAATTCAAGGAGTAAGATCAAGGTTGTATGCCCTAGTTTTAGAGAAATTTTGGAAAAGAAAAGCATTTGAGCATATTTGTCTGCAATTTCGGTGCTACCACTCATGCTAGATCGGTAGCACCGAGCTTGCTACAGTGCTACCGTGCATGCTGGACCGGTAGCACCGGACATGAGGCGGTGCTACTACACAAAAATCGGTAGCACCGGCCCTTTTGTGAATGAAACCTAACTCCAACAAAATTTGTGGTTTTGAGTGATTTAATTCAAGGGAATTGGTCTACTAACTTAGATGATCCTCATTTTACTCATTTCATCCACAAATTTTGACAAAATTGGCCCAAATTTTGTCACATTTTACAAAAACCCTAAAGAAATAAAAACAAGAGCTAGGGCATGCAAAAGATAGGATTTTAGATAAAATGAAACAGATAGATTTGTTACCTGAAGGGTTTGGAACTCAAAGAATTGATCTTCAAGAGAGAACAAGTTGATTTCTTGAGGATCTTTGAGCGGAGACAAAAAAGGGAACGAGAGGAGAGAGAGAAGACGATGGAGCGGTGCTAAAGGAGAAGAGGCCGGTCGCACCGCCCAGAGCTTAATCCCCTAAACCCAAAAAATCCCGTGCTACCGTGATTTCTCCGGTAGCACCGGTCTCCGGTGCTACCGCTCTTGTATGAGCGGTGCTACCGGGAAAACAGCCAACACACAAGTAAAAGTCCAGAGAATTCAAGATAACTAAAAATATTTTAACATTGTATTTAAGATATTCATTTACATCCAAAACTTTATATAAAATTTTCAAGACTTGTGGTTTAGTCATGATTCCAACTTACTCCTTTTGAAACATGTAGCACTGATTAAATATTTAACACATACATATTTAAAAGGTAATCCCCCTTAAGAAGTGCTAAATTTGAAGGTCATTAAATAAAATCCAAAAGAATAACCAAATAAATATTTAAGCAAGATCCAAAGACTCAAACCACATTTGACATGTCTATGACATCTAATTCATTCCTCAATTTACAGAACCAGGCTTCATCTAAAGGCTTGGTTAAGATATCCGCTAATTGATCTTCGGTTCTAATGTGACTAATCACTATATCTCCTTTGCTAACATGATCTCTCAAGAAATGATGACGGATTTCTATATGTTTGGTTCTTGAGTGTTGGACCGGGTTGTTGGCTATTTTAACGGCACTCTCATTATCACACAATAAAGGCACATTTTTAAAGTCTATTCCATAGTCCATTAAAGTTTGCCTCATCCATAATAATTGAGCACAACAACTACCGGTGGATATGTATTCGGCTTCGGCGGTGGATAGAGCTACGGAATTTTGTTTCTTGGATAACCAAGAAATAAGGGATCTACCTAGAAATTGGCAATTTCCGGAGGTGCTTTTTCTATCCACTTTGCATCCCGCATAATCGGAGTTCGAATATCCAATCAAGTCAAAATTAGCACCTTTAGGATACCATAACCCTATGTTTGAGGAATGCTTTAAATATCTTAGAATTCTCTTAACAGCTACTAAATGACATTCTTTAGGGGAAGCTTGAAAGCGAGCACACATGCACACACTAAACATAATATCGGGCCTAGATGCGGTGAGATAAAGTAGACTACCAATCATAGAGCGATAAAGTTTTAGGTCTACCGGTTTACCTCCCTCGTTTAGATCAAGATGCCCGTTAGAAGCCATTGGAGTCTTGATAGGCTTCGAATCTTCCATGCCAAATCTTTTTAGCAAGTCTTTCACATATTTGGTTTGACTCACGAAGGTCCCATTTTTGAGTTGCTTGATTTGAAATCCAAGGAAGAAGCTTAATTCTCCAATCATTGACATCTCAAATTCCCTAGACATCATGTCACCAAATTCTTTGCAAAAGTCTTCGTTAGTAGAACCAAATATAATATCATCAACATAGATTTGGCATATAAAGAATTCTTCATCAATGATTTTTGTAAAGAGTGTTGTATCAACCTTCCCAATTTTGAACCCTTTAGAAAGTAGAAAATCTCTAAGCCGCTTATACCATGCTCTAGGAGCTTGTTTGAGACCATATAGTGCCTTTAGAGAGTTTGTAAATATGGTTTGGATATTTAGACCTTTCAAAACCGGAAGGTTGTTCAACAAATACCAATTCGGATATTTCTCCATTTAGAAAAGCACTCTTTACATCCATTTGAAATAATTTAATATCAAAACATGATGCAAAAGCAAGTAAGATTCTAATAGCTTCTAGTCTAGCCACGGGTGCAAAAGTTTCACCAAAATCCAAACCTTCGATTTGAGTGAATCCTTGAGCCACTAACCGAGCCATATTTCCTACCACAATACCATTTTCATCTTGTTTGTTTCGGAATACCCATTTTGTACCTATTACATTGTGTTCCTTGGGTCTTTCCACTAAAGTCCAAACATCATTCCTAGCAAAGTTATTGAGTTCTTCATGCATTGAATTTACCTAATCCGGATCATCTAGAGCTTCATCTATGTGAGTAGGTTCAAAAGAAGACACAAAAGAGTAATGTTTGCAAAAAGAAGCGACACGAGATCGAGTTTGAACACCCTTACTAACATCACCCAATATTTGATCTACTGGATGATCTTTGGAGAGCCCGTGATGAATTCTTTGAGGTAGAGCTTGAGTTGGTTGATCATTCTCCTTTTCATCCACATCAATAGGTTGAACTTGACTTGGCGGAGCGGAAGTAGAGGGCTCAACTTTAGTAGATGAGGGTGGATCTTGTTTATCCTCCTTTGGTTTTATGTCTCCAAGTGTCATGTTCTTCATTGCTTCTCTTAAAACTTCTTCACCTACATCATTCAAGTTTTCTTACTCTTCTTGAGAGCCATTAGTTTCATCAAACTCAACATCGCAAGTTTCTTCCACATAGCCTTTATTTTTGTTGAATACACGATAAGCTTTGCTATTTGAGGAATATCCAAGCAAGAAACCTTCATCACAACGACTTTCGAATTTTGAAAGTCGAACACCCTTTTTCAAGATATAGCATTTGCAACCAAAAACTCAAAAATAAGAGATATTTGGTCTTCTTCCAACAAGAAGTTCATAAGAGGTCTTTTTCAAGAGACGATGCAAATAGAGCCTATTTGTTGCATGGCAAGCGGTATTAATGGCTTCCGCCCAAAAACTATCGGAAGTGCCATACTCATCAAGCATAGTTCTTGCCATTTCAATTAATGTTCGATTTTTTCGTTCCACAACTCCATTTTGCTCCGGAGTGTAGGTGGCGGAAAGTTCGTGCTTTATTCCAAGTTCATCACAATAATCTTCAATTTTTGTATTTTTGAACTCGGAACCGTTGTCACTACGAATCTTCTTAATTTTAAAATCAAATTCATTTTGAGCCCTTTTTGCAAAGTTTTTAAAGATACCGAAGGTTTCGGATTTATCATCTAGAAAGAACACCCAAGTATACCTTGAGTAATCATCAACAATGACTAAGCAATAAGAATTTCCTCCAATGCTCTTATAGGTTGTTGGGTCAAACAAATCCATATGTAAGAGCTCTAATGGTCTAGATGTGGACATGATACTTTTTGAAGGATGAGAACTAGTAACTTGTTTTCCGGCTTGACAAGCATTACAAAGTCTATTTTTCTCAAACTTCACATCTTTCAAGCCCACAACTAAATCATTTTTGAAAAGCTTTTGAGTTGGATCATCCCAACATGAGCTAGTCTTCTATGCCATAACCATCCTAGGGATGTCTTTGCAATTAAACAAGTTTGAAGACATGACTCATTTGAGGTGAAATCAACCAAATACAAATTTCCAAACCTAAAACCTTTGAATACTAGAGAATTATCATTTTCTTTAGAGATTACTACACCATTTTTAGAAAACATGCAAGTAATGCCTAGATCACAAATTTGAGCAACCGATAATAAATTAAAATTTAAGGTTTCTACCAAAGAAACATTTGAAATAGAAAGGTCATTCGAGATAGCAATTTTACCCAAACTCAATACCTTTCCTTTGCTATTATCACCAAATGTGATCTTGTCATTTTGCCTATTTCCTACTTCAAAGGTGGTGAACATTTTTCGGTCACCGGTCATATATTGAGTGCATCCGCTATCCAACACCCAATGCCGTCCGCCGGTCTTGTAGTTCACCTACAAAAAGAGAATCAAGTGTTTTTAGGTACCCAAATTTGTTTGGGTCCTTAGAGGTTAGTAACCAAGGCTTTGGGCACCCAAATGGCATTCTTTTTACAACCAAGTATAGGAGTGCCAACAAATTTAGTAATTATTTTACCGAAACTATCCTTTTTAAGCACATAGCAAGAGTCATAAGTATTACTTTTAGTTGTTTTATCCAAGAGACAATTATTTGATAGATGACCTACCTCATGACATTTATAACAAAACTTCCCGTTTGATTTAACAAAACGAGGAGCTTTGTTATTAATCTTTTTGCTCTTCTTAGGAACATATCCTAGACCTTCTTTATTGTAGGAGCATCTTTGACCATTCAAGATTTTATTTAAGGTGTCTTTACCCTTAAAACATCTATCAAGACTTTTGCTAAGTTTGTTTACTTGTTCCTTCAGTTCATTATTTTCTACTACTAGGTTCTCATGGCATGAAGTAGAACTAGAGCATGAAATTGATGGCATATCAAATAAATCATCACAAGAGGTAGATATGCTAGTTTTTAATATGCAACATGAATCAATTCCTAAGCAAGATACATCATCAATAATTTTGCAACTAATTCCTATATCATTTTGAGACTTCGAATGATCCTTAGCAAGAAGAGTCTCATGAGCTTCCTTTAGCTACTCATAAGAGTCTTTGAGAGAAAGGTATGCTTTTCTCAAGGCTTTATGTTTAGACTTTTCTTTACCAAGATACTCATTCAAATCCTCAAGCATATCCATTAATTCATCATAGGAAGGTTCATCATCATTTGAGTTTACCTTAAGATCTCCTTTTACCATAAGACACAAAGGAGTGACGAAGGGTGATGAAGTCTCCTCAATAGCGATTTCGGCAAGACCCTTCTTCTTTGGAGGTGTATTATCCTCAGAAGAGTCGGAGTCCGAATATTCTTCCTCAGAGTTCCATTCTCCAATGTGAGCCTCGCCTTTCCCATCTTTATTCAACTTCTTGAAGAGCTTCTTCCCATGAAGGAACTTCTTCTTTGGAGGGGACTTGTTTTTGTCGTCCCTTTTCTTTGGACATTTTGAGGCAATATGTCCCTTCTCATCACATTCATAGCACCGGATATTAGCATATTGGTTGGTGCTAGAGTATTGTCCCTTCTTGAATTTTTGAGGACCACTTGTGCTTGAACGCCTCTTCATAAATTTTCTCATTCTTCTTACAAGAAGAGCCATTTCCTCCTCGGTGTCTTCGTCATCATCGGAGTCATTGAGCATCTCATCACTTGACTCCACCTTTGCTTTGAAGGCGATGTTCTTCTTCTTCGAAGAGCTTTGCTCCAAAAGCTCTTCCTTGTCCTTCTTATAAAGCTCATTGGTTATGAGATTTCCAAGAAGTCCCGTTGGAGTCATTCTTGGCAACTCCGGTGAGTTGAGAAACAACGTCACCAAGGTCTCATATTTTTCCGAAAGAGCCCTAAGCATCTTACGAACAATGTCAAAATCGGTTAGTGATGCTCCAAGGCCCTTGAGCTCATTTACTATGTTGTTCAACCGTGAATACATCTCATTGATGTTTTCATGAGGCAACATAATAAAACTCTCATATTTGATTCGAAGCATATGCAATTTGGCTTCCTTGACCGAGGATGTCCCCTCATGAATTTCCGAGAGGGTTGTCCAAATCTCATGAGCGGTTTCAAGATTGCTCACTCGATTGAACTCATCCGCGTTCAAGGCTCCAAAAAAAGCATTCATAGCTTGAGCATTAAGATGAGTGTTTCGCTCCTCTTGGTCATTTGTGAGTGTGGGATTAACCCCCGGAGTGAAACCATCAACTACAATTCTCTATATGCTTGGACTCATGGCCTTAAGATAAACGGTCATGCGAATTTTCCAATAAGCATAATATGTACCATCAAAAAATGGTGTCTTGCCTATTGACACCCCATCGCTAGCCATCCTTTCTCTCTAGGCGGTTAAGCCCCAAAAGAGAGTCCAAGCTCTGATACCACTTGTAGGATCAAGTATAACCGACTAGAGGGGGGTGAATAGGAGGTTTCTAAATTTTTCAACACAATTTAGAAATTACAAATGACACTACGAAATTGAGATACAAATATGAAGAACACACTAAAGTCTCTAGCAATTTGCTTAAGATGCTATGTCAATACAAGTGAAGCAAATAGACTTGTGAGCACAAAGACTATGAAGAGTATGGTATTAATGAAATAGATTCTCAACAAACAAGAATACCAAACACAAAAATAGGAGACAAGGAATTTAACCCGTGGTCTCGGAGACTTGCCGGTCTCCCCTACTCCACGTTGAGGTGACTTGAACCACGTCAAGCCGGCTCCACTCGCTTGAGCCTTCCTCGATCACTAAGGTAGTTCTTCCCCGCTCTGGGTAGGCGAACTCCGGCCTTCACAACTTGCTGGGGCTTCTCACAATCTCCGTTGAGAAGCTCACCGCGCACGATCGCCACCGAACCGTCTAGGAGGCGGCAACCTCCAAGAGTAATAAACCTTGACGCTAGCTTGAGGTCGAATGTCGATGTCTAAAGGCTCAAACACTAAATGCAACACTCAATCTTGCTTCTCACTCTCACAAATGGAAATTGATTGCACACAAGAGTGGAGAACACTTGCTAGAGCTCAAATATCATCAATGAGGACCCAACCATCTCTAGAATGCAGGTGGGGAGGTATTTATAGTCTCCACCAAACTTTCTAGCCGTTGGAGCTCAAAATCTGCAAAAATCTGTTTTTCCGGTGCTACCGCCCATGTAGGACCGGTAGCACCGGGCTCCACTTCAACGGCTAGAATAGTGCATTTAATGTACTTGCCTGAGACCGTTAAAGGGGGTCCGGTGCTACCGCCCAACTAGGGCCGGTAGCACCGGGCTCCACTTCATTTTCTTTCTTCAAAAAGAGACCTCTCTGGAATTATAGCACCGGGCTTAGGACCGGTGCTACCGTAGGTCCGGTAGCACCGGGATACTATGGGCGGTAGCACCGGGATACCAAATGCCCAAAAAGGTGCTTCTCTGGAATTTTCACACCGGGCTGATGTCCGGTACTACCGATAGTCCGGTAGCACCGGCCCACCATGGGCGGTAGCACCGGGCTATCAAAACACACTCCTCTGTGATTTTCACACCGGGCTGAAATCTAGTGCTACCGATAGTCCGGTAGCACCGGGCTATATGGGGTAGCACCGGGCTACTAAACGCCCAAAAAGCCCTTATCTGGAATTTTCACACCGCCCTATTGAGCCGGTGCTACCGCGAACTCGGTAGCACCGCGCTGTCATTTGCGGTAGCACCGGGTTTCCAGCGATTTGATTTGTTTCAAAGGATTTTCAAGGTTAGAACTTATTTATCATTAAGCAACTATTTGAATATGCATTTTGAGCCTTTAAACCCTAAACGACATCAAGATAAGCGTCAAGATCTCTCTTAATAGTACAACCCTAAATCTAGTAAACCGATCTTTCTTCCAAACTCCAAGATCGTCGAAAGACTAGAAAAGAGCCTTATAAATTTACCTTTTCACGATTTTGACATATTGCCGATTGGTTTGAACCTTCCTTGATATTTCCATGGTCATCAATCTTGGAATTGACCTACTTTCAATCTTCTCAAGACACGTATTAGATCATATAACAAAGTTATCATTAATTATCAAAACCAAAACATACTGGGTGCCTAAATGCTTTCAGTCACATACAATAATAAATAATCTTACGGACCCTTTAGATACCATCAATACATGCATTCTCTCGCCTCTAAAAAATAACTGTAGAAATAATGCATTAAGAGTGAAGTTTACAACAATGGAAATGATTCCTTATCTAGCCCCCTTAATCTCCATTTTTGTAAATCTAACTTTTATACGTACGAATTTACAAATATAACCCCTCTCTACTGTAAAGACAGACAGAATGACATGTGTCTCTGCTGCTCACAAGGAGTTCGGGAGCTCCTGCCACGCTAGGAGTCTGCGACAGCAGCGTCGACTTACCGTGGCCAGGTGACGCAGAAAGTCGCTTGCCACAGTGCCTAGGTGCAGCAGGAGCTTCCATGCTTAGGGAGCGCGGTAGAGGATGGGGATCAGTTCAATTGAACGAAAAGTCAAAACAAAGCGTAAAGTAGACGAAAGAAAGAGAGATACGCATACGGGGAAAGTAGCAAAAGGCAAAGGAGAACGATTTTAATACTCGTTGTCTGAGCAAATAGTAAATGTGTGACGGCAAGGTCGGTAAGGCCCACCAGAGACGTCGCCTTGTGTTCTTCGAGGAGTTAGTGCATTTTTTTTTCAGCGTCGTTTCGTCTTGTTTGTAGGTAGGGCTCTATTAAACCAGCCGAGCTTGATCGGCTTGAGCGGCCTAACCTCTTAAGCTTTGAGCTCGATATAAGTTTGAAGTAATCGCTTTTCTAACCTTTTTTATTTGCAAAATTGACTTTATTTATAATAAATTTATAAATCTACCTCCCCAAGCGCGGAAGGCCGTGCCCAGGGAGCGCGAGAGTAGGCGGCTGCCGCGCCTTTGGAACGCGGGAGGAGCCGACGCTCCCGTGATGGACAAGCGCCAGACCGGAGGTGCCGCGGATGGCTTGCGCAGGAGTAGAGGTGCCGCGGAGGAGGAGCACGGGAGGTGCTTCCGCAGTAGAGGAGCGTGGAAGGTACCTTCCGCGGTGGGAAATGGCTAGACTTGTAATTTTATTCGGAAGGAGCCAATTTTGCAAAAAAAGGAGAAGGCTAGAAAAGTGATCAATTCTAAAAGCTCGAGCTATGCTCGAGTGAATCTAAGGGGTGTTTGGCATAGCTCCATCAAAATCCGTGGAGTTGGTGGAGTTGGATATTTCTAGCTCCAAAACTTTATAGAGCTGAAGCTGTGGGTAGATTAAGAGTGTTTAAGTGGGTCATTTTGTTTACATTTTGGACTAAAAATATAAACTTAATTCACTTTATTTTATCCTACAAGCTCCAGATCTAAGGTGGAGCTGGGATCTAAAGCTCTGTCAAACAGGGCCTAAGTTGGGGTCTAAGCCTGTATCTAGGCTCGAGTTCTGTTCGGGCTAAGCTCGAGTAAGTTTGGTAACAGTCAACAATTCAATATGCACTAATTTTTAACAATGAGGAAAGCTTGAGTTTGACTTGAGTAAGATCAGTAAGAGTTAACATGCAATAATATTTAACAAATAATCTGTAAATTTACCGAGGCTCGTGAGTTATTTGAGTTCGCGAGTTTCATTAAGCTCAAGCTCGCCTCATTTGGAGCCCGAATCGAGCCTAGAGCGAGCCGAGTTCGAGTAGCTCGCGAACCTCGAGCTTTTTTATAGCCCTATTTGTAGCAAAGTTCACCATCCAATGTTTCTTGTTCAAACCTTTCCTTAATTGGCACCGTTGCTATTTTTTGCAAATCTATGCCCCTACAAATGTAATTGCAAAAATAGCTCTCTCCTCAACAGCATAAGTGCCGATAGGTGACGCGTGTCACTTGTCACAGCAGCCCGACCAACTGCGACAGGCTTGCTTTCGCACTCCCTTAGCTTGGCTGCATGATGCCAAGCTTCCTGGGCACAGCATCAGGTCCTACCGAGCTACCCTAGCTCAGCAATCAATTCCTGCCTCACTCACCATCTTCTTGTTGTGGTCGTCTATGCTACCGCAAGCGCAGACTCCTACTGTGGTACACGGACACGATAGGTGACACATACACTTCTACGGTAGAAATGAGAACTATTTTTGTAATTGTTTTGCACCAAAATTTGGTAAAGTGTGGTCAAGTTGTCAGGCTAAGGACCAAGAGATATTATAGCCGATATCGGATATGAAAAAAGGTCTAAGTTTGGATTGTGACTAATATTTATCTAAAAACAGGAGGAATACTGTCCTAGTTGAGGCCGATACGGATCATGCTTTGCAGCGTGTTGGAAGAGGAAACGATCGGCCGATAGCTATAAAAGGTGATCAAGGGTAGGCGAGAAAACAACACAATCAAATCAATCAACTCGCATTACTTTTTTCTGTCAACTAGGAGTAGCCTCTGTAATTTAGATTCTCTTTTGTAATCTGATTTGATCAATAAAGTTGCACATCTCTGATTGTTGATCACCTTCGATTACGCCAATCAGGATCAAATCGGTTGGCACGCCTCGAATCTCAGAACCTAGTGTTCGTTTTGTGTGTTGTGGAAGATAGACGCGTCTTCAAGTTTTTGGCGTCAACACACTCTTGGCACGCCCGGTGGGACATGATGTCTTCATCAGGGAAATCAATCCCACCATCCGATCTCAATACTTAGGCTATAATCATCCCAACGCTGTCCGATTTAACGCCAGAACAACGCAAAGAAATTTAAGATTGGAAGGCTGAGCTTGAGGAGATGATGCTGGGGTGTTATAAAAAACGCAACGCATCATCACTCAGAAAGCTGCATTGCCTTAATGCCCTCGGCGACGCAGGAGTTACTGACACCTCGGTAAGATGATACATGCTCGCACAAGCTGAATTATCGGATATAATTAATCAGTCCATACATCCCACTTTGGTTAATCAGTCATCGGTTCTAGTCATAACACTTAAGCCGATGATAACTAATAGTGTAAAAACCATAGATAAAGAGTTGGCATTAGCTGGGAGCCTGCTCGACCCAATGAAAGCCTTATCAAATTATCCTATTTATTTGGTGCCACAGAACACCCAAGGAATAGTAGCCGATCCTAAACCATCAGCTTTAAGTTCATCCTTGACTATGATGCTGACTCAACTCACTGTTATACTACCACGAGACCCTCGTGCAAGTGGGGTTGCGCATTATCAAGCATATACCAACGCTGCTAAGTTGGATGCATCGGCTAACTTACCACCATCAGCCCCATTTTACACTTTCCCAATCGGTTCCACAGTCGATTGAACATAATAGTCCTCCACAGTATGTTGAGCCGATTCCACCTAGGAATCCGGCCCCATACAAAGTCGTAACATACTCGGAGCCCTTTGTCCCCAGTACCAAAGCCTACTACTAGGAGGAATAATAGATATGAGCAATTTCCTCAATACATGTCGGCTCAACCAAATCACCAACCCGAGCTTACGCTCGGGGGGCAGAATGCCAATTACGATCATAATTGGCAGAACCCTACCATGACATCGGCTAACAATGTTAATTAGGCCGACCAGATATCTACCGTGTTGAGAGATGAATTTGGTATACAGTCCAAGGGGAAGATTATCGACTATAGGAAGCCGTATCCAGATTATATTGACTGTATGCTTTACTCTAATAATTTTAAAGTTCCTAATTTTACCAAATTTTCTAGGGATGACTCTGTTACCATATTAGAACATGTCGAACGCTTTATTATACAATGTGGCAAAGCCGCTCAGTCTGACAGCCTCAAAATTAGGTTGTTCCCGTTGTCGTAATCAGGAGCTGCTTTTACTTAGTTCACTAGCTAACCCCCAAATTCGATACACTTTTGTACCGATTTGGAAAGCTGATTTCATGAATACTTTTTCTCTGGTAGTTTCGAACTTGGTATTTCTAATTTAAGCTTCGTCCGCTAGAAATTTGGAGAATCGGTAACAGATTGCATTAAAAGGTTTAGGGAAGTTAGAAATCGGTGCTTTAGAGTTATTTTGCCCGACAATCAACTAGCCGATTTGGCCTTCCAGGGATTGATTCCCCCACTGAGGGAAAAATTTGGCAGGCAAGAATTCACCGATTTAAGTCATCTACTTCATAGAGTGTTGGCTCAGGAAAGCCGATTTATTGATAACCGAGGATTCAAGCATAAATTCAAGGTTAATAATAACAAGGATAAAGATAAAGCTAAAGTTAACTTGGTCGAATATTGCTCAAGTGAATCCTCTGAAGACGATGAGGTAGAAATAAATATAGCCTAATGGGTTAAGAGATCTAAGAAGTCTTTAGTTTGTTCATGGCTTAAACCGACTAAGAATAAGTCAAAGATAAAATATGCATTTGATGTTTCTAAGTGTGATCGTATTTTTGACCTACTGTTGCAAGAGAAGATTATACGGTTGCCTAAGGGGTATATCATACCATCGGCTGATGAGATCAAAAAGCGAAGGTATTGTAAGTGACATCATTCTTCTTCACATAATACTAGCGATTGCAATATTTTTCGGCAGTAGATACAATCGGCTATAGAAGATGGTAGGCTTAAATTTGCAGAAGAGCCAACAATACAGGTTGATGTCAATCCTTTTCCAATAAACATGGTGCAATCCTCTGGAAAAGGTAAAGAGACGATACAAGATGAAGGATTAAAGATCGCTCGACGTATTGACATTCAATCAACTTCTAACAGCAAAGAGACCCTGAAGATTACGATCGGTTCACTACAGATAGAGACCGACCGTGAGGGAAAAAGTTCAAGGATTGTTAAACCCAAAGGAGATCTGCAAATCGGTAATTGGTTAGGGCGGAGAAATCGCCACCGCGACGGCAGGTGTTCAAGCCTAAGTCGACGTTCTCCCAGTTACTTGAAAAATATGAAAGGAGAAATAACAGGCCACGCTACCCTGCGCATCAGCCAGATAACCTATATTGGCCTGAGAACTTGGAGAGAGCTCACCAGCAATGCCCCTTCTTGCGATTCTGTTGGGAAGGGGATCGACCTTGCTATCACCATATACATGCCCGATGGAGCACTATCCTCAAGATAATTGGACAGGGCAATCGGCTAAAGATAAATTATCCGGACCAGTGCAAGATTATCCTAACAGAAGTCACCAAAGGCCGATGCATGAAAGGCTTTCCGTGCCAAATCAGGCCAAAATGCAAGTGGAAGAAGAGTCAAGTTCTGTGACTCAGAAAATCTGGCTGGTAAGATACGAAAGTCGATTGAACCAAAGCCCAGGTGGTGTCCTCCTGGTCTTAGTCGGTCACAACGCAGATGACTCCAAAGGCTAAGGACTCAAGAAATAAGAGAGGCCGATCAAGAGAAACAAAGGGACCAAGTGTTCAATGAGTTTCGGCTGGTCAAAACTGTTAAGGAGTGGAGAAAAAAGGAGCCAGTTGAAGAAGAATATGATTCAGCCGATGACTTAGATTCACCTATGATTTGGGATTTCACTCCACCGATGGACATCAACATGGTGTTCACTTTATCGGCTGAGTTCAAGATAAGTACTGAATCAGCCAATGAAGCATTTGCGTAGTTGTGTTTAGAGGCCCAAGATGCTACCTTTGAAAAGCCCCAAAATGCTCATCGACATATTAAGCCATTATACTTAAAGGGTATATCAACGGCAAGCCGATATAAGGATTCTTGTTGATGGCGGGGCAATAGTTAACTTAAAGCCATACACTACTTGCAAGAAGTTGGGTAATTCTGATGAAGATCTTATTAAAACTAATATGATTTTGAAAGATTTCACAAGCGATCCCACCGAGGCAAGGGGTGTCATGGTAACTAAATTGACTGTCGACAGCAAAACATTGTTGACTGTCTTTTTTGTAGTCAACGCCAAGGGCAATTATAGTGTTTTTCTTGGGCGAGATTGGATTCATGCCAATTGTTGTGTGCCATCGACTATGCACCAATTACTCGTTCAATGGAATGGGGATGAAGTTGAGGTAATCCAAGCCGATACATCGGCTCATATTGCTATGGCCAGTTCAGATGCGAATTGGCAACATGAAGAAGCTGAATGTATATCGGGCAAAGTTCTGGATGATTGTGATTTCATCTGCATCAATAAGACAGGGCTTATTCCGATCAATGTGAGGCCAAGTACACTTGATCGGACTGACGAAATCTTGCGTCGATGGGGTCCAAATCAGCAATAAAGTCTTGACAAGACAAAATGCAAAGCTATCGGCAAAGACGGATAGCTATGAGGCCATTAAAGATTTTCAGGAAATTGATAAATTAGGCCAGGTTTTACATCAACAGATTTATTAGAAGAAGTCAATATAGGTGAAGGTGATAGGAAGAAACTAACTTTTATTAGTGCAAAGTTGGATATAGATTACAAGGAAAAGTTAGTCAAAATTCTTAGAAATTATAAAGATTATTTTGCTTAGGAGTACCATGAGACGCCTGGTTTAAGCCGACAGCTTGTTGAACAATGGCTACCTATAAAACTAGGTTATCGGCCGTTTAAACAATCTTCCAGAAGATTTAATTCGGCTTTGTATAATGTTATAAAAGAAGAAATTGAACGATTACTGGAGGCCAAGTTTATCAGGCCTTGCCGATATGCTGAATGGATTTCTAATATCATTCTTGTTATGAAGAAAAATGGCAAGTTAAGAGTGTGGTTGACTTCAGGGATTTAAACAAAGCCACGCTAAAGGATGAATATCTGATGCCAATAGCCGATATGCTTATCGGTGCTACATCAGGAAATAAGATTATTAGCTTCCTCGATGGTAATACTGGATATAACTGAAAGACCATATGGAGGTCTATCCTTGATGGTGATGAGTAATTGACTGTGTTTTAGCATGCTGTGCTTGAATTTGAGTTTGATTTGAATTGGATTTTTAAATTGAAGCAATTTAAATTGAGTCTGCCCAGAGCGGCACTACCGGCCTTAGGAGGGTGGTACTGCCGGTCAGGGGGCGATAGTACCGGTCAGAGGGTGCGATATTTATTTTCCAGAGAGAGGTTTTCGCTTGGGCTGAGTGCGAGCGGCACTACCGGCCATGCTGGGGCGGTACTGCTGACCCGTTGAGCGAATTTTTGAGTTCGAATTTTGGAATTGCGTATGATTTATTGCATACCATTTTAGGCAATGCTATGTGATGTGTTTCCTTGTTTTTGATGGTTTTAGGATGACGGTGCTAGGTCATGGTGAGGTAGAGGAAGACCGGGACTAGGTGAGGTGCGCCGGAGGTCCAGACGGTCGTGGAGCGCCGAGGATGATCGGAGACAAAGTCGTTGTGAACCTAGAAGACAAGGAATAGCTGAGATGCTAGCTAGGAGCTTCTCAGATCAAGGAGGGCCGTTGGATCGCGGTCTAGAAGATAGAGTAGCGGGTCTTGTTAGTATGCTTTGAAAAGTGTGCAAAACCCATTATGTTAGAGGGTTTCGGGTTAGCTCATGTATGAGTGAATGAGTCAATCCTAGCCCTTGATAGTGATCCTTAGGGTAGAAAGAACTCATCCAAGGGTGGAGGATGACTCAAGAGCACTATAAATAGAGGGGTAGGGGTAGCTTTCCTCTCTCGAAGGTTTTAGAGGTTTTGATGCTCCTTTGAGTTTTTCCCATTTGGTTGTGTGGTTTTGTAAACCTCCCTTCCAGAAATAAAAATCTATTCCTCTCAATTCTGAATTTACTTTCCGTATTTACATTATGTCTTTAAATTCAGTAATTTACATTCATGCAATTTACTTTCATGCAAGTTGGATTTGCCTCCCCTCCTTCTAAATGCTTTTGGATCTTTTGCTGAGGATGTATGATTGGTGGATGAGTCTTCTTCAGACCATATCCCAATCATCTAGCTAAGTCTTATGTTCTTCCTTGTAAGAAACCGATTTTTGCTCTTGAGATGATCAATCTTGAAAGATTGGGTTTTTAGGTGTTCTTTACTTGTATTCTAGCTTTCTATGACATGTGGGAAGCCATCTAGGATCATTTTGATCATCAAGAACCAACGAGCTAGCTGAGGACCAAGTTTTTGTTCTTGAACCCATTCTTGAGCACTTTTCCAAAAATTTGAAAAAGGTCAAAACTTTGACATCGATCCTTGTGATCGAAGATTGGAATAGGTTCCTTACATCCATAGGAAGGTGTCTACAAAGTTTCATTGAGTTTTGATCAACGGATCAAAAGATTCATCAATTTTACTTTTGGGTCGGGCTGATTTTTACTGATCACAGAGCTGATTTTCCTGTAGCTACAGTGCCCCCTGTAGTGCTGCTACAGTACCCTGATAGTGCTGGGCTACTATTCATCCAGCACTACCGGGCCTGTCAGCGGTAGTGCCAGCCTCTAGCTGAGAATTTCTGTTTTTTCGCTATCTCCGCTCTTCTTTGATGATCTCAGGTTGTTGGTTGGACTATTTTGAGTGGGAGAAATTTTATTTCGAGATCATTTACCCCCCTGATCAGCATCTCGATCCTTCAATTGGTATCAGAGCTGGTTTTGCTCTTCCGTAGATCTTGAATAGTCTCGAGAGCTATGGCGACGGACAAATAGTCCACCAAGCCTCCCATCTTTTCTGGAGTTGATTTTTCTTTCTGGAAGTCGCGAATGGAGTCATACATCACTGCCCAGGGCTTCTTGATTTGGTAGAAGGTGAAGCTCCCATATGAGGTTCCTGCCGATGAGAACGTCACGGCTGGCAATACGGCTAACGTCGAGGCAAATGCTAAGGCAAGGACATCCTCATACAAGGCCTTAGCCGCAGTGAGTACGACAGGATCTCTCACCTTCGATCCGCTCACCAGATTTGGGTGACCCTCGATGCTTACCATGAGGGCACTACCCAAATCAAGACGGTGAGACAGGATCAGCACAAGCGTGAGTACAACAAATTTGAACAACACGTTGGTGAGTATCTTGACGAGTGCTTTGGTCATTTTATGAAGATTTTGAGTGACCTCCAAGTAGTCAGTTGCATATACCCTGACTCAGATAATGCTCGACATTTCTTGACCGCGTTCGATCTTCGAGTTTGGGAGATGAAGGTGACCACCATCAAGGACACTACCGACTTGTCGACTCTGACTCTTGACGGGCTCTATTCCCGACTCAAGACTCATGAGATTGACATCGATTCTCGCAAGACGAAATCTCAGTCGATGGCCTTTGTCACCGATCTCATTGGATCCATTTCTGATTCTTCTGCTGGTTTCTCCCTCTCTGCTCTTTGTGAGTTAAGCGATGACCAACTGAAAAAATTTCGAGAAAATGAGCTTTCTCTTTTGGCTCGCAAATTCTCTCATGCATACAAGAGGGTAAAAAGAGGAAGAGAGGTGGTATGATCACTTGCTTCGAGTGTGGTGGCCCCAACCACATTCGAGCGATTTGTCCCAAGCTGGAGAAGGGCAAGAATGACGTCTGTGGTTCTAGAAAGAACAACGACATCAACAAGAACCGCAACAAGAAACCTCCAGTTCGCGACCCGGCGCGAGAAGAAGTACCGCAACTTCTCGAAGAATAAGAAGCTCTTCCACCGCGTCCTCGCTGCACTCGACGACATCAACCTCTCTGACATGGAGACCTGGAGTGACGAGGGCGAGGATGATCCACAAGAAAAGAACAAGAGCGGCGGTGACTTCACCAGGATGTGCTTCATGGTGGACACCAACGACATCAGCGACTCTGAGCTCTACAACGACTCGGACGAGGTACCTTCCTATGACCAGCTCAATGAAGCTTTCTACAAACTAGGGAAATTTCATGCTAGAGCTAGAGCTAGGTGTATAGAGCTAGAGAAGGAAATAGGTACTTTGTCTCGGGAGTTAGCTTCCCTTAGATCACGTTCCTCCCAAGAGTCTGCTGATTGTACTCTTTGTGATGCCTTGCTTATGGAGCTTGAGAATCTAAGGACTATGCATGATAGTGTGGTTTCTGAGCTTGAGAGTCTTAGGTCAAAAGATGCTAGCACTTGTTCTATTGATGCTATTCGTATGGATGCTAGTTTTCTTCATGCTCACACTAGCGCATCATGTGAAAATTGCCCTAAATTGCTTACTGAAATTGCTGCCATGAGCACTCAATTTAGGAAGCTATCTATTAGAAACAATGAACTTGAAATGCATACTTCTATGGACTCAGTCAGCTCATGTGAGGGCTGTAGGTAACTAAAACTTGACAATGAATCATTAAATGTCAAGTGTGTTGAACTTGCTAAGGACTTACTAGTTAAGTCACAAGAAAGTTGCTTGTGATGTGCTGAGATTGAGGGGGATTTGGATAAAATCCAAGTTGAACTTAGGAAGAAGCTAGAGGCCTAGACCCTTAGGATTAGAAATGCTCCTTGCGTTTCTTGTGAGGCACTCAAAGTTGAGGCAGCCGTGCTGACGGAGAAAAATGCACGTGCTGGTAGTTTTTCTCTTCCAAGTTCTTCTTCTTCTTCTTCTCCTGTTCTTCTTGTGCCTTTTTCTTCTGGGAGTGTGAGTATCTCATGAGCACCCTCGAGAAGTTTGTAGGAGGCAAGAAGAAGCTCAATCTTATCCTAGACCAATCCAAGATTAGCCGACAGGGTCTAGGATTTGATTACTTAGAGCACGCTAGGGCTCATCCTCCTACTATCATGCGTGGCTCTAAGAGTGGAGACATTGTGGTTGCTCTCAGGGTAAGCACCACTGTGTTTAGGTTTGCTGGGGTTATCCATGGGACTTCTGATCAGAAGGTTGCTACTCCTGCTGCTTCTGCCTCTAGCAAGACGAAGTACTCATGCACCTTCTGTCAGAAGGATGGTCACCTAATAGATTTCTGTTTCAGGCGCGCCAAGATCACAAGACGTGAGCGTGTTGCTATTCTTACTGGTATTCAGGGTCATCGCCAAACTCTGAGTGCTTCTAAATCATGCACTATTGCTAGACAGGTTAGAGAGTCGCTTATTTTTGGGCAGCGTTCAGGACATGGATTTCATGATGTTCATTCGAGTTTTCATCCTGGATCTACTCTTGGTCAGTCTCTCCACCGTCCTTTTGATATTCCTCGTGTTTCTCCTCGAGGTAGATATCAGCGGTGTGAGGTGTTTCCTAGCAGGAGATTTGGACAACTGTCGAATATCTAAACATAGGGTACGTGTCTACAGAGGATACATGAAGGATATGTTTTAACAACATACAAATATTCCAGATATCACGGGCCCAATTCTAAGGGATAAGATATGTGAGAAAATGATGACTCTATATTAGGAAGGACTCTATTATGTTCCCGTTACGAGGAAACCCACTCGAGTACGCCTGATATCTAGGGAAGTTTGGATACTTTGCGAAGATCACGCGACGATGGACTCCACGTCGGCTACGATCCGGTACTTCAAACCGACTACAACTCGACTTGAGGCCAGGCTATCCCGACTATATAAGGCCGGGGGTAGGGGTCATCAGGAGGGTAAAAAGAGGCAATCCAGGAGAAAAAGAGCGATTCTCGAGCAATTAGCCACCAAGCAAGAAGCTTTTTAACATAGAGAGCCTAGAGCTGACGAAGCTTGTTTCGTCATCCACTAGCATAGCATAGCATAGCCTTAGCCTAAGTGCAATCCGCATTGTAACTAGGGGTAGACACATTGCTCTGTACTTTGTTCATCAACCCCATACATCATCCATACAAGAGTAGGGTATTACCCCTTCAGGGGGTCTGAATCTGTCTACATCTGGTGCCTTAATTTCGTGCTTGACTCTGCTCACCCGAAGGTACTCGAAGTATAAATTTTGTTATTGATCTCTAACCTTCGACAGTTGGCGCGCCAGGTAGGGGCCTTTAGTTGTTTTCTTGCAGATCAAGCATGTCTTCAGAGAGCACCCACAACGGATTCTCTGATGACCTCTCGGTCACCACCCTGGATCAAACGCCTCCAAGCGGAGCTGAGATCGCTTTTGGAGCGATGCTCTATCGATGGGGGACAAACGGAGACCTCCTGCACATCGGCTTTATTGAGTCCCCCTCATGGGATCTATGCCGAGAAGTAGGCTTCATTGACTTCGACCCAACATCTTAATGTGCGTTGACACAGAAAGCGAAGACAAAAGGAACACTTGTAGTAGTCAGTACAATAGCCGAATAGATCGGTGCATGTTCATAACTGGGGGTGACAACGGTGCTACTGCTGAGAGTCCCCAAAACAAGAACCCAGGCGTAGACACCTCAGGAGGCTAGGGATCCCATATCTCTCTGCACACGCGTCAAAACCTTGCAGCAATGATAGAAGCAGCTCGAGCGGCCGCAACCACTGTAGCACTCGATATTGCAGTACATCAGCGTGACTTGGCAGCCACGGCCACAACAAGGATCATGGCTAATCTATGAAGGCAGCTTGCCCTCGGTGACCCCACGACGCCTCATCCGCAGACGCCAGAGCTTTAGAGGCAACAAGTCCTAGACCGCATGGTCGTAACGGAAAGTGCGACTTCGTTCCGCCGATAGCGTCCCATCAGAGCCAGATTAGAGGCGTTTTTAGTACCCCTGAAGAAAACATCCAGTGTGCTCATGTGCTGCTAAAATCCCTTCCACCACTGGATTCGGGCAACCCGATGACTCCGGTGTTCGACCAGATGAAGACGCTGCTCGATGCAGCACAAGTACAAACTGCCCGAGCCGCTAACTCGAGGCTAACGCGTCCTAGCCATCAAGGACCCAAAAGCCAGCAGTTGGGACCATCCCTCCATCATCGAGTAACTGGATCGATGGTGGCTAGCTCTAACCATAGAGTTTCCAGAATAGTGCACTCCAACATCCATCGGGGACGTCCCGAAGATCTCTGAAATCGAATCCCTCACGATCAACAAGATTTGCGTGACGTTCTCCTTGATCGACGAGAGGAGCGTGGACGAGAAGACCGCGAGCAGTGGGGAAACAAGTCTCCTCTATCCAGGGATCGATCTCCTGCGTGCTGGGCTCGGTGGGGTGACTCTCCGCTCTCGAAGGGCTATTCCCCCATGCATCGAAGGCGCTCTCCTTGCCGAAGTCAACGACATGTGACCCCCGAAGATGACGTCGAAGGATGAAAGGCCTTTGCCCCTGAGATTCGTGCTGTTAGGTGGCCTGATAAGTTCAAACTAGGCCCCATTAAGAAGTATTCGGGTAAGATCAACCCAGTCGAATGGCTTCAGATTTATACCACGGTCATGAGGGCAGCTGGTGTTGACGATAGGATGATGGCCAACTACCTACTTACCACCCTCGATGGTGCAGCTAGGTCTTGGTTGCTCAACCTCCCACCTCAGTCGATATCCTCATGGGCAGAGTTACGGGCCCAGTTCATCTCCAATTTTTAGGGCACCTATGAACGCCCCGAAAATCGCAGCGACTTGCATCGGGTGGTTCAGAAGTCGAGTGAGTCATTGCGCGACTTCATTCGACGCTTCAGCAACAAGCGTAACTCGATTCCGGGCATCTCAGATGAAGCCGTAATCGTTGCCTTCGAGAACGAAGTCAGGGATAAGGGATTGAAGGGGAAGCTGGCTACTCGAAAAATTTGAACTCCCATGGAACTCTTCGAGTTGGCAGACAAATACACCACACGTGCCGAAGCCCGTGACCACAGCGACAACCCTAGGTCAAGCGATAACAAATCTGAGTTGTCCAAGCAAGGGGCAAGAAGAAACAAGAACCGCGGGGAGAAGCACAAAGGCGACTCCACTGTGGCCGCAGTCGAGCGAGGCAAGGCATGTAACATGGGCGACAACAAGGGTCGGAATCGTGGAGGGGGCAAGTACTGCCTGATCCATCGAACAGACAAGCACGATTTCAATGAGTGCCAGGTGATCAGCAAGAAGATCCAAGAAAAGCACAAGGCTGCACTCGCCAAGCGTGGAGTCGAGCAGGCCAAAGAGAAGTCCCAGGATGACAAACCTGAATACCGCGGGGCTGACCACAAGCTGGCGCACATCTTCGGAGGATCCGCCATGTATGAGTCCAAGAGACAATACAAGGCTGTCATAAGGGAGGTCAACCTGGCTATGCCAGCCCTCCCCAGATTCCTCAAGTGGTCAGGACTACTGATTACCTTCGACCAATTGGATCACCCGGCTGTGGTCCCTCATTCGGGTCGATACCCTATAGTAGTCAAGCCTACCATTATCAATATTAAGGTTGCACAAACCTTGATTGATGGGGGTAGCTCACTGAGCCTTATCTTCGCCAAGACCCTGGATAACATGGTGATATCTCAGGCAGAAATCAGGGACAGAGTAGAGCCGTTCCATGGCATAACCCCACGATCATCTTCTATACCGCTTGGCAAGATCGAGCTGCTAGTCACGTTCAGAAAGCCAGACAATTTCCGCATCGAGAGGATCCTCTTTGATGTGGTAGATTTTGAGACTACCTACAACGTGATTTTAGGCCGCCCCATGCTCGCTAAGTTCATGGCCGCGGTACACTATGCGTACCAGATCATCAAGATCCCTGCGCCAAAAGGAGTCCTCACAATCAAGGGAGACCAGCGCGCTGCAGTCAGGTGCGATAAGAAGAGCCTGGAGATGACTGAGCATCTATGTGGGTTGGCAGCCAGTGCCGGCGATGAGGAAGCTAAGTGCCAGAAGTCCAAGGGTGTCAATGAGGCTTCTACGTCCAACAGTGCTGCCAAAGGCTTAGTCAACGACGGCAAGAAGGGCGAGCAAACCGACGAAGGCATTAAGATGGTGCCCATCGACCCGTCAGAGCCCTCCAAGACGATCAAGGTAGGCGTTAACCTTGACCCCAAATAGGAACTCGAGTTCATCACCTTTCTTCGGGTACAACGGATGTGTTTGCATGGCAACCATCCGACATACCCAGAGTCCCCAGAGAGGTGATCGAGCATCGACTAGCTGTGGAGCCTAGC
This sequence comes from Otatea glauca, assembly GCA_036346275.1. Taxonomy (NCBI): domain Eukaryota; kingdom Viridiplantae; phylum Streptophyta; class Magnoliopsida; order Poales; family Poaceae; genus Otatea; species Otatea glauca. Next base: position 42,389,433 of record CM070713.1, on the reverse strand, counting down.
GCCAAACCCATGGTGCAGAAGCAGCGAAGATTTGCAGAAGACAGAAAGCAAGCCATACAAGAGGAGGTCGGCAAACTCCTGAAGGCTGGCTTCATTTGAGAGGTCTGCCATCCGACGTGGCTGGTGAACCCGGTCCTCGTCAATAAACCCAATGGCAAGTGGAGAATGTGCATTGAATACACCGACCTCAACAAGGCTTGTTCTAAGGACCCTTTTCCTTTCCCCCGCATTGACCAAATTGTGGATTCAACTGTGGGCTGTGAATTGCTAAGTTTCTAGATGCCTACTCGGGGTATCACCAAATTAGCATGTCAGTAGAGGATGAGGAAAAAACTACTTTTACTACTCCCTTCGGTATATTCTGTTATATTAAGATGCCTTTTGGTTTGAAGTTTGTTGGTACTACGTATCAACGCTGTATCTAAAATTGTTTCAAGTCCCAAATTGGGCGCAATGTTGAAGCGTATGTCGATGATATCGTAGTCAAGTCAAAAACAGGAAGCACCTTCATCTGCGACCTCGAGGAGACGTTCGACAACCTCAGGAAGTATCGAATGATGCTTAACCCTGAAAAGTGCATGTTCGGCGTCCCGTCCGGCAAGCTTCTCAGGTTCCTGTGTCCAGTCGAGGCGTCGAGGCTAACCCGCGCAAAATTGAGGCCGTTGATCAGATGCGTTCTTCGCGGACGTTAAGGGAGGTGCAAAAGCTTACAGGCTGCATCATTGCCCTTAGCCGATTTATCTCTCGGATGGGTGAACGAGATTGTCTTTCTTCAAATTGTTCAAGAAGCAGGACAACTTTGAGTGGACCAAGGAGGCAGAAGAAGCTTTTCGAGATCTGAAAAGGTACTTATCGTCTCCATCAGTCTTAATCTCACCTAATGAAAAAGAGGAGCTCTTTTTATACATTGCAGCTACCGCTCAAGTGGTAAGCATGGTTCTGGTGGCTAAACGGGATTGCCCCGATAAAAAGACTAAAATCTAGAAGCCTATCTACCATGTAAGCGAAGTCTTGCACGATGCCAAGTTGCGATACCCGCAGATACAAAAGATGATGTACACCGTCTTGATGACCTCCCAAAAGTTGCGACATTACTTCCAAGCGCACAAAATTACGGTGATGACAACATATCCGCTCAAGGAGGTGCTACGTAACCGAGAAGCAATAGGTCGAATTGTGCAATGGGCAGTTGAACTCAACGAATTGAGGTCGACTTCGCACAGCATACCAGCATCAAGTCAGGCACCTTAGCAGACTTCATCGCAGAATGGACACACGTCGAAGAAAAGGAGCGCGAGGTGGTCGATGAACATTGGGCTATGTTCTTCGATGGGTCGCTCACACTTCAAGGCTCGGGGCTGGGATCGTGCTCAAATCCCCGACAGGTGAGGATTTAAAATACGTTATCCAACTCAATTTTCAAGCTTCAAACAATGTTGCAAAATACAAGGGACTGGTCAACGGACTCCGCATAGCCGCGTCACTAGGCATCAGACTACTACTCGTGAAAGGGGACTCACAGCTAGTTGTAAACCAAGTGCAGAAGGAGTGCCAGTGCTCGGACGACAATATGGCGACGTATTTGAATGAGGTCCGCAAGCTGGAGCACAAATTCGAAGGGCACGAGGTAAGGCATATCAGGCGATGTGACAATTCCATAGCTGATGAACTTGCCAGGTTCGCTTCATCTCGTTCACCCACGTCAACAGGAGTCTTCGTTGAGAAACTCCTTAAACTGTCTATTTCCCTCATACGGAAAGTAGATGTTGCCCAACTCGATCAGTAGCTTGGTCGAGTTAGCGAGGCAGAAACCGCAGACAAAGAAGCTGTACTACTCGAACGCGAGCCGACTTGGATGACTCCATTCCAGGCCTATCTCGAAGGTCGAGAGCTCCCTGACGATGATGCCGTATTAGAGAAAATTGCACGTAAGTCCAAGCTATATGCATTAGTAGACAACAAACTCTACCGAAAGGGGAGTAATATAATCTTGATGAAGTGCATCACTCAGGAAGAGGACAATAAAATATTGCTCGATGTCCATGGAGGCATCTACGGCAACCATGCGTCCTATCGCACCTTGGTCAGGAAAGTTTTTCGACAAGGGTTCTATTGGCCGACTACTCTCCAGGAAGCTTGCGAGCTGGTGAAAAAGTGTGAGAGCTGCCAATTCTAGGCAAGCAAACCACCCACCAGCCCAAGCACTGCAAGGAGGTTACAAGTTTTTGTTCGTGGCTATCGACACATTCACTAAGTGGATTGAGGCCGAACCCGTCAGGAACATCACCTCAGAAGTAGCTAAGAAATTCATGAGGAGCATTGTTACTTGATTTGGCATCCCTAATCGAGTAATAACAGATAATGGTAGCCAGTTCAAAAGCAATGCTTTCATAGTCTTTTGCGAAGAATTGGGTATCAAACTCTGCTTCGCCTCCGTGGCTCATCCTCAAAGTAACGGTCAGGTCGAATGAGCCAATGGCTTAATCTTGCAGGGGATCAAGACCCGTGTGTTCGATAAGCTCTAGGCTTACTCGATCCGGTGGGTGAAGGAACTCCCCTCGGTGCTATGGGCTTTTCGCACTTCGACTAGTGGTGAAACGCTATTTTTCTTGGTCTACGGAGCAGAAGCCATGCTTCCGTCTGAGTTAACGTTCAAGTCACCTCGAGTGGATAGCTACTTGGAAGAGGAACAAGAGCAAGTGCGAGCAAATGAGGTAAATCTACTCAAAGAGTATCAGGATCGAGCGTCCATTCGAACAGCTAAGTATCAGCAGGCCTTGCACAAATATCATGGCCAAAGAATCCAGGAATGGGCACTAGCCGCATGGATCTTAGTACTACGAAAGGTGCAGATGCAAGACAATCGTAATAATCTATCGCCTAAGTGGGAAGGTCCCTATGTGGTGGTCAAAGTGACTCGATCAGGATCTGTGCGGCTATCGACATCGGAAGGTGCTATACTTGAAAACTCGTGGAATATCGACCAGTTGAGAAAATTTCATACGTGAATAAAGAAGACATTGCATTGCGATAGGAATTCAGGTAAGTATAAGCTCCATTATATTATGCTAACAAAAGTTTACATTATCACAGGGTGAGAGAGGTAGACTACTATTGCTCATCCTTGGACGCGTCTCGCTGCCTTTCCAGCGCCCTCGAGTAATCGAACAGCAGGGTCCGGGGGATAGGTCTGCGCCTTGAGTACGGGCCGAAAGAGACGGCGAAAACCCTGCCGCTTATTGACGGAGAAGGCGATTTCTCCGCCGACGATGGCCTCCGAATGCTATGATGTCTTGGAGGGCGAGCAAGGGCCAGGTTCCCACCAGATAAACCAGTTGATGGGAAAGAAGATCTCCGAGCACCGCAATGGCTTGGAGGGCGAGCAAGCGTCGGGTCGATGAAGCTGTTTTGAGCTTCACAACCTTCCCCGGCGTCGACAACTTCACCTTCTTCTCCTCGTGTGTTGGCGGCAGCATCTGCTCTCGCGAAGGGAGCAGCGGTGGCATCGTCTCCTTCGGCGACGACCCTCAACTTGTTGGTGACTTTGTCCTCCTCTTTCGACTAAACCTTCTTCTCAATAGTCTCCCAATGAATCTCATCCTCCTCATCGGAGGAGACGATGATCCTCCCCAGAGAAACTACCGCTAGCGGCGTAGGGGGATGGGATTCGCCAAGGATGATCAAAGAGGGAGGCGACGTTGGAGGAGAAGCCATGGATGCAGTGGAAGGATTAAGGTGCTGTGAGCAAAGGACAAGACAAAAGATGTGTTGTGATAGGTGACTACAGGCCCCGTCTATTTATAGCTCAGGGAACAAGTCGCACTATAATCGCAATCTGTCTAGATTCGCGTCGGTCCCAGTCCATGAGATGTCGGTCGCGCTTCCACACAAGCGCGCAAACCGAAGAGACACCACTTTATGGTGCGCCACGTGGAAGCTAAAAGATGCGAAAAACCGTAATAGAGTTCAATTGCTGCAATGAAGTTATGTTGTTCGTCTACTTCATCTGTTTAGATTCTATTTCGACCAATATGCTCGGGGGCGCATGCTTCTGTGTGTAAGGGTTGCAATTGATGCTTATGCTCTACCTTCTCCTCGATATAGCCATCGAGTAGAGGGGTTGGGGCTACATCATGCGTTAAATCGACACATATGCTCTGCCGTTCACTTGATGCATTCATTGAGTAGACGGTCGGGGGCTACATCGCTCGATTTTTCCTTTATCTGGTTCCACTCTCGGGTAGATGTATCTGTCGAATAAGAGGTTCGGAGTCGCAATAGATATCGGTGATGCTAACACCTCACTCTTTTGGCTTGATCCAGCTATCGTGTAAAGAGTCGAGGGCTACATCAAGATATTGTGCTTGTGTCATTCTACTCCCTACCCAATGACACATCATCAAGTAAGGAGTCGGGGGCTACAGGTAACATTGTACCTTATTTGCTCTATGTTTTTCGGTCAATACAGTTATCGAGTAGGGCATAGTAGGCTCAGTCTTCTCTTTATCTTTGGAACATGCGATTTTTTGCACGCATTTACTCAATTGCGCACTTAGCATATCAGTAAACAAAACTAAAGTGTGGCCATGCCTGAATCTGACAATAAGTAATTCTATCCTGCGCACATACGAGCATCAGATTATCAGACATCTAAAACTCAGCAATCGACGGGAGACGAGACCTCTAGTCAGTTCTACATGCGCTACTCGACAAGTTCTTGTTTGCTACAGAGTCTAAGTCACATGGTCGATGAAGGCTTGCAAATGTCGTGTAGTGTTCTACTCAACGTATATAGCGTTTATGTTATGTAGGGCTAAGTCATTTAACGAAAGATTTTGTAGCATTATGTGCAGATACAATTAGGCATGTGTTCGGCCACGAAGCCGCTACTGAGGGTCTGAGTGCTAAAATCAGGTTTGCATCTACTTGTGCTACTCTATTTCATCGACAAGGAAATAGTAGACAAAGCACGATGGACAAGCAGATGAATTGGTACTGTCATTAAAGACCGCGGTAATAAGAAAAGTGTCGATCTTTACATCAGCATGGTTAGGCCAAAGGACTTTGGTTGGCATCATCATCACCAAACGATAGCTTCAATCCGTCCAATAACCTCTCAGCAAGGTCTGCGAAGGCTCGATGTGGTCGGCAGCTTCGCTCGCCTCACACGCGAATCTTTCGTCCAGTTCTGAGAAGTCCAGGTCCGGATGATGACTCTTCACCATGCCAAGCATGTACGAGGTCACAAGACGAGCAGAGGAGGTTATGTGCTCGAGTGTCTTCGACTGCAAAGTGGCAAGTGTCGCATCTGCTGTAGCCTTTTTGACCTCGATTAACTTCTTGTCCGCCTCCGCCTTGTCCCGATTGGTTGTGGCTTCGGCCAGTGCAGCCTCTACAACAGTTTTTTCAACCTGAGTAGCCTTCAGTTGGGCCCTAAGCGCTTCTAGCTTGGCATTCTTCATTTTGAGTATTTAATCGTGGGAAGCCATGAGTCGCTCGGTCTGCTAGTGGTCTTGTTCGCAGAAGATTTTGGCCTCATGCAAGGCGTTGGCCGCATGCTACGATATGAAGCCAGAGGCGTCAAAAATAGAGCAAGGGGAAGATTAGCAGGACAGGGGGTTTCGTGTTCACATACCTCGATTTTGAGTTTTAGAATGGACCAGAACACCCAAGGCGCATGTGAAGCTGGAGGAGGCAAAACCGTTGCCGTAGCAGAATCGTCAGCACGCTCAATAGGAGCACGTCAGAGGCTTGAGAGCAAGGCTGGAGGCGAAAAAGGAGGGAAATGGATACAGTTCCAGGTATGGAAATTTATAGACCAAAATCCTCTCTCGAAGCAAACGGTTCATTCCCCCTAGCACGACATCTCGATCAGCGCACAGGGCGGAATGATGGCATCTGCACCAATCTTGGCACTGCAGGCGAGAGCAATAAATACTCAACTGCCCAACATTTAGATTTTTTGAATTTCTAACTCTGACCAGAGTCGAGTCGATAAGTTGACATCGAGTAACCTATGGTTACCCTCAGGACTCGATACGGGCTGATGGCAGGGCGCTCGACCTAGCGCATCCCTACTCGATACTCAGTGATTCCCAATCTGCTCGAATCGTTTGGTTACAAGCAGGCAAGGCATTACTCGACCAAGCGAAGCTTTGGTAGTAATCGACCAAGCGCTTAAGCAGACCCTCCGTTGAATAGAGTTCTGGGGCTACTGTCGAATATCTAAACATGAGGTACGTGTCTACAGAGGATACGTAAAGGATATGTTTTAACGACATACAAAGATTCCAGATATCACGAGCCCAATTATGAGGGATAAGATATGCATGGAAAGGATGACTCCATATTAGGAAGGACTCGATCATGTTACCGTTACGAGGAAACCCACTCGAGTACGTCTGATTTCTAGGGAAGTTTGGATACGCTGCGAAGATCACGCGACGATGGACTCCACATCGGCTACGATTTGGTACTCCAAACCGACTACAACTCGACTTGAGGCCAGGCTACCCCGAATATATAAGGCCGGGGGTAGGGGTCCTCAGGAGGGGAAAAGAGGCAATCTAGGAGAAAAAGAGCGATTCTCAAGCAATTAGCCACCAAGCAAGAAACTTTTTAGCATAAAGAGCCTAGAGTTGACGAAGCTTGTTTTGTCATCCTCTAGCAAAGCATAGCATAGCATAGCCTTAGCCTAGGTGCAATCCGCATTGTAACTAGGGCTAGAGACATTGCTCTGTACTTTGTTCATCAACCCTATACGTCATCCATACAAGAGTAGGGTATTCCCTTCAGGGTGCCTGAACCTGTCTACATCTGGTGTTCCTGATTTAGTGCTTGACTCTGCTCACCCGAAGGTACCCAAAGTATAAATTTTATTATTGATCTCTAACCTTCGACAACAGCCTCACTGGGATGGTCCGACCTTTGCACGTCGGCGGGCCAACCCAGCTCCAGCTCCCAGAGCTTCTACTAGGGTTGCTTCTAGTCTTGTGAGAGTAGAGCATCAGAGAGACACTAGAATCCAGTCTTTTGCTCTTGTGGTTGGTAATTTGAGACATCATGTGGTTCAGTATTGGGTTCCTAGATCTTCTCTTTATCCCAGTACTGAGTCATCTCTCTCTTGTTTGTTGACCAGGTTCGTATGATGGGGAAGGGAGAGGTATGGATTGTTGACTCCGGTTATTCTCGTCATATGACCGGAGACTCTAGATGATTCTCTTCCCTAGTATGAGCTCCAGTGATGAGTTGATCACTTTTAGGGATGCTTCTTCTAGTAGAGTCATTGCAAAAGGTACCGTCTGCATTAATAACAATTTCATTCTTAAGGACGTTGCCTTAGTGAGTAAGCTGCAATATAATTTGCTTTGTCTCTCAGCTTATCGATGATTCTTTCGAGGTAAGCGTCAAGAGTAGCGCTTGTAGAATCCTTGATTCATCAGGGGAGTTAGTTTGTGGGATTTCTAGATTCGGGAGTCCTTCGTGCTGATTTTTCTGCTTCTTCTGGAGACTCTTTTCGTTATTTGATTGCTTCTGAGTTCCGTGATTTCTCCTTCTAGCATAAGAGACTTGGTCACATTGGCTTCGTTCACTTGATCAGAGTTAGCAACCATGATCTCATTCGAGGTTTGCCTAAACTCAAGATGGTCAAAGACTTAGTTTGCTCTCCTTGCCAACATGGCAAGATGGTTGCTGCTTCTCATCCCTCTAGTCACCATTGTGATGACTGATGCACCAGGATAGCTTTTACATATGGACACTGTTGGTCCAGCTAGAGTGCAGTCAGCGGGTGGGAAATGGTATGTTCTTGTCATTGTTGATAATTTTTTGAGGTATTCTTGGGTGTTTTTCATGGCCTCGAAGGATGAGTCTTTTACTCATTTCAGGGGTTTGGTCAGTAGGTTGTCTTTTGAGCTCCCTGGTGCCTTACGAGTTAGACGCAATGATAATGGCATGGAGTTCAAGAACTCCTACTTGGAGGGTTTCTGTGAGGAGTTAGGTCTAAAGCATTAGTTTTCCCCTCCATATGTTCCTCAGCAAAATGGCGTAGTGGAAAGGAAGAACAGGACGCTGGTTGAGATAGTCAAGACGATGCTAGACGAGTACAGTACTCCTAGGAAGTTTTGGACTGAGGCTATAGCTATTGCTTGCCATGTTTCTAATCGTGTATTCTTCAGAGCACATTTGCACCGCACTTCTTATGAGTTGAGGTATAGGCGAAAGCCCAGTGTTTCTGATTTTCGTGTGTTTGGCTGCAAGCGTTTTATTTTGAAGTCTGGTAACTTGGATAAGTTTGAATCTTGTTCTTCTGATGGTATTTTTCTGGGTTACTCGACTTCTTCTTGTAGCTATAGGGTCTGAAGTTGTGATGCGAATTGGATCATAGAGACCTATGAGGTGACCTTTGATGAGGCTAGCCCAGGAGCTAGACCTGATATTTCAGGCTCTTCTTCCCTCTCTGAGACCATCTTTGTAGAGGATGAGGATGATGGAGATGATGGTGTTCCACCTGATTCAGTCCCCTCTACACCTGAGTTTTGGACTGAGGCTATAGCCACACGTCGTGGGTTCATGACATTGCATGGTAGTATAAGCTTAATCATATCTTGTAGGTAAAGTATATAGCCTTTGCAAAGTGTAAATCTATTTGGATAGCTGTGTCCCCGGTTATGGACAATGCTCGGGAATTTAAGTCAAGGGTTAGATTTTATAAAATGAGAATTGGGAAGGGAAGTTATGTGCTAATGGAAGTATTGGAAATTGGATAGGGTTGTGCGCCAATTTATACTTGGGAAATATCAGAAAGTTACTATTTATTATTATTTATTTTACTGTCATTTCAATATATTTATTGTATTTATTTGTAAATGATGCTTTATTGAAAAATAACCATGTTATCCATTCATTTGGAGTAAGCCTTGCATATAATTATATTAGACATGCATTCTGTGCACAACTTGTTGTGTACTTTATGTACTCACTCTTGCCACAACAACAACATCAGTCGAAGAGGAGTCTACACCTGCTCTGGAGGAGGAGTATCAGGAGGAGGGGAGTTGCTAGGGTGCGAACCTTGTCAGTTGCCTGTGGCATATTGATGGGTTTTCTACGAAGTTCTATTCCGTTGCATTTTTATCTATTATAGTTTAAGCCCTGCATGGCATAGTAATGTAAAGTCAATCATAAGGTCTATCAACTATATTTAATTCATTAAATGGAGTCTTTATTATGTTTTCACTGTGTATGATTGTGATATTCATCTATGTTGCCACGGTGTGCACTAGTGTGATCCTGGACTAGTGCGATATACACAGAGGGTCCGGATTTGCATATCGGGTCCCAACAAAGATCATCATCTATGCATGAGAGAATGCCAAGGCCAGTCATCTTATTTGTCTCACTGTTAGGGGGCTCACTTTTGAAGTAGGCATCCAGGAACCTTTGTGCTTTACTCCTTCGTATATGCAACATGCATGCTAACAAGCTAGAAGGAAGGAATTGTCTTCTGTCTTCATCCTCGAGGTCGCTCCGATTGCTACCCTTCCACTAAAGCAGAAGAGCATGCCAGAGTAGTACACCTTGCTCACTTCACGGCATCCCAAGAAGGAGTCATGGAGGATATTGTCTAAGAAGTACATGGAGACTATGAAGCCTTGAAGCAAGATGAAGAAAGAGTTGTAGAGTTTGAAGAACAGTTGTGTGATGTGGTAACACATGGGCTATAAATAGAAGACTAAGAAGAGCAGGGAGCCAAAAGAACATGAGCTTGAGGAGCAAGAGCCAGAGGAGCCTGTGCTTGTTCCCTAGGTAGCTGTAGCACTTGGCTCGTTTGTATCATCATCCCCTACAGCCATTGTTCTAGGTCGTCAAGATCAGTTCGCGCCAATGCCTGCCAATCAACCAATCTATACCCCAGGAGAGTACCGCCCGAGTTGGCTTAGCGATTGATGGAGTTTTCAGCTTAGCTAATTAAGACTCATGGTGTGAGAGTCACATCAGCTTAATGTTAGGGGTATCGCCCTTTAGGCGTTAGATTTGCGTGTACAGGTTGCGTTCTCATTTTTCAAGTGTATGTAGTGTCAGTTGAAGGAGCCCTTAGGCACTTGTCTGCAGCCATGCTAAGACCTAAATTCTTAATATAACTTGCTGTAGTTCATTTTATTTGGAGTCCTTATGCTGTGTTTGGCTGGGTTTAACCTGTTTTCCCTTGGGAGTTTCTTTTTCTTGTCTATGCTTTTTCGTAACACCCTGATTTTCTAGAGCAAGTTCAGTAATTTATTTAGTGTCGGTGAATCAAAAGGCATGTGTTGTATTGGATTTTAGGTACAAAGCCTTGCATCGGAAACCTGAGAAAAACCAAAAACAAGTGTCACCATAGCCCCTCCATCTCGCTTCCTCCACAAACCATGATTTTTTCAGCATACAAAAATAAAAAGAGAGAGGAAGGAGGAAGGATACAAAGCCCCACCCTTTACTGCCTTTCTCCCTCATTTCCTCTTCCTGCCATTTCTTCCCAGACAAACAAGAACAAGCCTCAAAGTTCCCTGCGCCTTCTCTCCTCCAAATCTCACCCAAAATAAAAAGATTGAAGCCATGCATGTCATACTGATATGTTCATTCTCACACCAACATTCCATTTTTGCAATCATATAGCGCATGCACAACCGTTGAGTGAGATCAAGAAAAGGGAGGGAGGAAGCTATGGTGATGGACATCGAGCAGCAAGGTTGATAGGAGGGGCATGGTTGGCCAGTGTGCGGGTTGTGTGCGATGCAATGGATGTGCACGACGCATTGGAGCACGAGTGTGGCCAGTAGCATAGGGGGTCAGCCGGTGGCGCGGGCAAAGGTGGCTCAGCTCGACTACATGGGAGCAGTACATCGATGACTTCGAGATGATGATGTAGGTGGCCACCTATGCAAGCCCGATGAGGCTAGCAGCTGCACGGCACGGGAGCCAATCGATTAGGCTAGTGATGCGGGCATTGTGGGAAGTAGCCGAACGGTGAAGACCCTGGCGAGGTGGTAGCAGACACCTCAGTCGGTGACCCACACTAGCGGCAGCCTTGGTTGCACTTCGCTTGGTCGAGCAGCAGCTCCCAGGGGAGGAGAGCGAGGGCACCCAGTAGATTGTGAGGCGACGGCCCGAGGCAACCACCGATGCATGTGTGGCACGACAGCATGACTAATGGCAAGGGTGCATCTGCACAGTGATAGCAGGATCTGGTGCCCCCTGGCTGGATTGAGCCAGCAGTCCAAAGAGAGAGGAGGGGAGGTTGGGTGAGAAAGGAAGAAGGAAGAGGTATGGCATGGTGGCTCCATGGGAAGAAGAAGAAAGGCTAGTGTTAGAGATATGTCCTAGAGACAACGATAGAGATGATTATATTTCCTTATATTCATGATTTGTTATCTTGTTCCTTGAATAATGTCATTATTATTTATTAGCAAATATGTGACTTGTTTGTGAAACTCTATATATGACTTTGTGATGATTATTCCAAAGTGATCCCTAGTCAATAAACATATGAGGACACATATGAATAGACTAGCATATGTATTGGTTGATGATCATATTTCACGGGTCATGGATATAGATATATCAAACCAATAATATGGATACATGTTAGAGAACATAGAGTTGGATTGACCTACATTGAGACATTGCGAGAACGTTGTAATCTTACTTGTGTAAGATCGAGGATGCCGACTAGAGGGGGGTGAATAGGCGGCTTTAAAAATTTCTTCTACGATTAATTATAATCTCGCCTATGTACCCTTCTATCAAAACCTAGATGATAATAGATGCGGAAGCGATAAACTAAGGTTTTGATAATTAAAGCCTAAGTCAACTAGGCTCACTAAGTGCACTAGCTAATTATGTCTCTAACAAGAATATGCAATCCTAAAGACAATAAAGCAATTTAATTTAGGAATGTAAATTGCAACAATACAAATAAGAATTGCAAGCAAGCACAAAGAGACACACCAATGTTTTACCGTGGTGTTCGGAGACTTGCCGATTTCCTTTAATCCACATTGAGGCAAGCCCAAACCACTTTGGACCGGCCCCACGAATTGAGCACCCGCCTCGATTCCACTAGCGGTAGCTCTTTCCCCCTCCGAGTAGGTAAGTTCCGACCTTCACAACTTTGTCGGGCTTTCTCACAATCTCCTTGAGAAGGTCACCGCGCACAACGCCTCTACACGCCGTCTAGGTGTCGGTAAATGTGGAATATAAGAACCCGGGTACCCTCATGACAAGCCCAAGAGGGAGGCCCAGAAGATACTCCCGTCGGGCCCATTGCTGCATGCGCAAGGGACATATCCTAAAGGAAGTTGAACTTATATTTAGATATGATAGATACGGTTGTAATCCGAGTCGTTAATAGGGTAGATAAAGATGTAAACTCTATCCTATTAACTGACTAGAATCTTGTAACCGATCGGAATCTCCAAACCGATCAGGACTCTGTAAACCGCCCCACCCCCGCTATATAAGGGAGAGGGCGGGCAACAACATAAGGATCCGATCATCCAAGCATAGAGCGATCAAGCCATAGAGCATAGCACACCTCATATGGCCCAGAGCACATTGCGCTTTGAGCATCCTTGGATCCAAGAGATCCGCATAATCCCAGCACACAGGATTAGGGTATTATCTCCTCCGCGAGAGCCTGAACCTATCTAAATCCCTTGTCTTGTGTGACCTTCGAGTTTGAGATCTAGCGCCTACTCCATAAATTCATTGCCGACTACAAAAGTCGACAGTTGGCGCGCCAGGTAGGGAAAGCGCTATAATCTTTTCCCACAGACTCGATGGCAGCAATCGGTGGATTCGTCGCCACCTTCATTTCTCGCGAGCTTTCCGCCGAAACACGGACTTAAATCCACGATGCGCGCGGAGAGCTTGTCTGTTCGTCCAAAACCGATCCGATCCGTAAAGATTAGGCCAACCCATCTCGTATGTCACTTTGACTTGGCGGCAAACCGATCGGCGTCACGAGGAATTGCTGCGATCTTCGTGGCATCTTCGCGATAGAAGAACGTAAGACCGATCTCCAACGCCAACAAGAAGAACAGAAGGCTGGGGGAAGATCGCCTTCGTAAGGGTAAGGAGGTGCGGTGCGATCGCTTCGATCTCGCGCCGCAATGTCCGCGAGGACCTCCCGCAATCCGTGTTGGGAGATCGCCGCTTTCCGCGACGCCATTGCGTAACGCCGCCGCCTCCAAGACGCTTCGACAAAGCGGACCCGATGATTGCATCGGATAGCCCGGCGGCCCCAATCGTGGCCCGATCAAGGCCATGGTGACGGCGCATTTTAGCGAAATCGGAAAAGCCGGTAGGTGAAGCGCACTTGCGCCCCACGCGGCTTCGGCGCGACCATGAGCCACGCCGCGCTTCGAGCGCCACCTTCGGCATGGCCATGAGCCTCACGCTGCGCCCGAGCGCCACTTTCGCGACGCCACGAAGCCTCACGCCGCGCCGAAGCGCCACTTTCGGCAGACGGCCATGAGCCACGCCGCGCTTCGAGCGCCACCTTCGGCGGCCACGAGCCTACGCGTCGCCGGCAGACGCCACGAGCCACGCCGCGCTTCGAAGGCCACTTTCGGCACGGCCACGAGCCACGCCGCGCCGAGCGCCACCTTCAAGACGCCACGAGCCACGCCGCGCTTCGAGCGCCACCTTTCGCACGGCGGTCACGAGCCACGCTGCGCTTCGAGCGCCGCCTACACTCATCTACAAGCCTACGCTGCGCCACGAGCAAAGATGGCATGATCGTCAAGAACATATGGAGCATAAAGCGGCTAAGTCGCTTTTTACTCAATTATGTCATTATAAATAAAATTGTTAACTTTCTCGACTTGCTACTTAGTTGACCCACAACTAAGCAAGAAGTCGGGGCTACACTAATAGCGTATGCATGCACATCTTTTTGAGTTGTATTTTTCTTCTTTTGCTTAACAATTGCGAGTGAATCCGAGTGCGATAACTCCAAATTGTGAAGCTCGACCTATGAACGCGAACTTTAGTCACCTAAAACACGTGCACAGGAAAAAGAGCCATGAGTCGACTCCCAACGCCGGGGCTAGACTAGTCGGGCAGAGTGCTTAAACAAAAAGAGTCAAACCACTGCATGAATTCAAAATCAATAAGGAAAAAGAGTAAAAACTCTAAAATTATATATACACCAATGGACATCACATCCGAGTGAATTGTTTTACATTGCCTAAGTTCTACATATACATGATTTCGTGGCTACTAAATTTGGATGCGATGTGTGTGAGCTAACGCTTCAACGATTTACATCAAGAACTTCGCGATTTAATGAATTTAAAGGAGTGGCGCTGAATTTTGCCTCAAGCGGGAAAAGCGTTTTGACTTCGTGATATCGCTTGGGATAAAGTATGTCCCAAGATGAGCCGATCGCGTAATTCCAATAATAGGCTAGGAACCACTCGTAAAGTTTAACGCGTGGAGCTCTATTGAGTCCTTCACGATCTCTTTGCCTACAACAGGCACTCTTCGGTGTAAAGGAAAACTAGTCGGAAGTCGCATCAAGAACTGGAAGCACTCGGCGTGAAGCATGACTCAGTTGGGCTGCAACCAGGAAGGCGGCAACTCGATCACAAAGGACTCGGGGGCTACTGTGGAATATAAGAACCCGGTACCCTCATGACAAGCCCAAGAGGGAGGCCCAGAAGATACTCCTCGTCGAGCCCCGCCGCCGTGCATGCAAGGACATATCCTAAAGGAAGTTGAACTTATATTTAGATATGATAGATACGGTTGTAATCCGAGTCGTTAATAGGGTAGATAAAGATGTAAACTCTATCCTATTAACTGACTAGAATCTTGTAACCGATCGGAATCTCCAAACCGATCAGGACTCTGTAAGCCGCCCCACCCCCGCTATATAAGGGAGAGGGCGGGCAACAACATAAGGATCCGATCATCCAAGCATAGAGCGATCAAGCCATAGAGCATAGCACACCTCATATGGCCCAGAGCACATCGCGCTTTGAACATCCTTGGATCCAAGAGATCCGCATAATCCCAGCACACAGGATTAGGGTATTATCTCCTCTGCGAGAGCCTGAACCTGTCTAAATCCCTTGTCTTGTGTGACCTTCGAGTTTGAGATCTAGCACCTACCCCATAAATTCATTGCCGACTACAAAAGTCGATAGTAAACACTACGAGTAATAAGTCAAGCCATCTAGCTTTAGCTCCACCAAGTACAACACATGTACAATGGTGATCACCTAGTTCAACACATGCACAAGGCTTCCCTCAAGTGCAACACATGCACAAGAGGCTCTCAATCCTCTCCTAAATGCAACACATGCAAATAGGGTTCACTCTTAGCTCAAAAAACCAAATGGAAGAGAGCAATACATGCACACAACTATCACAAACCCTCCCCAAAGTCAACAATACCCTAATGCCAGCCCCAAGGCTCCTTTTATAGCCTCCTCCAAGAAAACTAGACTTTGGAGGGCAAAAATGGACAAAAAGTGCAGTAAACCCGGTGCTACAACCCTATTAGGGCCGGTAGCACCGGCCTCTAGGCCAACGGCTAGAAAAACTAGCCGTTACTCAGAAAATCCGGTGCTACCGTGCTTCGGGCGGTAGCATCGGGCCTTTTTTATTTTTATTGAGCTAAAAACACACGTTCTGAACCTTTACACCGCCGAGCAGTGCTACTGCCCTACTAGGGGCGGTGCTACCACTGTATCAGCCACTAAAACACTAATAACTTTTTACTCCGAACTCCGATTTGGGTGATCTTGGACTCTATGCGAAACTTATTACGAGGGCTACAATCTCCACCCATTTTAATGATTTAATCAACCATAGATATTTTTAAATATCACAAAAACAAAGACTCTAATGTAGTCATTCAAGTCTAAAATCTGATTTCTCGAAATCCCTCACATAGACTTGATCAAGAGCGTGACTAAAATCTAGAGAGATTCAATTAGATCAAACATTGAACCATGTTATGATCAACTCATGATCAAAATAATTTTGCAAAAATACATTTGCAAATTCTAATCACATGCTCAAATATCAAATGCATGAGCACCAATATTTTGCAAAACACATTTGCAAATATAATCTTGCAAACGAGAACAATCAAGATCATATCTTTGAGCCATGTGATGATCAACACATGATCAAACCAATTTGCAAACACATTTGTAAACCCTATTCTCACATGCTCCAAGATAAGATTCAATTAAACCATATTTTGCAAAAACTCATTTTTCAAACACAAAGCATAAACCTATCTTGGCCTTTGTGATGATCAACACATGATCAAGTCACAAGCTAAGACTCCAATGCATGAGCTCTCTATTTGCAACATATGCAAACATTTAGCTCCATGCAAACAACAACCATTAAAATCAAGTTGCATGAGCTCTCTTCTTTTGCAACACATGCAAAACTTAGCTCCATGCAAAAACAAGCATTTAAATCAAATGCATGAGCTCTCCATTTGCAACACATGCAAATCTCTAGCTCTATGCAAACAACTTAAACCAAATTGCATGAGCTATTTCCCTTTTTGCAACATATGCAAATCCATAGCTCGATGCAAAAACCACATTAAATAAGATTCAATAAGAAGTAATGGAGGACCGAGATGGCGAACAGAGGGGGGGTGAATGGTCGCAAATAAAAATTCCCCCAAAATACTCCAACAAAAACCTCGACAAGATCGCTCAAAGGAAATTGTGAAAAACCCGAAAAACTAGGCAACTATGTGTACCCCAAGCTTGCATGGATAAGTACCATAAAATATGTGGGGATTTTTGAGTCACAATCCTGGTTGTCTAGTGTCCAAGATAAAGAGGAATCAATTCAAACTCTTGCTTTTAGAAAGGACATCAATTCAAATCACAAAAGTCACTTTCAGAAAAGCAAAAGCAGAATTTTCAGAACTTGTCCTCAATTTGCACAGGAGGTTGGTGGGTTTCTGCAGCTCACAAAATTCTGAGAATTTTTCTCCCCATGAGAATCAGAGTCGTGAAGAACTCCACCAAATGTCTCCTCAAAAAGCATTACAGAGAAAACAGGAAAAATCTAAGAACACAGTATGCTCAAGAACTTCGAGCAGAAAGTTTGGGGATCGGTTTTCACCTCATGGCGCCCAAACGATGCAACAAAGTGAACTCCAAAATTTTTCTGCAGGTGTATATCAGAGTCCCGCACCTCCTCCAGCAAGAATCACTCAAAAAGCATTTCTCTATATTTTTACAAAAATCAAACACTGACTGCTGCGCGAAGAACAAGTTCTGAACAAAGTTGGAACTTGAAAGAAAAGATGTTCTCTACTCAATCCAAGAGTGCAAAAGAGATGTAAAACCATATGAACACACTCAAAACATCCAAGATCAGCAGCATTTAGAAGGAGGGGAGGCAAATCCAAATTACTTGAAAGTAAATTGCGGGAATGTAATTGCGGGAAAGTAAATGCTGAATTTAAATTGCGTAAAATAAAGACATAATGTAAATGCGCAAAATCCAACTAAACATGTCAAATGTGATTATGAGATTATGATCCAACAGAAGTAGTAGCATAGTTTTACAAAGATCATAATAACCAAATAAGCATTCACATTTTTATCTTTTTAGTGATGTCTTATCTATGTTTTCTCCCCCTTTTGGCAATATAGGCATCAATTTTTTTTATGTATGCATGAAATACAATCGAAAGAGCTTTGAAGATTCTCCAATTGATCAAAATGGAAGGATATTACACCAAACTTGTCAATTTCAGAAGTTGACTAAACTAAGACATGTCCAAGTGCAAATACGAGCTTAGTTTTGAATATTTCATTTTTACCAAGATTTGACAAGTGCAACACTTAGCTTTAGTTTCAAAAATAGGAGAATAGCCACTCTAAGGATCAAAAGGAAAACCTAGAGTTCAACCTACTCAACACTTTGGGGAATCTAGAAGAGCATACAAGGTCCTTCGGGCTCATTTATCACTTAATGCAAATTTTGATTTATCATCATACAAGACATAGCGGGGTGCAGATGTTTGACATTATTTGCATTCTTTACCCACATATGCCTTTGTTTTTAATTTATTTGCATTTTCTTTTGACAACCAATTGACTCAAGCCGAATGCGACCATCTCAAGATGAATTCTTAAGAGGATGGTCTAGGTCAAACACGATGTATTCCAAGTTCATCCCAAGTGCAATGGGAAGCGGTCTTGTGAATGCAAGGTGTTGAGTCATATGTGCACAAGAAGAGTCAATTTTGTTTAATTTTCATTTTTAGCACAATGATTCATGAGCAATTGAAGGACTCTAGCATGGATCAAACTAGTTTCACCCAAGTTGCTATAGGGACTCTAGAGAACTCCAAAATTTCTCAAATTATGTCACAAACCTCTAGAGAAGCAACCTAGCAAGTAAAAGCAACAAGTTTCATCAAGTTTTTCATTTGAGGCTTTTTTTTCATTTTAAAGCTTAGCAAGTTAAATGAACTTGGACATATCTGAGCTAGTGATTTCCTCCATATGATGCAGCATGGTGTATAGCATGAAGAAGATATCAATTGCATAATAGACAAAGCTCATTAAACAGGAAATGCAGTCTATATGCAATGCACGAACAGATTCTCAAACTCCCCCTTAATAAATGAATCAATTTTAAGCTCAAATCTGGTTAAAGTTGAGTTATTATCAAGATTAGGCATAAAGAAAACCCGAATGAACTCAATAACAACCAGAAAAACAGAATGAGGAGAAGAAGTCGAGAAACTGCAAAACTGGATGGCTATAGAGCATAGAAAAGATATAAGAGACTCACTACGGCTTAGACTCGCTCTTATCTTCCCTAGTGATCGACATAGGAAGCCGACTCTAGATCCCAACTAAGGAGTGCACACGCACTCTGCCTACCCAGAGGCCCAATACCGCTAGACTTATAAGACGTGAGGGAACTCAACCTAGAGAGAAGAGAGAATGACTAATCACGCATGACAAAGAACCTAAAGCACAAGATAAGAGGTCCATTGAAGGCATGCTAAGTCTAAGTGAGTGAACTCAACTCAAGAAAACAAGCCCAAAGTCACCCAAAAGAAATACAAAGAAAAGAAAAGCTGGAAGAAAACATATAATACATAATATACAAACCACTCCCCTCACGAAAGACCGTATGGGCTCACGACTCCAAGCTCACTCCTCAAGGCAACAAATGGAGCTATCCAAAGGCTTGGTGAAGATATCGGCTAATTGAAGGTCACTCTCTGAATGAAGCGATATCTCCCTTCTCCACATGGTCTCTAAGGAAGTGATATCTAATATCAATGTGTTTGGTCCGGGAATGTTGCAATCGGTTTTTAGCAATGCAAATAGCTGAAGTGTTGTCACGTAAAAGTGGCACACTCTCTATCTCTAACCCATAGTCCCGTAAGGTCGATCTCATCCAGAGCACTGCTACAAAGAATCGGTCAGCAACAACATACTCGGCCTCGCCGTGGATCAGGCAACCCTGCATCGCTTCCTAGATGACCAAGAAACAAGAGAAGTGCCAATGAATTGGCAAGTGCCAGATGTGCTCTTCCTATCTATCCTACAGCCAGCAAAGTCGGCATCGGAAAAGGATCTAAGAGATAGATAAGAAGACGAAGAGTACCAAATACCATAATCAGTGGTAGCATGAATGTACCTGAAGATGCGCTTGATCGCCTGGCGGTGAGAGGCGCGAGGAGAAGCTTGAAATCGAGCGCACAAACACACAGAGAAATGTATGTCCGGCCTCAAGCGGTGAGGTACAAGAGGGAGCCGATCATGCTCAAACTCCTTTTGATCAAGAGCTCACCATCCTCATCGGGCTCGAGGACAGCAGTGGTGGCCAAAGGAGTCATCACCGGCTTCCCATCGACATATCGAGCGCCTCGGAGGTCACGTATACTTGCCTTGATGCAAGAAAGTACCTTCCGAGTCCGCTTGATTTGGAAGCCAAGAAAGTAGCTCAACTCGCCCATCATACTCATCTCAAACTCAGGCTCATCACCTCGTAAAACCGAGACACAAGCGAATGAGATGAGTCACCAAAAATGAGATCGTCCACATAAATCTGGACAAGAAGAAAATGAGACTCATGGTGTCTGATGAACAGAGTTTTGTCTACTATGCCCATTTTGAAGTCATGGCTGAGAAGATAAGACTTGAGCCTCTCATACCATGCTCTGGGGGCCTGCTTTAGTCCATACAAAGCTTTGGAGAGCTTGTATACATGACTCAAAAACATGGGGTTCTCGAATCCTGGAGGTTGTTTGACATAAACCTCTTCCTCAATATAGCCATTGAGAATGCACTCTTGACATGCATTTGATAGAGCTTGAAGTCCTGGGATGCAGAGAATGCAAGCAGGATCCTAATAGCCTCTAGTCTAGCAACAGGGGCAAAGGTCTCCTTAAAGTCAAGACCCTCAACCTGAGAAAAGCCCTGTGCAACTAGCTTAGCCTTGTTGCGAATGACAACCCCATCCTCACTCTGCTTGTTTTTGAACACCCACTTGGTCCCAATGACATTATGACCAGATGGGGGCTCGACAAGCTGCTATACCTTGTTCCTCTCAAAGTTCTCAAGTTCCTAATGCATAGCATTAATCCACGATTCATCGGATAATGCATGAGAAACATCCTTCGGCTCAAAGGAGGCAACGAAGGCGAGTGGGGGCGTAAATCGACAAACCTAATTTTGAGCGAGTGACCCGCTCAAACAGATCACCAATAATCTGATCAGGTGGATGAGCTTTCTTGATATGTCGGGGAGGACCAAAAGCAGAAGTGGCCTCTACCTCATGCACAGAAGAGGTAGGAGTAGAGCCACTCACCAAGGAGAGCTCAAGGCAAGGGCTGGTCTCCCGAGGTGCGTAAATGGAAATGAAGGCACCTTAGGTGTAGAGGGAACTGGATCCGGTGGAACACTATCATCTCCATCATCCTCATCTTCTACAAAGATGGTCTCGGACGGATAAGAAGAGCCTGAAACATCCGGTCTAGCTCCTGGGCTAGACTCATCAAAGGTCACATCACAGGTCTCTATGATCCTATGCGCATCAACACTCTGCACCCTATAGCTACGAGAAGAAGTCGAGTAACCTAGAAAGATACCATCGTAAGAGCGAGACTCAAACTTATCTAGGTTACTGACTTCAAGATAAAACACTAGCAACCAAAACGCGAAAATGAGACACACCGGGCTTTCGCCCATACCTCAACTCATAAGAAGTGCGATGCATGTGCTCTCAAAAACACGCGATTAGAAACATGGCAAGCAGTAGCTATAGCCTCAGCCCAAAACTTCCTAGAAATACTGTACTCGTCTAGCATCGTCCTAGCCATTTCTACCAGGGTCCTGTTCTTCCTTTCCACTACGACATTCTGATGAGGGGCGTAGGGAGAAGAGAACTGATGCTCTAAACCAGACTCCACACAAAAACTCTCAAAGTAGGAATTCTTGAACTCCGTGCCATTATCATCACAGATAGCTCAGAATGCACCCGGGAGCTCAATAGACAACCTCTTGATCAAACCCCAAGTGATAAAAGGTCTCATCCTTCGAGGCCATGAAGAATACCCAAGAGTATCTAGAAAAATCATCAACGATGACAAGAACATACCACTTCCCTCCCGCCGATCGCACTCTAGCCGGACCAACAAAGGTCCATATGTAAAAGCTGTCCGGTGCATCACCATCACTACGGATCGGAGGATGAGAAGCGAGAACCATCTTGCCATGTCGGCAAGGAGAGCAAACTACGCCTTTGACCATCTTAAGTTTGGGCAAACCCGAATGAGATCGTGGTCGCTAACTCGGGTCAAATGATCAAAACCAATGTGACCAAGTCTCCTATGCCAGAAGGAGAGATCACGGGACTCAGAAGCAATCAAACATCGAAGAGAGTCTCTAGAAGAAGCAGAAAAATCAGCACGAAAGACTCTCCCAAATCTAGAAATCCCAAGAACTAACCCTCCCGATGAATCAAGGATTCTACAGCATTACTCTTGAAACTTACCTCGAAAGAGTCATCGATAAGCTGAGAAACAGAGAGCAGATTGTATTGCAGCTTACTTACTAAGGCAACATCTTTAAGAATGAAATTTTTGTTAATGCAGATGGTACCTTTAGCAATGACTCTACTCAAGATGCATCCCCAAAAGTGATTAACTCATCACCGGGGCTCGGACTAGGAAGAGAACCAACGAGAATCTCCGGTCATATGACGAGAACAACCGAGTCAACAATCCAAACATCGCCCTTCCCCATCCGGATTTAACCCGATCAAGACACAAGAGAGAAAGATGACTCAAGATCGGGATAGAGTGAAGACTTAGGAACCCAATATCAACCATACGACACCTCGTGAGTACCACCACGTAAGAAGATCGACTCGAGTGTCTCTCCGACGCCAACTCTCACACGATCAGAGCAACTCGTAGATAATCTAGGAGTCAAAACTCGATTGGCACGTGTGGTGCAAAAGCCGACCATC
Source organism: Otatea glauca (assembly GCA_036346275.1). Classification (NCBI taxonomy): domain Eukaryota; kingdom Viridiplantae; phylum Streptophyta; class Magnoliopsida; order Poales; family Poaceae; genus Otatea; species Otatea glauca. The sequence continues at coordinate 42,366,906 of CM070713.1, read as the reverse complement.
CCAAAGAAGGTCGCATGGATCTCCTACCGAAAACACCTCACGCCGCTAATATCTACCTCGATGGGAAAATGAGGAATATCAAGAAGACGACGGAAAGATCGACTCACGAACAGCTCTGTGGCTAAAACTCAAAGAACTAGCATGAAAACCGAGTCCCGACGCCGCCCAAACACAAAGCGACTCTCTAACCTGTCTAGAAGCGGTGTGTGTCTTAGGAGCACTCAAAGTCCGAGGATGACCTCAATACCCCTAAGAGCAGACAACACGCCACGCCGAGTGATCTTGGCACGCTGAAGCGTAAATCTACTAGGTGACCATCCTTCTTACTGAAGGTGCATGTGTACTTCGCCTTGCTAGAGGCGTAAGCAATAGGAGTAACACCCTTCCGGTCAAGTCCTATGGACAACCCCACAGACCTAAACTTGGTGGTGCTCACTCGGGAGCTACCACAATCTCACCACTCTTGGAGCCGCACAATGGTGGGAGGATGCGCCGAGCGTGCTCCAAGGGATCAAATCCTAGACCTTGATTGAATCTACTAATCTTGGATTGGTCTAGAATAAGATTGAGCTTCTTCTTGCCTCCAACAAACTTCTCGAGAGTGCTCATAAGATACTGGCAATCTCGAAAGAAAAAGCACAAGAAGAACAGGGGAAGGAGAGGAAGAAGAAGAACCGTAAAGAGAAGATCTCTCAAAGACGTGCTTTTGTTCCTTAGCACGGCTGCCTCAATCTTGAGGGCCTCACAAGAAACGCAAGGAGCATCTCTAATCCTAAGGGTTTGGTCTTTTAACTTCTTCTTAAGCTCGACATGGATTCGATCCACATCATCCTTAACCCCAACACACAGCAAGCAACCAGTTTGTGACTTAACTAGTAAATCCTTAGCAAGTTAATCACACTTGACATTCAAAGCATCATTGTCAACTTTTAGTTGCTTACAGCCCTCACATGAGCTGACTGGGTCCTTAGAAGCATGCAATTCAAGTTCATCATTTCTAGCAGAAAGCTTTCTAAGGTGTTCGCTCATGGCATCAATTTCGGCAAGCAATTTAGGGCAATTAACACATGATGGAGTGAGTGAGCATGAAGAAAACTAGCCTCAACAGGAATAGCATCAATAGAACTAGTGCTAGCATTCTTCAACCTAAGACCATCAAGTTCAGCAAGCACACTATCATGTATGGTCCTTAGGTTCTCCAACTCCACAAGAATAGCATCACACAAAGAGCAATCATCAGTGACTCGGGAGGAAGAAGATCTAAGTGAAGCTAACTCCCGAGTCAAGGTACCTACTTCCTTCTCAAGCTCCGTACACCTAGCTCTAGCTCTAGCATGAAATTTTCCTAATTTGCGTAAAGCTTCGCTGAGCTGGTCATAGGAGGGTACCTCATCCGAGTCATTTGAGAGCTCTGAGTCGCTGATGTCGTTGGTGTCGCCATGAAGCACATGCCAAGAAGTCATCGCCGCCTTCTTCTCTTGCGGATCATCCTCGCCTCGTCGCCCATGTCTCCGTGTCGGAGAGGTTGATGTCGCAAGCGCGGCGAGGACACGGTGGAAGAGCTTCTTGTTCTTGGAGAAGTTGCGGTACTTCTTCTCGTCGCGCCGGTTCACGAACCGAGGCTTCTTGTTGCGGTTCTTGTCGGTGTAGTCATTCTTGCCCGAACCGCCAACGCCGTTTTGCCCTTCTCCAGCTTGGGGATAGTTCGCTCGATTGTGGTTGGGGCCACCACACTCAAGCGGTGATCATGCCACCTCTCTTCCTCTCTCTCACCCTCTTGTATGCATGAGAAAACTTGCGGCGAGAAAAGCAAGCTCATTTTCCGAAATTTTTCCAGCTTGGTCATCGCTAGCTCGCAAAGGGCGGAAAGAGAGAAACCAATAGAAGGATCAAGAAGAAAATCCAATGGGATCGGTGACCAAAGCCATCGATCGAGATTTCGTCTTTCGAGAGACGACATCGATCTCATGAGTCTTGAGGCGGAATAAAGCCCGCCAAGAGTCGAGTCGATAAGTCGGTGGTGTCCTTGATGGTGGTCACCTTCATTTCCCAAACCCAAGGTCGAGTGCGGTCAAGAAATGCCGAGCATTGTCCGAGTCGGTATATGCAACCAACCGCTCGGAGGTCGCCAAAATCTTTGTAAACCGACCAAAACACTCGCCGAGACTCTCACCAAAGCGTTGATCAAACTTGTTGTACTCGCGCTTGAACTGGTCCTGCCTCACAGTCTTGATTTGAGTAGAGCCCTCATGGTAAGCATCGAGGGTTACCCAAATCTCGTGAGCGGAGCAAAGGTGAGAAATCCTATCATACTCACCGCGGCTAAGACCATATATGAGAATGTTCCTTGCCTTAGCATTCGCCTCAACGTCAACCATATTGATGGCCGTGACATTTTCATCAGCAGGAACCTCATACGGGAGTTTCACCTTCGCCATATCGTAGCCCCGGCGTGATGTATGACTCCATCCGGACTTTCAAAAGGAAAATCAACTCCATTAAAGATGGGAGGCTTGGTGTAATATTTGTCCGTCGCCATGGCTCTTGAGACCGGTCAAGATCTAGAAAGAGCAGAACCGGCTCTGATACCAATTGAAGGACCGAGATGGCAAACAGAGGGGGTGAATGGTCGCAAATAAAAATTCCCCAAAATACTCCAACAAAAACCTCGACAAGATCGCCAAAGGAAATTGTGAAAACCCAAAAACTAGACAACTATGTGTACCCCAAGCTTGCATGGATAAGTACCATAAAATATGTGGGGATTTTTGAGTCACAATCCTGGTTGTCTAGTGTCCAAGATAAAGAGGAATCAATTCAAACTCTTGCTTTTAGAAAGGATATCAAATCAAATCACAAAAGTCACTTTCAGAAAAGCAAAAGCAGAATTTCCAGAACTTGTCCTCAATTTGCGCAGGAGGTTGGTGGGTTTCTGCAGCTCAAAAAATTCTGAGAATTTTTCTCCCTATGAGCATCAGAGTCGTGAAGAACTCCACCAAATTTTTCCTCAAAAAGCCTTACAGAGAAAACAGGAAAAATCTAAGAACACAATATGCTCAAGAACTTCGAGCAGAAAGTTTGGGGCTCGGTTTTCACCTCATGGCGCCCAAACGGTGCGACAAGTGAACTCCAAGATGTTTCTTCTGGTGTATATCAGAGTCGCGCATCTCCTCCAACAAGAATCACTCAAAAAAGATTTTCCTATATTTTTCCAAAAACCAAACACTGACTGCTGCGCGAAGAACAAGTTCTGAACAAAGTTGGAACTTGAAAGAAAAGATGTTAGAGTGCAAAAGAGATGTAAAACCATATGAACACACTAAAAACATCCAAGATCAGCAGCATTTAGAAGGAGGGGAGGTAAATCCAAATTACTTGAAAGTAAATTATGGAATGTAATTGCGGAAAGTAAATGCTGAATTTAAATTGCGTAAAGTAAAGACATAATGTAAATGCGCAAAATAAATTCAGAGGTGGATGGATAAAACTTTCATTTCTGGAAGGAGGTTACAAAGCCTCACATTCATGTGGGCAAAGCTCAAATGAGCATCAAAACCTCAACACCTTCAAGGGAAGGAGGCTACCCTCCACCCCTATTTATACTACTCTTGGGCCACCTACCACCCTTGGATGAGTCCTCAACCCTAGAGCACTCATCTAAGGGCTAGGATTAACCCACACACACAGTCATGCAAGGGCTAACCCAAAACCCACACACATACCAGGTTTTCTTGCACGGTTTTCAAAGCATACTACCTAGACCCGCTAACCTATCAACTAGACCTCAATCCAACGGCCCTCATTGATCCACGCGGCATCTAGCAAGCATCAACTCCTTTCCTTGTCTTCTTGACTTGCCCGACTCCATCTCCGATCATCTTCCGCGATCTCCCAACCGTCTGACCTCCGACGCCTCGCCTAGTCCCGGTCATCCTTCGCCTCACCATGACCTAGCACCGTCGCCCTGCAACCATCAAAGACAAGGAAACTCCTCACATAGAAATGCCCACAAAGATGTGCAATAAACCATCCAACTCATCACTACCGCGTCCATATGACCGGTACTTCCACTCCTGGCAGAGACAACTCAAATTGCTTCATTTTGAAAATCAATCCAAATCAAACTCAAAGTTGAGCACACCTTGCTCAAATAAAGTCAAATACTCATCACAAACATGGATGGACCTCCACATGGTCCTTCAAGTAAGCATGAGCTCCTTTATTTACAACACATGCAAATACTTAACTCATGCAAAATCCAAATAAGAGAGTGAGCTAGAGTGAACCAGATTGAGTTTTATTAACGCATGATGAAGCTCAAGATAAATGACTCAACTCCCTCTTAATAGTACGGCAACGTAACTAGCAACCTGGTCTCCCATCCAAACATCGAGATCGGTAAAAGACTAGGAACACATCCTTAGCCCTAGCTAGTTATACCTTTGCCTCTAGCGATCCACTTGGAGCTTTTATGATATCCAATCATCTTCTCTCCAGGATCGAGTCTCGTCTTGTTCATCAACACATGACGAACCTCCTCTTCTCTTCTCTTCACTCCGGGATATCTTGAAGCTCATCAACACATGATGACTTCTTCTCGATTCTTTATTTTAGTTGGACTCGACCTACTTCACAACTCATGGAAGATTGTTAGTCCAATAAACACGGTTGCCTCAATTATCAACTGCACTCCATTAATACATAATGGATGCCCTCAGGATCGATTGAGCACAACCCTAATCAATTAGAATGATTTAAAGGTGTCTTGAGTACTTTGATGCAACTAATGCTTTATTATACTCAAGAATTTTCTGTTTGTCCTTAACTAACGAAGAAACACCATCAATACATGATGAAGTGTTCTTTGATTGATTGAAAGACAACCAAACTCAATTTAAATTTTATTTAAATTGACATGAGTATATATTAACTACACAAGTTTCATACACTCATTTTGATGGTTACTAAGTAATGATCCAAATTATGTTGGAGTGGTGGAAAGGGATCAATACTCTTAATACCATCAACAATAGAATAAACTCCATTAAATATGGGCATATAAATAATTGAACTTTGAATCAATATGCACATAATCAAAATCTTAGATAATATTTGAGTTTATCCTATATTAACATGAGTATCCTACAAGTACACAAGTTAAATATAATCAAGGAGTTGTTTCAAAGTAATGATCCTTGATATAGAAAGATGAATTAGATCAATACTTTGAAACTTCAAGATTAAGCATGAACTCCCCCTAAATGTGTGCATTCATGTATATATGGAGTCGGAAACAAAATGTACATCTTAAGGTTAAAATAATGGCGGAGTTCACCATTTATCTTGAATCCAAGGAATGTATCTAGAAATAATAAAGTTATATTGGATAGATACCTTTTGTATTTCCATTTTTCTTTTTCATGAGACTTTGATAGTTTCATCTTTTCATCCAAAAGAGACTAATAAGAGCTAAGCTCAACAAAAGAGTTAGTCTCATAAAAGGATTTGTCATTAATTAATAATTGAGACTAATCAAAATTATGATTATCAAAAGAGTTAGTCTCAATATTAGATTTGTCATTAACACCAAAACCAACTTAATGGAGGTTGAACTTTCAACTTGTCATCAGTTGGTCTCATATATAATGTGTATGCTATATCATTAGACTTGAGGTTGACACATATACTCGAGATGTGAAATGACTTACTTAGGGTTGCCCAACGCCACTCCATACTTGGATAGTTATAAAGGTGGCATTTAGGTTTGTCGTGAAGCATACTGTGAGGCATGGTCGATCAAGATGGGATTTGCCCCTTCATACAACGGGAGAGATATCTCTAGGCCTCTCGAGTGATCGGATTCCAAAAATGCATGGCCATGCTACTCACATTTAAAGAATTAACCATAGTCAAGGATTCCGGGTCACATAATCGAGAAAGAGTGGTCGAGCTATCTAAACAAGGATGTCATATACTTGCCTTGAGTTTGATCGATAGCATGAGGCAAAGGGAAATGCATATAACTAAGCATTGTTAAGATTCATCCAATGTGATCTTTACATATACTCGAGAGTCAGCACGTCCTGCTAAAGTCTGCTACCGATTAATGGTCGAGTAAGAGTACTCAGAATTCTCGAAACCCTAGCCACCACACCTCCTTCGCCCAAAACTGTGCAACCGACACTAGCACTTCGACATGTGGCATTCCTGCCCCGTACGTGTGGATACCTTGGAGGCGTTGCTATGAGGCTTCAATGCTAGGACAATTCACAACCTGTGACGATCACGAGGAGCTGTTGGAGGAGGCACAAGGCTAATACGCTACAACTGCACCAACACGCTACATCGATTCTACTTTCGCTATGGATCTACGTGTCTAGTGGTAATTTCGTGATCTATAACTTGTAGTGGTTCCTTGGTTACGTGGTAGAAATTTTTGATTTATGCTATAGTAGCCTACCCGTTCCCATATCAGCTAGGACACACATAAAAGGAGAGAGAGATAAGAGGGGAACCAGCCCAACAAAATGGAGAAGAGGGCAAGTCAACGCACAGTAGAGAGGAAGGGAGAGAGGAGAGCTAGCACTAGGAGAAGAAGGGAGGAGGAAGAAGAAGAAGGAGAAGGAGAAAGAGGGAGTGGGCGGTTGGAGAAGAAGAAAGAAGGAAGAGAAGAAAGAAGAACGGGAAGAAGAAAGAAAGGGGAAGGAGTGGCTCAACCAGGAAGAGAAGAAGGGGAAAATAAAAGAAGGAAAGGGAAAGAAAAGAAGAAAAGGAAAGGGAAAAGGGAAAGAAAAGAAAAGAAAAAACATAAAAGAAAAGGAAAGAAAAGAACAAAAAAGAATAAAGAAAGAAAAGAAAAGAGAACAAGGAAAGAAGAGAAAAGAAAGGAGAGAGGGGGCAAAGCTGGATTTCCGATGGTGAACCTGATTTTCTTACGCGTGCAGTCGAAGATGGTCTCTAGTGGATTTTCCCTCTCATTCTCGATGCTCAGGGTAAAATTTCATAGTCATCCACATTTTCATATGCATAGCCCTTAGTTGTTCATGTTGCATTTAATTATTGAACATGGCACATTTATGCATGCATTAGTAAAAACTGGTTTGAGAGCTTGCAACCGATACAACCTCTTATTAGGCCTTAATTATTCGGTGGTATGAACATGTATTGTCAGAAGGACCGAATCCACGATTCAACCCACTCGTGTTTAACGACTATTCCTGTGATCAACGCTAGTGCACATGTACTCAACATTGGTACATATCACATCATACTCCACGATAATGTAATAATAGTTCATTCATTGATATAATCAAGGTATGATCTTATGACCAACTTACATTATTAAGCCACGCAGGCAAGACCAAAATATAACTAATGATTAAGCAAATGAAAATAGAAAACATAGATAGCTCATCACTCACCACAGCAACCGACAAGGCTCGGACCCTAATGACTCGTGTCTTCCCGACTTCATCTTCCAACACAGTGTAAATTCTCAACTGTTGATTATTGTTGTTTGGCAAGGGTGAGTACTTAAAGCACTCAACAAGTTGTGCACAGAATGCAATTCTATGTATCTATATGTAAGGCTTATTCCAATGGATAGGCTATCATGGCTATTTTGCAATAAGCAGCATTTATGAAGAAATACAGTAAATAGATTGTAAAGAATGTAAAACAAATAACAATAGTAAATAAATTCAGGATTTCTCAAGTAAACCAAGTTTCCAATCCTAAGTCAAATTTCATCTTCCATATGGCTTTCCGCCATCCCAACCAAGTTGTCCAATTAATTAAACTAACCCTTAATCAGAATTCCGAGCATTGCTCAATACCATGAGCACGGCTATCCGAATAGTTTCACACTCTGCAGAGGTTATGCACTTTACCCACGTGATACAACCAAACACCACCAAGGCGAGTGATTATAACAAAGCCTTTACAATGCTCTGGCTTAACCCGATACTATCCGCTAAGGTTTCAACACTGTGGGATCGGTTACCACATCCGGGGCCCCCTCTTGCGCCATGTGAATTACTCCATAACTCGAACTCACACCGACCACAATAGTACCAAAATTAAGACATTGCAAATTACTCACTAGGTGGCCCATACTGTACATGTGGTTGCATGATTGACTCAGGTCAAAGGCTTGCAAGGTTAAGTCCTTAGAATGATCAGGGCAAGACATCCACATACCCTCTGCCCATCGGGCCCACCTTGGCCTCCTCGCCCCTTGCCACTTGCCCCAATCTAAATGATTGTCACTCAGTTGATTACCAAGCACCACGTGCCATCAACAATTCAACATCGTTGCGTGACATGACTCGCCACAACAACTCAATCTCATCGTGTGATCCCACATGACACACAAGTTCATAATATCGCTCCATATTCCATTAATCAAGATTAATTATCAATGATTCTGATACATGTGATGACGTGGAAAAGCTAAGCAACTAATACGTTCTAAATCTCCAATGTTGATTATAATTATTAACCAACTATATTTAACCAATCTAGGGTGACAATGGATCATGGCATACAATGACAAGGTAGGGTATAGATCAATCTGGTATATTAGCTAATCCCAATCTAATTTGAAACAATTGTATATTTGAAACATATGCAATAGGGTAAAACAAATATAGCAATTTTATAAACATGGGTTCAACATGATCAAAGCACAACTTGCCTTGGAATAGGTCCTGATCTGGTTCTGAAACTTGCTCTTGAGTTGCTTGATCTTCCTCCGAAGCGTCGCACAATTCAACGTCTACGCGTACCGAAGGAGAAAAGCAAATAAATACCAAAACAGAGAGCAATTAAACTCCAAAAATCAAATAAAATTCACCATTAAATAGATCTCAATTTTACAAATTTTTAGAAACTGGAATCACTCAAATCCGAGTTACGATGCAAAAGATATAGCCTTTTGAAGTTTGAAATAAATACTGAAATCAGAGAATCGGAAATTCAGAATTAATAGATTTATTTTTAAAACGAAAACTGATTTATTGCGTCATCATGACGTCAGCATGACGCCAGCGCTGAACCGGACCAATCAGAAGCCGACGCGTGGCCTCGGTGCATAGACTGTCCACGGACCTCCTCGGTCTACCATAGACCCGGCCCACGACGCGTCGCCACGCACCACCACGCCGTCGTCGCCGATTGGTTGCGCGACGGCGAGATCTAGAGCGCACGAACTCGACGGACGGCTACGGCAAGGGTGCACGTGGTCGTGTCTCGGTTCGTCCGACAGATCCAACGGCCTCCGACACCAGACGCTTACCCACTTGGCGCGATCCGGAGCGTTCAACGAAGATCGAACGGCTGGAAAGCTTCGAATCCGGCGATGACGATGCGGCGGCACAGCTTCACCGGCGATGGAGAAGACGACGTCGGCGATGGCGCTCCGGCGACGAAACGGCGACACGGCTTCACTGGTCCGACGCGACGAAATCCGGGGATCTCGGTCTGGCCCTTGGAACGGCGGAAACGGCGAAACGGCGGCGTAAACGATCGGAAACCACAACAGGGCTTTGGCTAACTCCGCGAAGCTTCTACGCTGAACGGCGACGGCTTTCGGGCTTCGGATTGCGCGAGGGCGGCGGCGAGGTGAGGAGTTCAACACCGCGTCGGCGCTTTAAATAGCGGACGGGAGGCGGCAAAGCCCGGACTCAAGGACGGCCCGAGGCGGCGGGACTCGGCGGCGACATGGAGAGGTGACGCGGCCGCATCCGACGCGGCCCACGCGGCGCCATCGAACGGCTCCGACGATCGACGACGCGCAAAGGCACACCGTTGGATCTCGATCCAACGGTTGTCCGCGATGGATCCTAGGGTTTCAGCAAGACGGCCGACTTGGGCCGCCTGGCGGACTAGCGCGCAAGATTGGGCTTCGGCCCAATACTGTTCAAAAAGATTTTTAAAACTTTAATAATTAAAATAATTCTAGAAATTCATCTAATTGGTTTTAGGCAAATAAATTAATCAGGAAAAATCCAAGAAAAATCTCAGAAATACTTTGAGACATTCTAAACTCAAATAAAATATTTTTGGCAAAACTTTATTTTAGCTTTGCACAGATTTAAATAGATTTGAATAAAAAGCAATAAACTTGAAATAAGAATTAATTCAAATAAATCCAGAAAAATCCAAATAAATTCCAGAAAATCACAAATGCACATTTAAGCAATAAAAACTTAATTAAACCAAATTTTGGGATGTTACAAACCTCCTCTTAATGTAATCTCGACCCGAGATTCGTAATAACTAGAGAATAGGTTCGGGAATTCGACTTCAAGTCTTCTTCAGCGCCCCATGTGGCTTCACTTTGAATGATTGCTCCACCAACTCGCAAAGCGAATAGACTTGTTTCTGGTCTTGCGTTCCATAACATCCAAAATTCTGACACTTCTTAAGCTGCGATACATGGAAGTCAAATCTTCTTGCAGCTCTATTGCATCTAACGGGGTTTGCTCCGTTGGTACTCTGAGACACTTCTTAAGCTGCGATACATGGAATACATCATGCACTCCTGCCAATGACTGAGGCAACTCTAACTGATAAGCCACCTTTCCTCGACGGCTCAGAATCTTGAACGGACCGACATATCTTGGCGCGAGCTTCCCTTTAACGTGAAATCTTTTAACTCCCTTAAGAGGGGTAACCACGAGATACACATGATCTTCTCGTTCAAACTCAAATCTCGACGACGGTTATCTGCGTAGCTTTTCTGCCTTGATCGTGCTATCTTCAACCTCTCTCGATCATTGCAACTTGACTTTCGGCTTCCTCGAGGATATCCGCCCAAAACCAAACGTTCTCTGCTTGCCCAATTCAATGGAGTACGACAAGCACGCCCATACAACGCCTCAAACGGTGACATCTGCAGCTAGCTTGATAACTATTATTGTAATCGAACTCGATATGGCAAACTTTTTATCCCAAGATGTAGCATAAGCTAAAGCACAAGCTCTCAACATATCCTCTAAAATCGATTTACTCTTTCCGTCGACCATCCGTCTCGGGTGATATGTCAGATCAAATTCGACGAGTCCCCATTGCTTCGCAACTTATTCCAAAATCTCGAGGTAAATTGGGTACCTCGTCCGACACAATCTTCTTGGGCACTCCATGCAAACATACAATCCTTGACATGTACAACTCTGCTAAACGATCTCTAGAGTAAGTGGTCTTTACTGGGATAAAATGGGCGACCTTGGTTAGACGATCCACAATTACCCAAATGGAATCGTAACCTCTCTGAGTTTTAGGTAAACCGTGATAAAGTCCATTCCGATTTCCTCCCACTTCCATTCCGAATTTTCAACTACGCAACAAACCAAATGGGTCTTTGATGCATAGCTTTTACCCTCCGCATACGTCGCATAAAGCAACATGCTCAGCCACTTCACGCTTCATGTTAGGCCACCGAAATCTCTCTTTCAAATCTTGGTACATCTTGGCATTTCCTGGATGAATCGAGTACTTAGAATCATGAGCCTCCTCAAGAATCAATTGCTTTAGTTCCTTTTATCCGCACACAAATTCGGCCTTTGAAGAACATGGTTCCTTGCTCATCCAGAGTGAAATCTACATTAAGCCTTCTTCCTTTTAACCTTGATCTTAGAAATTTTATCGTCATCCTTCGGCCTTCTCTAATCGACCTTCCAGCGCTGGCTTTACTTCAAGTGCACTACCATTCCTTGCGAACGACTTCCAACCTTAGTTTCAAATTCCTTGCATAATTCTGGTTGATCCTCCATTGTCAATGTATTTGCGCTATGGCTCTTTCGACTCAGAGCATCTGCCACCACATTGGCTTTTCCGGGATGATAATGGATTCCCACATTATAATCCTTAATTAGCTCTAGCCACCTTCATTTGTCTCATATTCAGTCCGCTTGAGTGAATATGTATTTCGTGCTCTTATGGTCTGTATATATCTCACATCTATTTCCTATGAGATAATGACGCCATATCTTTAAAGCATGCACCACGGCAGCTAACTCCAAATCATGCGTTGGGTAATTCACTTCATGCGGTCTTAACTGTCTTGACGCATAAGCAACGACTTTGCCTTCTTGCATTAACACGCATCCCAAGCCTTGCTTTGAAGCGTCGCAATAAATATCAAATCCATTCTTGAAGGACCATGTGGAGGTCCATCCATGTTTGTGATGAGTATTTGACTTTATTTGAGCAAGGTGTGCTCAAGTTTGAGTTTGATTTGGATTGTTTTTCGAGCTAGAGCAATTTGAGTTACTGGTTGGAGACCAGTCGTCCGACCCCGAGTGGTCGGGCCGTCCGACCTGAGTGGTCGGGGCTTTGGCTGGTTGGAGACCAGTCGTCCGACACCGAGTGGTCGGGTTGTCCGACCTGAGTGGTCGGGGTTTTGGCTGGTTGGAGACCAGTCGTCCGACCCCGAGTGGTCGGGTCGTCCGACCTGAGAGGTCTGGGCTTTGACTGGTCGGAGACCAGTCGTCCGACCCCGAGTGGTCAGGTCTTTGGTTGGTCGGAGACCAGTTGTCCGACCCAGAGAGGTCTGGGCTGTGGCTGGTCGGAGACAAGTCGTCCGACCCCGAGTGGTCGGGTCGTCCGACCTGAGTGGTCAGGGCTTTGGCTGGTTGGAGACCGGTCGTCCGACC